>JAGTTD010000007.1:1222500-3622500 GCA_018398585.1 Simmondsia chinensis | reverse complement strand
TTGTTGATTCTTGTTCTTCAGTTGCACTGTCAAGAAAGGCAATGGTTATTGTTCAAATTAATGTTTCTACGGCGTCTTCGACTTCCTTTTCTATGTAAGGAGAGTTGACGTCGTTTGGATCAAGTCATCTTCTTTGAGTATGAGTATGATTGAGTATTGTTTGTTTATCATGTGGTTGTAATATTTTTGACCACCACGATTGAAGTTGCCCTGAAAATCCAACAACAATCATTTGTGCTGCTATATTGTTTGTGTTGGCAGGATTGAATACTTCATAGGCTGTTGCAGCTATTGTCATTTGTTGTAGAGTGTTTTTGATCTCGTATTCGAATTTTCCATCTATATTCCATTCATGGATATCATTTTCATTAAATGATACAGATGTGAATTGATTTCTTTCTTCATATTGAATGTTTGGTGGAGTAGGTCTTGGATAATAATTTCTGGTTGGTTGATTTTTCCAGTTATTTTTTATCCTATTCATTGAAGGTTCATTATTTTGAATTGTATTAAGATGTTCTTCTGTTTTTTGAATTTCTGTTTCACTTAGGGATACATGAAGTTTTTTCATTTGATTCTTCATTTTCTCCTTTTGAAATAGTTTGAATTGTAGGAGTACTAGTTGTTAGATTATCCATTAACTTGAGTTTTTGAGTGATTCTTTCAATAATATCATCATTAGAGTTTTTTGATTTTTTGAGTTTTATTTGATCTTTATCATTTTGGGTTAAATTAAAAGGTTGAAAGGAGAGTTGTTGAATTCCTTGAAAAAATGGACTTGTTTGAGGTTGTAGAGTTAGGAGATTCTGAAAAAATGGGTTTGTTTGAGGTTGTGGCATTGGAAAGTTTTGTTGAATAGGGTAGCTTTGAGGTATTGGCATTGGAATTGTAGGTTGAGATTTTGTTTAATTATTGGAGGCTGTCCTACCTTTTGCTTATCTTTGTTATTTATTATATTGCTGTGTATTAAATTTAATTGTTCTGAAATTGTTTTGAGATTTAAAGATTGAAAATTATTTTGTTCATAAATTTTATTTATATATTTAATTATAGGTGGTGAATCTTCTTTTTCCTCTCTTCCCCTATAGAAAGGAGTGGCGATTGTTTCTTAATTTTGAGTATTAATGATTAAATTTCTTGTGGGAGGATGAATTGTTTGAATAATTTGCCCATCTGTTGTGAGCCATTTAGTTGTTAAGTTTGTGTTAACTTTTATGGAATTTTGAATAAATGGATTTGGTATTTGATTTCTAGAGGTAAATGATTTTAACCATGCAAAGAATGAAATATTACACTTTAATTGATTTAATTCTTTGTAATAAATTTCTCTTATTTTGATTGTACTTTCTTTTGTGAAAGTTTGGAAAAACCATTGTCTTCGAGTCGTATTATGTTTTGTCTCAAATTCATTGCTAAGGTATTCTTTGTTTATCGTAAAATCTTTGGTTAAAACATTTATTGAGGGCGGATGCATTTGGGAAGCAGTTGGGGAATCAGGGTTTGAAAAAGAGTCAGTTTGAAAATTTGGTTCTGCAAGGGGAGGATTAAAACGAATTCCTCTAAACCTTGTTGTATTGCTATTTGTTGGTTATCTTCTTCCCTTTGAGTGGATATGGAAGAAGTTGAATGTCTTGAAGACTCAGTATATGTTTGATTTGAAATTATTGTTTGTTTGCCTGATTCAAATTGTATTATAATTTTACCATCAGATTCTTCTATAATTCTTTGAACTTGTCTTTGTGTGAATCCCTTCCAATTGCAAGCAAACTCAAAAATGCCTACACTTACCAAACAATAGAGTTGACTGTCCATGTCGTCTTACTTACTCAATTGTTCGTGTCTGCCCAGACTTAGAATTCTATATGACGATCATTCATGAAGACAAAGAAATAATTCTTACTGCTCAAAAACTTTTAGACTATGAATTTTTATTTCAAATTATTGCTACCAAACCTGATCAAACTACTCAATTTGGTCGAAAACTTGCTTATCTTATTCAAAAACAATTTGATTACAAAGTTAGTTCCGTCGACATTATTGTTCAATCCAAACCTCCCGAGGGTGAAGTGTCAGCAACGTCTTGAGGTAGCATTCTTATGAGAGGGTGAAGTGTGAGAGGGACGAATCCTGACCCTTCACTATAATGGACGGCCAAAATTTATTGAATATTAAAAAAATAACAATTTACGACCCACACTCCTTCATCGGCAAAAAGACAGAAGGAGTAAGGAAGAGAAATTTTTTTTTTTTTTTTTTTTCAACGCTTAAAAAAATCTTAGCCGTAAATTGTTATTTTTTTTCTAATGTCCAACAAATCTTTGGCCATCCATTACAATGGAGGGTTAGGATTTGCCCCTCTCACGCTCTCACAAGAATGCGAACTTCAAATGCAGGGGTGTCGGTCTTCATTGATGGCCTACCAGAAAAAACGACAAACTCATGGCTTAGGGCTGTTTTTTGTGGCTTCAGGTCAATCTATAACACATTTGTTCCTGTGAGAAAAAGGCTAAGATCTAGATGGTCGTATGGCTTTGTTCGATTTTATGACTCCAATGAAGCTACACAAGCAGTTACATCCATGAATGGACGATGGGTGGTTGGTGTTAAGCTTAGAGTGCAATGGGCAAACCCAGATAGAAGGTTAGTACCTTCACCCGCACGTAGCCAACCACAGGAAAGGGTTGCCCAATAGGTCAGAAACACAAGTGATACTCAGGAACAGGGGAACACACCACCTAATCGAGGTGGGGAAGATGTCAACACAACTACTCCGACGATTGTGGTGTCAAATACCAACAGGAATGTCGAAGCATGGCTTGAGCGGTCAATCATTGCCCATTCGTCAGACGAGGTCAGTCTTGATGATATACTTACATTTATCACGGAGAATGAACTTTACGGGCTATCTCCTAAAGGCTTAAGCAACACTACCTTTATCTTGGTTTGTAACTTTGTTGGCACCTTGGAATCCTACCTGGGCCCGCACAAGGAGACTCTTCTACGGAAGTTTAGAGAGGTGTACAGGTACTCTGGTGAGACCCTTGGGTCCCTTAATAGAAGAGTGTGGCTTGAGATTCATGGTCTACCTGTCCAATGTTAGTCCAAGGACTGTTTTGTGGATATCGCCAAAGCTTGGGGAAAATTCATAAGAGTGGACTAGAGAACGTCCGCTATGAGGTGCGCCGATGTTGCCAGGATACTGATTGACACCTGTTCCACAACTTACATTCATCAGTTAGTCCAGATTCAGTTTAGTGGGGGATCCTTCCTGGTCCTCGTTAAAGAAGGCAGCTCTGTTTTGATCCCTGATTTTTCTCCCAGTGCTGTTGCCCGTGCAGCCTCGAACAGAATGGCTTGAGAGCATGCATCCTTTTCGACACAATCACAACCAGAAAGTCAGTGCAACGCTGTAGCTCGACATACTTCATGGGTTCGACCCTCCTTGGAGCAGATCACTGACTCCTCGAGCGCTTGTGAGGTGCCTGAAACTTCTATCCCTTGGTCTACAAATGAAGGACCAGGGGTTATTTCGATGCCGTTTAATCAAATTTCCTTCCACCTCAATGGTCATTTCATTGGAATGCTCTTGTCCCTTTGAGACACGGCAGCCTTGCCTTCTTCAACCTTTGACCCACCCTCCGAATTTACTTCCGTGGGTGGAGGAAGATGTCGATAGTTGGTCTAGGGAATGCAGTCGGGCACATACTTCTCTTCCTCTTCCGTCTCCTCAATGTGGAGATCTTATTCCAGTTCAGGAAGTCTGTGGAAACCAACATATGCCTCCTTTGATCCAGGGGGTGGAGGGTGACATTGCCAGTCAGGCGCACTCATTGCATATTGAGAATGTAACTCGAGATCCCGCCAGTGAAGATGACTCTGGATCCTCAGGACCTATGTTTCCTCCAGGTTTTGAGTCCTTTGTTTTAACGGGTCAGAGAATTATATGGAGAGACCCAGTGGAGTTGGAAAGCGAAAAGGAAAAGGAGTGATGACAAAAAGGGAGAGGAAAGCGTTGAAGCACAAGGAAAAAGTGAATGAAAAGCAGAAGTTTCAGGAGTTCCTGAAAGATATGTCACCTAAGAACAGCACATCGGAAAAGACCAAGGCCTTAGACAAGCGGAAAAAGGGAAATGAGGCGAAATGGGGAAGATCGTCAAAGACAGCCGGGAAGAAGAAAAAATGGAATAGGGGAAATACGTATGACAAGATCTCGAAAGCGAAGTATGACGAGATGATTATGCAAGCGGAGCGGGCTATTGAGATGGGAAAATTAGTAGGGTTTAATTTTGATGGTTTCGACCTACCTAGGGTGACAAAGTTGCTTGCTAACTGAGGTGGTTGGTTTTGGGGTTGAGGTTTCAGTCCAGCTCCTATTTTTCATGTTTTGTTTGTCTGATTTTTCTTCAGCTGAGTTCCAGCCAGGTGGTCTTTTGGGTGGCTCTGCTTCAGCTTCTTCCGTCGTCTTGTCTTTTTTTGTTTTTTGTCCCCTTCTCCTGTTTTGGTGGTCGTGGTTTGTTCTGTTTTTGGTTTGGTTGCGCCTGTTTCTTATTGTTGTCTTCCTGTTTTTCTCTTTGGGGTCTATTCTGTAAGTCTCCCGGTTTCGGGATTTCCAGGGGCTCGCTTTGCCGAGTTTCCTATTTTGTTGCGCAGTTTTGCTGCTAATTATCCAAAAAAAAACGCTCTCATAAGAATGCCACCCTATATATATATATAATACTTTTTTTTACAAAAAATATGTTTGAAAAAAATCCTTCAAAACAGGATTTTTTTCATATCTTGTATATTATATATTATAATATATATATAGTTTATTATATTTATATTTTTTATGTTATCATCAAAATTAATGTATTATTTATTTATATTATATGCATATATGTATTTAGTTTTTTTTTCCTCAAAAAAAAAATTGGTTGAAAGCCAAACCAGGGTTTAACACGAGTTTGATCCACCCAGACTCGTAACCCAGTTCGACCCCTTGCACACTCCTAACCTGTGGGCTAGGTCACAAATCAATTCGGGTCAACCAGTTAGCCATCTCTAGCCAGAAATATACATAACGGATCATGACGGGCACATTGGATGCTTTACATGAACATAAAGTTGCCTTTAACATTTAAATTTTCAATTTATTTTAACGAGTAGTCCCACATTAATTATAAATCCTTGATGTCCTTTTTTATAACTTTTAGCATTTACATACATCTTTGACCAAAAAAAGAAATATTTACATATATCAACAAACATATTTCCATCAGTAATTTACATTATATATGCACTGTGGCAACCATTTTAAAAAGTATTGTTGTGTAACGGACAGTCGCATAACAAATGACTCCAACCTGTTACGTAATATGTATTATGTGATACCTTTGTTACTCCATGAAATTGAGCAGTAATAGAAATATATATTTATCCTTTGGAAATTAGCAAACACAACTAGGAATATGTGGTGATAACTGCAAAATTTGTTCCTTTTATAGCCAAGATCCCCTTTCACAGAGGGAAAAAAAAAAACCCTTGAGAATAGATCGTAGTCTCAATTTTGACGTACTACTGAATCCAAGAATTTGTGGCTACGATTCTTTGAACGACTTTTTTCTATGAATGGCCATATTGTCCCTTTAAAAGCCCTGCCAAAAAGGTGTGATCCATGACTTTCTTTACTATCATATTGAGTCAGTTTAGGAAGTCGGAAATGCACTCGTCTTTTATGAAGAAAGCTTCAAATTGGAACGACATCTCCGAATTCATTAAATTTTGAGTCACTCGCCTTTGTGCATCGTACTGCCCTAGCTTCAGTCGCCTCTGATCCTACCCTTCTCTGCTTTCTTGTCTCCTTGTCTGTCATGTTTTCCCTACAGTCTCCTTTCATAATTCAATCCTTTTTATTGTTAGGCGTATATTTTTCTATTATATTTTATTATCCTTTTTCAAACTTTTGCCCTTTCTTCTCATTCAAGCTCGCAAGTCTCTCTTATTCTAAGTTTTTTTCTCTTAAAAAAAGATAAAAAAAGGTTTAATTGTCAAATTATGTTTTTTTCAACAATGAATCTAATCTGAACCTCCAATTTCAGTTTCAATGAAAAAAGACAATTACATAAGATTATTTAGTGGTGCACAACAATGAATTTATCTATCAGCATGACATGTTTCAACTGTAATACCACCTGTATGAAGATAGTCAAGATGAAACTAGAAAACTGGCCACAAAAGGTATTAATGTTCTCATTATATATAGAAAAATCGTAGCATGTTTGGAGAAAAGACAAAAGACACGATGTTCTAGAAAACAAAAACAAAAAACAGATTGACTACATCAATAACTGCCGCATCATCTTTTCAGTACAAATGTTATCATCTCGGTCACCTATAATGTAGCCAATGCCCTTCTTAATCTTTTACAGTGTATATATATATATATATATATATATATATATATATATATATATATATATACTATTTTTATCCTTTTTCAAGGTATTTTACTCCTTCGGAGCAATTTTTATCCTATAAGCAATATAACCTTGGTTATTGCTCCACCACCCTATCAAGATGCAAAATATAGACCTAGACACACAACATCTAACCTTTCCGGAAAGGTTACAAAGCTAGATGTGTAGCACGACTTACCCTAATATGACCATATATATACACTTTAGATTACATATCTTAAACGAGCATAACGAATATAACATACCCCATAGATCCGGGGTACTATAACAAAACGATGCCAAAAAGGGCCACTAAGCTTGAACAACTTTGTGTTGTGGGTTAGTGACCCTAAACACATGCTCTTCCCCGGTGCACTTGTCCACTATCACAACCCATTTGCTCTTTTTGCAATTTGCGTCTTTACTATCAACTCGGTTTCGGTAGCTAGCTCTGCTAATTAATAACCCATTTCCAATGGGTAAGAAATGACCCTTCATCTCATTCCAAACAGACACTCTACCCTGCGCATTGTACCCCACAACAAGGGCACTGGCCCCATTTCGAGTCCCACCCTTTTGGGCTGCTCTAAACACTGCTTGATGACTCGGGAGATTACAATCTACGACTACAAAATCCGCCCCATTATAGTCACTTAGTAAGAGAGCGCGTGGGTCTCCCACTACTAGCTCCACCCTACAGTGATCGGAGAGGCAAAGGCAAGCTAAGTCAGCGTGGGACTGGTTCAACTCGTCTAGGCCAGGTAAGATGCACACAACCCGACCCCCGGTTTGTTGGGCCGCTGCCACAAGGGCCAAGGTGGTAGGACCTGCTGGACCCATGCACACCTCTACTATTAACTGAGCATTGTTGCCCCCAGCTAGCGCTGAGATGAACTCGGCTACATCTGGCTCTTTTTCCCTCCTCCCCTGGAGAAAAAATCATTCATCACATCTAAAAATTAGAAACACAAAACACAATAACAACAATAACAAAAACCGACCCAGTGCCTCAAGGGTTCCCCCATAAGCAGGGTCTGGGGGGATGACGGATGTAGGCAACCTTACCCTTTCAAGGTGTTACCCTTAAAGGAAGGCCCGAGGACCCCCAACTTGAGAAATAGAAACACAAAATACGATAAGGTAATATAAAAAAGCAGAACTATAAAGGTAAATGTCAAGGATTTCACATGTGAGTATAGTAAAATCTCATATTAGAGTTATGAGAGAAAAGAGATCAATCTATAAGTCTAGCGAGATACTCCATCTAAAGCCAATTGATTTTAGGATGGAATCTCACTTGAGCTTATATGTGGATCGTATATATGCCAACTTCATGAATCGGACCTAAAGGTTCATTGAAATTTCACAGAAAAGGGAGAGAGAAGAGTTATTACCATTTTAATGGTCTTGAGGTATGCCTTAATGGCATTTTGGGCAGACCAGTTAGCCATATATGATACTTGTGTTTGGAACTTTATGTTAAAATTTGTTTGATTTCTTTGCTTTGTTGCTTCAACTAAGCTAACCTACCGAGTATATATATATGTATATATATATAATATTTATATATTATATGTTTTATTCAATTAATTATTTATGTATATTATACTGAGAGGAAGAGATAGCCAATGACGACATTGCAGGGAAGCATCTGTTTGGTTATGTGTATCTGGTGTCTCGTCCCCCTCATTTGTTTTTTCCGATAAGTAGCGACAAAAGTCGCAATATAAAACAGACACACTCGTAAAAGGAAGGTCTGAGCCAGTCCTTATAAGAGCAAAGCAGGAAAAAAAAAACACGACATCACAATATGAGAAAACAGGAATAGAAGGAAATTATAGGCAGTACTAAAAGGCGTTGGATGACTACACCATAATTGAAAATGACTAGGACCATGAAGAGAATGAACCAACGTGCCAAAATTGGGGAGGTGCTTTAATTACTTAATTAAATATCTTGAGGTTTGAAGATTTATAGTAAGGACCTTAATTAATATTTTAATATATATAATATCTATACTGAGGTTCAAAGTTTTATCGTTTGAGTACATTCAACTAATTAAATCAAGTGTATTTTTTTAGAAACCGACGAAATTGACATGAAAATTGTTAATGTGGCACGTGAATACCGTAACATAAATGTGTCATGTTAGTATTTTTCATAAAGCTGTTGAAAGTTCAATAAAAGGTCACCGGCTTGGAGGGACAGGTAGTTATATTATAGAAATCATGTTCCATGTTATCATTCATGGGAAAAAATGCATTGAATTACGACACTTTCTAACAAAAATTCTCGGATTCGGACAAAAGATACATGGGTGATAAATTTTAAATGCTCATGATATCTAGGTAATAAATATTAAAGTATAAGATAACTCATTGTATATATTGAAATGTCATATGCTACCTAAGTGATAAATTAATCCTCAAATGTCGGAGTACTTAAGTGATAGATGCTTTAATTATATCTTTTACATTTTATCGTATCTTTTATATTGTGGGTATTTTATATGGATAATATATATTTTTTTACGATTTACAAATTACTTTGTAGTAATATTTAGTTTTTTGGATTAAAAAATTAATAGTTAGTTTTGAAAAAGATGGATTATTTATATTTTAATACATCAACGTTTGTGAAAATAATAAAAAAGCTCCTAACCTTTTTAATTTATTTTTTAGTACCTCAGATTTTTTTCGTATTAATAAATAGAATCCTCTCTAGAGAGATAACATCATATTCCACGAGAAAGTTGACATGATATGACACTTTAAATAAACACTGTGATTGACAAAAATACCTCTCTTTAACCCTTTAAAAAAAGAAAAACTTTCAATCTCAACCGTTAATACTTCTTCACTTTAGTGGTTATTTAAAGTGACCTGCCACATCAAAAGGGATATTTTCATCAATACATCGCAGTAGGTATTTATAAAGTGGTCTATCATGTCAGCTTTCTCCATATAATATGACGTCATCACAAAGGATCATTTATTAATAAAAAATATTATCAAATACTTAAAAAAAGAAAATTACAAAAGCTATCAAATTTTTATTATTTTTACAAACGTCGAGTATTAAAAGCTACTTAATCCTAAAAAAAGTTGTAGGGAAGCAACTGAGGTAGGTTCCTACTGCCATACCAACTGGACTGGTTTGGTTATTTTTTTTATTTTCCCAATATCATGATCCAATAAATTTAATATAAAATAATGCTATTGTATTAAAAATATATTTTTGTATAATAATTGAGATTCAAATTTAAATCAACAATTAATAAAATAGCTTTGTCAAACAGAAGAACGCATATTTTCTACAGTGTAAGACAATACGTAAAACTCAAAAAGTGCAAGCTAAGGAGCGAAATAAGCGTAAAAGAACTTAGATCTAAGAAAATACAAATATTCATATCGTGCATATATGATAACGCATGGGAAACACCGAAGACAATAGCAGATCTATAAATGATTTTCATTGAAAGAAGTGGTAAAAATATACAAAAAATGACAGTGACACAACAACAACAACTCAATGTCTTAAAGAGGCTGCCGCTAAGGCAGGAAATGGTGAGGGTAAGATATACGTAGCGTTATCCTTACAGGATACAACTCTAAAGGGAGGCTGTTTTCGAAGAGTTACTAACCATACAAAAAAAATTGTATTTAATATTATATATAAATCAAATTAAGAGAACTACAATTTAAAAAAAATATACTAAAAATTGAAACAAATTTTTTAAAAAAGTATCAAAATATGATGATGTAAGAAAAATATGCAAAACTTAAATGCATAAAAAGTCATTCTAATAATATAATTTGTGCATCATAAATATTTTTCCTTCAAGAAAATTTACAAAAACATTAGAGAGTGTAATCTTTTTTCTTTTCATAATTAAGAGAAAAAATTCTCAAAGTAATATAGAGAGAGTTTCTACAATAAAAATAAAAGAAACAAAGAAAATAATATCTCGAGAAGATAAACCATAAGTTGGAGCGCAACATGGGCAAAGCACAACATTGTGTCCCCGGCTTTGCCCGTGGTCCGCAATTGGGATCACTGCTAAGAAGGAAATTTGAGGATAGAATATTCTGGGATAGGCTTCTGTTAGGTTATGTCTCAAATTACTTGTTTTATTTTTATATGGGGCTTCCTTGGGGTCACCGATCGATCGGGAGGGAAAGCCGATCGATCGGGTGATTTAAGGAAAGGATTCGGATTTTTTGCCGTGGAGGGGCCGATCGATCGGGAGTCATTTTTTCGCCGGCCCTAATTATTTTCTATAAATAAGGGTTTAGGGTTTCGTTATTCGGTGAGAAGTTTCTCCCATACGTATCCAATCAAAGTGAGGTGAGCCGCCATTAAGAAAAAGAGGTAATTTCGTAATTCCTCCAAGATATTCGAGTGCTACGAGAGTTCAGAGGGAGTGATTGTAATTCTTCCATATATCTCGTTTGGGAAGTGCGTTGTAATTCTTCCGTTCAGTTAATAAAGAATCTCCATCTCCGCCCGTGGTTTTCTCCTCTCTCGATTGTAGAGGGGTTTCCGCGTAAATATTGTGTGTTCTTGTTTTGTTCTTTCTTTCTCCATATTTGTTTACTTCTCGTTTTGCGTGAGTCATATTATTTGAATCGAATCAAGTTACCAGGGTTTTCGCTTCCGCATTAAGTTTTCCCTAACAAATTGGTATCAGAGCATATCATATTTGTTTAAGTTTCTTTACAAATTGGTATCAGAGCCTTGTTTATTTTGATTTGATAATACGACGTCCGCAATTAGATCCGAAATTGAAAAGTTTGGTGGTCAAGGGAGCTTCAGCTTATGGCAGGTTCGCGTTAAGGGCCTCTTAACTCATAATGGCTTGAAGAAAGCTTTAAATGGGAAAGAGAAGAAATCAGAGAATCTTACAGAAGCCCAATGGGAGGAGTTGGATGAGAAGGCGCTCATAGCAATTCAGATGTGTCTTACCGATGACGTTTTGACAGAAGTTCTGGAAGTGAAGACCGCTAAGGAGTTGTGGGAGAAATTGCAGGATATGTTCTGTTTCAAGTCTGTCTCCAACAAACTCGCAGTTAAGTGCCGGTTGTTCACGTTTCGTATGTCAGAAGGTACGTCACTTAAGAACCACGTCAGTGAATTTAATTCAATTATTCAAGATTTGAAAGAATTGGATGATGTTCCTAAGAATGAAGATCAGACAATGTTGTTGTTATGTTCTCTCTCTGCTTCATATAAGGGTTTTGTCGAAAGTATGATTTATGGTGGTAGACAAACCATATCTGTTGATGAAGTTAAGAGAAACCTACTGAGTAAAGAACGAGTAGATAGAGAATTATCTGACCCTGTGTATAACTCAGGTAGTGGTTTATTTGTGAGGGGGAGAACCGAGTATGATCATAGTGGAAACAAGTCTAAGTCTAGGTATCAAGACCTAACCTGTAACTACTGTCGTAAGAAAGGGCACATTAAGAAAGATTATTATAAGCTTAAGAGAAAATTAGAAGCAGATAATAGGTCTGACCAGAGATCCATAGCAGCTAGTGTTGTTGGTGGTGAGAATGAAGATCTTCTTTTGTCCGTGTCTAAACCTCAGTTCAACTTGAAAGATAGTTGGTTTTTGGATTCGGGTTGCTCCTATCATGTCTGTCCCAATCGGGATTGGTTTTCCACATACGAGTCCGTTCGAGGTGGAGTTGCTTTGATGGGTAATGATAATCCATGCAAAGTTCTGGGTATAGGAACAATTCGTTTTAGGATGTTCAATGGCACTACTAGGGTTTTGGGCAATGTTCTTCATGTTCCTGATTTGAAGAAAAATCTCATCTCTTTGGGTACTCTTGAATCTAAAGGGTACAGGTACACAGCTGAAAGTAGAGTTTTGAAGGTCGTTAAGGGTGCATTGACAGTTATGAAGGGCAGAAGGTCAGGTACGTTGTATGAACTTGTCGGTTCCACATTTGTTAGATCTGTTGCAGTATCTTCATCATCCTTGTTGTTGACAGAACCAGAGATCACAAATTTAGGACGTTTGAGATTGGATCGTTCAGGTGACAGGTGTCTGTATGAGTACAATGTAAGGGGCTCTTTTTGTGGTCAGTCCAAAGGACTGCTGGTATCTGAACAAGGGCTTTATGTGAAGGAGAAAGGTTTTCTCTTCAAACAATTCTTGACGAGTCGTGTCACGTTTGGTGAGTCTTCATTATTGTTATCTCCACAAAAGATGTCATCAGTTGTTTGTGATTTAGGTCAGGTGAGTAAGCCAGAGGGAGTTCAGTTCAGTAACACAGTTCAGAAGCAGGTGGCTGTTTCAGTTGATGTGTCAAGAGCCAATTCAGAGAAGAAGATTGGCATTGCTGATAACCTCTCAAATATGTTCACTCAGTTTCTACCTAACAGGAAGTTCAAGCTTTGCAAGGTTAGGTTTCGTACTTCGTTGTGTTAACCCCGTGTGTGGGGATTTGTGGAGAAGGTAGAGAAAATTCTTTTATGTATGTAATTTGAGCCAAGGTAGAGATTTGTTAGATTATGTCTCAAATTACTTGTTTTATTTTTATATGGGGCTTCCGTGGGGTCACCGATCGATCGGGAGGGAAAGCCGATCGATCGGGTGATTTAAAGAAAGGATTCGGATTTTTTGCTGTGGAGGGGCCGATCGATCGACAGTGGCCGATCGATCGGGAGTCATTTTTTCGCCGGCCCTAATTATTTTCTATAAATAAGGGTTTAGGGTTTCGTTATTCAGTGAGAGGTTTCTCCCATACGTATCCAATCAAAGTGAGGTGAGCCGCCATTAAGAAAAAGAGGTGATTTCGTAATTCCTCCAAGATATTCGAGTGCTACGAGAGTTCAGAGGGAGTGATTGTAATTCTTCCATATATCTCATTTGGGAAGTGACGTTATAATTCTTCCATTCAGGTAATAAAAAATCTCCATCTCCGCCCGTGGTTTTCTCCCCTCTCGATTGTAGAGGGGTTTCCACGTAAATATTATATTTCTTGTTTTGTTCTTTCTTTCTCCATATTTGTTTACTTCTCGTTTTGCGTGAGTCATATTATTTGAATCGAATCAAGTTACCAGGGTTTTCGCTTCCGCATTAAGTTTTCCCTAACAAATTGGTATCAGAGCATATCATATTTGTTTAAGTTTCTTTACAGCTTCAATATGTGAAGATGGAAGCTCTTCCCGCACTAGGCACTAGAAGTCAAGTGATGTGTGTTACGACAAATCTTTGTCTTGGTCCGGGAATGGAAATACAAATCAATCTGCGCAGCTCCTCCATGCATTATGTATAGCTATGTCAATACAACCAATTATTGCTTGAAACCAAACAATAATCCTCAATTTTACATTGTCGGTAATGCACGGCCAATCTGGGATGGAGTTCTGAAAAATATAGTTGTTTCTTGATTCCCATATTACGTTTTAAATGGAGTAATCTTATTTATTGCTAATAGTATAAATGATAAATGTTTTGGGTACAGGTTCTTTTCATGGAAGGCTAGTCTCGAACCTCTTTTACTGTTTTTAGCTCAATACAAGAAATGATTCCTGTAATGACCTACCTTTTCTCAAGGCTTTGGCTTGTATTTATAGACCTGTAATGGTAGCCCCCCTCTTAATGTCGAGTTACGGGGTCATTTCGTTCTATAATAACTCGGGTTGTGATGATTCCTATGTCCGAGATGCTTGATTTCGAGTAGTTTTTCCGTTATCTGTGTCTGCAGACAGTTGTCGATCGTTGAGCATGGGCGGGTACCGAGATGTGTTTTGCCCCCGAGCTTTTTCATGGCTTTCCTTGTCCTTACTCGGGTAATATTTTTTGTTATTATCAATTAATAAATAATATTTATATTATTTAGATAGTTGTTTGATTGTTAATATGAAGGGAGAAGAAGAGGGAAGTAGGAAGGGGACAGAGGAGCAGGAAAAGGCTGGCAATTACAACAATAACATGTTCTTTTTTCTTGGTTATACCAAAATTCCCTTTTTATTTTTCGTATTTTAAAGTTTGAAAATTTATCACTTAAATATTCAGATAATTTAATATATATCATGAGATATTTAAGTTTTGAAACTTAATCAAGTAGGTATCCTAAGTTAGAATCCGGTGAAATTTTGTCAAAATATATAACGAATTTTCACTGTCAAATACTAATGTGACAAACAAGAATAGCAATATAAACATAGTCTAGTGGTGGAGAACACTAGCGACCAACCATGTTAAATTTCACGAAGTTGGAATATACGAGGTCCACGTATAAGCCTAAGTGGGGTTCCATCCGAAAACTAATTGGCAATAAGTGGAATAACCTATTACATTTATAAATTGATCTCTTCACTCTCACAACTCTAGCGTAAAATTTTACTACATAAACTCATATATGGAATCTTTAACAAACCGTGCCACCCAAGTTCGAACACTATTAGAGACTTGTGGCCTCCCCTTTACGAGGAATCTCCCCCTCCCTCGACATTATCAATGTAAAATATATATATATATATATATATGAGTTTTTGATAATTGGTATTAATCACCATAAAATTTTTCAGCAAAAACTTGCTAGATTTTAATAGAGAATATCTAATTGATATAATTTTAAACCTCGTGATACCTTATTGTATATATTGAAAAGTTAGAACGTCTAGATAATAAAAATCAAACCTCAAGCTACCTACAATATATATTTTTTTTGATAAATTGTGAGCAAAGCTCGATACAAAAGCGGGGACCCAAAATTAGTCCTGAACAAAAACCTACAATATATAATATCAGCCCTGGCTTTAAGCATTACAAAATCAATTATGTAATAAGTTTTCATGCGTCAGGAATAAATATTTTTCTTCTTATAAAGTATAAAACTCGTCTCTCTCTTCCTCCACCCGCCACTAGTCCAGCACTCAGAAGTGTTGGGGCAGCAGGCAATGGTTCGTGCAAAGGAGAACGAAGAGAGCTGACCTTGCTACAACGGCCACCTCAAAAATGACGTCTTTAGCGTAATTTTTTTTTGTTTTTAGCATTTTGTTACTTTTTATTTTGTTGCTAGATCATTCGAGCCTTCTGTACTATGTTGTTAGAGATAGCTGCTTAATCTCTATCTTAGCTATTATTTCGATCATGTACTTCTAATTATCAAAACAAATGTTAAAAATAGCAATGGCGACAAACTAAAGTCGAGATGACTACTCAATTTTAAGTGTCCTTTCTTAATAGGATCTTATGTTTTTGCGATTTGTCTCACTTTTATCCATTTTCATTTTGACACATTGCTACATCCAAAATTTAAATTTTTACCCAATATTTAAAAGATTTGACATCTTTAATATAAATGTTTTTGGTGCATATTTGACTGTTATTTTAAAACGAAAAAGGAGTATTTTAATAGAAAAAAAGTTATTTACGTCAAAGGTCCTGTACTTTAATTATCGTGTCAATTCAATCCTTGTACTTTTAATTATGTCAATTTAGTCATTGTATAATTTAAAATGTTTCAATTTGGTCCTTAAAGAAAAATTTTATGTTATGTTTTCAATCAAATTTTAATGATTTAGCCACAAATTAGGTTAAATTGAGTAAACAGATGAATTTATGATAACTTACTTGTGTCTAACATAATTGTGCTGTTTAAAATTATGTCATTAATTTAACTTGACTGAATTGACACATTTTGAATTGTACATAGATTAAATTGACATAATTAAGCGTGCTTGGGCGAGAGTAGTACCAGGATGGGTGACCTCCTGGGAAGTCCTCACCCTCAGGTTGGGGGCACTGGGAAACAGCCTCTCTTCAGGTTGACACCTTGAATAGGGGGAGGCTATGTACATTCGGCCCCCCAGACCCTGCGTAGGCGGGAGCCCTTAAGACACTGGGTATGATCCTTTATGGACTAAATTGACATAATTAAAAGTACAAGGACTAAATGGACACAATGACTAAAGTACAGAGACATTTGACATAAATAACCCCGAAAAAAATATTTTATTGAGCTCTTATGTTTGTTTGGCCTACACCTAAAAAAAGTATTCAAATAAAAATAATATGTATTTTTCTTTCTTGAGTTTAGGAGAAGCAAACAGATAATATTTTTCTATCAAAAAATAATCATAAGCCGAATTTTAAAAAATTAAGATAACAACCACTACTATTTCGAGAAAATGATTTTTTCTTAAAAATTTAAATGTTTGTAATAAAAACGTCTAACCTTCTGATTTATTTGTATAGTACCTCCTATTTTTTTTATATTAATAAAAGGTTCATTTCCAACATGATGACATCATATTCGGGGAAAAGTTGACATGATAGGTCCTTTAAATATTCTGTATAATATATTGACTAAAATACCCCTCTTAACATGACAGGTCACTCAAATAACCACTTAAGCAAAGAGTTATTAATGCTTAGGAATGGTGGGTTTTCATTTTATTTTTTTTTTTCCCTTAAAGGTCAAGGGTGGTAATTTCATCAATGTACTGTCGTGAGTATTTAAAATAATCTTCCACGTCAACTTTCTCCCGTGAATATGATTTCATCACGTCGAAGAGGGTCTTATTTATTAATACGGATAAGGTACTAAAAGACATATCAAAAATGTAAGAAGCCTTTTTTATTATTTTTACAAACGTCAAGTACTAAAATATAAATTATCTGAAAATTAATTATAAAAATAATACCAAAAGATGCAAATTTGAAAATGGAGAGGCAAAGAAGAAACAGTACAAGAGGCAGTGGAAGAACATGCTGCCAACCAAAACCCTAAAATTGCATCTTGCAAAATCTTTCATTTAAATCTTCTCTCTAGATTTTGAGACATTAACTTTTTAATAATAAATATAATGGTTTTTTTTTTTTTTTTTTTTTTTTTGCGCCTTCTTAGATACATCGTTTTTAGGATACATCTACCTCCAGATCCACGATAATCCGGGGTCATTGTTATCCTAGATCGGCAGTGTAGTTGCAGGCCATCTTACATAACTGGACAGTATTTAGTCTAACTTTGATCACGGTGCGCTTTTAGGCTGCGTTTGGAATTCAGTATCATCTTCGGTTCTAAATTTCTTGTATGCAACTGGCTTTGTTACAGACCATCAGCAAAGCAATGCGCAATGAGTATCTAGCTTCATTAGTGATGTGAAATTAAGTTTCGACTTTATCTTCTTTAGAAAGACATTGTGTATTTCTTTAAGGATACTCTCCTCTTATTAAAAAAAAAAAAAAAAAGATACAACTTTTTAACTGGAAGCAAATTTTATAGTAAATTATTTTTAAAAAGCAAGTTTTGATTTTTAGAAAACGAGGAAACTCGATCAAACCCGCTTATTAAATGGGTTGAGAACTCTCAATATTTATCCAATTCAATTAATAAATTAATAGGTAACTTATGGGGTTATATGCCGTCACCGGATCTCATTAGAACTCTGAAATTAAGGGTGCTTGGGCGAGAGTAGTACCAGGATGGGTGACCTCCTGGGAAGTCCTCACCCTTAGGTTGGGGGCACTGGAAAACAGTCTCTCTTCAGGTTAATACCCTGAAGGGGGAAGGCTGTGTACATGCGCCCCCCCCCCCCCCCCCCCCCCCCGACCCTGCGTAGGCGAGAGCCTTTGTGGCACTGAGTATGTTTCTTTTTTCGATTTATCTACTTATAAACATGTCAATAATAATCCACATAAGTCATGACTGAGACAAACAATAATACATGAAATACTTATAATTAATAGATTAAACTACCTTATGTAGTATATGCTACCAAAAAACATATATAATGCTGGGAAAATTCACACAATCCAGCACAACGGAAGCGAAAAACATTAAAATATTATCGAAACAACAACACCAATATTTATGTAGAAACTCTCGCTCAACTAGAGGGAAAAACCATAGAACCCAACAAGTATCTCAATCCACTATAAAATTTAAAGATTATAATCTCTAATTAAAAACCCAAACCCCACATACAATCATAACATCAATCATCATCAATGTGACTATTGCACGGTAAGTCACCAACTCTCTTAAAGTGTAACTACTGCACGACGAGTCACCAACCCTACTCAATGTAGATTCTGCACGGCCATCAACCCTTTCAAAGAGTAATTATTGCACGGCGAGTCACTAACCTTTCACAATGTAGCTTTAGATAGAGGAAGTTACAAACTCTCGTTAACTCTCAATCGTCAAGTACCTCTCAGTTAAACCGCTCACTCTCCCCCTGCCCGGGTGCCACCCAAAGCACCCCTTTACAAAACCCTAAAGTCTCACATTTTCTTTTTCTTTTTGTTCCACCTCTTTTTTTCTTTCCGCACCTCTCCACCCTCAACTTTAAGCTCCATTTATAATGAGTTACCTAAATCTAATCCAATTCAAAGTATCAAATCAAACTTATTTAAGTAACTCAATCTAAATCATATCAGATCAATATTAATTTTGAGATAATTAATATCCTAAAATATAATAGATGCAAAATATGACTCAAACAACGTAACATAAAAACGCGGTTAAACATACAAAAAACAAATTTAAATTAGTCCAAATTCAAATTTAACCTAATTACCTAAATTGGTCAAACAATAAACTCCCGAGTCCTGACCCAAACCCATCTTCATATCATATTTGTGTTTTTCTTCCGATAATTAGCGACATGGTAGCGTTAAAAAAATAACAACTCGTATAAATGATGCCACAGTCAACCCGCATAAAAGCGGGGATAAAGGAGAAAATACACAGAAGTCAAGACAAAACAGGAAAATAGGACAAAAACAAAATCAAGATAGGCAGGAAAGAATCAAACATACACTACAGATATACAACTGTTAGAAAAATGATACAAGCAAAACTTAAGTGCTATGAAAAAATTACATCAAACATTAAAAAATAATAAGAGTCCCTATCCCACAAGGAAAAAATAAGGGAGGTTGGTTGAATTTATATAGATATTTATCCCCCAACCAATTTGAATTAAGTCATGGATGAGAGTATGGTGGGAATTACACGCGCGCGCACGTCGCCGGTGCGCCGTGCCGTGCTCAGGCGAGGGTGTGGGTGATCCTTTTATCAACAGGTGCATTTATTTTACGAAAAATTCTTACCGATGCTTTCATTGCCGCAACCATTACTATTCTAACCATTTGGGATTCATATCAATTAAAAATTAGCTGTTAAATCTTGCTCATTAGCCGTTTCGGACGTTGGGTATTATTACAAAATGTTGGGATTTGCGGTATATATGCACACCTTCACATGGAGCATTTGTATCAATAAAAAAAATTATAGAGCATTAGTATCAATCAAAATTATACTCTTCTCTCTAACTTCTTTTCGTCCTCCTTCCTCTCAAAGAGATTTGGGCAACGTACTTGGCTCTCCTACCCGGCCATTAACGAGTGCACGTTAATAGTCGAATCGTGTTAATCCTAGAGGACGACCGCTGATACAACTTTTTGCACCGAAACAGCGGCGAAATAGTCTTTTAGGACAGTGGTATTCCCACGGCACGATATATTCGGTATTCTAATTAACTATCCCTCTTTTCGGTATTATTTGATTGCTGCGTTTAAGTATCTTGGCTAAGTTATATTGCTGCGTCTTTTGCTGTTTTTCCACTGCACAATTTTTCGGTTATTATGCAGTAAGTTCTTAAAAAATATTTGCTGCAATTTACATATCCAAATACTGAAATAACAGCAGTAATTTACTGCTAATTTTTCTGTAATTTTTACAGTTAATTTTTCTGCATTTTTACAGTACTTTTTTTTTGTTCAGTTATACTGTATTTTTACTGAGTTTCTTGCAGTATTTTTGCTATATTTTCACTGTATTTTGGCAGTATTTTTTGCAGTTTTTCCGCTGCAGTTGTACTGTTTACATTATTATTTCAACAACACCACAGCTAAGATAGGCCATGGATAGGAGAAATGACCAACCGTACAAAACTGGAACTGAAATTAACAGGGTCGGAACACCTAAAACCCTGTTTCAACCCTACAAACAGCTCAACCATATCTAAGTCATCACCATTGTAAGGCAAATCATATTCATGTTATATTATCATTTCATATTATTGTATTGTATTAGATTTTATCAGCTCTACCGTAAATTGTTATTGAAGCAACGCGGCCAACCATTTTTGATTTTGGTGTTGTCTTAAATTTTAAACGAAGTACACTAAACTTCCCCAAAAATTCTGTACCCCACTGACTTTCAACCAAAATTGCACAAAAACAAGAAAACAAAGAAAAGAGCTTTACAATAATATTCGAAAATTATTATTATCCAGGTAAAAATTATTATTTTATGCCAACTAGGAACCTGATTACCTGATAAACCCCGACCCATGCGGCGACTCACACACCCCATGAGCCAAGGAGAGGTTCAAATGGAGAATTGAACTCCAAACCTTTTGACCTAAAACAATAATCTAGCTTGTTGAAAATAGTATAATTTTTCCTTTTGTTATACTTGTATTTATATATTTACTTGTATTCTACACATTTACTAGGGTAGGTATTTATTTATTTTTCCCATTTATTGGCCTTGGGTAACCGGCCAGCTCTAAGAGAGGGAGAGGGAGAGTTTTTTTTGTTTTTTGTGTTTATTTCTTTCATTATTTGCTTTTACTCATGTAATTAACTAGCCTAGGATTCTTTTGCAAGTGTTAGGTTAGACTTTTCCTTTTCCTATATGATTTGTATAAATTGGAGATCTTGTTAATGAGAAAAGTATCCAATTCTCATCATATTATTCCTTGTAGTTTCATCTTCTCGTTTTCTTCATGGTATCAGAGCAGGCTTGAATCGGGATCATCAAGCTTTTGTTTTTTTTTTTTTTCTCTCTTCTTTCAGCCGTGCACTCCATTTGTGAGTCTTCTACTTATTCTCTTGTTTTTACTTGTGTTTTTTTCGTGTTTAATTCATAATGACGAAAGAAAATACTAATCAAATTGTTGCACCTGGTGTTGAATCAAGGGGTGTTCCTGATGTGAACTCACCCTTTTACTTACACCCCTCAGATAATCCAGGTCTCGTTTTTGTTCAAGACGTTTTAACGGGACCTAATTTTCCCGCCTGGAGGAGTTCTGTCTTCAAAGTTTTTAAAGCTAAAAGAAAGCTGGGGTTTCTTGATGGAACCATTGTCAAACCCGATGAGTCTTCACCGGATTTTGAAAATTGGAGCACTTGTGATTCCATGGTCTCTTCATGGCTCACCAACTCCGTCTCCAAAGAAATCAATGCTAGTATAGCATATTTTGAAACTGCGCGCGGCATTTGGTTAGATCTAAATGAGCGTTTCTCTCAAGGGAACACTCCTCGTATCTATGAAATCAAACGCGAAATTTCACTTTTAAAACAAGAAAATAAGTCAATTTTTGACTATTTCACGAAATTAAGGGCTCTATGGGATGAGCTTTATACTCTAGTAGCCATACCTCTATGTACGTGTGGATCAGGTCAAGCTTTTGCCGCCATACGGGACATGGAGAGACTACTTGATTTTTTAATGGGCTTAGACCCGTCTTTTTCTACTGTGAGATCACAATTGATGAATTCCAAGCCCTTACCCTCGGTAGCTAGTGCCTATTCAACACTTTGTCAAGAGGAAAAAACAACAAAGTGTTGCATTCGGTAGCATTGTTGTACCAGAGGCCGCAGCCCTTGTTGCTAAAGGGACTAATATGTTTTTGGGAGGTGGTTCGTCGTCAGTGAACGGACCACAACCCAAGCGCAATAATCGCCCAGTTTGTTCATATTGTAAGAAACAGGGACATACAGGAGACAGGTGCTTCGAGCTAATTGGATACCCACCGGGATGGAAGCAACCACGCAGCAGTAACGGGAGGCCTGCTGCGGCTACTGCGCAGCAGGCGTGGGAGGCT
The DNA here is from genome assembly GCA_018398585.1 of Simmondsia chinensis. Classification (NCBI taxonomy): domain Eukaryota; kingdom Viridiplantae; phylum Streptophyta; class Magnoliopsida; order Caryophyllales; family Simmondsiaceae; genus Simmondsia; species Simmondsia chinensis. The sequence goes on along the minus strand of JAGTTD010000007.1, from coordinate 3,600,202 downwards.
GCTGGTCGACAGCAGCTGCTGCTGCCAGCCCCGGACCAGCAGCCCAAAGCCCCGGACGCGAGCCCTATCGTAGGTCTTTCGGCTTCACAATATCAACAACTTTTGGGTCTTCTCAACTCGGGAAATTGTGCCCCTTGCATTAACTTGACAGGTCAGGGTTCGTTTGGTCGTAGTTGTTGGATTATTGATACAGGTGCAACGGACCATATGGTGCCATCCGATTTTACTTTACTTGATAGAAGGGTTAATACCGAGATTTGTCCCGTTCGACTACCTAACGGCACTTGTTTGCCAGTATCACACGTTGGACGTGCCAAGATCACGGATGACATCATGCTTGAAAATGTGTTACAAATTCCGGGCTTTCACTGCAATTTGTTGTCAGTAAGCAAATTAACTAGAGATATAAATTGTGCATTGACATTTTTCAAAAATTTTTGTGTAATACAGGACCTACCATCGAGGAAGCTGATTGGAGCGGGTAAGGAACGAGATGGGCTATACATGATGAAGTGCACTGTCATTCCAAATTCCGCTCAAGTCGTTGATAGTACTAATAAAGGAGTTTTGTGGCATCGTCGATTGGGTCATGTTCCGTTTAACAAATTGTCTAATTTTTCGGGCTTGGACATTGGTGTTGTTTTGGATAATGTTTGTGACTCGTGTCATTGAGCTAAACAAACTCGGTTGCCTTTTCCTATTTCCGTTAGTAAATCTGCTGCTTGTTTTGATTTGCTTCATATTGATATTTGGGGCCCATACCGTACGTTGTCAATGACAGGAGCTCGTTTTTTCCTCACTATCGTTGATGATCTTAGTAGGTGTACTTGGGTGTATTTGATGCGTGACAAGTCTCAGTCACATAAAATCCTCATGGATTTTTGTGAAATGGTACAAACTCAGTACAATTCGCAGATTAAACAAATTCGTAGTGATAATGGAGCAGAATTCCTTTTTGGGCCGTTACTTAACTTTTATGCAGGAAAGGGCATACAAGTGCAGAATTCTTGCAATGATACACCCCAACAAAATGGGGTAGTGGAGAGAAAGCATCGCCATCTCCTTGAAGTGGCCCGAGCCCTTAGATTTGAAGCGGGTCTTCCTATTCAATTTTGGGGAGAATGCGTGTTGACGGTAGCCTATCTTATCAATCTCATGCCTACAACTCGTCTACAAAACAAGAGCCCATATGAAGTACTACTTGGTAAAATTCCTTCATATACACATTTACACGTTTTTGGCTCGTTATGCTACGTTCATAATAAGGATCATAGTAAAGATAAGTTCGAAAGTAGAGCAATTCGTGGTGTTTTTCTTGGTTACCCTCATGGCAAAAAGGGGTACAAGATCTATGACTTAGACAATAAAAGGATTGTAATCTCACGTGATGTAGTTTTTCACGAAGATAGATTTCCATATGTTGAACAAGGGAAGAACAGTAGCTCAAATAATGATGTTTTTGATTTAATTCATTATGTCGACGAAGGGAGTTTGATACAAACACAAGAAACAAGGGCCATAGGGGATCTCGCAGCACCGTCAAATGACGGTGCTGCAGTGACTGACCGAACAGTGTTCGGTTAGCACAGTGAGGGGGAGGAAGCTGCGGGTCAAGCGGGGAGACCGATTCGTGTCCGTTCCATGCCTACAAAATATCGAGATTATGTGGTTGATGTTCCTCCTATAGCCCATCCTCGTGATACCCCTTCATCGGCTAACTCAGGTATGGTATATCCTATATCAAATTATGTTTCTAATGCACGATTTACTAACTCGCATTCTAATTTGCTACAAGCCATCACATCTTGTGATGAGCCTAAGAATTTTGCACAGGCAGTCGAGTCGCCTTATTGGAGGGAAGCAATGGAGAAAGAGATTTCGGCATTAGAACAAAACAAGACTTGGACACTAGAAGAGTTGCCCCCGGGAAAGCGAGCGGTAGACTCGAAATGGATCTATAAAGTCAAATACAAAGCTGATGGAAGCATTGAGAGGTATAAGGCAAGGCTCGTTGCCAAAGGTTATACCCAGGTAGAAGGCATTGATTATCATGATACTTTTGCTCCCATTGCTAAATTGGTTACCGTTCGTTGTGTACTTGCAGTTGCGGCAGCTAGAAATTGGATAATGCATCAATTGGATGTGAATAATGCCTTTCTTCATGGTGACCTCGATGAGGAGGTCTACATGAAATTGCCACAGGGTTTTGAAAAACAACATGCCGGTAAAGTTTGTCGTTTGCGAAAATCGCTTTATGGCTTAAAACAGGACTCACGTAATTGGAATCAGAAATTCACAAATTCGCTTGTTGAAATGGGTTTTGTCCAGTCTAAGTCTGATTATTCTCTCTTCACTTATAACAAGGCGGCTGTGTATACTGCTATCCTAGTGTATGTTGACGATGTTGTTATTACCGGGAACAATGTGAGTCATATTGAAGAAGTAAAGTCAAAGCTTAATGTTCAATTTGGCATTAAAAATTTAGGAGCAGTCAAGTATTTCCTCGGGGTAGAGGTGGCTCGCTCTCAAAAAGGGTTAATTTTGAGTCAACGAAAGTATGCACTTGATATCTTGAGTGAAACCAGGATTATAGGTGGGAAACCGGTTGCCACACCGATTGTTCAAAATCACCGTTTGAGTGATGAAGAAGGGGGATTAGTTAAGGATCCGGGCCAATATAGGAGACTTGTAGGAAGACTTCTATTTCTCACCATTACTCGTCCCGACATTTGTTATGCAGTTAGCATACTTAGTCAGTTTGTCCACAATCCTAGAGTTCCACATCTTGAAGCCGCTTTCCGAGTACTTCGATATATCAAGGGGACACCGGGTCAAGGGATTTTCCTTCCACATGATTCTGATTTTAACATTCGTGCATATTGTGATGCTGATTGGGCAGGTTGTCCTACTAGCAGACGTTCCACTACAGGATTCGTTGTTTTCTTGGGAGGAGCTCCCATATCGTGGCGTTCTAAGAAGCAGTCAGTTGTTTCTCGTTCCTCTGCTGAAGCAGAATACCGTGCAATGGCCACTGTGACAAGCGAGTTAGTTTGGTTGAAACGATTATTAGTGGATCTTGCAGTTGATGTTCAAAAGCCCGCAATTTTATTCTGTGACAACCAAGCGGCACTTCACATAGCCTCGAATCCGGTTTTTCACGAAAGAACCAAGCATATAGAGATCGACTGTCATTTTGTTCGAGAGAAGTTGTTGGCCAAAGAAATCTCGACCTCTTTCGTGCGTACATCAGGACAAGTGGCTGATATATTTACTAAAGGGCTTTCTTCACCGTCATTTTCTTCTTTCCTTTTTAAGTTGGGCATTGTAAATTTACATGCTCCAACTTGAGGGAAAGTGTCGAAAATAGTATAATTTTTCCTTTTGTTATACTTGTATTTATGTATTTACTTGTATTCTACACATTTACTAGGGTAGGCATTTATTTATTTTTCCCATTTATTGGCCTTGGGTAACCGGCCAGCTCTAAGAGAGGGAGAGGGAGAGTTTTTTTTGTTTTTTGTGTTTATTTCTTTCATTATTTGCTTTTACTCATGTAATTAACTAGCCTAGGGTTCTTTTGCAAGTGTTAGGTTAGACTTTTCCTTTTCCCATAGGATTTGTATAAATTGGAGATCTTGTTAATGAGAAAAGTATCCAATTCTCATCATATTATTCCTTATAGTTTCATCTTCTCGTTTTCTTCATATCTCCTTACTTGCCTCTAACCACTACGGCAAGATCTTGGTGGTAAGGTAAAAATTGTTATTGTTAGAGTAATAATATAATATACAAGAAACAAAAGCTGCAAAATTACCTCAAAAATAACAATTTTACCTCGATACTGCGGTTACAGTGGATATATATTTTAGTACACATTTTTTTTGTTTTTTTGAACAGGAATATTTAGTACAATTTCATTGCTTCCTTTTATGGTAACAATAAAAAATTTAGTATACTTTTATAAATTATATAGAATATGTTCAAATTCAGAATATTATATCAACTGGGGATCAATTTCCTATAAAATGGATTTATTTGTGAAAAATAATTGCAATATAACTAATATGGCTCCACAGCCACCTATTAGATTTTGATAATCAGATCAAGATCGGGCCGGATCAGACAAAACTAAAGACCAAATTAGGATCAAATCGATTAAAACTGGGTTAGTCTGCTTGAAAATAGGTCAGAAAGCAAACCAAACTAATTTGGACTGATTTTTTATCCAACATGCGGTATTACTGAGAAACAAAAGTTTCCATAAAAAAGTCAAAAAAATGTAGAAATAATTATGTTCAAAATCCACATAGTTTAATGATAATTATACAAAATATATACTTATTAAATAATAAAAAATACTATTTAATTTTTTAAGATTTAATATTTTACTAATCATATATTCAAAATATTAAATGTAAAATTAGTATTGAGCACTCTTCATCCCGGTCTTAGACCAGACCGAAAGTCAATTAGGCCCATATCTTGTCCTCCATGTGTCGATCTAGTCCCCTCCTTGACCGAAATGGTTAGCTCTATCTGATAAGCATGTCTGAACCGATTTTTATTCACCTCTAATAGCCTCCAGTTAGGTTCCCACCCTGATGCGGTAATGCTGCCTATATCCTACCCCCAGAACCTACGCAAGCAGGAGCCCTTAAGACACTGAAACTGTTGTTTTTGTCGTCGTCGTCGTCTAGATCATGGTCATTAAAATCCCTATTCGAATCTTATAATCTTACGATTCTACGATTCCACAACTACCGACCGATCTGAATCATAAGTAAAATCTTACGATTCATTGATATTACATGAAATTAATAGATAGAATCTTAATACAATTTTACGATTCTATCGATCCGACCTCGATTCTACCAACTTATACAAATAAAAAGTTAAAATGTAAAAAAATCAAGCCTATATTTTTATCATATTTGACCATATTTATTATATATGTCCATATACGCTAAAGTTTTATTAATAATTTTTTAAATTATATAACTAAATATTAATACAAAAAATAATTATAATATACATTTAGTAGAATCTTACAATTCTCAATTCAATTCCACGATTTCGATTTTAAAAGCTCCTACCACATTCTAAACAAAATTCCGATTTTAACCGCCTTGCTTTAAATCAGCTAATATAAACTAAGCACCGGCAGGCAAAGACCCAACAGACTTAGAAATGACTTTAAAAGCTGCACGAGCACTTTGATTTCCGATCCACCACCCCCTCAGATTCCCCATATACACTACTCCTCAAATCTAACTCTTTATAAAAATACATAAATATAAGACCTAAAATTGGGACTTTTAAAGTCCATTTCAGCTTAAATTGTTATATCCACAACAAAAAAAAAAAACCTCAGTGCCTCGTTGGCTCCCACATATGCAGGGTTTGACAGGAATGGAAAGTACGCAACCTTACCCTTTTAAGGTGCTACCCTAAAGAGAAGCTGTATCCAAAGACCCCCAACCTGAGAAGTATAAATGCATAGAAGCATACAAGCATACAAGCATCTAAGTGTAGGAGCATAAGATATGACACAAAGCAAGCCAATAGAAAGCATACATAGTAATAGGCACTAAGCAATAGGAAATTAACGCGACAGAGCAACAGAACTAAATTGTCATATCCGTTGATCCATTTAGCAATCAGGTCAAATTGAATTTTGGTTAGGTCAATCCGTGTTCAACGGACCTTTTATGTTGATAACTAGTAGGGAAAATAGCTTCTCTATGGTTACCACCCTACAAAGATAAGATTACGTACATCTTAACCTCCTTAAACCTGGCTTGCCGAAGTAGGGCTGCAAATGAGTCAAGCCGAGTCAAATCACATCTGGACCGGCTCGGCTTGTTAACTTCATGAGACTGGCTCAACTCAATATCATTCATTGAATCAAGCCGCATATTCGTGATCCAAATCTAGCTAACTCAATATCGTATAATTTAGGCTCGATTATATGGCGGGCCAAATTGTGGAGCTTTTTGGGTTCATTTACACATGGACTCGTTAGGCTCATTTACCAGACTCGTTAGGCCTGCTGGAAAAAGGTAAAGAAATAAATCATACATAAAAATTGAAAATTCAAAAGCATACCTATAATTTAATAAAAAGCCAAAGCCTGAGGGACACTTAAAAACACAACTAGCAACATCCATCAAACAGTGGAGAGAGGGCCACATGGCGCAATCTGAACATGCGAACCACTCGTGAGCCTTTCGAACTAAATCAGTCTCGGTTTGATTTGGCTCGTTTATGTAAGTGAGCTGCCCTTAGACGAGCCGAGCCGAGCCGAGCCGCCTTAGACGAACCCCAGCCAAGCCATTAACAAGCTGAGTCAAACCGGCTCGCGAGCCATCTTGGTCGTAGCCCTAAGCAGAACCCTCTTTGAGGTACTAGACAGTTGTCGTTACTGTTATTAAAAAAAAAAAAAAAACCCACATATAAACGGAAAAGGTGCACGAACCACAGTTTCTAATGTACAGTTCAATTCTATGACACAATATTGCCTCAAAAGCTGATCACACACACAGTTATATCCTTCAAACAATCTATACCAAAGCCGTAAAGCGCGAACTCGTCATGTACACTCAAATACTCAAGCTTATAAAAATATATCGACGTTGATATGACAATTGAGCACTTCAAATTGACAAGTAACCTTGTTTGACGTGGATAGCGAGGCCAAGTAAGATAGATAAGGCCTTAACAGGAAGATCAAATCATCTGACCTATTCAATGTTAATTCTGACAACCTTTTTTGGTCTTCCTCCTGCAGAAGAATTTACTGTGTCCCTGCTGGTGGGCCCCGTCGCCTGAGCATTCCAAGCTGGCAGGAGAAAACCTCCCCAATCTGACATACGATGCTGTCCACCATCGCTCCCTGCAAAAGAGAGGATAAATCACATTCTCCATGAGTGAGATTGCCGTTGGCCCACAAAGTTGGCATATATAAGGTTCACATATAAGTCCAAATGAGGTTATATCATAAACCAAATGTCATTAAGTGGAATAGTCCACTAAACTTATATATATATATATAGCTTGTTTCTTACAACTCCAATATGGAATTTACTATTAGACTTAGGTATGGACTCCTTAACTTATAGATCATGGTTGGTCATGAGACGATGTAATGTAGCAGCTAGACTGATTTGGTCGTGTAATGGCAATTACAACCACCACCACCACCCACCAATGCGTCGTAGAGGCTGCCGCCACCGCGGCAGGGTCTAAGAGGTAAAATGTACATAGCAACACCTTATAAGGGCGGTTATTTCTGAGGGCCCCCAACCTTAAAAAGGCCAAAAAAAAAAAAAGGAGGGGGGGGGGGGGGGGGGGGGGGGGGGGGGGGGGGGGGAGGAATGGGAGGAACAATATAGGAAAGTGTCAAATAAAGCGATACCAAGCATGCAACCAACAATAAAACAACAATAACAGACATGCAGCTTAGGCGTACTGTGGACTAGCAACATGTGCTCTTATCTCCTAACTCTATGTCGACCGCATGTCAAACAATGGCAATTAAAGATTCCATGGCTGTCAATTTGGTAAGGATTTCAGGTGTGAGTCTAATCACATTATAGTTGAGAAAACGAAAAGATTAATCAATACACAAATCCGGTAGGCTACTCCACCTTCACCACTAAATAATGTTATATTCCGACATCCATGTTAAGTTTATGAGACTGACTCAAAACCCGAGAAATCTCTGTCAAACCACTGTAAGCAGTACACAGCAAGAGAACACCATATGTAAAATGATGTCATATGCACTAAACAAGTAGTAAACTAAAGAACCCCAAAAGGATGATTAATATGTAGTGATGCATTTTCAGTGAACTGCGTAATATATATATATTATGTGTCTACAAGTTAAAACCTATCAAAGGGATATAAAAATCAACCAACATACAGCTATTTGATCAGATTTTTGCAGACATACGACTATTTAGTTATGTACGCATCAAAGCAAGATAAATTCCCATAAAGAAAATCGCAACCCACGATATAACGTCCAGGACATCCTGCTACTTTAATGCGACCGCAAACCATAGTCAGATTCATACAGGAGGAGAAATCAACAGAGGAATATCCATTGAATTCCAAAGGCGCCTAATTAGTAAATGCTACTCACGTGTTATACCAGATTAAGGCTAAATGAAAGGAATAAAAATGATATATTCTCTAAATAAGGTCAAATCGCCGCATGTAGACACTACACGGCAGTAAGTGTTCCGAATACTATGGAAGGTCATAGGAGCTTTGCTATACATTACAAAAAATGGGCCATGAAAATGCCACGAATTGGGCAAGTCAGCGGGCAGAGCAAGGGGTTGATAGTTAACGACCGACTTCCCCCTAAATGCCCAACCTGCCCGCCTTGCCCTACCCGCTGACTTGCCCAATTCGTGGCATTTTCGTGGGCCCCTTTGCATGCCATGTAGAATTTTTGCAGGTCATATTGGTCGCACAGTGTTTTACCTGCAATGAGTTGCTTTCAAGCCTTCCTTTTTTTTCAAAATTTTGAATAACCATATAATTATTAATTTTTATAGTTGTTTATAGTTTATACCATATAAATCTATTTAGAAATTATTAATTTTTATAGCTGTTCATAGTTTTTACCATATAAATCTATTTAGAAATGTTTCTCATAAAACAAAATACAATACATATGCACTTTGAAGCCCATACCATTAAGTAACAATCAATCAATCAAGTAATAGCTAACTCAAAATAGGTTAAGCAATGAAATTTATTTCATTCCACGATTCTCTAATAAACAATATAATATTTAAACTATTTCCAGGATGGCAAAAAGAAGCAATCTTAAGAACAATTGGGCAGGGACTCTAATGCCTGATCTGTCTCACTTGGAAGTTGGATCTCGTGAAATTTCACCAAGCCTCCGACCCAATCCATGAAGTCGATATGAGGTTTGCATATAGTCCAAGTGGGGTTCCATCCCAAAACCAATTAACATCTAGTAAAGTAGCCCACTAGGTTTATATTTGATCTCTTCTCTCACACAACTCCAATGTGAGATTCTTGTTGGATTCACATGTATAGTCCTTAACAGACTAAGATAAAAGACAGCCTGTGACAAGACATAATGGTGTCCAAATTACTTTGTGGAAAGAGATTGTTTGGTCAGGTGCAAGTCAGGGAGACAAAGGATGAAGAAATCTAACGTGTAGACCAAGATATTTGAGGAAGCAAGGGTAATGGGATTTGCAACATCCAAAATCCGACTAAAAACCTGCAACCTCCTTAACAGACACCTGATGTTGGGCTCAAGACATGCCTAAATGACCATGAAAAGCTGCACCCAGGTCCCTGACACAATAAGGAGCACCAAGCCTCTAGAAGGTTCCCAAGCAAGTCAATCAACACCCAAACTATCCAAGCGGCTGCTTAAGACTCCTAAATTATAAGATCCTTAATTTAGCACGGACCTAAATTTCAATTCTACAATTTACTTGGTTAATATTTATATTGCTAAAGAAAATATTTACCATAGATAAAAGGCCCCCGTTTAAAAAAATATTTGTTTCAAGCAAACATTACGTTGGAGCTTTAATCTAACTAACCGGACAAGTAGCAAAACTGCAACAGGTCTACTTCGAGTATCTTTCACTTAACATCTCTCTTTCTTGCTCTTGCTTTCTCTTCCTTTTTCCTTTTCATTTTTCTACAGAGCACCAATTTGGGTACTATCCCACAATACCCTAAGTTTTAGTCTAAACATTGGGAAAAATACTCATTTTTTTCTGGACGGCTGATACTAATTACTAAAGGAGCCATCTTGCGAGCAGCAAACAAATTCTATTATTATTAGCTGTGTAAGCAAATGATTAAGCAAAACTAGACCAAAATACGAGGGCTCATTTGATATCATCTTCCGTTTATAGTTTTTGGTTTTTTCGAGAAATTAAAAGGTAGATTTTGTAAACTATTTTTCCTAGTTTTGCTTTTTTGTTTTCAGTTTTTTTCCTTATTTGTACTGCTCTAATTTCATGTTACTCTCATGATTCCAGGTTCTAGACTTCCCAGATGACACGCCTCTCAGGTTAGGGGTCCTCCGAAACAGCCTCCCTTCAGGGTAGCTCCCTCAAGGGGGAAGGCCGCGTACATCCACCCCTAGACTCTGCGTATGCGAGAGCCCTTGTGGCACTAGAACTGTTGTGTTGTTTTTTTCCTTATCTGAGTAAAAACTGGAAATACAAAGCCAAAAGCAACAAAAGATCAGTTTTAGAACCTGACTCTTAGTTTTTTAAAAATCAAAAACTGCAAACACAATTTTTTTAGTAAAAGGCTAATTTTCTCGGTGAGGGTGGCCATACTCTACCTGAACTGTCATGCGTTTTAGATTGATCTGTCCAATGCTTTTCCGCGTTGCCTTTCCAGTCATCTTCAAAACCAGTGAGTTCATCTAGATACACCAATAACAGCTCTTTAGGATATATAACGAGCACACATGAAACTTCAGTCAGGTTCAGTTAACAAAAGTTTTTCTAGGCTTTTATCTCATATATTCCAAGTGTTGCTATTCCAATACGAACTGGAAAACACACATGTTTAGGTTTTCACTAAAATTAGGAGGAAAAAAAAAAAAAGGGAAACCAGGAAAAATCGTTTCCAAAACCTAACTTTTAGTTTCTAAAAAACCGAAAGCTGCAAAAAAAAAAAAGAATTACCAAACAAACGAAAACGAGGAAAAATGGCCCTACAAGTGCAAACAAATACCGGAAACGAGGGAATGGTGTTTTCAAAATTGAGTAGAAACGAGAAGAAAATAGAGAACCGTGTTCTCGTTTTGAATGTGGCTGCAAAATACGATTTTTTGAATAATATTAAGGAAAACTATGTACAACAACGACGACCACCTAGTGCCTGAGAGGCATCAAGGAAAACTATGTAACTTTTCCAAATGAAAGACACCCTTATTTACTCTAGATAAGGTGGAATAAGCTAACCTTCATTCAAATTGTGCAGAGTCTGCAATGTATCCACTTTACCATCAGGATTCAGCTTCCTTACAACCGAATGACCCTACAAAACAAATAGTAGAGAATCCTCAAGGACCAGAAATAGATACCAGGCAACTTACATTTGGAAAAAAAATAAAAAATAAAAAATAAAAACACCTGGGTGAATTAAGTTAGTTCTGTTCTTTTAATTCTTTTTGGTAACCGAGCTGTCCCGCTTAACTTAAACATACTTCAACTAATCCCCAGGTTGCACTAAATACAAGTAATACCAAAGTTGATCACTATGGAAGATTACTCCAGCAACAAGAATTATGTTTCCAGCAATAGGATCTTCACAGAAGATTATATACAGAACTTTGAACAAAAAGTCAGCTTTCTAAAACAGGCGAGTACCATACAGAAAGGAAGAGAAGAAAGTGGGTAAAAATTTCTCCAAATCTGGAAAAGAAATATGAAATACGCATCAACATTCTTCCTTGTGGAACTTCCATAAGGGAAAATGAATGCAGGATCAGCTTTTAAGCGACAAACAGTATCAAATGGCTCTCCTTTGAATTGATGATGATAGAGGTTGGCTTTTCAGTGACCTTAGAGTTCATAAATTAATGAAAAACATGGAATCATAGGTAAAGGCTGAACGCCCTATAAGGCCAATGTAAGGTAACAGAAGTGAGCGCCCAAACATCAATGCAAGCACCTTTTATTTCATCGGGCTTCATATTAGCAACTAGGAAGTAAGAAGATAAAAGAAAATAGAATGTGTCTCGTTGTATCTCGAATTTAAGTATCGATTTCAAAGTGGAGGTATGTGGATGGACCTTTATTTTCGGGTCGGCCTTCTATAGCTTTTTCAGCTTGAGTTTGCCTTAAGCCCTATATGTGTTCGTTTTAGGATTCCTACCTCCTGGGAGTGAGTTTGCAACCTTTATTCCAGATATTAAAAGCTTTCTACTTCAATCCATGGTTTCTTCCTCATGGGGATTTTCCACATCATTTTTATGCTATTGTTTTCTATTTCTCTCTTCTCTTCTCCTTTTCTTTAGATCTGTGGTTTGATATCTAAATCGAAACCAATTCTTAGGTATTTTACTTGACAGAAAGAAAAGTAAATATTTCCATCCCATTATATAGCTAAAAATACACGATGTACAAGCAAAACAAGGTAGTATGACATACAAATATCAGTAGATAATTTTGTGTTGGGACTTTTACTCAAGACGCTTGAATGTCTCAAAAGACCTAGCTCATACTTTCCACACCAAGGTTGGTCGTGAGGAGTGCAAAACCACTTATTCTTTTTCCCTTTTTTTTTGTTATTTTAAGTCGAATGTAAAAACACTTCAAAGAGAGAGGTAAAAGCAATACAGAACCCGCATAGAAAAGCTCTGGATCCTATAGTTTGTATTTAATGAACGATTGCGTTCAAAACATCTATCAAACAAAGGATATGGAAGTACCTTATCATTGATTCCCCTGGAAATCCTATGTTTGGCTTGCCCTGTCGTCTTATCTGCCTCTTTGCATTCTTCCATCAGCACCTAAACCACAAAAAACCAACATCAATGATATTGAGTATCAACCATTCTTTCACCTTCAATAGTTTCGGTAGAGTAGTTAAGAACTAAATCCAATTTAGACGTGAGAATAAAGATCTCAATGAAATTGAGAAGAAAGAAGAGAGAGAACACGCTAAAACATAATGACGTGGGACGCCCTCAACTAAGAGAAAACCATGATCAGAGGAGAAAATAGTCCCCTAAACCAGAAGGAGAAGATACAGTCTTATGCCACTAAAAGACATCACAGATATAAGCCCACTGAAACCGTAATTTCCTTAGCGGGGCTTCTAAGCCGAGGCAAGAAAATAACAGATTATGGGCTCTTGGGCCTTCTACTACAACCCGAGACATCTATTTTGAATCAAGATATAAATTCAAGACATACCACAAGTTTAAACAAAAATTGTGAATTACTAAGGAAGCTTTAGTTCAATCCTAAAAGCTCCTAGTCCAGTTATTACCAATACTACTTTGCACAAGGTAGGAATTGAACATCCATATGAAGGAGCCTAATGGAATACAAATATAAAATCCTTCCTAAAGATATTGAGACAGTTACTCCTTAAACATTTCACTAAATCAAGTAAACAAATGCACAATCAACAAGATCTGCCCTCAATGCACTGAGAACTTACCCCATCATCGTTCATCCTTCTTGTTGAAGAAGATGTGTAATAGGCTCCATCAACACCACCATATGTAACTTTGCAAGTGTGGAATTTGAAAGTCTGCGGCTTTGTACGTACTGCTCTGTTGTGGTCTGCCCTGAGACTGACCTGTTGGTTACTCCCATCTGTCAAAGCACCACCGTCATCACTCTATTGTAAGTAAAGCTGCTTATCCACATTGAGGAAATACTCCCAAAAATTAACACCAAAGCGAAAACAACTAAGTAATTATGAAATAGGATATTGACCCATCCTAGTTGGTAAATTCAGAGAATGTCCACCAGAAGAATCTAGCTACACAACTTGAATTCTCACAAAAATTAACACTACTGCACACTTTTAATATTCACCGTACACTTTTATTCTACAAGACTCATACGTGTTTGTAAATGTAAGGAAGCTTCAAATTTCCCAGATTTTCTTCAGGATAAGCCTTCAATTCTCAGATAAAGCACTAACAGAATCTGAAAAAATCATATCTAAGTTTTCTTTGTAATCTCACAATGTAAAAAGTATGGAAAATAGGTCATCGAGTAACCAATCTACCTTCAATCACATCATCCGGATGATCAACATAAGGCTCCATATTTGACATTGAGCTCCTCCCATCCTCATCACTCCTACTTTCTGATTCTTCTCCTCCCACGTCATCAGAATTTAGTTCTTGAATAACTGGTTCATCTGGTATAGGAATCAGGGGTGGATCGTTTAAAGAACGATTACGACCAAACATGCTACTGACAGGTCGAGTAAAGAATGGATCATCAAAAGGATCCCTTCCAAAAAGTGAACCACCAAATCCTCCAAAGTTTCCAAAACCACCAAACATGTCAAAAGGATCTCTGCCCTCCCTTCTGTTCTGCATTACTGAACTGATGCAAGGAAATAAAAGAATTAAGACCAAATTGAGGACAAAAACAACCATCATTCCTTACAAATATAGAAGACCCAAATGTGAATAATCATGCAATACCAAAATATTTGGTAAAAGGGCTAGCAAATACATGCTGATCTCTAGTGAGGTCCAGTGGCGGAACCACACTTCAGAAGGGCCTTAAATTCCGGTAATATCCAATAAGTTGAGTATAATTCAATTTACGTTGATCTAATGATGGTGTCCACAATATAAATTTAGCTTCATTAGGCCACAAAAGAATGATCTATAGTTAGCGACTTACCATAAGTGGGTCACATTTCTGCTCCTTTCCGTATCTGTTGTTCACACCTCTCTTTCTCACATCAAATCCACGCTACACTAACCTTCCCACTTGTCACAGTTTCATAATTATAAAGTGACAAATTTATCACTAGCTTTTTTTGCATTGCATTAACATTGGATAACTAAAGAGAACTTAGATTCTTCATTCTGTGCTACACTTTTAAATATTAGTATTAAATGACTATTTCTCTCATCTTTTGGCCAAAAGGGGGAAAAAAGACTGTCATTTGCTAGACCATCTTTGTCAAATTGTTTGCTAGTAACTGAATGAAAATATTTAGATCACGAAATATCAATTAATATTTGTTCTGTTTATTTCAATTAATTCAAAATTATTTGGTATAATTATCAGTCACATAATCAACATGATTAATTAATTATATAATTGATACTTTTAAGATTAAACTAGCTGCCCAAGTCAGCAAAGATCCTGCTCCACCAGCAGTTAAGTCTAGAAATACCTTTAAAAGTTAGTTGTCAACAAAATTTTCACAAACAGTGAAATTCTATAAGATTATGAAGCTTCCTGATACGTGGTTCATGCATGTACCATTCCCTCAACCGAATGAATTATTGCTTGAAAACATCTTTTCTATTCATTCATTCAGCTACTACGCCGGAGGTGCGACTATTTGCTCAATTCTAATAGCAGGAAAGGTCCTCCTTTCTGAGTAGGGAGCAGGAACTCAGAACAAACCAACAACACTCCGACCAAGATGAGACCACAGCATAAGCTATTAAGTTGTGGCCTCAACGCCTTCCCATATGCATTGCTCTTTTTCACCTTCCAATAAAACCCTGTACAATTACGAAGCTTGCAATCCATTTCTTCCTTATTCTATGTTAGATGAAAATGAACTGAGTCATGCTAAGCATTTTCCTTGTCCAATAAAGCTTGCTCAATGGTTTCTAATTCGACCAAGGCTCATGTTTCTAAACCACTATCTGAACTCAATTCAACAGATATTGGCATGCTTGACACGGCTAGACTTGGCTCTTTAGTCTAATTGAGCCAATCTGAACTCATTATCGAACGAGCTATTGCAACTAATAGCTACTAAGAAGCCATTTTCGCGAATCCATTGTTTTTTTTACTGAACAAGCTGCTAAGGAGTCGCATAAATCCTAATGCCAAGCACTTGACAAGCCCTTAGCGAGTCATCAACAGTTGCTTAACGAGCTATTTACGAACCATCCAAAAAGTTTAAACTAATGAGTGAAAATCCAGGAATTGTAAGCCCTTAGCAAGTCATATCAATCCATGTTCTTGATGCATATATATTGCACAGACCCACGTCATACCTTTTGCTGAATTATATTAAAATTGGGAGTAGGGACGGAATTCAAACTCATAATCTCTCAGTCAACAAAGTTTTGATACCATGCAAAAACTAAGCTGATGGGGAAGTTCAAGAATCTATACTCTTTAACATCCTTAACTAATCCTCAAGCTACCTGCATTCCATTACCTTTCTCTCCTCATAAATTTGACTAAAGGCTCATTCAACCGCCTATCTTTAGGCAATTAAAGTTTTTCAGGCTTTATCTTGAATTCTTAGTCAAATTCAGATACCATGATGTTAAGAATTCTAAACACAAGCGCAATAACAGAAGTCTCACATCAAAATCGAACAAAGAAAAGACCAACAAATAAGCCTACTAAGCTACCCTATCTAATGTCAACTCTTGGTTGTGATCCGAAATTTCACACAAGACACAGATGCCTTTTGTTATGACTGTCCACGAACACTGAACCCTAGACCAAAATAACAAACACAATAAAGAAATTTGGGAGAAAAAGCTTAGACATCAAAATTCACATGCTTCAGCCAAAGCCTATGTCCACAAAGGGGTAACAACATAAAAACAGAGGTATTATAACAAAGTTTCTCATCACACTCGGCCTCTCACAATTTTACTGTCTTTTCTCCTACCAAAACCAGGCACAAGAGGACCCTATTTATAAACCTCTCAACTTTGACCTTCCGAATCCCAAAGGTCACCTAATTTATATTAGGTAATAATTCCAACCATAAGTCGGTTGTTCGGGAGACCATCCATCTCCAAATCTTAACGCCTTCTACAGTATCCGCTAAGCAAAATAAGAACGAACAGCACAATTCCCGCATAAGCCATACGCAACCGGACAGCATTAGCATTACTTATTTTGCCGATTTCGTTCACACTGATTCATTTCTTCAACAATCACAAAAGAAACTTAACCTAATTTTCAATTTCCTCCTTCTTCATACACTCCTTTTCACGTTCTTCACTAATCGATTGTTTTTTTGGTCCGCTCACACTATCTGTCAAAGAACCAACTTTCCCAAAAACTTAAGCTAATAAGTAAAGGTCCATTCTTGGTTTTATATTCTAACATGCCACCCCACCCCCCTGACAAATGCCGTTTTGGGCTTGAAACGTGGATATTGCACAGACCCACCTCTTACCTTGTGCTTAAATTATATTAATAGAAAGTGGGAGCTGTTGAAATTCAAACTCGTGACCTCTTGGCCAACAAGACTCTGATACCATATCAAAGAACCATCTGTCCCAAAAGCTCAAGCCAATAGGTAAGATCCATGATTGGTCTCATATTTAACATGCCCCCCTCACGCAAATGTCAGTTTGGGCATGAAGCGTGGATATTATACATGCCCACCTCTTACCTTGTGCTTAAATTATATTAATTGAAAGTGGAAGCTGTTTGAATTCGAACTCATGACCTCTTGGTCAAAAAGGCTCTGATACCTAGGGGAGTAAATGAGCCGAGCCGACTTGCGAGGGCATAAATCTCAAAAGGCTCGGCTTGTTTCGAGCTCGAGCCAAGCTGGCTCGCTTAGCTTATAGAGCCGAGCCCGAGCCTAGTGAAGCTCAAGCTCGTACGCTTACAAGCCCAAACGAGCTCTTCTTAATATAATATTTTTGATTAAATATGACCAATGAAGCCAAATTTAAGCCTAAATGAGTCAAGCCTAAGCCTAAACGATAATTTGAGCTTAAATGAGCCGAAATATTGCAAGCTTAATTCGAGCTCGCTAAGCTTAGATCAAGCCCAGCCCAGCCCAGCCCGAGCTTTTGACAAGCCGAGCTCAAGCTCGAACTTTCTAAGCTAAGCGAGAGCTTAATGCAAACGAGCCTAGCCTCGAGCCTGGCAGGCTCGGTGTTAGAGTACAAAACTAATCCTGGACCTTCACCCATCAACTTAAGCTTTTGGGATAGATGGTTCCTTGACATGGTCTCAGAGCCTTGATAACTAAAAGGTCAAGAGTTCGAATCTCAACAGCCACCACTTTTAATATTAAAACAATTAAGCACAAGGTAAGAGGTGGGGCTGTGCATTATCTACGCTTCAAGCCCAAATGGGCATTTGCGTGAGGGGGCATGTTAGAGTATAAAACAAATCCTGGACCTTTACCTATCAGCTTAAGCTTTTGGAATAGATGGTTCCTTGACACTCGGGCTTGGGCTTGGCTCTGCTCCGCTCAAATACACCCCTCAAACAACCATTTGTCCTAAAAACTTAAGCTGACGGGTAAAATTTCATGATTAATTTTATATTCTAACACTATCAAATTGCAAAGGGCACAGAGAAAAATCTTAATCAAATTACAATATAAGATGAATTACCTGAGAGAAAGAGCGCCTTGAATTTGGATTCTTAAGCGGAATACAGAAGCTATGATCAAAATGGCAGAACGGCTGAGAGAATGAGCGTGTACATAAATAAGAACAAATACAGGAGAGCCTAGAAAGAGCGGGAGAAATCTCATGGGAACGTGCCACGTGGCTTGCTTATTCCCACTTGCATTTTTTTAAAGATTATTTGCATTTTAATATTTAACATGTTTTAAAATAATAAAAGAAGTCTAACATTTTTAAATTATTAAAAATAATTTTAAATTTTTATCATATTAATAAAAATATTTTTTTTTCCGTGTAATGACGTTATTTTCTATTAATAGAGCTGGCGTGGCAACTGTTTTTTTATTAATGTTATAATAAAATGATAAAAGTATCATTTAATACTCTTATTCGTATGTTATTAGCATAAAATTTGAAATATAGCATATGTAAAAACTAGCTATTCTCGGTTGATTTGTTGAAAAATGTGGTTATTGAAGGGTATTTTTGTCATTTTACTGTAGCATTAATTAAAAAAAACAGTTAGTGCCAAAGAGTGGACTTCCTATTAATAAGATAAAAATTTAAGAGTTTTTTTATTAATATGACAAAAATTTAATGGTTTTTTTTATTAATTCAGAAAGGTCAATATTTTTTTTATTATTTTTAAAAATATCAGATACTAAAATATAAATAAATTTTTTTCTAATGTAGGTAACGAGGTTGTGATTTTTGGGTTTGCCTATCATGGAATAGTACGTGCTAAGGTGTATTAATTGCATCATATTTACTATTGTTAAATTAATTTTCCTGTATTCTATTGGTCAATGTAAGAGTAGTGAGATATTTTTCTATCGGCAATGCATTTATTAATATACTTTAAGGGCCCATATTAGAAAACTTCTTATTTTTTAAAGAGTGTTTACTCTAAATGTCCCTGTACTTTATTTATTATATTAATTTAGTTTTTATATTTTTTATTTTCTCAATATGTCTATCAAAGTCTTGTGAATCATGGATCCAAATTTTATTCTATTTTATTATTTCTTATCTTTGTTTAATTCTAGATATTTTATTTTATGTTTTATCTAAAGTTTTATTCAAAATATTTTAAATTATTTTATTTTTAAATTTATATTTTTAACAATGAGAAATGAGATTGATGAATTCTAATCTCAAAATTAGCCAAAAAAATGCATAAATTTTAACCACTAAATTAATGCGAGAAGTAGGGATGGGCAATGAGGTGGTTAGAACCCATTATCCATGGGTACCCACTCTATTTGGAACAGTATGGGTATAAGTACCTGCTCCGTTCCATACCAGCCTTATGCCCACCATATTTGTTCTGTTTTGTATTTAATTGACATTCAAATTAAAAATACATGCTTAAATTCAATTGCATAAATTATTTACTAATGTTATAAAAAATATAATTAAATAATTAATATAAGCGAGTATAGATAATCATTTTGTACCCACATTAGGGCAGCTACTAGGCGGATAATGGATACTCGTTGGATACCTGTAGGTAACAGGGCAAATATGGGTATACATTTGTATCTAACAGGGCGGGTATGGATATCCGCTTTATATCCTTGTGAGTAATGAGGCGTATACGAATATAAATTTGGGTGGTGGGTACAATATGGAGGATCCCTAGCAGGAAGCTTGTTCAATTTGCATGGAAAAAGTCTGCATGGCACAAGAAGGTGTCCACGAAAGTGGCATGAAGCGGGCAGCGCGGATAGACTGAGCAACATCTTTTTCTCTTTTTAAATGGTCGCTAATCTTTTTGCCTGACCTGCTAACCTGTCTATTTCGTGCCATTTTCGTAGGCACCTTCTCGTGATGTATAGCAAAGCTCATTTACATGGTACCTTGCTGATGTCCGATGCCACGAGCTAGAAGCAAGGTTGTCAGAATTTGGATTCTACATAAGATCGATGAGGGTCCTCAGGATCGGGATCGTAGAATCGGATCAAGAATCGCAAGATTCTACCTAATGTGTAAAACAATAACTTGTATTCATAAAAATCACATTACAAGCCTCAAATATATAATAAAGAACATCAAAAAGTGTAAAAAATATTAGTTTCATAATACACTAGAAACTCATAAGTACGAAATTATAGAGGTACATTATACAAACATACACTCAAACTAACAAGAATAAAAAATTAAACAAAAATTAGGAATTTACCCAAAAAAGAAAATGAGCTATGGTTGTATGTGGCTCGTGAGTCGGTGTTGGAACTTTGCTAGTGGCTGGGGCAGTCGATTAGTCGGTCGGTAGTGAGGGGTGGCGTGGCTGCTGGTGGAGTGGGGTTAGGTTAAGGGGAAGGAGAGAGAGCGAGGGGGGGGCCGTGAGGTGGAGGAAGAGAGAGAAAAAAGAGAGTTCAAAAAAAGTAAATTTTAAAAATTTTTAATTTTTTTAATTTTATAATTAATTAATTTTATGTTGTTTGATTTAAGCAAAATCGGTAGAATTGGTTAGAATCAGCTATTCTACTGATCCTACACCGATTCTCCAGATCCTACTTGATTTTCTGCAATTCTAATTTTCTATGATTTTTTTACACAATTCGGTCGGTTAGACAAAGTAGGATCGTATGACCCGACTCGATTTTGATAACCATGACTAGAAGATTTTTTCTTTCCTTTTTTTTAATTTTCTATAGCTTTCGTGTAGTGCAATTTGTTAATTAAGGGTTAACTTAGGATTTGCCTAAGTCTTGCAAAAATACATTTGTATATGTTTTAATAGGTATTTTTGTTTGAAAATTTTATAATTTTTACTTATTTATCTGCTAACAAGCTATCATCAGGTTAATAGCCTCTGAGAAACAGCCTCTCTCCAGGTTAACACCCTGAAGGGGGAAGGCTACGTACATCCCCTCCCCCCCCGACCCTGCGCAGGCGGGAGCCCTTGAGGCACTGGGTATGTTCCTTTAACAAGCTATCATCAATCAATTCTCGAGTGAATACTAAATATTAACATGTTCTTAATGATCTATTAGCGAACTCTAAACGAATTATTTTCGAATAATAATATCATCGTGCCTTGATGAACTGAACTCTTTTATATATTGAGCACTATAATCAAGTATGGATGAACCTTCATTAATTTTAAACATCAATAGTTTATCCAATGGGTTATCCAATTACGATTTATTTAAATTTTAAAATTGTATCCACGTGTTATAATTAGTTGAAAAATAATTGAGTTCATTAATAAACTGAAGTATTAGATATTATCTAATCACGTTACACATTTTAAGTTATAGAATCATATTGTATATCATTGGTATCACTAATTATAAAAAATATTGTTATGTTTATTGTTAATTTAAATTTATTACTCAATTACTTCGAGATCTAACATGTATCATTTAGGTATCTACATATTTTATTATTATATACAACTGGATACACTAAAGTTACTAAATTTTATCATTTAATTGCCATTTGCCAAATTTTAGCCAAAATTGAGCAAATTTCCGCATAAAAATATTCATACAAGACATAATTATGACAATATATGTGACTAATAAAAGTGTTTCCACCCAAAATTCATAGTATTATGATAAAAGTACCGAATTATGATAGAAATACTGTATATTTTCAAAGTAATAACAAGTCATGACAACATGTTCTGACAAAAATCATCAAATTTTGAATGAAAATGCCAATATATTGTTAGAATTATGTTTCACCTTAAATATTCCAAATGAAAGTTCTGACAAAGGGTTTGAATTTTTTAAACTTAGTTATTTAAATTATAAAATTTTTAATCATTAGACAAATTATTGTATATAATTTTTCTTATTTAATCTTATTATTAGTAGAAACACGAATCTATTTTTTTCCCCGAACACTAAAAATGCTTGAAGGGTAGGAAACTACGTATCATTAGCATCAACAAATATAACAGATAATAGGGTTGGATGAGGACTAATCCACCAGTCGTAACTACTACAACCATTCAAATGCCGAGGAGTGGCAACATAGACAGCTCGGTTACTAGATCCAGGGGTCCAAACACAAGAGCTAAGATCAAAAGGACCCGGACAAGACATAGATTGAACACCAAGAATAATGGACCTAATATCTCAAGTTGGACTCGTACAACACAAAATACAATCAATAACAATTTTATAATTAGTCTTAGTCACAATGTTCTTCCAACCATAAGACTAAGCAAGAAAACAAGTTGCACATACGTCCTAAGCCTCCCAAACCAAAACCGAAGCAGTGGAAGGACCCGCACTAGACTCCCACCAAGTCACCCCTTGAATCACAAGCCATATAAGTTGCGTGTAGTTTAACTTTTTAATAGTTTAAAGTTATGAAAAAACTCTAATTGACTGTAAAATTTGCATTTAGTTGAGAGGAAATATATTCTTACACCCTTCTCACAACTGAAATAAAAAGATGAAAAGTTATTTTATAACTAAACAGAAAATGCAAAGTTAAATTTTTTTCACAATTTATTTAAAAAAATATTTTAAAAAGATAATATAAACATTAAATCTATACTACCATGACCAATTTTTACTTCTTATCATCACCCCTACCGACTACCACCCCTTTTTACTCCATGATTCGCTACACTCATTATTCTCCATTATCATAATTAATTATTATTATAATTTTTTATTAACTATTAACTATTATTATTAGATAATTTATATTATTAAATCACTTTTATAATTATAATAAATAAATATATATTTTTAAATTTGTATCAAAATACTTTTTATATTACAAAATCAAATACTTTATTATAAAAAATTACTACTTATAAATGAATAAATTTTATTAAAAATAAACTGAAAATAAGTGGAATCAAATCATCCTCAGAATACGAGAGAGTTCCATTGAAACTCTCCCGCAGAAATCTCAACACATCACACCGCCATTGCCATCAATCGCTAAGCTTCCACAATCGAAGACCACGGCAACCACAAACTACTAGCTCAATTCATCATCATCTCCATCTGAAATCGGCGATTCAGTTACAAATCTCGCAAATTCAATCCAATTTACATTGCAGAGCTGTTGCGAAATGGATCCAATCCTTCCGATCTTAGCGCTATCGATACTCCTCGGATCAATCATCGCTTTTCTCGTGTTCGGAAATTAC
Source organism: Simmondsia chinensis (assembly GCA_018398585.1). Lineage (NCBI taxonomy): Eukaryota > Viridiplantae > Streptophyta > Magnoliopsida > Caryophyllales > Simmondsiaceae > Simmondsia > Simmondsia chinensis. The sequence continues at coordinate 3,576,983 of JAGTTD010000007.1, read as the reverse complement.
TTCAGAAAGCAGAAATCTGAAGTTGAATCGCTTGCGAAATCAGGGATCAACGATGCGAAGAGCAAGAAAAGCGCTAAAGCGCAACAATCTGGTTCGAAAAAGGCGCAATTGAAGCATCATTCTCATGCTTCTGATAAGGTGCCCTAATTTGATTCCTGAAATACAGGCTTTTAACGCATTCTGTACTCAGATCGTTGTTCGTTTGACTTATCGATTCGTTAAACGGTTTAAAAATTTAGTGAAAACTTAGTAGCCGTCACCACATGTTTAAAATCACTTATCGGAATTTTAGTAATCAGTTAGTTCGTTTAACTTATTGCTTTGGTAAACCGTTTAAGAAATTAGTTAAAACTTACTAACTCTTAACACATGTTTAAAAGCAGTTAACTGGAATTTCGGTTATAGGTTAGTTCGATTCCGTTAATCGATTAACTACTTACTTAAAAAGAAGTTGAGGTATGTTTTTCACTCATTTAAACGCTGAATTTTACTACTTTGATGTACTCCAAAAAAACATCAAAATCAAAATGAATAAAATATCTAATATTCAAAATATCTAAAGGTGGTTGGGTTTGGTATTGGTAATAGAAGCCTTATTATATGAATTTAACAAAAAAAACTGAAGAAATTAGGGTTTGGAACGAGAATAGAGGAGTGGAGGATTTAGGTTCAGGCTTTCAATAAGCTGACTAGGAATGTAAAAAGTTAAAAGTAGATGGAATCGAACTCATGACTGTGCAAAACTAAGTCTTGAGTGTTTATTTACTAGGCTATAGCTTGTAGTGCACAATCATAATTCTCTCGTGAACATAATAATTGGTTTATTCGGTTAACCGATTAAGTGAAACCCACGAACCATAACCTCCCAAATTGACCGGTTACCGGTCCAGTAACCGAACTGCTTTTTTGAAATTTTCGGTTCGGTTTTCTCAGGTTGATTTATGATTTAGTTGTTGAACTTGAAATGTGGGGCAAATGAGGCAGTTAAATCCTCGTTGTGATTATTTCTAAAGTACTGTTCTGTTTCCTGTAATTGGCATTGCTTCATGATTTAGTAGTGGCCTTTGAAATTACGGCGTCAAATGAGGCTGTTTAAGCTGATTTTCGGGTAAATTACATTTAGTACCTTGAGGTTGATGTAATAATTTTTTAGTCCGCAAACTTTGTGAAATAATTTTGTAATTCAAAAGTTATTTGTATTTAATAAATATTTCAAATGACGATGTGAAAGGCTGTAAAACTAGTCATTATTTGTTGGTAAATCCACCTTGCACGTGCTATTTCCATGAACCACAGTGTTGTGACACTACTAATGAAGAACAACCGGAAGAAGGGCCTATTTTACACCCCTTATGCACCGTTGTTTGGGCAGGTTTATTAATAGATGTAACGTTTGAACTAAAATATTATTTCATAAAATTTATAGACTACAAAATTAATACACCAAATCACAAGGTGCTAATGTGTAATCTACCCTTTTACGGCGAATCATTTAATTAAAACTAATGCAGGATCACAGCAAGAAACACCACCCATTGGATATAAATACTCTTAAAGGTCACGGTGATTCAGTTGGGGGTCTATGCTTTTCATCAGATGGACGCAATTTGGCGACAGGTGATTCATATTTCTGCTTATTCTTGTTTTCTTGTGCTTATATTCGTGTATGTATGATTTAGGTGCTTTGAGCTTTGCGATTACGACCTGTTTCCATGGACGATCATAATCTTTGGGATGATGGGTGATCTTCGTATGTGTTGCGTTGATATTTGAGTTCATCTGGTTTAGTACTATCTCCTCTTCTAGTTTCCCATTTTGCTACGCAAGGAAGGGGGAGGGCACATGTAGTCAATCACTTATTAGGGATGATAGTAGGAGCTCCTTCATGTTGGGTAGTAGATGGTTTTTGAGGCTCAAGCTTCTTTGTTGTATTTGATCTAATTCCGTCCATATAATTAAGATGTATAAAAGATGTAAGTTACAATGGACCTGTGGCTACGCAGTAAGAGATAAGTTTAGGCGCTAGGTTATTCTAGAGAAACTGAGAGTACCACTAATAAAGGTTAAAATGTGGAAGCCACATTGTAGGTGGCATGAAGGAGATAGTGCACCATTGAGAGAGACCGAACAGTCAGTGATATTTAGTGTAAAAGGGGAAGCATAAACCTAAGAAAAGTTTAAAGAAGATTTGTGGGAGAAAAATCTTGCTTACTCAGAACCCACTGAAATGACAACCAAAACAAAACAGAATGGAAGCACAGGATCCATATAGCCAAATCAAATTAGTAGGAAGAGGTTCAATTAGGTTTGGGTTGGTTGTACTTGCTCAATAAATGTAGAGTTTTACGTGAATTTTGACTTTAATAAGTCTTGACATGTACTGTAGATCTGAGTATCAGTAGTTGTCGGAACTTATTTCAAGGAGGAATAAGACGTATGAACAAGGTTACTCCCATAAGTTCAGTGTGGCTAAGTTCTAACTTCAGAGAGCTTTTAATGGGTGATATGAAACCATCTCTTATTACAATCAGGTTGAGAACTTCTGTGTTTCGAGGAAAATGAGCTGGGAAAGCTTGACTAGGAAATCCTATGCTCATGTTAAGTCAATTGATCCCAGTTCATTAGAAGACGATTGCCTAGAGTGAATAGAGTTCTTCATCGGATTCAGGCTTGTTTGTACTTGGATCAATGCTTACTGTTCAATTGTTGAAATAGAAGATCACGAGTTAAACCTTCCATGGTGGAATAATCTTCTTTATGGATATGCTTGTTTGCCTATTTTGCAAGAGAACATGAATACTACAATAACATACTCATGAAGTTCGAAAATCTTAGAGATTCTTGTGAAAGAAATCAGTTTCTATTCAGGCATTGAAAATTAAAAGAGACTGTCATGGGATAAGCAAAATTGGCTGTTCAATTCAAATTACAAATACAGTTCTACCAATAATTTTGCACCTTATAGACAAATAAGTTCTATCACAAGAACAATGAATTTAAGTGCTTGGTCTTCTTATCCAAAAGTAAATTCTGAAATAGATGTTGGATTGATGGCCATGATTCAGGCAACAGATGGAGCTGCTTTTAGGAGAATGTTTAAGGTCAAATATTCTCTCTTGGATGGAGGTATCTTGAAAATATTTTATCATTGAGCCATGTCTGTTATGATCTACTGTAAGGATAATTTTGTGGTGCTAGAAATGAAGACATTTTGGAAGAGAAACTTGTCACTCCTTCAATATCTTGCCTTAATGACACCTTTCACCCCAAAACAGCTTGATCAATCGCCCAAAAAAAGTATTCAGATTCATCACATAGAAAGAAGAATCAATAAGACCAGCTCACCCACATTCTAGACTCTGAAATCACCCGCTGTTGCTTCTCACTCATGTCTCTCCAATTTTTACTGCAAAGAATGGGTAACGAACAGGGTTTTCAATTGTCAAAATTATAGCCCACGATAAAAGATATAAAAAGTAAGCAAGCCAGATAAATGGGAGAAAAAGGCTGCATGAACCAATGGAATCTGATTAGTATGGAGAACTATAAATTTTTGTATTGAACTTGTGCAGAAAAAGAAAAAAAGAAAAAAAAGAGGGGGGGGGGGGGGTGGGGAGAGGGAAAAAACAAACAAAAACTGAAGAACAGGGGGAACTGATTCCCATACCTGTTTTACAATAGGTGATTTGACTCTAGTATATGCCATCGGAACTTAGTGTATTGTCTCTCCACCCACTAGGGTATAACTGTTAGTAAGATAGAGCAAGCAAAAAGAAGATTGATCCAACCGGTTGATGCAATACGATCCTGTTTGGGTTTGAATTTGGTGAGTATAGAATGTCCCAAACGTGACCTTGATTTCTTTTGGGTTGGGGTCAACCGTCAGGGTGGGCCAAGAACTCCCAAGTCTATTTGTAGATTATCTTTTGATGAGCGTTCTCCTTGGAATTATTTATTGTTTTTGCTTTGTTTTGTTACTCTTCATTTCACAGTGTAATATTTTATTTTGCTTTGTTTCTATCAGTGGCAATTCTTTTTTCCTCTTTTAAGTTACATTCAGTCTGCTTTGATTTTTCCCTTATTTGCTTGGCATCATTGATAGCTTATTCTTCTGCTTTCTTGGATTGAATTGTGCAGCTTGTGCTGATGGGGTGGTCCGGGTTTTTAAACTCGATGATGTTTCAAGCAAAAGTTTCAAGTGAGTTAATGATACTTATAACTGATCCTTGTTTCGTGCTTGATGCAAATTTGCAACTTCTTCTTCTCTTGTGTACAACTTTAGGTTTTTGCGAATTAGCATACCTGCTGGAGGCCATCCTATAGCTGTTGCATTTGCAGATGATGAATCATCTCTAGTGGTGGCTACTCAAACACTCTCAGGTTCCTCATTGTACATGTATGGAGAAGAGAAATCAAAACCTCCCAGTGGAAATAAACAGCAAATGAAGCTTCCACTTCCCGAAATAAAATGGGAACATCACAAAGTCCATGACAAACACGCAATCTTGAACCTTTATGGAACTACTGCTACTTATGGCAGTGCTGATGGGAGTACGATCATAGCCTCATGTTCAGAAGGTGCCTTTTGCTCACTTATCCATGTTGCCTGTTTATCAATTTTTCCTCTTAATTTTGTGAGTAATCTTATTCAGGGGAGCACCTTTTAGTGGTGAAGCTATGTGCATTTCACTTCCCCAAGACCCTGCCTTGGCGGGAGCCTTTGAGGCACTGGGTTTGTTGTTATTGTTGTTTGTGAATGATCTTATAAGTTGCTCTGAATATTGGACTCGTTGGTAGTTAGAGAACCTTCTTAATTGTCTATGGCTTGTATATATATTATAATACACTTCTTGAGCTGAAAAATGCTTGTCAATAGTTTGATCTAGATTAGCCGCAGTGGAATCCTGCTGAATGCTCACTTATATTTCGAGTGGGTCTGTTAGGTGAAGGTGTATTTATAGAAATCACACATGAGATCTGTATCACATTTTGTAGTCTACTTTGTGCAACATTCAAGGCTCGGCTTGTTTGGCGTAAGCTCGGCTCGGTTCAGCTCAATCTAAGCTTGGCGAGCTTCAGATTAAGGTTGCAATATATCTGCTCATTTGAGCTCAATCTAGGTTTATTTGGGCTTGTTTAAGCTCGGGTCATTTAGGCTAAAATTTGGCTTCATTGGGCATATTTAATCAAATATTCATACTAAGGCAGGCCCGTTTAGGCTTGCAAGCCTATGAGCTCGAGCTTTACTAGGTTCGTGCTTGGCTTGATAAGCTATATGAGTCGGCTTGGCTTAGCTTGAGCTCAAAGCGAGCTGAGCCTTTCAAGCGCCCTTGTGAGTCGGCCTAGCTCATTTACAACCCTACTCCTACCAGAGTGCTAGTGCTACTTCTACTGCTACTCGCCTTGTCATGGTTTCTGACTGTTGAATTCGTTGATTTTTGTGTTTGTTAATTTATTTCCTCGCAGTTGACCTTGTCCTCTTGTGAAACTGAAATAATTAAATTTCTTTCCAGCAACTGAAATCAAACTTTGGCATGGGAAAACTGGAAAGTTGTTGGGAACAGTTGACACAAGCCAACTGAGAAACCACATGGCGGCATTGTCTCCAAATGGGCGTTTTATTGCTGCTGCAGCTTTTACTGCAGATGTGAAGGTAGTTACTATGCCACTGCTCCTTTCCTCCACATCCTCCCCTGAAAAAAGAGGCCTGATATATTGTCTATACCAAAGTTGAACATCCATTTTTCTTTTAACTGCTCACTTTTGTTATGAGTGTTGCTTGCTTTCTCATGTTACATGACCTGATTCATTTCATGCAGCTCTATCAACAAAGCTCATGTTGCATATATCAATCTGTAACAAAGTTAACCATTACCTGTTTACCATTGATGATAAAATCTTCTCTGTATGAAAGGCTGCTCTAGTTGCTACTAAGAATGCTACTAAAATGCTTATCAAATCTCACAAAGAGGAAAAATTAATACTATATTGAGGCATGTCAATAGTGAGATTGATGTTTATTTGAATCGATCTGGAAATTTAATGCAAAAAGCTTCTGTGGGATTGTGTGCTTTCAAATTTGTTTTAACTCGTCACGTTCAATAACGCTTTGGGAAGTAGTACTGGCTTCCAGTATCATATTAGTACTCTTCCTTTCGATTTTATTTGTTCATTTTAGGAAACATGAAGATTAAGGATTGGTTCTAACTCATTTAATGTTTTTCCCCCCATATCCTCCATGTTGTGTAGTAAATCATTTTTGAATGCTTTCTTGTAATTGATGAGATTAACCTTGTTTCATTAAGTGCAGTGTGATACTCGTTTTAAATACACACCACATTGGCCTTGGGAACTGAAATATGACGACTTCATTATTTTGGGACAGCCAAAAATGGAACTGAACAAAAAAACGTGATGCATGGGACATCTTGTTAGGAAGGGCAAGATCTCACTGTCTGTGTTGAACCTTCTTTTGTAAAATAGATTCTGTGAAATTTGTAATGGATTGAAGCATTATCAGCTTGCTCTTTTTTGCAGATGTATATAGTTTAGGTTCTGTTCCCTATATTTCATGTGCCGTTGGCAATATATGAGTGATTAGGACTCTTTATGCCTTGGCGATATGACAATCAATTTACTTTGAGTTATGGACCAAACTGAGCTCAGAGATCTAGTATGTATGATTTGAGATTGTTATCGAACTATTTACATATTGCAGATTTGGGAGGTCATCTATTCAAAGGATGGTTCGGTCAAGGAGATTGTTAAGGTTATGCAGCTTAAGGGGCACAAGGTAGTATATCGTTCCATCCTAATGTATTTGATGATCTTATATATTCTTATGAAAGTTTCTGTATGTTCTTAGTTCTTAATTAACTTTTATTAGTAGGAAGCTTCTAGAGCTCCATTGCTAGATTTCATTAAGTGGAAGAAACATTAATGGTTGCATGCTTCTCATTTTCATTGTTTATAACTAGTGATATGTCATGACGGAAATAGTGGGCTGCTATGTGTTGTGGTTTTAGCATATTTGACAAAGATTAAGCTTGATGCATATCTCTAGCTGCTAAGATATCTGGGCATTTTATGTTTATAACAAATGGCATCCAGTCCGTGTCAAAATCTGTATCTTATTTTCTTATTATCTATTTCTTGAAGATCGCCAGTTTTTTGATTTGTTTTCCTTGTTGGGTGTCTCCTACGTTTTCAGAGTGCAGTAACCTGGTTATGCTTTGCTCCAAACTCAGAACAAGTCATAACAGCATCAAAGGATGGCACCCTAAAAGTATGGAATATCAATGGTGGGTACCTGAAATCATAGTGTTTTTTTTTTTTTTTTTTTTTTTTTTTCTTTTTTTGAGCACGAAGACGTCCGCAGGCCGGAAATCATAGTTTATTCTGTTGCAATTTTGTACTCCTATATATTATCGAAGTTGATATTTTTTTTGATAAGTTCATAGATGTTCTTTGAAGAAACCCTCCACTTCAATTGGTATTTTTTCACAAAAAGCAGACATGAGATAACAAACCCAATGCTTCACTAAGATTTCGAAAACCTGTCCCGAATTCAAGATGATTATGTTTCGTCTCTTCCTCAGAGAAAGACAATCAAACCATCAAGCAGTAAGATTTTTAAGTAGTGTGTCGTACTGCAGTAAGTGGCATGTTCCTTTCCTGATCTTGTTTTTGCTGTTTGTTTTCAGATATAGTATTGTGTTCTTTTAGGGCGTAGTTTCTTTTTATGTGGACTGCCCATAGTTGCTAAATCCAAATGTATGTGAGGAGGGAAGCGGCAATGCATAGGTTTTTGGTACTGTGTATGCACGCTTATTATAAAAATACTGTATTGGTCCCCAAATGATTGTTTTACTTGCAGATGATCATACGTTTAAAGGTGGGTCTCAAATAGCCTTTGATTGCGATGCTTTCATTCTGTTTAAGTGTTTCATGGGAATGAATTCTTGCAACGACGACAATTTTGAAGAAGATACAAATAAAAGAGTCCTGTACTGAGATGAACGACATTTTAGCACACCCTATGATGAAATGTGATTAATTCTTGATCAGGAATATGGGACAATCATTCTAGGATGGTAAACGTATAGCTAGGACAAGCTAGTGTTACTGTAGAATGCAAGAGACTTTCTATCTTCGCTACTTTATTCTTTGGCTCATATCTCTGCAACCTATATGCGTGAGGCTTGATATCACGATACAGATCTTTGATGGGGTGCTGAATCAGTCTAAATTGCAGTGGCTGTACATGGTCGTGGAGTTGCAAAAATGGTTCACAAACATAACAATAATGGTTGTGCTATTGGCCATTCTAATTTCTTTTAATAACCATTATTTGACTCCATGGCATCTATTAGCATTTTTCTTAAATATGCATTCACTATGTCATTTGGAAAGCATCTGTTCAGATTCAATTTTGAGGTCTCATATCATTGTTCCGGTAAATGCCATGTCAATTGCCAGCAATGACGCAGAAGAATATATGATTGGTTATTGTAGTTTAGTTTGTTAATTTCTGTGGTATTGGTGCATGATTAATATTGTTTTATATAACGCTTATAATCCTGGTCTATGTTATCAGTTAGGTACCATCTGGATGAGGACCCCAAGATTTTGAAAGAATTTCCAATTCCACTTCGTGATTCAAGTGGTGCTGCTTTGCATTATGATCGTCTTAGTATTTCTCCCGATGGAAAGATAATGGCAGCAACTCACGCTTCTACCTTGCAATGGCTGTGTACGGAAACAGGGAAGGTCTTGGACACTGCTGAACAAGCTCATGATGGTATGTACCTGATCTTTTTAAGCCACCCCCAAACAGAAACAAAGGTAAAGAAAAGGTGAAAAGCATGGAGGAAATGACTGACGTAGTGACAAATGCATCTAGAATTTCTGGCTACCATGTCTTGTGACATGGCAGAACATTAGAAAATCTATTGGAGTCATGTTCATTGGACTAAAATTGTATAGTTCTCCAAGGGAAATTTCCCAAAAATCCCCTTTTTGGAAATGCTTTCAAAAAGGCCTGCTAACTTTCTAGGAAAACAGAGTATTTGGTTTTCGTTCTTTCGTAGTAAAAGACAAAGAAAATGTAAAACACCCTTATCTTGTCAATCTTTCCTTCAAAGTTTTTCTCGGGGGCGGGGGGCAGTTGCATTTTCTGCATTCTTCCCGGCGTTTTTTTTTCAATGTTTCATTTTCCACATAGAACACTTGAAAAAATAGAGAGAAGATTCGGAAAATTTTCAAGAACTAGTCTTTGTCTGGTACTGGGTCAGAGGTTGCACCATTATTGGTCTCCTATCCGGTGCTTGTTCTAGTCCGCTTTGGGTTTGGATCTTAGACTGATGATCACCTCTAGATGTTAGGCTTTACCTTGATATCCGCTGCTGTTGCTTGTTCCACAGAATATTCTCATATGTTTTATTGAAATTCTGGCAGTGAATGCCCTAAAATATAGTACCATATTAAATTTGAAACTGTATTTATGAGGTGGTATGGAAAATCTTTGTTTACTATGGCAGATTGATATTTTTATGATTATTCATCATCTTGAATGATTCAGGATTGGTCAATTCCATGACATCATCATAAACTAAAAGCTGTTTTGCTTGTACAGATGACATCACATGCATTGCGTGGGCGTCTACGGCAATGTCTACTGGTAATTTTCACCATCTACATCTCACCTTGTGGTACTAATGCAATTGGATCCAATTAGAACTCCGAAATTAAGCATGTTTGGACGAGAGTAGTACCAGGATGGATGACCTCCTGGGAAGTCCTCGTGTTGCCAATCCTATAAGGCCGGGGGTCCTCGAAAACAGCCTCTGGGCAGGGTTACACCCTGAAGGGGTAAGGCTGCGTACATCCACCTCTCCCAGGCCTCGCTTATGCAGGAGCCCTTAAGGCACTGGGTCTATTATTGTTGTACATTTCACCTTTTACTGCTTGCTTCCTGAACCCCCTTCTTCAAAGCCCCTCTTTTCCCCTCTTTTCTTTTTTTCTTGCATTGGTAAGTGGGTAGGGGTCGGAATTTGAATGATGGAATCAAATTACAGTTCATAGTCACGTGATATTTTTAGTCATGATATCGGGAAGCAAGTCATGGATGTTATAGAATAGGTCTTAGCGATTGCATTAAGAAAATATAAGTTGCTTTTAAGCCTTATGTTTAAGGTTCATTTACCAGGCACTAATGCACCGGATCCCATTAGAACTCAAAGTTAAGCGTGCTTGGATGAGTGTAGTACCAGGATGGGTGACCTCCTGGGAAGTCCTCGTGTCGCCACCAGTATAAGGTTGGGGATTTTTGGAAACAACCTCTTGGCAGGATTATACCATGAAGGGGTAAGGCTGCGCACCATTGCACACCCAATGTGCAGCTTATGCGCATCCAATTGCAACCTCTACGCACCAAAGCGCAACCTACGCACAACCCAATCGGGTCATGCGCATTCCTTGCATATGACAACATTCACCCCCGAGACCCCGCTTAAGCGGGAGCCCTTAAGGCACTGGGTCTGTTGTTGTTGCTTTTAAGCCTTTTGTTTGTGAAAATTTGAATGAACACCTATAACAATCATTAAACTTTGATATAAAGAATATCAGGACACATTAGGAAAGAACTTTGATAGAATTTCTAAACTTTTAGATGGTTTCGTAGGAGTATCAGGGTATCATATGTAGCTAGATTTATTTTCTTATCCGGCTCACCCCTGACCTGCTGATATGTTTGTCTTCGTGAGTTTATTTTTGGGCAAATTACATACTAGTACCTTCAAGTTTAATCCGTTAACTTTTTAGTCCATATGTTTTATGAAATGATTTTTTAGTTCAAAAGTTACATATATTTAATAAACTAGTCTAAATGATGGCATGAAAGGATGTAAAACTTGCCATTATTTGTCAGTAAACCTACCATTCTCGTTGCATATTCGAACCCGTATGCTGTGACAGCTAATGTAAAAGAGTTGAACCAGAGGTTTATTTATACCCGTACACACTACTATATCGACTACAACAACAACAACAACAGACCCAGTGCGTGAAGGGTTCTCGCATAAGCGGGGTCTGGGAGGGGTGGATGTGCACAGCCTTATCCCTTCAGGGTGTAACCCTGCCGAAAGATTATTTCCGAGAACCCCCAACTTTATAAAGTTGGCAGCACGAGGACTTCCCCAGCGTGTAACATTCCTATATGGACTATTTTATTAATTATATGTAACTTTGGACTAAATTATTATTTAACAAAGTTTATGGACTAACAAATTAATACACCAAACTTTATGGTACCAACATGTAATTTACCCTTTGCTCAAAAAAAAAAAAAAAAGAAAGTAATTTACCCCTTTTTTGGCCATGAATTGCAACTATAACTAACAATAGCTACCGCGCTGTGATGAAACACCACCTGAATTTTTTTTTTTTTTTTTTTTACTTCATTTATTTTTATTTTTCTTAAACAATGATGAGGAAAAACGGTGGATGCCCTTTCGAAAAAAAAGAGCAATCTAAGACATTTTACATTCGATGGTGATTATGTTCGAACCAACCCCAACAACTTCACCCCGTCCTTGGATTAATACCTTTGGAAGTATAGTTATTTTGTGAATTGTACTTCCTGCTTATAATGTTGCATGCAAGTACTCTTGCATAATGAAACCATTAATTATACTTACTCCTTTTCGTCGCCATTTGCAGGAAACTCAGAATCATTAATCCTGGCAACTTCGAGTGTCGACAAGAAAGTCAAGTTATGGCATGCGCCCCCATTGTATCCATCATGAACTCTCGACCTTACAAGTTCCGGACATAAAAGCACTCGGACGAAAAGAAAGGGCTTAGTGTGTTTTCTCCTAATATTATGCAGGGAAGCAGTAAAGTTTTGTAGCTTGCCCCCCATCCCTGTCTGGTTCATACTTAACATCAGGCCTGCCTACATGGCCGACGACTGGTTTGGGCAGCGCTTGGAGTGGGAATTTAGCACGCTGACTTTTTTTTTTTGGTTGCATCGAAGTTCTAAATTGTCGTAAACATCGAGATTTAGGCCAAACTTCTGCACCTGAAAGTTCTTGCAGAAGTTAAGAGAATATGTTGCAGTGATCTTGCAGTGATCTTGTTGGACGTTTTGAGGTACAAAAGTTATGTTTAAGCTTGTTTATGCAAAATTTGAACGATAATTTTTCAACCATGTTTATTTTTAAACCTTTTTTGTTTTGATAACAATAACAACAATAGATTCAGTGCTTCAAGAGCTCCTGCATAAGCGGGGTCTAGGAGGGGTAGATGTATGCAGTCTTACCCCTTCAGAGTGTAACCCTACTGAGAGGCTGTTTTAGAAGATCTCTAACCTTATAGGGTTGGCAACACGATGATTTCCTAGGAGGTTATCCTAGTACTACTCTTGCTCAAGCACGCTTAACTTCGAAGTTTTAATGGGATCCGATGCTTTAGTGTCTGGTAAATGAACCCTTTTACTTTGACAACCTAACATGCAAATATATTTATAAATGTATATTCATAAGAAATTATGTAATAACTAGCTGAAAACCTAATAGACACAACAATTTGATTTCCTATTATGGAGTCGGGATGTTTTAACATGTAATTAGCATTGATGTGCTGCTGTCTCCTAATCATGGTTATTAAAATCTCAATTTGAATCTTATAATTTTATGATTCTACTATTGCCTACCAATTTTAATCGTAAATAGAATCTTAATTTCGTAGAATCTTACGATTCATTGACATTACATAAAATTGATGGATAGAATCGTAATACGATTTTATGATTCAACCGATCCAGTTTCTATTCTACCCACATATACAAATAGAAAGTTAAAATGCAAAAAAAAAAAAAAAAAAAAAAATTATATTGTGAGAACCTACTTTATTAGTTTGAAAATAGAACAAAGTTAAGTATTATATACTTTCAAAAAACGTAAATTAAGTTAGTTTTATGTCTTAACCTTACTATAAGTTCAACTTGTAACACTTATCTTAAAAGCTCTCATAATTATTGTAGCATAAAATGATATATCGCATAATAATATTTTTATTACATTTGATTATATTTCTTATAAATACTCATATAACTAAAGGTCTTATAAAAAAAAAAAAAATTGAACTATATAATTGATAAATATACGAAAAACAACTATAATATACATTTAATAGAATTTTTTAATTCTCGATTCGATTTTACCATTTCAATTTTAAAAGCCCCCACTGATTTTAAGTAGAATCCCAATTTTAACAGCCGCTCCTAACTACTGTACCAAATGCTTTTTTTTTTTTGTGTGTGGTTTGGGGTAATTTACGTTATAAGTTCTTTTACTTTATTTATTATGTTCATTTAGTCCTTATACTTCTAATTATATCAATTTAATCCTCGTATTGTATTAATTTCATCTGAATGTAAATTGACTAAGTTAACGATGGAGTTTTAATGCTCAGTAACAAATGGCTTTAAATTAGGTCAACTAGTGAATTTGTATTCGATCACTCACGGTTGACGTTGATCGGACCATTAAAAATTAAGTAGTTAATTAACTTTAATTTCACCCAAAACTAAATAGGTACAATATAAATTATATAAAGACTAAATTAATACCGCAAATTTTCTTCCCCTGAAAGGTTCATAAATCAGATTTGGGCCCTTTACATTCTTTTGGCTAGCATACAACAACAACAACAGACCCAGTGCCTTAAGGGCTCTCGCACAAGCGGGATCTGGAAGGGGTCGATGTATGTAACCTTAACCCTTGAGGGTGTAATCCTGCCGAGAGGCTGTTTCCGAGGACCCCCAACCTTATACGGTTGGTAACACGAGGACTTCCTAGAAGGTCACCCATCCTAGTACTACTCTCGCACAAGCACGCTTAACTTCGGAGTTCCAATGGGATCCGGTTGTATTAGTGCATGGTAAATGAACCTTATTCTTTTGGCTAGCGTGTACACCCCAAAACATAACGATCTTGATAGAAAGTACACGTCAAGATCCTAAGACAAAAGGTTCTTTTAAGTTAAAAAAAAAAAGAAAAATACACAAAAACACACTTACAAATAATAGCAGGATGTCCTAAACATCAGAGGCAGAGTCGCCTTGGTGGGAGCCTCTTTGAGACACTCGGTTGTTGTTGCTGTCCCAAATATCAGGAGATGGCGTCCGGTTGTTGTTCAGGCGAAGCGGCTTGGAATTCAGGCAAAGCCTTGCAGGATTCATATATTCTCCTCAATGTTGGATACTTTCCCTGCAAAACCCCATTGATGGATCATGGCGGTCTTTGTTTCATGCTTTTATGGAGATTCCGCTACTAAAAATTGTTAATCAAGTTCCTTTCAGAGATTTAATGGTAAACTTAACTTTCTTGTTAAATTTCACCATGTCTTAGGTCCACCTACAGAGTTAGTATATATAAGGTCTACATATAAATCCATATAAGTTTCTAATCTAAAACAAATTGGCACAAGTGTAACTGACTAGGCTTTTGTGTTGATTTCTTCTCTCTGACAACTCTTACATGGGATTTTTTATTAGACTTACATATGCAATCATTGACATCTTTCAACCTCCTTCAATGAAATAGTCCACCTTGAATTAAATTGTTCATTTTACGGCAAGAATATGTCAGTTAATTCTAGGATAGAAAAATACTAATGTCTTGTAGTCATAAGTCGGATTTCATAAATATTGTTCTTATTTAAGGTTGGGGGCCCTTCGGAAACAACCTCTTTATAGGGTAACATCTTATAGGGGTACGTCTTACTCTCCCCAAACCTTACCATGGCGTAATCGTCATCTCCTGCTGTTTTATTTTCTCGTGAAGTTCCTCATATCTTATTGTCAAGTTCCCTATACAGCTATAATGCTTTTCCCCCCCCACAATAAAGTAATTCCAAGTCTCTAACATGTCAATTTCCCATACAAAGGACAAGGAGAAATAAAATAAAAACATTTTTACAACCTATAGTAAAAAAAAACAACTATAGCAAAAGATTAAGCTGATGAGTGAATGCTCGAGAATCGTGCAAATGCCTATTAGGCTTAAGATATACACAGTGCAAAGGTCCACCATATCCCTTGTGAACTCCATAGACAACAGACTGACCCACACAACTGATCAATCGAGTAGAGCTCATGATCCCTCAAGTATATCCCTTTAATTGATTGCATTTATCTCGTATTTATAAAGGTATTTACATGTTAAAAACTATTTAAAAACTAGCCATTAATGATTATAGGACTATTCATCGAAACGATTTGTGAGAACAACGGAGTGTGAAGTTTACCATATCAATATCGAATCTGCTAACAGCAACAGCAATCTGTGGGGCCAAAAGCACATCAGCCTGAAAAGGAAAGACAATAAGTATCAAGATAAGAATTTAATTTAGTTTAAGACTTTTGATTTTCGAGTATATATAATGTGCAAATTTATAGATAACTACATAAGAATTAAATAAACTAGCTGTGATACATCTTTGAAGATCAATTCGTTAAAAATAAACTAGATGAGGTGTATAATAAGAGTTGTGGTTCTTTCATGAATTTAACCATGTCAATGATGTCATTCAAATCAATGAAGTATGCTGAAAATATACAGGCATATTGACGATAGACCATCTCGTAATCTGTCTATGATGAAATTGTGATAGATATATAGCTAGTTTAACTGGTAAAGTCTCTAAAATAAGATGCCCGAGACATGGAATCGAATCCCGTGTTCATTATTGGTAAAGGGGTTATGGAATTTGGGGAAGACTGCCTCCTTTGCATCCTACTTAGCTTCCATACCATACAACAACAACAACAACAACAAACGTAGTGCCACAAGGGCTCCCGCCAATGTAAGGTCTTTGGGGGGGGGGGGGGGGGGGGTTGAGATGTACGCATCTTTACCCCTTTTAGGGTGTTACCCTAAAGACTATTAGGCTGGAGGTCCTCAGAAACAGCCTCTCGTCAGGGTCTTACCCTGAGGGGTAAGGTTGCGTACATCCCACCCCTCCCAGACCCTGCGTGGTGGGAGCCCTTGACGCACTGGGACTGTTGTTGTTGTACCCTAAAGAGAGACCGTGTCCAAGGGCCCATAGCTTCCATACCGTATGTAAAAAAATATATTATAAAAAATAGAATTTTCAATTAAATATAATCCCCTCTTTTTCTTCTGCCTTTTATTTTTGTCCTCGTCCCTCCGCTAGAGATAGAACTACGTAAGAAAACTAAGCACTTAAATGGATCAATGCTGTCAAACCCGTCTTACTCAAAACTCTTCATTTCACCCTAAAGTATCTGTGTTGGAAAAAGCTAGACGTTCGCTAACACTTGGACCCATAAATAAAATTAGACCGAAAAGCACAGAAAATCTCAAAAAATAGCCAGGTCTGACCTCTAGTCCAGCTACATACCTAGCTCTTGACTCTTGTACCTAAATCTAGGTAAACATGTCGAGCTCTAATTTTGATGTATTTTCAAAATTTAATGTTAAGCTAAATGCTATGTCTCCCACATAAGTGGGTGTTTGTTTTGGTATATGTGGGAGCATAAAAGGAATTCTAAAAGACGCTTTGTCCCACAAGGAAAAGGTGTTTGTTCTTAAAGGGTATGTTTACTATCATTGTGTTTGTTCAGCAAAGACATGTTTTACCAAGGTGTCTATTCAGAAAGAAGAATTTAACTACGAAGGTTTCTATTCGAGCAGACATGTTGAGTGCCTATAAATATGACCCTACCATTTTCAAGACATTTAACATTGAGAAATCTTATCTTTCTATTTACGGTCAGTGTTTAGTGATAACATATAATTGAGTTTCATTATATCCTCAGACTTTTGTGTAACGTCTTAACGCTATCTTCATACTCCGATTTAACATATAACGCATACACAAAATCAGGGGAAAAAAGAAGACTTTAAGGTGAAGTCTTACCATGGACACTTCATCTCCGGTGGCATATCTCCCAGCACACTCTTTTAACAATATCTCAAGAGCTGTCAAGTGGAATAAGAGTGGCATAAACGAGAATGCGCGACATCTAATATATCCAAGAACTTAAGAATATCATCATATATATTCTAAATAATCAGCAATTTCATTGTTAAAGATTAACAGAAGAATGACTAAGAGCTGATGAAACAGAAGACAGAAGACAAAGTTGAATGTTTCGGAGGGAAAATAGGAAGGATACTAACCATCAAATCCCTTTTCTATGTTTCTCCGAGCCCATAATATACTCTCATTTTTATCAATTTTCTCCTCTATATACTTCTGCAAAAAGCAAAAACAAGTATGGAGTTACCAATATAAAAAACATGAAAGTGTAAACAAACTAAAGCTCCGTTCGGTTCAAAGAAAACTATTTTCCTTAAAATAAATTTTTCTTCACACAATATTTTCAATTAAAAATATTATTTTCTTCTTAATAAGGTTCTGCTTCACTATGTTAAGGTTGAAGTGAGACATGACGTGAGATTACCACCGAAAATGTTTCCCCTCTACAACAACAACCACCACCACCAAGTACTTATAAGAGGCTCCCGCCAAGGAAGGGTCTAGGAGAGTATGGTGTATGCAACTTACCCCTGCAGGATGCTACTCTATAGAGAGGTTGTTTCCCCTCTGTGAAAGGAAATCGTCTCCTGTTTTATTGAGGGGAAGGCACTTAGCCGATCCATATACAAGCTTGTTGTATGAAGTTATGCAAAATAAATAAATAAAACTATAATAGAAAATTTTTTCCGTTGAAACAAGCACATACCAGCACGGACAACATGTGAAGAGGCTGTATACTGGAGCTGACAATACTTGCAGCCTAGCCATACAGAAGCATAACAGTCATCTATAAATCGCTTTGGAACACCACAAAAAGCACTCAATATATGGTAAAGGGAGAAAAGAACAAAAAAGTTCAAGAATTTAGCACAACTGAAAGAGTTATTGACTCCATTGGTCCCTAATATTCATAAATTTGTTCAATTAATCTCTCTTTTTTTTTTTTCCCTTTGTTTAAAATGATCCTTAATATTTGCAAATTTGTTCAAACTAGTCCCTCGTCTTCTTTCTTTTATAAAATAGTCTCTTACATTTTATTTTGTAACAACATTGGCCATCCATCTGGTGACCTACACTAGATAAAATTTAAAATAAGAGGGGCAATTTTGTCACAGAATAAATTATAAGAGACATCTTTAAACAATAAAAAAGATGGAGTACTAATTTAAACAAACTTACAAATATTAGAGACTATTTTAAACAAAAAGATCAAAAGATGAGGAATCAATTAACAAACTTATAAACACAAAGGACTAACAGAGTAAATAACTCAAATACTTATAAATGCTGACTGCTAACAGATGGCAACAACACAAATAAAAATCAAAAATCCAAGAAGCGTAACGTCCCAAACAAAGATGGTTTTCGTCAAGAATATTAAGATTAAGAAATATGGTACAAGCTGGCCATTTGGATATATGAAAATGACAACATTAAAACAAAATTAAAAAACTCAAAATATATAATGCACGATAATGAATTCTTTTGCTTTAAATTAAAGTTGAGTTATTTACTCCACTTAGTTCCTAATGTTTGTAACAACAACAAACGCAATGCCACAAGGGCTCCTGCTAGAGCAGGGTCTGGGAGGGTGAGATGTACATAGCCTCACCCCTTCAGGGTGCTATCTTTTCTTTTCTTTTATTTAAAATATATAATGTAAGTCTCTTATCTTTTCTTTTATTTAAAATAATCTCTGTTGTTTGTAAGGTTATCAAAATCAGTCCCTTATCTTTTTCTTTGTCTAAAATCGTACATCGTGTTTTATTTTATGATAAGATTAGTCCCTAATCTTTCGATTTTCACCTAGTATTGGTCAACAGACAAAGGATCAATTTTGTTATAAAATAAAAAATAAATACTATTTTCAACAAAAAAGACGATGGACCACTAGATATTTGAATAAAAGAAAAGATGAGAGACCAATTTGAATAAACTTACAAGCGTTACGAGCTATTTTGAACAAAAGAAAAGGTGAGCCACCAATTTATACAAACTTAGATACTCTAGACAACAACAATAACAACCCAGCACCTGAAAGGCTCTCGCCAAGGTAGGTCGAGGTGAGGGTGAAATGTACATAGCCTTATTCCTAAAGGGTGCTACTTTGAAAGGAAGTTGTTTCCGAGGATCCCAAACCCTGGAAAGCCAAAAAAGGGAACAATATGTGTAAAGTCCAGTCAATTTAAATAAAGTAGTACAAGACATGCAGGCATACAAGTAACAATAAAACATCAGCAGTAAAGAACATAGAAGCCTAAGGACGCTGTAAACCGGCATCCTTGTGCTACTAACTACTAACAGTTATGTTGGTCACACGTATTTTTGACCATCACTTAACTCTATCTAAGGCCATCTCTTCATGTAGGTTTAGGTGGATAAGGTCACGTCTAAACTTTGAAATGCTAACAACCAACAAAATAAATAATTCAGTTAAAATTGTTCCAAGGATCCAGCTAATCAAACTCTGTCTTCCTGATTCACGTAATAATCTCTTTTTGTACACAATAATTCCAAATGTTTTAGTGCTAAAACTTACACTCCCAATTATGCAAGACTTACCTGAAGATTGACAGCCTTAAGGTGAGGATCAACAGGTAAAAGTTTACTTTGGGGATACTTGTCTTCCAGGTACTATCAACAAACAACAAAATATCAAAGAGAAGATATGTTAGGACTGCACATGTGAATCTAGTAAAAGCTTCACATTAGAGTTGTGAGAGAAAAAAGATTAACATATAAGCTTAGTGAGTTACTCCACCTAATGTCAATTAATTTTAGGATCGAACCCTACTTCGGTTTTTATGTGAACCTTTTATATTCCAATTCCATTGGTCAAACCTAAAGTTTGGCAAAATTTTACAAGATAAGACCACTATTATCAACCAATCGGTAAAAGCATATGAAAAAATATAGTTTTTACCAACCATTAAGACAGCCAATGAGTCTGAAACCACGACGCCATCGTCAACCAAGACGGGCACAAAATGAAGTGGATTGATCTGCTTGAATTCTACCCAACAGAGAACACATTAGTTTTACAATAATAATGTAATCATTACACCAAGAGGTATATATGAGCCGAGTTGAGCCCAAGAGGCTTGTCAACATTTAGCTGGAAAGCTAGCCAATCTCGGAAACTTCAAGCTCGAGCTCAGCGAGCTCCGAGCTCCGCCTTATATAGGCTCATTTTGGCTCATTTAATCTCAAGCTTAATTCATTTAGGCTTGGTTACTCAATGAGCTCGAGTTTCACTAGGCTAGGACTCGACTTGTTGAGCTAAACGAGCTGGTTTGGCTCAACTTGAGCTCAAAGTGAGTCAAACCTTTTAAGTTTTATGAGGAACTGAACCTTTCGGTAGTTAAAGATATCTGACAAGTAACAAAATAAAAGCTCAAAATAAACATTGTGATGATTTCAAAGGAGAATGCAATGCCCATCCGCTAGCATAAAAGCCATTGTCAAGGAACCAACTGTCCAAAGAGCTTAAGCTCAGGAGTACTTATGAGTAAAGATCAAGGAATGATTTTATACTCTAACATGCCTTCTTAAGCAAATGTCCATTGGACTTCAAGCATGGATAATGCACAGACTCACCCCTACCTTGTGCTTAAAACATATTAATATTTACAGTGGGGGCCATTGAGATATGCACTCGTGACGTCTTAGTCAACAAAACTTTGATTACCATATTAAAGAACCAACTATTCTAAAAGTTTTATCATGGGTAAAGGTACACGAATGACTTTATATTCTAAAAGCCACGATCCTCATCTTCTTCAAAATCTGATGTAACAAACCAGTTTTTTTGTGCCTCAGAATTCATTAAACAATATTTTCAGAGCAGTACAAATACTCATTGCTGCTGCTTCACCTTTCCCATTCTACTTCATAGGTGTTATGATTGAACAGGCAGTGAATGAAATGTTCCTTCTATGCAATGTAGAAACAACATGGAAGTATATAAGGTTTTGTTTGTTTTGATGGAAAATATGTTCCTTCTCAATTTTTATTTTTTTTTGGCGTAACTTTACAGTAGCAACTACAAATATGAAGTATGTTTTCTTCTAATGATTAGAAATTGACCTCCCTTCAATGAAAGTAGAAAACATTTTCCTTCATACAAGAAAAAACATTTTCCATGGTAATCTAGGGTCATATACATCACGTTAGGCCAAATAGAAACCTCATATTAATTTATAGAATAAAATTATTTTATTTAGTTAGGCAAACAAAAAATTTTAAGAAAAAAATTTTTAACTGAAAAAATATTATAAAAGAAAACATTTTCCTTCGAACCAAAGGGGGCCAAGTGTCTATTGAGTTTCTTCGGGCCTAAATTTTTTTCCTGAGGGAGTTGGAAAAGAAGGTTCAAATATAAAGCACAAATGAGGTTCCAACCTAAAATAAATTGGTACGGTAGAAACGGAATAGCCACTAAGGTTATATGTTTGATCACTTCTTCATCACAACTCCGATATTTTATTTTTTTAAATTGGTAAGGCCATTACGTGGGGGAGGGGGGAAGGCGCCTCAAATTCGGGACTCAGGAGATGACATAAAACATCCCCAACTTGAAGTCTGTACTTAGCGAAAAAAGTCATTTGGGACCAAAATAAGTAACAAGAAAGCTAAAAACCAACAATTATATGTATATCTTCATAAAATTGTGGGTTATTCATGTCAAAGCTTCATGTACTTTGCATACTATGTCAATCTAATCCTTTTACTTTGAATTGATTTAATTCCTATACATTACATTGTGTGAGCTTAGTACTACGGTGGATCTAGAGTTAAGTTATGACATAATTCTTAATGACTCGGTCATTATCAGATGAAAGTGGCACAATAGAAATTAGATACATACCCATTAACTCAAATTAAACCCACCTAGGACCCACCAATTAAAAATTTCATTGCCAACTAAACATCAATTTTACTCCATAACTGAATTGACACAATGTTTATTGTACATGGGCTAAATTGACACGATTAAAAGTACAAAGACTCAATCAACACAATGGATAAAGTATAGAGACTTATAATTTAATTTTTTTTTTCTTTCGATGGATAGAATTATGATTTAAGTAACCCTAAATAATCAACTCACCTGGACTAAATTGCTCTCCCTTGGATAGATTGACTGCTCTATACTCGTACGTCAACCCTAAGCAACAATTATATAAAATTCAATCAGAACATGGATTTGTTGAAATGGTATAAAATCAAAGAAACACAATGACTGATCAACGCAAATTACTCAAAATAATCACATCAGTTTTTGAATAAGCACAAAGGAAATAAAGATCTTGCACTAAAATGATCTAAAAGAGGAAGAAGTAAGAGAAGCAATGACAGTTGTTTACTCTATTAGCCCAAATGTTATAAGTTTATTCAAATTAATTTCTCAATTTTGATTTTTTATAAATGGTTTATAATATTTGTAAAATTTATTCAAATAGTCCCTCGTTTTTTTTGGTTAAAATATTCTCCAGTATTTTATTTCATAATAAAATTAGTTTGATCATTAAATTGGGAACAATTTTTGTTATAAGATAAAATATGAGATTTTATTTTAAATAAAAGAAGAACAAGGGTGATACAGTCAATTTGAACAAGAAGCGATCCCACATCGGTGGGCACGAAAGAAATACCAAAATATATACCAAAAGAACTACTGCACTCATTGCCAATTGGTTTTAGGATAGAGCCTACTTTGATATGTATTAAGGGTATCAGAGGCTTTGATCCTCAGATCGATTCCAAGTAGCTCGGTTTGGTATGGGGATGGACCGTGCTCTGAAATCATGCTTGGTCTGGTATGGAATGGACCGTGCTCGATGGTTGTGCATGGCCAATCACATGCAACAGGCTTAAGTTCTGGAAAGGACTACCTAGGAGAGGGCTACCTAGAGTAGAGTGAAGCTGTCTGCAAGAAAAAAATGGCTATCCATTCAGAGTGAAGCTACTTAGAGTGAAACCGTCAAGGATGACGGATGTGGAGCATGGTGGTTTGATACAGTCAATTTGAACAAGCAATCCCACATCGGTGGGCACAATAAAAAAAAATACCAAAATATATAGCAAAAGAGCTACTCTACCCATAGCCAATTAGTTTTGGGATGCAATATCCTTTGATATTTATCAATGGGTTCAATTTGAACAAACTTAAGAGTTATTTCTTAAGTTTTTGGAAATCGGCCCCTCATCTTTTTTTTTGTTCAAATTAGTCTTTCAGCTTTGTAACTTTATTAAATTAGCCTTTCATTCTTTTTTTTTTTTTTGTTTAAAATGACCCCTAATATTTTCTAGTTTATCACAAATTGGTCCCTCATGTGGTGACTAAAAGACAAGGAACCATTTTTGTCATAAAATAAAACACCAAGGACTATTTAAACAAAATAAAAACTGATGGATTAATTTGAAAAAAGTTGCAAATATCAGGAACCACTTTGAGTAAAACAAAAGACAAGGACCTAATTTGAACAAACTTAGAAAACACAAACGATCAAGGGTGTAAATAACTCGTATTTTATAATCATCATAAAATTAGTTTGATCATTAGATTAGGGACAAATTTATCATAAAATAAAATAAGAGATATTATTTTAAATAAAAAAACGAGTACAAACTTACAAACATCAGTAATATTCTAAACAAACACAAAGACGAAAGATTAATTTCAACAAACTTAAAAAGATAAGGATCATCGGTAAGGGACTAATTTGAACAAACATAAAAAGTAATAAATCAATGGTGTAAATAACAAAACAAACTTACAAACAATAATCATATTTCAAACAAAACAAAGATGAAGATCAATTTGAATAAACACACAGATTAGCCAGTAGCTGAGTAAACAACTAGACTAGAAGCAGTGAAGATGAAGCTAACCTTTCAAGTTAAGAGCGAAGCGAACGCGCCATGAACAAGAGCTCTGCCAGTACGAATACAGCACTATCTTTGACGACGAAATCTCGTTGCTGCTGCTCATTTCCTACTCTGATCATCATTCAAACAACAAAAAACAGTTAAACAAAGATCAATCAAGAAATTTGAAAGCAAATTTAGGTTTTCAATCGAGCAGATTTTGAATTCGAAAAGTTGCTTACGATCGCTGGAGCAGTTGGAGTATTGTATCTATCGCAGGTCAATGGACTTCATAATGATCTGAATTTTATTTTTGGGGACTTTTGTTGTTCGAGAAAATTGGATTAGGTGCAATAGTTTTGAATTTTCAAGCATTTTTTGAATTATAGTGTTGATGATAGGGGTGGCTACAGGCCGGACCAGGCCCGTTACTGTAGCAGGTTGGGCCGGCCCAGGCCCGGTTGGGGGAAGGGGACCGGGCCGGGCCGGGCCTGGGTCAAGGTCTTGGGGGCTCAACCCGGCCCCGGCCCCGGCCCCTTTTTTTTGTTTTTTTAAACATTATGTAAAATTTAAAAAAATATAAATTTATTTTGTATAAAAGTTATTATAATTTATTGATGAATAATATAAGATACAAATATAATCCATCATAATCATTAATAATACTGAATATATATAATAAAAATATATAATAAATAATGGTAAATAATATAACAAATACAACTACATTAATTAAATCCTTCTATTTAAAAGTACAAATATATTTATTAAAAAATACAAACAAGACATAGATGTACAACAATAAGAAAGAGCCGTCCGAACCCCAAAATTTTTGGGGCTTGTGGCCCGACTGTATAGGGCCTGGCGGGCTGACCCAACCCACTGGTCACCTCTAATGATTAGGACGCAGATTAAGTATTTGAATCTATAGTGTATAAAATAGTCTAATAAATAATATAATATGTTCTATTTAAAAAAAAATATTCTATAAATAGAAGTAGTCGTTATAATCAAAAAAATATAATGAATCAAATATCATCTTTATATATATATATTTTTTTTTCTATCTCTCTTTATTTTTCCAATATCTTAATTGTTTTTTCTAATTTTAGTATATTTTATATTTTAGATTGTATCAGTTGACTTTCGCTGTAATGATTGAAGGAAACACACCTCCTCTTTTTTTCAATAATTATCGGCATAGCCGTAGTACATACAAGAACTCGACAAGGCGAACCCTAAGCCACCCCGTAAACGAAAGTGGGTACAAAAAACCAAAACAAACTGGGAAAACAGACTGGCACCAATCCACAAACATAAAAAAGGGAAAAAAGAAGGACAACAGACGGAGCCGGAGTAGAGACACACATAGAAGCACCTCATAGATGACGAAACGACGACCTCGAAGAGGATGGGAGACAGGAGAGGAATAACCCTCCTCCCCCGCTATGCAAGCAAGGTACCAGGCAGGATAGGACAGGAAGGGTATCGAACCCACCCCACAGGAAGAGGGTAAAGAGATTACTTGTTGGCGGGTGAAAGGTGATGGCACGCCTGGAAGCCTCTTGAAGAATTACATCGTCAGGGACCGTCAAGACGGAGGTTGGTCAGGTGGTTCACATCAACGACACAACGTCCGGACCCCACTGACACTGGCACAGGAAAGGCGTTGTCTCAGGGGCGGTTTGTCTGGACCGGTGGTGGGCGGGGGGAGAAGGGAAAACTCAACACCCCCCCAAGGCGGTAGACGGAGGCGGTAATCTGGAGCTGGCGGGGACCGGCGTAGATGGGTCTTACGGGGTTGGGAAGAGGATGACTGGAAACATGGCTGGGGGCCATCCGGACAGAGAACGAATCCTCAAACAGGACCGGAAACTAGACAGGCGGCTGGAGGCGGGACTCAACACCCCGTGAGTGGTGATGGTGGCGGTGGCTGAGCTGCACAGCGGCGACCTCAGGGCACAGGCAGCGAAGGGAGGACGTCGGGTGAGGGGCAAACTCGGCGGCGAAGGGGGAGCAGGAACGGCGCGGCCTCAAAGTGGTGGTTAGAGGGACGGATGTTGATGGTGGGGAACCCATAGCCGCATTTAAGCCACCAGGGAGACAAAGGGTCGGGGCACGGAGTTTGACGAACCCGCCAAGCTGCCGGTGGTGGTGGGGTTGTAGGTGGCACCGGAGCTGGTGTTATTGGTGGGTTCTGATGCAATCCCAACTAGATATTTTAAGGATTGAATCTCAAAACAACAACAAGAGAAATAATTTAAGCTAAAGAGAGAAAAATGGCAAGCTTTTTTATTAATCATGTCTAAAAGCACAACCCACACTTATGTATAGATAATAAAGAAGGGAAAACATGACTTAAAAACTCTAGCTAGGGCAAAATGCTAGATAACCTCCTCTAGTGCAAAATACTAAATCATCACCCACTACTATGTGTCGTAAATCCCAGCCCCTGCAGAATTAATATTCTGTCCTGGGCTAGCAAAAGACGCTAGGGCCCTATCGAACCCTTCCTCCTCTCCTCGAACTGATTGTGCCTGGGAGTCGGGCCGACTCTATATGATCTATAGGCCAACATTGGACCTCAATAGCATCGGCCCGAATGGAGAATGCAACAGGTACGGAGGCAGTCGGGGTGGAGGAGGACGGTGGGGGAGGGTGGGAGACGAAAGGTCTCCACCTCCCCTTATTGGAGGATGAATTGTACATTTTAATATCTAGAGCAGTTTTAGGGTTTATTTAGCAAGTAATAATATACCAAATTCTATTAGAACTCCGAAGTTAAGTGTGCTTGGGTGAGAGTAATACTGGAATGAGTGACCTCCTGGAAAGTCTTTATGTTGCCAACCCTATAAAGTTAAAAGTCCTCGAAAACAGTCTCTCAACATAATTACATCCTAAATAGGTAAGACTGCGTACATCCATCCCTCCCACCCCGCTTAAGTGGAAATCCTTTAGGCATTGGGTCTGTTGTTGTTGAATATCTAGAGAAGTTTTAATGTCAAGTAAAATAAATACTTAAGTACGAGATATTCATTTTTTGCACCCAAGAGTTGCATATGCAAATTCCTTATATGTTTTTAGTAAATAGTAATTTTTTTTTTTTTACGTATTTACCTTTTTTTTAATAATTATTTTATGTATACTTTATTTATTTTTGAAATTTATAATTATTTCATAAATACATGCTCATAGTATGATTTGAGGGTTATTTATATTTTAGTACCCCGATCTTTTTCGAAATAATAAAAAAGATCCTGAGCTTTTTGAATAATAAAAAGGCCCCTAAATTTTTGTTGTATTAGTAAAAAGACCCCAAATTTTTATTGTATTAATAAAAAGTCCATTCTCCGACGTGGTAACGCCATTTTTTGTTGATAGAGATGAGTGGCAACTGCTTTTTGTATCAATGCTATAGTAAAATGATATAAATACCTTTCAACAATCATACTTTTTAACAAATTAAGGTTAATACCCTGAAAAGGGAAGGCTGCATACATTTGTCCCCCGACTTTGGGTAGGCGGGAGCCCTTGAGGCATTGGATATGTTCCTTTTTTTAAAGCCAAAAAACATAGTTTCTACTTAATACAACAAAATAGTTTCTACTTAATACGACAAAATGAATTTTATGTTTATAAAGTAAGAATAAGAGTATTGAAGAGTACTTTTATCATTTTACTACAACAATAGTAAAAAAAAAAAGTTGTCACGTAGCTCTATCGATAAAAAATGGCATCATCACACTGGAGACGAGCCTTTTTATTAATACGATAAAAACTTAGGGGTCTTTTTAGTTATTTAAAAAGGTAAGGGTAGGGATGGCAATGGGGCAGGGCGGGTACGGGGGGGGGCCTCCTCCATACCCGTACCCGCCACCCAAATTCTATACTCGTACCCGCCCCATTACCCGCCACGGGTATGAATTAGATACCCGTACCCGCGCCGGCGGGTACAAACTCATACCCATACCCGCCCCATTACCTGCGGGTATCCAACGGGTATGCATTACCCTCCCCGTACCCTCTCTAATGTGTATAGAAAATGATTATCTATACCGGGCTATATTAGTTATTTAATACTACTTTTAAAAATCAATTATATTTTTTTATAACATTGATAAAAAATTTGCGTTATTAAATTTAAACATGTATTTTTTTAATTTAAAGGTTAATTATTTACAAAATAAAGCGGATATGGTGGGTATGAGGTGGAGCGAGGCGGGTATAGAGCGGGGCGGGTACAAAACTATACTCGTACCCGCCCCATACCTGTGACGGGTACGGGACGGGTACACCGAACCCATACCCACTACCCGCCCCAAACGGGGCGGGTACCCGCGGGTAGCGGGTTTTACCCGCCCCATTGCCATCCCTAGGTAAGGGTCCTCTTTATTATTTTCAAAAATATTGGGGTACTAAAATGTAAATAATCCATGATTTTATTGCCTTTTTGTTTCAATTAAATAATAATAACATAAATAATTACGTTTTATGTATAATATTTATTGATATTTTTAATTACTTAAGTACAAAAAAAGTTAATATTCAATACCATATAACATTAAAATGTATCACAAAAAATCTAAAAAATAATAAAAATTTAGCTATTCTATTGGAGTGAATAGATAGTCAAATGGTGATGCGGAAAATGATACTCAAAATGGTTGAGGTGAACGATTTTGAATACCCCATTGGAGATGCTCTAATGGTCAGTACTATTATTAGGGCAATTTTGTTTATTAACAAGAGAATCTCAACATAACAAGTTCCAAAAAGTCATCGTAATTATCCTAACATTAATAAAAATTGTTCTGTCATAACATTAATCCACTTAAATTTGTGTCAAGATATTTATGGTTAGCGCCAGAGTACTAATAAAGTAAGTTGTCATGTTAGTATTAATCGTAGATGTTCTTTCAATAACAATATTGTATCTTGAAATTGCTTTAAGGAAAAAGATTAGAGTTCGATTTCCCACTTGAACCTCTCCCGGAGGAATTCTTGACTTAATTGGCTCCTGTGGTGTATGGATCGTCGAATAGATCGGAGTTTACCATGTAACCGAGTTCCACGTTAGCCAAAAAAGGAAGAAATCAACATTTTATTATTAGACACTCTAAAATTTTTATAGATATTTTAAAGTTGAAAAAATTTTACCTATAAAATTTTATCAAGTAGGTATTATTACCCAAACTCATCTAAGAGGGTAACAACATGCAAGCACCGAATTCCATTAGAACTCTGAAGTTAAGCGTGCTTGGGCGAGAGTAGTACCAAGATAGATGACCTCTTGGGAAGTCCTCATGTTGCACCCCTCAAGTTGGGGGTTCTTGGAAACAGCCTCCCCTCAAGGTACCTTGAAAAGGGAAGGCTATGTACATCCATCTCTCCTAAGATTCTGCTTAGACGGGAGCCGTTGAGGCACTGGGAATATTGTATTACCCAAACTAATCAAATTTTTATTGAAAGACGCTAACTTGAGCATAATTTCAACAATATATAGGTATCTTGAGTCAAGAATTGGTGATTCTTTTTTGAAAATACCGACATAACATATGATTTATACAATATACAGATACATTACATTAGAATTTGTTGATCTTTTATCATAGTGCAACAAATATTTGTCAACAACACAACATTGCTCATGTATATAATCTTAATCAAGTGCCATCTCCATTCTATGGTAAAAATTTTAGTGCTCTCCAAGGTCGTAGCCTCACAAACCTAAATAAGCCTCTCTTAAATGAATCAAACTCGAGTTTAAATAAGTCAAAACGAGCCTAGATCAAGTTTAAATAAGTTTTAAAGGAAATTATTACTTAAGTACCCTAAGGTCTGAGCATTTATCACTTAGGTATCTTGACATTTCAATATATATAATAAGGTACCCTAAAGTTTGAATATTTTATTACCTCGGTACCCTATGACAAAATTTGATAAATTTTTATAAGAATCTAATTAATTTTATGCAAAAAATATTAATATAAACATAAACAAGACAATATATATAAGCTAGTGCCAATACTTTTATCAAAAATTCAACAAGTTGTGCTAAAATATTCACTGAATGTTGATATAAGCCACCTAACAATTACCATAATTATGTATAGTTTTCACATTTTTGGCAAAAAATCATCAAATTCTAACGAAGATACTAGCATATTGTTGAAATCATGTTTAAGTTTAGCATTTTCTAATGAAAATCTATCGAATTTTTTACAAAATGATACTGATTAATAAAATTTTAGAACCTTAGCGTACCTAAGGGATAAAATGTCTAAAACTCAGAGTACCTCATTGTATATATTGAAACGTCAAGGTACCTAAGTGATAAATACTCAAAACTTCAAGGTACCTAAGTGATAATTTCTCTAAGTTTAAATAAAGTGAGCTTAACTAGAAGTTTATCAAGCCGGGCTAAGCTCCAACCTATCACAAACTCAAACGTAACACGCTTGGACTCACCTCTGCTCATATACACCCCTAATTATATCGATTTGATTCTCTCTCAATACCTATACTTTGTTTATTGTGTAAATTTAGCCCTTACATTTCTAATTGTATCGATTTAATCATTATAATTTATACTATATTTTTTTTTAATAATTAACGACAAACTCGCAATACATCACAAACACCTCGTACAACAAAGTCGCAATACAACATAATTTATATTCTGTGAATGTGGTCTTAAAAGTAAAATTGACTAAGTTAGCAATGGAGCTTTAATGCTCAGTAACGAATGGTTTAAGCCAGGCCAACTAGCTTTAAAAGTAAAACACATTAATCTTTAATATAAACGATCCTTTTTTTTGCCCCCAAAGGCTCACAAATCAGATTTGGGTCCTTTAACGATCTTGATAGAAAATTCGGGTCAAGGTCCTAAGACAAAAGGTTCTTTTTAAGTTAAAAGTTACAACCCAAAAAAACACAAACTTACAAATGATTGCAAGGATGTCCCAAGATATCAGGGATCCCTTTCTTGGTAGGAGCCTCTTTGAGACACTGGTTAGAGGATGGCATCTGGTTGTCGTTCAGGCGAAGCGGCTTCAAATTCAGGCAAAGCCTTGCAGGATTCATATATTCTACTTAATGTTGGATACTTTCCCTGCAAAATTCATTGATAAAGTCATGTATTGTTAGTTTCATGCTTCATAGAGCAGAAAAACTCTTAATCAAGTTCCTTTAAGTGATTTAATGGTAAACTTAACTTCCCTATTAAATTTTACCGTGTCTTAAGTCCAACCCACAGTAAGAGTTGGCATATATGAATATATAAACCTATATGAGGTTCTTTTCTAAAATGAATTGACATTAGGAGGAATAACCTGCCAGGCTTTTATGTTGATTTATTCTCTCAAACAGCTCCTATGTAACATTATTACTTAACTTACATATGGAATCATTAGCACCCTACAACCTCCTTCAATGAAACTGTCCACTTCGAATTAAATTGACCAAATTCTGGCAAATCTACCTGTCAATAATTCTAGGACGGAAAAATACTAATGTTTGCTATTGTTGTATCTTCATGTCAAGCTCCCGTCGTCTATCTTTATATCTTATTGTCAAGTTCCATGTACACCCTACAATGGTTTCCTCCCAACAACCACCAATACCACCCAGTGCCTCAAAAAGGCTCTCGAGAAAGTAGGATTTAGGAAGAGATATATGTAGCCTCACACCTACAGGCTGCATAATGCTTCCTCCCACAACGAAGTAATTCTAAGTCTCAAACATTTCAATTTCCTCTACAAAGGAAAAGGAGAAATAAAATAAAAACATTGATTACAACCTAATAGTAAAAAAGAAGAAAACAAACTACACCAAAAATTTAAGCCGATGAGTGAGTGCTTGGGAATAATTTTATGCTCTAAAAGTTCCCTTTTACCAAAAATGTCTATCAGGCATAAAGCATAGATAATGCACAGGTCCACCATATCCCTTGTATACTCTAATTCTGAACATGGGTAAGATATCTTAATTGTCGAGGAATCAGCAACCCCAATGGCTTGGCATTTCTCTTAACTCTTTCGGAATTATAATCAATAACAATGCCGCGAGCTTACAGACTTTGCGGTCAAGAGCAAACGTTTCTTTCAAAATCCGCTTAGTGAAACAACTATAGACAACGAATTGACCCACGCAACTGATCAACCGAGTAGAGCCCATGATCCCCCTTCCTAAATAGAAGAAACCTTTCCGTTTTTTAATCAAATATATCCCTTCAATTTATTGTATAGTATCTCATATTTATAAAGGTATTTACATATTAAAAACTAGCAGTTAATGATTACGTGGCTAGTCATCGAAACGATATGTGAGAACAATGGAGTGTAAAGTTTACCATATCAATGTCAAATGTGCTAGCAGTAACAGCAATCTGTGGGGCCAAAAACACATCAGCCTGAAAAGGAAACAGAATAAGTACCAAGACAAGAACTCAATTTAGACTTTTGAGTATATATAATGTAATTTATAGAAATCTACAGAAGAATTAAATAAACTAGCTATGATATATCTTTGAGGATAAATTTGTTAAAAATAAACTAGCTGAGGTGTATAATAAGAGTTGTGGTTCTTTCACGAATTTGACCATGTCAATGAAGTCATTCAAATCAATGAAATATGTTGAGATTATACAGAAAAATTGACGATAGACCATGTTGTAATCTGTCTATAGTGAAATTGAAATAGATATAAAGCTAACTCAACCGTTAAAGTCTCTAAAATGAGGTGCCTGAGACATGGAATCAAATCCCATGTTCAACATTGGGAGAGGGTTATGGAATTTGGGGAGGATGCCTCCTGTGCGTCCTACTTAGCTTCCATACCGTACAACAACAACAACAGACCTAATGCCACAAAGGCTCCTGCTAAGATGTATACCGTCTTACCCCTTCAGGGTGCTACCCTAAAGGGAGGCTATATCCAAGGGCCCATAGCGTCCATACCGTATGTAAAAAAAATATATTATAAAAAATAGAAATCGTATTTCTAATAAAATATAATCCCCTTTTTTTCTTCCTCCTTTTATTTTTGTCCTTGTCCCTCTGCATGACATAGAATTATACTTAAGAAAAATAAGCACTTAAATGGATCAGTGCTGTCAAACCTGTCTTAATCAAACTCTTCATTTTACCCTAAAGTACCCATGTCGGAAAAAAACTAGCCGTTCAATAACTCTTGGACACGTTAACTTAAATTAGACCAAAATGCATAGAAAATCTAAAAAATAGCAAACCCTGACCTCTAGATACATACCTAGCTCTTGACTCTTGTACCTAAGTATAGGTAACTGTGTCGAGCTATAATTTTGATGTATTTTCAAAATTCAATGGTAAGCTAAGTGCTATTTGTCCTGCATAAGTGGGTGTTGGTTTCAGTACATGCGGGAATATAAAAGAAATTCCAAAAGATACTCTGTCCCACATGGAAAAGGTGTTTGTTCTTAAAGGACACGTTTACTACTATGGTGTATGTTCCGTAAAGACATGTTCTACCAAGGTGTCTATTTAAAAAGGATACTTTTACGACCAAGGTTTCTATTCAAAGAGACATGTAGAGTGCCTATAAATATGGCCCTACCATTTTCAAGACGTTTAACATTGAGGAATCTTGTCTTTCTATATACGGTCAGTGTTTAGTGATAACATACAAACAATGAGTTTCATTATATCTACGAAACTATTTCGTAAAGGACGAAATTAGTCGTAAGAAGAGTGATTAGCCAAACATCTTGAAGCCATTTTCGTAATCTGATCTAACATATAATGCATGCACAATAATTAGGAGGAAAAAAAAGACATTGAGATGAACAATGTTACCATGGACACTTCATCTCCAGTGGCAAATCTCCCAGCACACTCCCTTAGCAATACCTCAAGAGCTGTAGAGTGGAATAAGAGTTGCGTAAACAAAAACACGCGACATCTAATAGATGCAAGCTAGAACTTAAGAATATCATCGCATATATTCCAAATAATCGGCATTTTCATTGTTAAAGATTAACAGCATAAGAAGATTGAATAAACGCATGCTGATGAAACAGAAGACGGAAGACAAAGTTGAAAGTTTCGGAGGGAAAATAGTAAGGATAACTAACCATTGAATCCCTTTTCTATGTCTCTCTGGGCCCATGTTATACTCTCATTTTTGTCAATTTTCTCCTCTATATACTTCTGAAGAAAGCAAAAACAAGTAAGCAATTACCAATATAAAAGACATGAAAGTGTCAACAGATTAAAGCTTTATTTGGTTAGGAAACTATTTTCCTTAAAGGAAATTTTTCTTCACACAATACTTTTAATCAAAAATATATATTTTTTTTTCCTTAAAATCTTTTCTCAATAAGGTTCTATTTTACTATGTAAAAGGCTGAAGTAAAACATGACGTGAGATTATCACGAAAAATGTTTCCCCTCTACAACAACAACAACCCGGTACTTCTAAGAGGCTCCTGCCAAGGCAGGGTCTAAGAGGTTATGATGTATGCAGCTTACCCCTGTAGGGTACTACCCTGTAGATAAGCTGTTTCCCTGCTGTGAAGAAAATCTTCCCCCTTTGATTGAGGGAAGTCACTTAGCCGCTTGGTGGAGAAAAACATGTTCCATATACAAGCTTGTTGGTATGACATTAAGCAAAGAAACAATAGAATTATGATAGAAAAAATTTTCCGTCGAAACAAGCACATACCAGCACGAACATGTGAAGAGGCTGTATGCTGGAGCTGACAATACTTGCAGCCTAGCCATACAGAAGCATAACAGTCATATATAAATCGCTTAGGAACACCACAAAAAGCACTCAATATACGGGAAAGGGAAAAAAGAACAAAAAATTCAAGAATTTAGTAAAACTGAAAGAGTTATTAATTCCATTGGTCTCTAATATTCATAAATTTGTTCAAATTAATCTCTCTCTTTTTTTTCTTTGTTTAAAATGGTCCTTAAGATTTGCAAATTTGTTCAAACTAGTCCCACGTCTTCTTTCTTTTATAAAATAGTCTTTGATGTTTTATTTTGTGACAAAATTGGTTGCCCATCTAGTGACCTACACTAGATAAAATTTAAAATACAAGGGGCAATTTTATCACATAATAAAATATAAAAGATATCTTTAAATAATAAAAAAGATGAAGGATTAAATATTAGGGACTATTTTAAACAAAAAGATCGAAAGATGAGGAATCAATTAACAAACTTATAAACACAAAGAACCAATGGAGTAAATAACTCAAATACTTGAAAAAGCTGACTACTAACAGATGGCAACAACACAAATGAAAATCAAAGATCCATGGAGCATAACGCCCCAAACAAAGATGGTTTTCATCAAGAATATTAAGATTAAGAAATATGGTATTCTGAACACAAGCTGGCCATTTGTATACATGAAAATGATAACATTAAAACAAAATTAAATAACTCAAAATATATAATGCACGATAATGAATTCTTTTGCTTTAAATTAAAGTTAGAGTTATTTACACCACTTGGTTCCTAATGTTTGTAACAACAACAACAAACGCAGTGCCATAAGGGTTCCCGCCAGAGCAGGGTCAGGAGGGGTGAGATACACGCAACCTTACTCCTTCAGGGTGTTACCTTTTCTTTTCTTTTATATAAGATATATAATATTTGTCTCTTATCTTTTATTTTATTTAAAATGATCTCTGTTGTTTGAAAGTTTATTAAAATTAGTCCCTCATCTTTTTCAACAACAACAACAACAGTCCCAGTGCCTCACGAGCTTCCGCAATAAGCAGGGTCTGGGGGGTGGATGTATGCGGCCTTCCCCCTTCTGAGTGGAAAAGAGGCCCCTCATCTTTTTCTTAGTTTAAAATAGTACATCGTGCTTTATTCTATGATGAAATTGGTCCCTCATCTTTCAATTTTTACCTAGCATTGGTCAATAGACAGAGGATCAATTTTGTCATAAAATAGAAATAATACTATTTTCAACAAAAAAGCTGATGGACCAACTTGAACTTGCAAACATTATAGATATTAGAATAAAAGAAAAGATGAGAGACCAATTTGAATAAACTTACAAGCGTTAGGGGCTATTTTGAACAAAAGAAAAGTTAGCCACCAATTTGGACAAACTTAGAAACACTAGACAACAACAACAATAACAACCCAGTGCCTGAAAGGCTCTCGCCAAGGCAAGGTTGGGGGGAAGGTGAAATGTACGTAGCCTTATTCCTAAAGCGTGCTACTTTGAAGGGAGGTTCTTTCCGAGGGCCCCCAATCCTGAAAAGCCAAATAAAAAAAGAACAAGATTGGTAAAATCCAGTCAATTCAAATAAAGCAGTACCAGACACGTAGGCACACAAGCAACAATGAAACATCAACAATAGAGAACATAGAAGCCTAAGGGCGCTATGAACCGGCATTGTTGTGCTACTCACTTCTAAAGTTATGTTGGCCACACGTATTTTTGACCGCCACTTAGCTCTATCCAAGGTCATCGCCTCATATAGGTTTAGGTGGGTAAGGTCATGTCTAAACTTAGAAACACTAGCAACCAACAAAATTAATCACTCAGTTAAAATTGTTCCAAGGATCCAGCTAATCAAACTCTACCTTCCTGATTCATGCAATAATCTCTCTTTGTACACAACAATTCCAAATGCTTTAGCACAAAAATTTACACTCCCAATTAATGCAAGACTTACCTGAAGATTGACAGTCTTAAGGTGAGGATCAACAGGTAAAAGTTTACTCTGGGGATACTTGTCTTCCACGTACTATAAACAATCAACAAAATATCAAAGAGAAGATATGTTAAGGGTTTCATGTGTGAGTCTGGTAAAAATCTCACATTATAGTAGTGAGAGAAAAGAGATCATAAGTCTAGTGGGTTACTCCATCTAATGCCAATTGGTTTTAGGATCGAACCCCACTTCGGTTTATATGTGAACCTCTAATATTCCAATTCCACTAGTCAGGCCTAAAACTTGGTGAAATTTTACAAGATAACACCATTGTTATTGTTAAGATATTATTTATCTCAAAATTAATATTGTTTTGATATGATTTGATTAGGATTTGATTTAGGTGAGATTTGAATAAGATTAAGTTACTTAATCTGATTGTGATTAAGATTAGGTAACTTGATTATAAAAAGAGGAGAATTTTGACGGTTAGAGGGTAGAGAAGAAAAATAGAGAGAGTTAGGGATTTGGGAGTATTGGGTTTTGAGTTTAATTAGAGATTGTAATTCCAAAATTTAAATAGAGAGTTTGACGCTTGATTGGATTGTGGTTTTCCCTCAAGTTGAGAGAGGGTTTTTCACGTTAAAAGTTGGTGTGTTGTTTCGTTGATTTTGTTCGATTTTTCACTTCCGCTTGTGCTTGATTGTGTGGATTTTCCCAACAGTTATCAACTAATCAGTAAAAGCATATGAAAAAAATATAGTTTTTACCAACCATTAAGATAGCCAATGAGTCTGAAACCACGCCGCCATCGTCAACCAAGACGGGAACAAAATGAAGTGGATTGAACTGCTTGAATTCTACCCAACAGAGAACACATTAGTTTTGCAAAAATAATGTAATCATTACACCAAGAGGTGTATGTGAGCTGAGTTGAGCTCAAGAGACTTGTTAACATTTAGTTTCAAAGCTCGCTGATCCCATACGCTTTAAGCTCGAGCTCAACAAGCTCCAAGTTAAGCTCACCTTATACAGGCTCATTTAATCTGAAGCTTAATTCATTTAGACATAAACTTGACTTGCTTGCGCATATTTAGTGTAGTAGATTGTATCAAGATAGCTTGGTTACTCAATGAGCTTGAGTTTCACAAGGCTTGGACTCGACTTGTTGAGCTAAACAAGCTGGTTCGGCTTAGCTCGAGCTCAAAATGAGTCAAACATTTCAAGTTTTATGAGGAGCCGAACCTTCCGGTAGTTAAAGATATCCGGCAAGTAATAAAATAAAAGCTCAAAATAAACATCATGATGATTTCAAAGGAAAAGGCAATCCCCATCCCCAGCATAAAAGCCACTGCCAAAGAATTAATTGTCCAAAGAGCTTAGGCTGATGATTAAAGATCCACAAATAGTTTTATACTCTAATATTATCAAATGCAGGTGGCACAATAGAAATTAGAAACATACCCGTTGACTCAAATTAAATCCATCTAGGACCCACCCATTAGAAATCTTATTGCCAACTTAACATTAATTTTACTCTAAAACTAAATTGACATAATGCTTAATATATATAGACTAAATCAACAAAATTAAGAGTACAATCGACACAACAAATAAGACATAGAGACCTGCAGTTTAAATAAACCTAAATAATCAACTTACCTGGACTAAATTGCTCTCCCTTGGAGAGATTGACCGCTTTGTACTCGTACGCCAGCCCTAAGCAATAATCGTATAATGGATTCAGAACATGAATTTGCTGAAATGATATAAAATCTAAGAATACAATGACTGATCAACTGAAACACTCAAATTCATCACATCAATTTTTGATAAGCACAAAAGAAATCAAGCTCATGCATCTTTTGGGCTTATGACTTGTGAGCCCATGGGGGTTATTTTTGTTTTGGGGTATATAATATAACATACTCTTTTGGCATAAGGAGAATATAGATAACAAAAAGAAAGAGGTGGCAGGATTGATATACACAACGAGAGAGAGCCGAGAAAGCGTGAACAACGCAAAAGCTCGACTCGCAAAATTTTTATATTTTTTGGTGAAGATCAGGGATC
Source organism: Simmondsia chinensis (assembly GCA_018398585.1). Lineage (NCBI taxonomy): Eukaryota > Viridiplantae > Streptophyta > Magnoliopsida > Caryophyllales > Simmondsiaceae > Simmondsia > Simmondsia chinensis. Next base: position 3,538,312 of record JAGTTD010000007.1, on the reverse strand, counting down.
GGTCTTGAAGCAATTTGGAGCAGGTTTTCTAGGCCTTAATTGGAGTTAATTGATAGGGAGAATCAATTGTTCTCGGGCCTAGTGAGGTAATCCTTGTATCGCTCAATTTGCTTATAGGTTTCAAGTTAGGACAAACATCTTGAAACCATAAACGTTGTAATTGCTATTTTCTATAGCGGATTTTGCTTCGGTTTGCCCTGTGGTTTTTCCCACTACTTTGGAAGGTTTTCCACGTTATATCTGGAGTTGATTTAATTTCCGCATATTTATTTCGTCGTTGATATTGGTGATATTGGTGTGCCCCGTGATTTATATCTGTGATTGATATTGACTTGAGTGGTCAATTTGAATTGAGTTTAGGTGTCTAGACTCCAACAAATTTAAATAAAAGAAAAATAAATGTTCAATTTGAACAAACTTAAAGTTATTTACACAGTTGATCCTTCATGTTTTTAAGTTTTTTTAAATCGGTCCATCATTTTTTTTTTGTTCAAACTAGTCTCTCATCTTTATAATTGTGTTCAAATTTGTCCCCTGTTTTTTTGTTCAAAATAGTCCGTTATATTTTAGTCTATAACAAAATTGGTCCCCAGTATAATGACTAAAATCAGATAAAAATTAAAAAGATGGGGGAATAATTTTGTTTACAAAATATTAGGGATCATTCGAACAAATGAAAAGATAGGGACTAATTTAAATAAAGTTACAAATATTATAAACTACTTAGAATAAAAGAAAAAACAAGAGGCCAATATAAACAAATTTAAAAAACACAAAAAATCAACGGTGTAAATAACTCGTAGTTTATATCATAATAAAATTAGTTTTTTTGAACACGACAATAAAATTAGTTTGATCATTAGATTAAAGACATATTTATCATAAAATAAAATATAAAAAATTATTTTAAATAAAAAAAATTAAATTTCAACAAACTTACAAACATCCATAATATTCTAAACAAAAACAAAGACTAAAGATTAATTTCATCTAACTTAAAAAGATAAAAATCCACAACTTAAACAGTAAGAAACAAACGGTGTAAATAACACAACAAACTTACAAACAATAATCATAGTTCAGACACAACAAAGATGAAGATCAATTTGAATAAACACACAGATTAGCCAGTAGCTGAGTCAACAACTAGACTAGAAGCAGTGAAGATGAAGCTAACCTTTCAAGTTAAGAGCGAAGCGAACGCGCCATGAACAAGAGCTGTGCCAGTACGAATACAGCACTATCTTTGACGACGAAATCTCGTTGCTGCTGCTCATTTCCTACTCTGATCATCGTTCAAACAACAAAAAACAGTTAAGCAAAGATCAATCAAGAAATCTGAAAGCAAATTAGGGTTTTCAATCGAGCAGATTCTGAGTTCGAAAAGTTGCTTACGATCGCTGGAGCAGTTGGAGTAGCGTATCTATCGCAGGTCAATGGATTTCATTATGATCTGAATTTTATTTTTAGGGATTTTTGTTGCTCGAGAAAATTGGGTTAGGTGTAATAGTTTTGAATTTTCAAGCATTTGTTGAATTATAGTGTTGACGATTAGTACGCAAATTAAGTATTTAGAACAATAACAACAATAATCTCAGTGCCATAAGGGCTTCTGTTTGCGCAGAATCTAGGAGAAGTAGAATATACGTATCCTTACCCCATCAGGGTGAGCCTTGATGAGAGGCTGTTTCCGAGGACCCCCAACCTGGTAGTGAAAATATATGGAGAGCCTGTAAGGAAGGCATGTAAAGCCTAAAAATTATGTGCCGCATGTATGCAAGAAAGAATATTGGTATACAATCAAATTCAATAATACAATAAGCATGTACTTATGTATGAATGCATGGGGAGCCTAGTATCATAGTATTCAGGGTAAAAAGCAGGAGCAAACAAGCAAGTACAAGGGGGATCTTACATGCGATACCACTCATACATATAGCACAAATATATAGAGAAGTACATTATCTAGAGAGTAAAAAGAAAGATAGAGGTAGAGAAAGAGAGTGAGGGAGATGGAGAAATGAAAGGGAGAGATAGTACAAAAAGTACACAGAGAGTGTCAGCAACTTGGAGCGTTAATTGATTAGCTACCATCAGTACTACGTGCATGCCGACAGTCACACCAACAGCTTACGGATGCTCGAATGTCCTACATTGCTAATTCGATTACCCCTATCCTAAACCTGCACTGAGCTCTAAACTAGGGTCATCTCTACAATCAGGTTGGAATCAGTAAGGTCCCGTCAAATCAAATTGTCTCTACCTAACTTTACTTTTATTTTTAATTTTATTATTATTTTTAGTTTAATTTATTTAGATCTAATAGTATGAAACAGCCTCCGTTCCACTCGGAAGGGGTAAGGCTGCGTACATCACCCCTTCCAGACCCTGCTTTCTGCGGGAGCCGCGAGACGCTGGGACTGTTGTTGTTGTTGTTGTTGTTGTCGATCTAATAGTATATGAAATAGTTTAATAGATAGTATAGTAGGTCCCGTTTAAAAAAAGAATATTCCATAAATAGAACTACTCGTTATAATGAAAGAATTCAATAAATGAAATGTCATCTTTATATTTTCTCTTTATCTTTCTTTAATTTTGAATATTTTAATAACTTTTTTTAATTTTAGCATATTTTATATTTTAACAATTAATCTAAAAATAATTCAGCTATATGTCAATATATCAAAAAATAACATAACTCTATTTTTTAACCAAAAAATAATTTAACTTTAACTTTTCTACCACAAAATATGTTGAGACTCCACATATGAGCCTAATAATTAAAATCTCACATTAAAATTGTGAGAGAGAAGAGATCACCTTATAAGCCTAGTGGGTTACTCCACCTATTGTCACTTGGTTTTAGGATGAAACTCCACTTGGGCTTATATGTGGATCTCATATATTCCAACTTCGTGGGCCAGGCCTAAAAAGGCCTGGTGAAATTTAACATAGTATCAGAGCGAATTGATGATCCCGGTGTCTTGTTTCTCGCACCGTGTCCTTGTAAAGAGGGGTGCATTTGGATTTGCTGCATCGAGGGCCTCTCCAATGAATATTGGATCTAAGTAGATCGGAGAAGGCGAGTATTACGTTTGTCATAGTCTCACATGTGAGGGGGAGTGTTGAGACTCCACATGTGAGCCTAATAATTAGAATCTCACATTGGAATTGTGAGAGAGAAGAGATCACCTTATAAGCCTAATGGGTTACTCCACGTATTTTCAATTAGTTTTAGGATGAAACCCCACTTGGGCTTATATGTGGATCTCATATATCCCAACTTCGTGGGCTAGGCCTAAAAAGGCCTGATGAAATTTAACAAAATAACCCAACTCTAAAATTTTCACCAAAAAATAACCAAACTCTAAAATTAATTTTAAAAAATACTGAATTGATAGCTAAGCATGGCGTGTGGTATGACGCTCTGATAATATATTTTTCTTCTATATATTTTTGGTTTAGCTTGATTTCTTTTCTCACCTAATCAAACCAAAAATATGTTTTTCCGATAATTGAGTCCTACAAAAATGCAATGTCCTGGGGCAAAGAACAAGCAAAACAATCGAGGAATACAACAAGAGAATTAGGGCTGCAAATGAGTCGAGCGGTACCACAGCTTGATCGGCTCGGCCCGTTAACTAAATGAGACCAGCTCGATATTGGTATCATTTATCTAACCGAGCCGTATATTTGTGCTCGCCCATCTCGTTTATTAAATAAAACTATCTACAGAGAACAAGCCAAACCAAAAACACGTAGAAGAAAAATATACTGTCGGACCATCACAATTCAATATTTTTTAAATAAAATTTTTAGAATTGGGTTATTTTTAGATTAAGTTTAGAGTTGGATTATTTTTTGGTAGAAATGTTAGAGTTGGGTTATTTTTTATTAAAAAATAAAGTTGGATTAATTTTTAATATATTGACATGTAATTAAATTATTTTTAAATTAATTATTATTTTATATTTTAGATCGTATCAGTTGACCTCCTCTGTAATGATTCAAGGAAACACACTTTTTTTTTTTTTGGGTCAAAACACACCTCCCCTTGCTGAAGGATAAATTGTACATTTTAATGGGCGTTTTTATGGTGCAAAATTTTTTTGAGCTATGTGTTGATACACAGTTTTTATATGCTAACACACAGCTCAAAAAAATATACAAAAATTAACTAAGTTTTGTACCGTACAATTCTGCACGGTAGACAAAGCGCATTTTAATATCCGTAGAAGTTTTAAATGTCAAGTACAACGAATATTTAAGTACGGGATATTCATTTTTTGCGCACAGGAATCGCATATGCAAATTCCTTATATGTTTTTTTATAAATATTATTTTTATTTTTTTATGCACTTTCCTTTTTTTAATGATTATTTTATGTATAATTTACTTATTTTTGAAATTTATAATTATTTCATAAATAAATGCTTAAAGCATGATTTTGTTGCCTTTTTTTTCAATTAAATAACAATAACATCAATAATTATTTTTTATATATAATGTGTATCGACACATGGGCCCTGTGTATCGACACACACCTCTGCACCCCTATTCTGTAAGAATGTGTGTCTACACACCAGTCCTGTGTGTCGACACACATCCCAATATACTTCAAAACATATCAAATAAACTTTGGGACCAACCTTAAACACTTTATTCACTATTCTTATCACGTTATTTGAAAATACATCAACAGTTAGACACACTAAAATTTTAATACATATTTTAAAGTTGGACAGTTTTACCTATAAAATTTTATTAAGCAAGTACTATTACCCAAACTCATCAATTTTTTATCGTAAGATGCTAACTTGAGCATAATTTCAACAATATTGAGTATCTTGAGTCAAGAATTGGTGATTTTTTTTTTTGAAAATGCCAACATAACATATGATTTAGATAATATATAAATACATTACATTAGAATTTGTTAATCTTTTATCATAGTGCAACAAATATTTGTCAACACTAACACTGCTCATGTATATGATCTTAATCACATGTCGTATGCATTCTATGGTAAAAATTTTAGTGCTCCTCAAGATCGTAGCCTCACAAAACTAAATAAGCCTCTCTTAAATGAATCGAACTCAAGTTTAAATAAGTCAAAACGAGCCTAGATCAAGTTTAAATAAGTTTAAGGAAAATTATCACTTAAGTACCATATGGTTTGAACATTAATCACTTAAGTATTTGACATTTCAATATATATAATGGGTTACCCTGATATTTGAATATTTTATCACTTAGATACCCTATGTTTGAATTTGATAAATTTTTATAAAAATCTAATCAATTTTATACAAAAATTGTTGATATAAATATGAACAAGACAATATATATAAGCTAGTGCCAATACTTTCATTAAAAATTTAACGAGTTATGATAAAATATTCACCAAATGTTGATATAAGCCACCTAACAATTACCATAATTATGTGTCATTTTTGCATTTTTCACCAAAAAATTATCAAATTCTAATGAAACTACTAGCATATTGTTGAAATCAAGTTCAAGTTTAGCATTTTCTAACTAAATCTATCGAAATTTTTTACAAAATGATACCTAATTGATAAAATTTTAGAACTTCAGGGTATCTAAGTAATAAAATGTCTAAAACTCATGGTACCTCATTGTATATATTGAGTCAGGGTACTTAAATGATGAATGCTCAAACTTTAAAGTACCTAAGTGATAATTTCCCTAAGTTTAAACAAAGTAAGCTTACCTTGAAGTTTATCAAGCTGGGTTAAGCTCCAACCTATCACAAACTCAAATGTATAACACACTAAGCTGAATGTTGATGAGCCATGTTTTAAGGCCTAATAAGCTCGGACTCAGCTCTGCTCATATACACCCTTAATTAGGATGTTCCTTTTGAAAAGGGTAGCTAATGCTTCTTCATTTAATAGTATTTTCAAAAATCGAGCATCACACTCAACTAATATATTAGTTCGTTCCTTTTCAAGAGACTCTGAAGTCCGGTATAGTTAATGATTACTACTAACGAAGTGCAATAGTTACCACTATGACAAACCCTGACACATGGTAAACAAAAAATGTACATTTAGAAGTCGAGATCCTCACTCAACTTTCGGCCCCTTGGACACCAGATAGCTCGTTGCTTCATCATCTGTCACGTCACTGATTCAATGATACAAGCTAGGATTTAAAAAGACATAAAGAAAGTTAAATAACAACAAACAAACAAACAAAAAAAAAAAAAAACCCAATGCCTCAAGAGCTCCCGCCAATGCAAGGTCTAAGTTAAAATAGAAAAAATATTAGGATAAAAAAAGGAAGGCATAATGGTATTGTGTCATTTTGTATTGTGTGAATAACAGGCAGGATCTAATTAAAAAAACAAGTTAATTTCAGTTCAAATTGATCACAAAATATAAATTGTACCGTGCGATTCACTTTTCAGTCATATTAGATTAGAATATACTTCAAGACTCAGGCTACATTGATTTTGTCTAAAACCTCTTTCACCTCAATTTTATTGTTTCTTAGTATTGTTGTGTTTTGAATTTTTTTTAGCCTGGATTTCAAAGCAGATTGTCTATGATAAAGCAAGGGGACCGGGCCCTTATGTACAGGGGGGTATGCCCAAATTTTCTAGGGTTTGCTATTTGTTCCTCTCTCTCTATATATTGTTTTGTAGGGCTTTGGGCTACTGAGAGTGATTTCGAGCTGCTTGCGTCCTCTATTACAGATCTAGTTCAACTTTTCTTCCGTCCACCCATAGTTTTTTTTTTTTTTTTTTTCCTCATTCGAGGATTTTTCAAATACATCACTATGTTATCGTATTTCTTTCTCTCTTACTCTTTTCATTCTCTCAGATCTACAAATTAGTATCTAAATTGAACTCAGATTCTACGTATTTCGCTGAGGAGTTTGCAATTCATATATGGAAATGTTTTTTTATAGTATCTCAGGTCATATGCTTCATTTCACTGTCAACTTAGCCAAGTATAAAACTCATACAAATTCAGAAAATGAAATCATTTTTTAACTAAAATGACAACATTTTAAGAAATAGTGTCTTCCAAAAATCCTTGTGAAGGAATTTTTTTCCTGTTGCATCACATGGATGCAAATCAAGCCTGCAATAATATCATGTCATATTCAAATTATGGTATTGTGTCAGGTCAGATTTTGTTATTAGAGCAAATGAATAGGAAACAAACCTGTCTAAAGCTTCAGACTTGGTAATCAGAGCCATGCGCTTGGATGCAAGAAGCTCGCAGAAACTACTGAGGTCGTGCTCCCTGCAGAATCTACATAGAAATCGCAGAAAGTCGTTGAACTGCTTTGGTTCCTGCACATCACGAAACCAATAGCTTACTTAAACACCCAGTGAGGGTAGGGGGAGTAAATGAGCTGAGTTGGCTCATCATACTGCTTGAAAGTCTCGGCTCGTTTAGTTTAACAGGTTGGGTCCAAGCCGAATGAGGCTCGAGAACATAGGGCCATGAGCCTAAATGAGCTGACATGAGCTTATCTTACTATGATTTTATTAGCATAATCATAAGCCTAATGGAGCCAAGCTCGAGCCTAAATGAGCCAAGCTCGAGCCTAAATGAGCTAAGTTTAGCTTAAAGCACATTGAGTTCAGTTTGAGTTTAACCAAGTTGAACCGACTTGAGCCAAGCCCAATCCTAGACAAGCGAAGCTCTAGCTAAATGTTAACAATCCGAGCCTCAAGTCTCATGAGCTTGGGCCTGGCTCATAGGCAAGGGCACAAAGATCTTACCAAAATTTGGTATAGAGAAACCCCCACAACTGACCTCTCTAGTTCACAATAGAGTTATAATTACTTTGCCTTTCTATTCACCCTAAAGTACTTGTATCGGATAAAAGTACTTGGATGTTCATATACACTTACATACTTCAAACTAGACCAAAAACATAGAGAAAGGCCGAGTCTAACCTACAAACACATACAAGTGTCCAACCCTCACACTTGAGTACGGGTAGATAGAACAGAGCAACTTTACTGATAGTTAATTTTAGAACAAATAAGTATATTCCACATACTTACAAATGAAAAAGAAGCAAATATGTCCATGTTATATGCACCAAAAATAAGTAAATTTAATATAAAAAATAAATTCAATCAAGGATCACCTGAAATAGAAAAGATGGCATTTTATACATGAACTATTAGCAGCAATAACCAAAAGGGAAAAAAATTTCCTCTATGATTCATTCAACCTCAACTTGGCAAGCGTGAACCTTAAATAAATTTATAAAATGAAACTATCTTTTTAACTATAAAGACAAATTTTAAAGAAAATGTATATTTAATTGAAAATATTTCAGGAAGAAAAATTTTGCATAACGAAGATGTTTTCAGGTTAAAGTAAGAAAAATAAGAATATAGAAATATATTAAATGGGACAAGAGACATACCTGTTCAAGAACACAGCCTTTGCGAAGAGCAACAAGACACTCTAATGCTTTATCAAACTTATCCCCTTCATAAGAGTCCTCTACCAGATCATAGATTTTGTTTTTCATACCCTTAATTGCTCTATTCACCCACTCTGGGCTATCTCGACGTGACAGCATAGCTTCAAAATATTGGACCGGCATCAGATCCCCAATCTTATCGACATTCGAAGCAGAAGTACTTTCGATGGAATGGACTGGTTTCTTGTCACGAATGTCATCTAGAGCTTCTTCTTTCTCGTTGTCTGATCCAGATGGTTGCTCTCTCCTTACTCGTTTTGCAGATTTCTTCATCTGTATTAAAGAACGGAGATTCATGTCTATTGAATCAAAAAAAGATCATTCAGTAATGTATGGTTATTATGTAACGGACTTTGGGTTGGTAGCTATGCAATTAGCAACTAAGTAATGGCGTTTCTGTAATCACCTATGCAATTCATAGTACACGAATATTTTATTAACTGGAACGTATTTGTGAATGTGTTTATATATTCAAAACTATCAAAGCGTAAACAATTATATACTCAAGATTTTTCCAAACATGAAGTAATTTATGTTCCTTTAAGCAGCCAGATGTGGTACGGTTAAGTGGCATATTCAACAACCCTCAACACGGCAACCACGAGCACAGACTGCGATTTAGTTTCATGTAGACCAGGGTCGATCTAGAGATTTTAGGGGGCAAAAGGGAGTTTAATCTAGACATATACACATCAATTTAAACACACTTTGACTAACTTACCTTATATTATAATACCAGCTATTATGTGGCCTTATATGTTAGTTAAAGGGAAAATACTATAAGATAGTAGTATGACCGGCTATGTCTTACAGGGCGGAGTGTTGGCCAATTAAACGGCATCATACGCAAATGTTGAAGGTGACGGAGATGAGGATGTTGCGGTGGATGTGTGGGCACACAAGGAAGGACAAGATTAGAAATGACATTAGAAGAAGTAAATTGGCCTTGGCCTCAATCGTGGATAAGCTGAGGGAGCAACGTTTGCGGTGGTTTGGGCATGTAAGGTGGAGACCTACCACTGCCCCTGTCAGGAGATGCGAACAACTCCATATTACAAACGAGAAGAGAGGGAGAGGCCGGCCAAAGAAGAGTTGAATGGAGACGATTCGGCATGACCTCATCCTCATCAACCTAAATGAGGAGACGGCTCTAGATAAAGTTGAGTGGAGGGCTAGTATAGGTGTAGTGGATATAGTGGTTTAGGATAGAGGAGCATATCTAAGCTAGTACTAGCGTCCCAAGGCTTATATATGCATGTTTGATTATATGCACTTTTGTTGTTTGTTGGTTGCTTACTATTCTATCGCTCTATCGCTTTATTGCCTATTACTATCTTATGCTTTCTATATGCTTGCTCTGTGCCGTTGTTTTTATGCTCTCATGCTCTTATGCTCTTACACGTAGATGCTTTTATACTTTTATGCTTCACAGGTTGGGGGTCCTCGGACACAACCTCCCTTTAGGATAGCACCCTGAAGGGATAAGGAGCATATATCCAACCCCCCCAGACCCTGCATATGCAGGAGCCCTTGAGACACTGGGCTTCTTGTTGTTACTATATTATATATGTTATATACATTTATCATGTATCATATATAAGTCGTAATTTCTCCAATTATGAATAGTGATATGCAGTAAAAACAAACTTATAGTATAACTAACTTTTAAAAAGGACCCATTAATAATTTAAGGGCCTCAGTCAATCGCTTGGGTAGCTTGGGGTCTTGTTCGGTCCTAATGCAGACAATGACACACGAACCATGACTTTCAATAATTAGAGATGTATCAGCTGGGTACCTTAGGGTTCTCCTTGAGTTCGAAGCATCTACGAAAATCATCAATGACAGACTTGTTCGCAGCAAAAAGTTCAGTATCAGGTTGAGTTATTCTTTTCAAGGATTCATCGAGAGGAGGCACAGTTGCATCCAAGTTCTTCGACTTTAACTCCAAAAAGCGATAAAAGCGCTGGAAAAACAAAACAAAGAAAGCCAAAAGAAACGATTTAATTTTTTCTCAAAAGCTGGTGCCTAGGTCAATAAAAATGCAAATAGAATTGCAGGTACTCGCTTCTCTTGAACCATTACATAGGCCAAGCTACATAATGGCATAGGCTAAGCTATGAAAAACTGCTTTGTTTCAGAAGCATTTTCGTAAACTGTGCCATCAATAAAGGCGCTTTTGTCTAAAATCTTTAATTTTTGCTTTTTCTTGTACTTTAAATAAGAAATACTATTTTTCTACTTGTATTTAAAGCAAACAAATTGCTTATGCTTTTATTTAAAACAACTTTTCTTCTCCATTCAAAACTTTCAAAATCAAAAAGCTGTAGAAAAAGTTTGACCAAACAGGCCCTTAAGCATCATGTATATGAAAGATTACAAGATACCTGGAGAACAGGATTAGGCGTAAAGTCAGGCTTTAGTTTTTCCTGGTGGTCAGGCGGCGCAAGGTCAAGCATCTTTACCAAGTTATCTGCAGCTTCCTGTTGTTGTTCAGTGGGCTGAAATGCCTCAGGGAGATTCTGGAAAGACGGAAATTGAAATTCTCGGACATCCTCAGCAAACGGGAGAACGTTGAAGTAAAACGAATCAGGCTGCGCATTGTGACCCAAAAACCAAAAAAAACGAACGAAAAAGATCTTGATTAACAGAGAGGATGAGAGTTGTTTGATTCGTGACCTATATAGACATAAGCTAATGTGAACTATATTTGATCATGTTTACAAATATGTTATGCATTTATTGATCTAGTATCAACTGTAATTTGTATTATTGACATGTTTGTAAGTTAAGAAACTTGCATGTAATAAAGAGTCACCCGTATCATTAAACGGGTTACGATTGAGAGTTTCCAGCCTACTTCATAAACAGGTCTGATTTGAATTGACCCCTTTCCTAAAACCCATCTTATAAGACGAATAGGATATGACATGACACATTTGCTAGCTATAACTAGAACAGAGTGGAATTTCAAAAAACAGAACTCACAATAGTTTCCTTCTCTGATATATTAGGTGTCAAGACTCCAACAACGACGTTCCCCTGTCCTTGTCTCCATACGCAGCGCACTATGGCTACCTTGTTCGTCTCCTTCATTGCTTTTGCCAAAGAAGAAATAGCAAGTACTGCTTTTGTATTGCCTGGTTCTGCAATGAATATGTTGACGTCTTTCATATAATAATGGCTGCAGTAAAACGTGATTGAAAGGACAATCGTGTGAGCGAAATTATGCATGTGCTTTGAGAAACATAGATAATGTTTAAGGAACTAATTGTCCCAAATGCTTAAGCCAATTGCTAAAAGCCCAGGAATAATTTTATTGTGTGAAGGAACTAACTTGCAGGGGCCCTTCGGAAACAACCTCTCTACAATGTAACACCCCATATGCATAAAGCTGTGCACATCTTACCCTCCACAGAGCCTGCCTTGGCGGGAGCCACTTTAAGGCATTGAGTGGTTGTTGATAAAGGAACCAACTGTTCCAAAAACTTAAATTGATGGGTAAAAGCCCATGAATAGCTTTACATATTGTAATACATAAGAGCACGCTCAATTAGGAATGGTCAATACCCCAAGCAATCCAAACAGTCATTTAAGGTCCCCAATTTGTTAAAGGCCTATTCTAAAAGTTAATTATTTTATAAGTTTGCTTCTATCACATTGTACCGTTCAAAATTGAAGAAATAATAACCTACGTATCATATATAATGTAAAAAACCTCGCACATTAGCTAGTATTATAATATAGAATGAATTGTTTGAGATGTATTCCATCTAACCCAAACACATCTGTTATCAAGAAAGGACCCAACAATTAAAGCTTGCTTTGAGTCCCAAAAATCTCAAAACAAACCCTTCACGAATCCAATTAAAGTAATAGAACTGACCGTAGTATGGTCTTAGCATCAGTAAAACCAAGAAGCTTCACACTCTTCTCAGGTTTGAACTTGACAGCTTCCCATTCAGCGGATGATATAGGAACGACCTCAGGTCCATAACGGTATCCTTTAATCCTTTGTTCAGGAGGTACAACTTTGTCGGGTTCATGAATGCTCTTATACTCATAGTCTACCTTGATTTCATGTGTAGCGAACCTATCTGATGGGGGTGCCTTATCTGAATAGTTTTTCAAAGTAGGAAATTTCTCCTCCGATGTTTTCTTGTATACCCACACCTATCATTTATCAAAGAAAGGAAGCCTTAACAGTGTCAAGCCCTTTCCCTTCCTTCATCAAGTAACAGACGAATGTCATATGATTGTGCATGCATAGTTTGTAACCCATTCAGTTCAAACATCCTCGTGGACATTTCGAGTAGAAAACACCCACTCCAGATAATATAACAACCAAATCCAACCCACAAAAGTAGGAAGTCCGCTATCGGTCCCATAATAGACCACTTAAACCCGAAAGCGGAAGGCCTTGTTACTTTTTAATGTAACGGTTAAGTCAGTTATAAATTGGTCCAACCTCACATAACTATCGATATGGGATTGGAGCATTACAGAAAATATTTAACCAACTGTATGAAATTCTTAGAAATTATCTCATAAAAAATTTATATTAAGAAGCACCTGCAAGATTGCACCGTGAGTGTATGTACACAAAAATGCAATATTTAACATGGAGCAGAGCAGACGCCAAGGCAATTGATTGAGCAAGAACCATCCAGCAAGCAATAAGGAAGCACATCATCAAGTATCTCAAGCAGCATGGAAGACGCGGACTATTTAATGAAACCATAAAGAAAAAATATTGATCTGCTTTCATAAATCATGCTTTTGTAACAAGAAATAAACTTCACCTTGATCTTCAACTTGGAGCTAATTTCAAGATCACCCCTGAATATTGTTACAGGTGATATATTCCGAGTCCTCACTGCTCCTAACAACGAAGTTGAATCTTCGACGTATACAGTCTTCACCCAAGTTTTCTTCGAGAAAAGATCTAGTAGATGGTCATTCTCATCCATGATTTTCTTATTTGCATCACCGCATAAATTTCCCCTTACAACTATACATTCCAATTTCATTCCTAGTTCAGTCACTTGCATAGCAATGGTACTGACCTGGTCCTCTTTTGTTCCATCAGCAGGATCTTTTATAGGAGAAAGGGCGTTTGTGATCAAACAAAGGCGTTTTTTCCCCTTGTTAGTTGGTCCATACTTCTTTATCAGCATATCCATCCCAACGACAATGGCATCAAGAACTATTGACAGAGTCAAGGTATGCACATAATGGGAACACTTTGACAATCAGTGATTTTTTTGTAATGCGATAAGATGATCAATCTTATCACCTGGACAAAGTGATAATCCCAAAACTACAAGTAAGGATATAAATCAAAACAAATGAAAAGGAAAAAGGATTGCACCCTATTTGGCTTAGCTTCAGCTTATATAGAATAGACAACTTAAAATTGCTTCTCAAAATAAGAAGATAATTCTGCAGCTTTGGCTTTTAAAACAAAAAGAATAGCTTGTCAAGAACTTTTTTTAGTTTCAGTACTTTATGTGCTTGGCCTTGTAAAGGAACTAACTATTCGAAAAGCTTAAATTAATAAGTGAAGGCTAGAGAATAGTTATATACTCTAATATACCCTTGGTGTAAATGCGTATTGGGCTCGAAGCATAAATAGTGCACAGGCCCACCTCACACCTGTGCTTAAATAATGTCAATATTGAAAGTGCGGCTATTGGAATTCAAACTCATGAACTCTAGGTCAACATGGGCTCTGATACCATGTCAAGAAACCAACTATCCCAAAAGTTTAAGTAATATGTGAAAATTTAGGAATGGGTTTATATTGGCTTTAGTTATGATTCTGGTGTCCAAGAATTGACGAGGCCAGACTAGTAGTTAAACCCTTTTCAAGTCCCATTGGCAGATTATTCCTTGCAAGGGCATACATAAACATAAGTTGGGAGACGATATAACAAAAGGAAAGAAAGGAAATCCTGACATACACCAGTAACTGTCCAAAATGATTAATCAAGTATAAGGACAGGATACAGTCACCAGGGACAGTCCCTCGAGGAAGTTTTTGCAGAACATCGACAAGATCTCCATCAACAACTTTAATATTCCGTAGAACTGTGATATGCTCATATCCGCCAACTTCTACTGTCAAATCATTTTGACTTTCTGAAAATTCAAAGTGAAATTAAGTCATGCATTATTGAACAATCTTCACTTAAAATGTAAAAACAAGAAAAGAATGACAGCTGAGACAACCAAAAGCCATAAACTGATAACTAGCCGAGCCCGAGCCTAGTGAAGCTCAAGCTCATAGAATCATGAGCCTATATGAATCCATCTTCATACAATTTATCAACCTAAATATGCCCAATCAAGCCAAATTCAAGCCTAAATGAGTCGAACTCAAGCTTCAATGATCAGAATGAGCCCAAATTGAGCTTTAATGAGCCTAAATAAATCGAGTTTAGCATGAAACTCACCAAACCGGGTTTGAGCTAAATCTAACCGAGCCCTAGCCCATGACAAACCGAGCTCGAGTTTAAAGTTTCGCGAAAGCGAGCTCAATGCCCACGAACCAAGCCATGAGCCTGACGAGCTTGGGCTCGGTTCAGTTCTTTTGCAGCTCTATCTACCATTGGCTCATTCAATGCACTAATTGTTTATCTTTGTATTCTTTCAACAGGGATTGTAAGTCTAGAGACAAAGAGGGCATGACTAATACAAGCATGCAAATTTACAGATAACTGAAGTATAGAATGATATGATACATTTCCTGTTCTTTTATTCAGCTTCCTTTATTGGTCGGGGCAAGGACTACTTTAAGTTACTTTGCCATTTCTCAACATATCAGTCAGCAAGACACCAACCACTTACACAACTTCCAGAAGATTAAGTACCTTCAGTTCCAAATACGACAATACCAACTTCATCATATTTGCTGTAAATTAACTGCAAGAACAAATAACAAAGCTGTAAGAGTGCTCTTCAGTGATAATTCATAGCATTAATACCTTCATATCATTCTACTAACTAATAATAACCTAATAGAGGTCAACGTTTCACATTTGACCGAGGGAATAACTGGAAAAGGATTCATGATATGAATACAATGCGTTGTCACCCGCTGCTTATTTTAGTAGTACTTTGATTTCGGTTGTACTAGTAGGAGATAGACCAAAGAGGGCACTAACATGCCGTCACCGGATCCCATTAGAACTCCGAAGTTAAGCGTGCTTGGGCGAGAGTAATACTAGGATGGGTGACCTCCTGCGAAGTCCTCACCCTCAGGATGGGGGCCCTGGGAAACAGCCTCTCTTCAGGTTAACACCCTGAAGAGGAAAGGCTGCGTACATCCGCCTCCCCAGACCCCGCGTAGGCGGGAGTCCTTGAGGCACTGGGTATGTTCCTTTTTTTTTTGTACTAGTAGGAGATAGAATGTTCAAGTATAATCTAGAATAGCCTAGAAGGATCTAGAATAATGTAGAAGGGAGTAGAAGCCGTGACCTTTGGCATGGGGCAGTAAATGCACAGTTGCAAGTAGGAGTAGTGGAAGAGTTGTAGTTAATTGTAGTTTTAGAATGTTCTTGATGTGAAGAGTCACACGGCTCATATATTTACTTTGCCTATAAATAGTAATGGAATGGCATTTGCCAAGTTATCCACAAAATACTCTCTCCCATTCCCTCTTGCTCTAACCGTGTCCTCTCTTCCAATACTTAAAACGCTTTCGTTGTCTTGACTTTGTATTGGGTCACTTTTGGGGTTTCGGGGCCGGACTTAACGAGGGACTTTCGGGGTGAAGTTAAGGGGCATCGCGGGCCGTGACCAGGTTCAAGTGTCATCCCATGACAGCGTGCATGTATACGATCCAGGAAGAGGTGTAGAAAGAAGGGATGTAACTGAGGAACAAACCTTCCTTTCCACAAGTATGGAGCAAACTTTCTCAACCTCTGGCAAAACAGCATGCATTTTTGGACTAACGTCCAACAACAGAATAAGTGTTCCCTAATGTCAGAAAGAAAGATGACAAATAGAGACATTAGTTACTGTACCCAGCATATCAACACCACAAACACAAAAAAGCAAATTTCCCTCACTTAGTCAAAGTAAAATGTACTCGGCTGTTGTTTTTCTTGACAATAAATTTACAATTGCAAAATTTTCTGGAAATCTTCAAAGTTTCCATCGCCTAGATTATGATCACATTTGTTTTAGAAATGAATACAACAAAAGCAAATTCAATGGAACCTTTACTCCTGTATCATTTGATTTGAGATCCCAAAGTAGCAAGGTGATCGTCCAACTACCAGAAGGGCGATCAAAGTAAATCCTCCTAGACTAGTTTCACACACAACCCATAGCACCGCACTTCTACTTCTTCCGATTTGGTGCTTCTAACTCAATAAAACACTCTTATAAGCCACCAAGGGCTACGTATTCCACAGAATACTGTTTCCTCAGTTGTTTATATCGTATCCAAGCCTAGTTGGTGTAGAGTGGTTAGGCTACTGACCCGCTCACCCCCCTCCAAGCTAGAGGTCGTTGGTTTAGAGCCTCCCACGCTGAAACTCTAGTGTGTCATGGGCCTATATCAAATTGGCTCAATCATCTATCCTATAATCAAGACCCAGTACAATCAAACTCCACGCATAATCCATCAAATGATTTTATACTCTAACAATCAGCAAACGAAACGGAGACCAATTCGACCGATTAACAGACTGTAAAGCTACCAAAAAGGTCCAAAATCGCACACCATAGCTCCATTTCTTAATTTCTTTCTTTCGTTTCGTTGAAATTGAATCATTAGCATAAGGTAAATTGCTGATGGTGAAAGAGGACTCTCAAAAATCAGTAGCGGTTACCTTGTTGCGAGCCATTGTTGAGCAGAGAGAGAGAGAAAGAGTGCAGAAGAAGCTTCAAATTATGAGAAAAAAAAAAAGGGTCTTTGCGCTTTGAAACTGGGAGTGACCGAGCCGGAAGACCATTTCCCTTCCTTTCTTCCCGCCCCTCGTAGATTCTTCTGGACAGCGGCCATCGGGTCATTTGGGTCGGGTTTGTGTTATTTCGGATTTATAATAAATTTGGGTCGGGTTGGGTCAGCTCATTTTTGTGTTTTACCTGTATTCAGGTCGGGTTGGTTCTAGGTTAAGTTATTTCAGGTTCGAGTCACTTTAATATTGAGTGGTCTTTGATTCGAATCAATCTTGGGTCAAATTGTACATATTTTATGTCTTCATAATCCTACAATTTAGTGCCTTAGTGGTACGAAGCCATTACAAAAGTTTCAATTATACCAAATAATTTATATTTTACCAATATATTTATTATATTATTAATATAGGTGTTCAATAATATGTTATGAAGTTCAATTGTACTTCTGACAACTAATAATTCTTATTGAATTTAAAGGCCTTTGGTAAATTTAGCTATCAGGTCGGGTTGGGTTCGGGTTCAAGTTAGTTTGGGTCGGGTTGGTTCAGGTCAATGGTAGCTCGAGTCAGGTCAAATTGGTATCGAGTTATTTTCAGGCCAGGCAAAGAACGGGTTGGGTTAGTTACAGATTGGGTCATTTCAGTTTCGGGTTCAATTATTTCAGTTTCAGGTTGGCTTATGGGTTTTTCAAGGTCGGTTTTTTGGATTGGGTTGAATTTGCCACCTGCGAGTTGTTTAGACCCATTTTGTGTTGGGAAAACCACACGTTGAGCATGAGTAGGAGCGAAAAATCAACAAAAACGACAAAAATTAATACACCGATATTTTTATGTGGAAACCCTCTCTGAACTAGAGGAAAACACCACGGGACCCAAACGGGTGCCTCATCCACTATGAAATTTAAGGAATTACAAAAACTCTCTAAATACTCAATTAAAGCACCCGCTACGACTCCCTTTATGCTCGTATGCACCACCCTCACAAACAAACACAAAAGCTCGCAACTCATACAAACAAAACAATCAACAATCATTTTTCACTCATTTTCTCTCACTACCCGGGCACCCCTTACAAAACCCCAACACTCACTACAACAACAACAATAACAACAATCTCAATATCTCCAAGGGCTCCCGCATAAGTAGGGTCTTGGGAGGTAGATATACGCAGCTTTCCCCCTCCAGGGAGCTACCCTGAAGGGAGGCTGTTTCCGAGGACACCCAGCCTAAGAAGTTGGTCCGCAGTAATGAGCCAAAGACCTGACAAATAAAAGAAGTATCAAATGCATGAGAATAGCAAAACACACGGCGAGAAAACCACAACACTCACTCTCTACATTATTTCTCTTATTTTTCTCTTAATCTCTACAAACTCGTACAACTCAACACCACTTATTTATAACCAAGACAAAAGGAACCCATGCTAATTCACTTCTGGAAGTAAATTTAGCACCCTACAAGTCTAGTCCTATACCCTTACATGACTTGTAAGAATAAACTTATCATTTTTTTCATTTTTCTTTTTCATTTTTTTTCTTTTTCCTTTTTCTCATTTTTATATTTTACACATATTAATTTCGAGATAAAAAATTAGCCAATATTTTGTTAGTCTAAGTAGGGGTGTATTTGAGCCGAGCCAAATCCCAGCTTATCAAGTTTGAGACTTGGCTTGTTTACATTTAACTCACTTCAGTAGAGTCTTGGACTCAGGTTCAATGAGTGAGCATCAAACTAAATATTGAATTTGTCTCAAACTTGGCTTATTTAAGCTCGGGCTTTACTTATTTAGACTCAAATTTGGCTCAATTTGACATATTTAAACTAATAAATTACATTAAAATCAGGCTCGCTTAGATTCTTTTAGGCTCGCCAACCTACGAGCTCGAACTTTATTAGGCTCAGGCTCGACTCAACTTGAATCGAGCTCGCCAAGAGCCGAGCTTTTTGAGTTTTAAACAAGCCGGCTCGTGGGGCTCCATAGCCAATTTGGCTAACCCCCACGTCTAAGTACCCAAAATGAGCAACTTGGTGTGTCAAGTCAAACTTTGCAAGATTTAGTCACTCAACTTTTAATAAAATTCTGTTTTATTATTTAAATAATTTAAAATAAACAAATTGATCACTCAATTAAGAATTTGAAAAATCTTATCACTCAACTTCAATAAAAACGTATTTTGATCACTAAAATGGTTTTAAAATAATAAAAACTATTGTCCAAGTAAAAAAAAAAAAAAATTTAATTATATTTTTTGACATTTATTCATTGGTTTTTTTTTTTTTGGATCAAATTATTTCGTTCTTATCTTTTCTTTTTTCAAAGTAATCGTTATGTTTTTGTAACCAGATTGGTCATTACCATGCTACTGAGCATTTGGTTAACAAAATAAGGGACACGAACCAATTTTACAATAAATTAAGTATGAGAAAATATTATAAGAAATAAAGAATATTGGATGATTTAAATATGAGAAAATATTTATAAAAATAAAATTGAGAACCAATGAAATATTGAAAAAAGGGAAAATTTTTTAAACTACAAAACTAATCATTAAGTATAGCAATGGAACAGAAAAGACTTATTACCCACGGGTATGGGTACAAATAAAGCGGGTAGCAAATACGGGTCGGGTACATGTGGCCATACCTGCCACGAGTATGGGCAGGTACGACCTTACGGGTATAATGTTATACCTGCCTTGCTCCATTATCCATCCTGCCCTGCCTCATACCCGCCATACTCCGTCCGTACCTGTTACAAATTGTATTTAATTAACTTTCAAATTAAAAAAATATATACATAAAATTCAATTACCTTATTTATTTATCAAAGTTATAGCAAAATATAATTGAATTTGAAAAATAGTAATAAATAATTAATACGAACGTCTATGAATAATCATTTGGCAGTATTGGTATCCATTTTAGAGGGAATATGGGCCGGGTATGGGGTGGTTACTAAAGATCTATTAGATGCCCGCAGGCAGTGGGGCAAGTATGAGTATGGCTTATACCTAGTGGGGCAGTTATGGATAATCTACTTTATACACTTGACAGGTATAAATATAGATTCAGTGACGGGTACGAGTATAAAGGATGAACCCCTGTACCCATCCCACACCTTGTCGTCCCCACTTTTCATTCTGAATTTTTTTTGCACTTAACTGTTCAAGTAGAAAAGAAAAACGCTCAACTTATATCAATGTTTTTTTGACACTTAACTTATTGGCCTGAATTTTTTTTAAGCATCAAATGACGAGGGAGGTCGAGCGTGAATCGCGCACATCAATAGGCATAATGAAAACAAGATACAATCAGTTCCACAATACTAGGAGCTCTTCTTCCTTCAAACCGAACTTAATTAATGTCAAAAATTGAAGAACTTTTTGTATTCTCATATTTAATCGGATAAACCAAAAAACTAGGACTTCCATTTTACCGTGGGAATAATTGAAACCGAGGCTTCTATTAAGCTCGGATTTTTCCTTCTAGAGATTACAATTTTGCATTCGTTGCCGTCGAGGTGTTGTCGTTTTCATTAGCTAAGGATGTCACTAGCGTCGTTTTGCATTACTGTAGCTAATATTGGGAGCATTCGAAAGCTCGATATCATGTCCTCTTTCTTCACAACTGTTTTTTCCTTTTTGTTCGATAATATGAATTGCGGACTCCTTTTTAGTTTACAATTTGTTTGTTTCGCAGCTTATTATGAATTCTTTTCCGTTCTATCTCTTGTTTATTTGTAGATATGTTTGGAATTTGTTGGACTTTCATTGAAGAGATTGTAATTAATCGTCCAATAAAGCATTTCAGGGTTTTATTGTAATTGTTCGAGCATAATGCCATCAGAAATGATAATAGTATTGATTAATTATGAGCAGCTAATTGTTGTGGACTCTGGGTTGGAAGTAGGAATAATAATGGGGTTCAATGTGGAGCAGGTATGGGTGCAAGTGAGGCAGGTAACGAATATGGTTCCAATATACATAATACTACTCGCCGTAAGTAAAGGTTGGGCAGGATGGTAATGTTGTACCCACCCGCCCCCATACCTATCCATAACTACCTATGGATAGGCCAGCGTGAACCAAACAAGATCAAATTGGTTCAAAGTGGGCATAACTAGTTCTAGCTTAAAAGAAAGAATGAGATGGAAAAAATTAACTTTGAGGTAAAGATGTAAGAAAGAATGAGATGGAAAATATTAACTTTGAGGTAAAGATGTGTCAGGATACATGTTAAATTTCATCGGGTCTTTTTAAGTTCGATTCACAAAGTTGGCATATGTGAAATGTACATATAAATACAAGTGGGGTTCCATCATAAAACGAATTGACCTTAGATGGAGTAGCTAACAAAGCTTATATATTGATCTCTTCTTCTTTACAACTATTATGTGGAATTCACATTTGACTCACATGTAAAGCTCTTAAAAATATGAAAAAAAAAATGTTAGGAATATGCCTTAAATTTATGTAATTTAGTTATAAGTATCGCCGTGAGCAAGTCGATCGATCGGGTGCAGTGCTGGAGCATGGGAGCAGCAGAGGGGGAGCCGATCGATCAGGAGCCCAATTATGTGTGACCTAATTCGCTCAGTATAAATAGACCCTCGGAGCTTCTGTTTTAGGTATCCAATCAAAATTAAGAGAGAGCCGCCGTCATCAAGGCGTTTGAGCGCATTACGAGAGTTTAAAGGGAGTGATTCAGTAATTTTCTATAGATCTCGTTCAGAGGAAGTGTCTTTGTAATTCTTCCATTATTTGTGATCAATAAAGAATCTCCATTTCCGCCCGTGGTTTTCTCTCCTTTCAATTGAAGAGGGGTTTCCACGTAAATCTCTACGTTCTTCGTTTGTTCTCTTTTACCTCTTTTGATTACTTCTCTTGTGTGAGTTATAGTATCTGAATCGAATCCAGTTCTGGGGTGTTAAGTTCCGCATTAAAGATGTATTAATTTTCTAACAAATTGATATCCCAGTATATCAAGTTTGTTCAAGATTTTCCCTCACAAATTGGTATCATAGTATATCAAATTTGTCCAGATTATCTCAACAATTGGCATTAGAGTTTATCAATTGGTATCAGAGCCCTATTTATTTCAATTTGGTACTATGACGTCTGCAATTAAATCTGAATTTGAGAAGTTTGATGGTCAAGGGAGTCTTATTTTATGGCAGGTTCGCATTAAGGGCCTTTTGACTCAGAGTGGCTTGAAGAAAGCCTTAGAAGGAAAAGAGAAGAAACCTGAGAGTTTATCTGAAGCACAGTGGGAGGAGTTAGACGAAAGTGCTCTTACCGCAATTCAGATGTGTCTTACCGATGACGTTTTGACAAAAGTTCTGGAAGTGAAGACAGCTAAGGAGTTGTGAGAGAAATTGCAGGATATGTTCTATTTCAAGTCAGTCTCCAACAAACTTGCAGTTAGGTGTTGGTTGTTCACGTTTCGTATGTCAGAAGGTACGTCACTTAAGAATCATATTAATGAATTTAATTCGTTAATTCAAGAATTAAAGGAGCTTGATGATGCTCCTAAGGATGAACATCAAGCAATGTTATTGTTATGTTCACTCTCTACCTCTTATAGAGGCTTTGTAGAAAGTATAATTTATGGTGATAGGTCATCTATCACAGTTGATGAGGTTAAGAGAAATCTACTGAGTAAAGAAAGAGTAGATAGGGAGTTGTCAGACTCCGTTTAGATCTCAGGCAATGGTTTATTTGTGAGAGGGAGAACTAAGAATAAAGAATCTGATCATGGTGGAAACAAGTATAGGTCTAGGTTTAGACATCAAGACCTATCCTGTAATTACTGGCATAAGAAATGGCACATTAAGAGAGACTATTACAAGCTTAAGAAGGAACTACAAGCAAATAATAAGTCTGACCAGAGATCCGCAGCAGCTAGTGTTGTAGTTGAAGATGAGAATGATGGTGATATACTATCTGTGTCTGAACCTCAGTCCAGTTTTAGAGAAAGTTGAATTTTGGATTCGGGTTGCTTCTATCATGTTTGTCCCAATCGAGATTGGTTTTCCACGTATGAGTTAATTCAAGGTGAAGTTGCTTTGATGGGCAACGATGCTACATGCAAAATTTTGGGTATAGGAACAATTTGTATCAAGATGTTCGATGGCATTATCAGGACTTTGAGCGATGTTCGTCACACTCCTGATTTGAAGAAGAATCTCATTTCTTTAGGTACTCTTGAGTCACATGGGTACAGGTACACAGCTGAAAAGTGGAATTATGAAGGTCGTTAAGGGTGCTTTAGTTGTGATTAAGGGCAGAAGGGTAGGAACATTATATGAACTTATCGGTTCCACAGTTGCAAGATCAGTTAAGATAACTTCATCATCATCGTTGACAGAACCAGGTATCACAAAGTCAAGCCATTTGAGATTGGATCATTCAGGTGATAAAGGTCTGTTTGAGCACAGTAAAAGGGGCTCATTGTGTGGTCAGTCTATAGGACTGAAATTTTGTGAACACGACATTTATGGTAAGCAGAAAAAAGTTCACTTTAAGCAATTCCGGACGAGTAGAGATGTCACGTTTGATGAGTCTTCATTGCTATCTCCACAAAAGATGTCATCAGGTAGTTGTGATTCAAGTCAGATGAATAAGTCAGAGGGAATTTAGTTTCAATTAAGTAACAGAGTTCAGCAGCAGGTGGCTGTTTTAGAAGATGTGACAAGAGCCAATTCAAAGAAAAAGAAGATTGGTATTACTGATAACCTCTCAGATATGTTCACTTCAGTGCTACCTAGCAGAAAGTTCAAGTATTGCTCGGACTCGGTTATGTTTTCTGTTTTGTTTAGATAACCCCGTGTGTGGAGTGTTTTGTGGAGTAGGTGGAGAAATTTTGCTTTTGTATAAATTTGAGTCAATGTTGAGGTTTGTTAGGAATATGCCTCAAATTTATGTAATTTAGTTATAAGTCTCGGCGTGAGCAAGCCGATCGATCGGGTGCAGCGCTGGAGCATGGGAGCAGCAAAGGGGGAGCCGATCGATCAGGAAGGGCCGATCGATCGGGAGCCCAAATATGCATGACCTAATTCGCTCATTATAAATAGACCCTCAGGGCTTCTGTTTTAGGTATCCAATCAAACTTAAGAGAGAGCCGCCGTCATCAAGGCGTTTGAGCGCATTACGAGAGTTTAGAGGGAGTGATTAAGTAATTCTCCATAGATCTCGTTCAGAGGAAGTGTCTTTGTAATTCTTCCATTATTTGTGATCAATAAAGAATCTCCATCTCCGCCCGTGGTTTTCTCTCATCTCGATTGAAGAGGGGTTTCCACG
The DNA here is from genome assembly GCA_018398585.1 of Simmondsia chinensis. NCBI lineage: Eukaryota > Viridiplantae > Streptophyta > Magnoliopsida > Caryophyllales > Simmondsiaceae > Simmondsia > Simmondsia chinensis. The sequence continues at coordinate 3,513,624 of JAGTTD010000007.1, read as the reverse complement.
TAAATCTCTGTATTCTTCGTTTGTTCTCTTTTACTTCTTTTGATTACTTCTCTTGTGTGAGTTATAATATGTGAATCGAATCCAGTTCTAGAGTGTTAAGTTCCGCAATAAGGAGGTATTAATTTTCTAATAAATTAATATTCGAGTATATTAAGTTTGTTCAAGATTTTCCCTCACAAATTGATATCATAGTATATCAAATTTGTCTAAATTACCTCAACAATTGACATCAGAGCCTAACAAGAAATTAAGAAAAAAAAAAAAGAAGAGAAGTGAAAAAGGAGGGGGTGTTTAACCCTACATCCTTTAGTGGAGAAAGTGGGAGGTTCATTTATTTTGAAAAGGGAGATGGAGGGTCATTTATTTTGAAAAGGGAGATGGCATGGTTGAGGTATAACTTTAGAAGTGGAAAAATGTGAAGAATGTGAGAATTTGTAAAGGACTGTTTAGAAGTACCAGGATGGGTGAACTCCGCAATCCATTAGAACTTCGAAGTTAAGTATGCTTGGAATAGAGTAGTAACAGAATGGGTGACCTCCGGAAAAGTCCTCGTGTTGCCAATCCTATAAGGTTGGGGGTTCTCGGAAATAGCCTCTCGGCAGGGTTACACCCTGAAGAGCTAAGGCTGCGTATATCCACCCCACAACCTAGCTTAGGAGGGAGCCCTTAAGGCATTGAATCTGTTGTTGTTATTGTTTTTGTCTAGAAGTACACCGGGTAGGGGGAGAAAATGGGAAAATTTATACGTCAATGTTCTGTGTTGGGATTTTGAGTGTTCTTTGAGTTTGTTTTCACTGTAGTTTGTCCCTATTTGCTTGAGCGCTTTCACTGAGAGTATATAACTCAAATCTTACAAATGGTAAGTATTGGGCCCTTTCCTTCACCACCTAAAAGTTGGATTCAATTCCATGCCTCGAATATCACCTTCAAAAGCTTTATCAGTTGACCTAGTTGATACCTTATATTCTTTATTAATATAAATTATTTTGATCACTCATTCTTTCTCGAACCATATAAAATCATTGCTTACTTATAAAAGAAAATCCAAATTTTTTATTTCTTTTTACATTGATAAGGCGTACAACATCTTGCCTAAATATGAAAACACTTGAGGAAGGGTATGGTGTCCTTTGAACTCAACACCTCTTTCTTAAAAGATTAGCGGACAAACGACTACACTGATTCTTATACCTCAAATTCGAGTTCCAATTCTTTTTTTTTTTTTTTTTTTTTTTTTACATCAGTAATACCTTGGAAGAGGGGGGAAATAGCAATTAAATTCCCCATAAAGGGGAACCACAACGTCCCTAGTGAAAATTAAACCCAAATGATGTGATTAGCTGGTAATTCCGCCATTAGGCTACATCCTTGAGGGACAATCTGAGTTTCAAGGCCTCGTTTGGTATGCGGGAAGTAGAAATTCATGGGAAGTACGCATTTTGGCTCTTGTTTGGTTGGTAGAAAATAGGCAGAATGTAGGAAGTGGAAAGTGCAATTCCTTCAAAACATAGGAAGTAACTTACCTAGGCCCCCTAGTTAAGTTTTAGTTCTTTCGTTTTTAACTAATCTCACTAAAAAAACTCTATTTTTCATCCTGACAACTAAACGTTTTTTTACCTATTTACTGAGAAACTGACACGGGAATTGAATTTCTACGAAATGCAACTTCCTGCGGGAACTTAATTCATATGACAACCAAAAAAGGCCCAAATATTAGCACGTTTAACTCCTTACTTCCTGTTTAGCAGTAGGGTAAAGAGGGGTAAAGGAGGTAATTTCTTACCCTTTGGCAATGCATTTGAGGGATAAAGGGGGTAATTTCTTAACCAGATTTAAGAGGTTAAAGAAATTGGGTACAAGGTAAATTTTTTAAAAATTTTAGAGAAATTTATTTTATTTTAATTATAATTTTCTTTACCCTTACTACTTTACCCAGGGTCAAACAATGAATTATGCACAAAAAGTAAAAAAAAAAAAAAAAAGGCCAACACGTTTAACTCATGAGTCATGATGGCTAATATAAAAGGAAAAAAGATAAACAAATCACGATGCCACCTTTTGAACAATTTTAAAGCGCAGCCGAAAAAAGGGGGAGAGAAAATGCGGCGAGAAGAACACAACAAGAAACTAACCCTAATCGACACCGTTCTACTCATTTAATTTCACACTCAATTCAAATTTTACAGTTATCAATTCAATTTCACTCTCAGAGCTTCATTAATGGCGGCAATGGTGGCTCCGATTCGAACGCGATTCCACTATTCTCACAGTTTCCACAAGAAATCACGAATTACAGGCTGCGTACGTCTTCGCTGCGTCTCTTGCGAACAAAATGACGGTTCCAGTGAGCAGATTGGCCGGAGGTGTGTATTTTGCTCTTTTGATTTTCGTTTAGTATAGAATTGGATGATTATTGTTGCTTTGAATGGAAATTTTCCGTTTTTTTTGAATGTTTTCGTGATTTTGTGCTTTGTATTGTTTATTGAAGAGAAATTATATTGAGGAGCAGCGAGTTTGCTGCAATCGGCGCAATCTTTCACTTCAGGTAAGCAGTGTGAAATTTCATTGGAGCCTAACGGAAGTTGGCGGATAAGAGGTTTATGTATAAGGCTACAAAATTTCATTTTAAAAGCAGCCAGAATTAGTTCGAGTAGTCCACTAGACTTATATATTGAATTTTCTTTCATAATTTGATGATGTCTTACTAGATTCACGTATAGATATATTCTTAACGAGTAGCAATACTGTAAGAATTGTTGTATATCTTTTGCATAATCTGAAATTTTGTTGGTACGGATACGGAGCTGCAATGTGAGGTCCGTATTTGAATCTGAGGGAAGTTTCATCTAAAAATTAATTAGCATTAGGTTAAGGAGCGTGCTAAATTTATATGATGGGCTTCACTTTATCACAACTTTGATTTAGATTCTAAGAAGCCGCTTTCTGATTTCCACATATTAGTCCACTGGAGGTTTAAGTTCAAAATTAATTAGGTGAAGGAGTGCCTCTGATCTCGTCTTTACCACAACAGTGGTGTATAATTTTTTTACTAGACTCACACATAAAGTCCTCCTTGTAACCCCATTACATGTGAGTCTCTTTGACTCGTACGAGCTCTCCTTTAAAGCGTAATTGGTTAAGGCTTTTTTTTTTAGGAAAAATATTTTTTTTCAAGAAAAAGTACTTTTTTTAGGATTTGAGGATGTTTGGTAAATAGAAGCATAAACTTGTTTTTGTGTTTAAGTAGAAGCAAAGAATAGTATTTCTTATTTAAAAGTAGAAGTAGAAGCAAAAACTAAAAATTTTTCATACAAAAATACCTCTATTGGAAGCTCATTTTATAAAAGAATTTCATAAAAAAAAAAAAAACAATTTTTGCTTTAGACTCATAGACCTGTAATCATTCCATGGGAAAGACATATTTCTTCTTGGATTTCACAGCGATTATGATAAGCGATGAGAGAGAAGTAACAATTGGTTCTAGCATGAAGCCTTACAAGAATCTATACGTGCACCTCACATGGCATCTTCTTCAGCCATGCCTAGGGCCCGACATTATTCGTATGGTATCAGAGAAGGTTCCTAATTTTTGGCTTGAATTGTTACTCCTATTTATACAAGCTGGTAATTTGTGTTAGGTTCGAGTCAAAATCAAGTCATATCGTATTCAAGCTTTGACATGGTATTGAAGTTTCGACCTTGTAATTTCGTATCGTGTTTGTATATTATATTGGTGGTATGGTGCAGTGGACGGAAACCGAGCTACCTGGGAGTACAGAGTAACCCACCAGCATTGGCATTGTGCCCTGCTACTAGAAACTGTATCTCCACCTCAGAGAATATCAGTGATCTTACCCACTATGCCCCTCCCTGGTTAGCTCTTCATTTCCTTTCTTGTTCTTCTATTCATTTCTTTTCAGTTTTTCATTGTGTCTCTTGAAAATCCATGAATTCATTTAGACTGGCTCCATTTGGCAAGGGGGAGATTCCAGGAAATAGTTTTCCGCTTTTCCCTTGTTTGACACACATCTTTTGATAGAAAAGATATTTGGAAGGGAAAGTTTTTCTACCTGTTGGGTGCATAGTGACTTCCCTTATCAAATGGGGGAGTCATCATTCCAAGTGGCCCCAAAATTTTTGGAATACTGGTTCTGACAAAAAATGAACTAGATGGGTTCTTAGATTGTTAAAGGTCATAACATCGGGGGAGGATTGGACTAAAGAAGGACTAGTCATGCCCAATAGTGGATCAAATTATGTGGTTTAATTTGATTTTTGATCTTGGTTTCGTGCAGATTTTATCTCGAACCAAGATTTTTATCACATTTGAGATATTCATTCCACTAAACTTGGGATGAATCAAACGAAAAATGTGTTGAAATCCAAATCAATGGAACACCACTATATGGAAAGATGTTTCTGTTCAAAACAAATAGAATACTAAAGTAGATTATAGCTTTCCTTGAAAAATCTTTTCCTAAGAATAATATTTCTCGTGGGAAGAGGATTTCTTGGTTTAGTTTCAAAGTTGTTTGGAATTCAATTTTAGGTCGAATGAATGAATTGTAACACAGATATATAACGCTAATCAATGATGATGCTGTTTATGTGTTTAACCAGGAACTATAACCCGAAAGAAGGGAGAGGAAGCAAAAACCCTGTGAGCCGAGAAACGGCAATGCAAGAGCTTCTTGATGTTGTAAATACTTTTTCTCCCATCTCTTTCATTGATGCACAAATCTCAAAACCCGAATCTTCCTAACCATTAACGTTACAGATAGACTCGACCAGACCTGACAAGTTTAGACCTCGGGTAATGGAAGTGACTGACAATTATGTACGCGTGGAATATGAAAGCCCGATTTTGGGGGTAAGTTTGGTTCTATGTTGCATAGAGTGCTCTATTGAACACTTCGCATGTTGGTCTAGTAAAAACGTTTGTCAAGAACCCAAGGGCCTCAATTGTTACGGATCTCTTTTGAAAATTATGAGTTTGTTTCTACTGTAATACACCATTTATAATTGGAGATTAATAACCAATATATGATAATAAACATATGTACATAATAATATAAAAGGATCCATATGGCCTTAGATAGAGCTCAGTGGAGGATTACTATAGGTATAATCCATATAACGGTTTAGGATTAAGGAGCACCTCTAAGCTAGTACTAAGGACCCGAGGCTTTTTACATGCCTATTCTATTTTTACACACTGTTGTTGAATGTTGACTGCTTTGTGTTTTTATGCCTATTCTAATGCATACTCGTTGCTTTATAATATCTATATGTTTGTTGTCTGGCTTTATGGTATGTGGTATTGTTTTATTCTTCTACTCTTTCACCTTGATGCATGTATGCTTTTTGCTTTTATGCTTCTTTGCTTTTATGCCTCCATGCCCTTCATGTTCTTCATGCTTTTCAAGTTTTGAGGTTGGGGATCTTCGGAAACAGCCTCTCATTAGGGTATCACCCTGAAAGGGTAAGGCTTTGTACATCACACCCCTCCCAGTCCTTGCTTAGGCAGGAACCCGTGAGACACTGGGTATGTTGTTGTTGTTGTGCTTAAGCTAAACTAAACACCTTCGTTACCACGAAAGGGCCCATCGATCAAAACTTTGCTAGGGCAATTAAAATCTCGAGACCAGCCCTGAGTCTCCCATCAATATGCCTAGTTGATTACTTGTTACCATTTGCGTTTGGGGTGAAACATCACTTGGATTAAACTTGTCCCTAGTGAAGAAATTCAAAATGTGTAGTGTTGGTTGACATGAATTTGAATTGGTATTGATTGATGTTATGGTTGTGACAGTTTGTAGATGATGTTGAGTTCTGGTTCCCACCGGGAAAGAACTCGATTGTGGAGTACCGATCAGCATCTCGACTTGGGAATTTCGATTTTGATGTCAATCGTAAAAGGATCAAGGTGAGAAAACATAGATACCGATGATATTCGTAATGGCTAACATATGTTAGCGAAAGTAAATCAGAAACATAACATGCTTTTTAGATATTAGAATGGAAAACATCATTTTTTTTAAAATTTTATATGTTCCTTGGATATAGTTATTTACTCCATCGATCTCTGATATTTTTAAATTTGTTCAAATTGTTTTCTCTTTTGTTTCTAATGTTTATAACTTTGTTCAAAGTAGTCTCTAATCCTTTCTTTTGTGTAAAATGGTTCCTAATGTTTTTAAATTTATTTAAATGGTTCTCTCTTCCTTTGTATTTTGACCTAATTTTGGTCACCAAGTGGAGGGTATTTTGTCTTAAACTAAATATGGATCATTTTAAATAAAAGAAAAAAAATGAGAAACTAATTTGAAAAGTTACAAACATGAACCACCATTTTGAACAAACTTAAAAGCATAGTGGAGTAAGAACTCTCCTTAAACATATTGCCATTCTTATATATTCGCAATAATATATTATCCTTCTAATATATTTTAGTTAAAGGTGTAAACGAACTGAACGTTCGATGAACTACTCATGCAGTTTGATAATGACTCGATAGCAAACTCGGCTCGATAACAAGCTCGAATCGGCTAATGAGCCGAGCAGAGTACCGAACATGTTAAAAACTTATCAAACCGCGCTCAAACAAAAGTTTGAAAGCTTGATACGAGCTCGGCTCGAACTTGAGCACGAACACGGGTACTCGGCTTGGATCGGCTCGTTTTCTCCCCTAATTTTAACCATCATACTTCTGCAATTATGAAAATTAGTTGAGACTGGATTGATGTATTGAATGGGTATGTGAACAGGCATTGCGGCGGGAGTTGGAAAAGAGAGGATGGGCCTCGGAAGATACCTTTTGATGCACATTTTCTTCTTTCGAAAGCAGGGCTGCTCAAGACGTCAAAGCAATCAAGCAGTTGCTTGGGGCTCCTAATTTGTTAAGGATCTCTTTTAAAAGTTGATGATTGCTATTTATAACAGGAGAAATAAAGATGTAACATGTACAATATAAAAATGGAGTTGTTGTTAAGTCAAAAGATGTTGCCAGAGCAATTATTCGACTTACAAATAAAAAAAACTACAAAATTATTTTAAAAACTACAATATTGCTCTAGCAATAACAATTTTGTCATAACAATAATGTCACCCTATTAAAAAACTCAATTGTTAATTGGCATTTCGATATGAAAGAAATTATTTAAAAGTGCGTTTAAGCTTTGCCAATCCGACATCAAACTAGAAACCACCAATAATAAAAAAAATTCAGTGCCTCAAGAGCTACATAAGCAAGGTTGGGAGGGGGGTACACAACCTTACCCTTTTAGGATGCGACTCTAAAACTAGAAACCAAAAATATAAAATACATATGTCTTGAGTCTGGAAAACAATATTCTTTTTGTTTTCAAATAAATGTCTCTATTTATATTTTTAAATTGATCTGAGCGCAAGCTTGTAAAGGGTCAAGGCTGGGCTAGTATTATGCTTATCTCGGGCTTGAACTTAGTTGAGCTCAAATAGGCTGGATTGGAGCTACGCTCAACTTGTTTAAGGTTTGAGCTCAACTCATTAATATTCAAACATTTAGACTCGTAATTTTGCAAGATTAACTTATTTAATCATTAACCCTAAAGCCACATTCCCAGTGCCTTAAGGGCTCCTGTCTCTTCAGGATACCCTCAAGGGAGGTGGTTTCCTAGAACCCCCAACCTGGGGGATGCAACTCGAGGACTTCATAGAAGGTCACCCATCTTAATACTACTCTAACCCAAGTACGTTTAACTTCGGAGTTCTAATGGGATCCGATGCTTGCGTATTGGTACCCTCTTAACCCAAAATCTAAACTTTAACCTCAAGATTCGAGCAGCCAACTAGATAGACTATCTTGACGTGGCTTGGGCATAACAATACGAGCTAGGCTCATTGACACCCTCCTATAGCCATTCAATCTGTTTTGTAGCGGCCACGCTCAACATGGAAAGCAAGAATCTAGCTAGGCTTTGAAGCAAAATCTTATTATCTCAATTTTATTTTTATGTTTCTTTTTTCATTGATGGACTTACAAAAGGGAAAACGTTTTCCACAATAATCTCGCTCATATGTCTCATTTCAACCTCAACTTAGCCAAACATGAACCTCATGTAAATTCATAAAACCCTTGTCCTTTGCTAGAATGACAAAAATCTTAAGAATTCAAATATTTATAATTGAAAATATTGTACAACAAGAAGCCAGGTCTGAGGGGGTGAAATGTACACAGCTTTATCCCTATAGGATGCTATCCTAAAGGGAGGCTGTTTCCGAGGGCCCCCTACCCGAAGAAGCAAAAACAGAATATTATTTATAAAATCAAGTCAAAATATAGGTCAAATAAGGCAATACCAAGCATGCAAATAACAATAACAGCAATAGTGACTATGAAAACCTGGAGTCATTGTGAACTGGCATTACACGGAGCCTGTTAAGAAAAATTTCCCATAGAAAAATGTTTTCCTTTGAATCACAAGGAGCCCGAAGTTATGACTTGATGATTGAAGTGTTAATTATCCGAAAAAAGCAACAACTTAGCATTAAAATAACTGGATCCACAGTTTTGACATTGCCAGACACAGGCTCTGATCCATGAATCCATGACAGCAGCAATAGTTTAACACAATAGAATATCATAGATTTTACCAGGAGATGATGATGATCACTCAGATGCTTAAATCAATCTCTCCTGAGATCCATGTATTCTCGTTGCATTCCCTCCTTGTTTAATATCACCATTTCCAGTTTGTCTCCCTGCAATAATTCAAAAAAACATGGATAAGTAATCAACTAAGAATCATCGATTCCTTGCTACCCGAACTTAGGTATGATAGTTATTATAGGTATGTGTTCTAAGGTCAAACTCGGTTGGGGGCCCTTAGAAAACAGATTCTCTAATGGGTGGTGTAAGGCTGCATACATCTTATCCTCCACAGACTCTGTCATGGAAGTGTCTAAAAGTCGTACCAAACTCTGAGTAAACCCTATCAAACACAAGTTGTTTTTAGGATGGAATTGTAGGTCAATGGCTTCAACAGTAGTGTATGACAGAGATCTATTGGGTCCACAACAGTCGATATAGATTACGCATCCCTATACCTAATCGAGGGAACTTAAGGATATGCAGATTCTCAGTGTTAAAATTTATTGACAAAACTTCTAAATTCTATGAGTTTGAGAAAGAAGTTTGGCAGGAAGGAGGTCGTCTTCCAACTCATATTACCGTCTACTTACATGAATACAACAACAATAATAACATACCCGGTGCCTAAAAGGATGCCGCCAAGGCGGGATCTAAGGGGGTGAAATGTACACACCTTTACCCCTACAGGGTGCTCCCTTGAAGAAAGGCTATTTTCGAGGGCCCCCAACCAGAAAAAGCAAAAAGCAAGAATGGAACGATATTTATAAAATCAAAGTAAGTCAAAGTCAAAGCCTATTCCCTCAAATTGGAGAAATTATCTTTCAGTTCTATTAAGAAAAAAGCAAGTCATTTTCATTTTCACCACTCTTTCAGATCCACCCAAGTCTCCCCTCAAACGTGTGCCAAACTCCAACCCCCATATGAAGTTATTTCCGAAACTATACAAAGAAGAATGTCTTCCCTCCAATCACATGGAGCCGAGGAGAAATCAAGGCCTCTAAAGATACGAGCACAACATATTTCTACTTCCGATAGCCAAAATGACTTGTCAATAAAAAGTTTTGAAATAACTAATATATTATCTTGAAAAGTAGAAAAGTCTATCAATTTGGAGTTTGATTATTTACTCAGGCATCAGAAAAGACGAGAACCGCATTCTATTGTACGCATATCTGCAAACTTCAGGTTTCAGAACCACAGAAACCAAGGGACACCGAGTATAGAGCAGAAAACTTACAGTATAAATGTCCCTCTCAGTAGCAGATGCAAATGCGGTTTTCACCAAATCTATTGCTTCTAATTCCGACAGAGGAGTGACAGCATCCTGCGTGAACAATGAGAGTCAGGACTTGAAGAAAAACGTACCATTCACGGGATGGAAGAGTTCTTTACTCCATTGGTCCCTAATGTTCGTAAGCTTATTCAAATTAGTTCCTTATCTTTTCCTTTGTTTAATAAAAAAAAAAAAAAAGGTCCCTAATAAGTATAAGTTTTGGCAAATTTCTGATCTTTTTTTTGGTTTGAAATAGTTCTCGTATCCTGTTTTATGAAAAAATTATTCCCCATCTATCGACTAACACTAGGTAAAAAGATAAAAGACAAGAGACCAATTTCATTATAAAATAAAACTTAATGGACTGTTTTAAACAAGAAAAAAAAAAGATGAGGGGCTAATTTCAGCGAACTTAAGAATATTAGGAGCTATTTTGAACAAAGAAAACGACGAGGGACCAATTTGAGCAAATTAAGAATATTAGGACCTATTTTCAACAAAGAAAAAGATGAGGGACCAATTTGAACAAACTAATATTAGGGACGAACTGAGTAAATAACTCTAGAATGGAAAGTTACAGGAAAAGAACAGATTTATGAGAATCAGTATCAGCAACGCACCACAGCAGGTAATAAGAGAGGGCTGGGAGATTTAAGTTGGTTATCCAGGAAAGGCATGATAAGCTTGGCACCGGAACCTTGGGAACTGTATCCGACTTTCTCATAGGATCCAACAGCGTCATAAGTAAAGACACATCCCTTTCCTGAAGCATTCGGAATATCAACGAGAAAATGTCAACAGCATTCACTATAACAACCCAACCTATCACTGCAGCAAGTCTGCAACACAACCCTTGAAAGCGGGAAGCCCTCAACTGGGCCTAGTATGGAACATTTAAGTTGAAAAGAGGAAGGCAAGGTTACTTTAATATAGTGATGAAATCGCTCATAAATTGGTCAAAATCCAGCTATGGGATTGGTGCGTTACATTTAATAGCTTCTTTTTCAATACAATTTTTTGAATACACCAAATATAGGTATCACAAACTCACCATGGAATCAACTCATGTTTCACGGTCACAGTGCAGCAAAAACAGGTGTGACGACAATATATAAAGACTTGCGGCAATCTTATTGGCATTTTCTCTAGAGAATATAAGTTTTGAAGCCTTTTGTTTGCAAAATTTTGAATGAACAATAATACAATAATTGATTTTTATACCCATTTGGAAACTGTTAACATGAAACACATTTAAAATCAATTGCAATCAATAAAATTTACGGATCAGGCCATTATACAAGTCTCCCGACCACATAATGGCTCAAAATCTATAATATAACGGCTTTTAAAAAAAAAAAAAAAATTTCCATGATCCTCACTACCCTCCACATAAAGGGATGAGAAAATAGAAATCAACACTTGGAATCTTACAGGCTCTTAGCTCCTTTCTAGGCGTGTGTTCTAGGAAAGGAGCATTAATGTGTCTGTGTCATTTACCTTCATTATCAAGGCCTCCCAAAACATTGAAAGCATAGTAGGGGAAGAAGCGTTTGTAATAGAGAGTGTTTGAAAGGAGTTGAGCCATTGCGGGGCAGCTCATTTGCTTGTTGTGCTGATGCTGGTAGATCTGCAATCATAATGGAACTAGTCAAGTGAAGCCACAAATTTTCTGAAGATCATGCAAATATCATTAATTTACTCTTTGTTTTCTCATGACATACAGTACAATTTACAAACATAGATTAGAACATCAGAGATCAACACTTGAGATTTGAGAAGTTTGTTAAACTATTGTCGAATTACATACTTTGCATGAATCTTCAGAATAAATTGTATATCGGCCCTTAGTTATTTTGAATCTTGTGAAGAATGCATTCCAACCTATATGAATTTCCAAGAAGGTTCAGTTCTATTCATCCCTTCTTATCGGTAATTGCATTGATCATAGAGAATTCCTTTGATATATCATAAGAGAACGATACAAGGATGATCTCCTCATAATGCTGATAAACCCAGGAAAGGCTGTCAAATCCAAAATGGTTTCCTATTTCTAACACAAAAAGTCATGAGGTATACCTAAATTCATAACTCAAAGAACCGAGTTCATATTAGTTCTACAGGAGAAGTACACGCTTCAGACTACTACACCGCAAGACATACATGGCACACAAACAAGACGAACATCAAACAGCTTTGCTATTCCACATGAAAATGTAGGTCTCACACTTCAAAAACATAAACAATTTAAGTACTAGCATATATTGAATCCACTATATCCACGAAGTCCACTTCCCAGTATGCTTCACCAAAGTAATCATGTGGCAAGCGTACAAGAGTGGTGCTTCTATATGAAGAAAATAATTGTGAAACCTCAAACATGGTAATCCATTCTGTTATAGATATAATCATTATTTAGCATTGCTGGGTAATGCTCTGCATGAAGAATTTCTTCATAAATAACCAAAATAGTGAAAGTTCCAATAAACATAAAGAATCCAGAGGTCACAGGTCACACAACAGGTCTTTATCACACAATAGCTAATCAACTATATGCTGTCTTTCCCCTTCAGAATAGTAAAGTGATGTTTCGCTAAAGAAAAGAGCTGACAACACAAATCAACATAGCCATTAAGTCGAATCCTCACCAGATGCCTTGCTTCCAGAAGCTTTTGTAAAGCTCTCACATCAGCCTGAAATCCTGAAGAGGCCAAGACACTTTTCTCAGCTCTGCAAGGACAGTAGAAAGAAAGTCAAGCCTCGTCATGCGTCATGACATTGACAGCACCAGCCGCCCTCCAAAAGAAGCAATAGATACAAATTATATACTCATCAATTCCCCCAAGAAAACTGAAGTCTAACCATCAGCTCCAGCTTACACAAAAACCTCGAGTTTTTTATACTGCCATGGAAAAACATTGGAACACTAATGATTCCATGCCACAATGACATGGTGTTCCAACATATTGATCATATGTGGAGGATGAGGCTTTTCCTTCAAATTATTTCAACCCATAAGGCTTATTAAGCTCGAGTTCAAACAAGGGGGTGCTCAGCTTGGATCTACTCGTTTACAACCTAGTCACAAACTAGACAACAAAACTGACATTATGTTGCAGGAAAAATAAACTAATCGCACACAAAACCCGTGATCGAATAGTATTTTAGTAGATATTTTTATTTAGGGGTAATTTAGATAATTTTATCTTTCTTCCCTTACCAGTCGGTGATAAAGGTCTGTAACAATTCCCCAAACTTTAGTATAAAACAAGTCAGTTAGGCTTGTATGGAGGGACGGATTAGTGTTTTCTCCCTCAAATCCTTAGTATAAAACAAGTCAGTTAGGCTTGTATGGTGGGACGGATTAGTGTTTTCTCCCTCAATCCTTCTCCCCCCCCAAGCCAACCCAAAAAAAAAAAAAATAGGGCCACTCTTCTACACTCAAACCCCACCAAACATCGAAGAAAACAATCTAACTATTCCTCTTAGTTTTAGCCGCAACATACCACTTGCTCCACTCACATTGTCAAATGCTACCACAGCCCGTAGAGACCGCTAAAGGAAATATTAGCATAACTAGAAAGCTGAAACTAAGAATTCAGGAAAGTATTCTTTTGAAATTAAAAAGAGAATTCTATTGAAAATAAAACTATTGTCGCAAAAGCTTAAGTTAACGGGTAAAGGCCTAGGATTAGTTTTATTTGCTAACATGCCCTCTCATACAAATACCCATTGTGGATATTGCACAGACCCACCTCATAACTCGTGCTTAAATTATTCACTATTGAAAGCAAGGATTGTTAGGATTCAAACTCGTGACCTCTTGGTCAACAAGGCACTGATACCATGTCAAAGAACCAACTATCCCAAAAGCTTAAACTGATTAGTGAAAGCCCATAATTGGTTTTATATTCTAACATACCCTCGCAAATACCCATTGGTCTTAAAGCATGAATACTGCACAGACCCACCTCATACTGTACGCAAAAATTATATTAATATCGAGTGTGGGAACTGTTGGGATCTAAACTCGTGACCTCTTGGTTAAAAAGGGACTCTAATATCATGTCAAAAAACCAATTATCCTAAAAGCTTAAGGTAATGTGTAAATCCCTCTGATTGGTTTTAGATTAGTTTTATACTCTAACAAACAAAAAGAATTAGGGTTTTACAATTGACGAATCTTGGAGTAATCGCGAGTGAGAATGTTGTAACCGGTAGACATTCGAGTATCCGCAGCGATCACACAGTAATCTGCTCCTGCTATCGCCACGCATGTCCTGCACATTCAAAACCAAAACTTAAACCTAAAATTCAAACCTTGTTGAAATTGATAGAACTACACCAAAGATTAAAACAAATTTATGTGAGTTACCCGCCATTGAAGTCGTAAGGAGACCAGGTAGCTTGCTGCTTCGTCATGGCGATTCGATTCGATTCGATTCGATTCAATGAAGAGAGAGAGAGAGAGAGATGAAGAGCTTCTTCTCGAGGGTTATGGAGGAAGTTTGCTTTGCTTTTTGCTCAAGATTTCTTGTTTGGTGATGGAAGGTGAAAATAGTATTTATAGTAATGGGACTAACGACGTCGTTTCAACTGTGACTTTGTTTCCTAGTTGGGTCATTTAGGGTACCTTTAATTTAACTTATTTTAATTTATCTTTTTTTAACTTATTTATTACACTAAGATATTTTGTTGTACAGTGTAAAAATATCTTTTATACATAATAAAGTTTTGATACAAATTTCAAAAAGTAACTTATATAGTACAAAAATAATTTAATAATATAAATCAACTACAATAATAAGAACAATAGACTCGGTGCTAAAAGGGCTCCTATATAAGCTGGGTTTGGGAGGGATAGATGTATGCAATCTTACCCCTTCAGGGTATAACCCCGCCGAGAGGCTGTTTCCGAGAACCCCCAACCTTATAAGATTGGCAACACGAGGACTTCCTAGAAGGTTAACCATTCTGGTGCTACTCTCGCCCAAGCACGCTTAACTTCGGAGTTCTAATGGGATCTGGTGCCTTAGTGCCTGGTAAATGAACTCTTAATAGTAATATAAATCAACTATTATTTTTAAAAAAGAATCGTGATTATAGTTGGTTATAGTAGTGGAGATTGGTGAATGTAGCAACGCATGGATTAAAATGAGTCATGGTAAATGAGAGTGATAATAACAAGTAAAAGTAGATTATAGTGTAGAAGATTTAATATTGATGTAGTCTTTTTAAAACACTTTTCTGAAATAAGCTATGAAAAAAAAATCAGTTTTAATCCATGATGTTTTTAAATTTGTTTATATTAATTGTTATTTTTTCTTTTATTCTAAATAATCCTAATATTTGTAACTTTGTTCAGTTAATTCCTAAACTATTACTGTCCCTCTAGTTTTTTTGCTTTTTGCTCAATATTTCTTGTGAAAAATGGAGGACGAGAATGGGATTTATAGAAATGGAATTAACAACGTCGTTTTAGCTATGGATTAGGCTCCTATACTTTGTTTGGCAACTGGGTAAAGAGGGGCAAAGAGGGGTAAAGAGGGGAAGCGTAATGAGGGCTAAAGAGGGGGGATACGGTAATATCCTTCCCTTATTTGGATATGTCAAATTAAGAGGGATAAGGGTAAAGATGGGTAAATGAGTTATCCTTGTTTGATAATTGAATAAAGGAGTAGGGGTAAAGAAAGTTATAGTTTAAATAATAGTAAAAATATTCAAATTTTTTTAAAAATTACCCTTACCCCACTTTATCTCCTAATTTGGGGGTTAAAGAAATTAGGGATAAAGAGGGATAATGCGGAGTAAAGGGGAATAAGAAATTATCCTCCATTACCCCCTTTACCCTTCAAACAAATTTGCTAAGTAGGTTACAGAGGTAAAAAATTACCCTTCTTTATCCCTCTTTACCCCATTGTCAAAAATTTGCTAGCTCTCCTTTTTTTGTTTATTGCATATAAGCGGCTTTCTGTAATTTTTTAATTTAACACAATTTAATTTGTTAATTTTACAATTAAATACAACTCAATTCTTGCGGTTTTAATTTTATAAAATAGTCCCTTTGGGTGTCCCTTGAACCTGTGACATTTATGTTGGCATATTCCCACCCTTATCATGGCTAAGCCCCCGGAAGGGGGAAAGTTGCATACATCCACCCCCAGACCCTGCTTAGTGCAGGACCTAGACTGTTGTTGTTGTTGTATCATGGCTAAGCCATGATAAAAATAAAAATAAAAAAAAAAGAAGAAGAAGAAGGGAAGCACTATAATTAGACATAACTTTCCCATTAGACACCGGGACTGGAAAAATCTGACACGAAAAGAAAATAGCGGGTTCGGGTCAGGGTTTTTGATACTAGGTTGAATTTGGGTTGACCCCTTTTATCTGTTTAAGTAATTAGGTTGAATTTAAATTAGAGCCTTCCAACTTGTTGTCAACACGCTTGACCCGTTTATATAATTATGTTAAATATATGATAATATAATACTGTATTATATATATTAATATACATGTTATGGGTAGCTTTATCTCATATAAGATAATTTGAACCATATTTAATAATGTTAATTTGCTAGTTTATTTGAACAATTATAAATATATCATATATTTATAGTTAGTATCAATCACAAAGTATATTATCAACATATTTGTAAGTTGACAAACTAATAATTAATGAAAAAATGTACTCATATAATGCGTTACCTGTTTAATAATTGGGTTAGGTAAGGGTCGGGGGTTCCTAACCCGTTTAATAAATGGATTGGGTTAGGATTGACTCCATTTCGAAGACTCCACACATAACACGAAGACGAACACAACACGACATGACACATTTGCCACCCCTATTAGACAGATCTAATCCAGTAAACTTTTAATTAGACATAACTGACCTCTTATATATTAAATTCTAAAAAATAACTCCTTGCACTATGTTATTGCCCCGATGTCACCCATACACATCAAATTTAACACATAAATTAAACATAATTCACACATTATCTAATTTAGGAGAAATATAATTTACTTTTCAATTATAATGCTAAACACGACTCACCTCTTTTTTTTTTTTTTTTTGATAATTGACCTATCGTGGAATTTTATTAAAAGGAAGAAAGGTACAATTTACAATTCAGTCAAGAGATTCTAAGCAATAAACGATCCTGACAACACAAAAAACCCCAAAAAACATACAAACACCCCATACCAAAAACCAATAACGCCCAACAACACCCAAAAGCACCAACAAAACACCCAAACACCAAAAAACACCAACAAAATGCCTGAAAAACACCCCTAGACACCCAAAAACATGAAAGTGCAAGCGACTCACCTCTTATATATTTAATTTTAAAAATAACTCCTTAAATTATTTTATTAAATCCATATCACTGTGCGTATCAAATTTAATGTTTATATTAAACATGATTCACTCTTTATTATCTAATTCAGGAAAAAAAAAACAAAATATTGTCTAATACTTATTTTTCAAAACTCAATAAAATTTGAATTTGATATATACGAGTAAGTTGAGTCTAGTAACACAGTTTTGAGGATTATTATTCAATTAAATATTACAATTTAAAACGCTAAATTGAATATATAAGAGATAAATAGAATTTTGTAAAACTTCAGTAGGTGAATTGTATATAATAACAAAATTTAGGAAATATTTTACAAAACTAAACGTGTAAAGATTGAATTACGGTATCTTGTGCGTGTAATGACTGAGGTGTCCTGACCAGCTTATACACATCTCAATTAATCCCGCATTGCAATTTGCACACATAGTATACTCAAAAATTTTCATATATTTAAGATTCGGATTCCCCCCTGTTTGGAAGGAAATTCTAGTTGCCAAATCTATCTTGAAAAAAGATTTAAGATGGAAGATCGAGAATGGTAAGAATGTTAATTTTGGCTTGATCAGTAGGTTGCGGATAGCCCTCTTATCAACTGGTTAGAAGAGGATGGAACAATCTTGAGAGTTTCTGATTTCATTAAAAACGGGGAATGGAACATGGAGAAGATTAGAGGGGCGGTCCCCCAGACAATTTTTGACATAGTACGAGATGTCTCGTAATATCTTAGTCCGTTGATGGTCCTTTGTCTCGCATTACATGTCCCTAGTTTTAGTTTTAGTTCGTCAATAGATATATAATTTTCATATAATATGTATATATATCACATCATTGCTCTGACAACAATTATTGCTTTGATAATAATAATATATTATATTATTTTACAAAAAACGCTTTTGTTCCAATTTATCAATTTTTTTTGCTAATTAATAAAGGAAGAACTTCACGATGTAAAAATACAAGACGTATTTTAAATAATAGCATAAAAGAAGGAACAAAAGAAACGTTTGAAGACGTGAGTAATATTAATACAGCAAAGTTCCAAGGAACCTGTAGAGTTCGAACCTTATCACCCTACCTTAGGCTGCTCCTTGCTTAGAGGGAGCTCCTAAAGCTCTTATAAAAAGAATAAATCGAGATAAAGAGTAATAGAATAACACAATTGCACAAACCAAAGAAAGAAAAAAGACAATTCTCTCAAAGTCATTTGATGAAAACCTGTCAAATATGTGGAAACGGATTATGTAAGTTCCACAGTTCACGAGTAAAAACAAACCTAATATAAGCTAAGCTCAAACTAAATTACGAGTTTTTATATGAGAGCATGACCTATTTACGCCTAAAACAACCTACACGAGCCTAGATTGCTAACCCGACTCGATATTCGCTGAAAAATGCACATATGACTTTAATAAAAATCTTATATATACAAGCGTGTCATGGGGGTATGTTATGCAACTAGCACTAATTGATTACGAGATAGAACCTTGTTTAGGCTTATATTAGACTTTACAAGTCGACTCCTTAAACTTGATGAAGCATTGCGTAAGTGAAAATTAAGGGAAACAGAAAGTTCAACAGCCTTCCTTTAAATTCTCATTACGAAAATAATAAAAATAAAAGAAAAAATTCACTCAAATTCTCACAACCTAAGAATATGAGAAAACTTATGAAAATAATTGAAATAAACTTATGAACTGAATCCCAATACCCTAGCTTATCTCTTCCTCAAATAGGGAATTAGAGACCGAGAAAATTAAGATAAAAATATAGATAAAATCAAAACAAATCTTACCTTATCTAAAACACTTTCCCAAACTCAAAACTAAAACACAACCTTAACCCTAGCTGCGTAAATACAAACTAGTTGCGGCCATGCCAACTCACCAACCTAATAATCCGCCAATTCAAGGAATCTGCAAAACATCACTCGCCAGGTTATCAGCCAAGTAAAAAGCAGGCTGCGTCACTCGACCTAACCCTAATGACATTTCACGAGATCAAGCTCCAGCCATTCAGGGCTCGGCAAGTGAGCAAAATATTAACGAGTGAAACCTCAAGCCTAATTACCTAGGGCTTTAATTTTGATTAGCTCATTTCCAACCTTAGCTAGCACCTTGTTGTTGGGTTACTTTGTGTAGAGTTTAATTTCATACTATAATATGGGGGTCCGGGAGCTTTTTGGGCCTCGATTTGGACCCAAGTCGAGGTTCAAACCCATGATTGGTGGTTCAGCTAAATATCTAAGGTCTCATTTGGTAAGCCTATTTATACTCGGTTTTAGGATTTGAGAAAGTAGAAAGAATTAAAAACTCTCTATTACAATTATAAGAAATAAAATTCCCCCTCTTAACTCGGTGAACATAGGCAATTTTGGCACAACTACGTAAATCTATGTGGTTATTATTTAATTTTCTTGTTAAACATTTCTTCGTTTAGTCATTGAGTTTCCTAATACTTACTACTTGAAACATTACCATTTTTGAAGGTGGTAAAGTTCCTGGGAGGTAGTGTCGATGCCTAAGATCGAATCATGCCTTCACCATGGGAAGAGGGGTTAACAGGATTTGAAAAGGGCTGGCCTCATATGCAGCTCATGCAACTTCTTACCGTACGTTAAAAAAAAAAAAAAAAAAAAATTTAAAAATAAATAAATAAATTTACCAGCAAATATTTCATGTTCTGAGTTAGGAATCTGAAGTTCAAACTTGCCTGGGAACAACTGTGATAATATGTGAAGAAATTTCACAACACAACAACAATAAAAATAAACTGAAAGGCTCCCGTCAAGGCCGGGTTTGGGGAGTGAAATAGACGCAGCCTTACCCTTACAAAGTCCGACCTTGAAGGGAGGCTTGTTTCCATGGGCCATCAACCCTAAAAAGCAAAAATGGAATAATATTTATAAAATCAAGTCTAAGTCAAAGTCAAAGTCAAGCCAAATAAAACAGTACTAAACATGCAAGCAACAATAAAGCATCGGCATGAAATTTTTCACAACCCGAGTCAGACAAAAAAGAAAAAACCCTGACTATTTCATTAAAACCTTGTCAATTACACAACATGATTCACAACCATGAAAAGGGATATAAATATTACTCCATAAATAGTTAAAAGAAGGCTGAATAACATTAACATAATAATAAGTTAGCTTGTAGAGTTTGAAAATTCGGTTAAAAAAAAAAAAACTTACAAGAGTAGAGTGAGTGAAACCCGAATGTGCACAAGTTTTCATCCTAAAACCGATCATGTTCTTCTAGCAGATTACTCGCTATAACTACCAGTCAGACGTGAAGTCAATAAAACCATTACATCCTGCAATACAAGAAACTAACATTAGGGCAACATATCATCAATACTATTCCTAAACCTTCATACCTCAGCTTAAACTTTGGAGAAAGTTAATTCTTTAACGTGGTATCAGAGCCTAAGTGATTAAAAGTCACAAGTTCAAATTCCAACATGCCCTATACTTAATATTAATATAATTCAAGTACAAGATATGAGATAAGTTTGTGCACCATCGATGATTCAAAGTCAGGACCAGTGGACATTTGCATGTGGGGGCGTATTGAAGTACAAAACTATTCTTAAGCTTTTAACCATCAACTTAAGATTTTCGGATAATTAGTTATTTCATATATTTAAACCACAAGATCTGACTAGTATTCATATGACAAGATGGAAATTTTAGATCAATAATATTCATTTGAGGCCATAATCAAAAATATATTAACAACCTCTTTAAATAAATAAATAAATAAAATTATACTAAAAATCCTTTTCCAAATTTATAATATTACATAATACACATTTTTTAGCATAATCTTCAGAATTAAAATTGATTTACAGTTGAATAATTTTAATGGCATATTAAAAATAATCACTTTTATCTTGTATTTGACATGGCTTAGTTCATTAAAACTATGAACGATACATTTTCGTTTTTTAACGCAAATACCCTTTTCCGAAAAATGATTTTTTTCCCAGAGAAATTTGCCGAACTCTTATTTTTTAAATTGTTATAGCTTTACCCAAAAAAAAGTTTAAACCCAGTACCAAACACAACAAAATCAATAAATTCCGTTTGGTTTATAGGAAAACATTTTCCATTGAGGACAATTTTCTTTATAACATGTTGCAATTAAAAAAATCTTCACTAAAAAAATTTGTCTTTCTATAAAGATATTTGTTTCATTCTATAAATTTTCATGAGATTCACATTTTCCCAAGCCAAGGATGAAGCGATGCATATGTTGTGAGATTATAGCGGAAAATGTTATCTCTTCATGAAGGAAAACACTCCCCCCTCTTGCTGATGGAAAGTCAATTTCCTCTTAACGGAGGAGAACATTTTCCATATCTCTGATTGTTATTATAAAAATGTACGGGGGAGCCCTTGAGAGGCATTGGGAAACAGCCTCTCTTTAGGTTAAAAGCCTAAAGGGGGAAGGCTGCGCACATCCCCCCCCCCCCCCCCCCCCGACCCTGCGTAGACGAGAGCCCTTGAGGCACTGGGTATGTTCCTGTTCTTGCATTATAAAAATGCACGCAAAGAAATAATATACTCGAGACCAAAAAGATTATCCATCCAAACAGACAGCCTAAATCAATGAATAATTCACATGAACATCAAAGATGAGATATAGAATTTACCCTCCAGGCAAGGAAATATTGATATCAGTAGCAGACTTCCTGAGATCAGGCAATGTATGAGTGGTGGGCGGCCAGTTATCCCTCTCGAAGCCTGAGGCTGCACCACCATAACCGGTATGCCTCGCCTGGCCGTTGCAGCCCTCGTCTGTGGCCATACCGGAAGAAGCGGAAGGAGGAGGTGCGGCTGTGATCGTAAATGGCATGGGGGTTGTCGCCTGAGCCTTCTGCTTTTTCGGCTTCTGCTCCGGTGGTTGACTTGGTAAGAAACTTCCTACGATGATCTGTAACACAAGTGACCATGAGGAAACTATCTGTTTCAGAAGCTTAACTTGATGGGTGAAGGTTCAAGAATGATTTAATAGTGCTAACAATAGCTTGACTAGTTTACAGGCTTACATCATACTTTGTACTTAAATTATATTAATATTGGAAATGGGGAGGGGATCGGGATCCAAACTTGTGAGCTCTCGGTCAAGCAGGCTCCAATACCATGTTAAAATTAAAGGGAAAATAGAATAGGCAAGCCTAGATGACATGGGACTTCTGTTATAGGCTTTACAGTTACTTGTACTGTTTTTATTCACTAAGATACATGAATAAATGTACTCGAAAGTTATCAAAGCAGTATAAAAATGAGCGATTGTCTGACTATTCATTCAGATTTTTGCAAGGACAAAGCTTAAAAGCAACTTATATACTCTAAACAAAACCAATGTGA
Organism: Simmondsia chinensis; assembly: GCA_018398585.1. NCBI lineage: Eukaryota > Viridiplantae > Streptophyta > Magnoliopsida > Caryophyllales > Simmondsiaceae > Simmondsia > Simmondsia chinensis. Next base: position 3,490,987 of record JAGTTD010000007.1, on the reverse strand, counting down.
TTTTTGTGACTCGTTATGTAACGCCTGAGATAACTCGCTACTTTGATGCATCTGCGGAGATGCAAACTGCAGTTCCATTTCCTAAAAGGCCCTTTCAGGAAGAATGATTTACATCATCTCACAATGGAAATTATTACTTAAATACCCTAAGGTTTGATGTTTGAGCATTTATCACCCAGGCATTCTAATATTTAATATATACAATAAAATACTCTGAGGTTTAAAAATTTTATCACAATATACTAGAATATGGTTTGAAATCCAGACAATTTTCACTAAAAAATACTAATGTGGCACATGTCTACAATAATATACACAAGTTACGGCAGTGTTTTCCCTAAAAACTCAGTGAATTGCGAAAAAGAATTCATCGGATCTTAAGACACCCATATATTTCGCAATCATGACACTTCAGTTCTGTGACACCACGACGACCATCACGTGAAAGCAAACAGCAATTTGGTTCCATGGCCTGACCTTCGCGAACAAAAGAACCAGGCAAGAAAGATCTAGAAATTTAAGCAAAACCAAATGTACCTGAACAGGACTAGCAGCAATGAGTAGACCAGCAAGGCATCCCCCAACAACTTGACCATTCGGGCTCGACAAGGATACACTCAACCCCCCTGCTCTGTACCTCGCTCCTTCTCTTTCTGCTGGCGTGTATGATCCACTCAAGTTTACTATTTCAAATCGCCCCTGAAAGCCAGCAATAATGGACATATTTTCACTTAAGTCCCCGTTCGGTTCAAAGCAGAACATTTCCTCACAAAACGTTCCAAAATTTGTCTTTCGAGCTAAAGAAAATGAATTCACTCCATAAATGTGTGTAAGATTCAAGCTTGGTCAAGTTAAGATTGAAGTGAGGCACATGACGTGAGATTATTACAGAAAATGTTTGTCCCTCCACAAGGGAAATGTTCCTTCACAAATTATTTTCAATTTCAAATATTTTTTCTCAAAAGTTTTGTCTTTCTAGTTAGGGAAAATGGCTACGTTCTATAAATGAGTGTGAGATTCTCGCTTGGTCAAGTTAAGCTAGAAGTAAGACATTGATGTAAGACTCTTGTCGAAAATGTTTTGCCCTCCATGAAGGAAATGTTCTCTCCTTTTGATGGGGGGAAGTTAGCTTCCCTCCAATGGAGAAAAACATTTCCCATATTTAAGGTTATTGCTATGAAAATATGCGCAGAAATAATAGAATATTGACAGAAAAAAGTTTCCGTCTAAACAAATAGACTCTAAACGACAAAAATTTTGGCAGTGAAAAAAGGGTTGAGGTTTTATTATCGAATGATAAAACAAATAAAACATCTGATATAGCGAAGGAATAGAAGAAACAAAAGGATATTCATCTGTTATATCGATGTTTCAAGTCCTTTTAAGTACCCTGCAACGCGTATTTGACCATTTGTCGAAGTTTACAAAGAGCTGAAAGTTAATATAATTTTAGAATTTAATTGCGTATGGATTCTCACCCACCCTCAAGGATCAATACAAGCAAGCCCGACAAATCAAGTGTATTAGTCAAGCCGCGCTTTCATTTCTAGAGTAATCGCCATAATTTGTTGCCACTATATATTTCCACGGGCTTGTACAGTGATAGATCCAGAAATTCAATCCTATGGGGTCCATATTTATAACAAGAAATGGATACATAAGTAGATTCCATGGCAAGTGTTGACTAAAATGTCTGGATGGTTCTGGGAAATACTGGCATTAGGAAGTAAGCTTGTTTTGTAATACTCGGCAAATTTTCAAGAACCGGGTTCGATTTAGAAGCGAAATAACAGATCTAAAAATCTGAGAAGAAAAGGGACAAAGAGAAAACAATCACACAAATTTACGTGGAGAACAATAACGTCAATGGGTAAAGGTTGAGAGAGGAGGAAAAAGAATATTCAGTAGAGTTGAAACCATAACATATTATCATCCAAGGGATAAAGCAAAATGAAATATCTTAGTAACAAAAATACACACCTCATATGTCAAGGTACCTCCAGAAGAGTCAGATTGACGAAGCGTAGCGTTAGAGACCATTCCATTCGCGGAAAGTATACATACCGCTCGAGGCCCTTGCTGACAAAAGGATATAATTTTTGCTGTAACATCCTACAGAAGCCACCAAAAAAGAAACATAAGATGCAGTAGACTTCTTCATTATTTCTCCATTCACTATTTTCTTCGGAATACAAGCTTCTGTTAAATTATGTGTTATTTGTTTGTGTTTTTTAAACAGAAGACCGCCTTTAGAAATTGTCATTTTTTACTTAACTAGAACAATTTTTCAATTTCCAGAAAATATTTTCAATTGATCACGTAGATTAATGTTGTTAGTATTCTGGTTGGGTGACACATGTGATTTTGCTTAGATTACTCGTGGAAAACATAACACATTGTCGGTTTTAGTTGGGTTGGTAAAGCATTATACTGTTAAGGTGACTCTATCCACAGGTTTGGATCTCTCTACATACAAGCATATAGAGTTTCGAACATGCAAATAAGACCATTTAAGGGTATATTGCTTTACCAATTGAGCTGACACCAACATGTATGTTTATCTCCCTCTTTTTTTGCATAAGAGAATGTAAAATTAAACGTGCAGCCTCAACGGGAAACTAAAGGCGTTAAAAAATTTCAAACTTTTAAAAGTGGTTTTCTGAAAAATTGTAGTGGTTAAATGAACAATGACCACTTTTGAAGGCGGTTATTGGTAAAGCAACCGTATATTTTTTCGAGTAAGGGGGTGGGTTAGACAATGAACCAAATTTTCAGATAAGCAAGAGTAACAAGGATCTTTATCTCTTTCAAACTTTCTTCACCATTGTTTCTTTTATTTATGTTTAGCCAAAAACCCCCAAGAACTAGGTTCGATTTAAATATCAAAAAAAAAAAAAAAACCCCAAGAACTAGGTTCGATTTAAATATCAAAATAAGATCCAAACTTAAAATGAGAAGAGAAGGAAGAAAGAGAAACAAGGACACCGAGATTTACGTGGAAAACCCTCAAATGAAGGAAAAACCACAGGCGAATGATGAAAGCTTCACTATATTTGGAAATGGAGATTACAAGAGATTTCTCTTTGCTCAAAGAGGCAATTCTCACACTCTCTCAAGGAGGTAGAATCCTTGTAGAAGTATTTATATGCCATTCTCATAAAACCCTAGCTTCCAAATGACGAGGACAGTATAGGGTCCAATCCCTCTGCTCCACCACAGACCTCCGCCTCGAAATCTAGGCTAAAAAATTCGAGACATACCACAACAATTTACAAGGATCTAAGAGTGAAACAGATACCAAGGATGACTGGAAATGTTCCTCTTGAGGAGTGATTATACATGATAACCGAATTCCAAAGAATATAGAGATTGGTAAGTATAACACTTAAAACAAATGGGAACTGATAGGAATAGGATTGAGCAAATGAGTTTAAGTCTGCAAGCCTGCAACTTTAGTACTCAAAATGGAAAGTACACCAAACAAAGCAACTGATAGGATTCTTGTTCATTCTCCCTTGCGGGAAAGCAAAAAGGAATTTATCACTTAAGTACCCTAATGTTTTAATATATATAATAATCTACTCTAATATTTGGCGCATTTATCAGCTAGGTACACTACACCGAAATCCAGTAATTCTCTATAAAAATCTGGCCAATTGTCATCACAAAATTTTGATATGGCAAATTATCAGAACAATATATATGAGCCATGTCAGTTGGTTGGTCTAGTGAAATTTTAGCGTATTGAATTCACCAAATTCTAATGAAAACTACCTATATTTATTTCTTACGTACACGAAAGGGAACTTATACAGATGTCACAACTCCAGTGACAAGGCCGAACGGTAAAACAGAGCACAAAGTCCGAACAATCATTCAGATGATCTACCAAGAGATTTCAACATAGTGATAAGAACAAATACTTTGTGTTTACTGCTGCAAGCAGCGTCCGTGATTGGTTTACTGAACTAAGATCTCCGATTATTAAAGGTCGGTTCGGTGTTATTTTGTATTTGTAGTTTTTGGTTTGAGAAACTAAAAACTAAGGATTCATTTGGAACATGGAAAATTATGTGAAAGGGGGGAAAAAAAATGAAGTAAAGCATTTTTCTGTATTTGGAACACAAGGAAAATAAGAAGGAATATAATTGAATGGAAAACTTTAAAAAGTTACAACAGACTATGAGCAAAATCATTTTCCTCTTAAAACAGAGTGGAAAACTAGAAAAGAATAAATCGCAGCTCAAACTCGCTCCAGCCCGCCTTTTTCTAGCCCTTTCATTTGCAATCATCTTTGTCAAGCCTTTTCATTTCCAGCCCCTCATTTTTTTCCTAGTTTTTCCTCAACATCCAAACAAGGGAAGGAAAATCATATTTCCTTGTTCTCTTTCCCTTGAACTTATTTTCCTCCCATTTCTCTTTCCTTCAAATTTTTTTGATTCCAAATGGAGCCTAAGTTTTGAAACCGGTTTTTCTTTCTCGTTCTTATATTTCAATCAAATTAGGAAAAAACTAAAAATATGTCCTAATTAATTGCAATGTATAGTCTCATTTTCCCAGTTGGGGGTCCTCGGATACAGCCTCCCTTTAGGGTGTACATCAAACAACCCCCCCCCCCCCCCCCCCCCCCCCCCCCCCCCAAACAAAAAAAAAAAAAAGACTCTGCTTATGCGAGAACTCTTGAGGCAGCGGGACTGCTGCTATTGTTGCTGTTGTCTCATTTTCCCAATATGTCCAGTAAGCTATATAATTTAAGGAGACAAAAAATTGATGAGTGAAGGAAAGAAGGGCAATAAATGTGCTTGCAAAGTTAACTTTTGATAAGACATACCTCACCAGGATTTACAGTTATAATATGAGGTGTGAAATTAGCACCATCAGCATGTCCAATCCCTTCACCTACACCACCACACCAAGTCCATAAAAATTACAGTTTTAGTATTTGCACTAACTTTTGGAAGTATAATCATAATAAGCTTACACTGCTAGCTTGAGTAACAAATAAATGCAGTTGACCATTAAAAAAATGCATCTATAACAGCTTGTGTGGATATCCAATCCAATCCCACAAAATCCCCCTCTATCAGTTTGATATTTGTTTGACAGTGTTAGTAACAAGCGGTTAGGAGATAGGAGCACACCAATGCTAGTTCATATTATCCCTAGGCCTACATGTCTTTTATTGTTGTTTTATTGCTGCTTGCATGTACGGTATTGCTTTATTTGACTCTTTTTTTATATTACTCCTTTTTTCTTTTTTTCTTTTTTAAAGGTTGGGAGCCCTCCCGTCGGGTAACACCTTTATAGGGGTAAGGGTGGGTATATCTTATCCCCAAACCCTACTATGGCAGGAGCCACTATAAGGCATTTTGTTTTTTTTTTTGGGGGGGGTGGGGGGGGGGGGAGGGGGAGGGGTAAGTGTTAGCCACAATAGCAGTAGCATAAAGCAAAACACATGATAAAAGATAAGTTATAATCAATAATTTGGAGTTAAAATGAGAAATTAAGCATGAAACATGGATACTTAATTCAGCATAAGGATTATTTTCAATTAATCATTTGTTTTCAAAATGGAAACAATACAGACACGGGTTATAAGACGTATTATGTAGATAAAGTAAAAAACGCACATTTTACCATATTACTAGCAATTGCTCTTTTTGAACAGAAAATATGGAACGTGTCAATACGCGTATTATATACGTTTTTTACTAACATAGCTGACAACCTCTCGAGCAAAAAGCAAAACAGATTATCAAGTTGAGATCGCATTACCTGCCTTCCATTTACCTCTAGTATGGTTTTTGCATTATATGAGAGCGTCGAATATGCCATCAATTCTCTTGTTATAAATCTAGGGTGGTGTTATTGCCAGGTCAATAAATATTATTATCAATGCAATAAAGTGACTTTCAATGAATAATAGTCACAAAATTTTCATAAAATTGCTCTAGCATTAACATTTTTGCCCTAGCAATAATATTACCCTAAATTCAATTATTATTTTTATCTACTCATTCAAAATCACATGATGAACGGAAGAAAAGAACCTGTATGGAAGTAAAGTAAAAATACTAAATAAAGATGGCTCCTGATTCTAACTCAAACGTTTTTGTATGAGAAGTTCAACATTTTTAGGCAGTTCATCCCCTTTAATCAGAGCTGGTCAAAACTCCAAGCAATCCAAGCAATTTCTTGGGTTTCCCAATTTGTTACAGGCCCCTTTTTGAAATTAATTAGAAGCTTAGTTCTATGGCATACAATCATTCATAATTGGATAAATAAAACATGCATATATATATTACATTATGAACACACATGCACAACTAAACTGGACACGTCACTTACCAGAAAAGGGCCTACCAATCAAAACTTACTTTGAACCCCTAAAATCTAGGGACTAACTCTGCCTTTAACCTCTCCCTTTCCTCGTCCCCATCGCTTTTTCTTCTTTTTATCTCTCATTCTGTGTTTATTAAATCTTCATTGGCATAATAATTGTAGTATTAGAGACAAGCCCACTTGAAAATGGATAAGTCTAGCTAGCATGTCAAGAATGATGCCATGCACTAAAGGCCCACAAGACCATCCATCTCTAGAACCATCAAGGAAGAAGATCTAAGATCTAAAATATCATCAATCGGTCGAGGAGCAAATTTCTTAAGCACTTTGCTTTTCTGTGCTATAGTAGCCAGAAAGATGTTAAGGAAACGAAATAAAGAAAACAAAAATTCAACAAGGGAAAGGAAAACAAGACATATCATAATTATGCCTACATCCAAGGAAGCTACAAAGATTTTTCACTATCTTTTGAGAAGAGTACAAGAGAATTCTTCTCCATGTAACATCTTGCAGAGGTGGAGTATAAGAATCTTTACAAGTAAAAGCAAATTTAGGCACCCTTTTCAAGTAAAAGCAATTATAGGAAACCTTTCTGATATCAAATGACCTAAGAGGGTACCAACATGCAAGCACCGGATCCCAGTAGAACTCCGAAATTAAACGTGCTTGGGCGAGAGTAGTACCAAGATGGGTGACCTCCTGGGAAGTCCTCGTGTTGCACCCCTTAAATTGGGGGTTCTCGGAGACGGCCTCCCTTCAGGGTCACCCTGAAGGGAGAAGGCTGCGTATATTCACCCCCCTAGACCCCGCTTAGGCAGGAGCCCTTGGAGCACTAGGAATGTTGCTTTTTTTCTTATATCAAATGACTTGCAAACAATCAACGTAATTTGCAGAACATAAGAATCTTTACAAGTAAAACGATGGGCCTTTTCACTGAGCAACTTAGAATTTGGCACAATTTCTATCAAGGGCTCATTGTACTAGCAAATTTAGGCCAGAAATATTTATAATAAAGCTTATTTCATAGCTAGATATGTTATGGAACTAAAAATTCGCTCTAGCAAAGGATTACTTCCTAGTCATACTTTATACTTGTTGTCTGCTCACCATCCAAATTGTTACTTCTTAATCAAGATTACTCCCTAATCATACTTTAGTCACGCTGTTTAATCATTTTACTTGATTCAAGGATCACAGAGATCAACAAACAACAATGTTATCGGGATTTTCAGAATTCTAAATTCTGGTCAAAGTACTCACAAGAGTAACAGAAACAGAATATTTATGCTTTTGTGCTTAAAATTAAAGATTTGCAAAATAACCAAGAAAATTGAGTAGTCAAATAAATAAGACTAAGAAAACTCCAACATATCCACATGACTTACTCACTCATTGAATCAAGTGATATAATTAGCTAACAAATCATCTATTTTCTTATCAAAATGATTCAAAGATTGTTCGAATCATGTTTCTATTAAGTGTGATATGCATTCAAAATGCAAATATCATTTCAAAACGTTCAATCGTGTTCGTGGGCATGAAACATTCGCATTTTAGAAGGTACCAGCAACTACACAAATAGTATAAATCAAATGAAGTAACAGCGTTAACATTCCAATTACCGATGGCTCCCATGTGGACTCTGGCCTGCTGGTTGGTATCCGCAGATGCACCCTTTAGCTTGCCCCGCTTTCCACTTGAATAATTGCCGGAGGATGGTGAAGCTGACCCAAGTGTCGATGCCCTGGATGTTACTGCACCATCTGGCCCATATTTTCTTGGCCTCCCCCTCTTCTTCTTCTCCATCATTCCACCCATGCGTGTGCCTGTTGGGGACATCGCCATTGTTGGCGATGTGTTTTCCTGTATGGGGCCTTCACCGCGAGGTGCTACATGGTAGTTTGATGGGACTTCGGAACCGATCACTGTCACTCCTGTGCTCATATTCTCCCTTTCCATACAGGTATTTCAATATTCCAAATACCGCTTTAAATCACTTGAAAAGCCAGTTCAAGCACTCATAACTGCACCCCACATCAGTAAAACTGCAGATAAATTCCTGGAACAGCGCGGCGAAACCCAGATCAGAGAATACAAGATCATTATAAACAGCTACGCCTTCAGCCAATTTTTAACAATATAAAACCATTTCTAGGGAGGGGTCTAAATGAGCCGAGCCGACTAAAGCTAGCTCATCATAAAGCTCGAAAATTTCAGCTCCTTTTGAGCTCAAACCGAGCCGAGCTTGCTCGTTTAGCTTATTGAATAGAGACCGAGTCTTTGGCTTATGAGTGTAAAAGAGCCTATATTCATATAATTTATTAGCTTAAATTTGCTAACCAAGCTAAGTTTGAGCCTCAATCGGCCTAGCTCTAGCCCAGATGAGTCTAGATTGAGCTTAAATGAGCCTAAAAATAACAAGCTCGAGCTAAGCTAAATGTAAACCAGTTGAGCCTCGAGCCTGATGAGCTCCAGCATGGCTCTGCTCAAATACACCCCTATTTCTGGATTTTCACCAATTAGCTCTAGCTTTTGGTATCGGAGCCTTATTGATCAAAAGATCACCAGTCCAAATCCCAACAGCCACCTTCTTAATATCCATAGCACTTTGCAAAAGGCAACAGATGAGCCTGTGCATCGTCCATGCTTCACGCTCAACGAGCTTTTAAATTGAGGGACATGTTAGAGTATAAAATTATTTTTGGATCATCATTGATTACTTCAAGGATAGTTGGTTCCATGACAAAAATAATTAGGGTTTCCTTCAAAATCCCTTTGAAGGCAAAATTGAAAAAAAGGAAGAAACTCATCTCGTTTGGTTCCCACGTGAACTGAATTCCTACTTGAAGTTGTAATTCTCGGGAATTCAATTTATGTATCAACTTCCCAGGAAGTAGGTGAAACATGTTTGATTGCCAGGATGGGAAGTAAAACTTCTTTCAAGAGGTTAGTTAAAAACACAAGAACTAGAACTTACATACGAAAGCTAGGTAAGTTACTTCCTACATTTTGAAATAATTGTAAATTGCTTAGTAATTTTCACTTCCCGCATTATGCCTACTTCCTATCAACCAAACAAGAGTCAAAATCCGTACTTTCCCATAAATTTCTAATTCCTGCATACCAAATGATGCCTAATCCAGCCTGTATTATGCATTAGCAAGTAATTTTTGTACAAACAAGAATGAAATTAGTATCAGTAAAATAATATTTACTAAATTCCAACTGTCCAAAACACAAGCCTTTATTTAACAGAGAAGTGCATTTTTCCCAAAAAATAGGAAAAATACCAAACAAATTAGCAAATCTACTAGTTACTGAACATTCTCTGGTCTTTCTTCTTCAGTCTTCTTAGGATCAAATTCAAAAATACAACTACCCTAGAGTTATTTTCTCCGTTCGTTCCTAATGTTTTTTAGTTTGTTCAAATTGGCCCATGTTTAAAATTTGTTCAAATTATCCTTTTTTCTTTTGTTCAAGATGGTCCACAACATTTTATTTAATGACAAAATTATTCTCTTATTTAATTTGTTTGCTTCTCAAGTTGGGGGTCCTTGAAAACAACCTCCCTTTAGGGTAGCACTTTGAAGTGATGAGGCTGCATACATCCACACCCCCCCCCCCCCCCCCCGCGGAGACCTTGCATATGCGGAAGCCCTCAAGGCACTGGGTCAGTTATTGTTGGTGGTGGTGTTGTATTTAATAACCAAAATTAAGTAAAAATTTAAAAAAAAGAGGGTTTAATTTTGAACAAATTTAAAAACATTAGAAACTATTTTGAAAAAAAGATCAAGGACTAATTTTACACAAACTTAAAAACATTAGGGAGTATTTCAGGAAAGAAAAAAAAGAGGGACCAATTTTGAACAAACTTAAAAAATTTTAGGGACTATTTTGAACAAATAAAAAGAGAAGGAACTAATTTTGGACAAAGTTAAAAAACTATATACTAATTTTGAACAATATCAACAAACTCAGTGCCTTTAGGGCTCCTGCATAAGCAGGGTCTGTGAGGAGTAGGATGTATATAGCCTTAACCTTTAAGGGGAGTTACCCTAGCAAGAGGTTGGGAACCACTGTATACTAATTTTGAACAAACTTAAAAATATTAGGGACTAACAGTGCAAATAACTCCAAAACCCTCAGCGTAAAAATTCCAACCAGATTTTGGTACAACACCACCCTAGTTCTTCAAGAGTCTCCTGCCAAGCAAACTCTGGGAGACTAAGCAGCACACACCTTACCCCTATAAAATGCTACCGTAAATACAGTTTATTTCCAAAGGCCCGCAACTTTAAAAAGAACCGTATTCAAGTCAAACAAAACAGACATGTGTAATAAAAATAAACACTACTCAAGTCAAATAAAACAACAACAATAACAAACATATAAGCCTAAAGACACCGTAAACCAAGCAACTAAATTTCGATGAAAACCTAAATTTCCATCACTAATCAACTACAAACTCCACATTTTTTCTCACAAACAAATCAAATTAAACTAATTTCAAAAAAATTAAGCTACTTAAAACCAGTAATTAATCAATAATTAATTAACCGCCAAGAATATCAGAGTCAATAGTGTTCAAACCTGTTCAAATTCAAGCAATCCTCAACTGCAGCTAAAACGACGCCGTTTTACACTATCAAACAATTCACTGTATTAATCATCAAATCGTCGGTCACAAAAACCGCTTTCTCTCTCCGGATTTCCGGCGTGATAAGACAAAGAAATCTGGTTTTCTGCCGGAAAACCGCTAGTGGATTTGCTAAAAATTGTCTGAATACAAAGAAGGGGGGAAAATGAGAGTGTAGAGTTGAAAATAAATTAAAAAAATATATGAAATGAGTGTGTGTGAATGGAAAACGAAGCAAGAGAGAGATAGAGAGGAAAAAATGTACATTACTTTTTTTTATGCAAAGGGAGGTGAATTATTTACTTTATTGTTATTAATAAAATAATATTTAGGTTAGAGTAAAAATTACAATATTGTTATTATCCTGATAAAATTATTACTATTTGAGTAATAATTATTGAGTACTTCACATGTGAATTTTTATAAGAATCTCATATTTGAGTTGTAAGAGTGAAAAGATCAATTTATAAGTGTAATAGATTGTTCCGCCTATTGCCAATTGGTTTTATGATAAAACCTCATCTGGACTTATATGCGAATGTTATGTATTCCAACTCCGTGGGTCAGGCCTAAAAGGCTCTATGAAATTTAACATAGCATCAGAGCGGATTAATTATGTTAAATTTCACCAGGTCTTTAGGCCCGACCCACGGAGTTACCCACTAGGTTTATAAGGTGATTTCTTCTTTCTTTCAACTCCAATATGGGATTCCACAAGACTAACATATAAGTCCTCAACACTCCCCCTTACATGTGAGTTTATAACAAACACACCCCTCAAGAGATCGAGATTATCAGCCCACTTTGATACCATGTTAAATTTTACCGTACCTTTTGACCCAACCCATATGAGATCCACATATAAACTCAAGTGGGGTTCCATCATAAAATTAATTGGCAATAGATGTAGTAGCCTAATACATTTATAAATTAATCTTTTCACTTTTATAACTTTAATGTGGGATTCTTATACAAGACTCATAGATGAGGTATTTTACAATAATATGATGAATAAATATTAAGAGCCATAAAATTACCTAAAAATTTTGTGATTTTCCTATGACAATTATAATTATATGATGACAACAATATTATCCACAAATTAATGTTAGATGTAAAAATTTATACATATTCTTTATTATAAGTCACGCTGTTGCGCAAAAATTTTATATATATATATATATTAACTACCATGATAACAACTCCACACCAATAATTATACATTTATTTAAATTAATTTTTACTTTATTATTTAAATAATTTTATGGGTAACTTTATTGTCATGATGAATATGTTAATGTTAAAGTAATTTTGCTTTATTTATTACAAGTCACATCCTTCATCTAATAATAACACTTATTTTTTTAACAATAGTAATATCATATTCTATATTTTATTTTATAATAAAATTTATTCTTATTTAAAGTTAGAAATTCAAATGAAAACTAAATATTAAAAACAATTTAAGCAAGAAAAGTTCAACTAGTTGGAATGAAAACTAAAAACTAAAAATTTTAAACAAGTTAAGTTCATTTTTAAACTTTAGTTATTAGTTTTTTAAAAATAAAAAAAAAATCAAACTAGTTATTAATTTTTAACAAATATCAAATATTAGATAAAAGGCTAATTTAATCATAAATAAATAAAAAAAATGGGAGTTATTTATGTCAAAAGTTTATATACTTTATCTATTATGTTAATTTAGTATTTATATTTTAAATTGTGTCAATTTAGTCCCTATATAATCTAAAATATGTCAATTTAGTCCTTATAAAAAAAATTATATTAAGTTTTAATAAAAATTTAATAATTTGGTCCCAAAATAGGTTAAATTAAATAAACAAATAAATTTATAATAAGTTAGTTGTATTTAATATAATTTTATCGTTCAAAATTATATCATTAACATAAGTTAAATTTGATCAAATGACTAAAATGATACATTCTAAATTGATCAAGGATTCAATTGCCATAATTAAAAATATAAAGACCAAATTAATATAACGGACAAAGTACAGAGACCTTTAATATAAATAAATAAATAAATTATTTTAAAACTAATAAGATAGTGAATTAAAATAAATTTAAAAATATTAAAAATCAAACTCGAAGCAGGTAGAAATAATTATTAATTATAACATGAGGTTGCCAAAAGCAAGAAATAAATTTTGGTTAATGATATGAATGGAGTCCGGAAAAGAATTTGAAATTCTAAGGGTGAAAAGGTAAATTCGTGTGAAAGAAATAAAGTAAAAGGTAAAGACCTTATTTTCTTTCTTTGTCATATTCCTATCTATCTTAAAATTTAAGAATACAAAATAAATTTTATAATAATTAATCTAAAAATAATTTAACTACATATCGATACATCAAAAAATAATTTAACTTTATTTTTTAACTAAAAAATAACCCAAACTCTAACTTTTCTACAAAAAAGTAACCGAACTCTATTTTCTAACAAAAAAAAACTCAACTCTAACTTTTTTACCAAAAATAACTCAACTATAAAATTAATTTAAAAAATACTGAATTAATGGCTAAATATGGCGTGTGGTATAATGCTTCGACAATATATTTTTATTCTATGTATGTTTTATTTGGCTTGATTTTTTTCCTTACCTAACCAAATTAAAAATACGTTTTTTTTTTTTTTTATAATTGAGTATTTTTTTTCAAAAAGGGTAACATCTTGAGGCAAAGAACAACCAAAACAATAAAGGAATGTAACTAGAGAACTAAGGTTGCAAATGAGCCAAGCTGAACCAGAGCTTGCTCGACTCAATGCGACATATTCGATATTGATATCATTTATCTAACCAAACTGCACATCTATGCTCACTCAGCTCGCTTACTAAATGAGACCGCCTACAGAGAACAAGGCAAACCAAAAATACATAGAACAAAAATATACTGTTGGAGCATCATAATTCAGTATTATTTAAATCAAATTTTTAGAGTTTGGTTATTTTACATTAATTTTAGAGTTTGGTTATTTTTTGATAAAAAAGTTATAGTTGGGTTATTTTGTAGTAGAAAAGTTATAGTTAGTTTATTTTTTTGGTTATAAAATAGAGTTCAGTTATTTTTTGGTATATTAACATATAGTTGAGCTACTTTTAGATTAAGATTTTTCTAACATGTGCCCTGAATATTTATTACATTAAATTCTTATATTTTATTGGTCTATAAAAAAATAATAATATTTTTTTAATATTTGGATGATTTAGAAAAAATTCAATAAATACAAGTGTAACAAATATTCTTTAACAAGTGCCGTTAAAAAATCCGTTTGATTAATTATTGTAAATTTTAGCCTTATTTATATTTAAATACTCTACCTTTTTTGAAATAATAAAAAAAAGGCCTTGACCTTTGATTTATTAAAAAGGCCCCTAAATTTTTATCGTATTAATAAAAAGGTCCGTAAGTTTTTGTGGCATTAATAAAATGGCCCCTGTCCTACTTAATGATGTCATTTTTAATCCACATAGTTGAGGTGATAGCGGTGTTTTTATTAATGTTGCATTAAAATAACAAAAGTACCTTTTAATAAATATTTTTAAACAAACTAAACGAAAATAGATGGCTTCTATTTATTTTATTTTTTTTGATAAATAGCGATAAAATCGAGATACAAGCAGATCACTCGCAAGGCGAGGCCTGAGTCCCACCGCAACAAAACAAGGACCAAAAACAACGAACACAAAACAAAATGACAGACCACTGGGAACAAACACTCGACTCAAACACAATACAGCAAACACCGAGCACAAAATAGACCAAACACGGGAGACAGGGCAAAACAAGAAGCTAGAACAAACTCAACCAAGGACCCCAGTTGAATAAGAACTAGAAGATCAGCATATGAAACGAGAGCGGGACTGAAGCCTCAACCAAAAAAAGTCCATCCACATCATTTTTCAAGTATGTCTACCATCATAGTTGGATCCAAGCCATCAAAATTAAAACCCACCCTTTTTTCCATCTCTGTTACTCGCTTCGCGTCCATAATTTTCTCATCATACTCCGCTTCTGTAATCTTCTTGTTCTGATTCCCCCTCCTCCGTTTTTTCTTCTTCCTGGCCGTCCTTGATGATTTTCCTGTACTACTTCTGGGGGTCATGTCCATCAGGAATTCCTAAAGCTCCTACTTCTCTATCTCTTTCATCTTTCGCTTCAGCTCTTTCCTACTCCTTTTTGATGTCATTTGTTTTTTTTTCCTCCACCGAGCAGTGCTAGGCCCTTCCATAGTTGGCACCGTCACATTATGAATCTCGGTCGTACTATCCTCTGTATGCAGGTGTCTAATCAATACAAGGGGCTCAAAGCCTGGGGGGAATTCCGGACCAGAGGTAGCAAAGTTATTTTCACTATTGTTTCCCGTATCTTCAGTCTCCTGATGTGTTATTTGGGTACGAGACTGTGCTGATACAGTCTTTTCAGTCTCAATCCACGGTAGTAGAAGGGGCTGATGCTGATTTTGCCGTACGTCTTGAAATGTGAGTTGGGCCAAAGGCTGCGAACTGTACGAGATCAATGTGGTGTGGGGGTAGAGGCATCCCAAATGCCACCTCCCAAGTACCTTACTATTGACATGCAAGGATACCCGTCCTAATGTCTGACATTCGGCATCCAGCACTTCATTCGTTGCATTTGTATCCGGATTTCTCCGCTCCTCACCAATAGGCACAACATCTGTTATTCGCTCAAACATAGGCTGAACCCGTACCATTTCCAAAGCTGTTGCGGTGAGTATCGCTGGGACCATCTCCAAACATCTCGAATACCGTGTTTATGAAGTAAGAATAAGGGAGTTAAAGCGTACTTTAAGTCATTTTATTATAGCATTAATAAAAAATAGTTGTCACACCAACTCTGCCGATGAAAAATGACGCCTTCATGCTTGAGAGGGTTCTTTTTATTAGTAAGGTAAAAATTTATGGGCTTTTTTAATAATTCAAAAAGTTCATAGTTATTTTTATTATTTTCAAAAGTGTCAGAGTACTAAAATGTAAGCGACCATAAACTTTATTCTAGTGTTATTTATATCAAAAATTATTGTATTTTGCTTACTATGTAAATTTAGTCTTTAGAAATATAATTTTTCAAGTTAATTGTTTCATTAAGTCGTAATTAAGTTAATGACGTAATTTTTAGTGACACAAACATGTTGGATTCAAGTAACACAATACAAACTCACTTCTTAACCCAGTTTAAACGAATTCGTGACTAAATTATTAAAAATTTTATTAGCAACTTAACATAGTTATTGAATTATCAAATTAACACGTTACAATTCTTATATAAATTAAATTGAAACAATTAAAAGTACAACTTTGAAAGCAATGATATTTCACTTGCCGATTAGCAAAAAATAATAAGAGTTCTTTGCACCAAATGTCTGTGTAATTTTTTCACCGTATCAATACAGTACTTATACTTCTAGTTTTATTAATTTATTCTCTTTACGATTTATACTATGTCAATTTATTTATTTTGTTAAATTAAAGTTAAGTTAATGATGTAATTTTTTATAGCCAATCAAGTTAGATACAAGTAACCTACTACAAAAATTAATTCAACTAATGACTTAGTTTAACCTAATTCATAGTCGAACTGTTAAATATTATGTTAAAAACGTAACATAAATTTTATACTAAAGATCAAACTAACACAATATCATTATATAAAAACTAAATTGACAGAATTAAAAATAAAATAATTAAATTAACACGGTGGAGAAAGCTAAGAATCTTTGACGTAAATAATCCTGAATAAAATAAATGGTTTTTACTAAAATTATTTAAATTTTACGTACAATTTTAAAAAACCCTAAATTTTTAATTTTTTAAGTTCATACCTTAATAACATTGTCAATTTTAATCGGGGATATGCTTTGGGGGTGTGTCGTCAGCGGATAAATTAGCCATACTTCAGGAGCTGGGTTTTGGTGAGCTGGTTCTTCCTTTGCGGTATCTCGGGATGCCCATTGCGGGTAGCCGTTTGCTTGTCGATCAGTTTAATCCTTTGATTCAGAAAGTCCGGGATAAAATTTCTAACTGGAGTGCTAGGCAACTTTTTGCAGCTGGTCGGCTCGAATTGCTCCGGCCAACTGTTGGAGGGATCCTCGGTTATTGGTTTAATGTTTTCTTGGTCCCAGCTTCGGTCTTAAAGCAATTGCAAGGTATGTGCTCCTATTTTCTCTGGAAAGGAGGGGAATATCATGGGGGCATTGGGCTGTCCCGGTGTCTTGGAGTCGAGTTTGTCTTCCTAAGGAAGAGGGTGGGTTAGGACTTAAACAATTTGATTTGTGGAATTTTTCATGTTTTGTTAAGCTTTTGTGGGATGTGCATTGTCGAAAGGATTTGCTTTGGGTGAAATGGGTTCATGAATTTTATATGTAAAAGGAGAATATTTGGACCGTTAAGAGTCGAGTTCATGATTCTGCTTTATGAAAATATCTCCTCAGATGTAGAGATCGCTGGTGTGAAATGCAAGGAGATGTTGACAGGGAGATAGTGGTGCTGCATAAGCTTTCTGCAGCGAGGATCCGGTCCTCTATTTTTGAGGTAATTCGATCACGAGGTCCGGTTTGGCATTGGAACACGTCGGTTTGGGGGACTGCTTTGCCTCGGCACTCTTTTTATCTTTGGAAAGCGATCTCAGCAGGCCTTTTTACACATGATAGGCTCCGGAGGAGTGGTTGGACACTACCGAGTCGATGTGCTTTATGCGAATGTGACTGTGAATCCCTTAACCATATATTTCTTTGAGTGTGATTTTTCTTTCCATGTTTTGAGTGTGGTATTAGAGTATTTTGATCTTATCCCGTTGAGAACTCTCAGCCGTATGATGGATTGGATTGGTTCCCGGGTCCGGAATAGATTGAGGTCAAGCGTCTTGAAGAGAATTGTAATTGCAGTCACGGTAAATAACCTATGTGTCGAGCAAAATAGGCGGATCTTTCACAATAGTGGATGCAAGCTGGATGAACTTAGTAGAGCTATTATTTCGCAAGTGTGGTATCGTTTTAACTTTTTATTTTGTGATTAGTTTTGAGCTAGCTTGGTGATAGTTGTATTGAGAGAGTGATCTTTTCTTTGGTTGTTATTTGATCTTTGTATTCGGATTTGTTTGAGTTATATTTCAGTGCTTGCCATTTGGCAAAAAAAAAAACATTGTCAATTTTCATTAGGTTTTGCTGACATGGCCACAACAACAACAACAATAACAACAGTTCAAATGCCACAAGGGCTTCCACGTAAGCAGGATCAAGGGGTGGATATACACAGTATTCTTCCTTTAGTGTGCTATCCTGAAGGGGTTTTGCTGACATGACTCTTAAAGAAAAATAGAAAACAATTTAAAAAAATTCTGAATTTATATTTAAAATATTTTTTAAATATCTTAAATACTTAAAAAATATTTTAAATATCTAAAAATATTTTTATAATTTAAAAAATTATTTTTTAAAATATTACATTAGTGAAAATTAACTAATATTAAAGGCATCATATTTATATGTATCATTAAAAAATTTAAAATTTTAGATAATTTTTTAAAAATACATATAAAATTTACATAATATTTAATAAAAAATCCAAATAAATATATCTTTGTATAAATAAAAAATTTTAATACAAAAAAAGCTGCAAGGACAGCACCCCGGGAGGGGTGGGAAGCGTATTAACTAACTAAAGACTTCCTTTTGTTTGCCGCTGACTTGTTTGTCGTTTTCTCTCTCCAAAAATATTCTCTTTCCACTTCTGCCCCTGCTTTTTCCCTTTATTTACAAAAGATGCCACCGCGTGCCCGTAAAGCAAAAACAATGGGCTTTCTCTTTGATTATCGTGTTCTTTTGAATATCCTATCTTCCTTATATTATATACAATTAAAAATTAAGATTACTTATACCAAAGATTTTTATACATTATTTTAAAAATAGAAAAAAATTTACAAATAAAATTACCCATTAAATTCGTTCACTTTGTCCTCAAACAACTTTTTTGACTATTTTACCTCTCAAAATAAAATAGTTAAGTGTTCAATTTTATTTTTAAGTATGGGTTTTGTTTTTGAGGAAAAATAATAAATTTTTTATATTTAAAAAAAAGAGATTTTTTATATTTATAAAATTATTATTTTAATTATTATAGTGATATTATAATATTAATAAAAAATATTATATTTTATTTTATAATATTTTTTATGAAAATTTTAAAAAACTTTTTTTTTCTCAACTTATAATATTATTACTATAATTAATTTAAATAATTATATATTTATAAACATAGAAAATTTCATTATTTCTTTTGTTAAGAATATAAAATTTCTAATTTTTGCCTAATAATTAAAATTATTTTCTAAAAATAAAATTAAAATTTAACCACTTCACTTTTAAAGGACAAAATTGTCAAAAAAAAGTTGTATGGGGTTAAGTGGTAAAATTTTAAAAGTGAGGAGGTTATGTAAGTGCTTTTATTTGTGAGAAACTTTTATGTTTTTGAAGCAAAAGATAGGAAAATTTTCTGTAATTTATCCAAAATTAAATATCTTCACATATATGAAAAATATAGAGTTATATATATTTTAGTATTACTATGTTTTTTGAAATAATAAAAAGACATTAATTTTTTAAAATAACAAAAAGGTTTATAAGTTTTAATCATATATTAATAAAAAGAGACTTATCTTTAACATGATGACGCTATTTTGCGTTAATAGAGCTAATGTGGCAACTTTTTTTTTTACTAGTGCTACAGTAATAATTAAGCAAAAAAAAGATAATTATAATACAATATCTTAAATTTTGTGCTTATAAAATAAGAAAATGGGTATTGAACGATGCTTTTGTTATTTTACTACCGTATTAATAAATAAGTGCTCGTCAGCTCTGTCAAGGAGAATGACATCATTACAATGAAAAGTGGCCTTTTTATTAAAACGATAATAAATTTAGGGGTCTTTTCATTTATTCAAAAAAGTCGAAGTCTTTTTAATTGTTTCCAAAAACATCATGGTATTATATATATATATATATATATATAACTGTATAAATTGCTTATATATATACATATAGACATGACTCACATGTATAGTGCCTATATATATGGGCATGAGTAGAGGGCGAGAGATAAGAAAATGAATTATGGGCCACAAATTTAATTAAATTACGTGAAAGAGGTGCTGTCAGGTAGGAAGAAGATGATGTCACCCTCGGATATAGCCTCTTTTTAGGGTAGTACCCTGAAGGGGTCAAGCTGCGTACATCTCACTCCTCCCAGACTTTGCATATGCAGGAGCCCTTAAGGCATTGAGTTTGTGTACATATATATATATTGTTAGGTTATGTCTCAAATTATTTGTTTTAATTTTA
Organism: Simmondsia chinensis; assembly: GCA_018398585.1. Classification (NCBI taxonomy): domain Eukaryota; kingdom Viridiplantae; phylum Streptophyta; class Magnoliopsida; order Caryophyllales; family Simmondsiaceae; genus Simmondsia; species Simmondsia chinensis. Next base: position 3,470,633 of record JAGTTD010000007.1, on the reverse strand, counting down.
TGGGGTTGCCGTAGGGTTACCGATCGATCGGGAGGGAATCCGATCGATCGGGTGATTTAAGAAAAGATTTGGGAGTTTTTAGGAAATTAGAGGGCCGATAGATCGGCCCGATCGGGTGTTTCCCGATCGATCGGGTCCTCCTAGGCACGGCTCTATTTAAAGGACGTAGGGTTTACGTCATTTATCATCCAATTAAAGGCTGTGAGGCGCCGCCATTAAGAGTAAGGGGATTTCGTAATTCCTCTTGTTTTGCGTGAATCATATTATTTGAATCGAATCAAGTGATTAGGGTTTACGTTTCCGCATTAAGTTTACCCTACCAAATTGATATCATAATATATCATATTTGTTTAAGTTTTCTTTACATATTTATTCATTCAAAATTACATAAACATCATTACAAACCTAACAACCAAATGGCTCACAATATGTGGCCAAATAATTCAAATAAATAGAGTAAATAATTGGCATGCTCGAGGATAAAGGTGGGATTTGTTTAGGTGTGAGTACAATCAATTAGTCAAAGTATAAGCATGTCCCGCTCACTTAAATATATGTCCTTTCTGGGCAAATTCATATTATAAGAGGACATTTTTTTAAAGAAGCATTAACATTAATTATATGTGTTAATCAAAATCTACCTACACATTTTTTGTTAAATTGTAAATGAGAGAGGATTAAGATGCCATTATGGATCCACCACTGATGTTGATGATTATATATGGGATTTGGGGGTTATAATTAGATATTATAATCCTTAGATTTCATAGTAGATACGGTACTCGTTTGAATCTCGTGGTTTTTTTTTTCTCTAGTTGAGAGAGAGTTTTAACATAAATATTGTAATATTGTGTGTTGTTTCGATGATATTTTGACGTTTTTCACTTCCGTTGTGCTTGTGTGGATTTTCCTAACAAAACTATACTATAATTTTAACATAGTTATAGAAATTACAAGAAAATATACAAAAAGTTACAAAAATGAATCAAGAACAACTTAGAACACACTAGATTTATGTGGTTTAGAACTAAAAGTTGGTCCCATGTCTATGATGTCCGAAGACGAGAGGAGATTACGAGTATAATCAATATTATAAATAAAAGCAGTTACAATAATGACCTCTTACACTAGCTAGAAGAAGAAGCAAAACGTAAGGTCTTGTTTAGAAATTGAAAACCATTTTCATTTTTCATTTATGACTTTCCTTTCATCTCTAGTTTCATTTTTTCATTTTCTATTTCGAAAACATATTTAAAATTGGAAAATACGATCAAATAACCCGACCCATTCCTTAGTCACTAGGTCTGTCGAGGCAACTATGACCTTAGTAAATCTGTTTCCTCTATCTTTATTCTTTCGCTCGAGGCACAATCTACAAATGTGCCATTCTTTATTGCAATAGTGACACTTCACGTTCGTATAATCCTTTTTACTGAGATCTATGTCGCAATTTTCTAATCTTGTTATCACAAGTTTTGGAAAGGCCTCCTGTTGTGTGGTCTTCCAACGTTGTCAAAATGGGCGTTTTAAGTTGAAAATAAAGCAAAACAATGTTAGGATTAGGGGTGTTCGTTTTGATTTAGCTTTGACGTCTCTTTTTATGCGAGGCATCTTTTACACTGTGCAACTCTAATGTAAGATGTTCTCGCTAGACTCATATATAAGAGTTCTTAATACTCCCTATCACATGTGAGTCTTCTTAAGTCCACTCCTCGCTTTTCACAATTCAATCCAATTGGAAATTACGCTCCAATTGGATCCATCACTCATTGGAGAGGCTCTTGGGCCATCAAATTTACTTGCACCCCTCTTCTCAAGGACTTAATGCTACAAACAATAATGCAGGCTCATATACCCGTTTTCATATCATGTTAGAATTTATCCGTGCCTCGAACCCAACCTACGAAGTTGGCACACGTAAGATCAACAAATATGGTGTTTTATCCCAAAACCAATTGACATTAGGTGGAGTAACCTAATAAACTTATATATCGATCATTTCTCTTTCACAACTTCTATACGGGATTCAACTAAACTCGCACATACAGTCAATAACGAAAGGAGAAATTCAACACTAACAAGTCTTACACCCTCAAGCTTACATAGTCACACAAATCCAATTTTTAAGGGAAGTTAAATCACAACATTTAAGCACAAAACCATAGCTACTCATTCAAAGACTTTGATTTCCATACATAAAACCAAACCATAATATAATTAAATACCCAATCTTATAATATAAGAATTTTTTTAATTTATGTATACCAGATAATGTGATCGTTATGGCCTCTTTGGCTCAGGTATTCTCTATCACCAAGCTATGTATCTAACCCTTTTAAACATGCAGAGCAATTTCTTGTACAGTCTTTTCATTATGTATTGCCACGTCATTTAGTATATATATATTAAAAAAATTCTTAATATATAATATGATTATTATTTGGAGATTATTATTATTATGATTATGATTATGATTATGATTATTCGATATAGCAACAACATTCGCTAGCATGACCATGACCCGGCCCACAATGAATACTAGACGGGTCCAACCCGATCCGCTCACATTGAAGCCCACATTGCTTTGGTGTTGTACATGGCCCCATGTACACACAATCTGGACCCTCCTCTCCTGCATTTATTATAATTTTAATTAATAATTCTAATAATTCTAATGATAATAACAATAATAACAACAACAACAATAATAATAATAAAAATAATAACAACAACGGTTTTTTTAGAAACCATATTGAAATGTTACCATAATTTTTTAATTTTTCAGAAAATTGGCTCTAAAAGTTTTAATTTTTTTTTCAATCAACCACCTTAAATCACGTTGTAATCTATCCATTAAATATTACATAGCTTCCATGTGGTACTTAGCCCACCTTATTTTTTTAATGCACACGAAACATAATTTGAAACTAGTCAAGTTGGCCAAGTATTCATCTGCAGGGCCCCTCTCCCGCCTAAGTTTGAATCCAAGGGAGATTGAAGAGACGGGATTTGTACCTTGGCGGTGAATGGGGTGGAAAATGCTTTGTCACTTTAGATAAATTAAGTTACGCTTATTGACCACTCAAAAATCTATATAAAAGTCATTAGAAGGTAATGAACAATTAACAGTGTGATTTAAATCAATTGACTGAAAATTTTTAGACTTTTAGAACTGATATTTTGAAAAATTACAAAGTTGCGGTGGTTAAATAAAAATTGAAAACCCTTTTGTAAAATAATAATAATAATAATAATAATAATAATAAGGGTTATTCATGCTAAAGGTTCCTGTACTTTGTCCATTGTGTCAATTTAGTCCTTATACTTTTAATTGTGTTAATTTAGTTCTTGTACAATTCAAAATGTGTCAATTAGGTCCTTAGAGAAAGTTTTATGCTAAGTTTATTGAAATTTTTAATAGTTCGGCCACGAATTGAGTTAAATTAAGTAAATGGATAAATTTAATAAGTTGTCTGCATTTAACATAATTTTGCCATTCAAAATTATGATATTAACTTAATTTAAATTACCAAAGGACTAAATTGACATATTTTAAATTATTTAGGGATAAAATTAATACAATTAAAAGTATAAGGATTAAATTGACATAATGGATAAAGCACATAGACTTTTAGCGTAAATAACCCTAATAATAAAAATAATACCTGTAGAGGGGGCCGAAAGAGTAAGAAAGAGCAAGAAGAAAGAAATAAATTGAAGCCTTTGTGAAGCCATTTTGTTCTTTTAGATCAGTTTATGTTATTTATCAACCCCTCCTTATATATAGTTTTTTTTTTTTAATTATTTTTTTGGGGGTTATTTTACAGCAAAAAATCACTAGAACAATAACAACAACAGTTCCAGTGCCATAGGGGGTTCCGCACGAAGCAGGGTCTGGGGGGTGGATGTACGCAGCCTTTCCCCTTCAGGGTGGAAGAGAGGCTGTTTCCGAGGACCCCCATCCTAAAGATTGAGTCGTCATGAGAATATGGTATCCTGGAAACCATGGAAGCCACAAAGCATCAGCTTACAGCAAAAAATCACTAAATTTAGGAAAGATAATTAATTAAAAATTTAACATAATTTTAGGATGATGTTAATACTAGGGGTGTAAATGAGCCGAGCTGGCTCACGAGCCCTTGCGAGCCGGCTCGTCATAAAGCTCAAAAAGCTCAGCTCGCTTTGAGCTCGAGCTGAGCCGAGCCGGCTCATTTAGCTTATCGAGCTGAGCCCGAGCCCTGTGAAGCTCGAGCTCGTAGGCTCGCGAGTCTAAACAAGCTTTTTTTAGCATATTTGCTTAAATATTGCCCAATGAAGCCATATTGGAACCTAAATGAGCTGAGCCAAGCTTAAACGAGACCAAACAAGCCTATATTGAGATTAAATGAGCTGAAATATTGCAAGCCTAATTTGAAGCTCACCGAGCTTTGATCGAGCTGAGCCGAGCCGGAGCTCTTGACGAGCCGAGCTCGATCTTGAACTTTCAAAGCTCGACGAGCTTCGAGCCAAGCCCGAGCCGAGCTTAAAGCTAACGAGCCGAGCCTCGAGCCTGGCAGGCTCGGGCTCGGCTCGGCTCAAATACACCCCTAGTTAATACCAGTGCAGATTATATTGATGCCAGGGCATTTTGTAAATTGGGTTATTTATGTCAAAAGTTTCTGTATTTTTTCTATTATATCAATTTAATCCTTTTAATTTTAATTATGTTAATTCAGTCCCTGTACAATTTAAAATGTGTCAATTTAGTCATTTGGTCAAATTTAAGTTAAGTTAATGACGTAATTTTAAAGAACAAAATTATGTTAGACGCAAGTAACTTATCATAAATTCATCATTTTACTCAATTTAATTGAATTCGCGGCCAAATCATTAAAAATATGATGAAAAACATAACATAAAATTTTATTGATGCCAGGGCTGGGTTATTTATGCCAAAGATTCATGTACTTTGCCCATTATATCAATTTAGTGCTTGTAATTTTAATTATGTCAATTCAGACCCTAATCAATTTAATCCTTTTGTCAAATTTAAGTTAAGTTAATGACATAATTTTGAACATGGGAATTATATTTGATACAAGTAACTTATCATAAATTCATCCGTTTACTCAATTTAACCTAATTCGCGGCCAAATCAAATCATTAAAAATTGATTAAAAACTTAACATAAAATTTTTTCTAAGGACCAAATTGACATATTTTGAATTGTACAAGGACTAAATTGACGCAATTAAAAGTACAAGAAGTAAATTGATATAACCAATAAAGTACAAAAAATTTTGGTATAAATAATAGAGATTTTTTACCCCAATGGCACGGTTTCAAAAAAAATTACCAAAATGGCATGGTTTACTATAGCTTCTTCAACATACGTCGTTTAAAATGGCATAAGACCTGTGTAAATGGAGTACGTTGTATTTTGCTGTCATATGCCGTTTGTAACGGCATATGAACAATATTTTTTTTTACGAAAGCACAGATAATTTGCATTTTAAAAATTAATAATTTAAAATTTTAATAATTTTTAAAATTTTTTTGAGAAAGTATATTAACTTCATCATAACATTGTATGTGTCATCTTTTTAATTGTCACGTTACCTGCCACATATTCTTTTTTGTTGTCATGTTATTTTTTTGAGTAATTGTCCTAGTCACTTATAAATAGTTGATATCTTTCCTGATTCTTTTCTAAATAATATTTATCTTCTTGGTCATTTTTGTAAAGTATGTTGCCCTTGTTGTGAATAATATCATTTTTAAAAATTTTTACCATTTATGTTTTCATCCAAAAAGTAATGTATAATTTCCACATATATAATATTAGTTCAACAAAAATTTAATGAGTACCTAAATAATGAAATGACCTGTATATATTATTATTATTATTCACTATATTAAATATAGTAAATAGAAAGCAACATACATTCCCAATGCTCCAATGGCTCCCTTCAGGCATAGCTATAAACTATATGACAGATTCCCTTATATGCTCTTTTTAAGTATAACAAATTATACAAATAAAAGTATCACAATATGATGTGAATTCTTTTGAAAAAATAAACAGTCAAAATACCAGTGTGTTATTCATAAGAAAATACATTTTCATTCTTTCCCTAAATTTTGGAACTTTGGTGTTATGAAATCAGCCATAAATTTTACGCAGAGTTGATCATACAGATTAGTTGAAGAATTTTGCTCCACTTTTCAGTGAGCAACATTACTTTTGTCACATTTTGTAACTAAACAAGGAAGAAAAAACAATGCCAGAGAAAAAAATATTCTTAGTAAAGAAAATTTTCGGATGCCAAATGATGCAAATAGCCATAAGGCAATCTTTAATATTGTTTTCTATTTATCATTTTTTATTCTTAGTTAAAATTTTAAATTACTTATGTAAAATAATTTTAAAAGAATAATTTTTAAAATACAAATTAGCTGTGTTTTTGTTAAAAAAATATATAAAATACTGTTCATATGCGGTTACAAATGGCATATAACAGTAAAATTTTGGTCGTACGCCGTTACAAACGGCATACGTTGTTCATACCTGGGTCGTACGCCGTTTTAAATGGCGTACATTGAAGAAGTTGCAGTAAACTATGCCATTTTGGTAAATATTTTTTGAATCATACCATTTTGGTATTTTTTTTTTGAAACCGTGCCATTGGGATAAAAAGCTCTAAATAACACTTGTAAATTCTAACATTTCTTTCCTTTAATGCCGATATTTTTGGATCCTAATTTGGTATTTTCCCAAATCTAGCCAGAAAATTAGAATGCATTATTACTGTAGGATAATATTTTCATAGATGTATAAAGGGTATTTAATGATAATAAACTAATATTACTAATGTATATTATTATTCATTACTATTTCCTACTTTGACTTAATAATATAAATTAACTAATAATAGTAGGTTAATTATCAAAAAAAAAAAAAACTAATAATAGTAGGTAAAAGAAAATTACGATAATAGTTAGTCATGATAGTGAAAAGTGGTGAGTGTAGGGACCCATGACCATAAAAGGCGTGGTGGTCGGTGGGGGTAGAGATAACAAGTAAAAACAGATTATGTAGTGTTTTTAAAACTTTTTTTAAAATAAGTTGTGAAAAAAATCTAGGTTTATATTTTTTTCTACTTCGTCATAAAATAACTTTTTCATCTTTCTATTTAAGATATAAAAATATCTTTTCTATCAACTAAACGTAAGTCCTGTAGTCAATTAGAGCTTTTCCACAGTTTTAAACTGTTAAAAAGTTAAACCAAACACAACCTTAAACCAATACAATATGGCCATTAATTAAGTAGATTAGATACAATATGGTCTCTAATTTTATTACCACTAATGTCGATTTTCCAAGTTAATGTGTAATCAAACTAGATTATCTAATCTTTATTTAATTAATGCATAATTAAGTTTCAATGGAAAAGGAAGCCATAGGAGGTCGCAAATTGACTTGCAAAACTCGTAAATCGACCCAATTCGAATAGAAAATTTGTCTTGATAACTAAATACGGAGGATAAATGATTTGATGTGAAACTAGCCCGACATGCTCTTTACCTGACCTAAAAATGACCTAATGCTCAACTTGATTTGACCGGATTGACCATTAACCCAAATCAACCTGACTCAAAATGACTTGAATTCGAACCTAACCTGACTTGAAGCTCCAATTCACTAAATGTCTTTGAATGCAATGATAGTTATTACTTGTTAGGAGTACAATCAAACTTTATAAGAGATCAATAAAGATTTATATCGGTAATACAATAAATATGTTGGTAAAATATAAATTGTTTGAAAAATAATTTAAACTTTTGTAAATAGTTCACGCCATCAAAATATGACCAAATAGTAAAATTACGATAACACGAAACCTGTACAATCAAATCCAAGATTGACCTAGACATAACCCAAACAAAGCATAGGTGAAAATTGAAATGGATACGACCTTGGATGGGTTGACCTGAGCCCGACTCGACCAAAGTTTATTATAAACCCGAAATGAACCAAATTCGAATGAATCAACCTAAATGAATACACCTAAACCCGATCCAGATGACTTGATTGCATTTCTTATGCGTGCTTTGTTGGATTTTATTTTTTGTTTCTTTTTTCCAATTTTTTAGATATTTTTTGTGCCTTAAATTTTTATCTCGATTCAGAAATGAATGTTAGTACCATTCCAATGCTATATGCACTTGTTATTTTTCTGGCCATGGTCCAGTAGGCCTGCTAGGAAAATTAGAGTATTTTAGGCATCTGTGTATAGATGCAGGAACCTGAAAGGATATCAAAACGCAAACACCGGATCTCATTAGAACTCCGAAGTTAAGCGTGCTTGAGTGACAGTAGTACCAAGATGGGTGATCTCCTGGGAAGTTTTCGTGTTGCACCCCTCTGGTTGGGGGTTCTCAAAAACAGCATTCCTTTAGGATAACACCCTAAAGGGAGAAGGCTTGTTACATCCACCCCCAAAACCCTGCTTAGGCGGGAGTCATAGGGATACTGAAAATGTTGTTGTATATAGATGCATGAGTAGCATCAACTACGTTCTCTCCTTCGGATTTTTGGTAGATTACTTTCACCTATTTCTGTGATTTTTTTCCTTTGAAGTACATTCCACGTTAATTTTTGAGTTATTATTTTTTTCTCTCTTTTTTTTTACTTAACTATTAGTATATCACTTTCGCTTATGTTTGTAATTTTTTTCCTTTAAAGAATTTTTACATAGATTCGTGTGTTATTATTTTCTCTTCTATTCTCGATGAAGTCGGAAAAATATGACCCGCTCCAATGATCCGACCCATTTGACCCGCTACCCGATCAGGCCCTAACCTGAAAAATTTAGAATTTGTTGGGGCCCGAACCCAAAATTGAACGGGCCCCGAATTTGACCCAACCCAAGCTGACCTGAAACCTGAAATGACCCAACCCATGATGAACCAACACCCGAATAAGACCCGTTCTGTATTCCAAAATGACCCAATAAAAATTTGTTTTATCACATAATCTAAATAAAATACTAATTATAGTAAATTTATTTTGTAGTTTAGCTATAATTATCGAGGTTGATTAAATATAATATCAAAATAAATTGATGAGTCAACTTGAAATCCAACCTCACCTAAGGATACTCGACCAGAGGTTAAACCAACCCATGGTTGACCCAACCCAATGCCAACTCAACCCAAGACTGACCCACCCCGAGGACGACCTAACCCAAGTTCAACTCGATCCGATTGTGACCCAACCCAAGATAGATCCGATGTGACATTAACCCAACCAGACTCCGACCCGACCCAATTGCCAGGTCTAATTCTTGACTCAATTTCTTTAGACATCAACTCTGTCAATAACATTTTTTGATTACAAAAAAAAATAATAATAACCATCAAAAACATCTAAGATCCATTAATATTTTACATCATCAACTGGGCTCCCCCATAAACATTTTCACCTGACCCTACGGCCCAGCACTTGCTACCTTAAGCCCCACTGTTTTTTCCCATAATTAACGAAGAAACGCGCAATACAATAAATGATGCATCAGACCCTTTGATCCTACTTTTTCTATTTTTCACTAACAAGAAATCCGGTTATCCGGTAAACCTCAACCCATGAGGCGACCCACACACCACTTGAACCAGTTAAGTCAGAGATTTCTCAAAAAAAGGTTCAAGGGAGGAATCAAACTCCAAATTTTTAACCTTAAACAATACCCTGTCCCCTCACTCACCTCCTACTATTGAGGCAAGAACCAGCTGTTACCGCCGTGAAACATACATTATGGCTTTTTTTTTTTAAATTATAAGTATGATGCCCGTCTCAAAATTCTTTTTAATTTTGTCCAATAAAGTATTTTTTTCAAAAAGAATTTGTCTTAGGAGATCATTTAGGTTTCTTTGTGCTCTTAGCAGTTTGGAAAATAGAACTTTTTTAAGAAGTCAGTTAAAAATAAAAGGAGCTAGATAAGTTAATTTTTTACATTTTAAAGGAATTCAAAATTATTAAATAATTTTAACTTTTTATATTCTGCCTATTTTTTGATAACCAAATAAAAATCCAAATAATCGCTTCTAGTAAATTCTTACTTTCCGAATAAAAATCCAAATAATCGCTTCTAGTAAATTCTTACTTTCCGAGTTCACTTACTGACAACCAAATAATTGGCTATATGTTGAATGCATGCATAACCATGATGTAACACACATAGGATAAGCAAACATGCATGCATGCATAACTATTTTTATCTACTTGATCTCCACATATTATACGCTTACCATCATATGATATACATAAAAAAGCGACACTTCTCAGTGCTTCAAGAGCTCCAACCTAAGTAGGGTCTTGGGGTGCTACTCTAAAGAAAGGCTATTTTCGAGAACCCTCAACTTCAGGCGAGGACTTCCCAGAAGGCCACCCATCTTGGTACTACTTTCGCCCAAGCATGCTTAACTTCGTAGTTCTAATGGGACCCAGAACTTGCGTGTTGGTACCTTCTTAGGTTCATCATATGATTGAAAATGCACATATCAAGCATGCAATTTTAAGGTGTAAACCAACAAAAACCTCTGACCTTAAAAAGCAAAAATGTTTTGTCCGTATCAATAAATAGGACCTACTCTAGCAAAACCCAATACCAGAAACATGCAAATACAAAAACCCACTTGACCAAAACGTTGTTTTGATGTTTGGTACTGAAGTTTGGCGCCATGATTATTTTTCCATTCCCGAGTGACAAAACACAAAGACGCAGTTTGCACAAAAGTGGTAACATTTTGAAATCCATTTATAATGCCCAAGATATTATAAAGGGGTATTTTCATCAGCATAATTTATTCCTGGTGTTCGAGCTTTCTGTATTCACCTACCGAAGTAGCTAGCTCCGTTGCATACCTCAAAAACTGGCTTCCATCTGATTTTGCTTGATAGAAGAGCCTTTGTTTCGTTTGTCATAGTTGGGTCTGGAATAGGCAACATTTCAGTAAGTTGTTTTTTGAGTTTGGGATAACTATTGGGTTAACGTATGCTTAGACATTTGGGCTGTTGGGGTGTAATGCTTAGACATTTGGTTTACTTTTTGACGCTACTTTTATGTTTGTATCTTCTTTGAGGCCTAATTATGGGTTGCCGCTTTTGTATTGAGCATTGCTCTCAAATTATCCAAAAAAAAAAAAAAAAAATCAGCATAATTTATTGGTTAGTTAAAACGCCTTGGCTTGTCACCTTCTCCCAAAAATGATGTCATTTATTGAGGAGGGCCCTATTTATTAATGCAAACAAAATCTAATATATTATAAAATGTTTATTATTTTCACAATTATCAAGGTATTATAAAGTAGGGTTATTTTCACCAAAAGTCCCTTACTTCATCCATTGTGTCAATTTAATCCTTAGAGTAAAATTTATGTTAAATTATTGATAAAATTTTTAATGATTCAACTATGAGTTAGGTTCAATTGAGTCAATGGATAAGTTTACAGTGGATTACTTTCAATTTTTTCTATTGTTTTTTATGTTTAGTTTTTGCAATTTGACTTCTTGTTTTGTATTTGATATTCTTAGTTCTTTCATAAACCTTCAAAACACAGAAACGTAAAATCAAACACAAAAAAAAAAAAAAAAAGCATTTGCATTACTGGATTAGAGGTTCCATAAAACTAAAAAATGAAAAACACATTTGGCACGGGCTTGTTTCGTTTCATTTTCTATTTATAATTTTTGATTATTTAAAAACACAGAACTGCGTTTGAAAATGACCAACGAGGATCTTTCCTCTTAACCATAAAAAAAAAGGTTTTGAAAATAAAATTTTCTAGTTCTCCGTATTATTATTTTCAATTTTTTCTTAATTTGAGTCAAACCTGAAAAAAAAAAAAATCTATTTCAAAACCGAGTTTTTAGTTATCTCAAAAACCAATAACTGTAAAAATAAAATGATAACATACATTCTTAGCTTTTAGTTTTTGATGGACTAAAAAGTAAAAACCATGCTTTGATGATTACTTTTTCTAGTAATTTTTTAGTTTTTAGATAGATTGAAATTTAAAACCGGAAACCAATAACACGTAAAATTCACTTCAAAATAACCCATTTTTAGTTTTTCAAAAGTCAAAAGCTAAAAACAAAAAATTATGCCAAACGAGCCCTAAGTATTATCAATATGTGATTTTCTAGTTCGACTTAGTGAGATCCAGGAGGCCTAAACTTCACTCCCGGCAAATACTTAGACAAAAACTCTCGAGTTAGTGTCTGAAGGTCCCCGTCCTCCATTGGCTCTGATTCGTCAGTTAGATGGCAAAAATCCGCCAGATCTCCTGGTGTTTGTAGTGGTTGTAGGGAGGTGGCACTGACAAATGGCGGCATAGAAGATACGGTAGAAGAGGTGGATGACATGTCAGCGGAGGAGACATGGATGTTCACCGGTGGTGGCGTTTGTGGTGGTTGACATGGGAGTTGTGGAAGAGGCGTCCGTTGGAGTGTAGAGAGACGAGCTTGGATAAAGGCTAACTCCGCTTGCATGTTTATAACCTGCATGCACAATAATCAAGTCGAGTTGAGTAGACCACCCCATGTTTGGACCGAGCTTGATGTTAGCCTTAAGAAGCTCAAGTTTAACCTAAACCTTTACGGATCATTAAACCTTTTATCGAAGTTGGGTTGATATAACATTAATGTGTTGGCTACTTGCTTTGACTCTGCCAATTAGCTAGTTTAATCATGCACAGTTGAACTGGTAACTGAACCGAACCTGCTACGGAGTCAAGCTTGCCATTTATGCCGTTCTTGGAATACAGTTGATCTAACTACCGCATAGGGCTTACTATCAAATCAAACTTTCTGAGCCAAGTTGTACAAGCTACTATCTAGCTAATATTGACCCATTACGAAGTTTTTAATGAGCCAGTATAGAATTTTTTATGAAAACTAGTGAGTCAAGCACACCCTATGTAGAGCTGCTTAATAACCTCATCGAGCCTACTTGAGCACCACTCAATAAGCTATATCGAGCCTACAAAATGAACACAAACAATCCGTATACTTGATTTTTAACACGAATAGTTCATTAATTGCAATGACAAAAAAGAGAGGAGCAATGCCAAAATATAAAAAACAATTCTTCAATGTTTATTTAATAGCTTAAACCTTTGGTCTTGCATTTTTTTTTTTTAAATAGTAAAAAATATATCATGTTTCTCTAAAGAGAGAAGTGAACATTTAAGAGAGAGAGTGATAGGTTTTGAATCTAATACCTTTAACGTAGAGGATAGGCAGGCAAATTATTAAGGCCACCCACAAACTACTGAAACTCTAAATCGAAATAACAATCATAACGAATGAAGATTGGGAGGTAAAATCAAAAATAGTTGTATATAAAAGGATTAGTAATAGCTTACATTCACAGAGGAAAGCACAGTAAATCTACTATACAACTGGAAGTTTAATAGACGTCTCAACTCTCAACCCTCAGGTTAACATACACAAATGTAATGATAATGAACCATCTATCCCAAAAGTTTAAGCTAATGGATGAAAGTCCATGATTGATTTTATACTCTAATGTGCTCCCTTAGACAAATGCCCGTTTGGGCTTGAAGCATATATATTACACAAACCCACCTTATACCTTGTGCTTATGTTAATATGAGAGTGAGGGTGGTCGGGACTCAAACTCATAACCTCTTGGTCACCAGGCTCCGATACCATGATAATGAACCCTATCCCAAAAATGTAAGCTAATGAGTGAAGATTCATTACTAATTTTATACTCGAACACCTAACATATATATAGTTAATCTCCCCCATTAAACTCCAATACCGTGAGCCTAAATCATATTGATCCAATCTCATATATATTTCATAAACAAGATTCAATACAATCGATCTCGACTCATAACAAAACACAAGCTTTACACAGAGTTGATTTTCATGGCGTCTACACAACTTTCGAAGAACCTAACAAACCCCAACATGACAAAATGATTTTTTTAAATTAATATAAGATTATTTAATTTAATTCCAGAAATTAATGAAACGAGAAGAGCAGCAAAAGTCAAAAGAAAAAATAATAAAAAAATAAAAATAAATGAAAAAAATGCATCGAGCTGCTAATTAGAGTTAACTTGATAGTTCCGGCAAGCAAATGTCCCCTCCACTACGCGACACCCATCAAATAATATAGGGTTACCTACTCTAAAGATCCTTATACTTTGTCCATTATATTAATTTAATTCTTGTACAATTTAAAATATATCAATTTAGTCTTTAAAGAAAATTTTATGTTAAGTTTTTAATAAAATTTTGAATGATTATGCCACGAGTTGGGTTAATTTAAGTAAACCGATAAATTTATAATAAGTTACTTGTATCTAACATAATTTTTCTAGTTAAATTACAATATTAACTGAATTTAAATTTGATAAAAAGACTAAATTGACACAATTAAAAGTACAAGGATCAATTTGACACAATGAACAAGGTAGAGGGACCTTTGGCGTAAATAACCTAAAAATATTTAATATAAATTTTTTTTATACATAAAATCACCTAAAGGTGTGATTTCAAAAAAATTACTTAGATATTTTAATTTTCCAACGCCATACCTAAATTTTCCAAATTTTTTTGATATCGCACCTTAAGTGATGCCATTAACAACAATTAATTTTTGGTTACGTGACGTTTAATTTTAAAATATAAATTTATTCTTTTAAATATTTATAAATTTTTTAGATATTTAAATTTTTTTTAAAAATTAATATAATAAGGTTATTTCAAATATAAATTTAAAATTTTTAAAACTATTTTCTCTTTTTTTTTTGAAAGTCATTCAGCAAACACAAATAAATGTTAACGACATTAATACTAGGATGTGGCATTGAAAAATTTTCAAAAATTTCGGTGTGGCATTAAAAAATTAGAAAATCTAGCTGAAATTTAGGCTCCTTTTCTTTGGACGGAAAAGTAGAATTTAGGAATTGATTTTTTTATTGGAAAAATTTTTCCAAGGAAATATAAATTCCGAGTGGAGTTTTCCGTTATTTGTTTCAAAGGAAAACTTAATTCCCCATTGTGATATCTTCTTGTATATTTAAAAAAAATATATTTTTCACCAATCATTTTATATCTTGTTATAGGACAAGATAAATAACAATATAACATATATGAAGTAACAAAAGCAGAAAAAAAGTTCACTATCAAAGCTGTATAAATTAGAAAAACTGTTTCATAGGTATTTTAAAATTTGAGCATTTACAATCCAAATACCATGCCATTTTAATATATATAATGAGGGACCTTGAGATAAAAAATTCTATCACTTGTGTATATACTGTGTTAAAATCTGGTGAGTTTTTATTAAAATTTGGCTAATTTCTGCCAAAAAAATAATGTGATATAAACTACCATCATATTATCAAACGGTTGTCTACATTCTAACAAAAATTACTTATATATTATCAAAAAAATGCGTCATTTTAGCATTTTTAGACCAAAGAAATTATCGCATTGTGATGGAGGTTACATACAGATTGTTATTTTCATTTAAAATATACTAATATTTGGTAAAAGATAACTGATTCATGAGAGAATTTTTAGACTTCAGAATACATCATTGTATATTATTAAAATATCATCACACCTATGTAATAAATGCTAAAATATTAGGGCGCCTAGATAACGTATTTGTATAATATTATATAACAATTCAATTTGATTAAAATTATTTTATTGCAACTATAGCAAAGTAATGTCCAAGCTGTTTTTAATTATTCGGTCTAATTCTTATCCGATATTGTGAAGTTAAATGTCTATAGTCCAGTATGGTTTATTTTGATTCGATCTAGATATGCATGATGATTACAATGAAAGTTTTTGGACCACTTAGAATCATAAATTCCCTCATTTTGAAAGGGTAAGTCATTATCCTTCATTTGAGGGAAAACCTTTTCTGTAAGACGCAGCAAACAATGAAAAAGGGAAAAACCACTTCCTAGAATGTGATTTTTCCCATAAACAAACGGAGCTAAGTGTATTAATTTTTCAGCCTACAAACTTAGTAAAATAGTTTTTTAGTACAAAAAGTTATGTATATTTAATAAATAGTTCAAATAGCGATGCGGGCGGGTGCAAAGTAGGCACCTCTTTCATTTTACATTGTTGCTTGGACTATTTCATAAAACAGTTTAATATGTGCCATTTTAGTATTTTATGAAAAAAATGGATTATGATAAAAGGACTTCTATATGTTATTGGACTTACATTCAAACTTCGAGGTACTTGGATAACAAAGCTTTCAAATCTTGTGGTACAAATTATATACATTGATATGTTCGTTTTGATAATTACAAGGACGAGGCCCTCCGGAGAGCACAAGAATCAAAGAAATCGAAAAAAAGAAAGAAACGGAAAGAAGGGAAAAATATGAACATAAATATCCAAGTTAGGTGTGCAGCCAGGCTAAAACGTTCGGCTTTGTCCATGGTCTGTGATACATTATAGTACTTAGACGATAAATATAAAAATATCATGGTATAAGTGATAAATTATAATTAATATAGGGCGTTGTTATTGTCAGAACAGTTATGTGATTTATGAAAAATTCGAGTCACAAATTTACCTTGAAAATTATAATTTTAATTTGACTGTAATAATTTTATCCTTACAATAATATTACCTCTAATATATGTGATGGAATTTTCTAGTATGTGCACAAAGGTGATACAGATAGCCTTATATTAATTATAATACAAACAATTTTTCTTTTTGTTCGTATTTAAGATAGTGTTAGTATTAGTTAGTGATTTCCTCTCCCCATTTATAAATAGGGGCCTACCCTTATACGAGGCTCACAATCGTCGGAATGTTAATCAAACTCTATCTCACCCTTACTATTCTCTCTATCTCTTCCTCAAATTCTTCTATATTTAACCCTCAATTTTAGATCGATACGGTTTAACTGTATCAAAAGGGTATAATATAGTACATATTTATTGTATAAAAATTATTTTTTTATTGTTGGAAAATCAATCCATTATTATGGGAAATTGATTGCATAATTAATGCAATGTATTTTAATTGGAGACTATGATATAAATTTCATAAAATTAGGATAATATTATTTATTACAAATTTTCTAACATGTGCCCTAAATATTTATTGTACTAAATTCTTATATTTAATTGATTTATACAAAAATAAAAATAATTTTCCTTTTCAATATTTAAATAATTTAATAAAAATTTAATACGTGCAATAAATATTCCTTAAGGACACATGTTAGAAAAATTACATTTTTTATTATCATAAAATTAGTTAATTTATGAGTAATTATTATATCTTATCATGTGTCCAACGAGTACATGTTAGAAAGTCCAATGAGAAGGAAAGAAAGAAGGCATAACAGAAGTACTTGACCGAATTAAATTGTCAAAGTGTTTAGTTTTTGTGTCCCTATTACTCTTGTTTTTGTGTATTTGAGTACTTTAATAATTTAATCTCGAGTTATTTACATAGTTGATCCTTTATATTTTTAGTTTTATTATATTTTTAAATTTTTTAAAATTAGTCTCCTATTTTTTTTCTTTTGTTCAAAATAATCCTTTAAGTTTTATTTTACGACAAAATTAATCCCTCATGTTTTTAATTTTTACCTAATTTTGGTCACAATATGGGAACTAATTTTATAATAAAATAAAATATGATGGACCATTTTGAACAAAATTATAAAGATGAAGAACTAATTTAAACAAATTTAAAAAAATAAGGGACCAATGGTGTAAATAACTCTTTTAATATCTTCAATGAAGTACTTTGAGGTTTAAATTTTTTATCACTTAGGTACTCTAGGTTAGAATTTGGTGAATTTTTATATGTATCTGACCAAGGGCATAAAAAAAATTGCTAATATAGTATATAATTATATTAATATATAAAAGACATGTTAATATTTTGACACAAAAATCAACGAAATAGCACCAAAAACTCACTTAATTTTGATGTAAAGTATTTATATATTATAAAAATTATGTGTTGTGTCAACATATTTCGGTAAAAAATTATCAAATTTTGATAAAAATACTTACATGTTATCGAAATTATATTCTACTTTAATAATTTTTAATAAAAATATGTTAAACTTTTGAAATTAAAAATACCTTACTATATATATTAAGATATTTTTAAATAATAAATAATTATATCTCATGTATCTAAGTAATAATTTTGGCTTTCATTTTACACGCACCCCTTTCATAGCATTAATTGCTCTTCCGATTTGGTGTGTCATCTCATTCATATTTCCAATGAGATTATTACTTGTTATACTTTATTTATTACTGTATCAATTTTATTTCTATACGATTGAAATTATTTCGATCAAATTTATTTGTTAATATTAACAGGTTTTAAATTTTTGTAACTCGAGCTTATCTCGAATTTTTTGAAGTTTGAACTACTTCACTAAGTCGATCAAAGCTCCTAATTTAGCTAAAATTCAGCTCGGTTTTAGACATAGATCTTGTTTAGTTAAATTGTGAAAAAACTGCTTTTGCATAAGCACTTAATATAAAAATGCTTTGATCCATAAGGGTATTTTCGTCTAAAATTTTCTTAGGTTTTTGCCTATGCTTCTTGTTTAAAGGCTTCGTTTATTCAGGGAAAAAAATTAGACACTGCAATTCATTTTTTCACAAAAAAGATTTTCCAAGGAAAAAGGTTTTCCCTACAAAGGGTAAAAAAAATGACTCCCTTGTAAAATAGAGGAAGTTATCATTCCAAAGCCCCGAGATATTCATCGGTTCAAGTTTGGATTAGATCGTGTTTATGTTAACTACAAAAAGATATTGAATGATCGATAGACGATGTTTTCTTTTAAAATAAACAACAAACGTCATAAGGGGAACAAGTTTTCCGTTGAAACAGCGCGGGAAATCCAAAGTAAAATTTGACTTTCCTTGGATAATCTTTTACGAAGAAAAATATTTTTCCAGAGAAAAGAATTCCCCTCTAACAAACGGTGCCTAGCTAAAGGAGGGTAACTATTTTACAACATTCGTTTCTATTTACAAATGTTTTTCTTTTTGGGCTAAATGCCTCAATTTTGTAGCTTTCATTTTTATTTAAAAATATCTTTTTTTCTAAGTTAAACACCTCAAGTCCTGAAAAGCAAGTTTTTTTTTTCCGAGAGAAATACCTTATTTAAAATAAGCTTTATCAAACCGACCCCTAGTTATTGTTTTAATTGCTTCCTAACCATTCATCCTACACATTTTATTTATTTTAAATTGGTGCAAGATTGTTAAGGCGAATTTAGTATTATTTTTTATTTATATTTTTAGTGTTTAGTAAACTAAAAATAGAATTTACAAATAATATTTTCTATTTTTGGTCTTCTATTCTATGGTTTTTACTCAAAGTACTAAAAATAAAAAGCAAAAAAATTCCAAACAAGAAAAAAACAGTATTAAAAAGATAACTTTTATTTTTAGAAAGAATTAAAAACTAAAAACGACACCGAACCGTTCTTAAATGTATGTACATTTCAAAAGAACATTAACATTAAAAGTTTCTTTTCAATATTTATCAGAAAAAAAGCTAAAAGTGTCGGATACTAAAGTTTAATTTTTTAGGTAAAAAAAAATAATTAGAACTCGATATATCTAGATCAAAAAGGCTTGAATACATAATGTGGAGGAATTAACCATCACAATTTAAGCTAATAGATGAACAATTGATAGATTTAATATATAGTTTTTAATTTAACAAGAAGGATATAATATATAGTTTTAGGCACCAAATATGGTCATCGAATGCGGCGCAAGTTAACGTCATCTCATCAACCCATCAAGCTACGGTTTCTTCGCAAAAAAAAAAAAAAAAAAAATTCCAATCAAGAGTACCTTTTGTAAAAAAAGATTTTTTTTATTTAAAAAGAAATAATTTCACTTCAAACAAACATGTGTATAATATTCACTAATGTTACCCCATATTATACACAAAATATATTTATATCTTTAAATATAATCTATATATAATTACATTAAAATTTTATTAAATTTTATAAAATATACAATATTATATGCTTTATAAAATTATGTAATAAAGATATTGAATTTATTGTTTTTTCTTTCCTATAATCTAGAATATTAAATGACACTCACTTAGAATTACTTATATTGGAGTTTAGAAACTTTTGGTGATATTCCTTTAGAATTGCTTGGATTGAGGTTTGGAGGCTTTTGGGGTGAGAGCGTACTTGGCAATAAGATATAGAAGATGATTAGCCAAGTTAAAATTGAAATGATACATATATGGGGTATCCTATGCGATGCTCGTTGAATACTAGTATTGTGTATTGATTTTGTATTTATATTATTCTTAGAATATTCTTTGTATTTAGCATTAAATTATTTTCCCCTTCCTCAAAAAAAATAATATACTCTTCCTTTACTTGAGTATCTTAATTTTACAATGCTCGAGTATATTAATATTTTTGAAAAATATTATTTATGTATTACTAGGTTGAATTTGCTTGCATTCTATTTATACGAGAATTTGAAATTTTTGTACTATTTTGTTTTTAGCTTAGATAACACGTCGGTAGGAAAAACAATTTACATTTAGGTAATTGTTACTATGATCTTATGTTGGAAAATTATGTATTTTATTTAAATAATTTAATAATTATTTATTTGATGAACGATTTTTAAGTATAAAGTCCTTTATAAAACAGTTATTATGATTTAAAATATTTAATTTAAAATTAAAATCAAAATCATAAAACAAATTGAAACATGCATGTATCTTGTCGAAATCTATGACATGATCTTTTGGAGCACAAAATAATAAATAATTTTTTGATCTACAGAAATCTAGGAATAGATTGTGAAAAACAAATGAACCAAGAAGTCTCGTTTTAATCTATTCTACTTTTCGGGTGTTCTTTTTTTTTCCAAAAATTACAGAGAAAACTCTCAATACAAACTAGCGCACTCACCGAAGCGAAGCTTAAGAAAGCCAGCAGAAGCGCGACAAAAGTAAAACAAAATAAAATGCCGATTTTGTATTATAAGTTCTCGCAACTTACCAACAAAATCAACTCTACTTTTCTCTCTCCTATTTTTCAAACACTGAGCAGCCATGGTATTTGTGGTATGACAATCTTTTATTTTTACACAATGGTATGACAGTTTTCTCTATAATTAATTAAAAAAAAAAAAAAAAAGTTTATTACATAACGGGAAAGGATGTGATTCAAGCACAAATTTAATGCTCATGCAAGAGAGGTATTTCATCTCTGAAAAGAACGCTCGTGTGTACCTCAACCCCTTTTTTTTTCATATTTTATTGTTGCTCGTATTGAGTTGTCAGTTTCTATTTTATGGATTTTAAAAATAGTATAATTCTTGTTCCTATAATTATTCATATTTTGTTATTTATTCATTGGAATAATTTTATTATATAGTTTATTTGAATATATGATATAGGAATAAGAGAGAATTTTCATGAAAACACATAGCAAAAACTAGACTTCCCTAGCTATATTATCAAAAAAAATAAATATATATAATTCCTTTTGGAAAAATATTTTCAACCGGAGTATTTTTCTGTAATAAATTATTTCAGTTTCCTTTAGGTAAAAATATAATTTCAATTTATAAATTTGTGTAGGTTCAAATTTGGTAAAGTTGAGGTTAAAAGAAAATCGTCTTTGACAGACATGGTGCGGCCTGGTTCTTTTACTGCTTTTTCGTTTTCGGGTTTGCCACTCCGATGTCCCCCTAGGTTTCGTTTATTTATTTCTGGTGTGATACTGGGGGTGTAATGGGAGCTAATGTTTTCTGTTTCCGGGTGTATTGGGTCGTTACTTACGACATTCATTGATGTTTCTTGTTATTTACCTCTTTACCGCACTGTGTGAGCTTTGTTGGATCTCACGTGAGCCGCCTATTTTTATATTGCAAGCTTTTCTTGCTAGTTATAAAAAAAATAGCACAATTTTTATTTTCCCCCATAAGTAACGAGGTAAACTTGCAATATAAAAACTTTCATGTCACGAAGAGACCTCAAAAAAACAAACGCATAACAAAAGGTGACGAAGCTAATAAGAAACAAGCAATTTATAGTTCAGAATATGGTTAGTCCCGACATTTTTGGGGCTCTTAAGCAGACGTTTCAAATGGAGATATATATAATAAAATTTCATTTAACATAATACTAAAACAAAAAAATTATAAGAATTAAATGGTGATATATATATAATAAAATTCCATTTAACATAATATTAAAACAAAAAATTATAAAAATTTAAGTGACAAAACTTACTAATAAAAACAATTAATACTTCAAAAAATAGTTTCTAAAATTTGGGGCGGGATCCTCTACGATTGCTTGAGTTACTTGAGATTATGTTCTACGCTGGTCAATAAAGACGGGGAAAAACTATAAATTCGAACTGCATTATGTTTGTTCCAACAAAAAAAATATTACTCATATAACTATTAATTGCCATGGATTTTTGAAAAACAACAATAAAATCATAAGAATTAGAGCGTAGGAGTTGCTTGCTTCTTGGATGGCTTTTTCGGGTGTTTTTAAGTTATTTTTTTCTCTTGTGCCAACATAAAATGACCTAATCGAGTCGGTTTTTTTCCGATAAATAGCAAAAAATCACAGTACAAAATCCGATATTTCAAACAAGCGAAGCCCAGACCACAAGTGGTGTACAAAACACTTAACTAAGTCACTTGTTTCTTAAAAAGAGCTCCTAAAACCTTTTGCAACAAAGTGAGTAAAACTTTATAAAACTAAGGCTTGTTTCATTCAACCGAAAACATTTTCTGTATGAAAAAATTTTGTTCATAAAATATTTTACAACTAGAAATATTTTTTCTTGAAATTTCTTGTCCTTTTAATTAAAGAAAATGAGATAATTCTGTATTCATATTTGACCAAGTTAAGGTTAGATTAAAGCTTTTTTCGATAATTAGAGAGAAAAATTTCAAGACAAAAACTAGCGCACCCACAACAGTGGAGCCCGAGAAAACCCATAGAAGCGGGACAAAAATAAAAAGAAGAATTAACCCCCAAACACCTAAACTCATACGCCTACGCCAACTCATAAGGCAGTAAGCCCTACGATGCCTAGAAACAATCACCAAAATTTAACCTAACGCTCCAAAAAGCATATCGTGTGAGATTATGATGAAAAAACGTTTCCCCCTCTATCAGGAACAAAAATATTTTCCCAATTTATAGTTGTTGCTGTAAAGTCATATAAAAAAACATCAGAACTGACGCAAAAAATATTTTTGAACCCTAAGAATTGAGCTACTTCTTTTTGTTTCTTCAGTCCGCTTTCGTGGACTTTCTTGGCTTCGCTTCAATGGATGCACGTGTTCGTATACTGAAAGTCATCCCTCTAATTATCGAAAAATAAATCGTGCAAAAATACAAAGTGGAGAGAGAGAGAAATCACCTGCTGCTGGAGAGTAAAGATATGAGCAACACAACCATAGACCGGATCCCGAACCCTAGAGAGGGCCTCATAGCACAAGGTCACAACCGCGTCGAGCCGCTTATGAGGCGGTATCCTAAGAAGGAGTTTCGAGGCATTGCTCGCCCCGAAAACCTTGTGGACCGCGGCGAAGTGGGCGGTGCCTTGGTCCGCATCGAAGTACGGGGCAAACACGCAGCCCTTCACGCACTTCCTTCGCAAGTACTTGCACGCGCCACATGGGCCGCCGCCGCCGCCGGCGGTGTTGCCGCCCTGCGTGGTGCTCATCATTTGGGTTTGACGTGTGAGAGAGAGACGAGAGAAGGTAGACAGGTGATGGATGATTGTGGGTATTTATAAACCCACAATAATTGTATAGATTTTACATGAATTACTTAAATGTCATTTAAATTTTTTAAAATATTTTTTATTGTCACACTTTAATATGACATAAGCAAGATCCGTTAATTTTTATTTACGTCATATTTAAAAAATCATCAACAACAACAAACCCAGTGGCTGCAAAGGCTCCCACAAAAGCAGGATCTGGGGAGGGTAGATGTACACAGTGTTTCCCCTTCAGGGGACTACCCTGAAGAGAGGCTGTTTCGGATTACCCACAACCTAAGAAACTGATCCGCCGCAAAGAGCGTGTAACCTTGCAACAGGAGAGCAAAAAATATTTTACATATTTAACTACATCTTAAGTATTTAAACTATTTTTAAATTATTTAAATATAAGTTTTAAATATTTCAAAATTATTATCTCTTATTTTTCAAAATTTAGATGTGACGTTAAAAAAGTTTAGAAAAATTCCAAAATATAGGTGATTTTTAAAATATGTACATAAAATTTAGTATGTTTTTGATAAATAACCCTGTATTAAATGTAGGAAAATTATTATTTAGGTGATTGAGAGTTGATCATTTATCATCTAAATATTCTGATATTTTAATGTATACAATGCGGTACTTTAATATTTAAATATTTTATCATTTAGGCTACCTTTGAAATTTGACAAATTTTTGTAATAATCATAGCAATTTTATGAAAAAGATATTAAAGTAGTACATGATTAGAATAACTCAACGAATTTAGATAACAACTGAATTTGGATGTAAACTATCTATTTATTATAAAAATTATGTATCATACATACATTTTTTAAAAAAAATAAAATTATAGTGTATGTACTTTTTTTTTGATAAGTAATGAGCAAGACTCGCCATATAAGAACTAACATTTCATGATGAGACCTAAAAAGTATTTTTCACTTTAGCTTTATTTGCAAAAATTTATCAAAATTTTGAAGAAGATTACCTGATTGGTAAATTTGTAAAACTCTAGGTTACTTAAGTGATAAAAAATTTAAAACTTAAGGTACCCTACCGTACATTTTTAAAATGTTAGGGTATTTATTATATTATAAATGATCAAATTTTAAGATATCTAATTAATAATTTTCGAAATATATATTCGGAAAGTGTACCTTAATATCCTAAAACTCAATAAATACTATTCTTTTAACACTTTGATTATATCACAATAATTTTTAAGTCTAATTATCAGAACCGAATTTTACAAAATGATAACATTATATAGCGAAAAGGCGATGTCTTATATCATAGAGATGACCTCGTGCCCCAAAGTGGGTGATGTTGTACTTAGGATTTTGCATAAAAATGCACATACAAAATTTGTGGATTATAAAATCTCTACAGAAGAATCTCGTGGTGTATATTTATATATTTGATAATATGACAAAATTTATACGTAATTGTTTTATAAAAGTGATACAGTTGAATAAGAAATGATTTAAGCCTTTTAGTTTTGGGGTCTTCGAAAACAGTCTCTTGTTAGGGTCTCACCCTGATGGGGTAAGACTGCGTGCATCTTACCCCTCCTAAACCTTGCGTGAGCAAAAGACCTTTAAGCACTAGGTATGTTGTTGTTGTTACTAAGCCTTTCAGAATTTGATGCAAAATCAATAGAGAGAGATTGTGAGGGAGAGAAAGAATTAAGAATTCAAGAGAGGAAGAGAGATTATTATTATCTATATTTTACAATATCTACAGTTAACCTTCAATTCTCTATTTATATAACAAATGACTGTCGAATAACCTTAACAACGCAACGCAACCCAACTAACTAATTCTTGCAAAATGAACAGAACTACCAATTATTCCTTGCAAAACCACAATCACGCCATTAGATAAGTATGTTTAATTCTAAATCTTCAATTATCCTGTATCATAAAAAGGCATTTCATTTCATTTATAAATAGGAAACTAAATTATATTTTGAATGAAGCAGAGCATTAAAATCAGTGCTAATTGAATTCCCATCGATGGGGACAACTTGAAAGCTGTTTTGGTAATTAGAAATGAATTAAAACGCCGTAGTTAGATCCATATTATAGTTGACGACATTTTGATATTATTTGTATCTCGAAGCTTGCACAAAGGTAATTAATCGGAAATCAAATGAATGGTATCAACTTGTCATTACCATCAAGGTCACGGAATAAAGGAAGGGAGAATGACTCGTACGCTACACGAGAGTGTCTACATATACAGATACACTAGGACACGAGTCATCTACAGATCATGACTTATAATATGCACTCGAGCTCACGTCCCCCCTCCCCGTGGGTGTATACTCGATGGCCCTGCATTTACCAATAAAAAGACAAATACAAAAATACAGAGATTTTAAATATTTGGTTGTGTAAAGCTTAATTATTATATTGTATTTTATGATGAAATTAATGCTTATTATATATATAAATTATTTAAGTGTAATATTTTTAAAGACAGTCCTTCAATTAAGGGAGCCTTTTGGTGGTGGGTCAGCTGGGACAGCCTCCCTTGTTGTGGGTTGCTTATTTCCTTAAGTTATTTTCTGTCCTTAATTTAGCTACTTATCAACACCTCTGTAACTAAGGGTGTATTTGGGCCGAGCCGAGTCCGAGCCTGTCAGGCATGAGGCTCGGCTCTTTAGTTTTAAGGTAAGCTCGGGCTCGGCTCGAAGCTCGCCGAGCTTTGAAAATTCGGGCTCGAGCTCGACTCGTCAAAAGTTCGGGTTCGGCTCGGCTCGATCTAAGCTCGGTGAACTTCAAACTAGACTTGCAATATTTTGGCTCATTTAATCTCAATATAGACTCGTTTGGGCTCATTTAAGCTCGAGCTCAGCTCATTTAGGCTCAAATATGCATTCATTAGGCAATATTTGAGAAAATATATTATATTAAAAAAAGCTCACTTAGGCTCGCGAGCCTACGAGCTCGAGCTTCAATAGGCTTGGGCTCGGCTCGATAAGCTAAACGAGCCGGCTTTGCTCGGCTCGAACTCAAAGCGAGCCGAGCTTTTCGAGCTTTATGACGAGCCGGCTCGCGAGGGCTCGTGAGCCAGCTCGGCTCATTTACATCCCTATCTGTAACATTTATTATCAAAATTGGGATTATTTACGTTAAATATTCTTATACTTTGTGTATTATGTCAATTTAGTTTCTATACAATTCAAAATTTGACACTTTGATTCTTAGAGAAAATTTAAGTTAAGTTTTTAATGAAATTTTTAATGGTTTGGTCACGAATTGGTTTAAATTGAGTAAATGGATGAATTTATAATAAGTTACTTGCATTTAACATAGTTTTGCCATTCAAAATTACGTTATTAACTTAACTTAAATTTGATCAAAGGACTAAATTGACACATTTTGAATTATTCAGGGACTAAATTGACACAATTAAAAGTATAATAACTAAATTGATATAATGGATAAAGTATAGGGACCTTTTGATGTAAATAACCATAAAAATTATTACATTATAAACCGAAATATATAATTATTTGTAGGATTATTTATGTCAAAAGTTTATGCATTTTTCACATTACATTAATTTAATTCTTTTTACAGTTTATATTGGAGTTGTTATTATCAGAGTAAATATGTGACTTAATAGCCATAAATTTTCATAAAGTTGCTATGACATAACATATTTACTTTTAAAATAACATTACCTTTATATCTTATCAATTTAGTCCTATAATGTAATTTAATTTGATTTAACAGTAAATTTTGTACAGCTTGATCACTTCAAGTGCAAGTGACCTAATATAAACCCACATGTGGACCCAATTTAAACCCGCTGACAAACTAACCACGGAAATATCCCTTATTAAATTAATGCAGTGTAAATTATATAACACCTAAATCGACACAATTTACCGTATAACAATTAAATTGACGTATAATTTATATAACACCCATTTTATATATGTATATATACGAAATGACAAAATTATATTAAAATGCACCTTATTTTATAGGGTACATTACGTATTATTACCTCAAAGTTTGGTATATTTATTTCTTAGTCCAAAATATTATATTTATTTAATAAAATAATGCAAATAGCGATTCGTAAGGACGTATAACATAGAACTCTTTATACTAAAATATTATTTTATAAAATTTATGGATTAAAAAATAATTACACCAAATGTTAAATAATAATATATAATTTACTATATTATATATATATAGAGAGAGAGAGAGGGAGAGAAATGGGGGTAAACTTTAAAGCCACGGCAAAGAACAAAACAGAGAGAGAGAGCAGCGAGATTGCGTAAAGCAACCATCCTATTTGCACTCTCTCTTTTTCTCTTTTATTTCCTCAATATCTTTTGCTTTTTAATGCAATATTCAATCCAAAACGCGTAAAATTAATTATCTTAAAAGTTTAAACTGTTAGGCGTATGCCTATTGTTTATGAAGCGTGAATAATACATAACGTTATGCTTGAATAACCTTACTATTAAGGTCTCGTTTGATATGCAAGGAAAAAAACGCGGGAAGTAGAAATTCCTTTAATACATAGAAAGTAACTTATTTAGCCCATCTAGATAAGGAGCCGGTTTCCAAAATAATGCTAAAAAATAAAAAAAAATGCTGAAAAAAAATTTCCAAATCTACTGTTGAACCGCGTTTACAAAATGCGGCTTTAATAAACCGCGTTTAACATTGGCATAAACATCGTTTTAATAACGTGGTTATATCAATAAAACCACGTCATAAAGACACGGTTTATTTAAACAAACCGCGTCATGAAGACGCGGTTTCTAGTTGTTATAACCGCGTCTTTATGACCCGGTTTACTAGGTTTATCTAAAAAGCCCCGGCCCATTCATTCACACGTGCTCTCTCCGCTGCTCTCACCGTCTCTCTGCCCCTTTCTCGTTAACCCACCACCAGTCACGTCGTTCGCCTTCTCCTTTCTTTTGCTTATACACTGGAGATCTTTCAAGTACTATTATTGGAGTTATTTGACCTCCACTTATGATGTTGGAGCTTCATTAAAAGAAACATATGATCAATATGATAATCATCTCAAATTGCGGCATAATGAAAACTATAAGCGAACAAAAAAGTGAAGAATTGGGGCATAATGGTAAGTATAAGTGAAAAAAAGGGGATTTTAGATTCCTGACGTTAAACCGCATTTTGTAAACGCGGTTCAGGGATAAACAGCTTTTAATAGACGCGGTTTATATTAAGGTGAACTGCGTTTAGTAAACGCGGTTTATACTGAAATAACCCGCATTTTTTTGATCCGGTTTTATTGAAATTTAAACGCGTTTTGCAAACGCGGTTCAACAGTAGATTTGGAAATATTTTTTTTCAGCATTATTTTTTTAATTTTTTTATTTTTTAGCATTATTTTGGGAACCGACTCCTAGATAAGTTCTACTTCGTTTATTTTTAACTAACTTTCCCAAGAAAGTTCTATTTTCCGTCCTAGCAACCAGAAGATTTTTACCTACTCCGTTGGAAGTTGAATTAGGAACAGAGTGGAGGAAATTCTTTAAGGATCTAATATTAGGGTTAGAGATTGTAAGCATACCACAAGCGAAAATCACTGGTGTAGTCAATTGAAATCTGCTGCAAGACAATCACAAATAAGTAAGGACGCATCTCTCGATCGCGCTTAGAACTTGGTCTTCTTACCGCTCTCCGAGTCTTTATGATGACCACCAATGGGGCAAGTAGCTAGGGTTTTTTAGGAGGAGACAGGGGACTAAGCCTAGAGTTAGTAAACTGTATGGGCTCCCCATCAAAACCCGTCTTTAATTAGGCCCACAAATTATATATCAGACTATTAACTATACAATAAGTTGAGATGAATATAGGCCCATACTTTACAGATCACTTTATCAATCGGGCTTCAACATTCAACTAGTTTTATAAAATAAGAAGATAACTTAATCAATAGAAACCCACTTTACGGAATAATTCCAACATTGAACTCTTAGGAAATACAACTCCCCACATGAATTCAATACGTATGACAATCAAACGAGGCCTAAGTATAGTGGTTTATGTGATTCGAACTGTCTCTTTTAACTTAACAAATTTCGATATGCATGCAATCAACATTACGAGTGAACGTTGACGTGGTACAAACTATACACTATCATAAAAGTTTGACCTATTAGGTGAATAAATAGTAATGATTTTCGGCTTGGACATGCGGACACCATCCTTGCTAGCCTTTCTTTTGTGTTATCGATGTAGTAAACCGTCTTTAAAAGTGTTTTTTCCTTTTTGAAATATATTAAGGAAAAGGGAGCTCGAACAAGTAGTTTAGGATGAAGATCTCGTTAGTGATTATGCTGCTTTTCCCAAATTTGGTTAATTTCATACACTCTCGTATGGAGAGCATAATTTCAACTAGTTATGTTTTACGAAGGGCCTTAAAAGCTTTTCCCAAGAGATCAAGATATATATATATATATATGATTTTGGATCGTCGTGCTGCAATTATGAACATAGCAAGGGGACGTTATTGGGGTGAACCAAATTCCTGTCACAAAATCTTGTTATAAGCGAGGTCCATTTAGCGGAGGATTGGGCCTTTAGGCCCAGGTGGTGACCCAAACCCAATTTAGTAATTTATTCCGGGGTAATTATTGATTACAATTTTTTTACATACGTCTATATAAATCCTGTCTAGGGTTTGAGTCAGAAAGACTATCTGTAAAACTTTTAAGTAATAAAATATCTTTACAATTTTGTAAGTATAGATAATTTAGATTGAATCACATAAATTTTATATATTTTTTTTAATTTTTTTGGTTAAATCTTTTGAGTTCTCACAATGATTTAAAAGTGAGTTAAATGGAACGAGGAGAAATGCCCGAAGTAGTAAAGTACTAATTGGAGTGGCTCGATCTCCCACGCGTGCGATCCCCACGTGGGACAATCCATCCCATCTCTCTCTCTCTCTCTGACGCATCTAGTAGTTGTAGGTTCGGCAACACGAAACAATTAGATTCAATCTACAGTATTTACAGGAATCCCACAACATATTTATTTTGACGTGATGTTATCGTCAGAATAAAATAATTTTTATTTATCAGATATTAATGTACCGAATTTTATATGAATTTTAAAGTTAAGTTTGCTTATGTAAGAGTGGTACTGAGATGGGTGACCTCTTAGGAGCCAGTTTTCGTGTTGTCAACTCTATAAGGTTGGAGGTCTTTGAAAATAGCCTCTCGGCTGAAAGGGCAAGGCTGCGTACATCCACTTTCGAACCCCGCTTAGGCGGGAGCCCTTGAGGCATTTTTTGCTTTGTTAATGATCATTTATCTAAATTGTCCTTGTACTTAATCTATTATATTGTCAATTTAGCCTATTAATTTTAGTTGTGTTTATTTCTTGTGCAATTAAAATTGTTACAATCGAATCCATGATTTAGATTAGTTTTGACTGATGGGAAGTTAATTAGCACTTACATATACTTTTCACATTACGGTGGTTTGAGTCGACATTCTCATAGCGTAAGCACGTTTTGTAAATGCTATCTAGTATTTCGATTTTAATTCAAAATTAATGTTTAATTTTCAATGTCGGACTAAAATAAAAGACTTCCTACAATACACAGACTAAATTAATACAAATAAACTTCAGTTACTAAATTGGCATAATAGCCACATTGCAAGCACTATTAAGTTTAAATAACACAATTTTTAGATAGTAAAATTTATTATTCTCTTTTTTTTTTTTGTTGAAAAATATTGTCATTTTAAATAAAACTAAGTGTCTTGATCTCCGAATAATGTCATCAACTTCTAAACAAACCAAAACAAAATAGCCAATTTTGTATGACAAGTTCTTGTCCTACTTATTGAAAAAAAAGGTAACCGAATTTTTTTTTTTTTGCAGTATATTAGCATAAAAACGGTGTGTCCACTAGATGCGTAGTAGTTTAGGATATAGTTGAGTGGTAAGTTGGAATACGTGTAGCTGACGTAGTAGTTTAGGATGGAGGGAAACAACGAAACTAGTGCATAGAGCCCCTAGGCTTTCACGTTATATATTGTTGCTTGTTGCTCTCTTAATTTCATGAGGTATTGCTTACCTTGTCACGTTATTGTTGCTCTGTCTTGCTGTTTACTTCCTTTTTACTTAGTACCTTTTACTTTTTGACCTTTTACTTTGTTTTTATGGTTGGGGGCCTGCGGACACAACCTCTCTTTAATGTAGCATCTTGAAGGAGTAAAGTTGCATACATCTCACCCTTCGCCCCCCAATACACTTGCTCAGGCGAGAGTCCTCGGGGCATTAGCTTTGTTATTGTTGTACACGATTTGGTGTGTTTTTCAATCCTACTTCGGTGGGGTACCGGGCTTTGTACTACGATCTTTTTGCTAATTATCAAAAACAAATCTCACCCCAAACCTTGCTTGGACGAGAATCCTCAGGGCATTGGGTTTGCTGTTATTGTTGTTTTACACATCATAGCTTCTCACTGGAAAAAAAAAAAAAAAAGATACACATCGTAGTTTCTACCAGGTAGCAATGTTCGATGTCAACGTTCTTCTCGTGTGCGCCTTTGGCCGTTTACGAGCTCTCCCGTTAATTACCGGAAAACTGAAAAGAGGGTATGAGAAATGATGGGTTAACAGCAAAATTTCCAGAAGTAGAAAATTGATAATATTTAGTGAGAAAGTGGTTGCCAAAAATAAAAAAGAACCTTCCATGTATCCAATAGTTAGTCACAAAATTATTTAAATCACATTTTGGTTCGTCGTCTGTTGTTTTCCTACGGAATATCAAATGTTTTTTTAATTAAAAAAATACGTGGATGATTTGAAATTCCAACGGTAATATAACTTTCATAGCCCAAAGTTTTAGCATTTTGATATGATCCGGTGATGTTTTGTTTTAGCTGGTTGTCGATATGTTTTAATGGCTCGGGTGACAGTTCTTGTTAGCCAATTCTAGGACACGATTGCAGATCTGGCAGCCCTGCTCTCAGGCTTTAACAATGTAAAACAGAAATGCTGATGTCTCGTTTTCACATATTCAGTATATATTTTTGGATATTTATGTCTCAATTTAAAGGATTCTGGGGTGGCTTTTTTCTTTTTAGAATTGAGTTAATGGTGCGGTTGATGTTTCGTGAGAGATTAAACGCAAAAGAGATGTTAGTACGAATATGGGTTTTAGCCGCTAACCAACTTCTTTAGTCATTTTATGATCTGAGTAACGAATGTTGCAGGCATGTTTTGCTTACATGATGGATCCCATGAAGCCTTTAGACTGGGATTATGATATGGTGGGGGGTCGCTATCTCAAGCACCTCTTCCAGCGATAGCAATGTTACCTATATTAGAGATTCAAACAATAAAGCTTCGTTTATGACGTTTTTTTTGTTGTCATCAACTCTATTTGCAAGTCAAGGAATATACTTATTTTCCGAAACTCACCTCCCGATTGGGATCGTATTCTAGGAATCACAAAATTAAGAGTTGTATCATGGTTAAGAGTGCAGCTAAATTTGCTCTGACTTCTTCTTCCACCTTTTTATGTAGGGTACCTGTGTAGACTAATTGCCATGGCTATTCCCAGACTCGTTTTGGCTCCATCCGCTAAGCTCCATTAGATAAGAACATTATTGCGGACCATCTTTAGAGTCGGGCTTCTTTAGACACCTAACTTGGTGCGCAATTCCAGTGGGAATTTAGGTTACTTTTATGTTGTTTCAATTTGTTTTTATTTTTGTTTTCATTTTGTTACATTGTACTCATTTTGTATGTATTAGAGGTTCTTCTTTCCCTTTAATTATAGGGGGAAAATATATATATATATTCTACTAACTATATCACTATGTTTGGTGCATGGAATTGGACTGTGGAATTGTAATTGCAATTCCAATTTTAGTAGAATTAGAATTCTAATGGAATTGAAATTCCATTATTTGGTTCATCAAAAGAATTAGAGGTTGAAATAAAAATTACACAATAATTCGATTCATTAAAGATTTTCGGTTAATTGAGTTGGAGTATTTCGAGTTTAAATCGACTGCAGTCAGATTTTGGTCGAAGCGGTTCACATTATATTCAAGTTATTGTGCTTAGAGCTATTCACCTTTAGCAAACATTGTTTGAGTTTTGAGTCAAATCAGGTCAAGTATTGCATTGGGTCATTTCGTGTTTGCGTTACCTCAGATTTTCATTTAATCAGGTTAGGTTTTTTCCAGATTCAGGCTCGAATCGATCGGGTTGGCTAATTTAGGTCATTTCAAGCTCAAGTCATCTTAGTTTTGGGACAAACGAGTTGTATCATTTCAAATTTTGAGTCATCTTAGGCTAAGTTTGAGATGGATCGGGTCATTTTGGGTTTATGTCGTATTAAGGTTTGGGTCAATTTGTTAGGGTCATTCCACTTTGGGTCATCTTATTTACGTTCTATTCAAGTCGAGTATTTTTATTTTTTGTATTTGAGTTATCTCGAGTTTCGGATCAATCAGGTTGAGCTACTTTGGACTTTGAGCTAGGTTATTTCGAGGCTTGGATCAAATTTTAGGTTGTGTCATAGTCTTTAAATTTTGAGTCATCTTGGATTTGGGTTAATTAAGTTAGCTCGTTTTGGATTTCAGGTCAACAAAGTTACTATTGAATTCTAATTCCACACCCCCACCCCCAAAGAATTGGAAAGTATGATTTTCAGTTAAAATTTTATTCCATAAAATTAGATAGTGGAATATAATTCTAATACCAGCAAGTAAACCAAGCAACAGAATTAAAATTTTTGGCCCTAATTGTGAAAAAAACGAGAAGATAAAACTACTAGGAATAATATGATGAGAATTGGATACCTTTCGCATTAACAAGAACTCTAATTTATACAAATCCTATGGAAAAAGGAAAAGTCTAACCTAACACTTGCAAAAGAATCCTAGGCTAGTTAATTATATGAGTAAAAGCAAATAATGAAAGAAATAAACACAAAAAACAAAAAACTCTCCCTCTCCCTCTTCCTCTTTTAGATCTGGCCGGTTACCCAAGGCCAATAAATGGGAAAATTAAATTAATACCTACCCTAGTAAATGTGTAGAATGCAAGTAAATACATAAATACAAGTATAACAAAAGGAAAAATTATACTATTTTCAACACTTCCCCTCAAGTTGGAGCATGTAAATTTACAATGCCTAACTTGAAAAGGAAAGAAGAAAATGACGGTGAAGAAAGCCCTTTAGTAAATATATCAGCCACTTGTCCTGATGTATGCACGAAAGAGGTCGAGATTTCTTTGGCCAATAGCTTCTCTCGAACAAAATGACAGTCGATCTCTATATGCTTAGTTCTTTCGTGAAAAACCAGGTTCGAGGCTATGAGAAGTGCCGCTTGGTTGTCACAGAATAAAATTGCGGGCTTTTGAACATCAACTGCAAGATCCACTAATAAACGTCTCAACCAAACTAACTCGCTTGTCACAGTGGCCATTGCACGGTATTCTGCTTCAGCAAAGGAACGAGAAACAACTGATTGCTTCTTAGAACGCCACGATATGGGAGCTCCTCCCAAGAAAACAACGAATCCTGTTGTGGATCGTCTACTAGTAGGACAACCTGCCCAATCAGCATCACAATATGCACGAATGTTAAAATCAGAATCATGTGGAAGGAAAATCCCTTGACCCGGTGTCCCCTTGATATATCGAAGTACTCGGAAAGCGGCTTCAAGATGTGGAACTCTAGGATTGTGGACAAACTGACTAAGTATGCTAACTGCATAACAAATGTCAGGACGAGTAATGGTGAGATATAGAAGTCTTCCTACAAGTCTCCTATATTGGCCCGGATCCTTAACTAATTCCCCTTCTTCATCACTCAAACGGTGATTTTGAACAATCGGTGTGGCAACCAGTTTCCCACCTATAAGCCCGGTTTCACTCAAGATATCAAGTGCATACTTTAGTTGACTCAAAATTAACCCTTTTTGAGAGCGAGCCACCTCTACCCTGAGGAAATACTTGACCGCTCCTAAATTTTTAATGCCAAATTGAACATTAAGCTTCAACTTTACTTCTTCAATATGACTCAGATTGTTCCCGGTAATAACAACATCGTCAACATACACTAGGATAGCAGTATACACAGCCCCCTTGTTATAAGTGAATAGTGAATAATCAGACTTAGACTGGACAAAACCCATTTCAACAAGCGAATTTGTGAATTTCTGATTCCAATTACGTGAGGCCTGTTTCAAACCATAAAGCGATTTTCGCAAACGACAAACTTTACCGGCATGTTGTTTTTCAAAACCCTGTGGCAATTTCATGTAGACCTCCTCATCGAGGTCACCATGAAGAAAGGCATTATTCACATCCAATTGATGCATTATCCAATTTCTGGCTGCCGCAACTGCAAGTACGCAACGAACGGTAACCAATTTAGCAACGGAAGCAAAAGTATCATGATAATCAATGCCTTCTACCTGGGTATAACCTTTGGCAACGAGCCTTGCCTTATACCTCTCAATGCTTCCATCAGCCTTGTATTTGACTTTATAGACCCATTTCGAGTCTACCGCTCGCTTTCCCGGGGGCAACTCTTCTAGTGTCCAAGTCTTGTTTTGTTCTAATGCCGAAATCTCTTTCTCCATTGCTTCCCTCCAATAAGGCGACTCGACTGCCTGTGCAAAATTCTTAGGCTCATCACAGGATGTGATGGCTTGTAGCAAATTAGAATGCGAGTTAGTAAATCGTGCATTAGAAACATAATTTGATATAGGATACACCGTACCTGAGTTAGCCGATAAAGGGGTATCATGAGGATGGGCTATCGAAGGAGGAACATCAACCACATAATCTCGATATTTTGTAGGCATGGAACGGACACGAATCGGTCTCCCCGCTTGACCCGCAGCTTCCTCCCCCTCACTGTGCTGACAGAACACTGTTCGGTCAGTCACTACAGCACCGTCATTTGACGGTGCTGCGACATCCCCTATGGCCCTTATTTCTCGTGTTTGTATCAAACTCCCTTCGTCGACATAATGAATTAAATCAAAAACATCATTATTTGAGCTATTGTTCTTCCCTTCTTCAACATATGGAAATCTATCTTCGTGAAAAACTACATCACGTGAGATTACAATCCTTTTATTGTCTAAGTCATAGACCTTGTACCCCTTTTTGCCATGAGGGTAACCAAGAAAAACACCACGAATTGCTCTACTTCCGAACTTATCTTTACTACGATCCCTATTATGAACGTAGCATAACGAGCCAAAAACACGTAAATGTGTATATGAAGGAATTTTACCAAGTAGTACTTTATATGGGCTCCTGTTTTGTAGACGAGTTGTAGGCATGAGATTGATAAGATAGGCTGCCGTCAACATGCATTCTCCCCAAAATTGAATAGGAAGACCCGCTTCAAACCTAAGGGCTCGGGCCACTTCAAGGAGATGGCGATGCTTTCTCTCCACTACCCCATTTTGTTGGGGTGTATCATTGCAGGAATTCTGCACTTGTATGCCCTTTCCTGCATAAAAGTTAAGTAACGGCCCAAAAAGGAATTCTGCTCCATTATCACTACGAATTTGTTTAATCTGCGAATTGTACTGAGTTTGTACCATTTCACAAAAATCCATGAGGATTTTATGTGACTGAGACTTGGCACGCATCAAATACACCCAAGAACACCTACTAAGATCATCAATGATAGTGAGGAAAAAACGAGCTCCTGTCATTGACAACGTACGGTATGGGCCCCAAATATCAACATGAAGCAAATCAAAACAAGCAACAGATTTACTAACGGAAATAGGAAAAGGCAACCGAGTTTGTTGAGCTCTATGACACGAGTCACAAACATTATCCAAAACAACACCAATGTCCAAACCCGAAAAATTAGACAATTTGTTAAACGGAACATGACCCAATCGACGATGCCACAAAACTCCCTTATTAGTACTACCAACGACTTGAGCGGACTTCAGAATGACAGCGCACTCCATCATGTATAGCCCATCTCGTTCTTTACCCGCTCCAATCAGCGTCCTCGATGGCAGGTCCTGTATTACACAAAAATTTTTGAAAAATGTCAATGCACAATTTATATCTCTAGTTAATTTGCTTACTGACAACAAATTGCAATGAAAGCCCGGAATTTGTAACACATTTTCAAGCATGATGTCATCCGTGATCTTGGCACGTCCAACATGTGATACTGGCAAACAAGTGCTGTTAGGTAGTTGAACGGGACGAATCTCGGTATTAACCCTTCTATCAAGTAAAGTAAAATCGGATGGCACCATTGGTCCGTTGCACCTGTATCAATAATCCAACAACTACTACCAAACGAACCCTGACCTGTCAAGTTAACGCAAGGGGCACAATTTCCCGAGTTGAGAAGACCCAAAAGTTGTTGATATTGTGAAGCCGAAAGACCTACAATCGGGCTCTCGTCCGGGGCTCCGGGCTGCTGGTCCGTGGGGGCTGGCAGCAGCAGCTGCTGTCGACCAGCAGCCTCCCACGCCTGCTGCGCAGTAGCCGCAGCAGGCCTCCTGTTACTGCTGCGTGGTTGCTTCCATCCCGGTGGGTATCCAATTAGCTCGAAGCACCTGTCTCTTGTATGTCCCTGTTTCTTACAATATGAACAAACTGGGCGATTATTGCGCTTGGGTTGTGGTCCGTTCACTGACGACGAACCACCTCCCAAAAATATATTAGTCCCTTTAGCAACAAGGGCTGCAGCCTCTGGTACAACAATGCTACTGGATGCAACACTTTGTTGTTTTTCCTCTTGACAAAGTGTTGAATAGGCACTAGCTACCGAGGGTACGGGCTTGGAATTCATCAATTGTGATCTCACAATAGAAAAAGACGGGTCTAAGCCCATTAAAAAATCAAGTAGTCTCTCCATGTCCCATATGGCCGCAAAAGCTTGACCCGATCCACACGTACATGGAGGTATGGCTACTAGAGTATAAAGCTCATCCCATAGAGCCCTTAATTTCGTGAAATAGTCAAAAATTGACTTATTTTCTTGTTTTAAAAGTGAAATTTCGCGTTTGATTTCATAGATACGAGGAGTGTTCCCTTGAGAGAAACGCTCATTTAGATCTAACCAAATGTCGCGCGCAGTTTCAAAATATGCTATACTAGCATTGATTTCTTTGGAGACGGAGTTGGTGAGCCATGAAGAGACCATGGAATCACAAGTGCTCCAATTTTCAAAATCCGGTGAAGACTCATCGGGTTTGACAATGGTTCCATCAAGGAACCCCAGCTTTCTTTTAGCTTTAAAAACTTTGAAGACAGAACGCCTCCAGGCGGGAAAATTAGGTCCCGTTAAAACGTCTTGCACAAAAACGAGACCTGGATTATCTGAGGGGTGTAAGTAAAAGGGTGAGTTCACATCAGGAACGCCCCTTGATTCAACACCAGGTGCAACAATTTGATTAGTATTTTCTTCCATTATTATGAATTAAACACGAAAAAAAACACAAGTAAAAACAAGAGAATAAGTAGAAGACTCACAAATGGAGTGCACGGCTGGAAGAAGGGAGAAAAAACACAAGCTTGATGATCCCGATTCAAGCCTGCTCTAATACCATGAAAAAAACGAGAAGATAAAACTACTAGGAATAATAAGATGAGAATTAGATACCTTTCTCATTAACAAGAACTCCAATTTATACAAATCCTATGGGAAAGGAAAAGTCTAACCTAACACTTGCAAAAGAATCCTAGGCTAGTTAATTACATGAGTAAAAGCAAATAATGAAAGAAATAAACACAAAAAACAAAAAACTCTCCCTCTCCCTCTTTTAGATCTGGCCGGTTACCCAAGGCCAATAAATGGGAAAATTAAATTAATACCTACCCTAGTAAATGTGTAGAATACAAGTAAATACATAAATACAAGTATAACAAAAGGAAAAATTATACTATTTTCAACAAATTGCAGTCTCAACCCCAATTTTATGCTTCAAACATAGCCTAAGGTTTGTGCTAACCATCTGTTAGAGAAAAAATAACGAATTATAATAAATCTTATAAAAATTTTTACACCTAATAATCACGGGTTAGAACAGTCATATGTGAACGTAGAATATGAAAACTTTATGTTTATTATCCATATTTTCTTATATGTGTGATGGACAAAGGTTAATGCATGGCTAGCACGTTGTACCAAATGATGCAATCCTTTTGACCCCCTTTAATTGTTTCCTTTTCATGTTTTCATCATCATGACTAGAGGTGGTCACGGGCTGGAAGCTGGGCTCGATTCTCTTTTCTTTTGCAAGTTTATATGGCTATTCAAATATTTTATGATATCTGCCGTTGTATTTTAGAGGTTGGTGTGTTGATAGACGCGTTCAAGAGTTTTGGAGTTTGTTGTTTTATTTTCTTTCCTCTTCTATTGGTTTTCTCGAACTTTGCTTCGGTAAGTGCGTTGATTTTGTGCTGAGAGTTACCACTCTTAACTATCGGAAAAAAATCCAACTATCATCCTTCCAAGTGAAACTGCTCATTGAAACATTCTAATTTATTTTTTTTTTGATAATTTGTAAGAAACTCACAATGTAAAATCGGCACCTGCGGAAGCGAGGCCCAAGACCACACTAGAGTGTATATATTCTAATATGCTTTACCTTTTATTAAAAAATCTCGTAGTACATTCTGATATTATATATTAGGTATCCCCGCTTTTATACAAGTTGAAACAGGCCTCGTTTGTACGAGTTGTCTGTTGTATTGTATTACAACTTTGTAGCTAATCACCGAAAAAAAACATTTTAAAATAACTCATGTCAACATATACTACATGATGCAACCCGTATCTTGGAACGTTGGAGAGCAGGCGAGTAGAGATGTGCCCGGGGAAGGAGTTTACGTTATAGAAAGAGAATTTCATGTAGATTAGATTCACAATGTTTAGATAAAGCTATGTTTTTTATTTGGGTTATTTATATTTTACTACTCGGATCTTTTTGATAATTACAAACAGAACCTTAATATTTTATAATTATTAAAAAGGACCCTGAAATTTTATTATATTAATAAAAAGGACCCTCTCTAGCAAATAAGGGAAAACGACTTCCCTTTCAAAACGAGAAAATCATGATTCCGAGTGGCTCAAAAATCTTCACGGTAATTATTATACAAATTTAGATCGAATCGAAATAAACCAGATAACCCAAAAACCTTTCAAAATGACATCAAATGACAGGAGAGGGTCCTTTTTAATAATTTCAAAACGTCAGGGTCTTTTTTATAATTACCAAAAAGGTCAGGATAGTAAAATATAAATAATACTTTTTATTTTTTATTTTTTCCTTTGTTTCTAATTGTTTTAGCAATAGAAAATCAAAGGCTGTTAAATCCTCCCGTTCCCAATTTTCATATTTTGGCGTTACATCACTAC
Source organism: Simmondsia chinensis (assembly GCA_018398585.1). Lineage (NCBI taxonomy): Eukaryota > Viridiplantae > Streptophyta > Magnoliopsida > Caryophyllales > Simmondsiaceae > Simmondsia > Simmondsia chinensis. The sequence continues at coordinate 3,429,400 of JAGTTD010000007.1, read as the reverse complement.
AACACTGTGTATGCGATAGTAACAACATGCAGTTCGTATAAACTTGTAACTCATTACCAAGGAAAAGTTTGTGAAACAAAAGCTAGCATCTCTCCCGAGTGGAATCCAAAAAGCACACACAAAGTGTAGAAAATGGGAGGTTAACAAAAACACCCACAATAACAAGACAGAGTATAACATTAAAGAAATCACACCCATCACCCAGAATCACATAATATAACTCAACTTAACTCCACATAACTATATTCATCGATCATACAGTTGATCCAACCCAAATTCAAGTTCAACTCGATTATTTCAACAGCTAAAGATTGGCAACCCAAAATAAACCCAACATTAAAAATTCGTTGTTTCCATGTCGTGGCATGAGTGACGTGGGGCATGTGGGGGTGATGACGCGTGTCCAAAATGAGTGAATGAAAGTGGGTTTACTACACTGTAAAACACACAGTGTGGCGTCCGTTCCAAGCAATGCCAGGGAGTAGGCTCCCTGTCCCGTTTGCCTTTCACCACCCTCAGCTATAGTCTGTATTTATTTGTCACTATATTTTATAGTTGAGATTTTTTGTATTAAAATAAATTTTTGTTTGATTACCTGTTTATAATCTTGTTCAATTTATATAATTCTCATAATAGTAATTGTCAAAATTTTTAATAAAAAAGATGACAAAATATATTTTCTAAATCAAAGAAATAAAAATGTAAATAAAATTTGCACTGTATTAAGTATGAAGCTCATTTCACAAAAGATAGAGAACGTGATTCTAAAAAAACGCGGTTGTTGTGTTTGCCTTCTATGCTATATCCCTTTAATTTTCTTCGGTTCCCTGCAATGAAAATATGCCATTGTTAGGTCACATCTAATTGCTGTGAAATGGTAAAGCATGACATGTTGCTTATCTCGACATTTGTTGCATATATGTTATTTATTGTACGCTCTTCGTAAGACAATATTGTAATTGGTTTTGTTGAATAATCTTGTAATAGTGGCATTATTCTTCGCAATGCACCCATGTGATGAACACCATGTTTGGGTTGTCTTTCTTACCATTTACTGTAGGCTTTATGATGAATATCCAGCTGCGGCCTACAAATTCATCGAAGTAGCAGGATAGCAAGTAATGGTCATATTCCTGTATCGTTGAGCATCACATGAGTATGAAATGATTCAGTTATTTTTGTTGAAGATGATTTAGATGCGTACCTGTCCTTCAATCATGTCAAAATATTAAACCGTGCTCTTGGTTAAATACTCTGCCTGTTTCCCAAATAATGTTATTTTCATTTCATTTCACTATCGATCACGTACAACCATCTAGATCCGTAACCTATTATACGAAAAAGAAAAGTTAATAAATTATATTACGTGCGTCTTTATTTGCTAAATTTGAGTTTCTTTTTTCCATAATGGCATTATTGTTGGCAAGTATCAATTAATCCAAGTGACCTTTGTTTTACAAATTTGGCATGCCTTGTAAGTTGTGCCATTCGTCATGTCGATACTTGTAATGCGTGCACATAATTTAAGATATGTTTCCTGTAAGATTTTTGTAAATTAGTTAGATATTCTTCGTAATTCTTTATAAAGTAAGTCTTGTTCATATTTCCCGTTGTACAAATTTCTGGTATTAAATATGTGGCTCATATTGGCTTTCAATGTGTACTGAGATATTGTTACGTTCTCCGCCCTAAAGTATATCTCTGACCGGATGATGCTAAGATTTTTTTGCTGCAACCACCTTATTCGCTTTTGTGCTTCCTCATTAGATACATACCTGTTATAATATGCCAAATTCCGTGTAAGTATCCTTCATGCCTGAATAAATGTTTAATAGTTTGTGTTATTAACTACCCATCATTGATATTTGGAAGTATCATGATGTTTAGGGTTGATTAGCAGCCACGGTCGCTCAATTGTTGTCAATGATGGTCCTTTTAAAAGATTAACATATATGTTAGGTGTGTGAGCATTACAAACTTATGTTTATTATTGTAGTATGTTTAGTACATTAGAAGCATACCATGGGAGTCTTTAACTGCTACTTGGGATGCGAGTAGCACATTTTGCCTCCCTAAATGTGTGAAGAGGTAGTTCCCTTATTCAGACGCAAACTCTCCCCATAATGATAGACGCAAAGTCCCCATTCTATATGCATTAATTTTTTAGAATGGAAGTTGTTAGTACAATCACTATTATTGGATATGGTTTGAGCGTTGCATAGAATGTAAAAATTATGAAGTATTGTTTACCTCATGTCGCACAAAAGAAGTTCACGTATAATGCCTCTTGTTTTTGCTGCTGTTGTAAGAAGAGATACATCAATCACTATTCCAATTATATCTGCAGTTTGTCTAGAGAAATTACAATTAGGTCTATAATCAGCATACATGTTAGTATATTTATGTACGACCTACCAATGTATGCATTTGGCATGTTTACATATGCTGGGACATCTTCGTATTTGACTATATCCACCTTTTGTAATGGAATGTCAAGACACTGTTGTTCTGGGATGTGTTGTACTATTGTTGAGAGGTCAAACTTTAGTTGGTAGCTGTGGCCTATTGTGTGCGCACCATTGTGAGAGAGAACCTGCAGTTATTGTATTGAATACGCCTGTTCCAACTGAAAGGCTTCCTTCCATTTGTGCGTGTTTGCAGCGTCCATTGTAACTGGTATTATATCGCGCTGTTAAAGGATTTATTATGCAATAGTTGGTATTGTTGACCTTGATTTTTTTTTTTTCCTTTTCTCGCTGATTTATCAAAAAAAAATACTAAGAAGTGTTTGTACCTGATAGTCCATAAACACCATTGAACAACTTCTCTGCACATAGTTTTTGGTAATACTTGTTTGTGGTCCTCGAATGAGCATCAAGCGCCCACGGATGTTTGCTTTCAATGTTGTTGCCCCAATGTGGGCGATTGGCATATGGGTTAGATGCATGGGAATAGCTGTGCATAGTTTGTTTGTACAAAAAGATAGTATGAAATGTTATATCAACTTGACTAATGTATAATTTATGCAAAGTCTATGTACATTTATGTAATTAAATTTCAGTATTGCTAACTATATATCTATAATTTATATGAATGTAGAAACCCAATAAAGTCTTGATTGAAGGTTCTCAAATAAGGTTTTAATATTACAGTAGCAGTGTGTATATGTTGTAGTTGTAACCTTCAGATGACATATAGTACTGCTTCATTTATCTGTTAAAACTGTGGCATTTGTTCTTAAATCTTGAAATTATGTTATATTAGTGGGACAAACATGGAGCATAGATCATAATAAGACATACAGACAAAATTAACATATGCTAGAATATAGGATTAGCTTTAAGTTGAACTTCAATATTTTGGGATAAATTTTATGACAATTGTACTTTCATAATTTATGTATTTTATTAATTATGACAAATTAAAAACCATACTTTAATCATTATATCATTATATAGAAGTAGAACTTCGTATTGCCCCAAATATTATGAATTAAACTTTCAAATATAAAGTACATTTAAATATATCAAATAATTCAAATATATTGACCCACAATATTCTAAAGTTGAACTTCTAAAATTTATATATTTTATTAAATATGACAAATTAAAGGTCATACTTCAATCATTATTTCATTATATAGAAGTTGAACCTCGTATTGCCCCAAACATTATGAAATTAAACTTTCAAATACAAAGTACATTTAAATATATCAAATAATTCAAATATATTGACCCAAAATATTCTAAAGTTGAACTTTAAAAATTTATACATTTTATTACAAAGTTTAACTTCTATATAATGAAGTACTTTTGTGAATTTTCATAGTTTTATTTAAAATATGTATATGTGGACACCAATTTGTTTTTTTTTTTTTTTTTTTTTTTGGTTTTCTAACCATATTTTTGACATTTTTTTAATTTCAAGTATTATATCGAGAAGATGACTCCAATTTGCAAGGGAATTTTCAACACGTGAATAAGAAATACTGATCATGTATAATATTAATTATTGGTTAATCCATGTGCAATGAACCGTTATTTTAAAATTGAGAAATGCTATTTCTCCCAATTGGGGAACGATGCATCTCAAATTGATACAATCTTATCTTGACGAAAATGTCATTAACAGTTAGCTTGAAAAGATTATGTTTTCAAATTCTAATTGATCAACAACTAAATGTCATTAACAGTCCTCAAATGATAATTCATAAGAAGGATTGTTTTAGATTTTTGTGAGTTGTTGTGGGGCTGGGATTCATGAGAATGCTTTATTTGGTGTTTGATGGTTTGTGGGGATGGACAACTTCACTATAAGTATATGTATAAGAAAGGTTCCTTCCCGTGTGATGCACGGGTGATGTTTGTTCTATACTGTATTTTATGGTCATAATTTTGTACATTAATTGAACTAAGGTACGTGTATAAGTGAGGCGGATAGTGGGTATGGGTTAGGTGTACCTGCTCCGTACGCGTCATGGGCATGGGTATAGTTTTGTAACCAGCCCACCCCGCTTTATACCGGCCCCTCCCCACCTCATATCCACCATACCTGCTTCATTTTATACATAAATAATTTTTAAATTAAACAGTATGTGTTTAAATTCAATAATCAAAATTATTTATCAATATTATAAAAAAATTAATTTTTAAAAATAGCATAAAATAATTAATATAAGCAAGTATAGATAATAATATTAAATTATTTAGAATTGGGGATGAGGATGGTTTTGGAGAATTATAAAATGGAAAATACTAAGAATTTAAGATTGGGGCAGGGAGGGTTTTAAAGAAGTACAAACTTTTATATATATTATAAAAAGGAAAATCATAAGAATTTAGCATTGGGGATGGGGAGGGTTTCGGAGATGTTTGAGAAGTACAAACTTCTCTTTAATATATAAGAAGATATATATATATATATATATATATACTAGGTTAGTTCCAATGTGATGCACGGGTGATTTTTATTAGTCACTATATTTTATAGCCGTGATTATTTGCATCAAACTAACATCTTATTTGATCAATTGTGCATAATCTTGTTCAATTTACATAATTTTTATAGTAGTAATAGTAAAAGTTTTTAGTAAAAAATAAGAAAAACTATATTTTTTTATTTTAAGTCTTTAACAGGAAATTTACTTTTCCTTTTTTCTTTTATGAATTTGTTTCTTTTATGGATTAAATATAAAAAGTCTGAAATTAAAAATTTATTATTTTTTTATTTTTGGTCATTGGAGGTTTACTTTTTTTTTTTCTTTTATGGACTAAATACGAAAAGTCTTAATTCAAAATTTTTAGAGGTCTAACCGGCACCCTATTCTTGGATTACATACGAAAAGTGTTAAATTGAAATTTTTTTTCTTTTTTAATTTTTGAAATTTTAATGAATTAAGTTTTGTCGTACCTTAGTTTTGTTGGGTAATGCGTAGATCTTCTAAACCAAAGTCAAACTTTACATACCTCACCGGATTAAAATAAATCATTCCTTGCAGTTCGCGAAATGCTGTACTTCATGGACTAAATACGAAAAGTATTTAATTTTGTCAATTTTTTTTTTGGTTGTTGGAGGTCTAACCCACCCTCTGTTCTCGGATTACATAAGAAAAGTATTAAATTAAAATTTTATTACTTTATGCACGAATATATATTTGGCATAGTGCACTAGGATTTTTATCAAAATAACCCCACTATAACTTTTCTAATAAAAAATAATCAAACTCAACGAATTTGATTTTAAGAGATATTGAATCGGTGGTTAAGTAGGCGCATGGTAAGATGCTCCGGTTTATTTTGGTAGAAAAGTTAAAGTTGGTTAATTTTTTGGTTAGGAAATAAAGTTGGGTAATTTTTTGATAGAGAAGTTGGAGCTGTGTAATTTTTTGACTAAGAGATATTGGGATGGCAATAGGCCCCACCTGATAGGTGCAGGGTGGGTAAAGGATACCCGCGGGTAATGAGGCGAGTAGGGGTACAGGTCTGTAACCGCTGGGCCGAGTACGGGTATGCACTTCATACCCGTGGCGGATCATGGGCCGGGTACGGGTATAGAATTTGGGTGGCAAGTGGGGTTAGTTTTATTGTCTAGTGCGTAGATCTTATAAACAAAAGTCAAACAGGGCGGGTATGGGTATAAGTGAGGACCCGCCTTGCCACGTTCCGCTCCATACCCGTCCTGCCCGGCTTCATACCCACCATAGCCGGTTAATTTTGTACATAGTTAACTTTGAAATTTCAAAAATGAGGGTTTGAATTCAATAATCCAAATTATTTATTGATACTAAAAAAATAATTTGTTTGTAAATTTGTTTTTAAAAATAGTATTAAATAACTAATATGTGCAGGTATAAATAATCATTTTATACGCACATTAGGGCAATGAGATGGGTATGGGTATAGGATTTTGGGTGGCAGGTACGGGTATAGAGGAGGTACCCCGTACCCGGCCCGGCCTATTGCCATCCCTTTGATACGTTGAGATATAATTGTGCTACTTTTAGATTAATTGTTGTTGGGTATACACTTCATACCAGTGGCGGGTAATGGGGCAAGTACGGGTATAGGATTTGGGTGGCGGGTACGGTTAGTTTGTTGTCTAATGCGTAGATCTTATAAACCAAAGTCAAACGGGGCTGGCTCCGGTATAAGTGGGGACCCGCCCGGCCAAGTTTCATAACTGCCCCGCCCCGCCCCACCCCATACCCACCATAATCGGTTTATTTTGTACATAGTTAACATTGAAATTAAAAAATACTTGTTTAAATTCAATAATTCAAATTATTTACCAATATTATAAAAAATAAATTATTTTTAAAATAATATTAAATAATTAATAAGAGCGGGTATAGATAATCATTTTGTACATATTATAAAAAAGTAATTTATTTTTAAAAATAGTATTAAATAACTAATATGAGCGGGTATAGATAATCGTTTTGCTCTCACGTTATGGCAGTGAGGCGGGTACGGGTCTAGGATTTGGGTGGCAGGTACGGGTATGGAGGAGGCATCCCGTACCCGCCCCACCTCATTGCCGTCCCTTTGATACGTTGAGATATAGTTGTGCTACTTTTAGATTAATTGTTGCTGGGTATGCACTTCATACCCATGACGGGTAATAGGGCGGGTACGGGAATAGGATTTGGGTGGCGGTTGTGGTTAGTTTGTTGACTAATGCGTAGATCTTAACCAAAGTCAAACGGGACGGGCTCGGGTATAAAATGGGACCCGCTCGGCCATGCTTCATACATGCCCCGCCCCACCCCATACTCACCATAATTGTTTCATTTTGTATATAGTTAACCCTGAAATTAAAAAATACTTGTTTAAATTTAATAATCCAAATTATTTATCAATGTTATAAAAAATAATTTGTTTTTAAAAATAATATTAAATAACTAATATAAGCAGGTATAAATAATTATTTTGTACACACATTGGGGTAATGGGGCGGGTGGTGGGTATGGGTATGTAGGAGACACGCTGTACCTGCCCCACCCCATTGCCATTCCTTTGATACATTGAGATATAGTTGTACTATTTTTAGATTAATTATTATTTAATCTATAAATAAATAATAATTATTGTTGCGTAATATATAAATGTAGGATTGAAAAAAGAAAAATTCTAAGAAAAATGTATTGGGGGTGGGGGGACTTTTTTAGGAGTTCCAACTCCTCTATAATAGTATAGAAGATATATATATCTTAGTTTCTTTTTTTTTTATAAATATATATTATATAGTTTATACAAATCACGGGTTAGGGTCCTTGGAAACAGCCTCTTGTTAGGGTTTCACCTTAAAAGGGTAAGACTGCGTAAATTCCACCTCTCCTACTGCTTATGCGGGAGACTTTAAGGCACTGGGTCTCTTATTGTTGTTGTTGTTATATAATTTATAAAAAGATATAATAAAAGAGAGTTATTATTATTCGAATACAAATTGCTATCTTAGAGTAATAATATAATTTATAAATAATAAAATGTACCGACTTATCTTGAAAGTATAATCTTACTCTAAAAATAACAATTTAGCTTTGACAAGAAATATTCATATAATAAAATAGGTAAACTATATATTAGTACCACAAGATTTGATATATTAATTTTTTATTTCATAAACTTAGTAAATTAATTTTTTAGTCTAATTAGTCTAAAAAATTACATAAATTTAATAAAATAATTCAAATAGCGATGTATAAGGGAGCAAAACAGAATCTGTTTTCATTCTTTTATATCGTTATTTAGACTATTTTATTAAATATATATAATTTTTTAAAACAAAAAATTATTTCATAAAGTTTATAAAATAAAAAATTAATATATTAAATTTTAAGGTAATAATAGGTAAATTACTGTAATAAAATAGTTGGATAGCTTGAAATAGAGTCACGTTCCCGGATCTCCCTCACCAACGGTTGCGTACCATCTACCACCTTAACCTGGTCACCCCACTATTCCTAATTTAATATAAAAATTTGGATAAATTACAGAAAATTTTTATATTTTTTGCTTCAAAAATAAAAATTTTTTTTTACAAATAAAAGCACTCACAAAATTCTCTCACTTTTAAAAATTTATCACTTAACCCTCATGTAACTTATTTTTGACTATTTTACCCCTAATGTTTAATTTTATTTTTAGAAAAAGATTTTATATTATTAGATAAAAATTAAATATTTTATGTTTTCAGCAAAAAAAATTAAGAAAATTTTATATATTTATAAAAATATAATTATTTTAATTAATTATAGTAATATTATATAAGTTCAGATGATAAAAGTATTTTTAAAATTTTCAGAAAAAAATATTATGAGATAAAATATAACATTTTTTTTGGTTGAGCGGAAAAATAGTCAAAAAAATTTATTTGGGGGCAAAGTGAAAATTTTTAAAAGTTAGGGGGTTTAGTAGGTGGTTTTATTTGTGAGGGAAATTTTTTGTTATTGAAGCAAAAGTCAGAAAAATTTTCTGTAATTTACCCTAAAAAATTTAAATATTGTATTGTTCAGACTAATTTCTAATTAAATTATTTATTATTTTCAGAAAAAATGAAGCTAACTATTATATAAATAAAGCTAACTTTTTTTTTTTTTTTTTTATCAATAAGGAATCCAGTTACTCAGTAAATCTCGACCTATGCAGGGACCTACACGCCACAAGAGCCCGTTAAGTAAGAATTCCTTAAAGAGATATAAGGGTGGAATCGAACTCCAGACCTCTGAGTCTAAAGCAACATTCTATCCTCTCACTTGCCTCATATCATCGAAGCAAGGCCCTGGTGGGTATGATACTCGAAGTGAGCGTAAAAGGCGCAGTTTTAGTGATAAGAGTCGAGAGGATCATGAGCTTATTAGGGTTATAATCAGTCAAGTGTGGAGTCAATTTGTTTATTTGTGTAAGTGTTCGATTTCCTAGGCCGATTGGGGCTAGAGTTGTAGCGTTTTTTAATTTCCCTTGTATTTGCATTTCTTTGATCTAAGTGATACTTACGGTCTTGCTATTTGGCCAAAAAATAAAGGTAACTATTATATTTACTGTGTGACCTCCTATTTGATAATAGCCATAAACTAAATATAATTACTTTTTAAAATAACATGGTAATTACTTGTAGTCACGGTTGTTTTTTATAATCAGGATCAAGACTGGACAAAGATCCCGAATAATATAATCAACTGCTTTGAGTCCCTAAATTATATGACTCTTAATTTGGCCTATATTTAATTTTGTATTGTATAGTTTATTTAAAAATATTTAATTATCATGTTACAGTATATGATTAGGACATGCATGGAGTCCAATTTTGGATTAATTACATTTTATATCACATGACCTAATATTGTTTTCTATTCATAGTAGGGCTAGTGAAGTTATTGTATCGTGTCGTATTCGCGTTCGTGTTATACGAATGGTCTAAGAGTCAACCCAAACTCAACCTATATTGTATATCGAAACAAGTTAAGCAGGTGAACCCAAATTCAACCTAAACCTCGACCTAAACCCACATTACATCGTGTTATTATATCTGTTTTTGCCAACCCTAGTTGTTAATTTAAAAAAAAGTTAAGACTCTTGTCCTGAACATAAATATTTGTTTTTGGTTTCATAATTTTATTTTATTTTTTTCAGAATAAAAAGAAAGAAATTAAAAATTAAAAAAATTCAGAAAAAATGATCTTCGATAAAAAAAAAAGGCTAAGGCAAAGCAATCTTTTCTGTGCTTCAAGAGCTGCCGCCTAAGCAAGGCCGGGGATTGATGTACGCAACATTCCCCTTTCAAGGCGCCACTCTAAAGAAAGGCTATTTTCTAAAAGGTCACCTATCTTAGCATTACTTTTATCCAAATACGCTTAACTTCAGAGTTCTAATAGAATTTGATGCGTGTGTGCCGGGTAAAAAAGACTAAAAATTAAAAGAATAGTGAGTAAAACAGTAAATATGAAACCTAAAAAAAAGGGACAGAAAAAGCTGGGCGGAAGAGAAGCGATGAGGCGTGCGCCGCTAATCTGTTTGTAAGTGTCGCTGTGCCCCTCTCTCTTCCCTTAATTTTTACAGTAAATTAAATATTATTATTACGAGATTTTGGTATATTAGTTTTTGGGTCCAAAAATTTTATGAAATAATTTTTAGTTTAAAAATTAATATATTTAATAAAATAATTTAAATAGTAGTGTATAAGAATGTAAAATAAGTTTTTATTTCAACTCTTCTTTATTAGTAGTGCTACAAAATTGCGGTTCATGTGTAGGATAAGCGAGAAATAACATCATGCTTTACATCATTTCACAACGTCGTTTGGATTATCTTATTAAATTTATATAACTTTTGGAATAAAAAATTATTTTAGAAATTTTATGAACTAAAAAATTAATACACCAAATCTAAATTGGTTCCCAAAATAATGCTAAAAAAATATTATTATAAATTTTTTCTTAGTTAGTCTCAAGCTAATAAAATACATTTAAATTTTAAATTAAATCTCTATCTAAAGATAAACATTAAAAATTGGCAATCCGTGTCGTCGATCCATCTTAATATAGAGAAACTATTTCTAAAATAAAAAACTAAAATTAAAAGATAAATAATCCAATTTATGAATATAAATTAAGCTTCCCTAATTGATGTGAACTTGAAGTTCCTGTTAACCCCTTTCCGCGCCTCTCTCCCATCCCGCCAATCTTGCCAACATATCAAGTGACCCAAACACATGTTAAAGACGCGGATGCATCAATAAATAATAAGAGTTATAAATTTATTTCAAAAATTATAAATTTTTATTTTGATAATAGCAAGTTTATTCTAACAATAATATTAGAGTATAAAACCAATCACGAACTTTCACCCATTAGCTTAAGCTTTTGGGAAAGATGGTTCCTTGACATGGTATCAGAGCCTTGTCGATAAGGAGGTCACAAGTTCGAATATCAATAACCTTGACTTTTAATATTGAAAACAATTTAAGCACAAGGTATGAGGTGAGCCTGTGCACTATCCACACTTCAAGACAATAGGCATTTGCGTGAGGGGACATGTTAGAATATAAAACTATTACTGGGTTTTCATCCATCAGCTTAAACTTTTGGAAAAATTGGTTCTTTGACATGGTATCAGAGCCTTGATGACCAAAAGGTCAGGAGTTCGAATCTCAACAGCCCCACTTTTAAGATTAAAATAATTAAGCACAAGGTATGAGGTGGGCTTATGCATTATCCACGCTTCAAGCCCAAACGGGCATTTGCATGAGGGGGTATATTAGAGTATAAAATTAATCATGAACCTTCATCCATTAGCTTAAGTTTTTAGGATAAATGATTTATTGACAAATAACATTAACTTGAAAGACAAAGAGTACAATTACATAACAATGTTGAGTGTTAGTGCGGATTGCAGGTGTCAGAATTGAGGGGTAGTGGGGGTAGCTTGTTTGTAGTTGTACATGGGTGTTGTGTAAATTGAGTAATAAAATGCCTAATTTATCGAACTCCCATATTTTCAAAAAAAAAAAAAAACAATTTAAATATATGACATGTTGGCAAAAAATTTTAGCAAAATAACACATTGTATAGTTGAAAAGTTAGGAACGATATTTGAAACGACGCAGTTAAAAATTCACACCATACAAAATAAAGTGCATAAAGTGGATACCAATTCAAATGGCGTGCATGTAAAATAGACACTTTACTATGCTATTCATTTCAAATGACGTGCCTAGGCCAATAAAGTGCTTATGTATTGTATACTCCATTTGAAATAGAATGCACAAAGTGGCTTACGCTTCAAATGACATGCATGTAGAATAAATAAATTCAGTGCATAAACGTACCCATTTCAAATGGCACGCAAAAAGTGGATGCCATTTCAAATAGATTGCGTTCAGCGGTAAGATATTGTCATTGCACTAAAATTTTGTGTTGATATGTCATATTCTAAATTTTTTTTTTTTTTAATATGCCATTTTAAATTTTGTCAAATAATACCGTTAGCCATTGGGATGTGGTCAATATTGACGATGATGGAGAACCAAGAGGAAGAGATGATGGTGCCAGAAACACTAGCCACAATAACCCAGCAACCAAAAAATTTGAACACACCTATGAGCAAAGAAGGAGATGCCATGCGAGAGGTGATGGACAGTAATATTTTAGAAAATGAAGAAGGTTGGTACTTTGGAGCTATTAATGAGATGACAACTCATGCTGCCATATTTCTTAACCAAGCACCCATAACAGTTAACCTAACCAAAAGCTTACCCCGTAGCCCTGATGCTTTAGGTAATGCTCAATCCCTTGACCCATTGGACAATGACACAACTTTGGGCAATCAAAATGGGAACTCCGGACAAGAGCCGGCAGATGAGATCCTAACCCCATATATGGGCCAACACTGTATTAATTGCTTTGTTGACTTGAGCCCTAAGTCTTTTTCCATTCATACACCTAATGACCCGAACTAACCACAAAAAACCAGTACACACTCCCAACACTGCAAAAAAGGGACCCCAACAATAACATGGAGAGAGCAAAAAAAGCATGGAGATTGGGAAAAAGGCTTGGACTGAGATTCCAAGAAATGGAGGATGAAATAGCTAGAATAATTTGCAAGGTCGACCAGTATGATCCAACGGTGAACCCCTTGAAGAAGAAGCGCTGGATGCCTATTCCTGTTGGGAAGATGTCCACACGACTGATGTCCAAAGCGAAGGGATAAGGATTCAGATTGATTACATACTACTAAGGAAAAGGGTACAAAGAGAATGCAGGGATTGCAAGGTCATCCGAGGGGAGGACTTTTCTAAACAACATAGGGTAGTGTGCGCGGATGTAAAGGTTAAGAAGAGGGCCAGAAGAAGCAGGAAATCCGTGCAGAGACATACCCGCTGAAGGGATTTGAAGGGATAAAAGTATAGAGACTATAAGGAAAGAGCAGAATTAGAGCTCGATTGGGATAGGGAGGGAGATACAAACCGAATGTGGAACGAAATGGCCCAAAAGATTAGGGGACTGGCACGCGAAGTTTTGGGAGAGTCAAAAGGTGGGGCAACTATCAACAGAGAGTCCTGGTGGTAGTGTGAGGAGGTCCAACAGAGGATTAAGGCGAAACGAGACTTGTTTAAGGAGTGAGAGCGTAATGGAGAAGAGGAAAAGAGATGTCAATATCAGCAAGCCAAGAAGGAAGCAAAGAAGGCAGTCAGAGAGGCACAATCAAGAGCATATGAGGAGTTTTACAAGAAGCTGGATACTAAGAAGGGAGCCAGGGATATATACAAGATCGCCAGAGCAAGAGAAAGGAGGACGAGGGACTTGGAGCAAGTAAAATGCATAAAAGGAGAAGATGGATAGGTGCTAGTGGAAGGGCATCAAATTAGAGCTAGGTGGAAAGCCTACTTCCACGGTCTGTTCAACAACCATGGAAACACAGAGGTAGTTCTAGGTGATCTCCAGACACCGGGGGAGGATCAGAACGACTGCTATTGTGAGCGAATTACCCCAGAGGAGATCAAAGAAGCTCTAAAACATAGGGTAGGGAAAGAGCAGTTGGTCCAGATGGAATACCCATTAAGGTATGGAAATTCCTTGGACAGAGGGGCATCAGCTAGTTGATAAAATTCTTTAACCAAATCCTTATGGGGAAGAAGATGTCTGACGAATGGCGGAAGTGCACACTGGTCCCAAGCTGCAAGAACAAGGGCGACATCCAAAGTTGCTCCAACTATCGGGAGATCAAACTTATGTGCCACACTCTCAAGCTATGGGAGTGAGTCATAGAAAGGAGGCTACGCCAACAGACGGAGGTGACAGAAAATCAGTTCGAGTTCATACCTGGGAGATCAACAATAGAAGCCATCCACCTTTTTAAGGCAGTGATAGAGCAGTATAGGGAGAGACAAAAGGATCTCCACACGGTCTTCATTTATTTGGAGAAGGCATATAATAGAGTCCCAAGAGAGGTATTATGGAGCGTGTTGGCTAGGACAGGCATCCCAATGCCTTATATCCGGGCCATTAGGGACATGTATGAGGAGGCACATACTAATGTGCGCACAGGGGAAGGGGAGACAGACACTTTTCCGATTACAGTTGGGGTGCACCAGGGTTCTGCCTTGAGTCTCTTTGTTTTCATTCTAGTGATGGATGAGCTCACTAGACACATCCAAGGAGAGGTACCTTGGTGTATGCTTTTTGCAGATGACATATTTTTGGTAGGGGACTCCCGAGTGGACATAAATGGGAAGTTGGAATTGTGGAGAGATGCTTTAGAATCGAAGGGTTTATGGATTAGTTGATCTAAGACCGAGTACCTGGAATTCAAATTCGGTCATTCCACCATGACTAGTACAAAGGATGTCAAGATAGAATCGGAGACCGTACCGAGTAAGGAGAGTTTCAGATATTTGGGATCCATGATACACCAGAGTGGTGAGGTAGATGAGGATGTCAATAACAGGATTAAAGTAGGCTGGCAGAAGTGGAGGATGGCATCCGGGGTGCTTTGTGATAGAAAGTTCCAGCTAAAGCTAAAGGGAAAATACTATAGGAGGGTAGTAAGACCGGCTAAGTTATATGGGGCAGAGTGTCGCCCAAAAAAACAAAATCAAACACAGAGGATGAAGGTAGCAGAGATGAGGATGCTACGCTGGATGTGTGGCCACACAAGGAAGGATAGGATCAGGAACGATGTAATAAGAGGTAAATTGGGTGTAGCCTCGATCGAGGATAAATTGAGGGAGCACTGCCTGAGATGGTTTGGACATGTTAGCAGGAGACCGACCACAGCTCTAATCAGGAGGTGTGAACAGCTACACACTGAGCTAGGCAGAAGAGGGAGGGGCAGGCCAAAGAGGAGTTGGTTGGAGAAGATACAACACGACCTAACCCACCTAAACTTAAGAGAGGAGATGGCCGTAGATATGGCACAAAGGAGGGCTAGCATAAGGATAGCGGATGTGGCAGCGTAGAATAGTGCGTCGAGTGACTAATAGTTTAAGATTTCTAGGCAGTCATAACCCCAGGTAGTGCACTTATTTGTTATTTAGTTATTTTTCGATTACTCGGTTTTTATTGGCCATGTATTATTGACTTTATTATATGCCTATAGTTGTCTCCTGTAGGCTGTATTTATAGTGCTAGTCTTATGAGGCGTCCTAAGTTGATGCTTGTGGCTTCTATGATCTGTAGGATACCATATTCGCATGACGACTCGATCTTCAAGTTGGGGGTCCGCGGAAACAATCTCTCTTCTACCGGAAGGGGAAGGTTGCATACATCTACCCCCCAGGCCCCGCTCGTGTGGGAACCTCTGTGGCACTGGGACTATTGTTGTTGTTGTTGTTGCTGCTGAATTTTGTTCTGCTCAATCTACAAAATCGTGAGTGGTTTTAGTGGGCTTGGGATGGGCTTTGTTTTCTGGTTTATCCTAGGATCGTTTGGGTTGTCTTGGAATCTGGGTGATAGTTTGTGTTTGTTGCTTCGGGTGTGTGTTGAGTGTTGTTGGCTTCGGGGGTGTCAATTTGTATTCAGTGACTTCCGTGGTCGCGTGCCAGGTTCTGTTTGCGGGCTATCGTGGAGGTTGTGGTCTATGTGCTTCAACTTGTGGGGCTTTAGGTGGGTCTTGCCTTTCTCATTCTTGGATCACTTCGTCCATAACTAGAGTGGGAGATAAATTTCAGAAGAAGGTATGAATGATGCTCTTCTATGTAATAATTTGGGATGTTTGAAACTCAATAATCAAGATCATCTTTGAAGGTCTTTGTTGTAGTTGATTAGGTTCCTTTTGGTTGTTTGAAGCCAGTCTCGGGTTCTGGGTTTAAGATTGGTGTTTGTCGCTCCCATATTCTCTGGTGGTTGAGCCTGTTTCTTGCAATGTTTCAGGGCCCGAGCTCCAGAGTTCTAGAAGGTTTTAGGTTCTTGGGTTGGTTGGGAGCCCTTGGGGTGGTCAATCTTTGTGTTATTTAGCTTTGTTTCTTTTGGTTCGAGCTCTGTTCTCTTTTTTGTCGGGTCCTATTCTTTAGACGCCGGTTATTATATTCCAAACTTTGCTCGCAATTTATAAAAAATAAAAGTCTAATAAAACAATAACTGTACGCGTCAATCCACTTGCTGCTTTTCATCTCTCTTTTCATAGGAAACCTGACACCCCCCCTACGTTTTAACATTCTACTCTTCCTATTATTACTTGGCTTTCTCTCTCTCTTTGTTTTTTTGGCTCAAAAATCATATAATACGATAATACTCATATTTTCTAAAAATTTAAGCAAATAGGTAAATATATAATAATAGTTTTATACTCTAACATACCTCTTCACGAGAATGCCAATTGGATTTGAAGCGTAGATAGTGGATAGGCATACCTTATACCTTGTGCTTGAATTATTTTAATAGTAAAAGTGGAGGTTGTTGAGATTCGAACTCGTGATATCTTGGTTAAGAGGGCTCTGATACCATATCAACGAACCATTTTTCCCAAAAACTTAAACTGATGAGTGAAGAGCTAAGAATAGTTTTATACTCTAACAAATACAACATGAATATGATATGAATATAGCAAATTTGAGTCCAGATTTTCGAAGCTAGATTGAATTTGTGGTTGACTCGTTTAGGTAACTGGGCATGGATTAGGGTTTAATAACCAGGTCGTATTTGGGTTAACTCTATTGCTAAGACCCTCGCATAATACGAATACAAATAAGACATGACGTATCTGTTCGCTCTAGTTTTCGTAGTAGAAGCAAAAAGGACTATATTGTTTTAAAAAAAAAAAAAAATTCAGACTCGTTAAAGTTGGGGTAAAGTTTGAGATTTAGAAGTAAAAACGAGCTCAGTTGAGCCAAGCAAGCATTGCTTTATTTAAATTCAAGCTTAATAAGTCTTATTAAGCTCAATTTCAAGCTTTATAATCTTTGTTCGATCTCGATTCCAAAGGATTTTAGTGTATTCAATACTCAGTAATACTCAGCTTAGCTCACTAACTTGATTGAGCCAATTCGAACTTATAATCGAGTCGAGCTTGACACCGAGTTGTGAAATTCCAATTCCAAAGTGATAAAATTGCAGCTCAATCCTCATCATATGTGATGCTAGACTTAATAATAATATTATAATATTTATCCAAAATCTTCGATATATATAGGGACATTATTGTTTAGAAAGAATGATAAAAAAATATTAAACTAGGTCTATATAAATATTTTTAGCACGGTATTTAGAAAAAAAAAAAAGTATTATATTAATATTAATAAATTTTTGTGGCACCGAACTAAAAATATGTTAATTATTTAGCATTCTTGGTGGGATTTGAAATCCTCTTGCCACTTTTACAAGTGGGAAGAAAAATAACACATTTAATATATAAAAAATAATTAATAATATCAAACTATGCTTATGTTAGTTTTTCAGCACTAGACATAAATAATTTTTTAAAACAAATGTATGGTGTCCAGCACTTATTACAAAAGTAAAAAAATGATATTATACAAGCCAAAGTAAATTTTTTCAATGTTGTACTAGACATAAATAAATTTTTTTTTAGACAATGCATAGTCTCGAGCACTTACGAATAAATCCAATACGTGTATGCATATCCTATGTTATAATCCAAAGTACTAATATGCAACATAATTTTGACAATATATAGGTAGATTTAGTTCTAATCCGCTATATTTTTAACAAAATTTAGAAATTTTGTGCCCAAATGCTAAATAGCAAATATATATATATATATATATATATATATATATATATATATATATATATATATATATATATATATATATATATATATTATGATTATTTGCGTCACATTAGTGAAATTTATGTAAAATTTGCCATTTTTTACCCAAAAATGGTAAATATATATTATGGTAATTTATGCTAGGAAATGATCCGAGGCACTCGCGAGTAGCTCGTAAGTAGCTCGAATAGAACTCGACTCGAGTTCGAGTTCGAGTATCAAAAGATACTCGATTAATAAATAAGTACAAGTCGAGTAGTGAACTACTCGGCTCGATGCTCGATTAAATACTTGACTTGATACTCGATTCGATACTCGACTCGTACGAAGTAGTTTTTCTGTATTATTTTCTTTTGAAATGGATGGCTTCTGACATTAATAGTAGAATAAAAAAGAAAGAAGATCGAATTTCTTGTAAAAGATGATATGTTACATTTGTTGTGGAGTGAAAGAACTTGTATTTAGTTTGCTTATATTTCTTGAAACTTAGGTTTTGATGCATTTTGCTATTAATATATCGATAATTTTTTGTTGTACATGTTAAAATATAGTGCGGTCAATAATAGAATATAGCTAATGTTTAAGCGTATGTCATAGTATTATAATGGAGCTAATTTGTTGAACATTCATATGCACAATAAACGAGTATTCGAGTTGAGTTGACTACTCGAATAGTTAATCGAGTTCGTGTTCGAGCCAAATTAACTACTCGAATGGAGTTTTAAGTACTCGAGGACTTAATCGAATTCGAATCGAGCACTAAGATACTTGGCTCAGCTCAGCTCGACTTGGCTCGATTACACCCCTAAGTTATGCTACATTAGTTAGGATTACTACTCCCCCAACAAAGGGTAATAGGTTATAATAATTGTGTGTTTAGATGAGGGATTTTAGGGTAGACAGTCTTATGGTAGAACACCCACCTGTTTGCTTTTTTAAACTTTAGGTCCCATCTAACTCCCTTATTTTTGTCCTCTAATTTTCAACTTATAATTCAGAAACAATTCTTGTACATATATCCTTTTTTTTTTTTTTTAGTAACGACATACTGGGTTGCCCCAACAAACTCCAGCCCATGAGAAGGCCCACAATCCCCATGAGTATATTCTGATACGAACCAATATCGATCTGGCTCCCGAAAACCCAACCCAACATCATAAATACTCAAATCATTAGCTACGGGGCAGTAATCGGCTGTCCCGGATTGTATATAATATATATATATATAACTCCAAAGGAGTGTTTACAATATAGTAATAGAGAAAGGGGGAGAAATCTAGATAAAAAAGGGGAGATATAGAGAAGATTTAGGGAGAGAGAGAGTAGAGAGATCACATTGATCAATATCGCTAAACTTACATAATTCACTAACCAATCCCTCTTATTTATACTAATAAACATATGATGAGCTCAGGTCGCACTAAGGCTGACGTGGCGGGTGATGTGGCAGTCGGGAAGGCTCGAGACTCGTTCGAGCGTGACCCTCGGTAATATTCACAACATATCCTCAGTGAGAATTGAACTTCTAACCCCTGAGCGATGACCTCTTATAATTATATCATAGAAATGTAAAATTAAAGTAGGTGATAAAGTCAATGAAAGACATGAAAACAAAGGTAAGAGTTATTTACGTATTAAAACATCGATGCTTATGTAAATAATAAAAAAGTCTATGGTCTTTTTGATTTATTCCTTTGGTACCTCAAATTTTTGTTTGTAATAATAAATAGGACCCCTTCGGCATGATGACGTCATATTCTGAGGAGAAAGCAGAAGTGGCAAGTTATTTTAAATACTTATTACAGTATATTGATAAAATACCCATCTTGAAGTTGCAAATCACTTATATCTACTAAAGTGAAAGGGTATTAACAGTTGGGAGTATGGGGATTTTCCTTTTATTAAAATAATGGTCAAAGGGGTATTCTCGTCAATATACAACAACAACAAACCCGGTGCCTCAAGGGCTCCCGCATAAGCAGGATCTAGGAAGGGTGGGATGTACGCAGCCTTACCCTAAAGGGAGGTTGTGTCTGACTCGTCAATATAGTATAGTGAATATTTAAAGTAACTTGCTACGTCAGCTTTTTACCTGGAATATAATGTCATCACGTCGAAGAAGGTCTAATTTATTAGTAAGCAGTAAATCTAAGGTACTAGAAAATAAATAAAAAAAGTTGTGGAATATTTTATTATTTCCACAAATATTGAAGTATTAAAATGTAAATAACCATATTAATACACCCATCATTTAATCTTGGGTAAATTATATTTATCTACACCAAAATTTGGTGAAATTATTTTTAATCTACAGGTTATGTGTTTAATATATATATAATTTTTTTAATCCACTAGTTATAGTGAAATATTTTCTTGTTCCAACGGTCAGCCAATCAAGGACAAGATTTTACAAAAGGTGACATCGTATGATATAAAGGTGATTTCATACACCGAAAAGATAACATAATACAGTATTAAGGCATAGTCATATTGTTGACTAAGCTTATTATTTTACCATCACCATTGGACTACAAATCCAAACACGAAATTTGAGCCTAAAGATTTATTTTTAATAAACCTCATGGTATGAAAGTATAATTAACCTTTTGATATAATGATTATGCAAGGGATCGGGCAATGAGTTCTAAACCCGCCATTGGCTAGCCCGGGAAGGGATAGTTACCACTACGTTAGTTCCACGAGTTCAGAAATTGATCACTATATAGAGTTGTTCGTCATTAAACGATTAGCGTAGTAGCTAGGTTTTTTAGTAATGTTATACGCAAGTAAAAAGTACATTTTCAATTTGTACTCATTTTAAATTTGATCTACGTCCACTTCCCCCTCATCTAGGCTATGTATTGGTTCTTTTTGGCTAAAATTTGGCTCGATGAGACATATTTTGGCTAATAACATATATAAAAATAAACTAACTCCGACTTGCAAGTGTATACGCTCGAGTTCCACTAGGCTTAATATTGACTGCTAAATCTATGTGAGTCGGCTCCATTTGACTCAAGCTGTATAATAAGTCGGCTTATGAGGACTTGCGGCTCGTTCGTTCGGCTCATTTATAACTCTACTGCACCCATCCAAATAGGATATAATTCGAAACAGTGGGCCGTAGGCCCATTATTAGGCCCAAATCAGTCGCTATTGAGCCACGGGCTGGACAACTGTGTGATAAAAAAAAATTGTTAAATTAAATGTAGCTAATTTATGCGCGGAATAATAATATAATAAAAGAATATTAGATTATTAAAATTAATAGTAAACTAATTAGTTTTTAATTAAGAGAATGTTGACCATATGCATCTAACGAATAATTTAGAGTACTTTTTATTTATAACATTGATCTTAGCAAATTACCTAACAAGGTACCAACATACAAGCACCGGATCCCATTAGCACTCCAAAATTAAACGTGCTTAAACTAGAGTAGTACCCAGATGGGTGACCTCTTGGATGGTCTTCGTATTGCACCCCTCAGGTTGGGAGTTCTCGAAAACAACCTCTCTTTAGGGTGAAGGCTGCGTACATCCACCCCTTAAACCCTGCTTAGGCAAGAGCCCTTCGGGTATTGGGAATGTTGCTTTTTGCTTTTCGATCTTAGTAAATTGTTCTATGTTGAATACGAAAGTAATGATATTTTTCATTGGTTTTTATATTGGACTATAGCGATAATTTTTTTTTATATATGGTAAAGGCAGAGTTACAAAGCCTTAAAGGACCACCTCTTACGTGAGGAAATCCCGAAATAGCATGGGAGGAAGTATAGTCCCAAACCCGTACTCTTATAGCCAGTATTTGCCACCCAATTTGTCTCTTTTAAGACATAGTTGAAGGATAGTTGCTTAAGGGTAGGACTAATAGATTGAATGTTATCCACAATAGTCACAATATCCGTGGGGATAGAATACCGATGAACGCATTTATAACTATTTCATTTTCACCTTTGATAATAACTTTGCGAGCCCCTACCCTCACAACCTGGAGAAGGGCATTCGACCATTGATCATAGAACACGCCTATCGAATAGTAAAGTTTAATCAATCCCTTTTTAACTAATTAACTTTTTGAGAAGAAAGATCGAAGTTTCTAACATAGATAATATATATTGACGTTAAAAACTTAATTGATTAAACTCTAAAAGCTCCTCCAAGACTGCTCCCTGTTCGAAGCACTTTCTAACAGAATAAAGCGGCATTTTTTCTATAGATACTTGACAACCCATAAAAGGGATAGTAAAAAAGAGTACAGGACTCTCATCTAACGGACCTTTTAAATAGTTATTTTTGCTCTGTAAAGTCTTGTTAATAATTTTCTGTATTCAATTATTAAAAAAAAGCTCAGGAAAAAAAAAACTTATATTATTTTTATTTTTTTGTTGACTAACTCATCAAGGAAAAGACAAAAGTTTTGGACTCACTAAGCATACATATAAAATTTATTTCAGCTCCAATTAGCCTTTACAAGTAGATTAATTATATTCTAAAATAGTATAATATAAAAAATTTTCAAAGGCTTGACCAAAAAGTTGTCCTCTTAAAGCTCCAACAAGATCACAACTCTTAATAAATAATTTATTAGTAACTGTTAAACTTTACCTGGCCTTTGGACCTGACTCACGGAGTTGATATATATGAGATCTATATATAAAAACAAATGAGATTTTATTCTAAACTCAATTGATATTCAGTGGAATAATATATTAAGTTTAATTATATGTTGATCTCTTCTCTTTTATAACTTATATGTGGAATTTTTTTAGACTCACATGTAGAGTCTTCTACAATTAAAAAATTTTATTCCGTTAAATAATTTAAAAATAAGAGAAATGACACATGTAACCAATTTGTATACCGAATTTGTGTACGTTATTTGTGGAAATGTAATATTGGGTAATAAATATAACAAAATAAAAGTAGGATTATTTATGTCATAAGTCCTTGTACTTTATCTACGGACTATGTTTATCGGCCTGATTTAAATCCACCCTTGATGGGAGCTAAATTAAGACAATTAAGAGTACAAGAACTAAATTAATATAACAGACAATGTACATTAACTTATGGTACACATAACCCATAAAATTATTATATTTTACAAAAAAACTATAAAATTTTGGGTGATTTAGACTAATGGTCCCTATATATTTACCCATTATGTCAATTTAATTATTGTACTTTTAATTTTATCAATTTAGTCTCTGTATAATCGATATTATATCAATTCGATTCTTAAAGTAAAATCTATGTTTACTGTTTAGTTTTTAACAAAATTTTTAGTAGTTTAACTATGGGTTGAGTTAAATTGAGTCAACGAATGGATTTGTAGTGAGTTACTTGCAACTAACGTGATTGTGTCGATAAAAATTACGTCAATAACTTAACTTAAATTTGATTAAAAAACTAAATTGACACAACTAAAGATATAATAATTAAATTAATATAATAAAAAAGTAAAAGAACTTTTGATATAAATAACGCTAAATTTTTTTATATTTATGTAAGATATGCAAAGAGAATAGGGTACATTTAGCATGGTCTAAGAACATTACTAGAGCTTGGAAGAGAATTTATAAAGTAGGTCTAGTCATGATACTTTGACTGATATTTATAACTTTATAATTATTACTAGTTTTAATAATAATTATTAATAATTAAGAGCTTTAATTGTCATGTGACAAGGTGACATCTTGTTGAATAAAGTCTAATTAGTGTTTATAATATGATTAGCAAATATATATTATTCGTATATAATATGCTTTTTAAGGTCTAATAATTGAAACTCTATTTTAAATTTTGTGGGTCATGTTTCCTAGGTTCTTTTTTGACCGCACGAATGGGAAAATTGCATGATTGAGTTTGGCACATATATTTTCTGAATCTTTTATTATTAAGTATTTTATTTTTTCAAAAATCTCAAACTTTAAATCTTATAATTTTAAAATCTCATATATCATATAGCAAATAGTAGCAAAATAAGAAAAAAATAAATATTGAGTATTTGTGTTACAATGTAGAAGTACTGAAAGAATAAACACAATTAGAAACAAAAAAAAGAAAAAGAAATGAAGATTTAACACAATTGTAGCGTAATAATATATAAAACTAATCTTTTTAAATATAAACATTTCTGTGCAACATACGAGATAACACTAGTAGTATTGTTTTTATTAAGGAGAATTATAATCTTAATATAAAGAGAAAAAAAATACTTCATGTGAATAATTACGCAACTTGGATTCCTACAAAAATTTATCATATTTTAACATATCATATTGACCAGATGTTAAAAAAATTCAAACTTCAAAAAATATTATATATGTTAAAATATTAAAAAAATCCAAATGCTTAATACTCAAATAAATCAAAATTTAAAGTATTATTATTATCATAAAATTTTTTATTAATATCGTGAAAATTTCAACATAAAAAGAATTCAAAAGTCTTCATTTTGCCTTAATGTTAGCAAAAAATAACTTAGTGGTAACAATAGCTAAAACTTAACTAATAATTTTTCAGTAATAGTATTGTAAGGCAAAAATATTAATGACCAAGCAACTCTTTATAAATTTATGGCTATATTCATTATAAGCCATATCATTATTTTCACAATAACAAAAAAGATCGTGACTGTTTTTAAATTAATAAAGAACCCCTAATTTTTTCTCGTATCAATAAAAAGGCTCCGGCTTAATAATGTCATTTTGGCCATAACTAACGTAATAACTTTTTTTTTAATAATGATATAATGAAATGACAGAAATTTCTTTCAATACCTTATTCTAACTTTATATACACAATATTTAGGATATCATACAACAACAACCAACAACAACAGTCCCAGTGCCAAAGGCTCACGCGAAAGCGGGGTCTGGAGAGGGTAAATGTACGTAACCTTCCCCCTTCCGAGTGGAAGAGAGGCTGTTTCCGAGGACCCCAACCAATATTCAGGGTATTATATTAGTAAATATTATATGTCTTCCCTTAATTTATTTAAAAATATAATTATTGAAGAATATTTTTATCATTTTAATTTGGTGCGGAAGCTCAAGGATTTCGCTGCAAGAATGCAGCACGGTTTGGAGAATACCTACTCCGTCCACGGGTTCTACAATATGGTTTTCATATTTGCCCTGGAAACCCTTCCAGAACTTGCCAAGGTTGGGGTGGTGAGGGCTGGCGACCAGCCTCTTGGGCGGATCCTTAATTGGAAGATGTCCGTTAAGGCTTCCATACTCTACTCTGCTCTCAACGGTATTTGATCAGATAATAAATACACTATGTTGTTATTGTTTTATTACTGTATGTTTCATATATTTTGGGTTAGAAGTATGATTTGTAATTTTACTAACGTGTATATGATGTATCTTCTTTTGATCAGCAATTGAATGCCGAACCGATTAAACTGAAGAGTGCGGAAACCAGTCAGCCTAATCTACAAGGCATTCCCTATGCTTCAATATCTGATCTGAAAACCGTGAAATGTATGTAACGACTCAACGTTGAACCTACAGCAATGCCACAAAGCTTCAAACACGATCTTAAAACGGCTTCTTCTTCTTCTTCTTCCGAGGGCCCAATGTAGCAGATTGAGAGAAAAATGAGAGAAAAATGGACTTGGAAAATTCAGATTAAGAGAAAAATAACAAATACTATGAATAAGAGGTGAGTAAATGGGCGGGAAATGAGAAGAAGGGAGGGATAGAGTGAAAAGCAAGTTACATGACATAAAGTAAAAATATGTACTTTTGCATTAAATGAAGAGAGAGAAAAAGGAGTGGGGAGGGGCTAAAGTACAGTAATCGGCTGCGTATTAAATGAGGAGAGAGAAAGGGGACGGGCTGGGGGGGTGTGAATGGGAGGGCCTTTTTGAAGGAAAATCGTACGGATTATTTTATTGAAAATGTATATTTTTTTTCTAAATATACATCCCAAAAATACACAAATATACGTTGATTTTACATAAATATAACCCATCATATACCATGTATGAAGTGCATCATACACCAATAAAACTTAAAATACACGTATATAAGCTGATTTTAGACCACCGTAACAGTAATTACATGAAAAAACCTGCAAAAGTTAATTTTATGCCATTAAAACCTATCATACATTGTGTATGATACGTTATTTACCACTAATTGATAGAAATACACTTGAATAAGGTCATTTTACGCCATTATACGCACCATACCCAGTGTATGATTCGATTTCAGACCACTGTAACCGTAATTACTTAAAAAAACAGCAAAAGTTGATTTTATGCCATTAAAATCTATCATACATTATGTATGACAAGTTATTTACCACTAATTACTTGAAATATACCTGAACAAGTTCATTATACACCATTTTAAGGGATCATACACAGTGTAGGATCTGATTTCAGACCACTGTACCACTAAATACATGAAAAAACCTGCAAAAGTTAATTTTATGCCATTAAAACCTATCATACATTGTGTATGACAAGTTATTTACCACTAATTACTTGAAGTATACCTGAATAAGGTCACTTTACACCATTATAACGCATCATACCCAGTGTATGATTCGATTTCAGACCACTGTAACAGTAATTACTTGAAAAAACCAGCAAAAGTTGATTTTACACCATTACAACCTATCATACATTGTGTATGACAAATTATTTACCACTAATTACTTAAAATATACCTGAACAAGTTCATTATACACCATTTTAAGGGATCATACACAGTGTAGGATTAGCTTTCATACCACTGTACCACTAAATATATGAAAAAACCTGCAAAAGTTGATTTTATGCCATTAAAACCTATCATACATTGTGTATAATAAGTCATTACCACTAATGACTTGAAACATACATGAATAAGTTCATTTTACACCATTATAACGTATCATACCCATTGTATAATTCGATTTCAGCCCACTGTAATAGTAATTACTTGAAAAAACCAGCAAAAGTTGATTTTATGCCATTAAAACCTATCATACATTGTGTATGACAAGTCATTTACCACTAATTGCTTGAAATACACTTGAATAAGTTCATTTTACACCATTAAAACGCATCATACCCAGTGTATGATTCGATTTCAGACCACTGTACCCCTAATTACTTGAAAAAAAAGCAAAAGTTGATTTTATGCCATTATAACTTATCGTACATTGTCTATGATAAGTCATTTACCACTAATGACTTGAAATATACCTGAATAAGTTCATTTTACACCATTATAACGCATCATATACAGGGTATGATTCGATTTCAGCCCACTGTAACAGTAATTACTTGAAAAAACGGCAAAAGTTGATTTTATGCCATTAAAATCTATCATACATTGTGTATAACAAGTTATTTACTACTAATTGCTTGATATACACCTGAATAAGTTTATTTTATACCATTAAAACGCGTCATACCCAGTGTATGATTCGATCTCAGACCACTGCAACAATAATTACATAAAAAAACTGCAAAAGTTGATTTTATGCCATTAAAACCTATAATAATTTGTGTATAATAAGTCATTTACCACTAATTACTTGAAACATACCTGAAAAGGTTCATTTTAAACCATTTTAACGCATCATACCCATTATATGATTCGATTTCAGCCCACTGTAACAGTAATTACTTGAAAAAATCAGTAAAAGTTGATTTTATGCCATTAAAACCTATCATACATTGTGTATGATAAGTCATTTATTACTAATTACTTGAAATACACCTGAATAAGTTTATTTTACACCATTAAAACGCATTATATCTAGTGTATGATTCGATTTCAGACCACTGCAACAGTAATTACATAAAAAAGCTGCAAAAGTTTATTTTATGCCATTAAAACCTATAATAATTTGTGTATGATAAGTCATTTACCACTAATTACTTGAAACATACCTGAAAAGGTTCATTTCAAACCATTTTAACGCATCATACCCATTGTATGATTCGATTTCAGCCCACTGTAACAGTAATTACTTGAAAAAATCAGCAAAAGTTGATTTTGTGCCATTAAAACCTATCATACATTATGTATGATAAGTTATTTACCACTAATTGCTTGAAATATATCCGAATAAGTTTATTTTACACCATTAAAACGCATCATACCCAGTGTATAATTCGATTTCAGACCACTGCAACAGTAATTACATAAAAAAAACTGCAAAAGTTTATTTTATGCCATTAAAACCTATAATAATTTGTGTATGATAAGTTATTTACCACTAATTACTTGAAACATACTTGAAAAGGTTCATTTTAAACCATTTTAACGCATCATACCCATTGTATGATTCGATTTCAGCCCACTGTAACAGTAATTACTTGAAAAAACTAACAAAAGTTGATTTTATGCCATTAAAACATATCATACATTGTATATGACAAGTCATTTACCACTAATTGCTTGAAATACACCTGAATAAGTTCATTTTACACCATTAAAACGCATCATACCCAGTGTATGATTCGATTTCAGACCACTGTACCCCTAATTACTTGAAAAAAATAGCAAAAATTGATTTTATGCCGTTATAACCTATCATACATTGTGTATGATAAGTCATTTACCTCTAATTGCTTGAAATACACCTGAATAAGTTCATTTTACACCATTAAAACGCATCATACTCAGTGTATGATTCGATTTCAGACCACTATAATAGTAATTACATAAAAAAAAAACTGCAAAAGTTAATTTATGCCATTAAAACCTATCATATATTGTGTATGACAAGTAATTTACCACTAATTGCTTGAAATATACCTGAATAAGTTTATTTTATACCATTAAAATGCATCATACCCAGTGTATGATTCGATTTCAGACCACTGTAACCCTAATTACTTGAAAAAAATAACAAAAGTTGATTTTATGCCATTATAACCTATCATATATTGTGTATGATAAGTCATTTACCACTAATTACTTGAAATACACCTGAATAAGTTCACTTTACAGCATTATAATGCATCATACACAGTCTATGATTTTATTTCAGACACCACTAATTACTTGAAACACACCTAAGCAAGGTCTGGGAGGGAAGAAGAAGAAAAGACAAATTTGGAAATAATTTTTTTTTTTTTGACAAAAAAATTCGAAAAGAAAAAAAAATGAAGAAAAGGAAGAGTGAAAAAAGTCAAAAAAGTGTCATTTTGCCTGCCTTGCATTAAACGAGGAGAGAGAAAGGGAGAGAGAGAGAGGATGGATGGGGGGGTGAGGTGGGAGGGCATTTTTGTCCAAAAAGGTCTATTTATAGTTAAGAGGGTCTAAAAAAGAATAAGGTGGGGGTGGGGGGTCAAAACTGTACGATTTCCCAAAACTTAAAACACTTTTATCAATTTGAATAGATCTAAAGTATTTTTTATTTTTTAAAATATTTACGATTATTTACGTCAAATATTTCTATACTTTGTCCATTGTGTCAAGTCAGCTCTTGTACTTTTAACTACCTCAATTTAGTCCCTATGTAATTTACAATGTATTAATTTGTTACTGAAAGAAAAATTTATGATAAGTTTTTAATAAAATTTTAATGGTTCAGCCGCGAGTTGGGTTAAATTGAGTAGATAGATGAATTTATAATAAGTTACTTGCATCTAACATAATTTTATCGTTCAAAATTACGTCATTAATTTAACTTAAATTTAACTAAATAACTACATTAACACATTTTAAATTATATAAAACTAAATTAATATAATTAAAAATTAAAAAAAAATAATAATAAAATATAAAAACTTTTAATATAAATAATTTAAATATTTAAGTATTAAAATATAAATAACTCAAAATAAAAACCCCTAGATTGCCTAGAGGATGAAAATTTATGCAAAAGAGTGGGGGGAAACCGGTGAGGGGGCAGCTACCAGCTAGACTTACCGGCAGTGAACTGTAGCAACGTAGACATCAAGTACTGTTGTTGATTGGGGGTTCAGGACACGTGGTGGTCAAACAGGGATGATATTGAAGGCTATTGTGGGTCCCACATTGCTTCCTCTTCATACCACACGCTTTTGACAACTCACCGTACGGCGCGGCCTTCCGCCGTTACCTCCTGTTTCCCCCCTTTTTTTGTTTTTTCTTTTTTATTTAAAAAAATTATTACTTAAATACTTTAAATTTTCGTATTTCAATATATATAACAAGATATTTAATCATTTACTTAAAATATCCCTATATTTTGTTATTTATATCAATTTAGTTCTTTTATAATTTATATTGTGTTAATTTAGTTCTTATTATCAAATTGAAGTTAAATTAATTATATAATTTAACGATATGATCGTGTTAGATGCAAGTAATCCATTAGAAATCCACCTATTGACTCATTTTAACTTAACTTATGGCTGAAATACTAAAAATTTTATTAATAACTTAACATGAGTATACTCTAAGGACTAAATTGACACAATATAAAAAGTAGAGGGATTAAATTGACACAACCAAAGTACAAGGACTAAGTTGACACAATGAATAAAGTATAAGGACCTTCAGCGTAAATAATTCTAAGATATTTTATGTTTGAATTTAATAAAATTCTATAAAAATCTAAGTAATTTTAAGCATAAAATTTTGATATAATAAATAATTGTAATAATATATATAAGTCGTGTCCATACTAAAATAAACTTCAGCAAATTATGATAAAAAAATTATTATTGGCATTTTTGAAGGTTGTATTATGGGACTCAAGTTACCAGGATAAAATTATTATTGCCTTATATTAGTTTTTAAGGCAATCTTGTAACTTTTTAATACATTCCAAAAATTAAAAAGAGAACAGATACCGTATCGTTGGGACACAAGAAAAAATATCAAAATATATATTATAGGAGCTGTTTCACTTATTGACAATTGGTTTTGTGATATAACCTCATTTGGTATGTATCACTTTCATTGTTTGTAAATCACATTATAGCTCTGATAATTGTTCCTACCAATAACAACTCCCATATTTAGGCTCCGTTTGCTTCAACGGAAGTACTTTTCCCACGAAAAATATTTTCCTTTGGAAAATGTTATTCCTATTGAGGTTTTCCGTTGTTTGTTTCAACGGAAAATATATTTTCACGTTTCGATATTCCTTGCTTGTTTTAAATGAATCATCTTTTACCAATTATCTTATTCCTAATTATAGAAAAATATAAATAGCAATATAATATATTTAAAATTATTTAGACTAAGTGAGGTTGTATAGTTATTACTAAGATACCATGAGGTTTAAACATTTATTACATATCCTGATATTTAAATTTATATAATGACGTACCTTGAAGTTGAATATTTTATCACTCAGGTACCATGCATCAAAATTCGACGAATTTTTGTAAGAATCTGACCAAATATAAAAGTGCTAATATAATACATAATTACGATAGTATTTACAAGTTATGTCAATATTTTTAGCAAATTACGATAAAAAGTTCATCGTATATTGATGTAAAAACTACCTAAATATGGCCGAAATCATATGCCGTGTTTGCATTTTTTTAGGAAAAATCTAATGAGAATACTTATATATTATCGGAATCATGTTTCCATATCACTCGGAATGATGACTTCCCCTCTTTTAAAAGGGAAGTCATTTTCCCCCATTTGAAGGGAAAAGGTTTTTCCTTCTGTCACCAATCTTGCGCCAAACAACGGAAAAAAGAAAAATCACTTCCTAAAATACGGTTTTCCCCTAAATAAACGAAGCCTTTGAGTTATTTATATTAAAGGTCATTGTATTTTTCTTATTGTGTCAATTTAATTACAGAGGTTGTAACTAAGTGGTGAAAACATATAGCTGTATATAACCTCTTATTGAGAAGACATTTGTACCAAATAGGGCACCAACACGTAGTCACTGGATCCCATTAAAACTCTAAAGCTAAGCGTGCTTGGGCGAGAGTAGTATCAGGATGGGTGACCTCTTGGGAAGACCTCACCCTCTGGTTGGGGGCACTCAGAAACAGTCTCTTTTCAGGTTAACACTCGAAGGGGGACGGCTGCGTACATCCGCCCCCCAAATACCTGCGTAGGCAGAAGCCCTTAAGACACTGGGTATGCTCCTTTTACTGAGAAGACATTTGTAACATTAATGCCATGGTTCAATTCATAATTTTTCCCTCGGGCCAAGAGATGAAATTAGGTTTGAGGAACAGACAACAACCCGTAACAAAGTTACAGGACAGTTGCCCTAATTAGCATCACCAAAGTAATGGATGTGTTAATCCTTTCCGAATGTAAAGTCTTTATTAATTTTCTTTGTTGTGTAGGACGTACATCAATGCATCCGCTGGAGTTGTGGATAACCTCATCTTTTGAGGAATTCGCAAAGTAAATAAGTTTAAAAATACTTTGTTAGTTAGGACCGAAGAAAGAGATAACGATAAATGTTGGTGCAGGAATTAAAGAATTCAAATTTCCAAAATAATTTGACTAAATTGAGTAAGTATTTAAGTAATATTGAGCCTAATTGAGTTGACATTTTATAAATTAAGAATCTCTTTTGGTGATTTTATCTACATAAAACTTATAGAAAAGATTATTTTTTATCTGTAGAATAGAGTAGCAATTTAAAAGGTTATTGCTTTGTTTAACTTAAATTTCGTAGATATTGCTACTTTTGGCATTGGTATTATTCAAAAGTAACCTCTTGGATTTCATAAAATTACTCCTACCGAGACCCTCTAGAAGTAAGGTTGCATTTGTCTTACCTTTCCGAAACCCTATATTGCTAGGAGTCTTTTGGAGGCACTGCACTAGGTTGCCGTTGTTGGTGGGGGTAGTGTTAAATTTAACGTTGATCTCCTTTATTAAAAATTAATAAAATATATATATATATATATATATACCAATTACTCTAACGATAACAAAAGTTATCTTGAATTTAACAAAAGAATTTAAAAAAAAAGCTAAAACATAGAAAAAGGACTTTTTTTTCAATATAGTACAAGTTGAAAAAATTTTTAGAAAAGTGGTATGATTTGAAAAATATTTAGCAAAATGGGACGATTTACTGTAGATGGCTGGTTGCACGCCAAACCAAAAGTCGTGCAAAGGAGAAAAATGACAGCCCGGTACCGGACTTGTTGCACGCCGAGCGGCACGTCGTGCAACGACCAACGAGAGAGCTGCACATAAAATAATGGAGGGGGGTCGTTGCACGCCCTCCGGCATGTCGTGCAACGACCTGGGGGCTGCATCTCCGGTTGCACGACGTACAGCACGTCGTGCAACAGGTCCGGCACTTGGGCTGTCATTTTTCTCCTTTGCACGACTTTTGGTTTGGCATACAACCACCCATCTACAGTAAATCATCCCATTTTGCTAAATATTTTTCAAACCATACCACTTTTCTAATTTTTTTTTTCAAATTGTACTATATTAAAAAAAGTCTAGAAAAAGTGACTTGGGCCGGTCGGTCGGACGGACCCGTTTAATTGATGAGGTCATGATGAGATGGGCCGTTACTTGCACAGTCATATACTTACACGTGGCATCATGTGGTTGGTGCATAACATTGATAGCTCGCCATACCCTTTGAACGCCCACGTGATGCTTGACTTTGCCTTTTACTTTGGATTAAGCTTTAGCCTTTAGATTCAGCCAGTTCAAATTTCGGATTGAGACTTAAAATAAATAAATAAATAAAACTATTAAAATTTAATTATATTGTTTAATTTATCTGTTGAAATTAAAATTTGAATTTTATAGAATTGAATTTAACTAAAAATTATTGCTTTATTATTATTTAGATAGTGGTAATGAATTACACTTTTATATTAATTTTACTGAACTAAAACTCAAAATGGCCACATGATTAAACCAAATCTAAGATAACTCAAAATCAAAAGACTTGATACTGATACATGTAATAGCGAGGCTAATGTTTAGACCTCGATTTTTAGAGTCGGGTTAGTGATTTTAGCCAAAGTATCAAAGATGTCTTGTAGTCTTTTTGAAGGTATCCGATAACAAAATTCCCTTTTGCCCCTCTTTCTCTCTCTATCTTCTTCTTCCCCTTTCTCTTACTTCTCAATCCTAATTCTCTCCCTACTTCCCCAATTTCTTGGATACAACCTTTGATTGGTGTATCAATTGGTATCATATTTAAGTTTATACTGTGTTGTTTTGATCTATGGCCGAAGGAACTCGTGATGCATCCGATCTGCGGCGTTTAGAGACGCGGCTTGATGACACAGAGTCACAGCTCCAGCGTTCCATGGATGAACGCTTGCAGATTTTCGAAGGTCGTGTGCTATCGGACATCTCTTTGCTTAAGCAGGAACAAAGCAAAACCATGGAGATCTTGTGCGAAATTCAGAACCAGCAGCGTCCGGTTGACTCTCATCCGGCTGATTCGCGTCCTGGTGATGGTATCTTGGGTCGTCCTTCCAAGCCGCCTTTTGTTCCGGTAACCGCTTCGGTTCCCGAAGCTGGTATGTCCTCTTCGGTTACCTCTCCATATCACTGTCATACTCGTTTATCAAAATTTGATTTCCCTCAATTTTTGGGTGGTAATACTGTAAAAAAATGGATGTGGAAGGTTGAACAATTTCTCAATATTGATCATACTCCGGATACGGTTAGGGCTAAACTAGCATCAATACACCTTGAAGATGATGCCCTTGAATGGCACTGTGCGTTTCTTAAAATGCACAACCGACCTATTGAGGAGGTCGAGTGGTCCGATTATTCGGCCTTGTTAATTCAGCGATTTGGTAACATTTACGAAAATCCCATGGCAGATTTGATGAAATTAAGGCAGGCCGGTAGTGTTTTAAAGTACCAATCGCAATTTGAAAGTTTGGTACCTCGCTTGAGTCTCTCTGAGTTGTACATAGTTTCGTGTTTTGTTACGGGCTTAAAAGATTCAATTCGATATCCGGTTCTTATGCTACAACCTAGCACGTTAGCTCATGCTATGAACTTAGCTTGGTTACAAGAGGCCAATTTGTCCTCAAATTTCAGGACCTCCACGAGTGGCTCTACTCGGTCTGTGGGTTTTCGTAACCCATCGGGTTCGGCAACCTGTTCTTCTATACCGAGTTCCATTGTTCGCTCATCCGTTGATTCCTCGGGTCTGGGATCACGTCCCATTAAGCGTGAGGGTTGCACAACAGCTGAAATTGAGGACCGTCGAGAGAAGGGTCTTTCTTTCTTTTGCAACGAAGCTTTTACTCCGGGTCATATCAAGGTGTGAAAGGTTAAGAATCCTCAGTTGAAAATGATTTCCGTCAATGTTTCTGATACCGAGGACATGGACCTCGATGATTTGTTACATGATCCAGGTGCTTCGACAGTGGAAGATGTTCCTCATATATCTTATCATGCATTTCCCGGCATTTCTTCCTATAGCACTATGAGGATTATGGGCTATTGTCATTGTAAACCTCTCCACATCCTCATTGATAGTGGTAGTACACATAACTTCCTCGATGTGACGAAGGCTCGTTGGTTGGGATGCAAGGTTTCTTCCATGCCGGTACTGTCTTTGGTAGTCGCTCATGGGAGTCGTATTCAGTGTTCGAAGATATGTTGTGATTTTCGTTGGAGCACTCAGGTTCATGAATATTATAGTGACGCCTTGTTGATCGCGTTAGGCGGTTGTGATATGGTCCTTGGGATTCAATAGCTGTCTGCTCTTGGACCGATTCTTTGGGATTTTGACTACCTACAGATGCAGTTCAAGTGGAACTCTGAGAACTGCACGCTACAAGGCTCGGTTCCCTCCGTTTGTAATGCCCGTAAGAAAAGCTTTCACCGCTTACATCTTATGAGTCCTTCTATTCATGTTGTTCTTCTTCCTTATAATTCGTTAATGTTTGTTTCCATTTTGGACTCTTCCACGACCTCGGTCTTGGTAACCGATGATAAGTGGGCTGCGCTCAATGCATTACTACACGACTTTGCTTTGATTTTTGAGGAACCTCAGGCTCTGCCACCTAGTAGACCCCACTTTGACCATCATATAATCCTTAAAAATGGGGAAGGCTCGGTTAATATCAAGCCTTATCATTATCCTTTAGTTCAAAAGGATGCCATTGAACGCATGATTCAAGAAATGCTCGAAATGGGGGTAATTCGTAATAGCAACAGTCCTTTTGCCTCTCCTGTTATTCTTGTGAAGAAAAAGGATGGTACGTGGCGTATGTGTGTCGACTACCGGGAATTGAATTGTAAGACAATTAAAGATAAATTTCTGATACTCGTGGTGGAGGAGTTGGTGGACAAGTTGTATGGATCCGTGATTTTTTCAAAATTAGATCTTTGTAGCATGTATCATTAGGCTTGTGTTTGTGATGAAGATGTGTATAAGACAGCATTTCGCATCGATCAACAGAGTTTGGAATTTTTGCTTTAAAAAAAGGTGAATACTCCATTACAACGTGCCTGGTCTGCGAAATTGATGGGTTTTTCTTACAGTATCGAGTACAAAAAAAGGTTGCAAAAATAAAGCAGCCGATGCCCTTTCTTGAATGTTGCATTTCGATGTCGAGTTACGTTCATTACTGCTGGATCTGTCAACACCATTGCTTGCTGAAATTGGTCGATCCCTTAGTACAGACCCAACACTTCAGAGGTTGATTACCAAGCTGCAGCAAGACCCGAAATCGCACCCCACATTTTCGTGGGTTATTGGTGAGCTGCGTCGTTTCGGGCGCTTGGTCGTTGGCCTGATGAATGATCTCTGTCGTCATATTATTGATCTATACCACGACTCGGTGGTTGGGGGTCATTCCGGGGTTGATGTCACCCTCCATAAATTGAGTAGTTTTTTTCTATTAGCGTGGATTACGTCGTGATGTGTACAAGTTTATGTCTGAATGTACTACATGTCAACATTGTAAGTTAGATAATGCGACGTATCCGGGTCTTCTTCAACCATTGGTGATTCGGGAAATGGTTGGACTTCAATTTATATGGATTTCATCGACGGTTTACCCCGTTCAAACGGGAAAGATACAATTTTTGTTGTTGTCAATCGGTTGAGTAAATATGCACATTTCATGTTACTTGCACATCCATATTCAGCTGAAACAGTGGCCCGCGTCTTTTTGGATATGGTATTTCGTTTACACGGTTTTCCACAAAGTATTATTTCGGATCGTGATTCAGTTTTTCTTAACCTTTTCTTGAAAGAGTTGTTTAGAGTGCTCGGGGTTGACTTGCATATGTCTTCGGGGTATCATCCCCAAACCGAGGTGGTTAACCGTAGCTAGGAAACTTATCTTCGATGTTTTTGTTGTGACATGCCTTCTTCGTGGTCCCCTTTTTTTGCTCTCGCGGAATGGTGGTACAATACGTCGTTTCATTCTGCCATACAAGCTACCCCTTTTGAGATACTTTACGGGCAACAACCTCCACTTCATATTCCGTACGTCCCTGGGGAAACCGAGATTGTCACAGCGGACTGAAGCCTTGTCGCCCATGAGGAGGAAATTTAGTTACTCAAGCATCATTTGACTCGTGCTCAGGTTCAGATGAAACAAATAGCTGACACTCGTCGTTCGGAACACCAATTCGCGGTTGGAGATTGGGTGTATCTCAAGCTTCAACCCTACCGTCAGTCCTCGGCTCGCTCTCACGCTAATATGAAGCTCACCGCTAAGTATTACAGGCTGTATCTTGTCATTGCCAAAGTGGCGAGGTTGCTTGTACACTTAAATTTCCTCTGGAGGTTAAAATTCATAACACTTTTCATGTTTCGCAGCTTCATCGGCACGTCGGCTCGGTCACAACAGGAGTTCTAACGCTATTTCCACACCTAGCCGATTTTCGATGGCTTCCTATGGCAATGTTGGACCGTAGGCTCGTCAAGCGTCGCAATGCCGCGGCAACGCAGGTCTTGGTGCGTTGGAAGGATCGCCCTCTCGAGGATGCTACGTGGGAGGATTATTCGGGGATGTGTCTTTGTTTTTCGGGTTTTCTTCCTTGTGGACAAGGAACGTCTGAAGGAGGGGCTAATAATACATGTAATAATGAGGCTAATGTTTATACCTCGGTTTTTAGAGTCGGGTTAGTGATTTTAACCAAAATATAAAAGATGCCACGTAGTCTTTTTGAAGGTATCCAATAACAAAATTCCCTTTTGTCTCTCTTTCTCTCTCTCTATCTTCTTCTTTCCCTTTCTAAACCCGAATTCCCCTTCCTCTAACTTCTCAATCCTAATTCTCTCTCTAATTCCCCAATTTCTTGGATAGTACCTTACATTGGTGTATCAGTTACAAACTAGATTTGACCCAACCATGAAATCAACCAACTCAAATAAACTTGAATCTGAAATGAAGTGGCCCAACCCAGTTGACCCAAAATTCAAGATGACTCAAATATAAAAAATGAAACTGTCTGACTTGAATGTGACGTAACTAAACTAAATCCATAGTCAAAATGACTTGACCAAATTGACATGAAATCTAATATGACTCTAGCATAAAATGACAAGACCCATCTCACTCTCAGCCTAGATTTGATCTGACTTGAGATAACGTGAAATTTTAAATGATACAAACTGTTTAACCCAAAACCAAGATGACTCGAGTTTAAAATAACCTAAACTAACACAAACTTTATCTATTCAACCATGAATCCCCAAAAGACCTAACCTGATTAATTAAAAATTTGATATGACTCGAATAAAAAATGATCCAATGTGAGTGGAGGTGGCAATCGGGTCATTTAGGTTGGGTTCCGGTGAACCCATTCGGGTTTGGGTCATTTCGGGTTTATAATAAACTCGGGTCGGGTCAGGCTCGGGTTGACCCATTCAGACTTGGGTCACTTTCGGGTTTTACCCGTACTCCGTTAGGGTTGGATCTGGGTCAAGTTATTTCGGGTTCGGGTCAATTTAATTTTGAGTGGTCTCGGATTAGGGTCAATCTTGGGTTAGGTTATACAGGTTTCAAATATTTATAATCCTACTCTTTAGTGCTTGGTGGTATGACCAGTTATAAAAGTTTAAATTATACTATATAATTTATATTTTTACCAATATATTTATTATATTATCAATATATATGTTCAATAATATGTTATGAAGTTCAATTATATTTCTGACAACTTATAATTCTCATTGAATTTAAAGATCTTAAGTTACTTTAGCTTTCAGGTCAGGTTGGGTTCAGGTTCAGATCAGTTTTGGGTCGGGTTGGTTCAGGTTAATGGTGGGTTGGGTCAGGTCAAATTGGTATCGGGTTAGTTTCAGGTCAGGCAAAGATATTATCATACTGGAGATGTACCTTTTTATTAATACGATAAAAATTTATAGGTTTTTTTATTAAATCAAAAAATTCAATGTCTTTTTTATTATTTTCACAACCGTTGGATTCAAAAATATAAATAGCCCAAAAAATCAATATTAAATTTAAATATTTAATAATAATAATAATAATAATAATAATAATAATAATAAAATCATTATAGGAGATTTCTGGGTTTGTATTAAATTTAAATATTTATGGTATGTAGGAAAATAAAATATAAAATATAATATATTATTTTTTTTTTTTTTATCAAGATAATATATTATTTTTATGATGTGCATTTTTGTCAAAAGAACTTATCCTTATGCATTTACAACTTGCGGAATTTTTGGTTATATTAAAGTTCTTTTAACACTTATCACTAATATACCTCGATAATAAATATATAAATTAAGATGTTCGAAGTTCTAACTCATAGGTATTTTATATCAAAATTTGATAATATTTTTGTATGAACCTGATAAATTTTATAAAAAAATATTAATTTAGTATATGATTATGCTAATATATAAAAGTTATGTTAATATTCTCAGTAAAAATTTAATGAATTACGATATATACCGAAATTTGACATAACCTACCAATATATTGTTAAAATCATGTATTCTGTCAGCATTTTTGGCTAAAAAATAATCAAATTCAAATGAAAATACTTATATATGATCGGGATCATATTCCACTTTAGCATTTTCCAACGGGATTAGATTTAACTTGTGTCGAAGAAACCAACTGTTCCAAAAGTTTAATTAGAATATATAAATATTTGGGGTGGACACTATTGAGATTCGAATTCATGACATTTGGTCAACAAAGTTCTGACATCAAGTATGCGAAAAATTTAAGCTAATGAGTAAAAATTTAAGAATAATTTTATACTCTCTATAACAACAAATAAAAGTAAATATGTTTATAATATTTGGTATTAAAATCATAAATACCATTACGAGAAATGATTTTTATATTTACAACTATGTTGCTTTGAAACAGAATGAAAAAAAAATAAAAAAAAGCATAAGAGTAACAGATGAACATTACAAGTAGCTATAACAGCCAACTTCTAAAAGCATGACTTTCAAACTCTATAAATAATTTTATACTTCCGTAACTGTTACATTTTTGTTCGGAACTTTGTTCTAACGAGATGTTAATATCAGAGTACGTTTCACTATTATTAGAATATTTATACTGTGAAAGACAAAATTATCCGTCATTAAAGAAGGGCTAATTGATTGCCTTTTTAATCAAAGAAGGATATTACATAATGAGCCATATCCAGGTAGCGGAGGATCGTACTAAAAGTTAAATTTCTGTAACTACATAGACATAGATACGATTGGCTTAAACACGTGAATCTTATATCTTCTTCGTCAAGAAGCAAATTATCCCAAAAGTATAAGTTATGAGTGAAAATCCTAGAACAGTAGTTTATATTCTAACTTATATTCTCAAGCAAATGCCTATTGGGCTTAGAAGCATGGATAAGTTACCTTATATATAGACCGTGTACTAAAATTATAATAATATTAAATATAGAGTTGTTGAGACTCGAACTCGTAATCTCTTAGTAAATAATATTATGGTACCAGTTGAAAGAAGCCATTAACTATTCCAAAAATTTAAGTTAACAAGTAAAGACTGATGAATTACTTTTATCCTGTAACAATATTTTTTGTTGATAACTTTTTGGTTGAAAATTAAAATATATTATTATTGGCATTTTATAATTTGTGTATAGAGTTCTAGAAAGTGAGAAGGGAGGAACATGAGGAATGAAGGAGTTCACGAGATTAAGACAATGCATAGCCACTACATAATAAATAAAAAAATAATAATAATAATAAATTTTATTTTAATTTTGTATTATTTACACTGAAAGTTGTATATTTTGTTCATTATATTAATTTTATCGTTACTCTATTACGTTAGTTAATTTAGTTGAGTTAATTTATATAGGTAAAGATA
This sequence comes from Simmondsia chinensis, assembly GCA_018398585.1. Taxonomy (NCBI): domain Eukaryota; kingdom Viridiplantae; phylum Streptophyta; class Magnoliopsida; order Caryophyllales; family Simmondsiaceae; genus Simmondsia; species Simmondsia chinensis. The sequence goes on along the minus strand of JAGTTD010000007.1, from coordinate 3,387,950 downwards.
GAGTCTCATACCCTAAGGATGCCCTCTCAAGAAAGGGAATCTCAAGACCTTAGCTTGCGAAATAGAGAGAAGAGCACGGGAGAGAACATGATTGTAAATAGACATGCTCACACTCTTATGAGCGGTATTAGCTAACCAATAAGTTGGCTTGTTCGCCTGTCTGAAAACACGGTTGAAGGAAATTTGCTCAAAAGGAGAACTGATAGTTCGAATATCTTCTACTATGGCCGCAGTATTTGCAGGAATGGAATATAACCCCTTGGGCGTCTTAATGATAACCTTATTATCTCCTTCAAGAATAACTCTTCGAGCCCCTCTCTGGACAAGTTAGTTTAAATTGGGTCAATGAGTAAGTTTTTGTTGGGTTATATGCTTTATAGCTGACAAAATGTGACTCGACCTATTTGATCCTCTACCTGACCTGACCTTAACCAGAAAATTTTAAATTATTGGGACTCAAACCAAACTTGACTGGGGAGCTAACCCGGATTTTAAAAGACCTGAACTGAATTTGACCCGACCCAAGTTTTATGAGACACGTAACGGCCCAAGACTCGAACGAGCCTTGTACTATAACCCAAATGACTCAAATAGAAATCCAGTCTAACATAGAATCAAAATAATGGGATAATTATAGTCCTTTCGTTTTACAGTTTTGATTATGATTATCAAGGTGGATTAAATATATTATTATAATAATGTAGTGGGTCAATTTGAAATCCAGCCCAAGCCAAGGATATGACCTGACCCGACGTTGATCCAATGTAAGACTGGCTCGACATGAGGTCAACCTGAATCCGAGGATAACCCGACCCAAGCCTGACCCAACCCGATTTAACCTAGTGCAACGTGACATTACAACAACAACAACAATTCCAATGCCACAAGGGCTCCCGCATACCCAGGGTCGGGCATATGTACGCAACCTTCTCCCTTCAGGTGATATCCTAGAGAGAGGCTATTTTCGATGACCCCCAAGCTAAGGAATGTGTCACCGTGGATGCATAGAAGCGCAACGTGACATTAACCCAACTCAAATCTAACCCGACCCGACCCGACCCGATTGCCAGTAATGGTATGCATCTAACATGATTGTTCTTTTGAGAATTGCGTCATTAACTTAACTTCAATTTGACCATAAGAATAAACTAACACAATATATATTACGTAAAGACTAAAATGAAACAGCCGATAAAATATAGGGACGGATCGTATAAATAACCCATTACTTTTGTTATTTAAAAAATTTAATTTGAAAGAGAGAGAGAGAGAGAGAGAGAGAGAGAGAGAGAGAGAATAGAGCTTATCGCATGATTGCTTCACGCAAGCTGCTTAAAATCGTAGTTGTTTGCTTCCCCCCTTCCTTCCCTCGCTTGGCTTTAAAGTTTTCCTCTTCCTTCCTTCTCTACCTCTTTTTTTTTTGCCATAATTAACTGCTCGATTTTTCCAGTGCGATGTACGAATTGTTTTTATTTCATGCATTATATTGATTTTAATTGAATGTATCGTAGTGGGTTGTTAAATTTTTGTTTGAACTCGACTCTACCTATCCACCTTCTAACCCAAGATCCGCTACGGCCCATGTCCGATCTATTTGACCTGTTAAACTTAACCTGGTTTAATTGTAGAAGGAAAAAAAAAAAATTGTTTTCTTCTTCCTTCCTTCTCTACCTCTATTTTTTAATATATTAACTATATGTATCTTTCTGTAGTCCCTGTTACCATTGGTCCTGCGCTAAGTCTTTGTCTGCATGGTCACATGCTCTATGCTGCGAGGTTGGAGTTTTCGGAAATAGCCTCTTTTCAGGATAGCCCCCTGAAGGGGGAAGGCTGCGTACATCTACCCCCCAGACCCGGTTTTTGTGAGAGCCCTTGCAGGTACTGGGTTTGTTGCTGTATTAACTATACATATCTGTTTAATTAAATTGTAAAAAAAAAAAATTTATTATAGTACTTTTTTGTAAAAGTACTTTTGGTAAGAAATTCTAACATAAGAAGTGTTTTCTTCTAAAAAACTTTTAATTTTTGCTTTTGTTTCTTCTAGAAAGGAAAAGTATAATTTTTTTAATTCTACTTCAAAATAGAAAAACAACTTTTATTTATATTTAAAAGGCAAATGATGAACAACACCCAAGGGCAATATTTAACTGTTATTAATTGCCCATTTCAATTTCATGTAAACTTTAAAAATATTTTATTATATATATTTTTCTTGTAATATTCTTTTTTATTTTATTGGATATATTTAAAATCTTAATTAATATCCCTTTTTTAATTACACATTCTCTTTCTCTCTCTATCTAATTGATGTATTTAAAGTACTTAATACCCCTTATCGATCGCCTCGGAGGTGATAAATAGTGGGATCATATTTAAAAGCACTGTACATTTCAGACTAAATACTTTTAAAATCTTTAAAAAAAACATGCTTTCCAAATAAAAACACTTTTTTCACATGAAAGGAGGGAAATTTTTTGATTTTTTGTTTAGTTTCTAGGAAAGTACAAAATACAACAATAATAACAAACTCAGTGCTTGAAGGGCTCCCGCTCGGGCAGGGTCTGGGAGGGGACGGATGTACACAGTCTTACCCCATCAGGGCAGGACCCTGACGGGAGGCTATTTCCGAGGTCCCCCAACCTAGGAAAGTACAAAATGAGATGTGAAAATGGATTTTTCCTTTTTTTATTTTGCATTCTAGTTTTGTCATAATTGGGAAAAAAAATAAAACACAGTGAACTAAAATCACAAAAAGTCATTTGTAAAACCATAGTTTTAATTTTGTAAATACAAAAATTAGCAAGCACAAAAGAATTTGTAATCATTTACTTAACAGCTTAAGTTGTTAGGATATATTTTGTTCATAGTGTATTATTGAAATATTAACAATTTTTATTCTTTATTTTAATATAAATCCAAGGTATTAAGTAGACACATATATTATTGTATAAAATTATGCTTCGTGTAATAGCTTTTTGACATAAATTTCATATCTATAATAACGACTTCAAATCTCAATTATCCCGGCCCATAAATTGATGCTACATTATAAAACCTTTTTATATATTATATGTTCATTGTTATATTAAAATAAAATCTTTTATATTAAAAAAAGTAACATTAAATAATTAGTTTTGTTTTTTTAAGTTAGTAACTTTATGTTACAGGTTGACTAAAGGTATGCATTGTCCCTTATCTAAAGCATGCTATAATACAAACTAATTTGAAACATTTGTCAAAAAATAATTATTCATGTTTTAATTATATTGGTGTTTCAAAATAAGAATAATACAACGTAAACCACGACAATGTATTTAATTACATACGCTAGTTATTTTTATGCTCGCTTTTCCGTTTGTACGCTCGAGCCTCATTTTTGTGGATGTGCTTGTTTTATATTGTTACTTCTATCGTTAATTAACGAAAAAATTTATATACCTAATTTTTTTTTATATGACATAAATTAACATACTTTACTAAGAAAATAATTATTTAATATTATTTTTTTTAATTATCTAACCATATTCTATTAGATTAATGAGTTTTCAATTTAAATATATAAATAACAGCCCCAACATACAAAGAGAATAACACTCACCTACACATAAAATTCCTCTTATATCATCAAACACCCCCTCCCCCCTACACCCCCATAATTATGTGACCGCCCCATAAAAAAAAAAACTAAAATTAAAAAAATAATTAATAAAACACCAAACAAAAAATGAGTGCAAACCCGAGTAGTAGCGGCGGTAGTGGTGGCGTTGGCGGTAGCGGTGGTAGTGGTGGCGGGCCATGCGGGGCATGCAAATTCCTAAGGAGGAAGTGCGTGGCGGGGTGTATTTTCGCCCCGTATTTCGACTCGGAGCAGGGCGCAGCCCACTTTGCAGCGGTGCATAAAGTGTTTGGAGCCAGCAACGTGTCGAAACTTCTCCATCACATTCCTACCCACCGTCGCCTTGACGCGGTGGTCACTATTTGTTATGAAGCTCAGGCTCGCCTTCGGGATCCTGTTTATGGTTGTGTTGCTCATATCTTTGCTCTTCAACAACAGGTGAGTTTTGATTCCTCCATTTTAGTTATTTCATACAATAAATTGACCCAAAAGCTTAAGTTATTTGGTAAAGGTCGAAATTTTTTTTTGATAATCAGCAGAAAACTCGCAGATTAAAAGCGGTTATGCCTGCGAAACTAAGGTTTGAGCCAACACGCAAAGCGTGAAGATCTAGAAATAATTTTATATTTTAACAATATCGGGCTTTATGTGATTAGCATGGGTTGGCTTATATAATCGAGTTTTTTTATAATAAGTTAGTGTTATATGGACTAGGTTTAGTATCCTCCGAGAGGCACTGGATCTATTGTTGTTGTTGTTAAAAATTAAAAACAACGCACTAAAAATATAATTTTTCTTATTTTCAGTTTCATATTTTTAATTTATGTAAAAAATAAAAAAATATGAAGCCAAAAACAAGAAAAAAAAACTGACTTTCAAAATATAAATTTAATTTCTAAAATATAAAAAATTACACGGAAAAAAAAATTGATAAATCGGCTCTTAATTATTATATAGTTTTAACAACTTTTGGCTTTTTTTCAACGTGGGAAATTAATACATTTTTGTCTTGAATCTTTATTAATTATTTACACAACTTCAAAATATTAAATTGTGAAATTTCATTTTAACACGTGTAGTTGGCGTAGAAGGTTTAATTACATATAAATCCAAGTAATATATATCTCAAAATTAATTAATATCACAAAAAAAATAAAATATTTGGTTTATATATTAATATCTTCTTATTAGTACTTTAAGATAAAACTTTATAAAACTCTATCAAACTCATAACTAAAATACTTGAATTATTTTTTTCATTTTTAGAAGTTAAAAAATGTTCGTTTTTTATATTCATGTATGAGGTTTCTTAGGATATATAAATAACTAATAGGAAACTTTTGTTAATTGCAATATTTTAAAAACATTAATCTATATTTTAAAATTTTAAAAATAAAAAAATAATATTGGTGTCTTGAGGGGTCTTGTCATATAAAAAAAAATTAGCAACGTTATATGTGCAAATTTTATGTTAAAAGGGTTTATGCAAAATAAAAATGAGAATTAAATTTTCTTATCGCAAAGAAGGGATAAAAATTCATAACCGGCGTGACTGTATTACTGTAACGACGTATATCCTTTGTGTGCGTTTACATAAAATTATGTGCGAATAGATTTTTTAACTGGCACGCAATTCTGACCAGACAAGTATAGCGAGGAGAAAAAATGTTATGAGAACTAGTTGTATCTAGTCTTGAAAACGCGACAAACATGAATGCAAATATAGCTGCTGACGTGGGTCTACCGACGTGAATTAATACTCAAAATTTGCCGAACTAATTGTGTTTTAATTAAGTGTACTAGGTTTAGGGTTTTCCTAAATAAGAGAAGTTTATGCCATCAAGCATTGTGCTTGTGTGTTTGTTACAAGTGCCTAAACCATTTTCCCAAATAAGACACAAAAAAAATTATCGGTTATTTATGTCATTAGTCCTTATATTTTCATTGTTTTAATTTTTTCTGTTATAATTGAAATTGATTCAATCAAATAAATATTGAAATTTATGTTAATTTCTAGTGAAAAGCGTAACATTAATTAGCATTTATAAGTGTTGTTAACATAAAAGAGGCGTTTAGAGAGGCGTGAACGTTTATATGGAGTAATGTTTAATTTCAGCTAGAAGTCAATATTAAATTCAACATTGAAGTTGAATTAAACAATTTTAATCGTATATGGACTAAATTTATACAATAAACAAAATAAAAGGACTAATAGCATAATTAATAACCAAAAAATTAATTCTAGAAATTGAGTCAAAAACAATTTCCGATGATCAACCTAGCAACCAATATCTTTTACCCATATCTCGTGTAATGTCGTCGTTTCACACATCATTTAATAAAAAAGTCGCTTTTTTAAATATTGGCTAGAATAACGCCTAAAACGCTAACAGAAAGACAAGTGTCTCTGTCGACACAAAATGAAAAATAGCAGCAAGGCCCTACTTTTACTAGTGCATCCTTTGTGGACCGTGAACTCTATCACTAATTATCGGGAAAAAAAATTCAATAAAAAGAAGAGCTTAGAGGGAAGAGAAAAGGGAAGAATTTAAATGATTGAGTTAATGGGGATTTGGGGGACACTACTGTTCTAGGGTTTACTGAATTTCTGGATTATTCTTTTATTATTATTTTAGCATTGAATAAACACATTAACTATTAATTTGTATTAATTAGATGCTTTTTTTTTAAATTCTGTCTAATTTTATCTTTACGTCAGCGGATTTGCATTTATAGTCACATAACATGATTGAATGATTAAATTTAAACTAGTTAAGTGACGTGAACTTATTGGTAAAGTCGAAACATTTTGACAGAACCGCAACAACTGTACTCCTAATGATACAATTGCGGATGCTTAGATGAGTCGTATTTAATGAAATTTAAAGTTGAAAAAGCAATTAAATTATGGACTTTTTTTTTAACTCGGTCTTTTTTCTTTTTTTCTTTTTTTTTGTCTGCGTAATTCGACACCTATATCATGTTATATGTAAATAACTTTATACAAACCCACCATTTAATCCGATCGAAATCTACCTACAGCTCAACCATTCAAAACTTTGTCGCCAACTTCACGTTGATTTTTACTCCATGGCTAAATTTACATGATACAGAAAAATATAGTCGTATGCCATAAACAATTCTAAATTATTAGTAATATATGTTAGAGTATAAAACAAATATAGGCCTTCACCCATCCGTTTAAACATTTGAAAACAGTTGGTTTCTTCACATGTATTCAAGCCTTACTGACCAAAAGGTCACAAGTTTGAATTCCAATAATCTCAACTTTCAATGTTAATATAATTTAAGCATAAAATATGAGATGAACATATGCAAAGTTCATGCGTCAAGCCTAATGCATTTGCATGAAGGATATGATAGAGTACAACAACAATAATAATAGACCCAGTGCCTCAAGAGCTCCCTCCTAAGCAGGTTTTTTTTTTTGGGGGGGGGGGGGGGGTGTTAAATTTTATCGGGCCTAACGGAGTTGGAGCACATGAGATCCACATATAAGTTCAAGTGGGTTCCATCCTAAAACCAATTGGCTATAGGTGGAGTAACCCACTAGGCTTATAAGGTGATCTCTTCTTTATCCCAACTCCAATATGAAATTCCGCAAGACTCATATGTGGAGTCCTCAACATAGTGGATGTATACAGCCTTATAAGGTTATTTCCGAGGACTTCTAACCTTATAAGGTTGGTAACACGAGGACTTATAGGGGGTTTATTATTATTTTTTTAATTTTTTTGGGTTGGGCTACGTGAAATGAGCAGGTAATAAGGAAATGGTCGGTTTTAAGTCCAAATTTTTAATTAAAATTAATTAATTAAATTTTAATTATGATGAATGGAAAAGGCTAACCTGGCCTTTCATTCAACACAGTTCCCCATTTTCCTGTTTGCTGTTGGTTCAACCATCCCCCTACACCCTGCTCCTCTCTACCGTAATTTTAGGGCCATTTTGGTCATTTTCCTCACCTAATTTTTTTTTTACTTTTTTTTTATTTTTTTTATTTTTTACATGTGGTCTTAGAGTTATAGCACTTGCTCTTGGATCAAGTGTTAGTGTTGGTGTAACTTATTCATCGGTTTCACAATTTATTATCTGAGTATCGTATCGTTTTATCATATATATATGTCTGTATATATATATATATGGTTGTGTTTTTATGAGAGGTTCAAAGCGTGAGAGGGGTGAATCCTGACTCTCTATTGTAATGGATGATCAAGATTTGTTGGACACTAAATATAAAATAACAATTTACAGTCCATACCCCTTCATAGGACAGAAAAAAAGAAGGGGAAAGGGAGGAAAAATATTTTTTTCATTCAATACTCAACAAATCTTGGCCGTAAATTATTATTTTTTTATTTAGTGTCCAATAAATCTTGGCCGTCCATGACAATAGAGGGCCATGATTCGCCCCTCTCACGCTTTCATCCTCTCATAAGAACGCCACTATATATATATATATTGTGGCCTCATTTGGCTGCCGAGAGAATTGAATTCCTATGGGAAGTTGTACTTTCCAGGAATTCACTTCCCTTATTAACTTTCCAGGAAGTAGTATAAAAGTATTTGGTTTGCCTATATGGGAAATAGAACTTCCTGGGAATTTAATTTTTATGTTTTGTTTAGTTGACATAACACTTCTCATGAAATACAATTGAAATTACTATTATGCCAATGTCCAATATTCTAACATCATTGATAGAGGGAGTAATAGATAAACTTGTCATAATCACAAATTAGAAAGGTTAGACTTGTCATATTAATGAAAAGTTATGAATGAAGTAGAACCTACCTGGGATGTTAGCTAAGTTACTTCCTCAATTTTGAAGCAATTGAAACTTATATATGAATTCCAACTTCCCACACCTACCTACTTTTCGCATACCAAACAAGACCTAAAAACGAAACTTCCAATGAATTGAAACGTCCCTCGTTTACTGCCCGCATATCAAATGAGGCATGTGATTTATATTGATATTTGAACATTTTGTCACTCAGTCATCTTGATGTTTAAAAACTTTATCAAATAAATACCATTTTCAAAGAGTTCAAGGATTTTTGTTGAAAAATGCAGATTTCAACTATTTATTGATATCTTTTATTAGAATAAGGTGCTTTCTGTTGAGACTCCACATTTGAGCCTAATAATTAGAATCTCATATTGGAATTGTGAGAGAGAAGAGATCATCTTATAAGCCTAGTGGGTCTATAGCCAATTAGTTTTAGGATGGAAGCTCACTTGGGCTTATATATGGATCTCATGTGTTCTAACTTCGTGGGTCGGGCCTAAAAAGACCTGATGAAATTTAACATTTTCTGGCAAAAAATACTAAGATGAAATACAATTTCTATAATAAAGATATCTTTTGTTAGAAGCCAATGAGTTTTATTATAACTCGCTGAATTTTTGCTAACAACTATAATTTTTGTTAGATATTGTGATATATCTCAATGAAAACTGGTCTAATTTTGACAGGAGATTATCCGTTCTGTCCTAGTATATTTAAATGATAATTTTAAATATACCTTGACATATATTTTGAAATGTTAATATCCATAAGCGATAAATGTTCAAATCTTTAAATATTAAGTGATATTTTTTTCTCAATATAATTATAAACATATATTATAATGATCCAGTCTAACACCAGTGTATTCTTTAACCCAAGAGGGTAGGAATAGTCATACTTAGCAGACAATGGAACACATAAGCCTAGCGGGAAAGGTCTTTTTACTTCTAACGTAAACGTGTTTAATTACAAGCTACTTAAATTTTACATGTCTATCGGTTGTATGACTGGGGCTTTATATTCCTTGTATCTCAGCTTCGGTTTAACTGAATTGAACTCAAGCTCAATTTATTAAGCTCAAATCGATCTTAGTAAAAGCTTAGTCTTAACTTAATTTCACCAAAATCCGTAATACACATGAGGGCAAGAATCCTGTGCATTTGTTAAAAGAAATGCACCGCACAGTTTATCATATTAATTATCTTTTATACCAGTTTTATATATATATATATATATATCTTTGTTGGAAACTTGAAGGTTACATGCTCTATACTGCGGACCAGCTTGTCAGGCTTCTCATGTTGGGGGGTCCTCGGAAACAGCCTCTCTTCAGGGTAGCCCCTTGAAGGGGGAAGGTTGCGTACATCTATCCCCCGAGACCCTGCTTTTGTGGGAGCCCTTGGAAGCACTGGATTTTTTGTTGTTGTTGTATATATATATATAAAGATACTTAATATGACAAAATATATGATATGTTTATTTTTAATAAATATACCTGATCTTGTGCCTACAAATGGAGTCAAATTTGGAATTTACTGGGCTCAGAATTGGTTTCTTTTCATACATTTAGTCGTTACTTGTGATAATGTTTTGAAATATATTTTCTTTTTTATATATTTTAATATTAATTTGCTTCTATAAATATGTAAATACCAAAAAAAAAAACAAAAATTTGTACATTATGTGATTAAAAAAAAATTAAATGCTTACAAAAAATAATTGAATAGTAATGTTTGTAAATTTATTTAAATTAGTTATGTTTCTTTAAAATTATACAAATTAATTCCTAATGTTTATAATCTTTTTAAATTGATCCCATGTATTTTTTTATTTAAAATAGTATCTTATATATTTTTTTTATTTAAAACTGGGACTATTATAATCGAATAAAAAGACAAATCAATTCAAATAAATTTAAACGTTATAAATTACGTTTTTTTTTTTTTTTTGGGTTAAGTTTCACGGGATTTTAGACTCAACCCATAGAATTAGCATATTTGAGGTCCATTATAAGCCCAAGTGAGGTTCCATTGTCAAAACCAATTGGCGTTATATAAAATAATCCAATAGGCTTATTTATTGATCTATTCACTCCATGACTCCAATATGAGATTCAACTAAACTGATATGTGAAGTTCTTAACACTCCCCCTCACATGCATGTTAGTATTCTTCACTTGCGCCCCTCGCCTTCCTTTGTTTCAAAGACACAGTGTGTCAAACAAGACTCAAGATCATTCTTCCACTCAATATCATGTTAAGTTTCACCAGGCTTTCAAGCGACTCACTGAGTTAGCATATATGAGATTCACATATAAATCTAAGCGAAGTTTCATCCTAAAACCGAACACACTACTTATACGTTGATCTGTTCACTTACATAACTCAACCCTTTTATTGGCACTATTCTAATTATATTTCATCTCATGAATTTCAGGTTGTAAATTTACAAGCAGAGCTCACATACTTGCAAGCCCACCTAGCATCCCTAGAGCTTCCTACACCGTCGCCGCCACCGCCGCCACCACTAGTGCCGCCACCGCCCCTCTCGATCGCTGACCTCCCCTCCGCCATTGCGGTTCCGGCCACCTATGACCTCTCCTCCCTCTACGACCCCTCGGCTCAACAACACCACCCTTCTTGGCCCATTTTCATGCACCAGCACCCCGGCCCATTGGGCGGCCCTGTACACCCTTTTGGGCCCAGTAGATGGCCGGCCCATGAAGCCGGAGGTGAACTTCATGCGGTGGCGCGTGAGCTACTCCACAGAGATGGATCCCCACGTGATTGTCACGTGAGCTGCACTGAGGCGTCACCCTCCTCGTCGATGTCTAAATGAGATTACTGACCCAACTCCATTGGAAGATTTCTAGGAAAAAGAACAATATGTGTTTGATTTATGTACTTATATATATAATATAAAGTTTTTAACGTAAGAGGTTACCAACACGTAAGCACCAGATCATATTAGAACTCCGAAGCTAAGCGTGCTTGGGTGAGAGTAATACTAAGATGGGTGACCTCCTGGGAAGTCCTCGTGTTGCACCTCTCGTGTTGGGGGTACTCGGAAATAGCCTCTCTTCAGTGTAGCATCCTGAAGAGGGAATACTGCGTACATTCACCCCCTATAACCTGTTTAGGCGGGAGCTATTAGGGCACTGGGAATGCTGCATATATAATATAAAGTTTTGAGCTTCTAAAAAAGTAACTATTTAAAAGCTTGTTTTGGTATAAGTTTTTTAACTATAATTTTTTATTTTAGAGAACTAAAAGAACTTTTGAGCACTTCTTTCTTCCTGATTTTCATATTCTAGCATTTACGTGAAATAGGAAAAAATGAAAGGGAAAACCAAAAAATAGAAAAAAAAATCATTTTAAAACTTAGCTTTAATTTTAAAAATTAAAATTTATAACCAAATAAATGATGCCAAAAATGCTCTAATTTTCTTATAATCCGTTTATGTTTTGTCATAAAAATTACCATATGTGACTAATTTTAAGTACCTAACTTCTATATCTAATGATCTGATAAGTTATTGGGTTATAAGAAATAAATTAAACGACTACTTTATATATATATATATATATATATATATATATTAAGTGCATAAATTAAAAATTAAAATTTAAAATGTTAAAGAACTTGACACAAATGGATTCCAGAGAGGGAAAAATGAGTTTCTAGTATATCTTTTTTATTTAACTCATATTTTCTCATTACGTAGTAATAATTTCTATTTTTATTTATTTTCTGTACAAACTCTAGTGAAATTCAAATTAACATGAATGGTTAATTAACAATTAAAAGTCATTTTCATTACTAGTTTATGTTCATTTTATAGTATGAAATTAATGAACTTGGTTGATAAATATATTTGGTATTGACTTTATTATTTTATTTTCACTTAAATATTTTGATATTATTAAGCGTTTCACATCATCGTCATGATAAAAATGTTATTGTTTGGTCCTCATATCCCTATTTTCGTTAGGTCTTTCTGTTTTAATTCGTAGTTTTTCTCTGTTGTGGGTCGGCTATTCAAATGTTTGTCCGTCTTCGGGATCCACTTTATATCGATGCTAAGTGTCAGATTTCTACCGATCAAAAGAAATATTTGGGTTGCTTTCACATGAGATTATGAGAATTTGCGTAATGCTCAATACTACTCCACCCTAGCTTAGGAGTGACCCGAGTTTGAAACTCGTTATAAGAGTAAAAAATAAATAACAAATATTCCATCAATTCGAGTTTTTATTTGTTGATCTCACTGGTCAGGACTACTGAAAATCCACATGAGTGTATTAAAATCTCAAATCAGAGCTATTGAGAAAATTTCACATTATATTAGAGTATAACAGTGGTTCCGAGCCCACGTCTAACGCATCGAGAGTCTCAAAATGAAAGGTGCATTAAGAATGAATGTGTCAAAGGTCTCCTCGATAAATGATAGATCTAATTAGATATACAAGTTTCTAATCATGGTGATTACTTGAAAACCACTTGTATGGCTTAGACGACGACAACAACAGCAACCCAGTGACTTATAGAGACTCATACCAAAGGTCTGGAAGGATAATATGTACGCAATCTTATCCCAACAAGGTGCTAGTACTACCCTGTAGAGAGACTATTTCGGAAAGCTAAAAAAACCCCGCTCAACTGAAGCGAAATCGAACGAATAACAGACACGTCTAATACAAATAGAGAAATACATTTTTTTTTTAATACTCTACAAGTGCCTTTCTAAAAAGTTGATTGGAAAAAATATTTTTTAAGTTGAAACTTTTTTTATAAAATTTGTTATAACTTCTAAACAAAGGTTAGTGAAACTTGGCCTAAACTAAATAATGGGCATTGTATCATGGGCCTTGCCATCTTTGCTATTGGCCCAACTATTTTGATGTTAATAATTAAGTGATAGGCCCATATCTTAGTCTAAATGGGCGACGTACACATATTAGCCCTTGTTGGGCCTGCTAAAAGTAAATGGCCCTAAGCCCATCTTTTGTGATTGAATTCTATAATTCAAATTTAAGGCTTGGTTTAGGGTAAAATTAGAATCTAGGAATTGATTCTTTCATTTTTCGTTGCTTGACGTGTATTTTTTAATAGAAAATTTTTTTCAAGAGAAAGGTCTTCCCTCCAGAGGGTGGAGGAAAATGACTTCTCGTGTAAAATGGGGAAAGCCATCATTCCAAACTCTGGAGATATTCATTGGTTTTGGATTAAATCGAGTTTATATTGGTTATAAAAAAGTATTGCCTTCCAGGATGACTGATGGAAGATGTTTTCTTTTAAAACAGACAGAGGAGTATCATAAAGTGAGAACAAGTTTTTCGTTAAAACATACGGCATAAACATAGAGTGGAATTTGATTGTCTTTGGATAATGTTTTCTAGGAAAAAGGTTCCCCTCTACCGAACGGAACGCAAGTTTTCTTTTTCTTTACTGAAAACATATTTAGAAGAGTTACATTAGTCCTAAACCTTTCTTCAACTGTAGGATAATAAAATACAAGCAAGCAACAAGCAACATTCTCAGTGTCCCAAGGACTCCCGTCTAAGCAGGGTCTGAGGGGGTGGATATATGCAGTCTTCCCCCTTTAGGATGCTACCTTGAAGGGAGGCTATTTCCGATAACCCCCAACCTGAGGGATGCAACACGAGGAATTCCCAGGAGGTCACCTATCTTGGTACTGCTCTCGCTCAAGCACGCTTAACGTCGGAGTTCTAATAGGATCCGGTGCTTGCGTGTTGGTACCCTCTTAGATAACTATAGGATAATAAAATATTATCTCTAAATAGGGACACCAAAATTTGAGGATGGCAAATGAGATCAAACAAAGACTCGTCTTTGGGGCTTAATCATTGCACCATATCCAATAGCTCATATTCATCTTAAACGGTTAAACATCCACTAATACGATTTATCTTCACTTATCCCATATTTGACTTAATTTGTATTTAACTAATTTAAACATACAAGAGCGATATGTCTACTTAATCTATATTTAACTTATCTATCAAATAATGTAAAAGATATAGTCGAACTAAAAAATCCTTCTAAATAACTACATATAAACAAACGTTTATAATTGTTGGGTACACAAATTAGGACGGGTATTGACTGAAATGAGGCGGGTAATGAATACTCACAAGTAGTGGCACGGGTATATATATAGGCTTGTACCAACTAACGTGAGCATAGATAGACACCTCATACAAGCGATGGGGTGGCTAATGGGTACCATTGGATACTCACGGGCAGTGAAATGAGTACGTGTACAGATTTTTACGCACTGAGTATGGATATCCACTTCATATAAGTGATGTGGCTACTAATGGATATTCATAGGATAGTCACTGTTTGAAGTGGGGTATGTGTATAGGTTCTTTTTTTTTTGGTTTTAACATTTAACGAAAAAAGTTTTTTACCTACTGATGCAGGTATGAATATCCACTTCTTACAAGTGATATAGCAAGTAACGAGTATGAATTTAGTCGATGTGTATGGGCATATGAATAATTTTTCTCCCACGATGAAGATGGAATTTGATTATATGTTTCAAACACTGCTTTATAAAGATTTTACCAACTGTATGAAATGAAACCTTGGCACCCTTGTACTTGCCTTTTTGCTTGCCATCCTTGATCATAGTTTTGTCATTGTGATGTCTAATATCACCGACTGTGATCCACCCCACACCATTGCCCACCAGGTCACCACCACCACCATGGCTCGCCTCCACCCTTCATGACCATGACTTACCATGGTCTACCGTTGCTATAACGATCCACTTCAGAGTTGTTGAATTTGGTGCAGTGGCTAAGCTAATCACTTTTCAAGGAGGCATTATTGTGAGATAAGCTTCAAACCAAAAGACCTCATACTTTGTGGATAGCGTAACCTCTACGTTAAACCCAACAGCTTTCGGTGGTGTCTCGAGGACGCTACTATATCTCCTTAGCTTCTAAATGAAATGATCCACTTCTTCTCCCCCATTGGCCGCCCTTCCTACCACCACTCATTATGATTACTCGTCAAACACTATGGCCGAGTCAACACCCACCACCCACCACTCACCAGATCTCACACCACCATGGGCCACAACATACTGCCGAAAAACTAACATTGTTACAACTAACCATCATTCACCACCTAATACCCGTCATCGATTCTTAGCCACTTACTCTTACCTTTTTTGCCCAAATTAGCAGTTCCTCTTTTAAAAATAACATACATAAACAATCTACTCTATACAGAGATCCTTTTATATTGTACAATCAAATATCATATTACAAAAAAAAAAATTAAATTTGAATTGTATAAATCATATTAAAACAAGTAAATAATAAACAAACAAGCTAAAAACAAATGAATGTATTGTTTAACAAAACCCACTTGTCTCTTTGGAAAGAAGAAGCATTTTTTTTTTTTCCTTAGGATAATATTATAGACAAAATATTATTATTATTATCAATGTTGTTGGGGGTCCTCAGAGCATTTGATTCGGTCACCATGATGCGATGAAGACATATCCTTCAAGTTGGGGGTCCTCGAAAACAACCTCTCTTCAGGTTGACACCCTGATAAGGAAATGCTGCGTACATCAACCCCCCAGACCCCGCTTTTGCGGGAGCCCTTGAGGAACTGAAAATATTATTATTATTGTTGTATTATCAAAGCAGATTATTATTTTATATAAGCTATATTATTATTCTGATAATAATAGTTAATACAGTCAAAATAACAATACCTTTAGAGAACCAAAGCCCGATCTAAAACATACATTGTTGTTCACTCTTCTCTCTCTCCTTTTGTCTCCCTCTGTTACTCTCTCTGTCTCTTTCTCTCTCCACATTTTCCTCCTTCAACACCATCTCAGATCACTCCATTTCTCTCTCTTCATTCCTTGATTCGTCATCAGCTCACTCAATTCAACTTTACCCATCAAAATTTGAACCCACCAAAACCCCCAATTTTCCAGATCTGAAACCCTAGAAATCACATACAGATTTGGGAATGGCTTCTTCGGAAGCCGATTCCCGATTGAAGCAAGTTCTTATCCCTTCTTTGGAGAAGATCATCAAGAATGGGTCATGGCGGAAGCATTCCAAGCTTGCCCACCAGTGTAAATCCCTCATTGAGAAATTCAACTCCAATTCTCCCTCTCTCTCCTCCGCTGGTGACGGCAGCGGCGATGAGGACCACTCCGTTGCCGGACCCATGAACGATGGTGGGTCCCACGAGTACTCGCTCGTGGATTCGGAGCTCATTCTCTCTCCTCTGATTAATGCGGCCGGATCGGGCCATGCTAAGATCTGTGAAGCTGGGTTGGATTGCATTCAGAAGTTGATCTCGCATGGGTATATCCGGGGCGAGGCGGATCCTAGTGGGTCCCAGCCGGAAGCAAAGCTACTGTCGAAATTGATTGAGTCTGTGTGTAAAAGTGTGGAGATTGATGATGATGGTATTGAGTTGTTGGTATTGAAGACGTTGTTATCGGCGGTTACATCGTCTAGTGTTAGGACCCATGGAGATTGCTTGTTACAGATTGTGAGGACTTGTTATGATGTGTACTTAGGTAGTAAGAATGTGGTGAATCAGACGACCGCCAAGGCGTCGTTGATTCAGATGTTGGTTATAGTGTTTAGGAGGATGGAGGCAGATTCGTCTACGGTGCCAGTGCAGCCAATTGTAGTCGCGGAGTTGATGGAGCCGGTGGAGAAGGGGGAGGAGGATCAGGGAATGACCCAGTTTGTACAAGGGTTTATTAGTAAGATTGTGAATGACATTGATGGAGTGTTGAATTCGGGGGCTGGGGTCGGGAAGGGTGGTGGTGTGGGCGGTGGGGGTGGCGGGGTTGCTCATGATGGGGCGTTTGAGACGAGGGTGAATGCCACGGTGGAAGGGACGAACCCGGCTGATCTGTTGGATTCGACAGATAAGGATATGTTGGATGCTAAGTATTGGGAGATTAGCATGTATAAGACGGCGTTGGAGGGGAGGAAAGGGGAGTTGGCGGATGGGGAAGCGGAAAGAGATGATGATTTGGAGGTGCAGATTGGGAATAAGTTGAGAAGGGATGCGTTTTTGGTGTTTAGGGCGCTTTGTAAATTGTCAATGAAGACGCCTCCCAAAGAGGCGCTGTCTGATCCGCAGCTGATGAGGGGGAAGATTGTCGCATTGGAGTTGCTTAAGATTTTGTTGGAGAATGCTGGAGCTATCTTTAGGACAAGCGACAGGTGTTATTTTGATCTCATACCTTTCACGTTGTTATTAATTTTTGTAGTGATTAGTATGTGATATTAAATTGTCATTGATCCTCTGTTGTCGAGTGAATTGTAGTATTGAACTGCACAATTTTATTTTTCTAACTTCAAGATTAAATATATAGTAAGAATTGGAGGGAGAGTTTCAATCAGTCTATAATGTCTTGGGTGATTTGGGATGGATTGATGAAGTATTGTCTAGTTGTCCAGTGATCTAGACCCTACTTAGGCAGGAGCCCTTGGGGCACTGGGAATGTTGTTACTATATATTAGCCAGGCTTTTGGTTCTGTAAATGTGTTATACTTAATTATGCTTTCATGTCTACATCACTAAGGCAATATAAGGGTAGATCTAGTATGATTCTAGCAACGTTCATTTGCAACTTGTATGAGGTAGGCTGGTTGAATCAGGATTGAAAATGTAGATCTTATGTTTGAAGCAAGGTTTGCGGTGTGTTTGTGAGTTCTTGTTGAAAGTGTACTTGGTTGTTGTGGATGTTAGAGAATAATGTATGAAAGTATTCTAGATATAGAAATACATGGGGACAGGGAGGGGAGTATGCATTTCCTTCCTTGCTGAGAGCGATATAATCTGTTTACTTCCTTTGCCCCAAATATGGATGCTTACATGTTTAGAACTAAGACATATTAAAATTAATAGTTGCATAAATATGCATTCAAAATTTTGCAAAGTCAAAAGTAGTTTATGTTTTCTGTAAAACCAATGTGATTGTCGCAACCCATTATATGACTAAACGTTGTTTTCAAACACCGCAACTGTGGCAGTGGCGTTGCCGCACATTAGAATTTGATTCTATCCCAAAGGAAAGGGGTCGGGAGAAAGCCCCTGGTGTTGCATTTGAATAAGGCCTTCTTTAGAATCTTGAGCCCTACTTAGAAATAGAGGGGGTAAAAAAAAGTTTTCCTTTTGGAATAACAATGGAAAATCGTTAACAGTCCTCCGGTATAGAAAATCTGGAAAATCTATTCAAGTGGTCCTGTTTTTTTTAATTTTCATAAATTAAAAATTATAGGTATAATAAATACCCAAAAAATTGAAAACCTGATAATTTGATTTGAACCTGCCGATCCGAAAATGACAGGTTTGAGTATGTCCAAGAGGTGAAACTTCGAATATCCTTTTGGGTACAAATATTACTTTGTGATATAAAATTATAAAGTGTGGACTGTCTGCTTATAATGCTTAAACACAAATATAGCCCATATATACAACATGCTTAATCATTCCACATGCAAACTTACATGGTCCTTTTATGCATCCTTGACCTTGAAAAACATTTATGTGATGCTGTTCATCCCGATAGGGTGCCAAGAACCTAGGAATATTTGGATAACCAACATCTACAATTTTATAACAACTTGCAATCAATTTATGACATCAATATGGAATTGATGACAAGAACGTGAGGGCTTGAGAGCTTGAGAGAAACAGAAGGTGATTGATGGAGTGAAGAAGGAGAAAGAGAATGTTGGAGTAAAGAAAGAGAGAGAGAATGAAGCTATGAATAACAGAAAATAAGAAGAAACCCATGAAAGGCACATAGGTAGATCTGTTACGTGGTCCTCCAAAAAGGACTGTTAATACCATATTCCCTTAGGCTGTTTAACTCACCTAGTTAGGAATTGAAGTGAAGTTGGCAGTTTTAACTAAATGTCTATAAATTGCTTAAATTACATTTTACTATTTGAATTAATGATATTCAAGGAAAATATGCTCAAAGATTGATTTATCAAGTCAAAGAGTTAAAATTAAGCTAGGATGGTGGAAGTATTTTGTGTCAGATGAAGCACACTAACTGATTCTGGATGTGCATGACCATTCCCATTACAGACATTCCGGATGACTAAGCCCTATTTTGTTTCTGGCACTATATCTGTGTTCTCTTCATTTGTAGATCAAATAAGTCGGAAAAAGCGGAACTAATATCCATAGTGCCCTCTGTTCTCTACAGTGATAAGGTTGCTTGTTTTTCTTATTGTCAAAGTTTCTATATATTTCTTGCATTTATTTTGATGTAAGTGCAGAATGTAGTTGGCTATCTTCAATCCTACCTGACAAGATTATGCTTTTCTGTCATTTTTATTTTTGAATCAAGTTACGTGTTGTATACTAGGGACTAATTTTTCCCTTTTTCTGTTTCTGTGTGAGAAAGCAGATTTTTAGGTGCTATCAAGCAATATCTGTGTCTCTCCTTGTTGAAGAATAGTGCGTCAACCCTAATGATTGTTTTCCAGCTTTCATGTTCCATTTTCATAAGTTTGGTATCGAGATTTAGAGCTGGTCTGAAGGCGGAGATCGGGGTTTTCTTCCCTATGATAGTCCTTAGAGTCTTGGAAAATGTTACTCAACCAAATTTCCAGCAGAAGATGATAGTGCTGAAATTTCTTGAAAGGCTTTGCGATGATTCACAAATCTTGGTGGACATATTCATCAACTATGATTGTGATGTTAATTCATCTAACATATTCGAGAGGTATGTTTGTACAAACATTATACTTAGCGAATGATTTTGACAGACGCATATATAGTTGGATCTTTGGGCCTGATTTTCTTGCTTTTGTTGCTGCCCTTTATGTTGATCGCTGCAGAATGGTCAATGGCCTTCTTAAAACCGCACAAGGTGTCCCGCCTGGTGCTACCACGACGTTGTTGCCACCTCAAGAGGAAACTTTAAAACTTGAGGCAATGAAGTGCTTGGTGGCTGTTTTAAAATCAATGGGGGATTGGGGGAACAAACAATTGCAAATCCCAGACCCCCATTCTGTTAAAAATTCCGAACCTGCTGAAAACAGTCCTGAAGCTGGAGGCATTCCCTCAGCTAATGGAAATGGTGATGAGCCTCTAGAAGGTTCTGATGGACATTCCGAGTCTTCAAGTGATATCTCAGATGTGCAAACAATTGAGCAACGCCGCGCTTACAAGCTAGAACTTCAGGTGATAATTGGTATCTTTTGAATCAATTGTTGTAGATTGGCCTCTCTCTTGTAGACATTTGTTCATATTTTTATGTGCCTTTTATGGCAGGAAGGTATATCTCTTTTCAACAGGAAACCAAAAAAGGGAATCGAGTTCCTCATAAATGCTAATAAAGTGGGTGACTCACCTGAGGAAATAGCTGCATTCCTGAAAGATGCTTCGGGCTTGGACAAGACTTTGATTGGTGATTATCTCGGAGAAAGGGAAGCGTTACCCCTGAAGGTAATGCATGCATATGTAGATTCTTTTGACTTTCAAGGTATGGAGCTAGATGAAGCAATCAGAGTCTTTCTACAAGGTTTTAGATTGCCTGGTGAGGCACAGAAGATTGATCGGATCATGGAAAAGTTTGCTGAACGGTATTGTAAGTGTAATCCAAAGGCTTTCCAAAGCGCAGACACAGCCTATGTCCTTGCTTACTCCATCATAATGCTCAACACAGATGCACATAACCCTATGGTCAGGAACAAGGTATATTTTGTTGTGTGATTTTTCCTTTGGGCGTCACTGATCCATAAGGGCATGAATTATATAGTTACTGACATTTACTAAGCGTTGTTGACGCTGTGTGTGCAACTACAGATGTCTGCCGAAGATTTCATAAGAAACAACCGCGGCATAGATGATGGGAAAGATCTGCCTGAGGAGTATATGAGATCATTGTATGAACGTATTACGAAAAGTGAGATTAAGATGAAGGAAGATGATCTAGCTCTTCAACAGAAGCAATACGTAAATTCAAATAGAATTTTGGGCCTAGATGGCATCTTGAATATTGTGATCCGTAAGCGAGGGGAAGAGAATTATTTGGAGACCAGCGATGATTTAATCAGGCATATGCAACTGCAATTCAAGGAAAAAGCTCGCAAGTCTGAGTAAGATTGTTGCCCTCATTAGAATTTTGGTGTATTATCTTTTGTATATTTTTCTGTTTCACTTAATTTCTTCCTCTTTTCCTTCTTGTAAAGAGTGGACCTTTATTATATGTGGTGCCGCTTGCTTTCTTGTTATTTACACTTTCTGAAAATTTGTAGGTCAGTTTATTATGCAGCGACAGATGTTGTGATCCTTCGGTTCATGATAGAGGTCTGCTGGGCTCCTATGCTGGCAGCTTTCAGTGTACCCCTTGACCGAAGTGATGATGAAATGATCATATCCTTGTGCCTTGAAGGTTTCCGCTATGCAATCCATGTTACTTCAGTGATGTCCATGAAGACTCATAGAGATGCTTTTGTGACATCACTAGCTAAGTTTACCTCCCTCCACTCACCCGCTGATATCAAACAGAAGAACATATATGCTATTAAGGTTGGTGTCTTGGTCTTTTAGTTAACTGATGTGAGTTGAAATGCATTATTTACTTTCAGTCATTTAAAATTTCTTGTATTGTGGGAGAAGAGTTCCAAATTGGTTGTGCTTCGTGTAAAGAGATGTGCTGCATTGTTTCTCTAGATATTAAATGAAACTGGAGGAAGTCTTTCATGCCTTAGGTTTATTTCTCACTGTGAGATGTTTATTTCTCCCTGTGAGATGTTCCTTTTCATGCTTTATTTGTGTTTTCCCACCCGGTTGTATCCGCTTGTAAACATACATTCCTAGTGCCCCAAGGGCTCCCACCTAAGCAGGGTCTGGGGGAGGTGGATGTATGCAGCCGTTCCCCTTCAGGGTATGTTTATGTGAACCCCTAATCTGAGGGGTGTAACACGAGGATTTCCCAGGATGTCACCCATCTTGGTACTACTCTCGCCCAAGCACGCTTAACTTCGGAGTTCTAATGGGATCCGATGCTTGCGTGTTGGTACCGTATCTGGTTGTATCCGCTTGTGACAATGACTATTAAGCTTTCTCAACAAGTTCTTTGGTTTTGGTTCAAAAAATTCCATTTTTCTCCATCCTTTCACATGCGCTTTTCCCTCTCTTGAACCAGGCTATAGGCAGAACTGTGAAGAGTACAACTCTTTTTGTTAGAGGCTTTAACGATTGTTGAATTGTAATAACGCTGCATACATAGTCTTTGGTCAAATTAGGTGCCATTTGACTGAGAAGCTTCATGGCCATTTGTCACGATAATATATCTTATCCTATTATTCTGCTTTTTTTGCAGGCTATTGTTACAATTGCGGACGAAGAAGGAAATTACTTGCAAGAAGCATGGGAGCATATTTTGACATGTGTCTCACGGTTTGAGCATTTGCATCTTTTGGGAGAAGGGGCTCCTCCTGATGCTACTTTCTTCGCAGTCCCTCAAAATGATATTGACAAGTCACGGCAAGCCAAGTCAACTATTCTTCCTGTTTTAAAGAAAAAAGGGGCAGGAAAAATGCAGTATGCAGCTGCTGCTGTACTCAGGGGTTCTTACGATAGTGCCAGCATTGGTGGTAACGCTTCTGTCACATCCGAACAGATGAATAGTTTGGTCTCTAATCTAAACATGCTGGAACAAGTTGGAAGTGGTGAAATGAACCGTATATTTACTCGAAGTCAAAAACTGAATAGTGAAGCAATTATTGACTTTGTTAAGGCCCTGTGCAAGGTATCTATGGAAGAATTACGATCTCCATCTGATCCAAGAGTTTTCAGCCTTACGAAGATTGTTGAAATTGCGTAAGAATCAGCTTCTTTATGTTAGGGAGCTTCCGTAATTTTTCTGTTATAGTTTAAGCTTTCCGGTAAATACTTGTTACTATTGTCTTATTAACATTTATTGGTTTTTGTTTATATTCTTGACAGGCATTACAATATGAATCGCATCAGGCTTGTATGGTCAAGCATCTGGCATGTGCTTGCTGACTTTTTTGTGACAATTGGCTGTTCTGACAATCTGTCAATTGCAATTTTTGCAATGGATTCATTACGTCAATTGTCAATGAAGTTCCTGGAGCGGGAAGAGCTTGCTAATTATAATTTTCAAAATGAGTTTATGAAACCTTTTGTGGTTGTGATGCGGAAGAGCAGTGCAGTTGAAATCAGAGAACTCATTATCAGATGTGTTTCTCAAATGGTATTATCCAAAGTGACCAACGTCAAGTCTGGATGGAAGAGCATGTTCATGGTATTCTACTTACCTATCCTTTGTAAAATTTTGAAAATCTACCCGGCTTTTTTCTGGGCGACTTGTTGACTGATTATCTGATAAGTTTTAGCTCTTACATATAGATAGAGATCCTAGCAAAATTTCGAAACATACTCCCTTAGAAACAAAAGCACTTGGGTGGATTTTGATTTCATCTAGGATTTGACTCTATAATCTCTCTCATTATCTAGTTATTATATTGTTAATCTATGAGAATGGTAGTTTTTAGCAAATTAGGAGTCCTTTATCGGAGAGGACTCTAACTTCTGTTTTCTTTATATATCATTGTAGTTAATACCAATAGGTGGATCACATTAATAATATTGCTTTCAAATTCTATTTCCTATAAGGACATGGCTAATGAAACTAACCCATGGCTGCTTGGGAGGAATTCTATCGCATATAACCACCGTTTGAATATAAGAAAAGCAGCTACAAATGCATTTAGTTCCTTCCGTAGATTATTATGCAATTTGAACATTGATAAAGGGAGGAACGCTTACTTTGTAACTGCTGTACCGTCCACATCTTTGTTTTATGAACCACAACCGGGGGCATTCATGTCCACCCCTTTCCGTTGCCTTCCTGCATCCCTTTTTTTTCTCCTGAATGCTTTTCTCGCCACTGCATCTTCATAAATTGTCTACCTTCAGCATCTCAGTATGACAAAACAGTGTCCCTGCACACAAGTAGATTGGAGCTTATCTGCTGTGTTTTCATCTAGCTTGATATTCGACTGTTGGGTTCAATTGCATCATTAACAGGGAAAAATTGAAAGCTCAAATACGCTGCAATATGTATGTATTATTCAAATCATGTTGATAATGACATGTTTGATGACGGTCATTCAGGGTCTAGACGAACCAAGTCCAGGCGAAACACCCCTTGTTCAAACTTGACTCATTAAGCTACTATACTGAGCCTCTTTGACTCGCTGAGCTCTCGAAATGAACATGAACAAGTGCTAACTAATTTTGAGCACGAATAGTTCATTGAAAGTTTAGTTTGTTTGCACCCCTAATGGTGTTGGTGGGTGAACCTTACTGTTCTTCTCATTGTTTCCTTTATTATGGTTTATTTTGAATTAGCATTGTGGTCACCAAAGGGCTAGGGTAAGTTGAAGTGGATACAATGGATTATAACCATTGTTTATACCCTCGCAGGCCTTTTTATAGTTCCTTTCCGTGTCCATATAGGGTGGGATTTTTATAAGAGAGTGAAAGTTTAAGAGGGACGAATCCTTACCCTCCATTGTAATGGATGACCAAGATTTGTTGGACATTAAAAAAATAACAATTTACAGCCAAGATTTGTTGAATGTTGGAAAAAAATAAAAATACCTACATTAATAGCTAGTCTGATTAATGTAGCAAAACACTCGTACATTGGTTTTTGCTTTTACCTTAACTTCAGTAGCTTTGTGGATGTGCCTGTGATATATGGAAGAAAACAGCAGTCATGTATCTGTTTCCCTAACCCGAATGTATTGGCAGCTGTGTCAATTTTTCAGAGCACCCTTTCCCTCTACCGAAGTATAATTCTATGATTGGAGTTTAAGTGACAAATGTGGGCCCTGAACCAGATTTCCGTGTCATTTTCCAAGTGCATTGATGTGTTATGTATTGATTTTTATTCGACAAAATGATTTGAAGTGAATACGTTTATCACTGTTGCTGGATCTGTTAATTACTGTTTGTGCTGTTTCAATTTCATTTAGGTCTTCACTACAGCAGCATATGATGATCACAAAAACATCGTTCTCCTGGCATTCGAAATAATGGAGAAGATTGTGCGAGACTACTTCCCATATATCACTGAGACTGAGACAACTACCTTCACAGATTGTGTGAATTGTCTCATCGCGTTTACAAACAGCAGATTCAACAAAGATATCAGTCTTAGTGCTATTGGCTTTCTTCGCTACTGTGCGGAAAAACTTGCGGAAGGTGACCTTGGCACACCAGCGAAAAACAAAGATAAGGAAACTTCTTTGGATCAAACTGGAAAAGAAGGAAAGCTAGAAAACGGAGAGTCGGGTGACAAGGTTGATCACCTCTATCTTTGGTTCCCTCTTTTGGCAGGTAAAAGAAATATCAAAAATGTTGGTTCGTCTGCAATTCCTACAGCATTTTGAAGTTCAATAGATTTGTGCAATGCACTTGCAATTTTATAACGAGGGACCCAGTTACCCGGTAAACCCCAAGGCGACCCACATCTCGCAGGAGCCAGTTAAGTCAAGGATTCCTCAAGGAAAGGTTCAGGGGAGGGAATCGAACTCTTGACCTTTTGGCCGAAAGCAATACTCGTTCCCTCTCACCTGCTCCTGCCAGTGAGGATGTACTTGCAATTTGCTTTAATGTAATTCTCTTTTTCTTGGTTGGATGGGGCTGAGGTGGTCAGATTAGCGAAAGCATGGTGTGTATAAAGTTGGCTGAGTTGAGTGCTTTAAGTTTCATGGGAGCCCTACAATAAACTGCAGAGTTTGTATTGAAAAGTAACCTAAATGCTGAACATATAGGGAGGAGTTGTTGCTAGAGCAATTTTTGTTAATTCCAAGGCATTCATACTTTAGTTGTTGTCTTTGCTCTAAAATTAACAGAAATTATTACCGACATACATTATTTATGTTCTGCTCATTCTGGCTTGTTAGCTTGCCAAAGAATTCTCAATGATTAGAGAAAAAATTTGTTATTTGAAGCAACAACCTTCTGATCTAGTTAATTTATCCCCACTAAATATAAAGTTTCTAGGTTTGTTTAAATTGGTCATTCTTCCTTCTTTATTGTTTTTTTTTTGTTTACAAATAGCCCCTTGATGACTTTGGTGATCAACTCTAGGTAAAGTTTCAAAAGGTGATTGGACCAATTTTGTCGTAAGATAAAGCACGAGTGACTATTTTAAACCAAGAAGAAAGATGAGACCAATTTGAACAAATTTACAACTATTAGCGACTATTTTAAACAAAGAAAAAGATGAGGGACCAATTTTAACAAACTTACAAACATTAGAGACCAATGGTGTCAATACCTCTAATTTTTTTTAATAGTCGAGAGTCTAGTATCTTCTCTCCTTGGTTTCGTTCAATGGCCTTTGATTTTCCCCCTAAGGGGGAAAATAGTGCTGATGAATTAACTTCCCTTCTATTTTGCAGGATTGTCGGAACTGAGCTTCGACCCAAGACCCGAGATCAGAAAAAGCGCTCTACAAATTTTATTTGACACTCTCCGCAACCATGGCCATCTCTTTTCACTTCCTCTATGGGAGCGAGTTTTTGAGTCAGTCTTGTTTCGTATATTCGACTATGTTCGTCACGCTATGGACCCTTCTGTAGAAAATTCATCTGGCCAAAATTCGTACACCGGTATAGCTGAATTTGATCAAGATTCATGGCTCTATGAGACATGCACCCTCTCACTTGAACTAATCGTTGATCTTTTTGTCAAGTTCTACGCCACTGTGAATCCTCTCTTGAGGAAAGTACTGATGCTACTAGTAAGTTTCATCAAGCGCCCTCACCAGAGCCTTGCTGGAATCGGTATAGCTGCATTTGTTCGGTTGATTAGCAATGCGGGAGACCTGTTTTCTGACAAAAAATGGCTTGAAGTCGTTTTGTCGCTGAAGGAAGCGGCTATCGCAACGCTTCCAGATTTTTCCTTTGTGGTTGATGAGGAGAGTTTAATTAGGAGCCAAGAAGAATCTTCAAGTAGAGAAGACCCAGGTGAAGAACAAGACCCAGGAAGCTTAAGAATGCAGAAACTCTATGCTGCTATTTCTGATGTCAAGTGTCGGTGCGCTGTTCAACTCTTGCTGATACAGGTACTCTCACTGTTACTTCGACTCTGTTATCTTTCCTAAAGTGCCCGTGTTGGATAAGAAGATTTCAATGATGGTATATGTATTTAGACACGTTAAATTGGAGCAGAAACATAGATTTATTTTAGAAAATAGCCAAGTTTGATGTCTAAAAACATACCTGCGTGACTGTCCAATTCTCATACTGAAGTCTCGGCAACATCGGCATGTACTTATCTAATGTCTCGCAGGCAAGGATGCAATGCATCTGTTTTTAACAAATGCAATGTGCATTATATATAACTGTACATATATGCGTATATAGATATTCATATATATATATATATATGTGTGTGTGTGTGTGTGTGTTTATGTCCAAATGCATGGTGCATTTGTTTTTAACAAATGCATTGGATCCTTGCCCGTGTCTCGCTTCCTCTTGTTGCGGATAGTTTCTTCTTGATTTCACTCGCCATAAAATCATGGTCCCTAATATTTTTAATTTTGTTCAAGTTGGTCCCTCAATATTTTTTTTTTTTTGTTCAAAATAGTCTCAAATATTTGCAAGTTTGTTCATATTGGTTTCTTATTTTTTTCTTGTTTAAAAAATTCCTTATTTTATTTCATGATAAAATTAGTTTCTCATATGATGATCAACACCATATAAAGTTTAAAAGACGAGGGATTAATTTTATCATAACATAAAATATTAATGACCGTTCCAAACCAAAAAACAAAGATAAGGGACCAATCTGAATTAACTTACGACATTATGTACCAATGGAGTAAACACCTCTCATAATCATGGTGCGAGTTGGCTTTCAAATGCAAAACTGTGAACTGGGCTTCTGTTTTCAAAATTTTCAGGCAGTGATGGAGATATATACAATGTATCGAGCTCAACTCTCATCGAAAAACGTCTGCATACTGTTCGACGCTTTACACGCTGTGGCATTGCATGCTCATAAGATCAACAGTGACGCTGTTCTATGTTCCAAGCTCCAAGACTTCGCCTCAATGACCCAAATGCAAGACCCGCCTCTCTTACGCCTCGAAAACGAGTCCTTCCAAATCTCCCTCACTTTACTTCAAAATCTCGTCCTCGATAAACCTACCGATTACGAGGATGACAATGTCGAGCCCCACCTAATCGAGCTCTGCCGTGAGATTCTCCACTTCTACATCGACACTTCGCGTGGGAAAATGTATGATTCCTCGAATGGCACTCGGGGTCAATGGCGGGTCCCGCTGGGGTCAAGGAGAAGAAGAGAGTTAGCCGCACGAGCGCCACTCATTGTGTCAACTCTGCAGGCAATTTGTGGGTTAGGAGAGCCGTCATTCGAGAAGAACTTGGCGCTGTTCTTCCCGTTGATATCAGGATTGATAAGCTGCGAACACGGGTCGAAAGAAGTGCAGTTAGCTCTCAGTGAAATGCTTAGTTTCTCTGTGGGTCCCGTTCTGCTTCGATCTTGTTGAGTATAACGCGATAGATGATGATGATTGTGTTTTCTCGGGTCAGGTAATCTTTGGTTTCATGTTCTTGGATTTCGTTACTGCAATTTTTTTCAATCGATATTGTAGCTTGATGGTAATATTAGAAGTTAAGCATGATTTTGATTCAGGTGTCTCAGGAGCTTTTGGTGTTTGTATGGTTTGCAGTATTTTTCTTGGCATATTATTTTTTTTTTTTTTGACTTGTAAAGAAGTTTCTTCTTTGAATGAGCATGTAAGGTTTCCTCTGAATGATGCGGATGAATTTATTTTCTCTTTATTTTCTTATAGTAAAGCATGCATGCGTGGTATTATGATAGTGGATTTAAGATCCCGATCAGTTGATTTCGGTCCATATAATGTAGACAACCGTAGTTATTGGATGGAAAACGCCAAGCAGTTTTGCTTTCTCAGTCTAAGAAGTGCATTGTTGGAACTGGGTTTGGAACGCTAAGCGGTGTTCTAGTAGGTTTTTTTTTCTGCTCTCAAATGGTCGACTCATTAGTTGAATATCTCAAATCTGATTGATCATGGTTTAAGGAAGTATTAGTTTCAATCGAGCAAATTGGTGTTTCGATGTTATTGTGGATGAGGTTTTGGTCCAGCGTAAAACTACTAAGTTGAGGCCTGAGATAAAAGATATTACGATTGAATACCATCAATTTTTCTTGCCGCTGGGAAAAAAGGGTGTTTGATGAGGATTGGGTTGATCTAATTTAGGTTTATGGCATAGAGTTTGGGTCACAGATACACGTTAGGGTAGTGCAAATTAAACATGTTATATTTCTATGTAGACATAGATTTCTTTCAAGCCATGTGAATTCTATCGTCTCGTTCATCTCCCATGCACGCTATTTTGATTTAAGGTGGTTCAATTTCGACGTACATTATGAGGGCGTCTCAATTGGTGGCGTCTTCTACCCATGCGGTCATCGCCCAGGGGTTAGGAGTTTGATTCTTGTTAAAAATGTACTCAAGACTTATCTGTTCATGAGGATTGTGTGTTTTCTCATGGGCCGGGGTTAGCTGGGACAATCCAGTCCCTCGTTACAAAAAAAAAAAAAAGGGATTCAATTTCGACATTTTTGTTCTATATGAACAAGATTTCAGCGGTACATACATATTTATTCGGGCTCTATTATGTTTTCAATCTAACACTGACATACTAAAATAAATGAAGTGTTCGACTTAATGGAGTAATTAGGCTATATAATCTCCAAATTAGATGTTTTGAGTTGAATCTTATTGTTCAGTTGGTATTCCTCTCAAAGAATATATCCTTTTAATTCTTGTAAAAGATATACAAAAATGGATTTTCTAACATGGGCTAGACAGCACATACTAGAAAAATCCATTTTCGTATGCGGGAGCCTACGTAGCACCCTAAAAGGCACTCTAAAGGGAGAAGACTGCGTACATCCACCCCCAGACCCTACGTATGTAGGAGCCCTTACAACACTGGGACTGTTATTATCGTTGTTGCCAGACGACACGTATTAAGGCACATTATTACATTTAATTTTGTTGTATGTTTGTTGTTAAATAGTTGTTGAAAATTAAGTCATAACTAATACATTGTAGTTCAATTGAAAGATACTACATATAATTTATAAAATAATAATAATAATATTTTTGATATTATCAAAACAGAAAATAATTAAAGTGCAATTAATGTTCAGTTAATATGTGCCCTCCGGGCACATCCTAGACAAACCCAAACAACATAAATACTTTTAGAATCACAAAAAGGCATATTCAAAGGATCTTTCAAACATATAACAACAAAAACAGACCCAATACTTCAAGAGCTCCCACCTAAACGGGGCCTGGGGGGTGGATTTATGCAGCATTATCTCTTAAGGGTGTAACCTTGCTGAGAGGCTGTTTCCAAGAACCCCCAAACCTTATAGGGTTGGCAACACGAGGACTTCCCAGGAGGTCACCAGTCTTGATACTATTCTCGCCCAAGCACGCTAAACTTCGGAGTTCTAATAGGATTCGGTGTACTAGTACCCAGTAAATGAACCCTCTTTCAAACATATACCAAATATTATTTCTATTTGACTACACCTTGGAATATGAAAAGTTCACTCACTGAAATCCTAGTTTTTTCTTTAACTCAACAAAATAGAGAAAAAAGAAAAAGGACATTTTATTTTAGAAAACAGGGAAGAATACTTTGTAACATACGGGTAAAAAAAATAACAAGCCAAAGAAACAGAAAAATAGAAAGAATTAGCTCTTCATTGCTCGTATAATAATAACTTTACATAATAGTCATTTTAGGATCGGGGCTCTTCCGAAACAAGCTCTCTACAGAATAGCGCCCTGTAAAGCTCCAGACCCTGTCTTAGCGGGAGTCTCTTTGAGGCACTGGGTTGCCGTTGTACAAAGCAGTCCAAAAGAGAACAAGGCCAAGTGAGGGGAAAAATACCACATTGATACATTCTAGTTATATATATGTTACTCCGACTCTTCATTTGGTAACCTATGTTCGATTTTCAACAAATGGATACAATATGTTTTAGACACTTTAAATTAGACAAAAAGTCCTACAAAAATACCTGATAATAGGAGAATCTGACCCTCTTAACTATTTTCTCCGAGTCTGAGCAACAGACTCGTAACCATAACAAGCCCCATTTCATAGTACAAAATTTCCTGGAGCCAAGAGAGTTCTGCTTGCGGGTTCCGACATGGAAAACGAGCTCCCATGGATCATCATTGTTGTCTGACGAAACAAGAATAAAAAGGAATCTAGTTAGTCAGAGAAACTCGAATAAAATTGTCAAGCATGAGGCATTGTGGGCATGGCTCGATGGGCCATTCAGCAAAACCCTGTTCGATCGGTCGATCAATAAGGTTGATAAATCGAACATAGAAGTTTAATGTTTTTGATGCACACATCCTTTTCATCCACGGACCACTGTCAATTTGCTGTCATAGTAAGATACAGTAAGGTAATCAAAAGAATTTAATATATTTGGGAATTATTGAGCTCTATACATAAAATATTCGGTTAAAAGTTCGTTAACTATAGAGTGGAGAGGGACATAATTATGCCAATTTGACTTAGTTAACAGTGTTACCCATAATAGCGGTAGCAAGAAGCATATACATGATAAAAAATAAGGTATAAGTCAATAGTTTGTAATTTGAAATGACATTTGACAAAACATAAATTATAGATACCTAATTTGGATATATAAGTATGATTAATTTCAATTGATCACTTGTTTTCTTAGAATACTTGTTATAAAATGCGTATTACACGACTAACATAAAAAACAAGATGCATATTTAACGTATTGTTGGCAACATACATAAACGCCCTCTTTAACAATGACTAGAAGTGTTTAACATGTGTAATTTACTAACAATATATCTAGCGGTGTATGAGCCGAGCTGAGCCCTAAGCCCTGCACCCGAGCCCGTCAAGCCGTCAAAATCGAGGTTCGGCCCATCTGCATTTAGGTCTTCTTGGGCTCAGCTTGAAACTCCCTGAGCTTCAGAGCTTCAAGCTTGATTAAGCTCAAACTGTGCTCACTTGAGTTCTCGGCTTAAACTCAAATTAGACTCAATTGGGCATATTTAAAATACTAAATTGTATCATTTAGGATCACGGGCTTAAAAGCTCAAGCTTCAAAAGGTTTAAGCTTAGCTTGAGCTTGAAATGAACCTGCTAATTTTCAGGTTACCTTGAAATTGTCAACTCCTATGGCGAGTATTTTAAGAGATCAAAGCTCGATACGAAGACGCCGAAGCTCAGCTTTGAAAATGGAGCTGGAGCAAAGCGTTCGATTAGCGAGACTCCTTATGTCTTCTCTGGAACAGTCCCGTGCAATGCGAACCAACTCCCATAGTGCTCCCCCAGCTATCATGTCTCTTGCATTTACTTCTGCATGTATAAAAGGATGAGCTTTTTTTTGGATTACGCATCACGGAAAATGAATAGTTTGTGCACCACATGGAACCAAATCCTAATCACAGTTGCACTGCAGCCAGCCCACTGTGAAATTTCACCGGGCCTTACATTTAACCCATAAAGTTGGCATATATAAGGTCTACATATAAGCCGAAGTAGGTTTCCACTCTAAAATCAATTGGTAGTAAATGGAGTAGTTCACTAAACTTAGATGTTGATCTCTTATCTCTCGTGACTCTAACATAAGATTTCTTACTAGACTTGTATATAAAGTTCTCAATAGTTGCAGGAAAACAAAAAAGGGATCATATACATGAAATCAAATAATGGTTGTTATGAAAAGGAAATCAGCCTAGCCTTGTTGTATGACAGCCCGAACAATAGCAACGCATTACGTTACGCCCGTAGCAACCCATTTTTAGATCTATGGGTGCAGCTGTGATTTGAAACCATGGTCGCACACATCACGTAACAAGTCAATTTTCTTAAAAGCATAGATCACTTTTGAGCCATGGGTCAGTAAAATTTTAATTGAATCATCACACAATTATTTGCTTTAATACTATTCGATAGTTTTCAACATGTGAAAACATCTCTAAGAATGTTTTAATAGAAGTATGCAATAAAGATGCCCTTAAAAAGGCACTCCTCGGGTATGCTTATCACGTAACGATTAGCTCAAAGTCCGTTAATGACCTATTGGAATGCACGAACGAATAGAAAGGTACTTTAAAGCATGTTTGATATTGTTTTCTATTCGCAATTTTTGGATTTTTAGAAACTAAAACTAGGTTTTGAAAATGATCTATTCTTGTTTTTCATTTTCTATTTTCAATTTTCACTCAAATAGAAAGAAACTAAACACAAAAATCAAAAACCAAGGAAAAACTGTTTATAGATATGGTTTTTTAATTTCTAAAAAGTCAAAAACTACGAGCTGAAAATGATACCAATCTAGCTTTCAGTTAACACAATTGTTTCTCTCTCTCTCTCTTTTTTTTTTTTTTTTTTTTTTTTTTGCCCTTTTACTATTGGGAGGTAAAATCAGCTTACCATGTTGAGCCAAGTGACAAAGAGCAAGTTCAATGTGCCGCCTGATGGGTGAGGCTTCATGGTTGGCATTTTGTACAATCCATGGAAGGGCCCCATCCTCAATCAAAAGAGACTTCCCTGTTTTTGTCCCTGTCATGTGCATCATAAACAACGAACTTGCACATTTCATTTCCTTTGCAGGCAGGACCAGGGTTCAAGGGACAACATGAAAAATCGAGAGCCTGTTGTCTTTCATTTCTGTTAGATAATTGAGAAGTTTGGTTTCTTGGACAAAGGGTGAAACTTTGCTTTTTCTATTATTTGATGACAACGAATAAACTGATTGAGCTCGTTATCTATCTTGAAGGCTTGAATTGGTTTAAGCTTGAGCTGAAATAAGCTAGCTCATTTAGGCAAGTGAATTGAGCTAGAGCGGTGAGTCAATCTCAAGCTAAATTATGAGCTTATATTCGTCTTAACAAGCAAGTTCAATCTTCAATGAGCAGAACATGAGCATAAATGAGCCTAACAAGCCGCACCTCAATAAAATATGAACAAGCCCAGCTTGGCTCAAACCTTCCTGACCCAGGTTCAAGTCAATCAAACCGACCTCAAGCTCAAAGTTTCTAGACTCTGTAAGCTTCTAGCTCAATATGAGCAAAATGTTGCCAGAGGGCTCCTCTCAACTCAGCTCATTCACACACTCTGAAAAGTCTGTGGTTTGTCATTTCAGGTTTCATGCAAAATATTTTAAGCCCTGAATTTTGAGGTGGGGTTTTTGGTATGGAGTGTCAAGTTCAACCAACTCTGCATCTTTATTTCCTCAGCTACTATGGAAAAGAAAACTTAGATAGGTTTTGCTAGAGCTGTTCAAGACTCCAAGCAACCAAATAGTTGCTCGGGGCCCCAATTTGCTAAGGATCCTTTCAAAATTAAGTACATTATGAGTTTGCTTCTACTACATATTGCCATCTATAGTTGAAGAAATGATGACATATGTATAACACATTTAAATGTATATGTAACATGTATACTATAAAATATTCACATATTAGTTGCATTATAATATAAAGTAATTACTCAAAGTGTGCTTTAAGGAGCCCGTCGATCAAAACTTGCTTTAGGCCCTTAAAATCTCGGAACTAGCCCTAGGCTTTGGATTCTTGGGGATGCAATTCTTGCATCAGATTACTTAGCATAATCGCCACAATCAAGACTCGCAATTACCTTAGTGGCGCAACATAGCTCATTGCCGTCCTATTCAAGTCTTTTGAGAACTCAAATTATCAAAACTTAAGAAAACAACTATAGATGAGGCAAATACCTTGAGTTGATGCACGAGACTCGCATTTTGCAAAGTTTGCTATTCCACGCGCAATCTGGGACAGAACATCGGGGTGCCGGCATCTCACCATCCCGAGCAATGCCTTAATGCCACCTTCAGACCGTAATCTTATCTGAAGCTTATCTGTCAAGAGCAGATTTGATGAGCGAATAAATTGCATATAGTTGACATAAAGATACCAAGTACTGGCAGCATAATAATGAACCACGCATCTGACCAGCTTGTAGCATGAATAATGCAGATGGCTCTCCTGACTTTAATACATAATTTGAAATATACTGTATTTTTGGAATTTCCTGACTGTCATTAAGCTTATTACGAATGTATAATATGAAATTTACCATTAAGGAGACGAATGTGATTACGGCAGACATTTTGGAAGTCGTTCGTCGGTAAGGTCTTGCATATATAATATAAATGTAAAGGTCCTACTTTGCAATTAAGAAATAATTTCACAGGCGTGGATGATAGATGACTATGAAGGAAAGCAAAAGACAACAAAAGAAATCAGAGATGCTTCTAGTTCCACTGCACCAACCATATTCAAATAGCCAGGTTTCCTAACTTTAATCCAGCAACATACAACTCCCCCTATGAACTGGACTTTGGTCTGAAATACAATAGCTTATGAAATACAATAGCTTATGCACAAAAATGAAGGTGACCCCACATGACTTATACAATAGGATTGATCATATTAAGTATATTTTCACTTGTAATGCACAACCGGATAAGATTAATTTTTATGTCAATTGTTTAGATAGATAAAGATTTAGTTCATAGATTAACAATGTCTAACCCGGGCCTTTAAGAAATAATTCACTTGAAATATTTAAAAGAAGCTATGATAAATTTGTGCTTTTAGTTTTAGTTACTCCTGTGAGTCCATGAACATGAAAGAAAGGAATGTCCTAGCATAGCCCACACATATTTTACTTGAGATGTGCGCTTGAGTGATGATGGGCAATGTTCAAGGTCCCGGAGTGCAATATGCCCAAAATTAAGGTCATCACAAGTTATAACTTAAGCTAAGATAGCTCTGACATATATTACTAGCAGAGTTGCGGAGAAGCAAAGAAGTTACCGTTCCCGCATAAATTTGCTATCGCTCCAGCAACCATGCGGAGGGTCTGCGGATCTTCGGCATCATCAGCTGTTGTTGACAAGAGACTGATTCCACCTTCAGCAACTATAATTTCTTGATTTGCTTCTACAATAACAGAGGAATCAATGCAACAAGAAACAAATTGGAGCCACGTGGCTAAAAGGTCAAGCTATACAAAAAGAAAATTTGCATGGTTCATGAGACATAAGGCAACACAAGGCAAGAGAGATGTTCAAGTTGGTGCAATGACTAGGCTGCACACCCCCAAAGCCAAAGGTCTTTCAAAGCTCATCGCATCCATCCCGTACTTTCTTTACTGTTAAAAAAAAATTTTAAATTAAAAAAAAGGTAACTGAAGGCAAGAGAAACAAGCATTTACCATTCATTGCAAGATTAGCAATTGCACCAGCGGCTACTCGGCGAGCAGTTTCATCCTCATAGCTTCTAAGAAGCAAAAGCAAGGATGTGAGGCCACCAGCAGCTACAATCCTTTCTTGATTTACTTCTGTATATAAAAAGGTTTAGCACAAAGACGTCAGCATAGACCAACTAAATGTAAATAAAAATGCTCAGCAGCTGATGACATCTACATGAAAATTAATATGCTGATGTAATGGAAGGATGTGACGAGATATTATCGGAAAAAAAAATGTGACGAGAGGAATATGATAGGAGCAATAAAGTGCATGTTATTTTTCTGGATGCTTACATAGGGAGAAAAAAAGAAAAGCGAAGAGAACACAAAAGTGCACCAGTCATCTTCTAAATCCAAGTTGTAGGATGCAATAGGATTGGAAAAATTGTAATTTATTTTTATATCTGGAAGAAAATTCGATCTTCCTATAATCTGCGTACTCAAATCATATATGTTGAAGCATGAAAAACTATATTATATAGAACTAGAATGACAAACAACAATAGGCTATAACCGTAACAGAGCCATAAGAGGGTAGAGGTACAAACTTCATATTCTGCTTGATTCTGCCTTTCCAATGCCAATTTGATATCACTTGGCCTAAGAAGCTCTAAAAGTCAAACTATTTTCTTGTTCTCTGCAGCACATTTAATGTAGGTCTCTAAAGGCAAAAATTCTTGTTTGCTCAGAGGACATTGGTGAGAATAGTTGCTCGTACACTCAACCCCCACATTCACTCAACTGTATGCCAACATACAGTTCATAGGTGGAGGGAAAACTGAAAGAATCACCAAATCACCAAATCATACAGTGATTCACATGCTAAAAGGAATTTATTTTGGCACACACCTCAATAATTAAATCTCTGATGCAAATCATGAGAAGGATCTAACCTTTGTACAATTACAGTAGATTTGCTGGAGGATTAATGGGTACGAATGATGGATCATGACATACAATTCTAGTAATTTTACAAGATGTATCAACAATAGCTATTTTCAGTGTATAACAGGCTACTTTTTGTTCAACATCTCTTCTATCAATTCCTTCAGAAGGATCTCGACAATATGCATTCAAACTGAAGGTGCATAAGGTCATGAAATATGAATTGAAGCACATAAAAATAATTTGGTCCATTAAAAGAACTGAAGCATATAGAAGATAATTTTGGTTAGTCAAATTAAAGGAGGACATATTAAGTTAATTTGTTTGCAAGCCAAAGAAGATTAATGAGGACCATAATACTGTTGCTCAAAATTGCATTTTAGTAACGTACACTCAATGACATTCTAATTTGGTGTTATTACTATAGAGCCAAAATTTCGAGATTTTCTGGTTGTGACTTTCCAAATATTACTTAGACACACTAGCATCTTTCAATGCATGAAGCATCTCACTCTCCTCAACAAACAATGATCCGAGGATGTGATCCTAGAGATCTTTTTTCCAAAGATTGAAGATATGTATCAATCTTCCGGCCAATAATATACAAATTGAACAACACAACCTCAAAATAATCATGAAAATAAAAATGCAAAATATTACATAAACACAACATGGGCACGTAGAAGCATTATCGAACTGTCAGATGTATAATTTATTACCTTCAGCGGCAAGGTTGGCAACTACTTTGACAGCATGAATCCGTATATTAGCATCATGGGACTCCAGCATCGATAGAATACGGTGCAAACCAACTGCAGCATTCAAAAGTAAGCAAGAAATTCAAAATACATGGTCATCTAGCTAAAAGCTACCTTCCTCTGCTTTACAAAGTACCACCTGCAAGTTTAACCTTTAAATTTGGCCAACAGACCGCTTAAAGTGAAATTTCAGTCAAAGAATATCCCATTGTCATTGAGCAAACCGAAATCACAGTGCAAGCCGGCACCCACCCCCTAATAGTGGAAAAGAGGGGGTAGATCTTGTATTTGCAGATGTCCATCTAATATGAAACAGATAAGATTTCGAATCTAGACTCGCACCTCCTGTAGTAATGAGAGTAGCCTTGTCCTTAAACATTATTAGATATTGGTAAAGCAAGTCTAGACACAGTCCTAGAAAGCCTCTCTTGAATGCACCAAACCCTCCAACTTCACAAAGCATTATAATAGAAAAATATTTTGAAAGCCACCCCCCCCCCCCCCCCAACAAAAAAAGTCCCCACCTACCAATATCCCCATCACCAAAAAGTTCATTAATTAATAGATGACCCACAACTATAGAACTGAATGAAGGTTTTTACGTTGCACTAAGGTTATTTCATAACGGATTTTCAGCTATCTGTCACGCGGCTCTCCGGTATGTAACAATACTTTTGTGACGACATCTATAATGCATATGTATATTTATTAATTATTAGAACATATTTATAATTGTATCCACACGTTAAAAACTAACAATTGTATGCCTGTTCATTTTAATTTTCGCAAGTATTACACTTAAAATTAACTTAGTCCTTTAGAAACCAACACGAAAGCCGCAAAGCATTGAGTAATGTCCATGACATCCCGCTTTTGCAACACCGTGACAAGACTATTTGATCCAAAATTCACTACCCCCACGACTAAAGATGTATTATTTATTTGCTAATGATATTCAACAGCTTCCAATCATAATATGACGGATGGCATCAATGACATAAATATTCCCCATTAGCCAAACAAAAAGATTAGCAAGGACGGTGGTTATCCCATCAAATGTCAGGGCAACTTTTGTGGATATAAACGAAATGTTATGCATATCAGTACCTTGCTCAAAGAGAGAATTGAATGGTGACTTATGTCCATTTTCCATGTCTCTAGCCTGGGAATGTTTTGCTTGAAACATCGAAGAATGCTTGCCAGAGAAGCCATTTCCAGATCCGACTCTATCAATATATCTTCGCATCTAAAAACATAAAACTGAAGTCAGAAACTTCCCATAGTTACACAACTGCACACAGAAAATCCAGTTTTCAATTTCTCATAAGCACGTAAACCATCATGCTGGGCAAGGTATGTTCAGATTAAGCTACTAGATGCCCCTAAAAATTTCTATCAACCCTACAAACCTACCCCCAAAACCACCAGATTCTGTCTGATGCGTCAAATTTTGCTGGGAAACATGTTTTGAAAGCATACATTCGCTGGTAAGAAGAATATGATTGCTAAAATTAGTCGTGATTATGTAAAAAGTAATGGACAAGAGAAAGATCCATCACAAAATCGCTAAATTTTATTAACGCAACTCCTGTGAGATGCTTCTTGCTGGAATTTCTCGTATCATATTGTCTCATAAAAATGACCTTTGCAAGAATGCATACCACTCTATCAATCACATGAACAACTAAGGCATGGACCAAACTAAAAGACTCTTTGGACAAGAGAAGTAGAAGACCTGATCAGCTTCAAAAGTCAATTGCAACAGCTGACTTTGCAATGTCATAATTTCTTCTTGAAGTTTCTTTTTCTCAGAAGCTTCATCTTCCAGCATTTTGTGAAGCCTTGTTATCTCTGGATTTCCACCTGCCTATTCGTCAAGAATATTCATGTTCAGGAAAAGCGCATACATGGGAGAAAAAGGCCAAAACATAGGTATTGCAGAAACAACTCAAGGAAAAATATACCCCAGAAGATCTCAACTCGACTAGTTGACTTCTGAGATCGTTGGCCTCCACTTCAGCTGCATTTCTCAATTGGATCTCATTTTGAAGCTGTTTTCTTATCTCAGCAATTTCCTCAGGACGAGAAATGTTGGGATCCTGGATGCCCATTGGAATCAGCAAGATCATCCAAAAGGGAAGAAAATAATAATGAAGAGCCAATTTCAAGAC
Organism: Simmondsia chinensis; assembly: GCA_018398585.1. Classification (NCBI taxonomy): domain Eukaryota; kingdom Viridiplantae; phylum Streptophyta; class Magnoliopsida; order Caryophyllales; family Simmondsiaceae; genus Simmondsia; species Simmondsia chinensis. The sequence goes on along the minus strand of JAGTTD010000007.1, from coordinate 3,347,261 downwards.
AGAATGTCATACATAAAGTTTGACACCAGCGAAGGAGCTTTAAAGATGCTAGTGAGGATAACCAAAGTGTGTACTCCAGATAAATAGAGGGACCAAAAGAAACGTGACTGATGTGTCAATGAGATTCCTATTCCATTTCAGAAATAGCAAATGGCTTCTTCACCTCTGGCTTTCTCAAGATTTAATAAGCATTTACTTACCACATCAAAGCTTCACTTCGTTGATCAAGAATCATTTCAATATTCAACAACATTATGCGTGAAATCATAGAAAGGACAGATGCTATAAGCTTCTTTACGTAAATCATCAAAATAGCATCAATCAGTTTTCCACAGAAACATTTGTTGTTCCGAAGTGAAATTAAACAATTATACTCTTGAATGACTGTAGGTTGTCATGGTGCCATGAAAGCACCAATACTGCATTGCTAAACACTAGCGGTGACACAATTTAGCACCATATTTAGCCCCTCTGAGATTCATTCAAGATGTGATGATCTTTAATTTTACCTTTCCATATATAGTTCTTTAATGCACTTGCCATGTCCAGGGTGTACTAATTATTCGTACAAAAGAATACCAAAAGAATTCGGTTCAGCAATAAAGTACCTCACATCCATTAGTTTGTTGCTTTTTCTGATTCGTCATCCATTTTTCCTCAAGCTTCTTGATAGATTCTAAATAATCCATCTGGCATTTGGTTCTTTCCTTCTGCCACAGGGTAAAAGATAAATTTAGTCATCAAACTATGAAACAAAACAAGACTATAGATTAAAGAAGGAAAAACAAAAGAAATTGGCCTTCTGTCAAGGTCAGATCATGAGCCCCAGCCATGCAACACCCCCTGCCCCAAAAAAAATGAGGGGCCATTGCTCTCTGTTGGAGAAGTGAAATTTTTGTAGCAAACCTCCAATTCATCAGCAAATCTCCTTTCAACTTCAGATATGTGACTTTGGGCTTCTATGCTTATTCGTTTGACTTCATCATCAAATGCTTTTTGTCTTCTTTCTCCTTCAGCAATAACTTTGTCTAGCTGCACCTCAAGTCTTCTAGACAAACTTTTGTAATCAAATTCTTCCTTTATTTTCAACATGTTTTCCACCTTCATGGCCTGAGTAACACAAGTGATGGCTGATGAGCATGGCCTTTAAAACATATTGCATATATCCTAGCCAATTTCTTGTATGTCCTGGACAAAGTACGATTATGAAGCTTGTTCCAGGAAGAGGACATTTTCAAAGCAAAAATATGAACAATGTAAAATCAGACTAAACATGCATCAGAAATATGGTCTACTAATTTCCAAGCACATAATCAAATGGTCTACGTAATGGATTTTGAGCTAGCAACTATTATGATTGCTGCAACATGTTATGCAACGTGTGTGACACTGCAATCTCGGCCATAGCAACACCTCAAACCGCAATTTGGTTCCATGTTTCCAATGTCTTACTAATGGTACATTAAGTCTGTTCCTGAAGGCCTCAGCACAAGCATTTGAATGCACAAGTTCAAATTATGGGACCAAAAATGTATCACAAATATAAATTGCTCGAATTTTGTAGCATTATAGCATTATAAATTGCTCCAATGTCTTATACATTTCCTGGCATGCATTCTAGCATTATGCGTGCTGATTCAAATCCAACTAATGTTGACTAGCTCACCCTTTGCCCAAACAATATAGTACTTGTTGTCTCTCCTCGATGACGTGGAGAAGGACCAACCGTCACTATCAGTGAAGTCCTGGCAGTGCCTGCAGAGTCAAATAAGAAATGACCATTTTCTTTAACCAGGTACGCTTATAATCTCAGAAGCAAGAAACATTACTTGAAAGAAAATCAATATGAAATTGACATGCCATTTTCCTGATATGATACTTCAATAATAACAGGATCCAGTCTATGAATTTCATGTTTTAGACGAAGGTGCTGCACTGAAATGATGTGCATCACCTAACATCCCAAGATATATACTACAGACAGTGGCGGAAGCACGCTAGACGAAGCGGGGTGCGTGGACACCGCAACTTTATTACCCGACCTGTGAAAATAGACATGCGTGGGTACCCAAAAAATATAAAATTTTACATACATAGTCATGCGTGAACCCACAGCATGCTGAGCAATTTAGCATGATGGTACTAGTGGTCTTCTTTCTTTCCTCATTAATCAGAGGTCGCGGGTTCGAGCAGTGAGTAAGCTTTTGTTGTCTTCATTTTCGCCTCTTTTTTTTTGTCAAAATCAAAAATTCAAATATCTTTTTTAACATTTTTGTTTCTCATTAACTCAGATTAAAATTAAACTCTAATTTTTTAAATCTTAGTTATTTTCTCATTTTTCTCCTCTCCTGCTTTTGTCTTTCATCCATAATAATTTGTAATTTCATATCGTCCATCCAATTTTTTTGGATAAATATTGCCCACCTAATATAATTAATTGATTTTATTTATTTCAATTTACATGTATATATTTTCATTTTTCTAATTTTTATAATATATATATGCACTCACACATATAGGTATTATTATTATTTTTATTTTTATTTATATTATTTATTTTTTATATAAATGTGGTCCCCGCATCGCCGAGTTCCTGGATCCGCCACAAACTACAGACACCATTTTACGCACCAAAAGAATGAAGTAAAGTTAAGAGCGCACAAGAGAATATCCCACCTCCAAATGAATCCTTAAGCAACCTTGTGAGTTTCGAATCTCGTATAGGAACATGAGGACTATTTTCTGCCAGCGCATTTATGCATTTTCCTAGTGCACTTAGGGAGAGATTAATAGACTTAGCTTCCTCTAGAGTATGGCCCTCGCTCCCTGCAAGAATACAATCCTTCAATTCAGTGAGGGAGTAAGTTACACAACTGACAGATATACACAAGTTATCAACCATCATCATCATGCAGCGTAGATCTCATAATGCCTGGTAGCAGATATGTTGACAAGGCCAGAACGCAGCAGGTGCAGCCTCAGTTAACAACACAACTGACAGATATACACAAGTGATCAACCATCATCATGCAGCGTAGATCTCATAATGCCTAGTACCAGATATGTTGACAAGGCCAGAACGCAGCAGGTGTAGCCTCAATTAACAACACAAAGAATCAGGTGATAAATGACCAAATTCACATTCTTAGTGAAGGTGGGAGGGTCAACCAATGGAATGTTAAAGTCAAGCACTGGAATGTCAAGTCACTCCTCTGCTCACTAGAAGCAATAGACAATGATGACGGGGGAGGAGGACTCACATATAGAGCTTCTAGAAGTACAAATTCATCTTGTTCGTAGTTTTTGAAGCTATAAAGTCAAGAATGAACACGCTAAAAATTACTGTAACATTAAGTGCATAATATTATTCATATGCTCAAACTGACTTACACAGATTTACGTAAAATAAACAAGTCCTAATAAACTAAGGCACATTCAGCCGTTAAAATTGCCTTTGAATTGCTTCACATGTATAAAATTATATTTACTGCAAATTCTTTTGTATTGTTGATTGGTTGAGCTTTTCCAATCCTGGCACTATATATTTTCTAGCATATGCACACTAACCACGTCACATAAGATTTTTCAGCTGTCAACCGTGTCAGAATACAACCATGCACAACATGCTTGATCAGAATCTTACCGGCCTGTCAAAAATTGAAAGACAATTCAAAATTGTTTTCGTACAAACCTGATTTGTGAACACGCTCAGAACCTGCGAGATCTACAATAACTAGCTTGCCTTTCCGTACAAGGGGTGGCTCAGAGCTTTTAAACGAGTCATAGTGGCCATCCTCGTCAATACAAGAAGCCTCTCCTCCTCTGACAGACCTCTTAACTTGCACCTGCAACATACAAACGACCTTTGTACACTATTCTTAATATTTGAGGCATAGTGAAAGCATTTAAAGATCTCCTTAGAAATATTTCACAGCACATTGTAAAACAAACATAATTTGGAAAGATTTCAAAGATAGAAAGATCTTGCTCATTCACCGTCAAAATAGCATGACTTCTAGAAGATTCAGTGTTCAGTTTTGTATTAGCAGCAAATCGGTTGGCTTCTCCCAACCGTAAAAGCTCCATGAAGCTATGTTGGTCCTTTATTTCGACAACAGTTGCTCCTGGAAGTGAAACTTCTCCTGTTTTATGGTCTTCAACAATAGGAATATTGTCATTTGCTGGATAAAGAAGATCTTGGATTGTCTCCATATAAAGCTGCAAATAGACTACAGCATCATTAGAATGTAGTATAATAGCAAGGCTAATTCTATCATGTGAGGGTCGTGACTTTATGAATCAGCCCTTAAATCCATGATCAGCACCGGATAAAAACAGCCTTGCTGTGTATAACTAGAATCCTATACAAGGAACACTAAACAGAATTGATAGTTCAAATTTTCAATTGATAAGAGTATTAACCTGTAAATATGAAACAAAGACAGAGTCGGTCCCAGGGTTGATGTCATTCAGAATGTCCTCCATAGAACGCACCATGATTCCACGACTAGAAGCATCTTCTTCTCCCAACTGTCCAAGAGTATAAGTTTTCCCTGTACCCGTTTGGCCATATGCCATGACTGTTCCATTATAACCATCCAGCACACTCTACAACAACAAAGAAGCCAAATGAGCGAGCTACACAAAAATGCTAACAATGCAACAGAAGAAAAATATGAGAGAATTGATAGTCAAAAAATCCAAAAATTTGGAACCATGTGAGCTGAGACCAAACAGGTTAAAAAATGCAACACGTCTTCAGTTAGAAATCAAGGTGGTGCTGGTGGGGATCTAACAAAGTTAATACAATAGCAACCACAATTACCATTAATTTCTAGCGATGTGCCTACCACATAACTATAGCCCGTTCTACACCTTAAACATGATGCTAACTTGATAACCACTCAATTGGAATACTTGGATTATGGGAAAATCAAATTCTAGCAAACCTAACTGAAAATGAATGGCTCCGATGGTAAGAATCAAAAAAGCGTAGACACATAGTCTCGATAAAACAACTCTTCCCTATCAGTCTCATTAGACTTGGAAACTGATTAAAAAAACAAAACAGCGGAAACTGATAGACCAGCATCTGCGCATTACACATGTTAGATTCAGATTTCTTTTCCAGCAAAAATAAAGTTTCAGACATCTTTTTGTTTAGAGGGTGACGGCAATCAGCATCACTTTTTTTAGCACAGCACGGCACTAAAAAAATTGGTAGAAGGGTATTACAAATAAACAGTTTGAGCATGTGAACTCCAAACAACAAAACAAGCTACTTGATGAAATTGCAGATTTGTTGTACCATCAATATACATGACTAACAGGCATCAAAAAGCTGCAACAAATAGCAAATTACTCAATTATAGAGAAACATAATGTACCTCAACAACAGGCTTTGCAACAACTTCATAAACACGTTTCTGAGATGCAAATTCAGTAAGCACTTCATCAAATTCATAAGTGTCTGAATCCCAATTGTTCTTCCGCAGTTTCAATCTCTTTAGCTAAGGCAAGATTAAAAACAATATATAAATGATGATGGAATTAGAACTTTAAACAACTTATAGATGCCCCAGAGTACCATCAACTTTTCAAACTGAGATTTGAATGAGCTAAAAGTTCGGAAAATCAAAAAACCTCTGGTTGCAACTCCACGCAATCAGCATAATCTGCATCTGCTGCCAACTCCTCAGCATTCCTGGGTCTCAACCTTACAGAGACTCGTACTCTACCTGGTACTAAAAGGAACATAAAAAATTATGTCAACAAGGTACATAACAAAAGCATGTGGGTATCTAATTACTATAAAGCAAGTACTGAACGTTTTAAAATTTTAAAAAAGAATCTCTCTGGTGCCTTTTCCACAAACATACATTACCAAATCAATCATTTTTTCAAGTAAAATACTCTTCTATTAGAAACTGAAAACGCTTAAATTAACTGCTGTAAATCCGAACATTCAAGGATATGAATCGCTTGCTCTAAGACACATTACTTGAGAGCTACTTGCTAAGACAGACCCCAAACTCCTTCTAGGCTCTTGTTTCTGAGCAACACATCTTTTATATCAGAGCATTATCGAGTTCGAATCCCAACAGCCCCCTAATATATGAGGTGAACCTGTGTAATATCGGCACTTCAAACCCAATGAGCATTTGCGTGAGGGGGCATGTTAGAGTATAAAACCAATCATTGACCTTCAACTATCAGCTTAATCTTTTGGACTAGTGGGCTCTTTGTCAACAATGCCATCACAATTCAAATTTCAAAATTTAAGCTTTCCTCACTGCATTGTGCCCGCATTTCCAGCATTAACTCGCACGGAGATAAAATCAATTAACCAAACAAGCAAATCGGCATTCTAAATCAGCAACAAGAAACTGGATCTCAAAAGGTAACAGATGACAATGCCAAATCAAACTAACAGAATAAACACAAAACACGAAACTCACTGTCCGACGAGTCACCAACCCCAGCGCTGGCGCCTCCGCCAAGCGAAGCGCTACGGCGAACCATCGGCTTCGATTTAAACGACGAAGACTTAAAGTTCGCTGCATTTGCAGCCGCCGGCGGTTTACTTGATCCTTTATGAACACCATTCCTGTAACCGCCACCAGCAGCAGCAGAAGACGAAGAAGCCATAACCGTCCAGAAACTTCTAGAACTCACCACAAATTCAAATCAGGAGCAGAAAAAGACAAAAATGGCTAATTAAGTTAAAAATCTAAACCGCCACCGCCAACACCGCCAGTAGAAGACGAAGAAGCCATAACCGTCCAGAATCCAACAGAAACTCAAATCAGGAGAAAAACAAGACGAAAATGGCGAATCAAGTCAAAAACCGATGGAGCCACAGCCAACAGCAACAACAGCAGAAGACGAAGCAGCCATAACCGTCCAGAAACTTCCAGAATCCAGCACAAACTCAAATCAGAAGCAAACAAGACCAAAATGGCGAATCAAGTTAAAAACCGATGGAGCCACAGCCAACAGCAACAGCAACAGAAGACGAAGCAGCCATAACCGTCCAGAAACTTCTAGAACTCGCCACAAATTCAAATCAGACGCATAACAACACGAAAATGACGAATTAAGTTCAAACTCGAGGATTTCAGCACTCAAGCGATCTATCTGCGTGCAATGTGCTTGAACGCTAGAGAGAGAGAGAGAGAGAGAGGAGAGAGACAGGGGGGAACAACAGTGAGTGTAGAGGAGGATGGGAAAGAGGTGGGGTCCAGTTGGGGAAGACTGAAAGAGACAGAATTTGGTGGGCCCCAGTGCATCTCCTGGCTCTCTTTAAATTACGCTTCTCTATTTGATTCGGTGTTTTGTCTTTTAACTATGTTAATACTAATTTCTTTAGACTTTATTCATTATTTTATTTTAATTTTTATACTTTTAATTATCTAATGTAATTCATGTGAATGTTATATATAATATATTGTATTATCCATGTGAGCAGAGTCTGGAAGGGATAGGATGTACGCAGCCTTATCCCATCAGAGGGATACCCTAATGAAAGGCTGTTTCCGATAACCTCCAACCTGAAAAGCGAGAAGGGCATGGAGAGCATGACAAGCGTGAAAGTATCTAAGCAAGAGAAAAATGCAATCAAGCATTTATGGAAGAGAGCCTACATAACGACAACATGCACACATATAAATGGTGTAAGCAATAAGAAGTAAGGTAGAAATGTGTATAAATAACTTGGTGGCACTAGTACTAGCCTAGAAGTTCTTATTGTTCCTATCCCGCTATATTTGTTACCCTTATATTAGCTTTATTTAGGGTCATTTCTTCACTGAGATTGAGATATGGGAGGTCTTGTCGAATTGCTTCCAACCAACTCTTCTTTGGTCGGCCTCTTCGTCTCTTCTCGTCTGTAATATGAAGTTGTTTGCATCTCCTTACAGGTGTAGTTCTCAGTCTCGTCCTAACATGCCCAAACCACCTCAAACGTTGTTCCTGCAGCTTATCCTGGATTGGGGCCATGCCTAATTTACTTCTTATGACTTTATTACTAATCATATCCTTCCTCGTGTGTCCACACATCCATCTCAACATTCTCATTTCTACTACCTCAACATTTTTATTTCTGCTACCTTCAACTTCTGCGTGTGATGGTGTTTAACTGGCCAGCACTCTGCCCCGTAAGACATACCCAGTTTCACTACCGTCTTATAATATTTCCCCTTTAGCTTGAGCGGGAACTTCCTATCACACAGTACCGCCGATGCCATCCTCCATTTATGCCAACCCACTTTAATCCTGTTGTTAACATCTGCGTCCACTTCGCCGTCTTGTTGCACCATGGAACCCAAGTATTTAAAACACACTTTTTACGGTATGCACTCTGATCCAATCTGCCCCGTAGATAAGTTACTTCATACAATCCTGGCTAATTCCTGCTAACCAAATTGAACTCAAAACCCGTACTTTTTATGAATTTCTACTTCCCCCATTTACTTCATTCATACCAAATAAGGCCTTAATATAATTCTTGAGCAAAATTTATTATAAGTTGATGATACCATTATTTTAATTTACAAAGTTGATATTGGTAAAGGAAAGCATTGTTAGTGTGAGAATGGTAATATAAGTCACAAGAGATGATGACCACAAAATTAGCTTTGATAATTTTGCTATGGCAATAACAATTATGCACTAGTAGTAATATTATCCTTAATTCAATTTAAGTTAGATTATTTAAAATAAAGATCATTATTTAAAACCAAATAAATTACTTGTCTTATTTAAAACTAATTTGTTTTATACATCATTGTTGTGTTATTTTAGTTTTTATGCTTTTTGTGTTAATTTGTTCACATATAAATTACATCGTGCTACTTCAATTCTCGAGCTATATCCATTACAAGATGGTGATGGAATTTTTAAGGATCCGGTCATCAATTGGTTTAAATTGGATCAACAAAAAGGTTTTCAGTTACTCACCTCCTGTTTGGCAACGGGGTAAAGAGAGGTAAGAGTAAAAGGAGTTAATTTTTCACTCCTGTTTGGCAAATTTGTTCGAGAGGTAATGGGGGGTAATTTCTTTACCCCCCTAACTTGAGGGGTAAAGGGAGGTAAGGTAATTTTTAAAAAAATTTGGACACTTTTACCCTTATTATAACTATAATTCTCTTCAACCTTACCCCTTTACCCAATTACCAAATAAGGGTATTTTTTTTTTGATAATTAGCGACAAGTTACAGTACAAGCAGGCTACTTGCCAAGTGAGTCCTGAGTCCAGCCGCTGAAAAGCGGGGACCAAAACAACCATCACAAAGGCAAAGAGACAGGATAACACAGCAACAAACAAAAAACAACAGGCAAAGCAGACATCCCAGAGAGCGGCAAAAAGACACCGAAAACTCAACCAGACACAGAGGAACTGAGAATTCAACCAGGACAAGCACCGCCTAGAAACAAATAAATTGGGACCTCAGCAGAAGTGGACTCTCTCCCCATATTCAACTTCTATCGGGCATGGTTTTTATCATAGGCGGATTGAACCCATCAAAGTCAAGACCCAGCCTTTTCCCCATATCAAGTGTTCTCTCCGCTTTATTCCCGGGTGACATGTCCTTCAGGAATTCAAGTAGCTTTCGCTTCTCTCTTTCCTTCATCTTACGCTTGAGCGCTCTTCTACCCCTTTTTGTTGTACAAAGTTTCTCTTGTTTCCATTGATTTGTGATAGGTCCTTCCAAGGACAACACTGTTACTTGGTGGTCCCCGGGCATATTTTCTTCTGCATGGGAGCTTCTGATCAATGCAGTGGGCTCAAAGTCTGGAGGGAATTCAGGACCAGAGGCTGCGGAATCATTATCACTAATGTTTTCCGAAGCATCGTTATCAGGAGATACTATCCGGGCATGATGTTGAGCTTCTATAACTTCATCATCTTCAACCCATGGGAGTAGAAAAGGAGGATGGGCCACAGGCTGAGGAACATAAGGATGCAGTGTGACGCACGGGTACGAGCATTCCAAGTCCCATCTCCCAATGTTCTGACCATTGAAATGGAAGGAGACCTGACCAAACGATTGCCAAGTAATACCAAGCCCTTCATTCATAGCCCATGGAATAGGAGTTCTCAACTCCTCACAAATAGTCGAGAAGTCCCTTATCTGCTCTAAAGAAGGTCGAACCCGTGGTGTATGCCGTGCAACAGCGGTACCATAACTTTCTTAAGCGGATTGTGTCGAAAAGGATGTCTGCTCCCTAGCCAATCTGACTGCGACTGCACGGGCAACAGCTCTGGGCGAGTAGTCCGAGATCAATACAGAACTGCCTTCTTTAATGAGGGCCAACCGGGATCCCCCATTAAACTGAACCTGTACTGTCTGATGGATGCACATTATGTAGCAGGTGTCAATCAAAATCCTGGCAACGTCAGTGCACCTCATGGCAGACGTTCTCGAATCCACCTTTATGAACTTCCCCCAAATTTTGGCGATGTCCACAAAACAGTCACTTGACCAACATTGGACAGGCAGACCATGAATCTCAAGCCACACTCTTCTATTGAGGGATCAAAGGGTCTCGCCAGAGTACTTGTGCACCTCTCTGAACTTCCCTAGAAGAGTCTCCTTACGGGGGCCAAGGTAGGAGTCCATGGTGTCCACAGAGTCATATACCAAGATAAAGGTAGTGTTGTTTAAGCCTTTAGGAGTTAGCCTGTAGAGGTCGTTCTCCGTGATAAATGTAAGAATATCATCAAGACTGACCTTATCAGATGAATGAGCAATGATTGACCGCTCAAGCTAGGCTTCGACACTCCTGTTAGTATTTGACACCATAATCCTTAGAACAGTTGTGTTGATATCTTCCCACCCCAATTAGGTGGTGTGTTCTCCTGTTCCTGAATTCCACTTATATTTCTGGCATGTTGGACAACCCTTTCTTCCAATTTTCTTCATGCGAATGGAGGTAATGTTCTTCTGTCTGGGTTTGCCCATTGCACTCTTAGCTTGACACCCACCACCCATCTTCCATTCATGGATGTAACTGCCCATGTAGCTTCATTCGAGTCATAAAACCGAACAAATCCATAAGACCATCTAGACCTTAGCCTTTTCCTCACATGAACAAAGGTGTCGTAGATTGACCCGAAGTCACGAAAAACAACCCTAAGCCATGAGTTTGTCGTTTTTTTCTGGTAAGCCATCAACAAAGATGGACACCCCTACATTGGCACTCTGCATTTCAAGTAGCTATGCTGATGGGGTTAGCGAATGAGGGGCAAGTTGATGGCCAAAGGGAGGAGGATGTATTGATAACGGTCGATATTGATGGAGTTGATGATGGATGGTGGTTGAGGTGTGAAGGTGTTGGTGGAGGATGGTGGGAGTCGGAGGTGGTGGTTAAGCTTGGAGGTGGGGGATGGTAGGAGATACTGGAATCGGTGATGGGTGTGGGAGTTTGATGATTGGAGGTGATGGGGGGTGACGTCACCGGTGAAGATTGGTGTTTGGGGACAGAGTCTGATGGTGGAGAAGGTGGAGGGCCAGTGGTGGTTAGGGAAATCGGTGAAGGGAGGTTACTGGTGAAGCGTAGTTGGAGGAGGATGGTCAAAAGTGGAGGGAACTCGGTGGAGGGGGGTGGGACCGGCATTGACAGAGGGGCGGTAGTGGAGGTAGGTGAAGGGTTGGTTCCTTTGGAGTTCAGCGATTAGCCTCGGAAGGTACACGATCAGCACCGACGGGCCTTGGTGACTCCGGCACCAGAGCTCCGGCCTCTGAAAGGGCGGCCACGCGCCTACACGCGCCAAGGGAAGGTGGCGCGTGGTCTTTCTCTACCTCTGAATAAGGTGAAGAGATAAAAGAGAGATGAGCAAACAAGCAAGAATCCAAACAAGGGTAACTTATTTACCCATATCTTTTCTTACCTTTCTTAGTTTGATATATCCAAATAAGGATAGGATATTACCTTACCTTTCCTCTTTTCACCCCCTTTACCGCCCTTTACATGTATCAAAACACATTATTACTTTAAATTAAATTGGACCATTGGACTAAATTAACACAATACTGAATTGACATATGATAATGGGTATTTTCGAGTAAATAATCTTTTTGAGTATATTTAATACAATAAAAAAAATATATGAATATCAACCCTTTTAAGTGTAATTAACACAATAGACAAAGTATATAGACGTTTTATATAAATAACTCTTTTACGTACTAACACTTTCTTTCATCCAAATCAATTATTTTTTGCTGCTAATTATAAAAAAAATTATTTTTTGAATTAATTTTTAGGATATGTTTTTAAATTATAAACTATGGCATTTTTAAAAAAAAAAGGGTTTTATTGTATTTTAAAGAAAAAAACATTATACTTTCAAGAATAACTTTTGTTTTTATATAAAAAGTAAGTTCGCCAAATGTCGTAAAATAATACTTTTTTAGTAAATAACACCTTTTTTTTTCCAAAAAGCTTGGCCAACTCCACTGCTTATATATTTAATAACAATTATAATATATATTAATTTTAATATAAATGTTTTTCACTTGAATATTTTTTGCCTGGGTCCTCCGAATTTTACTCGGTGTCCAACAAATTTTTATAAGAAATGTTGTCGACCTGTTGATATAATTTTGTTACATCAGCATTTTTGTCAACTCATTGTACGGTGGTTAGGGCTATAAATGAGCCGAGCCAGCTCGTTATAAAGTTCGAAAAGCTCAGCTCACTTTGAGCTCGAGCCGAGCCGGCTCGTTTAGCTTATTAAGTCGAGCCCGAGCCTATTGAAGCTCGAGCTCGTAGGCTTACGAGCCTAAACGAGCCTAAGCGAGCTTTTTTAATATAATATATTTGCTTAAATACTGCCCAATGAATCCATATTGGAGCCTAAATGAGCCAAGCCAGAGCTTAAACGAGCCTATATTGAGTTTAAATGAGCCAAAATATTGCAAGCCTAATTTGAAGCTTACCGAACTTAGATCGAGCCGAGCATCGAGCCTGGGAGGCTCGGGCTCGGCTCGGCTCAAATACACCCCTAACTGTAGTAAAAGAAATTGTTGGACTCAATTGAAAGATACTCATATATTACTGGAAACATGTATCACCTTAGCATTCTCTGTCAAAAAATTGTCATTTACAGTGGAGGATGCCTACATGTTGTTGAAACTTGTATTATATGTTAGTATTTTCACCAAAAATTCACCAAGTTCCAACTGAGAATACCAAAGAGATTAATTTTTAAATTTTAAGGTATGTTATTGAATATAACACATGATAAAAATATACAAACTTTAGGATTACCTGGAGATGAATTTCATCTTTAAAGATAAATCACTATTTTTCTATTTCTATTTAATAGCAAAAAGATATCTTCTATTTCTATTTAAAAATACTTTTTACTAAAAAAAGGGTTACTTACTTGAAAGATCCATATACTTTTCTTAGTATATCAATTTAATTCTCGTACTCTTAATTCTATCAATTTAATCTCTCTACAATTTATAATGTGTCAATTTAGTCATTTGGTCAAGTTTAATTATTAAAGTAATTTTTAATAGCACAGTCACGTTAGATGCAAATAACCCATTACAAACCTTTAAAATTTTCCTTAAAAACTTAATGCAAATTTTACTCTAAGGACTAAATTGGCACAATTTTAATTGTATAAGTACTAAATTGATACAATTAAAAATATAAAAACTAAATTAATATAATAAATAAAGTACAGAAACCTTTGGCGTTAATAACTCCAAAAAAATATTTTAAAAAAAGGAAAGAAAAAAAAGGGAATAGTGAAGCGAAGTGAGATGTCGGCTTTTTCAGAGTAAGGATGTATTTGAATCCAGTTGGGCACTGGGCCTGTTTAGCCCAAGATAGGCCCAACAAACAAATGCCACTTGGACCACCCACGTCATATTTAAAAAATAAAAAATAATATCACTCCCTTGTCCTGACATTTTAATATATATAATAAGGTATCCTAAGATTTAAATATTTTATCACATAAGTACCCTATATCAAAATTTGATAAATTTTTGTGAAAATCTGATCAATTTTATACAAAAAATATTGATACAATACATGAATACGTAATATATACAAGCTTACGCCAATATTTTCATCAAAAATTCAATGAATTGTAATAAAATATTTAATGAATGCTGATATGGACTACCTAAAAATTACCGCAATTATATGTCATTTTCGCTTAAGGCTCACATGTGGAGTTCTCAACAAGATTTCATTAAAAATATTAAATGTATTTCATAAAACGATAAAAAAAAATCAACTATTTTTTAATTATATGTGCTGCAAAGAGAATATATGTTTTAGAAAAATAATAAAATATATTTAAACATTTTCTAATGCTCTCAATGGCACAGGTTACTCATTAACAACATTCTGATATGTCCTCACTCTTGTCAGCGTGTCTATTTTATATTTTAACTTATATTGCTAATTATTTAAAAGAAATATATGATATGTCATGCTCGACGAGTGTAAAAGGGCACACTGGATAATAACATCAAGTAGATAGCGGCTTCATCTTGAAACTTGGGACCCTCGGTCTCAATGGTGCTATTTTTTTCCATCAACAGTGTAACCTTAAAAAAGGAGCATCGTGCAAACCCTATTAATGTCAGAACAAAGTGCAATCTTCTCTATAGCAACAAATAAAAAGAATGTTAAGCAATGTAACATTGTTACATGGCGTATTTCATACTAGCAGTTCTATGATTAGCCACAAACCACGATACTTCTATACCAGCCTCTCTCTATATATATATATATTCTAATTTATTTATTAGAAAATATATAAATGAGTGTACATGTTAAAAGTCATTAAAAGTAAAATAAAAACTAATAATTGTGTTGTTTTTCATTCAAATTTCCCCAAATACAAGAGTTAAAATCACCTTGGCTTCCTAAATGGCTTAACAAGATCTCAGAAATCTTTGTTATCCATTACGCCACGTCTGCAACACTAGGACCGCAATGCCCAGTGACTTAAGCCTGTTTTAATATTTAAACTAGCGCTTCGGGTAATTGGGCGGAGATGAGGATGCTGCGGTGGATGTGCGAATATACTAGGAAGGATAGGATCAGGAACGATGTCATAAGAGGCAAATTGGGCATAGCCTCAATCGAGGATAAATTAAGGGAGCATCGTTTGAGGTGTTTTGGACATGTTAGGAGGAGACTGACCACTGCTCCAGTCAGGAGATGTGAGCAGCTCCATACTACACTAGGAAGGCGAGGGAGAGGCACGCCATAGAAGAGATGGCTGGAGACGATCCGACAAGACCTCACCCACCTAAACCTACGGGAGGAGATGGCCTTAGATAGAGCTTGTTGGAGGGTTAGTATAGGGGTAGCCGATGTAGCGACTTAGAGTAATGCTGCGTAGTATAGATAACACTAGTGTGACTTCGCGTTTCACCTCCTGTTGCGCACTTACTTGCTTATCTGTTAATTGCCTTTTATTCGCTTGAAGCTGCCTTCTAATAAATTTTTGAATTTGGCTTCATGGCGTCTGCTTTGTGCTTTGTCTTGCTCTTATGTCTTGTGGCTTCATGATTGTAGGCTAACTTGCTTCCATGACGACATGCGACTCAGGTTGGGGGTCTTCGGAAACAGCCTCTCTTCAGGGTAGCACCCTGAAGGGGGAAGCTGCGTACATCTTACAACACCCCCCCCCCCCACAACCTCTCGACCCTACTTATGCTGGAGCCCTTGAGGCACTGGGACTATTATTATTGTCGTTGCTGCTGCTTAGAATAATGAGCCAGTCTAAAGGCATAACCTATCATATCACCCTAAGTGCAGCATAAGTTATTTTATTAGCATTGCTTAATTCCTTTCTTACTCATAATTCATTATCAAACCTGAATTAATACTTAAGTTAGAGCTTAGGGTAATGAACTAGTCTAAGGGCAAAACCCATTGTATCATTCTAGGTGTAGCATGGATTATCTCAATAGCATTAACAAATTCCTTTGCCACTCCTAATTAAATATTAATTTATATAAAAGATTGTGTTTAGAGTTGGGTACAACCTCAGCCGTAACCACGTGTGAAAACCAGTTATGTTATGGTCTAGGCTACAAGCTCATAGACTGACGTTAATAATTTGGAGATCTCAATATGGCTATAAGCACACACAAATAAAATCAAACATCAATCATAAATTTCCCACAGGGATGTGTGTATAACATAACAAAACCATTGTCTACAATAACATATAAATCTGGGATACAGATGGCTACCCGTCCTTCATCCCTAAACTAAAAGTTTACTCCTCCGTGGGAGTTCTAGACATCATGAAATCTAAGAAAGAAAATAATAATGACTAAAACGAAGGACTTGAAGACTCTTCCAATTGACGTTGATGTTGATCCTTGCTTTGATTCTCCCAGCACTCCAACCACTTGCACTTCGGCGTTACCCTTTGGATCTCGTAGCGGCTTCGGGAAGGAGAGGAGGATGAGAGGCACAACAAAAGAAGGAAAAATAGGTCTCCCAATCTTTATTTATAGATGGTGCGTCATTAGGGTACGTACAAATGCCCCCTGATTAATCTGCCAAATTAGCCGCTCGATCGGTTACGTGTCGGCAGCTTGCGTAGTTAACTTAAAATGCGTGTAACTTTTGATCCGTGAGGAGTTACAGGCCAAATTACATACCAAATCGCAGCTCTCGAAGAGATCTACGTAACCTGAGTAGGTTTATCAGTGGATTGGCAAATTATTGGGTTATAAATACTCTTCTTTTAACCTTTTGCCCATTTTAAGTTTGGTCGATTGCCGAAATGCATGGTCAATCAATCCACGCACCCAAGGAAGACTCTTTTCGACCAAATCTTGACCCGATGGGTACTTCTTTTATGCACATGGTCGGATTTTTCAAATTAGTCTTCAAATATGGCTTTGTTAGGTTGTGTCTCAAATTACTTAGTTCGGGATCGGAAACAACGCAGTAGAAGATCCGCTCGATCGGGTCTGGACCTGACCACTTCACGCGTTGTTTGTTATTTTGCCATGTGCTCTATCTTATGTTGCCTATATATATACATATATTAAGAGAAAGAGCCGTACGTCATTAAAATCAAGAGAGCCTGCAGTAGGTTATATAAAAGAGAGAGCCGTAGGTCAAAATTAAGAATAATCCAATTAAGAGAGAGCCAGCCGTCATCAAGAGAGAGCTGAGAGGAAGTGATATTGTAATTTTTCCATAGATCTTGATCAGAGGAAGTATCTTTGTAATTCTTTCATTATTTCTCATTCAATAAATAATCTCCATCTCCGCCCGAAGTTTTTCCCTTCTCAATTGAAGAGGGGTTTTCCACATAAATCATTGTGTTCTTTGTTTGTTCTCTTTTATCTTTTGTTTACTTCTCTTATGTGTTATAGTATTTGAATTAAATTCAGTATTGGATGTTAAGTTTCACTTCTCAAATTGATATCAGTGTATATCAGATTTGAGTCCAGACTCCCACAACCTCAATTACGCTTGATTATGCTGCTTTTCAACCTTTGTTTGTTTCGTTGCATTCCAAGCTTAAATGTACCTAGATTACAATAAAAAATATATATAAGAGCCAAATATGTCGTAGGAATGAAGAATAAAATATGTAAACATAAGGCATATCAGTATGCCACTTAGCTTTTCAAGTAGGTTCAGCTTTTCTAGACCAGCATAATACATAACTTTCAGGATATCTCGGTTTCCTCCTCAAGAAGTGCAGTGAAATAAAACCCTGACAGTTCAATATGTTTTACCCTTAATAAGTTTGATTATGCTCCTGTGGTATCCTAGATGTGCGAGTTCGCTTCATCACGCCCATGAAAATGAAATTTCTTGCTCAACAAAATTCAATACTAAGACCTCGTTTGGTTGACAAATGAATTGAAAGCGGGAAGTTATATTTTTTGGGAATTCAACTCCTAAATTAACTACCCAAGAAATAAGTAAAATATGTTTGGTTGGTAGGATGGGAAATAGAACTTCCTTCAAGAGGCTAGTTAAAAATGAAGGAATTAGAACTTACATGAGGAGATTATGTAAATTACTTCATGCATTCTGCCTACTTTCTGCAAACCAAATAAGAGTTTAAATCCGTACTTCTCGCATCCACTTCTTGCATACCAAACGAGGCCTAAATCTTGGATTTCCGGAGTATATGTTGTGTTCACACCCGCAAAGAAACTGATTTTGTAACATACTATATTGCAAATCAGGATGTAAATATTGTCAGTACGTGGTAGGAAATAAGATCATGACCAATTGGGCAATGTATTCCAGGGATGTATATTTACATATTATATATATTCATAATTTAATATATACGGTAAATTACATACTAGTACCTTAAGGTTTAGTGTATTAATATTTTAGTTTATAAACTTTATAAAATAATTTTTTAATCCAAAATGTTATATATATTTAATAAAATAGTTTAAAAAGCAATATAAAAAGGTGTAAAATATGCCCCACTTTCTTTCTTTCACAACTTTGTTTTGACTATTTTATTAGATACATGTAACTTTTTGGATGAAAAGATTATTCTACAAAATTTATGGACTAAAATATTAGTATATTAAATCTTAGGGTACTAGTATGTAATTTATCTTAATATGTATACAAGCATTGTAAATTTTTTTTTTTTTGAAACAAAAATGATAATATGTTAAAGTATAAAACTATTTTTGGGTCTTCCCCATTAGCTTAAGGTTTTTCTTTTTTTTTTTTTTGGGTCTTACGTTAGCTTAAGCTTTTGAATAGTTAGTTCTTAGACACGATATCAAAGCCTTGTTGATCATGAGGTCACAAATTTGAATTCCTACAGCTCCCACTTTTAATATTAATATAATTTAAGCACATAGTATGAGGTGAACTTGTGCAATATCTACGTTTCAAGCATTTGCATGAGAGGACATATTAAAGTATAAAACCGTTTCTGGATAGTTTCCTTATTGGCTTAAACTTTTGAGATAATTAATTATCAGACATAACTAGAAAAAAAGAAGAAGTTTTGATAAATTACACATTGGCACCTTGAGGTTTGGTGTATTAATATTTTAGTTTACAAACTTTATGAAATAATATTTTAGTCTAAAAAGTTAATTATATTTAATAAAACAATCCAAATAATGATACATAAGCGTGTAAAATAAGCCCCTCATCTAAATTTTCTTCATGATTATTGTCACGATATTTACGGGATGAGAGGAGAAGCGAGGCGATGGTGAGTTTACCAATAAATGGCAACAAGTTTTATACCATTTCGCACTATTATTTGGACTATTTTATTATATACGTGTAAATCTTGAACAAAAAAATTATTTCGCAAAAAGTTTGTGGGCTAAAAAATGAATACACCAAACCTTAGAATACTAATATGTAATTTACCCGAAGTTTTTAGATCCGAATTAGTTCACTTTAATTATGGGAAAATTATTGGAAAATCGTACGGATTGGACCCCCCACCCCAACCTTATTCTTTTTTAGACCTCTCTAACCATAAATAGACTTTTTTGGACAAAAATGCCCTCCCACCTCACCCCCCCCCCCAATCCGTCCTCTCTCTCTCTCTCTTTCTCTCTCCTCATTTAATGCAAGGCAGGCAAAAGGACACTTTTTTGACTTTTTCACTCTTCCTTTTCTTCATTTTTTTTTCCTTTTGAATTTTTTTTTGTCAAAAAAAAAATATTATTTCCAAATTTGCCCTTTCTTCTTCTTCCCTCCCAGACCTTGTTTAGGTGTGCTTCAAGTAATTAGTGGTGTCTGAAATAAAATCATACACTGTGTATGATACATTATAATGCTGTAAAGTGAACTTATACAGGTGTATCACAAGAAATTAGTGGTAAATGACTTATCATACACAATGTATGATAGGTTATAATGGCATAAAATCAACTTTTGCTGGTTTTTTCAAGTAATAAGGGGTACAGTGGTCTGAAATCGAATCATACACTGGGTATGATGCGTTTTAATGGTGTAAAATGAACTTATTCAGGTATATTCTAAGCAATTAGTGGTAAATGACTTGTCATACACAATATATGATAGGTTTCAATGGCATAAAATCAACTTTTACTGATTTTTTCAAGTAATTACTGTTACAGTGGGCTGAAATCGAATCATACAATGGGTATGACGAGTTAAAATGGTTTAATATGAACCTTTTCAGGTATATTTCAAGTAATTAGTGGTAAATGACCTATCATACACAAATTATTATAGGTTTTAATGGCATGAAATCAACTTTTGCAGATTTTTTTATGTAATTACTGTTGCAGTAGTCTGAAATCGAATCATACACTGGGTATGATACGTTTTAATGGTGTAAAATGAACTTATTCAGGTGTATTTCAAGTAATTAGTGGTAAATGACTTATCATACACAATGTATGATAGGTTATAATGGCAAAAAATTAACTTTTGCTAGTGTTTTCAAGTAATAAGGGGTACATTGGTCCGAAATCGAATCATACACAGGGTATGATGCGTTTTAATGGTGTAAAATAAACTTATTCAGGTATATTCCAAGCAATTAGTGGTAAATGACTTGTCATACACAATATATGATAGGTTTCAATGGCATAAAATCAACTTTTACTGGTTTTTTCAAGTAATTACTGTTACAGTGGGCTGAAATCGAATCATACAATGGGTATGATGAGTTAAAATGGTTAAATATGAACCTTTTCAGGTATATTTCAAGTAATTAGTGGTAAATGACCTATCATACACAAATTATTACAGGTTTTAATGGCATGAAATCAACTTTTGCAGATTTTTTTATGTAATTACTGTTGCAGTGGTCTGAAATCGAATCATACACTGGGTATGATACGTTTTAATGGTGTAAAATAAACTTATTCAAGTGTATTTCAAGCAATTAGTGGTAAATGACTTATCATACACAATGTATGATAGGTTATAATGGCAAAAAATTAACTTTTGCTGTTTTTTTCAAGTAATTCGGGATATAGTGGTCTGAAATCGAATCATACACTAGGTATGATGCGTTTTAATGGTGTAAAATAAACTTATTCAGGTGTAGTTCAAGCAATTAGTGGTAAATGACTTATCATACACAATGTATGATACGTTATAATGGCATAAAATTAACTTTTGCAGTTTTTTTTATGTAATTGCTGTTACAGTGGTATGAAATCGAATCATACACTGGGTATGATGCGTTTTAATGGTGCAAAATGAACTTATTCAGGTGTATTCCAAGCAATTAGTGGTAAAAGACTTGTCATACACAATGTATGATAGGTTTTAATGGTATAAAATCAACTTTTGCTCGTTTTTTCAAGTAATTACTGTTACAGTGGGCTGAAATCGAATCATACAATGGGTATGATGCGTTGAAATGGTCTAAAATGAACCTTTTCAGGTGTAGTTAAAACAATTAGTGGTAAATGACTTATCATACACAATGTATGATAGGTTATAATGGCATAAAATTTACTTTTGCTGTTTTTTTTCAAGTAATTAGGGGTACAGTGGGCTGAAATCGAATCATACAATGGGTATGATGAGTTAAAATGATTTAATCTAACCTTTTCAGGTGTAGTTAAAACAATTAGTGGTAAATGACTTATCATACACAAATTATTATAGGTTTTAATGGCTTAAAATAACCTTTTGTAGTTTTTTTTATGTATTTAGTCTTAGAGTGGTCTGAAATCAGGTCCTACACTGTGTATGATCCCTTCAAATGGTTATAATGAACTTTTTGAGGTATATTTAAAGAAATTAGTAGTAAATGACTTATCATACACAATGTATGATAGGTTATAATGGTAAAAAATTAACTTTTGCTGTTTTTTTCAAGTAATTAGGGGTAAGTGGTCTGAAATCGAATCATACACTGGGTATGATGCGTTTTAATGGTGTAAAATGAATTATTCAGGTGTATTATAAGCAATTAGTGGTAAAAGACTTGTCATACACAATGTATGATAGGTTTTAATGACATAAAATCAACTTTTACTGGTTTTTTCTACTAATTACTGTTACAGTGGGCTGAAATCGAATCATACAATGGGTATGATGAGTTAAAATGGTTTAATATGAACCTTTTCAGGTATGTTTCAAGTAATTAGTGGTAAATGACCTATCATACACAAATTATTATAGGTGTTAATGGCATGAAATCAACTTTTACAGATTTTTTTATGTAATTAGGGGTATAGTGGTCTGAAATCGTATCATAAACTAGGTATGATGAGTTTTAATGGTGTAAAATGAACTTATTCAGGTTTAGTTTAAACAATTAGTGGTAAATGACTTATCATACACAATATATGATAGGTTATAATGGCATAAAATCGACTTTTGCTGTTTTTTTCAAGTAATTAGGGTAAGTGGTCTGAAATCGAATCATACACTGGGTATGATGCGTTTTAATGGTGTAAAATGAACTTATTCAGGTGTATTCCAAGAAATTAGTGGTAAATGACTTGTCATACACAATGTATGATAGGTTTAAATGGCATAAAATTAACTTTTGTAGGTTTTTTCATCTAATTACTATTACAGTGGGCTGAAATCGAATCATACAATGGGTATAATGAGTTTTAATGGTGTAAAATAAACTTATTCAGGTGTAATTGAAACAATTAGTGGTAAATGACTTATCATACACAATATAGAATAGGTTATAGTGGCATAAAATTAACTTTTGCTGTTTTTTTTCAAGTAATTAGGGGTACAGTGGTCTGAAATCGAATTATAAACTGGGTATGATGCGTTATAGTGGTGTAAAGTGACCTTATTCAGGTATACTTGAAGTAATTAGCGGTAAAGAACTTGTTATACACAATGTATGATAGGTTTTATTGGCATAAAATCAACTTTTGCAGGTTTTTTCATGTATTTATGGGTACAGTGGTCTGAAATCTGCTTATATACGTGTATTTCAAGTTTTATTAGTGTATGATGCACTTCATACACGGTGTATGATGGGTTATATTTGTGTAAAATCAGCGTTTATTTGTGTATTTTTGGGATGTGTATTTAGAAAAAAAATATACATTTTGAGTAAAGTAATCCGTACGATTTCCCTTCAAGAAGGCCCTCCCATTCACCCCCCCAACCCGTCCCCTTTCTCTCTCCTCATTTAATGCCATCCCATCCGTACCCCTGCTCTCGCCTCATTTACTTACAGCTGTAAAACCCCTTCCTGCCTTTCTGTCTTCCCCATAAGCAACTTGTTTTACAAGCCACCAGTCACTCTCCTCTTTCTCTCACCCGTTCATTCTCTCTCTCCTCTTTCCGAATTTGTTCATCCTCTTTCTCCTCTACTTCAGCTGCGATTGTCGTTCCCGTGGGTCTGACCTCTGTTTTTACACCTTCATCCTTGATCTATAGCTGCTCCAGTCTTTAATCACCATTTTCGAAGGTGAGTAAGAGTTATTTTTGTAGGGTTTAGGGTTTTGGTGCTCCAATGTATAATATCCGTTTGTTTCGTACCATTTCCTGAACATAGTGCATAGTATTTGTTAGGGTTTAGGGTTTTGGTGTTAGTGGCTTTGTGATTAGTGTTTTTTATTTGTGTAAAATGATCTTCTGCATGTTTTGTGGTTTTTTTTCACGTAAAATCGACCTTTGTGGTATAATGAACTTCTGCATGTTTCATATGAGCAACCATACAGTGTGTATGATCGGTTTTAATGGTGTAAAATTAACTTGTGTATATGTTTTTTAAGTAAGTGGTTTATGAGCAACCATACAGTGTGTCTGATTGGGTTTAATGGTGTATAACCAACCTGTGTTTGTTTATGTTAAGTAATTAGTGGTGTATAATTGATCATACAGTGTGTAGGATTGGTTTTAATGGTGTATAACCAACTTGTGTTTGTGTATTATAAGTAATTAGTGGTGGTGTATAATCAATCATACACTCTGTATGATTTGTTTCAATGGTGTAGAACCAAAGTGTGTCTGTTTGTGTTCAGTAATTAATGGTGTATTGCTTTTATTTCAGATGGCATTTTACACACGTAGGAAGAGCCGTCCTGCAGTTGAGGTTGATTACATTTTCCCGAGGGGTTTCTGGAAATTCCTCCAAGTCAACCAAATAGGTTTGTCAACCAAGGTTGTTACGGAGATAAAGGAAATCTTGAAGGACGACGAAGCCAAGGTTTGACACTGTATCTATTTTAATTATGTTGACTTTTGACAATGACATTTATGATCCTATATTAACTAAAAGTGTTTTGCATTACAGCTTGCCCTTGCCTCACAATACAATGTCGGGCATCTGCTTGGGCTGAGTGAGACCAATGTCAGCTTCTGGCATAGTCTCATTCACGTTGTCCTTCTCCACCAGGTGGCCAACCCCAATCCCGAGGAGTTATCATTCTTATTTGGTGGGAAGGTAGTGCACCTTGGGAGGAGGGAGTTTTGCATTCTCACCGGCTTGAGATATGCCGGTGTGGAAGATGTACGCGGTGGTCCCAACAGGCTGGTTGCCAAGTATGGCAAGCGAACGGGCATTGACCCGAACATCCTGGCCCTCGTGGACGATGTGGACTCTTTCAATCGTGTTGCATGGGGATCCTTGAGCTGGAAATTCTTGGTGCGGAAGCTCAAGGATTTCGCTGCAAGAATGCACCACGGTTTGGAAAATACCTGCTCCGTCCACGGGTTCTACGATGTGGTTTCCATATTTGCCCTGGAAACCCTTCCAGAACTTGCCAAGGTTGGGGCAGTGAGGGTTGGCGACCAGCCTCTTGGGCGGATCCTTAACTGGAAGATGTCCGTTAAGGCTCCGTACTCCGCTCTGCTCTCAACGGTATTTGATCAGGTAATAAATACACTATGTTGTTATTGTTTTACTACTGTATGTTTCATATATTTTGGGTTAGAAGTGTGTTTTGTAATTTTACTAACGTGTATATGATGTATCTTCCTTTGATCAGCAATTGAATGCCGAACCAATTAGACTGACGAGTGCGGAAGCCGGTCAGCCTAATCTACAAGGCATTCCCTATGCTGAGGATGCTAAGGAGGGGTTTCAATCTCCTGTTATGGCAATGCCAGCAGAGCTTGGTGAGGAGCCACAACCATTGGCAACTCAACCTCCGTTGCCGGCATCCAGGGAGGACCCGTATCCTACGTCAACCAATTCGGCGGACCAATCGGTATGATGAATTGTTTTGTGTTTATTTAATTGTATTTTTATCCGTGTGGATACTACATTATTTAAATTTGCTGATTATGCCAATTTGGAGGACTTATTGCAGGTTATGGAGAGACTCGAAGCGATGGATAAAGAGGTGCAAATGGTACGGATGCAGCTTGAAGCGCACCAGCGAAAGCTGCAAATGTACGAACGACGATTTGAGGCTCATGATGCACTGATTAAGGAGCTGCTCTCATACCGTCAAGCGCAGGCCACATCGCCGCACTTATGTTCATCGACTTCCGCTCATCCATCCCCGATTGAGCAAGCCATAATAGTTTCTCCTGTATGTACTGGGTAAGACACTAGATTCCTTGTTAGTATCCCAATTTGTTAATGTTTTCATGCATGTTGATGCTTATTGACTTTTGCTATGTGCTATGCCATCTAGGGCCGAGGAAAATGTCTTCAAGGAACCATCGTCACCGCATGTGGAAGGCGTTGAAAACTTGTTGACATTGTCCGAGACAGTGTGTAGTTTGGGGCAAGAGAGGAGGGACCCCAAGCCAAACCCCAAGTACAAATGTGAGGAATGGACTGCAGAGGGTAAGAGCAAACGGGCAAAAATTACCCATCCTGGACCGGAGCCAGTTCTGCCCTTCAATCCATTCCAGCCTCCCTCCGACAAAGACATAGAAGATTTTGAAGATTTTTACAAAAGTTTCCACGCAACGGTCGCTAAGTAAGTGTGATTTTGCACGATACTTTTTGATAATTTGTATGTAAATGTTTCTAGAATGCATCTTTCTTAAGTGTGTTTCAAGTAATTAGTGGTGTCTGAAATAAAATCATACACTGTGTATGATTCACTATAATGGTATCAAGTGAACTTATTCAGGTGTATTTTAATTAATTAGTGGTAAATGATTTGTCATACACAATGTATGATAGGTTATAATGGCATAAAATTAACTTTTGTTGTTTTATTCAAGTAATTAGGGGTACAATGGTCTGAAATTGAATCATATACTGGGTATGATGCATTTTAATGGTGTAAAATGATTCAATTCAGGTGTATTTTATGCAATTAGTGGTAAATGACTTGGCATACACAATGTATGATAGGTTTTAATGGCATAAAATCAACTTTTGCTGGTTTTTTCAAGTAATTACTGTTAGTGTTCTGAAATCGAATTATACACTGTATATGATTCGTTATAATGGTGTAAAATGAACTTATTCAGGTGTATTCCAAGTAATTAGTGGTAAAAGACTTGTCATACACAATGTATGATAGGTTTTAATAGCATAAAATCAGATTTTGCTGATTTTTTCAAGTAATTGCTGTTACAGTGGTCTGAAATCATCTTTCTTATGGTATGCTTATATATTATGCTTAGTATTGTATATTACAGAGATTTGAAGACCCCTTTTCCGTTACCTAATGATCAACGAATGGATTTCTCTGTTTTGACTGTGACGACGGGTCAATTTTGGTATCGGTTGAGAAACGAGGACGCCTGGCTTACTGATGAGGTATGTTTCCCATCATGATAGTTTTTTCGTGTGTCAACTAATAAGTAAAATCAACCTGTGTTAAATCTACTTATGTTATTGTGTATTAAGTAAGTAAGTGTTATATTACTAGTCATACACCGTGTATGGTTGATGCTAAAGGTGTAAAATCAACCTGTGTTAGTGTGTTTTGAATAAAGAGTGGTGTATGATTAGTCATAGGGTTCAACTGTGTAAAATGAACTTGTTTATGTGTGTAAAATCAACTTGTCTCAACTAATTAGTTTTGAATCGCAGGAAATAGATGTAATTCTGCACTATATTTTGGAGAAGAAACATCAGTGGCCAGAGCAATATGACCAGAGGGCAACATGCGCGGACACAACTGTTGCTCCTCAATTTGGACCCCTACTAAAACAGATTTAAAACAGTGGAATCCCGCTTGAGTTAGCTTTTACTGATTTTGATTCGTTGATCGTTAAGTTCCTTGCCGGGGATGCCACGTATGGGGTCAGCTGCCACAACATGGATCAGATATACATGCCCATTAATCAACCTAATCAACATTGGTTCCTTGCTTCCATCCATCTTAATGATTGGCGGATACAGGTATTTGATTCCTTGTACCCGCCAAATCCAGGGCAGCAAGATTAGAACATGTGGACCCAATTGCAAAATTGCTTCCACATGCTCTAGCGTTGGTTAATTTTTGGGATGTCCGAAAGGACCTCATACAGTTCAAGGGCAAGCCTTTCTCGGTAACTTACAAACGGAATGAATGTCCACAGCAAAGGGGGTATGACATCTACTTCCCATGCAATTTTACTATTCCGTTCATTTGGACTTTTGGTTATGAAGTGGATGCAAAATAGTCATTACTTGCAATGATGTATAATTTCTGACTGTGGAATCTGTATTAATATTAACTGCAGGTCAGACTATGGAATTTTTGTTGTAAAGTTCATAGAATTTTTGCTGACCAAAGGACTGAGCATCTCCCAATGCACGCAAGCGCAGATGGGGAAATTGCGGCTGTATACTTCTTTACACTTGTACAGACACGGAAGGAATAAACGGCTTCAAATGCATACATGTCAATAAAATTACGTTATTCATTATACATTATTTTCATTATACTGAAAGTTGTATGTAATAAAAATGCATACTTGTACCAAAGGATTTACATTGTATTCATTATATTGAAAGTTGTATGTAATATTGTATATTTCGATGTTGTTGTATGTTCCTATTGATGTATTTTCAAATGGTGTAATAAAAATGCATACTTGTACCAAAATATTTACATTGTATTCATTATATTGAAAGTTGTATGTAAGTTTACAGATATTTCGATGTTGTTGTATTTTTCTATTGATGTATTCACACGTGCAAAGGTTGTTATTAACCATTAAAACTCATCCTACACCGTTTATGATTGGTTATACACCACTAAGTACCTAAAACACAATTGTAGAACTTGATTTTTCACCCATATAACTCATCATACACAGCGTATTAATGGTGTGACACCAATAATTTCCAACAAACTTAAAAATACATGCACAGCCCGTGATTTTACCATACATAAAACTCGTCATACACTGCATATGATACGTAGAACTTGACACACATTAAAACCCTGCATACAATTTGTATGACAAACTGGACATATATAACTGCTGGAACTACATACAGTTCTCCCTCTACATATGTTGTCTGTAAAGTGCATCCACTGCATGCATACAAAGTTCAAGATTCTTATCATGCGGATGAACTTCACACCATTACAACTCATCATACATAGTACACCATGTGTGATTGATCATACACCACTAATTGCTTGGTAGGCCGTTGATGAAACATGATCCGTAGAAGTGCCACCTCTCTTTGTGTCTCAGCTGTCACTGGCCCCCCACCACCGCTGCTAGAGCCACTTACATTAGGAATTTAAATGGGTCGATATATTGAGGAACCGTATATGCTTGGCTTCCTGTCCATCTCATCCCTTTATAGGGGGAGAACCGTGGGAGAGGGGTATGATAAAATAGGTGGTAGTTGAGGTTATTAAATGTCTTGCTTGGTAGTCCATTATGACCCCTGAACATTCAATGTTCAACCACCAACCACCCCAACCGGTCAGCCTCATCCATATAAATCAACAAGGGCATTTATATTGCTTGGTACACAATTTCATTGATAGTTGTGGCAATTATAATGTTTCAAATACTTAGTAGTGTTTTGCTTACCATACACAGTGTATCATGAGTCTTAATGGTGTGAAATCAACTTGTACAAGTGTGTTTCAACTACTTAGTGGTGTATGACTTACCATACTCAGTGTATGACAAGTATTAATGATGTGAAATCAACTTGTACAAGTGTGTTTCAACTACTTAGTAGTGTATTACTTACCATACATCGTGTGTGATGAGTTTTAATGGTGTAAAATCAACTTGTACAAGTGTGTTTCAACTACTTAGTAGTGTATGACTTACCATACATAGTGTATGATGAGTCTTAATAGTGTGAAATCAAATTGTACAAGTGTGTTTCAACTACTTAGTGGTGTATGACTTACCATACTTAGTGTATGACCAGTATTAATGGTGTGAAATCAACTTGTAGCTCCTGAATTCAAATTTTTCCTTAAGCGCAATCACTGCCAGGTTAGTCAACAAGTCCCTCTTCGTCATAAATATTTGATTGACTTCAATATCCTCAACCATCCGGCCCTGCGCATATACCTCGTTAATCCGGCTCCTCTCATCACCGGAGCCAGCCTCATCATCAGAACGAGGATCACCAGCAGCTTGGATGTCAGGGTGGACATTCGGTTGACCATTGGGTTCCGCATTCCGTTCCAATTCAGGTTCGACAATCAGAGGGTCTTCACGGAAAATATTACAATGCTCGTAAGTGTGCCCCTCTGGAGGTGAGGCATCAGGTACAGTCGGTTGCACCTGTGATAAATTGATATTGTCCAAATTATCCCATGCACTTTGATTGGAATTTTCCCAATCTCCACCTGTTGCTGTTGCCACAACCGTCACAGTAGGCATGTTCAAATCTACATCAGATGCATCTACACGGGCTGCTTCTTCCATCCCCGCATCCATACATCCACCAGAAGTCTCGGGAACCTCAGGGTGCGAACGGCCACTATTCTCATCACCATCGGGAATTGTTTGAAAGGGAGTTCGTTGCCAATCGAAGCTAGGATTCCTGTCACCAGATGACTCTACAGTTACGATCAAAGGATGCTTCGCCCTATCTTCTTTGGCTAGTGCCTTCCAAAACATAACGGACCTATCGTCAACGACATCGTACAAGGGCACGGCCGGAACGGCGGTGAAAGATTGAAAATGCATCTTTGAACCCGCATCCAACTGAGCACCAATCACCTCCGCCACAGTCCTTTGCAAACCAGCGAAGTCAGTTTTCTCATCCACAAAAATATAAGCCAATTTTTCACCAGCGTACTTTGCCCTCTCCCTAAAGTGGCCACCGTACAGAACGCATGCAATAGCAGCATCACCCATTACTGTGGACAAGAAAAAAACATGATATCAAAGCAAAATTGACATGAAACACACTGGGGTGGAATGAAAGTACAGCATTGAAACCACTAAAAACGGTGTATGATTGGTTTAAAACCATAATACACAAATAACACTACTTTAAGAAAGAATACATGATGTATGATTTGCGTTACAGTCATAAACAAGTTCATCACACACCTTTTAAAGCAATCATACACGGTCTATGGTAAAGGATACCACATTCTATACACGAAAGACACCAAAACAGGTTCATCCTAGACCAATCAAAGCTATCATACACGGTGTATGGTAAGCCATACACCATTCTGTACTTGAAAGACACCAAAATAAGTTCATCATACACCCTTTGAAGCTCTCATACATAGTGTATGGTTTAATATGCCCCATTATATACACAGTTAAAACCAATCATATACAGTGTATGATGGATTATTCACCATTAATTACTTAACATACACAAACACAGGTTGGTTATACACCATTAACCCAATCCTACACAGTGTATGACTAATTATACACCATTAATTACTTAACATACACATACATAGGTTGGTTATACGCCATTAAACCCAATCATACACAGTGTATGGTTGCTCATAAACCACTAATTACTTAAAAAACGTCTGCACAAGTTGGCTATACACCATTAAACCCAATCCTACACAGTGTATGACTGATTATACACCATTAATTACTTAATATACACATACACAGGTTGGTTATACGCCATTAAACCCAATCCTATACAGTGTATGACTGATTATACACCATTAATTACTTAACATACACATACAAAGGTTGGTTATACGCCATTAAACCCAATCATACACAGTGTATGGTTGCTCATAAACCACTAATTACTTAAAAAATGTCTGCACAAGTTGGTTATACACCATTAAACCCAATCTTACACAGTGTATGACTGATTATACACCATTAATTACTTAACATACACATACACAGGTTGGTTATACGCCATTAAACCCAATCATACACAGTGTATGGTTGCTCATAAACCACTAATTACTTAAAAAATGTCTGCACAAGTTGGTTATACACCATTAAACTCAATCCTACACAGTGTATGACTGATTATACACTTAACATACACATACACAGGTTGGTTATACGCCATTAAACCCAATCCTACACAGTATATGACTGATTATACACCATTAATTACTTAACATACACATACACAGGTTGGTTATACGCCATTAAACCCAATCATACACAGTGTATGGTTGCTCATAAACCACTAATTACTTAAAAAATGTCTGCACAAGTTGGTTATACACCATTAAACTCAATCCTACATAGTGTATGACTGATTATACACTTAATATACACATACACAGGTTGGTTATACGCCATTAAACCCAATCCTACACAGTGTATGACTGATTATGCACCATTAATTACTTAACATACATATACACAGGTTGGTTATACGCCATTAAACCCAATCATACACAGTGTATGGTTGCTCATAAACCACTAATTACTTAAAAAATGTCTGCACAAATTGGTTATACACCATTAAACTCAATCCTACATAGTGTATGACTGATTATACACTTAATATACACATACACAGGTTGGTTATACGCCATTAAACCCAATCCTACACAGTGTATGACTGATTATGCACCATTAATTACTTAACATACATATACACAGGTTGGTTATACGCCATTAAACCCAATCATACACAGTGTATGGTTGCTCATAAACCACTAATTACTTAAAAAACGTCAGCACAAATTGGTTATACACCATTAAACCCAATCCTACACAGTGTATGACTGATTATACACCATTAATTACTTAACATACACATACACAGGTTGGTTATACGCCATTAAACCCAATCCTACACAGTGTATGACTGATTATACACTATTAATTACTTAACATATACATACACAGGTTGGTTATACGCCATTAAACCCAATCATACACAGTGTATGGTTGCTCATAAATCACTAATTACTTAAAAAACGTCTGCACAAGTTGGTTATACACCATTAAACCCAATCCTACACAGTGTATGATTGATTATACACCATTAATTACTTAACATACACATACACAAGTCGGTTATACACCATTAAAACCAATCATACACAGTGTATGATTGATTATACACCACTAATTACTTAATACACACAAACACAAGTTGGTTATACACCATTAAACTCAATCCTACACAGTGTATGACTGATTATACACCATTAATTACTTAACATACACAAACACAAATTGATTTCACACCATTCAAACCTATCATACACGGTGTATGATAGATCATACAGCACTATATACATGAAGCACACCTAAACAAGTTGATTTCACACCATTCAAACCTATCATACACGATGTATGACTAATCATACACCACTAATGAGTTCAAACACACCAAAAGAAAGTTATAATACATCATTTAAACAAATCATAAACCATAAATGACTTGTAACACACCGACCTTATAGGACAAGGATACATTAACGACAATGTCAGCAAATGGTCATGTTACCTTCAATATCTGATCTGAAAACCGTGAAATGTGTGTAAGGACTCAACGTTGAACCTACAGCAATGCCACGAAGCTTCAAACACGATCTTAAAATGGCTTCTTCTTCTTCTTCTTCCTCTTCCGAGGGCCCAATGTAGTAGTTGAGAGAAAAATGAGAGAAAAATGGACTTGGAAAATTCAGATTAAGAGAAAAGTAACAAATACCATGAATAAGAGGTGAGTAAATGGGCGAAAAATGAGAAGAAGGAAGGAATAGAGTGAGAAGCAAGTTACATGATATAAAGTAAAAATATGTACTTTTGCATTAAATGAAGAGAGAGAAAATGGAGTGGGGAGAGGCTAAAGTACAATAATCGGCTGCGCATTAAATGAGGAGAGAGAAAGGGGACGGGTTGGGGGGGGTGAATGGGAGGGACTTTTTGAAGGAAAATCGTACGGATTACTTTACTCAAAATGTATATTTTTTTTCTAAATACACATCCCAAAAATACACAAATACACGCTGATTTTACACAAATATAACCTATCATACACCGTGTATGAAGTGCATCATACACCAATAAAACTTGAAATACACGTATATAAGCAGATTTCAGACCACTGTACACATAAATACATGAAAAAACCTGCAAAAGTTGATTTTATGCCATTTAAACTTATCATACATTGTGTATGACAAGTCATTTACCACTAATTTCTTGGAATACACCTGAATAAGTTCATTTTACACCATTAAAACGTATCATACCAGTGTTTGATTCGATTTCAGACCACTTACCCCTAATTACTTGAAAAAAACAGCAAAAGTTGATTTTATGCCATTATAACCTATCATACATTGTGTATGATAAGTCATTTACCACTAATTGTTTAAACTAAACCTGAATAAGTTCATTTTACACCATTAAAACTCATCATACCCAGTTTATGATACGATTTTAGACCACTATACCCCTAATTACATAAAAAAATCTGTAAAAGTTGATTTCATGCCATTAACACCTATAATAATTTGTGTATGATAGGTCATTTACCCCTAATTACTTGAAATATACCTGAAAAGGGTCATATTAAACCGTTTTAACTCATCATACCCATTGTATGATTCGATTTCAGCCCACTGTAACAGTAATTAGTAGAAAAAACCAGTATAAGTTAATTTTATGCCATTAAAACATATCATACATTGTGTATGACAAGTCTTTTACCACTAATTGCTTAATACACCTGAATAATTCATTTTACACCATTAAAACTCATCATACCCAGTGTATGATTCGATTTCAGACCACTTACCCCTAATTACTTTAAAAAAACAGCAAAAGTTAATTTTTTGCCATTATAACCTATCATACATTGTGTATGATAAGTCATTTACCACTAATTTCTTTAAATATACCTGAAAAAGTTCATTATAACCATTTGAAGGGATCATACACAGTGTAGGACCTGATTTCAGACCACTCTAAGACTAAATACATAAAAAAAACTGCAAAAGGTTATTTTAAGCCATTAAAACTTATAATAATTTGTGTATGATAAGTCATTTACCACTAATTGTTTTAACTACACCTGAAAAGGTTAGATTAAATCATTTTAACTCATCATACCCATTGTATGATTCGATTTCAGCCCACTGTATCCCTAATTACTTGAAAAAAAGAAGCAAAAGTTGATTTTATGCCATTATAACCTATCATACATTGTATATGATAAGTCATTTACCACTAATTGTTTTAACTACACCTGAAAAGGTTCATTTTAGACCATTTCAACGCTTCATACCCATTGTATGATTCGATTTCAGCCCACTGTAACAGTAATTACTTGAAAAAATGAGCAAAAGTTGATTTTATACCATTAAAACCTATCATATATTGTGTATGACAAGTCTTTTACCACTAATTGCTTGGAATACACCTGAATAAGTTTATTTTACACCATTAAAACGCATCATACCCAGTGTATGATTCGATTTCATACCACTGTAACAGCAATTACATAAAAAAAACTGCAAAAGTTGATTTTATGCCATTATAACGTATCATACATTGTGTATGATAAGTCATTTACCACTAATTGCTTGAACTA
Organism: Simmondsia chinensis; assembly: GCA_018398585.1. Classification (NCBI taxonomy): domain Eukaryota; kingdom Viridiplantae; phylum Streptophyta; class Magnoliopsida; order Caryophyllales; family Simmondsiaceae; genus Simmondsia; species Simmondsia chinensis. The sequence goes on along the minus strand of JAGTTD010000007.1, from coordinate 3,312,439 downwards.
CACCTGAATAAGTTCATTTTACACCATTAAAACGCATCATACCCAGTGTATGATTCGATTTCAGACCACTATACCCCTAATTACTTGAAAAAACAGCAAAAGTTAATTTTTTGCCATTATAACCTATCATACATTGTGTATGATAAGTCATTTACCACTAATTGCTTGAAATACACCTGAATAAGTTCATTTTACACCATTAAAACGTATCATACCCAGTGTATGATTCGATTTCAGACTACTGCAACAGTAATTACATAAAAAAATCTGTAAAAGTTGATTTCATGCCATTAAAACCTGTAATAATTTGTGTATGATAGGTCATTTACCACTAATTACTTGAAATATACCTGAAAAGGTTCATATTTAACCATTTTAACTCGTCATACCCATTGTATGATTCGATTTCAGCCCACTGTAACAGTAATTACTTGAAAAAACCAGTAAAAGTTGATTTTATGCCATTGAAACCTATCATACATTGTGTATGACAAGTCATTTACCACTAATTGCTTGGAATATACCTGAATAAGTTTATTTTACACCATTAAACGCATCATACCCTTTGTATGATTCGATTTCAGACCACTGTACCCCTTATTACTTGAAAAAATCAGTAAAAGTTGATTTTTTGCCATTATAACCTATCATATATTGTGTATGATAAGTCATTTACCACTAATTGCTTGAAATACACCTGAATAAGTTCATTTTACACCATTAAAATGTATCATACCCACTGTATGATTCGATTTCAGACCACTGCAACAGTAATTATATAAAAAAAATCTGCAAAAGTTGATTTCATGCCATTAAAACCTATAATAATTTGTGTATAATAGGTCATTTACCACTAATTACTTGAAATATACCTGAAAAGGTTCATATTAAACCATTTTAACTCGTCATACCCATTGTATGATTCGATTTCAGCCCACTGTAACAGTAATTACTTGAAAAAATCAGTAAAAGTTGATTTTATGCCATTGAAACCTATCATACATTGTGTATGACAAGTCATTTACCACTAATTGCTTGGAATATACCTGAGTAAGTTCATTTTACACCATTAAAATACATTATACCCAGTGTATGATTCGATTTCAGACCACTGTACCCCTTATTACTTGAAAAAATCAGCAAAAGTTAATTTTATGCCATTATAACCTATCATACATTGTGTATGATAAGTCATTTACCACTAATTTCTTATGATACACCTGTATAAGTTCACTTTACAGCATTATAATGCATCATACACAGTGTATGATTTTATTTCAGACACCACTAATTACTTGAAGCACACCTAAACAATGTCTGGGAGGGAAGAAGAAGAAAGGGCAAATTTGGAAATAATATTTTTTTTTTGACAAAAAAAATTCAAAAGGAAAAAAAAAATGAAGAAAAAGAAGAGTGAAAAAGTCAAAAAAGTGTCATTTTGCTTACCTTGCATTAAATGAGGAGAGAGAAAGAGAGAGAGAGAGAGGACGGATTGGGGGGGGGGGGGGGGGGGGGGGGTGAGGTGGGAGGGCATTTTTGTCCAAAAAAATCTATTTATAGTTTGAGGGGTCTAAAAAAGAATAAGGTTGAGGTGGGGGGTCCAATCCGTACGATTTCCCAAAAAAAGAAAATCAAAGGGTCCAATCCGTACGATTTTCCAAAAAAAGAAAATCAAAGTCAAAGTTTTGTACTTTTCTTAATTTATTGACTTTTTTTTGCAAAATGGCCCTATTTGAAATTTTTTTTAAAAATTTGGCCTCTTTTAAAAAATATTTAGCAAAATAGCCCTATTTGCTGTAGCAAGGTGGGTGCACGACGTACGAAACATCGTGTACCAGATCGGGACTGTTGCACCCCGTTCCGTACTACGTGCAACAATACCCTTTTTTTGTTTTTTTTTTTAGTTTTACCTCTTTAAAATTAAAAAAATTAATAAATTTTTTTTAATTTAAATTATTTTAATTTTTAAAATAAAAATATCCCGTGGGGCACTATATAATTTACATGTATCTAATAAAATAGTTCAAATAATAATGTAAAAATGCGTAAATTCGTGATTTTTTGTTGAAAACGTCAACATCTCTTCATTTAAATGTGTTCCTCATTTATATCCTCCTTATTAATAGTATTATAATACCATAGTTTCTGTATGAGATAGTTTAAATAATAATATACATATCACTATCTCCTCATTTAAATATGTCCCTGATTTATATCTTTCTTATTAGTAGTTCAAATAATAATATACATATACATTTTAATTTAAAATGTATACGTATTTAGTGATTTAAATTATAAAATTAAGAATTAAAATAATTTAACAACAACAGTACCAGTGCCAAAGGCTCCCGCGAAAGCGGGGTTTGGGGAGGATGGATGTACGCAACCTTCCCCCTTCTGGGTGGAAGAGAGGCTATTTCCCATGACTCCCAACCTGAATATCGTGTCGTCGTGGGAGCAGGCATCCTGAAAGCATAAGCAAAAGCATAAAGCATAAGCACGGGCACATCAAATAGTACAAGGCACATAATAGGCAAATAGTACAAGATCAATAGTATGTGATTGAACCTAAGCAAATAAACCAGCCGATAAGTGCCCCCGTGATATTTTTATTTTAAAAATTAAAATAATTTAAATTAAAAATAAATTTTATTAATTTTTTTTAATTTTAAAGAGATAAAACTAAAAAAAAAAAAATGGGTACTGTTGAACGCCGTACGGAACGTTGTGCACCCACCCTGCTACAGTAAATAGGGCCATTTTGCTAAATATTTTCAAAAAAGAGGCCAAATTTCTAAATTTTTTTTCAAATAGGGCCATTTTGCAAAAAAAGTCTAATTTATTTTCTTGAGTTTTTTTTTTGTTTTCATTCCTTTTCCATTAATAAAATTTATGACATTTAAACACAAACTACAGTTTTTATTAGTCAAGTTTTTATTAAAAACTCATAACGTAACACTGACTATAAAAAAAATATACATAACAACGTATAGGATTGAAAATTTTAAAACAATAAGCATAATACAACTCAAAAACGATACGAAAACACTAATAAAACATAGAAACATATAATGCAACTCAAAAACGATATGAAATTGCTTATAAGACCCAGAAACATATAACACAACCCAAATTTGACTCGATCTTCACATGAACCAAGATCTTTGTCCTGGAAGGCGAGTGTTATGCCACATTGCTTCGGAAAAAAATTAAACTTATGTAATCATATTTATTATATATGAAAAAAGTTGCACTATTAAATGAGAATTTATCAACTGTGCACCAAACAAGCACCATTCGTTGATCAAAAAAGAAAAGAAAAAGTACCATTTTGTTGAAATTCGGTGGATTGTTTTTGAAAAATGCTAAATTATATTGTGTTTTCAAAAATATATAAATGTCCTTTGTTTGAATTTGATAAGGTTGCCCCCAGGGGATGCCGACACCTCTCACTATTTCGATAATATATATGTAAGTTCTATCAAAATTTAGTGAAATTTTATCTTACTGTACTAATTTTTTTAAAAGACAATAATATGTTTTATGTCTATTATTATAATCATGCATTATATCAAAAAAAGATACATAAATGATAAAATATTCAAATATTATTATTGTTATATCAAATTATCAAATTATTTCTGTTCAAAAAAAAAAAAATTATCAAATTATTTAATAATAAGTACTCAAAATTTGAGTTAGCCAAGTAATACACTTTTCTTGGCCTGCGGGCGTCTTCATGCTCAAAAAAAAAAAAAAAAAAAAAGTAATAGACTTTTCTTATATTAAATTAATAGAAAATAATCGTGGCCCCTAAATTCCACGCAAAAGGTCTTCATACGTTACGACTTTCTTTGGCTGACTACGACTGACAAAAATATTATTGTCAAGTAAACCCGGCTCGTCATAATGCTTGTAAAGCTCAACTTGTTTTGAGGTCGAGCCGAACTGAGTCAGGTCAGCTCGTTTAGCTTACCGAGTCGAGCCCAAGCCTAGTGAGACTTGAGTTCGCAGGCTCGCGAGCCTCAACGAGTCTAAGCGGGTCTTTTTAGTATAATATATGTGTTTAAATACTATCCAATAAAGCCATATTAGAGCCTAAATGAACCGAGATTGAATTCAAACAAGCCGAAATGAGCTTATATTGAGCCTAAATGAGCGAAAATATTGTAAGCCCAATTTAAAGCTCATCGAGCTTAGATCGATAGGATTTTTAATTTAATATTCGTATAATTTATATTGTGTCAATATAATCCTTATATTTAAATTTTAGTATGATTTTGACAAAATTATTTACGTTCTTAAAAATACTCTTAAATTAGTATTATATTTAAGTTTTAATATGATTTTGATAATTTTATGACCTTTAATTCTCAAGGTTGGGGGCCCTCAGAAACAGCCTCTCTTCAGGGTGGCCCCTTAAAGGGGGAAGGCTGCGTACATCTATTCTTCCCAGACTGTTACATGTAATTAGAGGTGCCATTTAGTATAAATAGGAATGTAAGTGATCTTTGGAGGCAATAAATGAAAAACCAAATACTTCTCATCTAAACTCTCTAACTTTTCATCTCCTTTTTCTATTTCTCTCTCTCATCTCACTCTCTTTCTCAATTCTATCAACCCTAACCCTAATTTCTAGGTTACACCTTAAATTGGTGTAACAATTAGTATCAGAGCAGGCAACGTGCTGCGTAATTTGATATCAAATACCTTGATCACATTGCCAATTGATTAGGAGTTCAATTTTGAATTCTTGATTGAAAACTTGTGGTTGTTAAAAAAAAAATAAAAATTCATGCCAGTGGAAGTTAGCATTGGTGCAGGTCTTTCGTGCGTTGGAATTTTGGTGCAAAATCGTGCGTCGGATCGATTGAGGTTGCAGAGGCGAATTTGATCTTGATCTTGAAATCTTCTGTAAGCATTGGTTAAGCTTCTGTTTGCTTGTTAGATTTGGTAAAAGCTTCTAGATAATTGGCAGTTATACAACCAATTGATATAATTAACTTGTTGGTTGTGCTTGCAAGCAAGTAGTTAGTATATTAATTCGATTAAGCTGAGCAAGGGACATAAATGGAAGTAACACTCTTGGTAAAAATCTTCAATGTCTTATATCCTATCTCCAAGGATGTTCTCCACAAGGTTTTTTGGCTATATGGTTCTCTTAAACGTATTGAGGTTACTTCAATTTTTTACTTAGAAGTTGAAGCTCAAGTGACCTATATTTCGAGAACGGATGCTGAGAGAGCACGCAATCAATTACATGGGAGAAACATCTATGCCGATTGTTGTACGCTAAACATTCAATTCTTCGCTCATAGTGAAGGAATTGGAGAAACACAGGAAGAAGTTGGGGAAACCAAAGAAGACGTTTCCGAAACACTTTGGCCGAAGCTTGAGCAAAGTCTTCAAAGGTTGATCGCCGTAACACAAGTAACGCCCCAAATCAGGAAAGATGTGCTTGAAACTAAGCAAGATCAGCCCAAAGTGGCGACTGAGCCATTAAGGGTCCAAGATCAACCTCTTAAGGAGAAGGAGTGTGTGCCAATGGAGGATGTCAAGGAACAAGTTGTTGGGTTGTCAAGTAATACAAGATCAACTTCAAGTGAGGATGTAATTGGGGTACCTCGACCACGAATTAGTGCATTACATATTGAAATTGATGTGTTACAGTCTGAAGAGCAAGGCATCAACAAGAAGACCAAGAAGACACGGGTAAGGGAGAGCTTTCCGCGAATAGGGATTGGCACAAGAAGCGCATCACGCATAACCCTATTTGAGCCTAAACTGATCACAAGAAAAGGGATCGGGTAGGCCATGAAAGAATATGGTCATGTTAGCATACATAAAATCGTAGAAATAGGTATGATGTAAAAGTCGTTTAAAAAAAAATAATAAATAAATAATTAACAAAAAAAAAAAAAAAAACAACAACAAAAACCAACCAAACAAACAAACTCTTAATAGTTTGTTACTTAGGGTTGTTAGGGAGTCCAACTTAGGGATTGTTAGTTGATGAATTAGATTTTACTATATGGTAGTAGAATGCTTGATGTAATGTTAGGGAACTCATGTAAAATTTAGGCAAATTTCATTTAAAATCCCTCATCCACGGCAATGCTTCAAGGGAGCCGACGAACGTCAACTGCGCGAGACTTGCGACGCTGATTCCAACTTTTTCTTCCTTGAGGGCAAGGAAGTCTTTTGGGGGGAGTATTGTTACATGTAATTAGAGATGCCATTTAGTATAAATAGGGATGTAAGTGATCTTTGGAGGTAATAAATGACAAACCAAATACTTCTCATCTAAACTCTGTAACTTCTCATCTCCTTCTTCTATTTCTCTCTCTCATGGCACTCTCTTTCTCAATTCTATCAACCCTAACCCTAATTTCTAGGTTACACCTTAAATTTGTGTAACACAGACCCTGCTTATGCGGGAGCCCTTGGAAGCACTGGGTTTGTTGTTGTTTGTTGTTTGTTATGACATTTATGATTCAGTCCAATTTATTTGGTACAATCCAGATTTGGACCAACAAATACCTCTTGAAATAATGATAACTTCTCTCATTTTACAAGGAAAGTCATTTTTGAAAAATTATATTTGGACGGACAAATACATCTTGAATTAATCTGGGTAGTATATTTTTCGTGCGTTAGCATATTTGTTGTTTTGGCGTTGTTGTGGTGTATGTTTTTCACGTAGGTGGTGGGTTCTTTTGTTGTAATTTGTTGTTTGCCTTCAAACCGTAACCTATATTTTTGTGCCTTTAAGACTTGTATTTTAATTAATAAAAAAAAATTACGAGTATAAATTTTTAAAATAATTAATTTTTTTAGGTATTAAAACTTTTTTCCACTTTATATATTTCTTTGTGAAGTAATTCAATGAGTTGACCCCAAATTTGTCCCATATTAATTGGTTTTATTAGAAACGCGAGATTATAGTATTTCGGTTTTTACTTTTCTCTGAGTAGTTGGTTGTAGGGATGTAAATGAGTTAAAAGGTTTGACTTATTTTAAGCTCGAGTTGAGGCGAGCCAACTTGTTTAGCTTATCGAGATGAGCCTGAGCCTAAAAGCTCTCTAGTCTATACAAGCCTATCTATGTTAAATTTCACTTGGATTTTAGGCTCGACCCATGAAGTTAGAACATAAGAAGTTTATATATAAACCTAAGTGAGGTTTCATCCTAGAACTGATTGGCATTACATGGAACAGCCCACTAGGTCTATGTATTGTTCTTTTCTTTCTCATAACTCATAACTCAATACCTATAATATGGAACTCTTACTAGACTCACACGCAGAATCTTTGACAATTTAATATAATATATTAGCTTAAATATGTCCAACCAAGAATCTGAACTTAAAGAACCCAACGAGCCTAGATTTAGCTTAAATAAGTCCAATGCCAAAGGGAGTTCGATCAACCAATACCTTATAGCCCATTATTGCAGTTTGCTCAATCATAATTGAGTCATCGCCATCAAAACTTAGTTCAAGGCTCCAAGCTTTTTCACGTACTTTCGTGCATGCTCTGTAGCAAGCAACTTGTATTTTACACGAACCGATCATAAGGAGTTATTTTAGCTATGTTTTCTAAATTTTCCCTATTGAAAGGAGTTAGTTTCGTTACGTTCTCTAAACGTATGGGTATAATTAAAATATAGATTTACTCCATTTAATGTCAATTAATTTTAAATAAAACCTCAGAGCAACCGTCTACTACTACACACACATGACTGGCATGCAATAATTTTTTTTCTGTAATTAGTATAATCCGAAAACATCTTCAGGGGTAATACCCTGAAGGGGGAAGGCTGGGTACATCTGTCTCCCTAGACCGTACTTAGGTAGAAGCCCTTGGGGCACTGACTATGTTGCAAAAAAAAATATAATCCAAAAACAGGCACTATAACACAGGAGAAAACAAAACAAAGAAAATCAGATCAAAATAGACAAGGACTACCCTAGCCTCTTAGCAAGATACAACAGAAAAATTAAACAAGATCTAATACTTACTTGTATTACTCGACTAGATACATCTAAACTTTGGTCAAAAGTTCATTGAATTGTAAGTAAAAGGATAATATTAATCAATCAACACCAACGGTAACAAAATTATAATAACACAGTAAATGATAGGGTACAATCAATAATTAAAGAGCTAAAGTGACAAATTTTGCAATATAGAATAAAAGCAAAAGCAACATTCCCATGCTCCAAGAGCTCCCGCCTAAGCAGGGTCTGGAGGAGTGGATGTACGCAACCTTCCCCCTTCAGGGTCTGTTTACGAGAACCCGCAACCTGAAGGGTGCAACACGAGGACTTTCCAGGAGGTCACTCATCTTGTACTATCCTCACCCAAGCACGCTTAACTTCGAAGTTCTAATGGGATCCATTGCTTACCTGTTGGTACCTTCTTAGGTTTTGCAAAATAGAATATGAATATTTAATTAGTTATAGATATTAATTATTTTTAATTATTATTTATTTTTCAAATGAAAAAAAAGTACAGATGCGTGCTATAACAACCAAGTATTAAAAATATATATTATACGTGAATTTTGATCCCAACTGCTCATGCAACTATATATAAATATAACATACATATGCCCTCATTGCCCTCACAAAAGACATAAGATTATTCAGTGTTCACTTTGCCATATTCTTAGGAGTGACAAAATTAAATCAATGGTGGTTCCAACAGGAGAGACTGTTTGCGTCACCGGGGCCGCTGGCTACGTTGGTTCGTGGCTCGTTATGAGATTGCTCGAGCGTGGTTACACTGCTCGAGCCACTGTCCGCGACCCAGGTAAGCTGTCATATTGTCATATACCGTAATTGTTGTACTTACTGTTGTAGCAGATAGTTATGTAATTTGAGATGTGGACGTAGGTAGATCTTGCATATTTTCGGTTGTTATTGTTGGTAAATATATGATGTAGTTCGGGTAAAAGAAAATAATTAAAATAAGAGAGGACAAAAACGTAGCGTTTTAGGTTGAAGTAATTCTTTGAATTCTGTTTTTTGGGGCAATGACTGAATTGCCCCTCACTTGTGAAATTAATTACTTGTTTGTATGAGATGCCCAGCTGCCCGGAAGTACTATTTCCTGCCCGAACAGGGCGGCCGCCCTGACCACCTGTACAGCCTGCCCGAACAGGGGCTGCCCGTGCTGCCTATGTGTACTGCCTGCCCGGATTACCATTTAAGATGTACAGCTGTTACTGTTGGGTTCTTTCATCCTCAGCTCTCTCTCTCCAAAATCAGAACTGCCCTTTAAGGTTTTCTCCCTTCCGTTTGAAATTGTTTCTAGAAGGTTCTGTTGCTTCATCGCAGCCGTTCGAGTCTTGACACGCGTCACAAGATCCGGGGCTCCTGATATATGAACCGTGTGTAAGTATTGTCCGTCCGTTCGTTGCGTAAATCAAAGGCTGTGATGAGCTTTAGGGTTTCTTAGGTCGTAGCTTGGGGGTATTTAACGCCGAGTTGGTTGAGTCGTAGAGGTAATGAAAAATCAGTTTTCTTCTCCTCTCCCCTTCTCTCTCTGGAGATTTTTACCCTTGAAGGCTCCCTTGAAACCCTAACCCTAAAAACGAATCTCTGAGCCATAATACACTAAGGTTCCAACCTCGTGAGCCTCGGATCAAAGTGTAATCGTGTTCGTTGAGCTCCGTTCGTGCTATTGGAGCTCCGTTGCTGGCCAAAAGCTCGGTTCGTGTTCCGGTGGAGGTCCGGTCATGGTGTTCTTGGAGTGTTCTTGAGCCTTACTCGTGGTGTGAGCGACTTGCTTGCAATTTCGGTAAAATCTAGTTCACAAGGGGAGGTATACTTCTAAACCTACTAGATTCGGTTGTTCTCTTGAGTCATGTGTTGTATTTGAGGTTTATGAAGTGATTTGTGTTGTAATTAGTCTAGGTCTAGTTTAAGTTGGTTCTTGTGGGGCAAGATCTGAGATCTTGAAGTTATTGCTGTGTGTTATCTTTGTGTGTCTTGTTTAAGTCGTTTATCTGAGTCATTTTGTGTAAGATTTGAATAATTACACATAACAAGTGGTATCAGAGCCGGTTAGAACACGGTCTAAAATAAAAAAAAATGGCCTCAGCTAAACATGACATCGAGAAATTCACAGGTAGAAACGATTTTGAGCTGTGGAAAGTCAAGGTACAAGCACTGCTTATGGCCCTTGGCATTAGTTCTGCACTTCTGGAAGATAACGATCTTCCAGAAGGCCTCAAACCGTCAGACAAGGCTAATATGGATAAAGTAGCTCACGGTAATATCTTACTTTGTTTAAGTAACACAGTTCTAACTAAAGTGTCATCTGAAAAGAGTGCCTTAGATGTCTGGAAAAAGTTAGAACAACTATATGCCTCTAAATCCCTCTCTAATCGAGTATATTACATGGAAAGATTTTATTGCTTTAGAATGGACGAGAACAAAAACATAGAGGACAATTTGGATGAATTCTATAGAGTATTATCAGACTTGGACACTCTAAAAGTAGAAATAACTGACGAGACTCGGGCTATAATACTTTTAGGATCATTCCCTAAATACCTAAGTTCTCTAAAAGAAACTCTAAGATACGGTAGAAAGACTATATCACTAACAGAGGTAGAAGACGCCCTAAGATCTAAAGTAGTAGAACTAAAGAAAGAGGGAAAATACTATCCTAGTAATAGTGGCAATCGCGGTGAAAGCTTAAACATACGAGGTAGAACTAAAACAAAAGATAACTATAAAAGAAGAGGTAGGAACCACTCAAGATCCAGGTCTAGGGGTAGAAAAGATCTGTCTCATGTAAAATGCTATGAGTGTGGAAAATTCGGCCACTATAGGAGCATTTGTCCTGAAAACAAGAACCAAGCTAGGGCGGATTACACTGTAGAAAATCATGAATGTGGAGAAGTGTTGATTGCGTCTATTGATTTCACTTGCCATGAGTGGGTACTTGATTCTGGATGCAGTTTTCACATGACGTTTGATAAGTCCTATTTTACTGATTATGTGTCTGTAAATAGTGGAAAGGTTATGTTAGGAAATGACCATGCATGCAAGGTGGTAGGTGTCGGAACAGTTAGGGTTAGAATGTCGGATGGCACGATCTTTACCCTAGAGGGAGTTAGACATGTACCAGAACTTAAAAGAAACCTGATATCCTTAGGACAACTTGATCTTAGTGGACTGACCCTAAAGGCCTGTAGGGGAGAGATGAAAGTCCTGCAAGGTGCCCTTGTTGTAATCAAGGGAGAGATCAAGAATGGATTATATGTCCTTAAGGGAGAGGTAGTTTATGGGGAGGGAAACATGTCCAAGATTGACCCTAAGGACACGACCAACCTATGGCATAGGAGGTTAGGACACATATCCGAGAGAGGACTAATAGAGCTCCAAAAACAGGGTTGTTTTGGTGCTGATTCTGTGACAAAACTTGATTTCTGTGATCATTGCATCTATGGTAAGCATCATAGGATTGCATTTAGTGTAGGCTCGCATACTACCCATGGCATTGTTGATTACGTTCACACTGATCTATGGGGACCCTCAAGGGTTCCCACAATGGGTGGAGCCCATTATTTTCTGTCTATAGTTGATGATTTCTCAAGAAAAGTATGAGTGTTTCTACTTAAAAATAAAAACGATGCATATGATACTTTTGTTAAGTGGAAAACGTTAACTGAGAATCAAATAGGAAAGAAACTGAAAGTCTTAAGAACTGACAACGGTCTAGAATTTGTGAACTCTGAATTTGACAAGCTTTGTGATGATAATGGTATAAAACGACATAAAAATGTAAGAGGAACCCCTCAACAAAATGATGTAGCCGAACGCATGAACCGGACCCTACTAGATAGAGTAAGGTGTATGTTGTTTTCAGCCGGGTTATCAAAACAGTTTTGGGGTGAGGCTGTTAACACAGCCGCATACCTAATTAATAGGTCACCCAACTCTGTTTTGAAAATGAAAACACCCGAGAATGTTTGGAGCGGAAAGAACGCTAACTATGATAACCTAAGAGTATTTGGGTGCTCAGCTTTTGCGCACCAACGAGAGGGTAAATTGGAACCTAGGGCTGTAAAAGGCATATTTCTAGGCTATCCTTCAGGAGTAAGGGTTTTAGACTAGGCATTAAAGAGGGAAATAGAACTATAACAATAATTAGTAGGGATGTCATCTTCAACGAAGATGAGATGCCCTACATTAAAGAACAATCGAGCAATAGTTCAAATATTAGGGAATTCGACCCAGACTACTACGAATTTGAAGTTAACCCACCTAGTCCTCTAAACCTGAGAAAAGAACCTGAAGATGACCTAGATAACTTTGAAAATATTGATAGAAATGCTGCTGTAACAGTGCCTAATAGAGCTGAAATTGAACCTAATGTACCTGAAAATGATATTCAGGACCTGGAAACCTATCAATTGGCTAGGGATAGAGTTAGGAGAGAATCTAGAGCCCTTGAAAAATATGGATATGCTGAGTGTATAGCTTATGCATTAAACATAGCTTTAGATTACACAGAAACCGAGCCATTGTCCTACACTCAAGCAATCAACAGCAAGCATTCAGCCGAGTGGCTGAATGCTATGGCAGTTGAAATGGAGAGCTTGAGGAAGAACAATACTTGGGTCTTGATTACCAAGCCCAAGGGTAGAAAAATCATAGGTTCAAAATGGATCTTTAGAGTTAAAGAACCCGATACTCCTGAAGGTTTGCCCCGGTTTAAGGCTAGACTAGTTGCCAAAGGTTTTTCACAGAAAGAGGGGGTAGACTATAATGAAATTTTTAGTCCTGTCGTAAAACATACCACTATTCGTGTTATTATGTGCTTGATTGCCTTCTATGACATGTCTCTACATCAGATGGATGTTACTACTGCATTTTTGCATGGAGAGCTTGAGGAAGAGATCCTCATCTCCCAACCCGAGGGGTTTATTGAACCCGAGCAGTCTGAGCATGTTTGTTTGCTGAAAAAATCACTGTATGGGCTGAAACAGTCACCCAGACAGTGGTATAAGAGGTTTCATGCATTCATGGTAGATAATGGTTTTAGTAGGACTGTTCATGACTCATGCTTGTACTATAAAGATATTGATTGTTCTGATGCTATTTTTCTGCTAATATATGTGGATGATATGTTATTAGCTAGCAAGTCCCTAAAGCAGATTTCTGACTTGAAATCTCGGTTAAACGGCTCGTTTGATATGAAAGACTTAGGGGAAGCTAAAAGGATATTAGGTATTGATATCATCAGGAACAGGTCTAAAGGAACATTACATTTAAGTCAAAGTCATTATCTTAACAAGGTTTTGAGAAGGTTTAATATGTTCGAGTCAAAACCAGTGAAACAACCTTTAGCATCGCAGTACCAATTTTTAGCAAGTCAATGCCCTAATACTGAACAGGAAAAGCTTAAAATGAGCACAATACCTTATGCTAACGCCATAGGATCATTAATGTACGCAATGACCTGTACTAGACCGAACTTAGCGTTCCCCATGAGTATATTGTCACGCTATATGTCAAATCCCGGTAAGGTACATTGGGATGGTGTTAAATGGCTGCTAAGATATGTAAAAGGGTCAATTGATTTGGGCTTAACATTTGGTAGAGACCAAACTGAACTTAGATTGACTGGTTTCGTAGATTCCGATTTTGCTGGTGATCTAGATAGGAGATGATCTACGTCAGCCTATGTTTTCACTTTAACGGGTGGAGCTATTCGTTGGAGGTCAAAGTTACAGACTTTAACCTCTTTATCTACTACCGAGTCAGAGCTCCTAGCAATATCGGATGCCGTTAAGGAAGCCATATGGCTGAACTGCTTGTTAAATGAGTTAAAACTGAACCTAGGGTCACCCAAAATCTACTCAGATAGTCAATCTGCCATTGCCCTGTGTAAGAACCCAGTTTTCCATGATAGAACGAAACACTTAGTAGTCAGGCGGTATTTTATCATGGATAACATAGAAGAAAATCAGATTGATCTGCTGAAAATTTGTACTGAGGATAACCTCGCTGACATGGGGACTAAAGGTCTTCCGTTGGAGAAGTTTACACGTTTTGTTAAACGCCTCCAAATGGAATGGAACCCAGGGTGATACTGGATGTAAAATTGTTAGTCATATACTTACCAAGGTGGAGTTTGTTATTGTTGGTAAATATATGACGTAGTTCGGGTAAAAGAAAATAATTAAAATAAGCGAGGACAAAAACGTAGCGTTTTAGGTTGAAGTAATTCTTTAAATTCTGTTTTTTGGGGCAATGACTGAATTGCCCCTCACTTGTGAAATTAATTACTTGTTTGTATGAGATGCCCAACTGCCCGGAAGTACTATTTCCTGCCTGAACAGGGCTGCCCGCCCTGACCACCTGTACAGCCTGCCCGAACAGGGGCTGCCCGTGCTGCCTATGTGTACTGCCTGCCCGGATTACCATTTAAGATGTACAGCTGTTACTGTTGGGTTATTTCATCCTCAGCTCTCTCTCTCTCCAAAATCAGAACTGCCCGTTAGGGTTTTCTCCCTTCCGTTTGAAATTGTTTCTAGAAGGTTCTGTTGCTTCATCGCAGCCGTTCGAGTCTTGAGACGCGTCACAAGATCCGGGGCTCCTGATATATGAACCGTGTGTAAGTATTGTCCGTCCGTTCGTTGCGTAAATCAAAGGCTGTGATGAGCTTTAGGGTTTCTTAGGTCGTAGCTTGGGGGTATTTAACGCCGAGTTGGTTGAGTCGTAGAGGTAATGAAAAATCAGTTTTCTTCTCCTCTCCCCTTCTCTCTCTGGCGATTTTTACCCTTGAAGGCTCCCTTGAAACCCTAACCCTAAAAACGAATCTCTGAGCCATAATACTCTAAGGTTCCAACCTCGTGAGCCTCAGATCGAAGTGTAATCATGTTCGTTGAGCTCCATTCGTGCTATTGGAGCTCCATTGCTGGCCAGAAGCTCGGTTCGTGTTCCGGTGGAGGTCCGGTCGTGGTGTTCTTGGAGTGTTCTTGAGCCTTACTCGTGGTGTGAGCGACTTGCTTGCAATTTCGGTAAAATCTAGTTCACAAGGGGAGGTATACTTCTAAACCTACTAGATTCGGTTGTTCTCTTGAGTCTTGTATTATATTTGAGGTTTATGAAGTGATTTCTGTTGTAATTAGTCTAGGTCTAGTTTAAGTTGGTTCTTGTGGGGTAAGATCTGAGATCTTAAAGTTATTGCTGTGTGTTATCTTTGTGTGTCTTGTTTAAGTCGTTTATCTGAGTCATTTTGTGTAAGATTTGAATAATTACACATAACATCGGTTTTTGCCTTGATCTCTATCCACTCAGATGGGGTCTCGGATTTCGCCCATCCGGAACACCGGTTCTTATATTATGATTATTTCACTAATTATTGAAAAAAAATCATACATACATATATATACACACATATATATACATATCTATATATATACATATACACTGTTAGCTTGAGAAACGTCGAGAAGTAACCGCCATTGTTAAACAAGCAAAAGCTTTGCAAGAGAAGATGAAGGAAGCTTCTGGACAAATTTCCTTGAATAGAATAATGGTCCAAAAAGATCAAATACAACTGTCTAGCACTACAATGTATACAAAGAAAACTAACATAAGATCTAACTAGATAATTACAACACGTGCTAAAATACATAAATATCTAACATACACACATATACATACATATCTATATACATACATATACACACATATACATACATATATATACAGACATACATACATACATACATACATATATATATATATACGTAAAGATGATGTTCTTATGAGAAGGTGAGAGGGGCGAGTCCTGGCCCTCCATTGTAATAGACAGTCAAGATTTGTTGGACATTAAAAAAAATAACAATTTGTTGGACATTGTAATTGTTTTTTGGGAACTAAAAACCATAGTTTGGAAATAATTTCTTCTTGTTTTTGGTTTTTTCTTGCCGTCTCTTTTTATTTTGAAAGGAAAAAAAAAAAAGGAAGAAACTAGAAACGGGAAAAAGATCGTTTTCAAAGCATAGGTTTGAATTTCTTATAAATCAAAAACCGAAAATAGAAAAGGATGCTAAACAGGCCCCAAGTAAAGGTCAAAAGAAGATTTTCTCTTTATTACTAGTGCTTGTTAATTTCAAAATTGAGTTTTCTAATAAGCATATATTTTACAATATTTTGAGTTGTTGCGTTTAGTGTAGTGGATAGATTATTCACTTCCCAAGTGTATTAGATTCAAGACTCATTTTCCCCCTTCCCGAATTGTTCGTGGCCTTTATTAAGGCGCTTTCCTACACTTTATATGTGTGTATATGTATACTGGGAGCTCCTAATATCCCGAGTCTTTTCTTTGTTGATGATTATATTTTGTTTTGTGACTCTTGGAGTTAAACTATCATGAGGCTTTAAAACATTATTTAACTTTATTGTAGGGATTATAGACAGATGGAAAATTTTGAAAAGTCATCAGTTATTTTCTCTTCGGACACTTAAAGAGCTTTGAGACGGAGAATTAGTGATTTCTTTGGTATGCCATGTTCTCAGACTTTAAGCAAATATTTGTGCTGCCTCTTCGATCAAGGAAGGCTTACTTCTCGTGTGGCTAGGAAATATGGCTGATAGGTTGTCCTCCTAGGCAGCTAAGTTAGAAGGCGGATTTTCACTCTAAGGTCCGTCATGCAACGCTTATTTAATCCTCGTCGGAGTCTATTTATATCTCGTGTGGCTATGGCAAATTGGAAGGCGGATTTTCTCTCTAAGGTAGGTCGTGCAATGCTTATTTAATGGGGTGGAGTCGAGCCACAATCATATTATGCAGTGTTTTTGGTTACTGAAGAGAGTTTGTTATAAGTAGCATATCTTAAGTAGAAATTTCTTATAGAAGAATAGAGTAGGTCAGGGAATGAGCTGAGTGGCTGGGAATAAGGTCTCCAGGCCAAAGGGCACAGGGGACCTTGGCCTTCGTAAAATGAAAGAGACCAATTTGGCTTTTCTTTGCAAGCTCGCGTAGAAGATTATCAACGATTAAGATAACTGGGTTCCGGTGTTAAATATGAAGTATCTTAAAGATGAAAGCTTTCTGAGCTATCAAAGTAAGAAATTAGACTCTCATGCCTAGGTCGAGAGAGTTAGACAATGCTCCTATTCTTGTGGTGGAGACGGTAGCTGCTAGAGATGCCATGTTCTTTGCTAAGCGTCTAGGTGCTCAACGAATTGTCTTGAAGGGTGATAACGAGGTGGTTATCAAAGCAATTACAGGCTTGTATTCGACCCCTGCGGACATTATCACTAATATTGTAGACATTTGTTTGTTAAGTCGTCTTTGTGGCCATGTTTCTTCATTTCCTATTACTAGGAAGCTAATAGGTTGTCTGACTTGCTAACGAATCTGGCTCATGAGGGTCTTGGTATTTCCGAGTGAGATTATATCTCATACAGAGCCTTCCTCTCTCTTATCTGGGCTAATGCCTTAGGGTTCCCTCGCAAATGAGGATAACCTCATGGAGCCTTGCCTTTATAATATGTGCGTGTGCACGCGTCTATATAAGTGACTCTTATGAGAGGGTGAAGGCGGTGATGTCATTCAGAATGAAGATGATATCAGCAAACAAATGAGTGGTCCAAAATCCACTCTCTCGTAAAACATATGCCCTTTAAAAGCATGAAATTTGAGATGTTCTATTATATAGAAACTATCTGTTTGAACTTAATTTGTTTCGAAATATGGTTATTAAAGGGTATTTTTATCGTTTTACTGTAGCATTAGTAAAAAGCAGCCGTCATGTCAACTCTGTCGACTAAAAATGACGTTATCACATTGGCAGAGGAGCCTTTTTATTGATGCGATAAAAACTTAGGAGCATTTTTATTAGTACAATAAAAACTTAAGGGTGATAATGCTAAAGATGCCGATAAGCTCCTTGCCCAACTAAAGTTGGATTTTGACGGTTATGATCCACTTATGATTGAGCATCTTAATTCAATAAATTAGGTGCGTGACTGTCCTCTACTCCTGTCTTTTGGTTTGTTCTGTTTCTAAGTCCTCCCTAGTGATATTTGAGGCTCTTAATGTGTGCCTGTTTTTACTTGTATTCTCGTTTGTACTTTTTTTTGTTCCCCGTCCTAGTATGGGTTGACTTATGGCTTGTTTGTTCGAGTTGCATGCTTCATATCACGATTTTGTCGCTAATTATCGAAAAAAAAACATAGGCGCCTTTTTATTAATTTAAAAAGGTTAAGGTCCTTTTTATTATTTTCAAAAATGCCAGGTACTAATATGTAAATAACTTCTGTATTTTGGGGAATTTTTGTAGGCAACATGAGGAAAGTGAAGCACCTACTAGACTTGCCCAATGCAAAGACACAGTTGACATTATGGAAGGCAGATCTTAACGACGAGGGAAGCTTTGACACAGCCATTCATGGCTGCTCCGGAGTTTTTCACGTTGCCACCCCCACTTACTTCGATGCCACCGATCCCGAGGTACATATATATTGCTGAAATTCAATATTTATGTTGGAACAAGGCGTAAAAATTAGACTGATCTTGTCCTTTACGAAGTAGTCTCGACGATACATTGAAACTAGTACATGTAAGTTATTATAGATCACTGAAGAGGGTACCAACACGCAAGCACTGGATCCCATTAGAATTCGGAAGTTAAGCGTGCTTGGATGAGAGTAGTATCAAGACGGGTGACTTCCTGAGAAGTCATCATGTTGCACTCCTTAGGTTGGAGATTCTCGGAAACAGCCTCTTTTAGGGTAGCACTCTGAAGGGGGAAGGGCTGTGTACATCCACCCCCGACCCTATTTAGGCGGGAGCTCTTAGGGCATTAGAAATGTTGCTTTTTTTTTTTCTTCTGCTTTTTACTGAACTAACGGGGAGAGAATGATAGGAATTCTAAGTTAGTATGTTCATCTCTCGAGAATGGTATGAATTATGAGTCAATATGTCTTTTTGAACAAACATATTGGTAGTTCACCTATTCTTTTGAAACAAACACCTTAGTAGTTGATGTGCCCTTCTAAAACAGACGTGTCCCTTTCAAATAAACGTGCCATTTCCCATGCGGGACAGAGTGTCTTTTAAGACAAACAACACTTATAACAGTAGATTTTGTAAATACATCGACAATATTTGTTATTAGACTGTGATCATGGGTATGGGTGAACCCAAGACCCACCTAACCCATTTAATTTGGGTTGGGTTGGGTTGTTTTGTTTCTTTTGAGTAGTAGGATTTAAATGGGTAATAATATTCTTACCTATGGATCTTGTGTTTTTAAATGGGTAAACCCACCAAACCCAATAATACCCAACTCATGTAAATTAGGTCGTTAAGGACCTAGCCCACAGCCCATTTACACTCCAAATTAAATGGTCTCACTCTCACCGCTCCAAAATCCTCACTGGCAGCCCATTTTTCAGATAAATATAATAATTTCTCCAAAGCCCACCCATTGAACAGGAACAGGAACAGGAACATACCCAGTGCCTCAAGGACTCCCACCTACGCAGGCTGTGGGGGGGCGGATGTACGCAGCCTTCCCCCTTCATGCTGTTAACCTGAAGAGAGGTTGTTTCCCAATGCCCCCAACCTGAGGGTGAGGACTTCCCAGGAAGTCACCCATCCTGGTACTACTCTCGCCCAAGCATGCTCAACTTCGGAGTTCTAATAGGATCCGGTGACGGCGTGTTTGTGCCTCTTTGGTTAAAATCCGCCCATTGAACATGGATCTTTAATCCACCCACTTGCACTCCTCTTTGCTCAGCATAAATTATACCCACTCACTCATTAAAAAATGTTTGAATATGGGTCACCATGGGAACCTAAAATCCATTGGAACCAAAATCATAACCAAAACTTAAACTTTTGAAATGCTTCTTATGAGTATGGCTATGTCTTTGACCCAAAATTATTAGTTCTTCATGAGTCGGACCCAAATCCAACCCAACCCACGTGTCAGCTCCCCCGTTTCTTATTGACGAAGAAAATTATTTTGGGTGCAGAATAAAGTGATAAAGCCAACTGTAAGTGGAGTACTCGACATCATGAAAGCATGCGCTAAGGCGAAAGTAAGAAGACTTGTGTTCACGTCGTCTGCAGCAGCCGTTAGTATTGAAGAAAACCAAAAGCCTATGTACGATGAGACTTGTTGGACCGACGTTGAGTTTTGCCGCTCCAACAAAATGTTAGGATGGGTTCGTATTGTCATTATTTTTTCGATAATTAGCAACAAAGTCACAATATCAAATAAATAAGTCTGAAATCAACCCTTATAAAAGTGGGGATTAACAATGTTAGAATGGGTACTACCTGTGTTGGGTGTCAACACATACCATCCAGTAAGTTTTACTGGTTTTTGTACGTTGACACACCCCAGACTTAAGAAATTATTTCTTTATTTTGAAAATATTGTAACATATAAATACTAAATTTAATACAATAAAAGGGGTTTTTTTTTCACTGAAAACTACGTAAGTTTAGGTGCGGTTTCCAAACATTATCTAGATTTTTTAACTTTTTAATAAACTTTTCAAAATTTTTAATGTCACACCTTAATATTAATATAGTTAAAATCCGTTACTTTTTGTTAAGGTACATTTTTAAGAAAAAGAAAATGATTTTTCACAAAATTGAATTTACATTTGAAAAAAATTTCAAAAGATTTTTAAACGGTATTTTACATATCCTAAAATTTTATAAATATGTAAAAGATAATTTTATATTTAAAAAAAATTATTTAAATGTGACTTAAAAAAATGCATATAAAATTTAGATTAATGAAAAATATTAACTAAAAAAAAAAAAAAAATTAAATGTGAACAGATGTACTTGGTGTCAAAAACACTAGCGGAAAAGGCGGCGTGGAGTTTTGCCGCGGAGTGCCACGTGGAGCTCATCAGTGTAATACCAACTTTGGTGGTGGGCCCCTTTCTCATCCCTACAATGCCACCTAGCCTCGTTGCAGCCCTCTGCCCTCTCACAAGTAATCTATTTATTTAGTTTTTTAGCTATTTATATTAAAAATCTTTGTACTTTATTTAATAGATTAATTTAGTTTTTATATTTTTAATTATGTTAATTTAATCTCTATTAATTTAAAATACATTAATTTAGTTCTTACACAAAATTTTATGTGAAGTTTTTAATCAAATTTTTAATACTTTGGTCACGAATTAAGTTAAATTGAATAAATAGATGAATTTAGAATAAATTATTTGTATCTAACATAATTTTACATATCAAAATTACGTCATTAATATAACTTAAATTGGCTAATGGATTAAATTAATACAATTAAAAATACAAAGATCAAATTAATACAATGGACAAAATATACAGACCTTTAGCATAAATAATCCTTTTTCTAATTATTATTTTTTTAAGTTAAAGTGGTTATTTTAAGCTCTGTTTGGTGAAAAAAAAAATTATTTTTCTTAAAAAATACTTTTCTTTAGAAAGTATTTTCAAGGAAAATTAAATTTCATTTTAAGTTTTTTTTCTATTTGTTTGGATTGAAAACTTCTTGTTATCATATGATATTTGTTAGAGTATTAAACTATTCTTAGGCCTTTATTTATCAGATTAAGTTTTTGGAACAAATGATTTTTTGACATAGTATCAGAGCTTTGTTAACCAAGAGGTCATAAGTTCGAGTATCAACTGCCCCCCACTTTCTATATTAAAATAATTTAAGCACAAGTTGTACACTATCCACGCTTCAAGCCAAATGAGGTATTCGCATGGGGAGGCATGTTAAAGTACAAAACTATTCTCGGGCCTTCACGCATCAGCTTAAGCTTTCGGGATAGTTAGTTCCTTGACAATATTCCTTTGTTTATTTTAAAAAAGAACATTATCTACTAATCACCTTATACTTTTTGTGACCAATGTAAACTCGATTTAATTCAAACTCGAACCGATGAATATCTCAAGGCTTTAGAACAATGACTTCCCCAATTTTTAAAGGGAAGTCATTTTCTATACTTTGAAGAGCAAACTTTTTTCCCTCAGAAAATCTTTTCCATGAAAAAATACCAGCTGAAAAATGAAAAATGAAAAATGAAAAACTAATTCCTACAATCTAATTTTCCCCCTAAACAAACAGAGCCTTAAATTATCAGTTAATAAGGTTTTATCTTTATTATTTAGTAATTCAAATCTTTTTAATATATACAATAAGTACCAAGCTTAGCTTGGTATAGTGATAACGATCACCGGGATCAAAAAAATTCCCCATAATCATATCATGTTAAGAACGCTACATTGGAGTCGAATGTGAATCCCATACAGCAATTCTACGAAAGAAAAGACCAACATATAAATCTATTGGGTTACTCCACCTAATGCTAACTGGTTTTAGAAGGGAACCCCATTTAGGTCTATATTTGGATCTTATATCTTCTAACTATGTGGGTCGGGCCTTAAAGGTCTAGTGAAATTTAATATAATATCTTATTATATATTAAAATATTAATAAACTAAAATAATAAATATTAAAATTTTAAGATATGTAAGTAATAAATTTCTGATGTTATGAATTTACAGGGAATGAGGCATACTATTCTATGATAATGAGACAAGGTCATTTTGTACACCTAGATGATGTTTGCATGGCTCATATTTTCTTGTATGAGCACGCCGGCGCACACGGCCGGTACATCGTTTCCGCCAGCAACGCTAACGTCTATGATATCGGAAAGATGCTCAAGGAAACATATCCCGAATTCAACGTGCCCACAAAGTACGTACATGTTTTATCAGTTATGTTTGGATTATCCATGTCAGAGTATAAAACTAATCAACTTAACTTTTTGAGATGGTTGATTCCTTGATATTATACTAGAGCTTGTTGATCGAGTGGTCACAAGTTTGAATCCCAAATTAATATAAATTTTAGTACAATTAATGAGGCGGGCGTTTGCACTATCCACGCTTTGATTTTTACTACAAGATATGTGATGAGTATGTACAATATCCACGCTTCAAGCACATTGGAAATACGCGCGAGGAGACATATAAGAGTAGAAAACCATTTTCTGGCTTTCACTCGTCGACTTAAGTTTTAGGTATAATTGGTTCATTGGCATGATGTTAAGATTGCGGACTAAGAGGTCACAAGTTCGAATCACAGCAGCTCCTACACTTATATTAAAATAATTTCAACAATACATATAATGTGTCCGATGGATACGTGGAACAATCCTGCTTCAAACCCATTGATCATTCACTGCGAGGGGGCATACTAGAGTACAACATTATGGATTTTTATCCATTAGTGTAAACTTTCGGGATATTTAATTTCTATGGACTTCATGAAAAAATGAGCCACTTTGGATGAAGGGACTGGGTTACTAACCTTATGGTAACATTTTTGGATACAGGTTCAAAGACTGTGATGAGAACATGAAGAGTATCCATCTGTCTTCTAAGAAGTTAACTGAGTTGGGGTTCGAGTTCAAGTATGACTTAAAGGACATGTACATCGAGGCTATTGAGGCATGCCAGGCCAAAGGATTTCTTTCAACTTCTGTCGAAAATCATGCAAATGATTCCGATTAAGTAGAAGGATTATCCGCCTAATAAATAGTGTCTCGATGTCTATTTTTTTTTCCTTTTTATGAAAATAAGGATTTTGTTGGACAATTTCTTACAAATTGGGTATCATCAAACCAGTCTCAGGTCTCAAGGCATGTAATCACTGTCCTTAAGACTTATTTCAAGGATAGCGAAATAGTCTCGGGGATTAATGAGAACCAAAAATGAAGTGAGACGATGAGTAAGAAGGAAGAAAGAGAGATGTAGATAGAGAATGACTTTTCACAAAGACTTTCAAGAATTTTATAAGTTTTTCATCAGAATTTCATAAGTTTATCATCAATCTTTTCATTGATAGTGGGGACTATTTATAAAAGCAAGTATCCCTTTTGAAGGGACACAACTCTTCCAAAAGGAGGCAAATCAACCGCCAAAAACCACTTTTATTTGTGCAAGTTAAAGATCAAAACTGCCATGTATGTCGAAGTGAATGTCGACACACAGACCAGCACTCAGTCTTCTATAAGACTGTGTGTCGAATTAAATGTCGACACTTACATCAACACATGTTATTGTAAGATTGTGTGTCGAAGTGAGTGTCGACACTTACATCAATGCACGGGGTTCTCTAATGTGTCGACACTCAGACCCCTAAGAGTGTTTCTACGAAATGCACATGTGTCGACACACGCTTTACTCAAACCAAACAAAAACAAATCTGAAATACTTTATTAATCACTTTATTTTGAAAATATATCAACAGATTACAGTGACGAGGGAGGCCAGTGAACCTCGAACTATAGTTACTAATTTATGTGTTGGGTCGATCTTTATTGTTAACCTAGAATGGCAAGGTGAGTGAAGGATATGTTGGAGAAATTACATTATATTTAGGCTCCGTTTGTTTAGGGGGAAAACTACATTCTAGGAAGTGGTTTTCCCCTTTTCCGTTGTTTGGCGCAAGATTGGTGACGGAAAGGAAAACCTTTTCCTTCAAATGGAGGAAAATAACTTCCCTTTTAAAAGAGGGGATGTCATCATTCTGAGTGATCTAGAAACATGATTCCGACAATATATAAGTATTCTCATTAGATTTTTCCTAAAAAATGCTAACACGGCATATGATTTCGGCCATATTTAGGTAATTTTTACATCAATATACAATTAACTTTTTATCGTAATTTGCTAAAAATATTGACATGACTTGTAAATATTATCGTAATTATTTATTATATTAGCACTTTAATATTTGGTCAGATTCTTATTAAAATATGTCAAATTTTGATGTATGGTGCCTGAGTAATAAAATATTCAACTTCAGGGTACGTCGTTATATATATTTAAATATCTGGATATGTAGTCAATATTCAAACCTCAGGGTATCTTAGTAATAACTCTACAACCCCACAGAATCTAAATAATTTCAAATATATTGTATTGCTATTTATATTGTTCTATAACTAGGAATAAGATGATTGGTAAAAGATGATTCCTTTAAAACAAGCAAGGAATATCGAAATGTGAAAACATGTTTTTCGTTGAAACAAACAACGAAAAACCTCAATGGGAATAACATTTTCCATAAAAAATCTTTTCCAAAGGAAAATGTTTTCCATAGGAAAAATACTTCCGTTGAAACAAACGGAGCCTTAGTGATGAACATTATATTTCTACAACTTGAGCAAAATAAATAATGAGGGACCAATATAAATAAATTTAAAAATATTAAGGACTAATGGACAGAATAACTCATAAAAAATAGGGTAACTTATATTATCATGTTAATAAAAAGGCCTATAAATTCTTGTTGTATTAATAAAAAAGGCCCATTTTCAGCTTGATGATGTCATTTTTTGTCGACAATCTAACGCTGCAACTGCTCTTTTACTAATGCTAAAGTAAAATAACAAAAATACCCTTCAATTTAGGAAATACTTCGGGATATAATTAATTTATGAAAAGCGGATAATCCAATATCGGTTTATATAATTAAATAATTTTCTATCACAATATTGGGTGCCTAATTTGAGATGTAATTGGTTGATTTAAATTTTTTATAATAGTTTTGAATGTCTTTAATAAATTTGAAGTTGAGCGGGTCAAATTTAGTTAATAGTTCGGGATATTTTGACCGAATTAGAAGTCAGGAGTGTTTTATTGATTTTGACCAATAGTTTATGCCTTGTCTCTAATGAAATTAAAAGTCACTTTAATTTGGACTAATAATTCGAGGGTCTTTATGATATTTATCCTTTAAATAATAGAATATGAATAGTCAATTTATGTATAAGTGTGGTTATTTTCAACAAATTATTTGTTTTTATGAGAAAAATACAGATATATGTTATAAATAGATATGTACAAGTAACATAAAAAATGCATATTTTATTGTATCATTGGCAATTACCTATCAAATATTCAAGGAAAATTATCACTTAGATGTCATGAGCTTTAAACATTTATCACCTCTAAGTACTCTGACATTTCAATATATATAATAATATACCTAAGGTTTGAATATTTTATCATTTAGATATTTTATATTGGAATTTGATGAATTTTTTCTGCAAATTTGACCAACTTTATATAGAAGACGCTAATATTTAACATGATTACAATAATATCATACAAGTCATGTTAATGTTTTCAACAGTATAGGAGTAGCATAGGGGTAATCAATTTAGCGGGGTAGTATGTTTCTATGCTTCTAAGCTTCCATGCTTCTATGCCCACTTCTATGCTTCTAGGCTTCCATGCCTCCATGCGTATATGCCTACTTACTTACTTACTTGCTTACTTACTTACTTGTTTATTTGTTTACATGTTTACATGCATACTTGCTTCACAAGATATCTCACTTTATATGCTCTTCATACAGGCGCTACATACCCATAATAACCCATAATAACTATCATATCTATCAAATATCAGGTTGGGGGTCCTCAAAAACAGTCTTTCGTCAGAGTGCTGATGGGTAAGGCTGCGTACATCCTACCCCTCTCAGACCCTGTGCAAGCGGGAGCCCTTGAGGCACTTGGTTGTGATGATGATGACATGTTAATATTTTCAACAAAAAAGTATCAAATTACAATAAAAAAGTTTCTTAAATATTGACGTAAACTACCCAATTGCCAAAATCATATGTCATGGTAATATTTTTGACAAAAAATCATGAAACCCGAATAAATATAATAATATATGTCAGAATCATGTTCCATTTTTGCAGTTTCTTTGTAAATCTATTGAATTTAAATAAAAGGATACCTCATTGATGATACTTTAAACCTACAACATATTTGCCTAACAAAATTTTTAGATCCCAAATTACCCTATGTATATTAAAAAAATTATAATACCTAATTGATAAATAACCATGTTGAGAAGTACTCCACGTGTGAGTCTTGTAGTTGAATCCCATATTGGAGTAAGGGTAAAGAGATCAATTTATAAGTATACAGGGTTACTCCATCTATTGGCAATTGGTTTCAGGATGGAACCCCACTTAGGCTTATATGTCGATTTCATGTATGCCAACTCTGGCCAGGTGAAATTTAGCATGGTCCTGAACTCATGTTTGTCTGCATCGTGTCCTCGGAAAGAGGGATGCATTTGTGTTTGTTGCTTCGAGGGCCTCTCCAGTATGTTGAATCCAGTTGGATAGAAGAAGGCATGCATTTGAAATAGACTTACATGTGAGGGGGAGTGTTGAGGAGTACTCCACGTATGAGTCTTGTAGTTGAATCCCGCATTGAAGTGGTAAAGGTAAAGAAATCAATTTATAAGGATAAAGAAATCAATTTATAACTGTAGTAGGTTACCACCATGGTCGGTCCCGACATTCTCCGGGCCTCAAGCAAAATTTTCAAATAGGACCATTTATATATATATATTAATATTTCTCTTAAAGTCTATTAATATTAATAATTACTATTTCAAAAACCACAATCTCGAAAATAGGGCGCCCCTGAATTTCGGAGGCCCCAAGTGGTTGCTTGAGGTTATGTCCAGCCCTGGTTACCACCTATCGCCAATTGGTTTTAGGATGGAACCTCACTTGGACTTATATGTGAATCTTGTGTATGCTAACTCCGTAGGTCGGGCCTAAATGTTGAGTGAAATATAAGAAATCAAATCTGAGATATTTAACTGATAATTTCTTATTTTATAAAAATGCTCATTTTTCTTTGGAAAAAATTAAATACACATGTTCTGATAAAAAAAAAAGGGTAAATTACAGAAAATTCCTCTGTCTTTTGCTTTAAAAACAGAAAACCCCCCTCACAAATAAAAACACTCACAAAACTCCATCACTTTTAAAAATTTATCACTTAACCCCATGTAACTTATTTTTGATCATTTTGCCGCTAATGTTTAATTTTGTTTTTATAAAAAGGTTTTATATTATTAGACAAAAATTAAATATTTTATGTTTTTAGCAAAAAAAATTAAGAAAATTTTCTATATTTATAAAAATATAATTATTTTAATTAATTATAGTAATATTATATAAGTTCAGAAGATAAAAAGTATTTTTAAAATTTTCAGAAAAAAATATTATGAGATAAAATATAACTTTTTTTGGTTGAGGGACAAAATGGTCAAAAAAATTTATTTGGAGGTAAAGTGAAAAATTTTCAAAAGTTAGGGGGTTTAGTGAGTGATTTTATTTGTGAGAGAATTTTTTATTATTGGAGCAAAAGATAGAAAAATTTTCTGTAATTTACCCAAAAAAAAAAAATTTAAATACACATGTCATGGCAATGCAAACACACACACACACACACACACAATCTCAAGTAACCGCCTCACCGTTCCCATGAAATGAACTCTCCAACTACCCTTCTCTCTCTTCCTTGCCATTCACTCTTCTCATTTTCATCATTCCTCTCAAATTAGGGTTTCATTTCCATGAAATCGAACGACAACCGGAAGTCCGATCACTTCCATTCCGGCAACGACACGAGGTCTGTAATTGAGGCGAACGACGGTTATTATATGAGATTGGAAAATGCGAGTGACGCCGGCGCCGGCGCAGGTTCCGGTGCAGGCGGCAATGTGGTGGATCCGCCGGTGCTAGAAGTTTCCGGTGGTCGGAGATGGAACTGGCAGAGGCCGTCGTGGTGGTGGATTAGAGTGATTTGTGTATGTGGTATGATTGCGATTGGTGTTGTGGTTATCGTTAAATGGCTTAGCCCCTTCCTTATGAAGAAGGTAGTGAAATTTTCTCAACTCTCTAGTTAGCTTTATGCGTATTAATTTGGAATTTTGGTTGTTGTATTTAGATTAAATATTAGGGAATTTATCATGTACATATTCTGATCTTTTAGTATATATAATTAGGCACTCTGTGATTTAAAGATTTTATCAATTTTAAGAATTTTATCAATCAGGTACCATCGACTAAAATTTGGTGGAATTTTACTAGAAATTGTTGATGTTAAATATAATTATATTAACATATATGTGTCATCTATTATGATGTTAAGGTTTTTTTGGGTAAAATGCTAATATGACATATTATTTTGCTAACATGTAGATATTTTCCGTCATAATTTACTGAATTTTTTCCTAATTCACCGATCTTTTGTTGAAAATATTGATATAGCATATATATATATATATATATATATTTATTAATCATATACCACATTGACATTTTGTGGTTAAAATAGGTCAGATTTTGACAATAATTAACTAAGTTACTACAATTGCCCGACCTCAGGGTACATAAGAGAGAATTTCTCTCAACATTATAGAGAAATGTGAGTGATTAATGGAAACCAAAGTGATCTACTTAACTTCCACTTTCATCATAACACATTTGTTAATATCAGTTTGTATCAACTAGATTCTGTAATTCAAATTTTCATGAATATCATCTTTGTCAACATTCATGATCATGTGTACATCAGTTGATTAATGAAGATTGTACATTCTACACTGTGTGATTTTGGTTGTTAATAGATTTAAAAGGATTCAATGAATTTGCTGAAGAGAGTCTGATTAGTACAAACTAACAACTTGAGGGTGGTTTGATCAATTTGAAAGTTGAGGGGTCACTTTAAGAATATGCCATCTACGCTTGTATTTATAATCTAACGCTTAGGTTGCCTTCAATATCTAGTCTAGTTCTTGCAACGGAGGTTCGTTTATTGATGTAGCCATTGAAGTGTGTTTTGAGTGTAAATGTTGCATATAGCGCTTTCTTGGAAGGTAAAAAGTCGAGGACTTGCCTGCAAACTAGCAAACACAAAAGGTCAATGGGTAATACTCACAAAGGACTCCTCCAATGCTTAAGTCAAACCTAAGAGGGTACCAAAACGCAAGCACTGGATCCCATTAGAACTCCGAAATTAAGCATGCTTGGACGAGAATAGTACCAAAATGAATGACCTCCTAGGAAGTCCTCGTGTTGTACTCCCTCAGGTTGGGGGTTCTAGGACCCTGAAGGGGGAAGGTTGGGTGCATTCATCCCCCCAGACCCTGCTTAGGCGGGAGCCCTTGGGGCACTAGGAATGTTGCTTTGCTTTGGTTTATAGAAGAGAAAGAAAGGGTTTATAGCGATCTCTTAATTTTTGGATGATAAGCATAATATTATAATAAAGGTTGATGGAGACGGACTTGTTCATTTTTGAAGGTTGAACAGGTTACAAATCATTCAACAATAATAGGTATCCCTATACTTTGACTGGACGAATTGGTGATTTGGCCTTGAGATCACTATTTGAAATTCAACTGTTTGAGCGAATTCGACTTTTATTGTGTCAAACTAACTCTTGCTCCTTATTGAGAAAAACAAATTGATTTTTAGTGAATATGTTTGAATACTACCAAGCATGCAAGCAATACTAATTGACATGCAGGTATAGGGGTATTGTGGACTAGCATCGGTGTGCTCCTATCTACTAATCCTTAAAAATACGTGTGGTCAACACAACGGTTAGGAGATAGGAGCACACCTATGTTAATCAATAGTACCCCTAGGCCTATATGTCTGTTATTGTTGTTTACATTCCTGATATTGCTTTGTTTGACTTCTTTCAATATTTTTCCTTCTTTTTGCCTTTCGGAAACGGCATCCCTTCAGGTAGTAGCTTGTAGGGATAAGATTGCATACATCTTATACTTCCAGACTCTGCCGTGGCGAGAGCTTCTACGAGGCACTGGGTTGTGGTTGTTGTCGCATTACTTGCACCGTCAATCATTATGCTTAGTTCCATGCTGAAGTCCAAAAATATTCTCTTGCAGGCGGTTATCCCAATAATAAACTGGGAGCTTAAAGCTTTCAGTAAGCCGGTGCTCGCAGCTGTGCTTTTTGCTTCGATAGCTCTGTTCCCAGTTTTGCTTCTGCCGACTATTCCCTTTAAGTGGGCGGCTGGAATGACTTTCGGTTATGGAGTCGGGTTCGTAATTGTCATAGCAGCTGTGGTTGTGGCTGTGTCTTTGCCCTATTTCATCGGTTACTATCTCTTTCTCCCCAAAATAGATGTAAGTCTTTCCACTATTTGTCGTAGGGGTTTAAATGGGTGAAGCAAATTGCAATCCCGATTAACCTCGGTCTTGGCTGATTGCAACCTTAAATGCATCCAACTAAACATGCCAAGACTTTGAATGAGCAAAGGTCAATTCAGAGCTCACAAAATACTCGTGGACAAAATGACGTTCATTATGTTCATTTTTGTGCTCTATGAGCCGATTTTAAGAGGGTCTAATTAGCTTAACAGGCCGAGTTTGTATAGAGATACTCGACTCATTAATGTTTACAAACAGTTTGATAAGGGCTCATTAAAAGCTCAATATGGGCCAATAGAAGGATGTTAACAATCCGTATTAGTTGAAAATTTGTTCAATAATGGCTCAGTAGCAATTTGAATAGCTTGGCCCGGTAACGATTAAGAGTTTGGCTCAGCTTAATTAGGTTAACGAGTTGAATCGAATATCTAACATACTAATATCTTATTGAACTGAGTTCGAAAAACAATTTAAGAGCTCAATAAAAGTTTGGCTCAATCTAGAACTTGACTTGACTTGTTCACACCCCTATGCTCAACTAAGCTAAGCTGAGCTCAAGCTCAAAGTCTTGGGCTCAGAAAGCTTTCAGCACGTTGGCCAGCTTAGCATCAAGCCTGATAAGCTTAGGCTTGACTTAGCTCATCTACAGTCCTATTTCCTTTCATGAAATTCCTTCTTCCCTTTTATGTGATCTATTAAGTTTCCGTTATTCTGATAGCTATCCGATGCTCAATTTGTGTGCCCTTAGAGATGGTTGAATAAGCATCCAAAAGAGGCTTCCATTGTTAGACTTGCCGGTGAAGGCAACTGGTTTCATCAGTTTCGAGCTATTCTACTCATCCGACTCACTCCTTTTCCCTATGTCATCTTCAACTACACGGCCGTTGGCACTAATGTTAAGTATACTCCTTACCTAGCAGGAACGCTTGTCGGCATGGTGCCTGAGATAGTGTTTGCACTTTACAGGTTTGTATGCCTCAATTCTTATTTGAAATTCTTTTGATATCTGCAAGAGATTCACTTCTCTTATCGAGAATCCTATACGTGAGTTCAGTAACAAAATCTTATATTATGGTTTCTGACAAAAAAGATATCAAGTCTTACATATGTCAGATGCCAATAGATCTTGGCCCATTGATCAAAAAAAAAAAAAATTATTCTTGGCCCCTGTTAGTAAAATAGGATATGGAAATAAAATGAGATATGAAACGTATGAGTATTATTCGGTTAAAGGTTCATTGTTTTATAAAAGTAAAGGATAATGTTGATTATAATAGCAATAGAAGAAACATAGCACATGATAAATGAAAAGTACAATCAATGTTTTGAGAGTTAAAGTGATGAATTTTGCAAAATGTAGAATATATTACTTAATTTAGGTGTAGATATCGACAATTTTGAATGTTTATTTATTTTTTAAATGAAAAAAATATAAATACATGTTATAATACGTAGATATTGATTATACGCAATTTTACGTAAATGCCCTTTTTGAAAGAAAAAATATAGATATTACATATTATACGCACTTTTTACTAACAATAGTCTTGGAACCTATTGGATAGGCATATGCCTAGTCGGAATAAGTGAGGGGTGAGGGGTAGTCTAGTTTACTAGTACACTTCAACGCCAATGCGGGAGGCGAATATTTTAGAGGTTGGTGTAGTAGTGACTATACAATCTCAACTCAGGAGTGGCTCAGTTTCAAATCTCATTAGCCCCTCCCCGATGTAAAATGCCTTATGTTGGCTCATTCTTAGGAAGGACTCATATGGCCTTTCGTTATCCTTCTTAAGAAAAACCTCGGTTTATAATTGAAGTCTACTTCGACTTATATGTGGATTTCATATGCCAATTTCCTAGGTTAGACCCAGTTTTACTCCGAGCTAGAGGAACCCAACCCTATGACAATCAGAGCCCAAACTTCAAGCTTGGGAATCTTTGAGCTGTAAACAAGCCGAGCTAGACATAAATGAGGCAAAACCTTGAGCCTAACTAGCTTGGGTTCAACTCCGCTCATGTACATCTTAGTAGTATATAGTTAACAGTGCAATAGGCCCCGAAATTTTATTGCTCTGTTGTAGTTGTGCAAAATCACAGCATGCATTTGAGATAGTTTAGGCATGTGAAGTAAAGCCCTGATAAGAATTGGGGTGAGAGAGAACCAAAAAGAAAGAAATTGAATTAAAAACAAAACATCATCTTTTACTCGACTTTAACAAAGATATGATTCATAATAGAACGTAATGACACGGTCTTATTGATTTCGTTGACCTTAGTCGGAAGAAAAGTTTAGATTATTGTTACTTCCTATTTCTTACCCTGCCAAACAAAATAAACCATCCTTTGGTTCCTAATGTTTATAAATTTATTCAAATTGATTTTTTTCTCTCTTTTTTGTGCATAATAGTCCCTTATGTTTTACTTTATAACAAACTTAATCTCTCATCTTTTATTTTTTACCTAGTGTAGAGAAACATACAATGTACTAATTTGATGGCAAAATGAATCTAAAAGACAAAAAAAAGACCATTTTAATAAACTTACAAACATTAAGAACTAACTGATAAATACCTCCCTAAACCCCAAATTGAGACTTGATTAGAATTTATATTGTTCCTTTTTATTGTGTGGTTTGCTCTCCACAGTGGGATTATGATACACAATTTAGCACAAGCAATGGAAGAACATAGCTCAGTATCAAAGCTACAGCTAGCACTTGATGTGCTTGCCTACTCTGTATCCTTGGCCGCCACCGTTATCATCGGGTTTTGTGCTAAGTGGAAGCTCGCCCAGCTCCAAGAACAAGAGCCTCACCCCACCCCTGGCTGAGTGTGAGCATCTCGTGCGGTAGCCACATCACTAGACCAAACTCAAACCGGATTGGACTAGACCAAAGCCTAGTGTCAGACCCAATAACTCTAGTCTGACCTAGAATTTGTTTCATACTGATATTTTGACTCTTTAAAGATGCTCGGCATTTCAAAGGACTGGACCAAATTGGAATGAAGAACCATAAATCTCCAATGAAAACTAGTTCAGTCTCGGACCAAATGACCTGATTTGAACCAATATCTGAACATCCTCACCTAAATCAACCTTTCGGAGTGAGGCTGGTTTGTGTACATAGAAGGCATATGCATCCATGACTGAGAAAGATATAGAAACCGGCAACAATAGATGCCAGTTAATCGTATTACTAACTATTGTGAGTCACCAAAGAGATAAGTAGTTTTGAAACTTCTTATGTATTGTAAATACAACCTATGCATAGTAGATTAGAGTCTTTTTCTGTTCGATTAGGTCTTTCTTCGTACTTTTTGGACTCGTCCGCTTTTTTCGGTTCAGTCTGACTTATGTGATTAATATACTGACCAAACAATTTGTTATTCCTTCAAGTTCTTGACCCAGTAGCGGGATATCTGCAATTGTAAGATACTTCATTCAAGTGTTCAGTTAGATATTATTTACAACAGGGCTTACTTGTATCTTCATTGTATTTCTCTGTGTGTTAATTTATTTATTTTTTTTAACATTTAAATGTCTCAATTTGATCTTTGTACTATGTCAAGTGTAGTATTGATGTGTCAAAGCGTCCCTGGGGGCATAGCCTAGTGGCAAAGAACACCCGTGATCATACATGCCACTTCGGATTCGAATATCCGCCATAGTATTTGTGGCTCCTTTATATAGGGATTTTAAGAAGGGGTATTCTCCCCTTTCCCCCATCCCGTTGACCTACCAGAACAAAAATGATGTGTCAAAGGGTACATTGTGGTCTTTTTGTATTCAAAAGACTCATCACGTGTGCCGCACATGACCTCAATGTTTATATATATATATATATATATATTGGGTGATAGGTGATGCTGAATCTAATTGGAGCACACTCAGGTGCTGTAATAATCACGTGCAACGGAAATGGGTGCGTTGTGTACATGAAAATTGAAAAATTCTACATGGTACGAGAAGATGCTTATAAAAGTGGCACGAAAAGGGCAGGGTGGGTAGGAAGGGTACGTTGGGCAGTTATTTTTTCTCTTCTTAAATGGTCGTTAATGACCATCTTTTTGCCCGGCCCGTTAACCTGCCTGTGCCACTTTTGTAGGCACATAACGTATAGCAAAGTCCGTCAAAATTATACACGGTTTTGTGTAATGAAACTACATCTAGATCGTTGATGGTCTCATGAAGAGTTATTTACCACGTTGGTCTCTAAAATTTTGTAAATCTATTTAAATTAGCCCCGTATACTTTTTAGGGTTTAAAATAGTCTTATATTTTATTTTAGAATTATTTACATCAAAAATTCCGTACTTTGCTAATTGTATCAATTTGATCCTCATACCTCTTATTGGGTCAATTTAATCTTTATAAAAAAATTGACGTTAGCTCGTTAATGAAATTTTTAATAGTTTTACCACAGTTCAAGTTTTAATATGATTGTGTCATTAAAAATTAAGTCATTAACTGCACTTTAGTTTGACCAAAGAACTACAACAACAATCCCAGTTCCTCAAGGGCTCCCGCATAAGCGGGGTCTGGAGAAGTAGATGTACGCAGCCTTCTCCCTTCAGGGTGCTGAACTTGAAAAGAGGCTGTTTCCGAGGACCTTCAACCTGAGTGACCAAAGAACTAACTTGACAAAATTAAAAGTATAAATAAATATTAAATTAACATGATGAGTAAAGTATAGGAACATTTGTATAAATACCTTTAATTTTATAATAAAATTGGGCCCTTGTATTTTAATTTTTATATGGTTTAGGTAACTTGATAGAGAGCCAATTTGATTACAAAATAACATGAGGTGTATTGAACAAAAAAGAGTAAGAGATCAATTTAGAGAGAGAGAGATTATTCTGCAAGCACAACTATCAATTATTGTCTGATGATAATACCAATTTTATAATTTCAAATAGTTTTGGACTACCCAAAAAAAAAAAAATGTGAGGGTACAACAATATCGTACCTATACCAAGTCGTACCCTTTTATAAAAATAAAATTAAGAACAAGCATAAAAAACATTTAACTTAATAAAAATATGATTTGATAATCTGTTAGCAAGCAAAGACCCACTTTGCTGCAAAAGGAAAATGATTTCACTATACAATCACCCCTAGTGTCTCATAGAGGCTGCGATGTGCGCAACCTTAGCCCTCTAAGGTACTTCCTCAATGAGATGGAACACTAAGATTGTCGTCAACTTCAAAGCTACAAAAGTAAAGTTGTGACATTGTGGCGAAGTGGGGCAAAGAAGCGCTTTGTCAAGTTGTGCCTACAGAGATATGCGACATATTGGCCGCATGGTCAGGGCTTTAAGACCATCGGTGAGTTTTGTGTCAAATCGGCCACTGGAATGACAGAAATGATTAGTTGGAAACACAAAGGGATTTGGAATCTTGACATCCAACCTAAGATTGTGTTTTCCTATGGCAAATCCTCCATAATTGCCTCCCTACAATTAGCTTGTTGGGGGTGCGATATCTCACTGATCTGTGCTACATATGGGGCGGATAGAGAAACAATTAATCATATTTTCATCTCTTTTCCAACGTTCAAGAAAAAAAAGGAAAATTGCAGCTAGATATGGATAATTGGGTAATCCCACCGGAGTGCAGTTCATTTCTTGAAGAATTGTAAAGGCGAAGAGGATGAAGAGGCATGTGTAATCGATTTGAGTTGTTTAAATTTATAGATCTAGTTTGGCAGAATTGGAAGGACGGGAATGGGAAGGGTTTTAGAAACTGAGCCAATAGTCCAACTAAACATATGGTCGAAGCTCGTTGCTTTTGGAATGGAGCTTCAAGAACCATCTAGATCAAAAGGGAGATCTATAGGGCTAAGAAATCAGACATGGATCAAATGGAGGATTCCAGAGAGAGGCTATGTGAAGATGAATTTTGAAGCCATTAACGGCAAAGGCAGGGGCGGTGCCAGATGCTCACCTCAGAGTAGTTAGTTTGGAATTCCAAAATATTCAAAAGAGAAGGTTTACAATGAGGTAATTATCAAAACTCTTACGAGGAATTTGAGTCCCCTTTGGCATATGCAGGACATAATCCAAGACGTGCAACGAATAACTCATGATGAGACCGTAGTCCCTTTCAACCATTGTTTTAGAAAGGCCAATTCGGTAACTAACTAGGTTGCGAAACAGTTTTGTGTCCCATCTAGTTCCTCAGCCCAGCCCAAATCTAAACCTTATTGTTATAGCTGATGCGTTAACGCAAACCTTTTCTAGAATAATATAGAATAATATGACATGTACTATATAAGAACATAAAATAGACTAAAGAACTTCTCCCAAAACAAAGAAAGCCGACGAACAAACAGCAATCATCACAAAAAGACATATACTCTATACTTCTCTCGCCAGATAAATTAATCGAAACCGAAGTACACACTTACCTCTTAACACATGCACAACAATCAAAAACTTCAAAAAGAAATACTCTATGACCGAAAAAAGAAAGGAAAAAAAAAGTTCAACATTTGATGAACAATTGCACATGCAAATGCAGACCATAAAATCTTCCAGTAAACAAAGTATCACAGACAAACACCTTCATTTTTGGTAGGTAAACCGACGTCAGGGGGAAGGGATTTGAATGTAAGACCTCTTATCTTATGACGTGAACTTCATAGTGTTTTTAAAGAAGCACGGTACTTGAGAGATGACCGAGGAATATCCATGCCAGCCATCCAAAACTCACAATTCAGCTACAAATACAAAGCCGCCCTGTCGTGAATCGAAGGTGAATATCATCAAAAGATATTGATACTGGTGCACCTGTTAAAAGGGAAGCAAGCAACTGGAACATTAAAATTCTTCGCGTAAAATCATTTCATCCGTAAAGGGGAAGTGACATTAACTCTGTTTTCGGGGGAGGGGGTTGATCTGATAGCATGGAATCAAATCGTGGTTTATATTCAGGGAACACAGTCGCAGTCACAATGTTGTCATAATAGGTCAAAGCAAATCACATCAAGCATTTGGAAACATAAGTTACTTATGTTTGGAACTAGGAAAATTTCAAGAGAACGAAAATATGGAGGGGAGAAAATAGAAGAAGAAAAAGGAGGATTTCATTTTCTTTCATTCTTTTAGAGGTAGAGAAAAATGTATGCAACTTAAGTTCTATGAAAAAAGAAGAGTCATAGAGTGGGGTTGCTAAAAATTGCAAATTGTAAACTAATTTTGCTAAAAACTGTTACAGTCTAGTTTTTAGTCTGCTTTTACAGGTCTTTGGTCTCTACTTAGGCTTGATATAATTTTCGTCAAACTTTCCTCTCCTTTCAAGAGGAAAATAGAATTCTCAAAATCAACTACATGTTTCACAACATTTTCCTCAGTACTTCTTTTCCATTTCAATTTTCGTGGCCCCAAACATAAAAGCCGTCTTCCTCCAAATTATTTCCTTTCACAGGATTTTCTGGATTCTAAATGGAGCCTATAAGTCTTATATTTAAAAAACTTGAATAGAAGGCATACAATCATCAGTTCTGATAGTTATTTTTAAAATATGAACAAATTTACCGCGTTTATTAAATCCTACACCACAGTATACCAATACCAAATCAAATCTCCATCATGATGGAAAAAAAGTTCACCTTGTGCTTACCCATACTAAGCAGTAGTTATGGTACTGTATAGCTGAGATAAAGCCGCTTGATTCGCAGGATCAACATTCTCGCTGATGACTTGTGTATAACCACCCGAGGAAAACCCAGAAAGATTCGACAACGAAGCCAACAAGAACTGCTTTGGATCCCTAATTTCCTTTAATGGGTCCTCTTCTCTTTTCCCAACATTGTACAAACGAACGAATGTAGCAGAGTAACCCCCAGCTTCCGCAATATCAGGAACATCTAGTTCTTCCTCGACCCTAAGCTCTTCAGGCCTCGTAACGAGTGTTACAATGCTATCTAACAACTTACCCCAGAGTCTAGAAGACGCAGGGTCAAGAAGGGTAGGAAACTCACATAGGAGTTTCGTTGATGCCACTGCAGTTAACTTAGTTTCTGTAGCACCAGTGATCTGTTTAAGATTCAGTATCCAGATTTGCTCCAAGATCATAAGGAATAAGTTAGGCTGGACCGTGTTGATCGAATCCACAAGGTTTTTCCACCCATGTTTGACTATAAAAAGAGACATAAATATCAACAGTCCCTTCACGAACTTTATAGTACGGTTGTTTTGGAGACGGGTGAATATTGAAACCCAAATATGACCCAGGTAGGGTGCGATAACATCGTAGCCAAGATTCTCAACAACTGTGTTGAGCACGAAAAACCCCTGCTCGTCAGTACTAGAGGAAGAAATTAGACGGTTGTATATACCAAGTACTTGGGTGAGTTTTCCTCCTTGGTTAAGCTCATGAGGGGCCATTCGGAGAAAGGCCTGAAGGAGACGAACAAGGGCGGGGACATCGGCAGATTTGCTCCATAGTTCTGGAAGCAAAAGAAGGTCGAAGAACTGCATGTAGTGGGAGGGGAGAGGGGGTCGATTCAACTCGACAAGCTGAGCGAGGAGCTGGAATGCGTAGGGGAAAAACTCGATTACATTGTTAGTTAAGATTGTCTGTAGGCTCGGAAAAAGGCTAGCTTCAAATGCTGATATGACAGAGGGGTCTTTCTCGCATACCCGCCTGATAAGAACAGCAGCAGCCTCGAAAAGGTAGTGATTAAATATAGGATTTTTTGGGTTTTTACAGACTTCGTTGAGGATTGAAGCGAGGCTCGACATGCAACCAACAGCAATATCTCCAGAAATATCAGCAACACAAAGTACCCGCATGATGCATTTCATCACATATTGATTCTCCTCAGACTCGGGAAACTTCATCGCGTTGAAAAGGTTGTTCAACAATGGAGGAAGGAAGGGAGTGATGTCAGATGCTAGATACCTAGCTCTACCACCTTCGTCTTTAACGAGTAAAAGCTTCTCAATGCAAATTGCAGCATAAGAGTGAACCACATTTGATTCTGAACCAAGAAACCGAACCACCTCAGGTACCAAGGGCATCATAATGGGCTTTGGAAGCTGATCTCGGAACACTGTAAGAAACTTCAGTGCACCCGCCTTGAGAATGGGATATGCATTCACATCCTGACTTTGCAGTTCTGGAACGATCACCAACGTAAAGAACTGCTGAACGTCGAAGAGACCAGTTAAGACATTAGTGGCCGAAGCTTTGCTGGTTGCAAGAGCAAGAACCAGATAGATAGCACTATCCTTGCACTTCCAGTTGGCAGCCGGGTTCTCGGCATATGTAGCCAACATGCTCTGTATGACACCATTGGCCATGGGAGCCACCTTCTCTCGGTAGTGAGTTGCGATTCCTTTAAGAAGTTCACAAGCGATTCTCCTCCTTGTATCTATATCGCTCCCTTCCATATCTCTCCTGATATATTCAACATAATTCATATCAAAAAGTTCCTCATCTTCATCCCTAAGCATCACATTCGGGATGACAATGCTTCGACAAATCTGTTCCAAGGAGTTATCCTCGACGAACAACTTGTAATGGTTTGCAAATGCCCAAAGTTTGGTCAAGAACTTGATTGCAGTTATAGCAAGGTGATCGCGGCCAGAAGTTGCAGAAACAGGCACAAGAATGTTCCGAACTGCCCTCTCAAATTCAGCTACATACCTCTCAAAAGGCTCCTCGGTTCTCTCCACATAGAGAGTCAAAATTTCACATATTGCGGCCCGGAGGTTATCAATTACAGCCTGCCCATCCCCACCTCCCTGTTCAAGTGCAGGGTACACGGTAGTAAGATACTTCTGAAACAAAGTCATGAACCCTTCCATATGATCCTCAAAAATGTCAGGCAACTCCTGAAAATTGAATGAATAAAAGATCCTACAACACAGCCTCTGTGACTCAAATAACGGCTTCAGGGTAGCAGCTTGAGCACCAGAACTAACACTTGAGTCAATCAATTGTGCAGTGTGAGAAAACAACTGCAATACCGGCAAGGCAAAATTATCCAAGCAATATCTCAAATCCAGCCTAAGTTCACTGGTCCCGTACCCATGTCGAAACTTCTTAAATAGCGAATTCGCGGTCCCCAGAATCCCATTAATAGAAGCATAATTTCGTGCCTCGCTTGCTTGTTGCAGCATTGAATTGAGCATAGGAAGCAAGGACTCCCACTTCCTTGGAAAATCATGGTTCCCAATAACGACTAGCGCCTCGCTGAGCTGTGCTTGGATGCGAGGGGAAGCGGATAACATCAAGGGAACAATCAAATCCTTAATCTGCTGCTTCTCAGCATCTGAAATAAGATTTACTGGCGGCAAATCACCATCAGCTGTCCTAGCAGGAGCTGCCCACCGTGCCTTGAGATGATTCTTGAAGTTTACAGCTGCAGCCTGCCGGATCTGGTCGTCAACTGCCACTGTTGAGTCGGCAATGAGGCGGAGGACAGCAAGGCCATAGTTTGGCTGCTCCGCAGCCTCTGCTAGCTTTGCCTCGGCAGCACGGCGTGGCTGTGGGGCTGGAGAGAGAGTATCCAGAAAACATTGGGATAAAAATTGTAGCGTTTCGGGGTTATTC
Organism: Simmondsia chinensis; assembly: GCA_018398585.1. Lineage (NCBI taxonomy): Eukaryota > Viridiplantae > Streptophyta > Magnoliopsida > Caryophyllales > Simmondsiaceae > Simmondsia > Simmondsia chinensis. The sequence continues at coordinate 3,270,812 of JAGTTD010000007.1, read as the reverse complement.
TCCATCTGTGCAACTACAAAATAGCATTTCAGCTTTAGGGCTTATAGGATGTGCAATCATTACTTTAAAATATCCAAATTCATTCCTTTCATCAATTCCTCCAAACAATAAAAACGGCTAAAAAATATCTTCGTTCAATGAGTATAGTGCAAAAGTTCTACAGTATGTGATATCCAATCCTACTCCACAATACTCTAAATTCATTTCTTCCATCCATCTCTCCATAAAATCTAGGGTTGTAAATGGAATGATAAAATAAATCTAGGGCTTTTCAAATGACATAGAAAGGAGCATTTTATAAAAGAGAAAATCCTGAAAATCAAATAGAAATGAGATTGTTCAAACAGAAAAGTTTCAACTCTAGGGTTTATGTGATATTCAATCCTACTCCACAACACTACAAATTCATTCATTCCATCATCTCTCCATAAATTCGAAATGATAAAAACATCTTCCGTCAAAAAGTACATCCAAGAGAAGTCTAACAACAAGCACTGCTTCTACATGGATTAGCAGAGTGAATCCAGGGCTTTTCATACGGAATGAAAGGAATCAGAATGTAGAAGAGAAAACTATGAAAATCAAACAAAAATCAGATTTGTTGAACACAAAAAAAAAAATTTCAACTCTAGGGTTTATGTGATATTCAATCCTACTCCAAAGTCGTCCCTTCCATCCATCTATCCATAAAACCGAAAAGAGGAAAACATCTTTCATCATCAAGTACATGCAAAAGAAATCTCACAACAAGTACATGCAAAAGAAATCTCACAACGAGCAATGCTTCTACACGAATTAGCGGAGCGAATCTAGGGTTTTGCACATGAAATGGAAGGAATCAGAATGCTACAGAGAACATTACGAAAATCAAATACAAATGAGATTGATCAAACAGAAAAAGTTCAACTTTAGGGTTTATATGATATTCAATCCTACTTCAAAACACTCCAAACTCGCCCCTTCCATCCATTTCTCCATAAAATCGAAATGAAAAGTCGAACAACGAGCAATACTTCTAGATGAACCATTGGAGTGAATCTAGGGTTTTTTAGACCAAATCAGAGGAATCAGAATTGTAAAGTAGAAATCAGATTGATCGAACAGAAAAAGCTAAACTCTAGGGTTTATGCGATATTCAATCCTACTCCAAATTCCATCCATCATCTCTCTATAAAATCTAGGGTTTTTCAGATGAAATCAAAGGAATCAGAATGTAAAAGAGAAAACTACAAGAATCACATGAAAGAAGAGATTGAAACAACGTACCTGAAGACGAATTTCGACGAAGAGTAGAGAGAGAAAGAAGAGAGAGAGAGAGTGTGTGTGTCAGTGTGCGTAGCGTAGTTCTTGTGTAGGTGCAACACAAAGGAGTGGGCCTGGGTTGGCTAGTAATTATAAACAAGAAATTGGGGTTTTGATTGTACGGCACCCTCCCAAAATTTGAATTTTGCAACTTTCTTTTTTTTTTTTATTGACTTAAATCTCCCTTGCCTTTTTGGATATTTACTCTTTTGGTCATTAGGGTATTGCCCTGATGGGATAAGATTGTGTATATTTTATCTCTCAGACCTTGCTTATTGGAGAGCCTTTGAGGCACTAGGCTAGTTGCTGGTCATTACTATTTGTTGGAACCAAATGAAAATAATAATAAAACAAAATATATAAAGTAGAAGGATATCACCTGAAACACTGAAAATGACGAAGTACCAATAAAGTAACAGTTGAGGGAGGCGCGGATCACGTTCTCTTTAAGACGGTTTCGCTCCCCTCTCGGATCTAAGCCGGTGCAGCAGGTTCTGAAGCGCCATCTCCAGGATACAACGCCCAACTAATGTTGATACTTTCTCAGTCTGCACAACCTTGAAAGCCAAAGTTTCCACAGCACCGTACTTAGCCAAAGTAACGATAATCCATCTTGGAAAGAAAAATGAAGAATAAAATTGAAATCCTTTCAATATAAAAGCTTTTTATATTATTTCAGATGCTCTCTCGAGCTTGGCTTTTAAAGACTTTTTATATGAACAACAACAACCTTCATGCATTTCTTTCATTAACCATCAAATTGCCGTTGCCAAGCATTTAGGAGATTTTATTTCGTTTTTTGTAACCGAAGGCTTTGTATAGTCAAGGCATTATAAGTATTGTTAATGAAAATATTTATCATATAATTAAAGTTTAATTTTTTTATCAATACTTAAAAGAGATTTAATTGTTAATATTGAATGAAAATATTCCAATAATTTAAAGGACATGAATGTCATCAAGACCATGTCAACTTTTAAAATCTATCATATATACAAAATATAATTGTTTGCATTCAATAAAAATTACCAACATAAATAGCATCATCATGTCAACATTGAATTTTAAAACGTAACCGAAAGCATGATTTAAGATTAGAATTTCAAAGGTTTTGATTCAATGTTCAAGGATAAATCAATTATTCTTTTACACTCAAAAGCTATTATGTAATATGTAGAATATGTATTTTTTATTAAAATATCTAACACTATATTTTTTTTTTCCAAAATTATACTTCAATGTCTTTAGGTTAGATAAATTAATTTTAAGAAATTATCAATTATGTATCCTAAGATTTTAATGTGCATCAGTTGACTTTCTTATGTTTAAAAAAAAAAGTAAAGAAAAAATGTGTATTAGTTAGGTACTTTGATATTTCAACTTAGGGATGTACTCTGAGTTTTCAATATTTTTTTACTTAAATACCTTATGCTAAAATTTGATAAATTTATGCTGGAATTTACACTGATTTTATATAGAAAATGCTAATCTAATACATGGTTATAATAGTGTGTATGTGATATCAATATTTTGAGCAAAGTCAAGCAAATTAGGAATGAATTTTAATATAAGTTATCTGTATATTAATAAATTCAAGTGTCGTATTAGCATTTTTTTAAAAACAACCCATTAAATGCTAATACAAAACATTTATTTTAGCATTTTCCAACAAAGGTACATGGAATTCTAGCATTATTTAATTTATAGAATTTTAGAATTTCAAGACATTTAAGTGATTAAATTAAGTTTAACATATCCCAATGCATGTATTAGAATTTCAAAATACTTAAGTAATAAATGATCAAATTTTAGGTTAAATAACTTATAATTTCCCATTAATTCTTCTACTCTATAAAATTTATAGAATAATTTTTAGATCCATCATTTATGATGAAATAATTATTTAATTCAAAATTCGACAATGTTACTACCTTTTAGTTCAACCTTTTGAATAATAACAACAACGAGCCCAGTGCCTTAAGGGCTCTAGCATATAGAGAGTTTGGGAGAGCGAGATGTATGCAACCGTAACTTTTTGAATGTATACCTAAAATATCCCACCCCATGTAACCTAGCATCTCCCTCCCAGTCCGGCCGCCCCGATGCTACACTCTAGCCCTATGCAGTAGTCGGGGTCAAGTGGCCGGAAATATGGGGAAAAAGGAAAGGAAGATAAGTAGTCGCCGAGGTAGGATTCATGTGACGGGTTAGGTCGTGTCAGTTAGGGTCAAGAAGTTAGCAATGGTAATAAGGCCGAGCAGCTGAGCCCTAACTCAAATGCTTTGTTTGACAATTAAGTAAAGGGCATAAAAGAGATAAAAGCATGGAGGGCAAAAGGGTAAAAAAAGGGAGGGTAAGCTGATATCTTACTCTTACTTGAGTATAAAAAGAAATAAATGTAGTACCTTAATTTGAAAATTGGGTAAACGGGTAAGAATAAAAGAATTATAGTTAAAATAAAGACAATATTATTCTAAAATTTTCAAAAAGTTACTCACCCTTTTTACCTTGCAATTTGGAAGTTGAAGAAAACGAGGGCAAAAAGAGGTATGTGTTTACCCCTTATCCTTACCTAGGGGTGGCCAGTGGGCTGGGTCAGCCTGTAACCTGGGCCAGGCCCGGCTCCCAAGTAGGCCAGGCCTCGAGCCCCAAAAAAATGGGGTCGAGGCCCGGCCCGAGCCCGAGCCCGATAACAACTAGCCGTTGCTCCCCCTCCAAATTAATTAAAAAAAAAAAAGTTACTTTAGTTTTATCTATAAATGTCCAACCCATTCATTTTATTTTCCTCACAAAACAATTCTCTCTCTATACATCCATTTATATACTTCTTCTACTTTCAATATTGTGCTCTAAATTTCTAAAGTTCGTTGTTGACAAAGCTTTCGGCTAGTAGAATCTTGCTCAAGTTCAAATTTCATAGTTCGCTTTGCTTGCTTCGGTAATTTTAGTATCGAAATTTTATTTGTTTTCTCATAGTTATCTACCTAATTTTATAATTTTGCAGTAATAGTTGCATTTTTTAAATACTACTCAATAATATTATCATCATGGCACACAACACATCATCATCTGGAGCCGGTCGTTCGAGTTCTAATTCTTCTCGACGACCGCCTGTAATACCTAAGAGGAGTAGAATTGTTGAACTTAATACTAATGAATGAGCTTTTCTAGAACCAGGCCCCATCACCTCCATACACTGACAGTATAGATTGGGACTTTGAGCAATAGTCCTACAACGAGCAGGATTGTCCTAACTCACAAAATGAAGAGGAGGCCACACTCACCACAGAAACCCAGCAGCCCTCAAGAACTAGTACTACCAGGCGTAGTACTAGTGGGGTCTGGAAGCATTTTAACTTAGATAGGGAAGTTAATAAAGCTTTTTGTAAATTATGTAACCCACCCAAAGCCTTTAGTCATCCACCCGGCAGTGGGACGGGCACATTAAGTAGACATATAGTTAGGTCCCACCCCGAACAAGACCCGGAAAGAGCCTAACAACGGTTAGTACAGCAAACGATCGGTGCGCTTGCTAACTTTAAATTTTCCCAGGAAACTAATAGATGGGAGCTAGCTAGGTACGTAATTGCAGCTGAAAAGCCTTTTAGCACCGGCAAAGACCCGAGATTCATCAGGTATATGCAAAAAGCGGTGAACCCCTCCATCGTAAGGATTCTTCGGAACACCTTAACGCGAGATGCGTTTAAAGATTACCAAAGGATGAAAAATGAGGTTTTTGAACTTCTTAGGAAGAACACGAGCATGTTCTCGTTGACGTCCGACACTTGAAATTCGAAACCCGGTGTGCCTTACTTGTGTGTAACGGCACACTGGATCGATTCCTCCTTCACCATTCAAAAACGAATAATCCATTTTGCATATTTAGATTATCCCCACACTGCTGACCTAATCACAGGTGCGATTATGAAGGCAGTCCGCAGGTGGGGGATAGAGCGTCGTATTGTTAGTATCACGTTCGACAACGCTGCTAGTAATAACGCATCCATTAAACAACTAAGTAGGCATATGAAACCCGTGTTAGGTGGGCGGTGTTTTCATTTACGTTGCATATGTCGTATACTGCATTTAATGGTGATGGATAGTTTAGGTCTAATAAACGCTTCTCTTTCCACCTTGAGAAATGTAACAATAGCTATAAAATCACTCGGAACCAAAAAGAAAAGATTTAGATCTCTATGTAGGACGTATGGTTTAGAGTATAAACAATTTAAATTAGACTCGCCAATTAGGTGGTCGTCAACGGTAGATATATTAGATCAAATTTTACTATATAAGGATGTCCTGGTAGAATTTGTACAGGATACTCGTTCAGATTTAAGTGATTATAATCTGAATGATGTACATTGGGACACAATTGATAAAATTTGTAAATTTTTTACTATGTTTAGGGAGGCTACCAACTTTTTTCGGGTTGCTATTATCCGACAATATCACAAGTAATATCAAAATTGATTGATATTGTAAATTGGATGTCGGGTAATGAATCAAACCCCTTGTTGGCCGCTTCGATTGCAGCAATAAAAACTAAATTTTGTAAATATTTTCTTGAACTACCCCTTTTATATTGTTTTGCAATTATTTTCGATCCCCGTTGTAAATGAAGGGGTTTGAACCTGTTTGCCGAATATTTTTATGGAAAATTAGATCCGACTTTTAATACCTTAGTTTTCATTAAGCAAGTCGATAGGGACCTACACACTTTATTTTCTCATTATTCCTGGAGATTATCATCTAATAATCCACAAGTTACTTCTACTACAGTAGGATCTTCCACATCTGATGGAAGTAGTTCACAGTCGTCATATGCGTGGACGTTGTTGGACCAATTCACGCCAGCAAAAACTCCCACGTCATGTGACGAGTTAGATTACTATTTGCAGACGCCGATGATCCAGTTCTTCGCGACACCGGCAAATCCGCAATTTGATATTTTAAAATGGTGGTGTACAAATCAAACCCAGTATCCCGTGCTTTCCACCATGGCACGTGACATACTAATGTGTCTAATGTCTTCAGTATCATCGGAGTGTGCGTTTAGTCTTGGTGGCAGGTTGCTTGGAACGAAGAGGGCGAAGTTATCATCGTCTAGCTTGGAGACGTTCGTGTGCTTAAAGGACTGAATGCACGCAGAGGCTAGGGAGCAAAACGACTTGAGGCTGGGTTCATCGACCGAGGATGAAGACGACCGCAACAACCCCCCCAGTAGACTGATTTCGTATTGTTGTACCTGTACGTTTATATCTTATTTTTATTTTGTAATAAATATATTTGTACTTTTAAATAGTAGGATCCAACTGTTGTAGTTATATTTGTTACATCATTTACCGTTATTTACTATTATTTATTATATATTTTATTTTATATCATATATTTTATTAATAATGATTAAAGATTATGATGAATTGTATTTGTATCTTATATTATTTATCAATGAATTATAATAATTTTTGTACAAAACGAGTTCATTTTTCCTTAATTTTACATTTTTTATTTAAAAAATTGGGGTGATACCGGGTCAGGCCCGGACCCGCTCCGGCCCGGGCCGGGGCCCAGGCCCGAGCTGGGCCCAAATATTTTGGGCTCCAAGCCCGGCCCGCCCTGGCCCGTGGCCACCTCTACCCTTGCCCCCCATTACTCTTACTCCTCTTTACTTTATTGCCAAAAAGAAGGTAAGCAATCCAAGCAACCAGAGGCAACAATGAGAAGGCAGTTATACCAGCAAATAACAAATTTTACACCTTTCACACTACAATTAAGATTATTTTATTTAATACATGTAAATTTTAAACTAAAAAATTATTTCACAAATTTACAAAATAGAAAACTAATACACAAAAAATATTTACTTGGACGCATCTTCCCCAAATAAAAAGGCCATTTTGCCACATCAATGACCAAATAAGCTTTTATTTACACAGAAATAGCACAACTTACAACATATTTGAATGATTTGAGCGTCAAAATATAGAGAAAAAAACCATTAAGTTCATCTCTTGGCCAAGTTCCGCCATGGAATCTCTATCGATTGAATCTTTCGAGGTTGATTCTCTCGGTCTAGATTCTGGAAACACAGTCAAACGACAGTTAGTTGGAGCCGAACTCTTCGTTCCATCGTTCAAGCTCTTCCCATCGGCTCTTGTGCAAGCTCGGTCTAATTACGTTCATGGCCTTCTCGAAATCTTCGTATCTCAACGCCCTTACCTGCTCTCGGATGAATCAATACAATCAGGAAGCATATCTAGGCAGTGGCAGATCCCGAAAATTCATTTACTTGGGGCCATCAGAACTATAGTTGTAGTACTACTTTGGAGTATATAACTTATGTTTACAAAAAATTTAAGTATATAATAAATATGATATTATTATGTTTTATATACGACCTGCAAAATTTTTTTGGAGATATTGGAAAATGATAGGGCACAATTTAGCTTTTTACACTAAAAATGGACTATATATAATATCTAATATGTATTTTTCTCAAAATTCGTCAATTATTTACTCAAACTCACAGGTTGACGAGTATGAGCATTTGAAAGTGGACGTGAAAATTCGGAGGGTGGTGGTCAAATTCAGGCTACACTGGTTGCAAAGAAAAGATTCGGACAGTCTAATGCACAGACTTCTAACTAAGGATGTAAATGAGCCGAGTTGGCTTGCAAGAACTCGTCATATAGCTCGAAAGACTCTGCTGGTTTCAAGCTTGAGCCGAGCCCGAGTTTGTAAGCTTGTGAGCTTTATTGAACCTATCTTAGCACAATTTATTGGCTTAGATATGCGCAATTTGAGCCTAATTTAAACCTAGCTCAAACTAACCTAGATCTAGCTCAAATGAGCCTAGATAAAGCAAGCTTAATTTGGAACTCATAGAGCTCAACCGAGCCAAGCCGAGCTCGAGCTTGAAGTTTCCAAGCTCAGCAAGTTCCCAACCAAGCTAAAACAGACAAGTAAAGCCTTGAGCTCAATTCAGCTCATATACACCCCTACTTACAACCTCCCATCAAAGTGGAGTTTGAAAATGGTCAATGCATAACGGTTCCATCAGAATGGAATAATTTTACTGATTGCACAAATACACACCCTACAAAGTAAAGCATCAAAGTTTGAAAAATAGAGAAACCTGATTTGGCTTGACGGTGAGTATATTCGGACCCAATTCTCGTATCGGCATCATGGCAGCTTCTTCACACAAGGCTTGTAAGTCGCTTCCCGAATATCCTATGCACCAATAATGTAAAGTTCTAAATTTAACGTCGAAATAGACAAGATTGGGATTCTTTGGTACACTTGGCTAGAAAAGAATGCTAGAATTTTTAAAGACTAGTATATATATCAACAAATTTCATATTGAGATAAAGCAGTCTTTTTAAGAGCTCGTCGAACAAAGAGCTTCAGGAGCTTCCCTAACATAACCTTGACCGATTTGCAGAAGGATTGGAGAGACTCGTGTTATTAGCTTTTTTAGTTTTTCCAATGTTTGAGAACATCTTGTCTTTAGTTCTCTGTATATTCTCTCTGTCAATAATATTTCTTTTCCGATAAAAAGAATCGGGAAGATCATCTGCTTGGACAATAAGGCCTAGTCGTTCGATACATAACAGCTTGGTGCTGTACAGACAGGAGGGACGGAGTGGGGTATATTCTCTCTCTCAATAATATTTCTTTTTCCAGTAAAAAAAATCGAGAAGATCATCTGTTTGAATGTCAAGGCTTAGTCGCTCGATACGTAACAGCTTGGTGCTGTACAGACAGGAGGGACGGAGTTGGGTGGGTTTCCCCTGGCTCTCACTCGTACAGCCCCATGCTGCAACAGCACAATACCTTCACCAGTCCCAAGTGTGACCGTGGAACCAAATCACAGTTTGACATCTCACAAAAGCAATGCAATGAGTCGCGGCGACCGTATTGGATTTTCATGTTTGGTATCTATTTTATTTGCAGTTTTTGATTTTTGAAAAACTAAAAACCAAGTTTGAAAACATTTTTTTTTTTTTTTTCTAGATTTTGATCTTTTATTTCCAAAAGTTTGAAGCTTGGAGAAGTTGAAAACCAAAAACCAAAAAGCAGAAAAAAAATCATTTTCAAAATGTAGCCTTCAGTTTTTAAAAACCAAAACTACAAACAAAAACCAACAACAAATAGGACCTAAGGGTAACATATTGCTTTCAATCCTTTTGTTTGCAGAAAACTCAGTGAATTGCCAAATAATCATCAACTATTGTCCTCTTTGGTAGGTTTCACATATAAATACTTTTATACATATATTTAACAAAAAGAATACAAGTTGGACACATTATTGAGACCATTACAAAATTACTGTTACACAACCAATCATGTATGGTTAGTCCAAATATCTTAGGTAACGACCTTTATTTAATTTCATGGGAGTTACTAAATTGAGAGACCACGTAATGGCGAAGCCTAATATTAGTCTTTAATCAAAAAAATAAAAGCCATAAGTTGCAACTTTCCCTTACCTTCGGTTTCTCTCACAAGTCTATCCAAATCCCGACCTGTCAAAAAACAAAAAAATACTGGTATGTCATTGCATTGAAGGAAAAAACAAAAAAACCAATAAAAAAAAAAGAAATATCATTTTCAAAACCTGGTTCTAGTTCCAACAGACCAAAAAATGAAAATAGAAAACAATACAAAATAGGCCCCTAAGATACAAGAAACAAGGGACCCCCAGAAAAAATTAAGGCGAGGAAAGAGTATGGATAAAAAATAAGCATTCTTCTACTTTTGGCTTAATCTCAAGTGTTTAAGTGTCACACTTACGTCCACGTCTCAACCAACAAGAGTACTTTAGGGCAGAACAGAGAACCAAAGTAACTATGAGGATCATTATGTTGTCAAAACGAGTAGTAAATGCTTACCAGGCAAGGAAAACTGCTGACCCCTGAGCTTTTGTTTGAGAATAAGTCTTCTTACGTTTTCGTCAGGTAATGGTATATATATCCTCTTCACCTGGTCAAAAACTCCATCAGAGTTAGTTTCCAACAAAATGTTGAAGATAGACATGAGAAAGATCAGTAGTATCTGCGACAGCTGACATTGAAGTTCTAAAACATTGACTGACTTGTATATGAAAGCATGAAATAACAGGAATTTTGCTCATATCTGAAGCAATATCATAAGCATAAGATCATCGCCCTCTCAATTACCACGATCAACATAGTAGCCATATCAGCGTGCTATGTTACCTCAATTATAAGTATGGGAGTCGGACACGTCTAGAAGTCAAACTCTGGTATCTTTCAAGAATTTTGTGTTTTTGTCTAATTTGAAGTAACTATAGTTCATCATTTTCAACGAATGCTCTTATCTAAGTGGCACACAAACACCCAAAAACCTTTATCCGCAGTAGTACTTTAAGGTGGAATGAAGAGTAGAGGTAAATGATAACGTGCGCAAACACATATTTGCGTGCAACTCATGGTACAGGATTCAATAAAATTAGTTTCTGCAAATTGTCCCGCACCGCAATTCATGCTCTTTCCGTGTTCGCTGAGAAGATCACGGGATACATATTGACAGTGGTCATCTAAGGCCATGCATCGAGGCAACCAATCAACAGATTGGCACAGTTAAAACAGCTTTCCAGCACGACAAATGCTCGTCGAAAAAAGCCCATGTGTAAAATACTAACCAATCTCCTCAGGACCGCATCATCCAGTTCTTGTGGCTTATTAGTTGCACCTGTGAGGGAAAAACACAAAATGGTGAAACTCACAGAGCAATAATCGTACATAACAAAGTTTATCATATCATATTACAATTGAAGTGGTTATTTGACAGCATTCTATAAGAAATATCCTCAGAATACCCACTCTGACGGGCCTGACCCAGCAGATTGAATCATGTATAAGCAGATTGGGGGCTGCACACACTTATTCTTGCATATTTCATTGTACATACAAAGCTCATAGGTTTTAAATGTTGTCAATGATGGAGCAGCATTGCATTTGTTGGTTGAATGGTTCGCTTCCAACAAAATTGTGGGGCGTCTACAGAATTTTCTTTTTCTGCCCTTCATTTCTTCTTTTATCCACATTGTAGACCTTCAAGATGGCATTTGTGACGTTTTCACATAAATAATGTGCTTTTATTCTTGAGTATCTTGAGTGTACATAATATTCTTGAGGCATCCTCTGTACTTTGATATGTTTTTTCCTAGGATCCCTAAGAATCACGTCATTTGCACATGTCAATAGCAGCTCAGTTGAAAAGTGCTCAACCACCCCGAGAAGGTTCAGCTTGTTTGCAGAAGACAGAAATGCCCTCCCCACCACATCAAAAAACATGTCAATGTAGTGGAAATGGAGGAAGAAAATATTATACAAAATGTAATTTTGCATCATTGGCCATATATGCCCCTGGTATCTATTGAACCACATCATTTTTCTTTGCTAGTGTGCCTTCCTTACATGGTTGAAAATCTACCACAAACGGTGGACTGGAAGTGTAATAGTGAGGGTATCTTGAAAGAAACATGTCGATTAATAAAGAGTACCTCAAAAAGATTACAAAAACTCAGCCAAAAAATATTATATCATAGGCCCTGGGGTGGTGAAATTTTTTTTTTTTTTTCCTCTCTATGTTCTTCTTTTGTCCAGCACAACTTGAACCCCAAATACAGGGTCATAGTCAGATCAAGCAACTGCCTGAAACAAAGCCTCACTGAGTTAACCCAGTTTCACTTACCAATTACTATCACCAAATCATCAGGATTAGATGTAACTCCGTCAAATTGAACAAGGAACTCTGACTTCAATCTTCTACTGGCATCGTGCTCATTGGCTAACCTTGTTGACATGATGCTATCAATCTGTTGACACAAACAGATTAGAAATTCCATTAAGTCCCAGAAGAAAAATTAAGAATTGTAGACATTAGCTGCATGAACCAGAAGCAGGAACGAGAGCAAGAATGGGAGAGCGGACAATTACAGATATTTCTTAAATTGGGAGCACGGAGGGAGCGTTAAATTGCTATATATATTCCATGTACAAGAAATGGCACTAAATGAACCATTCAAGCACTATATATCAAAATAAAATCAATAGTAAGTAATACAACAACAACAACAACAACAAAACCCAGTGCCTTAAGGGCTCCCGCATGTGGAGGGTCTGGGAGAGGAGGATGTACGCAGCCTTGCCCCTTCAGGGTGCTACCCTAAAGAGAAGCTGTGTCCGAGAACCCCCGACCTGAGAAGTATAAAGGCACAAAAGCATAGAAGCACACAAGCATAAAAGCATAAAAGCATGCAAGCATCTAAGCATAAGGGCATAGGACACGAGATAAAGCAAGCCAATAGAGAGCATACACAGTAATAGGCAATAACGCGACAGAGCAACGGAACACAATGCCCCAACACACGGCCAAAATTGCATACAATCAAGCAGGTATACATATAGGCCTAGGGGTGCTAGTACTAGCTTGGATGAGCTCCGCTATTTTAACCCGCTATATCGGGCACACCTATGCTTACCCTCCACTCAACTCTATCTAGGGCCATCTCCTCATTTAGGTTGAGGTGGGTGATCAAGAAAATTGACTCCAAGACGTCCACATGATTCATTCATTCTTTGAAGTGAGGGATATAATTAACTAACAAATCTGATATGTATCTTCTTATCAACATCTTTCAACAATTGTTCTAATCCTATTTTCATTGAGCTTGATATGAATTTGAAGCATAAATGTGACTTCAAAACACGAAGTCACCTTCCTAAGCATGAAAGGTCGGCAATTTAGGGAGATTCCTGCAATTGTGGTTCAGAGAAATTCACCTGACATCCTCCTATAACAAGAATATTAACATTCGCCCAATGTTATTAAAATCGCGATTCAACTCGTAAAATTGTACAATTTTACGATTCTGCTTTAACCTACCGATTTAAATCGCCTAAAAATCGCATTGAAGTAGAATCAGACCTGAATCAGAGCTGAATCGTTAGAATAGGTTCAAAATCGCTAAAATCGCGATTCTGAACCGATTCTGCACGATTCAACTCGTGCTTTGGTGTGCGGCACGTGCAAGGCACGTGCTTGCTTGAAAATAATTTTAAAAAAAAAAATTTCCGTCTTTTTTTAATTTGCACCCTCTTTCTTCTCCCCCTGTCCTCCCTCTCGCGAGTCGACGCTAACCCTAACCCCTCTCTCTCTGCTCTGGTGGTCTCACGCCTTCACCGGTGCCGCTTCGATGACGACGACGACTCCCCGGCTTCCACGGCGATGACAAGTCTCCCCAGCTTCAACGACAACCCCGGCTTCATCGGTCCAACTATCGGTCCCAGAGTATTCCATGCTCTCCATCTGCCTAAGTCTTTTCTTTCTCTCATTAAAAGGTTAGTTTTCAATGCCAAACTCAAATAATTTAGATTTTAATGCATTTTTTTACATTTTTGTATAATATATTAAGCCCTAACTTTCAATATTAATCTCATCTTTGATTTTACATTTTTTTATTAATTATTGAAGTAAAAATCTACTATTAACTGATCATTTTGAGGATGTTCTGCTGTTTTACTACTGAAATTGAGAATGTAACTAATATAATTTTAGTCCTAGTTCATAAGTTTTTACTTATGTCATTCATAGGTTTTATATATTGCATTTGGGCTTAATTTGTGAAATTACATCTGGGTTTTTACTATTTTAGTACTTAAATTGAGAGTGTAATTAATGTAATTTTATCATATATTTGAGAACTGTTATACTAATTTTGTCAATATAAATAATTACTTACACCAGAAAGTAGAATCTTACGATTCTCGATTCGATTCTACGATTCCGATTCTGCTGACCCCTCATCGATTCTACGTAGAATCCCGATTTTGACAACCTTGCATTCGCCTAATTAATTAACATAGAGTGAACATATAAGTCTCTTTAATATCAAGAAACAACCTTTAGATGTACGTGTTACTCTCATCCTGGAGTCTACGAGACTCAGTGCTTTGTATGCTCAGTGATCTTCTATTATTGTGAACATACATGAGATCATTCACTGCATAGAATAGGCCAGGAAATTCAATTCCAAGGATAGTTGCAAAGATGAAACTATGTCAAGGAACATATATGACAACCAAGAAGGGCGAAAATATCGCATTTGCTATTTTTAGACATCTAATAAATTTTTCACCTATCATCAAAACAGAATTTGTAAGAAGAAAAAGCAAATTCTTCATTTTTAAAAATCCCAACATGGCAATTTCTTTCACATCAATTACAACCATGTTAAATAGCCAATAAGGTTTTATTACATGATGGATTATTTAATTATTACAAGGAGCTCAACTTTATTTACGTTATTGATACACAAAATGATGCATAGATCATGTACAAGCAAGGAGATAGCGTCACATGTCAAAACAACAGGCACTTAAGATGCATAAGCGTTATAAGGAAAAACTTTAGACTGATGTAACAAAGAAAGCTCCAGGGTTGTTTGATCTAAACTAGACCAGTACAATCTTCATCAGCCAGGCACCTATATAAGTTTAAATTTATCTCAGCTCAGTCAAGAAAACACAATCCGCTTTACCTTACAAGAAGTATATTACTTAATGGGCAGGACTATCCTTTCCAAAATGTACAATACTTCGAGTCTCTTATGATTTAGAAACTTAATTCATTTTTATTTATGTACTTCAAGGAATTGGGAGGATGATTAACATATATGTACGAACGACATGCTGTAGGCATAATACAGAAGGATAAATGCATAGTGTTGCAGGATTCAGAATGGAGTGTGTATTTCCCCCCATTCAGCCCCAGGATCAAGAAAGGCTCGGTAAGCAGTGGCTGGTCAAATTCAAAGCAATGTTTGTGTAAAACATTGCTTTGAAAGATACCATGGTTACTACAGAAACAGGATTGTGGCGGGTCTTTGCTTCCCATGTGGTCCTTTCCTTTACAAGGGGAGGGAAAAGGTTGTCAATCTTCTCTCGACAAGGGCAATTAGATCTATTTCAATTTCTCTCCTCCAGACTGCAGACGACGACCACTGACATCTGTGCTATAAAGGTTTATTGGCGCTATATGTGTTATGTAATTAACCAAAGCAGTAACGTATGACTATGTGGTAATAGAGACAAGACGAATAACCAAAAAATAAGATGTCAATGTACTTCTTAGCTTACCTCAAAGAGAAAAGGAAACAGCTTATATCAATAATAGCATTAGATTAAATAGAATTAAGAGCATTTAGGAATAAAGAGCATTTAGATAACAGAACAGACATGGAATAGCAAAGTGAAAACATACTTCATCCATAAAAATGACAGATGGCTGCCTTGAGATTGCAACCATGAAAAGGGTCCGAACAAGCTTCTCACCCTCTCCTACCTGTCAGCACATGAAAATATGCAAGTGACCAATAAGAACTTAAACAAACCAAAACTAACAGAGACAATGAAGTTCGTGTAAGAAAAAACATACCCACTTGGATGTCAGGGTAGATGCGGACACATTAAAAAATGTTGCATTGGATTCCGAGGCAACTGCTTTAGCGAGCATTGTTTTTCCATTACCTGGAGGGCCAAACAGAAGCAGGCCTGTAACAAGAATAAAAAATTATATCTACATTAGATTCCCAGTCCTGTTAAACAATTTATTTTGCAAATAAAAATCTAAAAGGCCTAACCTCTAGGAGGCCTCCTCAGGCCAGTGAACAAGTCTCTCCGTTTGGTTGGCAGGATAACCATTTCAAATAAAGTTTGCTTTGCTTTGTCGAGACCAGCTGTGGAAAAGGGCAAACGTTTAAACCATAAACACATGAACATCGATCTCTGACGGCAAAAATGAATGAATTTTTCTCACCTACATCTTCCCATTTCACAGAAGGACTTCTATCCACAATTACAGTGTTTATCATTTCCGCTAGTTTCGGGTCATAGCCACCACTTTCTTGACTTGACACTGAAGCCCCTGTTGACACTGAAGCCCCTGTCTTATCTGCCTGACTCCCAGCAGCATTGCCAAGTTTTGGTGATCTCTGTTGAGCAGCCTTTGTGTTTTTTGATACTACAGGCGAGACTTTAACGCCTTGCGGACGAGGTGATGGGATCTGAGGAGAAATAGTGACTTAGAAATTTCTTCCTTCGGAATGATAACTTTGTTTAACTTTAAGAAACGAGGATGGGACAGACAAAGTCAACCAGCTGCAGGGAAGGCCACAGAGCTCCCGACAACAAAGGGAAAGTGATTATTGAAGAACCCTGAAGAAATTCAAGCCCCTCTTCGCTAATTGGGTTCGGCTACATTGGTCCCATATTCCATCCTATACTATTAAGGGGCACATCTTTCGTCAAACCCATGTCAGCAACATGATGCCCAAGTGTTTACCCTTACATGCCCTTCTAACCTCCTATGTGAGTATCCTCCAACCCATAACCAGAGCAGTACGAGTCTCCTTTACACATATGCTCCCTTCTATTGAAGAGCCCCCATTCAAGAAAAGGAAAAGACAGACGAGAAGAACAATGCATTAACTCCCTAATTTTTTCCTTTGTAAAATTGGACTTGGATTTAGGATTATCACTTACCATTTTCACTCAAGGCCATAATGGAAAATTTTTAATATACTTCCTTTTTTCCTGATAATCTGTCTATTCTTGTAAAACCAACTTTTTAACACAGCAAAAAATGACTCACATATTTACATTACTATAAAATAAATAAAGGATTCTTCCTACAACCCACACGTGAGTCCAGTTTCCACAACTATACTTCAGAAAAACAGAACCAACTTCATACTCAAAATGTTGTTGGACAAACCAATCTGTTTGGTTCCATTTTTCAAGTAGCAGGATTTTGCTTTTCTCATACTATATCAATTTTACATGTTGGATAAGACTGTAATTCAAGTCATATTAGCACTCCTAAGCACTTTCTAGAAGCCCTCCCGTCAGTGAAACCGTGTGTAATAGTTTCTACACAGGATGACTTCTCTTTTCCACCTTCCAACAAGATATCTTTTATCATCATAATCAGATAAGATGAGGCTGAAAAGAGGGAAGCAAATCAGATGTTTATGTGGACTGACTGAAATAGAAAAATAGGTTAAAGTGTTATCAAGATTTTACACGAGTTCCTATTTTGCTTTCATACACACTGCAAAACTGTCTGTATAAATAAACTAACAATCCAAGATCACAACAAACAGCATAAATCCAAGGTAAATTTTATTAATGGTGCGCATGATGCAATCAGTTCTTGCCAAGTAATACCAAGGAATGAGATCTAAGGAATCCTTCACGAATTTGGAAGGCAAGATGATCTCTATTTCAGCACCAATGAAATCCAACGCCCCCATTGCCCTTTTAATCTCAGATGTTTAACTAGAAAAAAATAGAATTGTTCTGTTCTAGTTTAACTAGTAGAATTGTTCTGTTCTACAACGTTATCACCCCTCCAAAGTAGAGGGAAATTGTTTGGGCAACATGCATGGAAGCTTGTTCATTGACATGCCATCCAAACAAAGTGGTAACATGCTCAATATACTTCAACGACTTCATATTTCATATTATGCCCAGTGGCAAGGGAAAAAGAATAGACATACAATCCAATCTAGTGAGTCCATACCTTTTCCATAGTAGTGCCACCTGAAAAGCAAGAGAGGAAAAGCAACTAAGATATCATTATCAGTTGAATAAAGAAAAGGTGAGATGATTGTTCAGTGAAACGTACAATATGAGATCCAAACCTGTCCTTTGACTCAAAGATCGAAGTCTCTCAGATACTTGACTCTGCCATTTTGATATCTTCTGATGATAAGAATTCACCTTCTGTTGTTCACTACAGCAAAAGGAAAGAAATGCATTTAAGGAAAGAAAGAAAACTATGATAGTTTTATCATTTCCTAGGCTGGACAAAATCCAGAAGAATACTGTCGAATCAAATCCAACCTTAGAGAAATGTGGATACTGAAACATTATTTTCTTGGCAGGTAAGAACCATCCCTTAGAATAGTCAATGCAACAAATATCTTGGATAACAGAGAAAAGTATCATTGACCAACAATTTCTAATGCATACTACAACTTTCCCCTCAAAAGAAAAAGCTACAGTTTACTTGAGGATGGAGATAAATACAAGAGGATCGTTGAAAAGATAATGCAGTGACAACTTTGATTTTTTGGATAACTAACCTTTTCTTTAGTCCTCTTGATTAAAAAGGTAAATAACACGACCAAGATGCTACCTGAGAAAAAAAGAAGCCCAAGATAAACAACACCCTCCGCACTCCCTAGAGTAAATGACCATCAACAATTAACTGAGGTCCAAAGATTAAAGCCATCTGCCAAATTCATTGCTCATAGTCACGCTACTTCAATGCTATGCCTTGGATGCAATTATCATTTGATTTTTTTAACAATGGGACCAATATATAAAAAGGTGTCGCCTTCATTGCTCGTTGCATCTTTTCTCTTTGGTAAGTCTCAAAAGGAGGAATAAGTACATTGGATCTCTTTAGCAACCCTTTACTCACAATGGCAAACTGCAAAGCCAGCTAAAGAATAGTTTATCAACCCGTTCAATCATCTCCTAAAAGAACCCTCCCTTATTGACCCTATTTGAACAGCTTTGATCCATAAAGGAAAGCCAATCACCACAACAAATCGAGCTATTGTAGAGACACTACTAACCTTACCTTTTCAGTGAGATAATATAAGGAACTGAAGTTTAGTAATTGACCTCCTATTTATAATCATAATCAGGATATCCTTTGGTTTTCTTACAACCCCATAACCTTTGGTTTTCTTATAACCCCAGTTTATTTGTATAGTATTACAATTACTGTGTGTTTTCAATATCTAAATTACTTCTTGTGGCTCTTGACTTACAAGATTTAATTCATAAACCTTGTATTATTGCATATGTTATTAGTACTATAACCTATGCAACGTTTAGCCTATCCTCTTTAGTGTACTTAACCTTTATATACTCTTTCCTTCTTCTAAAAATGGCACCCCCTAGCCAACTCTCATCATCCACATCTCATATTTTCTCCACAAGCAAATGAAAGTGAGGATTGCGAGAGAAGGGAGCCAAAGTCCAGGAAGGCTACACTATTGCTTGGGATTTCAAGGGAGCTTATTTCTTCAAGTAAGTAGCTTATTCGTTAACTCTTTCCCCCCATTTGGCTAAAAATCTCTATGAATTTCCGATCTATTTATTTGTAGCTGAGTTTTATGATTTTCTCAAAATTATTTAAGACTTCCTTTTTACACACCGTGTATTAGGATCTTTACCCCTCTATGTTCAAAACTAAAATCGGATCAAGCATGTCAAGGTTTGAGGAATATGGAGTTTAACATTCGTTACTGTTATATTTCTCTGATTTATGTCACTTTGGAAATATGGTTGGATTTATGTTTTATGATACATGGAATGTATTATGCATTCTATATTTTGACTTATTATGCTCTATTTTGTGGCTGTTAGTAGTGCATTGTGTAGAACATTCCTTCGAACTCGATGTTGGCCAAGGACCCTTTTAAGATAGCCAATTCTGAGCCCTGCTATAGTAATTATATGCAACCACAATCTACATGGCTTAGGTGCTTATTGCTCATCCTAAGTTTTCCTACATAACTTGTAATATATCTTTAACTTATAATTTTGATGTATTATTTATGTACTGAAGTATGCTTGATCATTATTTTGGTTGGCAGATTTGTCACTTACAGGGCTTTGTACTTAACCTGTCGTTTACCAACTTTCAACTGGTCATAATTTGAAGGCCCATATCATCTCAAAAACCCAATTCCCATTTCCACCATACATATAAACACGCAATCTAAACCAAAATTGAGTTCACAAAATCACATAATCACCCCAGTAAATGCAAAATCAACTTACACAGCAAGTAATCTAAACCTTACCTCGCCGAAATATACGTCGGCGCCCACGTCGAAGCACCTTCAGCAAGTATCCTTTGAGCATTTCTATAGTGCAAAATCGCATCTTCCGCCAACCCCCACTCTTCAGCCCTAACAGCCTTGGCAATCTCCTCTTTTGCCAAATCAAAGTAGCCTTTCAGCTTATACGCAGTTCGTTCATTCACAACCGAATTTCCACCCACACCTTCCATCGACGGCGATCGATTATCGGACGGGTTAGGGTTAGGGTTAGGGTTAGGGTTAGGGTGGTATGGGTGATCAGAATTTGTGAAGATCGAGCTCAGTGAATCGACGAATCCTTTCAGAAAGCTCATCTATAGTGAATTGCTTTAGGATCGTTTGCTGTTATCTGTCGAACAAAATCAAATTTGAAGAACAAAAATGAAAATTGATTGATGCCAAGTTATGAACAATGTGATTTCAACTAATTTATTTGTTTAAATTGGTTCTTTTTTTCAAATGTTCATAGTACTTACTTATATTTTAGTACCAACATTTTAAAAATAATAAAATAAATATTGTTATTTTTGAATTATTAAAAGAATTGTTTAAATTAGTTCATATTGAGGATAAGCTTTTCAGGTTAAAATTTCTCATAAACAGCCTCTCTTCAGGGTAGCTCCTAGAAGAGATAGGCTGCGTACATCTACCCTCAAATCCTGTTTTTATAGGAGCCCTTGGAGGCACTAGGTTTGTTGTTGTTGTTGTTATAAAAGAATTTCTATGCTCTTTCCATCCCAAGTTTAATTTTTGCTACAGTATTAAAAATGGAGCTTTAAAGAAAAATTTTCCTCTCTATTTCAAACTCCTTTTTTAGGCTTCATCTTTTATATTTTTTATTTATTTTAATAGTTAATATTATCTATAATATTTTAATTAATTTAAGATAAATATATTAAAAATAAATAAGATTAAAAAATAATTAACTATAATGACAGAATGAATTAAGACCATGAAAAATTAGGATTTATGTTAGTAAAAATTATCTTAATATGAATAATTGAATAGAAAAAGTTACTCAATTTAACGTATAAAAAATTATTAATATTTAAAATAAAATTTAATATATTTTATTAATTAAAAATAATAAAAACATATAAATTAAAATAAAAATAATAATAAAAAAAAAAGAAAAGGAAGTCCTATTTACGGGACTTCAGAATTAAAGCCGCATGAATTCGTTTTATGCTAACCATATTTTTAAACTAATTAAACAGAAATAGATAATTTATATATAATATAATATCTTAAATTTTGTGCTTATATAGTAATAATAAGAATATTGAAAGGTATTTTTATAATTTTGCTATAACAATTCCAAAAAAATAATTGAAGCGTCAGCTTTATCGATGGACAATGATATCGTCAGCTAGAGATGGGTTTTTTTATTAATATAATAAAAACTTAAGGGATTTTTTATTAATTTTTTTATCATAGGCTTTTTTCTTAAAAATATTAAAGTACTAAAATATAAATAACTCTTTATTTTAAATAAGAAAAATTATCACGTAGGTATCCTGAATTTGACCATTTATCACTTAGATATAATGAGGAAGCCTAAAGTTTGAATATTTTATCACCAATGTACCCTATGTCTAAAATTAATAAATTTTTATAAGAATTTAACCAATTATATACATAAATTGTTGATATAGCACATGATTACATTGATATACATAAGTTATATCAATATTTTCATAAAAATATAGCAAATTGCGATGAAATATTCTCTAAATATTGATGTAAGCTTTCTAAATATTGCCAAAATTAGGTGTCATATTAGCATTTTCAGCAAAAAAATATCAAATTTTAATGAAAATGCTAATATTTTGTCGAAGTTATGTACAATTTTAGCATTTTTCCACGAAAATCCATCGATTCGATAAAAAGTGAACTGATTGATAAAATTTTAAAATTTTAAGGTACCTAATTGATAAAGTGTTTAAACTGCAAAGTGTCTGATTGTATATATTGAAATGTCAGTGTACAACAATACAACAGTTCTAGTGCCACAAAGGCTCCCGCATACGCAGGGTCTCGGGGGGATGGATGTACGCAACCTTCCCCCTTTAGGAAGCTACCTTAAAGGGAGGCTATTTCCGATGACCCCCAACCTGAGAGGCATGTCATCAGAGAAGCCTAGAACCTGGAATCATGAGAGCAATATGAAATTAGAGCGGTACAAGCACAAGCCAAGCCCTACACAACACAATACAATGGAAGGTCCCTGCTGGCAAATAGACAACACGTATGCAAATGCTCAATAGTACAAGTACACAAATAAGAGAATAAGTGTGCCAACGTGTGCGCCAAAGAGGAAGTCAAGACACCAAGAGACACTAGTGCAAACAATAATAGGATGCGCTACTCTAAGCCGCTACCTCGACTACCCCTATGCTCACTCTCCAACGAGCTCTATCTAAGGCCATCTCCTCCCGTAGGTTTAGGTGGGTGAAATCTTGTTGGATCATCTCAAACCATCTCTTATTTGGCTTGCCTCTCTCTCTCCTCCCCAGCGTAGTATGGAATTGTTCGCATCTCCTGACCGAAGCAGTGGGCGGTCTCCTCCTAACATGACCAAACCACCTTAAACGCTGCTCCCTTAACTTATCCTCAATGGGGGCCACGCCCAATTTGCCTCTTATGAAGTTTTTCTTCATCCTATCCTTCCTTGTGTGCCCGCACATCCATCGCAGCAATCTCATCTCCGCCACCTTCATCTTTTGCGTGTATTGTTGTTTCAATGTACGAAAGTGGTAAATGATTAAACCTCAGGGTAACTAATTGATAATTTTTCTTAAAATAATCTTTATCTTTCATGAATTTGTTCAAAATGATCTTTCATCTTTTTTTTGGTTCAAAATTATCTTTAATGTCAGTTAAAAAAAAAATCCCTTATATTTTATTTTATAACAAAATTTAGCCCCCTACTCATTGACCAAAGTTAGATAAAATTTAAAAACATTAATGACTAATTGTGTCGTAAATAGAACATTGGAGACCATTATAAACAAAAATAAAAATAAAAGACCGATATAAATAAACTTAAAACCATTAGAGCCCAATTTGAACAAAAGAAAAAATTATCTTAAACAAAATTAAAAATATTAGGAAGTAATGGCGTAAATAACTCAAACATATATTATTCAAGTATTTTTACAACGTGCTTCTTTTGTATTACTGAGCTCACTAGACACATCCAAGGAGAGGTACCTTGGTGTATGCTTTTTGCAGATGACATAGTTTTGGTAGGGGATTCCCGAGCGAACATAAACGAGAAGTTGGAATTGTGGAGAGGTGCTTTAGAATCAAAGGGTTTAAGGATTGGCAAATCTAAGACTGAGTACTTGGAATTCAAATTCGATCATTCCACCATGATTAGCATAGAGGAGGTCAAGATCGAATCGGAGACCTTACCGAGTAAGGAAAGTTTCAAATACCTAGGATCCATGATACACAAGAATGGCGAGGTGGATGAGGATGTCAACAACAGGATTAAAGTAGGCTGGCAGAAGTGGAGGATGGCATCCGGGGTGCTGTGTGATAGAAAGTTCCCGTTAAAGCTAAAGAAAAAATACTATAGGACGTAATAAGACCGGTTATGTTATATGGGGCAGAGTGTCAACCAATAAAACAGAATCAGACACAGAGGATGAAGGTAGCAGAGATGAGGATGTTGCACTGGATGTGTGGCCACACAAGGAATGATAGGATTAGGAACGATGTAATAAGAGGTAAACTGGGTGTAGCCTCGATCGAGGATAAATTGCGGGAGCACCGCCTAAGATGGTTTGGACATGTTAGCAGGAGACCGACTACAGCCCCAGTCAGGAGGTGTGAACAGCTTTAGACGATGCTAGGTATGAGAGGGAGGGGAAGGCCAAAGAGGAGTTGGCCGGAGACGATCCGTCACGACTTAACCCACCTAAACCTGAGAGAGGAGATGGCCTCAGATAGGGCACGATGGAGGGCTAGCATAAGGGTAGCGGATGTGGCAGCGTAGAATAGGGCGGCGAGCAACTTGTAATTTAAGATTCCTAGGCAGTCATAGCTGCATGTGGTGCACTTATATACTGATTAGTTTATTCTCTGATAACTCGGCTGTTTTCTTGGCTTACATACATACTTAAATGCTTGCATGTCTATTTCCTTCATTCATTTGGCGATAAATTGATGGTTTTATTTGCAGGCGCTCCTGTACTTCAGGTTGGAGGTCCTCGGAAACAGTCTTCTTTCCACTCGGAAGGGGTATGGCTGCGTACATATACCCCTCCCAGACCCTGCTTTTGCAGGATCCGCGAGGCACTGGGATTGTTATTGTTGTTCTTTTGTATTACGACTTTGTCACTAATTATTGAATAAATATATATTATTCAAGTATTTTAATATTTTAGTGTACAATAAATATTTTAAGGTTTAAATGTTTTATTATTTGGACACGTTTCACCGTATTAATGTAGTGCACTTTTTATGAGATTGGACAAACTTTTGATGACAAATAATAAGATAGTATATGATTCTAACAATATATATGTATTATGTCAATATTTTTAACGAAAAATTTGCAAAATTATTGCAAATTTTTACTATCATTGTGATAGATGGTACCGATATATTATTGAAATCATGTGTTATAATAGCATTTGTGGTAAACAATGACTAAACTATAACAAATGATACATAATAGCATCTCAGGGTTGGGGGCACTGCATACATTTTACCCTCCTCAAACCTTGTCTTAGTTGGAGCCTCTTTAAATCACTGGAGTGTTATTTTGTTGTCGTTGTTGTTGTATCTTCCATCCAACCCCCCTTTTTGATTTTGCAAATATTCATGGATTCCGGCTAAGGGTACTAAGTGTCCCCTATGGACATCGCCTAGTGGCAAATAATACCGGTGGTCTTACACGACAACTAAATTCGAATCTCCACTATGGTACTTGTGACTCCCCTTTAGGAGGATTTTAAGAGGTATTTCCCCTCCCCCCCTAACGGCTGACCTATCAAAAAAAAAAAGATATCGAATGAATTTTTTTCCAATAACTCGAAATACCTAATTGTATATCTTGAAATGTTATATCTAAAAGTCTCAACCTATAACTGATACTCATGCCAGTGAGGGCCCTGACCTTTTTTCAGATAATGTGTGCAATATGTCACAAGAATAAGAGAGTCGATTTAAATGAGAACTATAACTTCTGTTTATTTTAATTCTAATTTGACTATGAGTCAATATGTCAACCACTTATATGATATATTAAGATAATAAAAGGCAAAACCCCACTAGAATAAGAGAGTCGATTTACTGAGAACTGTAACTTTTATTTCTGTAGATGAAACCCCTCCTCTCCCATAATTGATCATCAAATTGACTCTTAATTAAGGCCCCTAATACTCATACCCTTTTTAGAGGTACAATCTCCGGCACTAAGGTTCGGTAACATGGAGTGTAAAGGATTCGGTAGTTTTCTCAGTTAATCTACACGATTCACAAGACGATCTACTGAAGGTAGCAAGATAAGTGTAGATCCATAACAATTGAAGTATACCTAAACTTTGTGTTTATATTTATATTTCTCTACAACAAATTATAAATTCAATGCCTAGAATCCTTATCGGGCCGTCCTACCACACTTTAATTCGTGTTCGCACAAAAGGTCTAGTTACACCAAGCCAATCGTCAGGCCAACATTTTTTAAACTTGTTTGTGCTCGAACCAACGCAACAGCTTCAGACTGAGCTCGCTTTATTTAGACTCGTTTAAGCTCAATTGAGACCTATTTAAGCATTATATATTTTGCTCAAGCTCGAACACTTAGGCTTGGTCTTTGTTTCATTATACACATTTAGGTTCCGTTTGTTTTAGAGGAAAATGTGATTCTAGGAATTGGTTTTCATATTTTCCTTTGTTTGGCGCACTTTTTTTGACGGAAAAACTTTTCTAACGGAAAATGTTTTCCCCCAATGGAGGGAAAATAACTTCCCTTGTAAAATAAGGGAAGTTACAATTCTAAGTGGCACAAGAGCCTTTGC
Source organism: Simmondsia chinensis (assembly GCA_018398585.1). Taxonomy (NCBI): domain Eukaryota; kingdom Viridiplantae; phylum Streptophyta; class Magnoliopsida; order Caryophyllales; family Simmondsiaceae; genus Simmondsia; species Simmondsia chinensis. The sequence goes on along the minus strand of JAGTTD010000007.1, from coordinate 3,244,544 downwards.
AGTAATTATCGTGCGGATATGGATCGAACCGAAATTAACCGAATTGGAACGTAAACTTTAACGTCATAATGCTTAATAGGAATTAGACTGAATAATCAAATAAAGCCAGATGTTACTTTATCATGGTTTTAAAATAAACAATTTTCATTATTTTGAATTACTATATAATATTATATAGGGAAGTTATCAATTAGGTACCTTGGGATTTGAACGTTTATTACATAACTTTGATAGTTAATTTTATTTTTCTATTACCTTTTATATATGTTGGATTACTACTTATATTGTCCTATAATAAGATGTAAAATGATTTATGAAAAATATTTCTTTTAAACTATATACGAAAACATTAATGTGGAAGCAAGTTTTCCTTTAAAACAAACAAAGGAAAACCTCAATCGGATTTCAATTTTCTTGAAAAACCTTTTCCAAAGAAAAATATATTCCTAGAATCCACTTTTTCTACGAAACAAACGGAGCCTTAGATTAAGAATTTATATCAAGATTTACTAATTTAAATTTGTAAATATTTAAGCTCAAGCTCGACTCATGCAATATAGTATTTCAAACTTTGTAATGAGCAACTTATGAGGATTCATAAGCTTGCTCAACTTCTTTATACTCGTAGTCACTGATTGCCTAGTTTCTCAAACTTATATAGATGTTCTTTATGTTTTCTGTCACATCTGCTAACTTTGAGATGGTTTGGTAGTTAAATCCTCGTGCTTTTAGTAACGTCCCGAGTTCAACGTTTTCTAACTCTTTTTTTTCCCAAATTATCGGTCTCTATATAAAAAATTTGTAAATCTTCTTACCAGTACAAGTAATAAAAATACAGATTTCAGCTAGTTTATATAGCAAAGTCTTTCGGAGTTAGTTTCTAAGATCTAAGATTAAATACAACCTTGGAGGATTTGGGAGTTTTGCTGAAAGTAGCCTCTTGTACAAATACTACAACAACAATAACAAACCCCATGCTTCAAGGGCTCCCGCCTAAGCAGGGTCTGGAGGGAGTAGATATACGCAACCTTACCCCTTCAGGATGTAACCCTACAGAGAGGCTGTTTTTCGAGAAACCCCAACCTTATAGGGTTGGCAACACGAGGACTTTCCAAAAGGTCACCCATCCTGGTACTACTCTCAACCAAGCACGCTTAACTTAGGAGCCTAATGGAATTCAGCATATTAGTGCCTGATAAATAAAGCCTAACATGCACAAATAATAATAATAATAACAATAAATATATGTCTTATGTAAGCTTGGTACAATAAATGGAATTTGTTACTTGTCATTGTCATAGTCTACAGATAATATTAAATCATTTAAGGCGGTGTTTGTTTTTTTTTTCTTTTTTTTTTTGTAATTTTAAATTTTAAATAAAAAAATGGATTTTTGAAATGACAGTTTTTTGCTTTTATTTTTTATTTTTAGTAATCACTTAAATTACGAAAAAAATTGAAAGATAAAAAATAACGAAAAAAGAAACAATAATGAACAAACACTGAGGCCTTGTTTTGTTAGCACGGAATTTGAGTTCTTGTGGAAGTTGTATTTCCTAATAAATTAATTCTCGTGTCAACTTTTAAATAAGTAGGTACGAAATATTTGATTGTCAGGATAAGAAATAAGACTTTCTCGGGAGATTAGTTAAGTTACTTTCTACTTTTTAAAGGAATTAAAAATTGTAAAGCAGTTCTCACTTCCCGCATTCTGCCAACTTCCTAGTAATCAAATAAGAGGCCAAATCCCTACTTTCTATGAATTCATACTTTCTGTATCTACTTCCTGACAACCAAATAAGGTCTAAGTATTTGTGTCCTTGCGCTTTCCCTTTCCTACCTTTTCTTTCTTGGATTATTTTTATATAAGACCGGACATAACTTCAAGCGATCCAAGCAACTGCTTAAGGCTCCCAAAATTTAGAAGCCCCTAATTTTTGGAGTTATGATTTTTAAAGTATCAATTGTTAATATTATTAAGTTTTATGATCCTAATTTTTATAATTTGCTGTATTGGCCCCATTTAAAAACTTTTGCTTAGAACTCCAAAAATGTCAGGACCAGCCCTATTTCTATAAAGTCAACTTGTAAAATGGATAATACATACCTAAAGTAGATATACGGGTCAAGTGTAACAGAGAAGCCCAATAGAATAGGAGTGAGTTCGGCCCAAGAGGGGAAGGAAATCCTTGTAAATAGGCATAAAAAAGTAATCAATAAAAATTAATATTATTTTTTATCTTTTCTTCATTATCTCTTTACTTTCAATATTTTACAAAATTTAGTTTTAGTCTGCTTTTCATTTTAGATCGTATTATTATTGATATCAAAGCTAAGAGAGATAAGAGATAAGATATTTTATAATATTTAAATATTTTAAATAATTAAACTACATTTAAATATTTAAAATATTTATTTAATCTTTAAATTATTATTAAATGTTTAAAATATTTATTAAATATTTTAACTATTTTTAAATATATGAACTTTTTTAATTACCTCTCAAATCCTTCAAATCTAGAAACATAGAAAAAATTTTGTCCCCTTCATCTATTATGGTCACTGCACACTCGGAGGAGATAGTGCAATAGTTTTAACCTTATTTCGGGATAAAATTTTTTATATGATAAATTTTAATAATAAGCCAAGTAAAGTTAAAAGAAGGTGTAAGGATTACCCCTATAATTATTAATTATGACAGTTTGGAACAAAAAAGTATCTGACATCGGTGGGCAAGAGAAAAGTATACTAACTTATATGTTGATATATTTTCAAATTATATAATAAAATTTGTGAATGAAGTGTTTTAAAGTTGGTCCCAAATATGTGTTCTAAGTATTTTGATGTGTTTTGATATGTTTTGAGGTGTATTGGGATGTGTATCGACACACAGGGCTGTGTTTCGACACACATTCTTACAGAAACAGGGATGCAGAGGTGTGTGTCGATACACAGGGCCCGGGTGTTGACACACAAATCAACAGAACTGGGTCTGCGGAACTGTGTGTCGACACACAAGTGCAGTTTTTGCCCGATTTTGCGCGTTAACTTCCCGGGTTTTGCACCCCTTTTTGGGGTATATTTTGGGACGTCTTCTTTCACTTGATCTACTATATATTCCCCACCAATTTGATTGATGAAGGATTATGAAAAGTGTCTTTGCTTTTGAAAATAGTCATTCTCTTACATCTCCATATATCTCCCTTTACATTCTTTCACTCCACTTTTACTTGGTTATCGTTGTATCCCCGAGACTATTTCACACGCTGAAATAATAAGTCTTAAGGAAAGTGACTTCACGCCTCGAAACCTGAAGATCATATAGTTACCTGTTTTCCTTGATTTTACAAGTGTTAACTCCAACATTATATACCATAGGAGCTACTCCACCTTTTGCCAATTTGTTTTGGAATTGAACCTCCTTTAGTATATAACAATAATTAACCCCTCTTAACTCCATACCAAATACGCCATAAATATAAAATATCATATATGATAAAATATTACACCGAATAGCGTAGTTCTAATTCGCTTCAACATTGAACCTGATTAATCAAACTTCGGTCCGATTTCCATCCATACAATTCTATGTTATTCATTTTGATTTGATCCAAATTCAAACCTATGAACACTCGAGGTTTACCGAGAGGCATTTGAATGATGTCTTCCTTGTTTCCCTTTCAAAGTCCTTTTCCACGCAATGGGTGAAAAATATCAATTTTCTGAAAAAATCTTTCTCGTAAAATATATGAGCCAAACGGGAAAAAAAAGAGAAACTAATTCGTTAGGGAAGATTTGGCATCATCTTCGTTTTGTATTATTTGAAAACTAAAAATTATTTTTATCCCTGTATGAAGAAATAATTTTTTCTTACTTTTGACGTTTTATTTTCTATTTTTTATAGTTTAAGTGAAAACTAAAAATAGAAAATCAAGAATAATAATAAATTATTTTCAAAGTCTGATTTTTAATTTCTTAAAATGAAAATTATGAACAAAAGACGATTCCAAACATGCCCTAAAAATTTAAGGTATGTGTTTGTTATTGTTGGGGAATAAATAAATAGGTCAACGGGTCAACCACAGCACTAGCCTTGGCGGTAAATCCCTAGCGGTACTCATACACCCCTCACGGTAAGAGCCTAAGGCAGGACTCTAGCGGCTAAACCTTGACAACACACGCATATGCCTCACGGCGGTACCCCACATATTGCCATCACCTTGCTCACGGCCTATAGCTTCCCCGCTCTACCATCAATAACGGTATCCTCCTCAGGCACCTCTATACCATGAAGCACCACCTTATCGTGAAGCCCAAAAATGCCTCACTCACGGCATTAAAGCGTAACCGGGAGTCCCTGTCGGCATCACCCAGCATGAGCCATACTGCCAACTTCTGGCATTCACGGCATCTGCCACCCCTTGGCTCTACCGCATATACCAGGCATCACAGTACCCTTTGCTTCCCCAGTAAGCGTGTCCATGACGGTATATCTATCACAGTAGGACCTTCCTCACGGTAGTACCGTCCCCTCACCACAAGGCACAATACTGCCAGCCACAGCCACCCGAACACCACGTCATCACGGTTCTTAATCCCCTCTCCCTATTGCATACGAGGACACTAGCACGCGTCTAGCCAATCACCATCCGCCACCCGTCTAGCCATTCAACACCCAACACATGTCTTGACCCACCATATTAAGCAATCTCCTCCCTTCCTATAAATACTACCTTCTCTCCCCTCATTCAGGACAAGCTGAGCTCCCTACACCCCTCTCTAACAAGTCCGCTAGAGCTACAGACCACTCTCTCTCTCCCAAGAGACCCCACGTCTCTCTCTCTTCTCTCTATCCCAAGAGACCCCACGTCTCTCTCTCCTCTCTCTCCAGGGACCCCTTGTATCTCTTTCCTAAAGGTCGTCTCGTACTTTACTTCATGCTATTTATTTACGCATATTTATTATTATTTCGACCTTTACTGACTTAGGCATCGGAGGGGCCTCCCACGGTTCAAACCACCGTGAGTCTCTCTAACCGCCGTGCTCGTTTTGTAGGAATGTCCGGACCAAACACGCCAAGCTTGAGTTTGGCTCTTATCCTAAAAAACCTACTCAGTCTTGTTTGGAAAAATTGGAAACGTTTCTTCCTTTACTAACCCAACTAAAAATCCCTGAAACAGTTATATTTTTAATTTACAACTTTGGTTTTAAGAAACTAAAAATTGAATTTTGAATATAAATTTTTAAATTTTATTTCTTAGTTTCCATTCAAGTAAAAAGTAAAAAATAAAAAAAAAAATTAAGAATCAGGAAAATTTCTATATCATATGGGTTATTTGCACCAAAAGTCCCTAAATTTTGCTTATTGTGCCGTTTTAGTCCTCTTGCTTTTAATTATATCAATTTAGTTATTGTGTCAATTTAGTCATATAATTAAATTAAAGTTAAGTTAATGATATAATTCTTAATGGTGCAATCATGTTAGATGCAAGTAATCCACTACAAATCCATCTATTGACTCAATTTAACCCAACTTATTTCCAAACAATTAAAAATTTTACCAAATATTTAACATAAAATTTACTCTAAAGACTAAATTGACACGCTATAAATGATAGAGGGATAGAATTGACACAATTAAAGTACAAATACCAAATTGACATAACAAGCAAAATACATTTTTTTTGAATCACAAAGAAGCCCGGAGGCTAAGCAAGTAAAGTACATAAACCTTTGATATAAATAATCCTTATTTTTAAAATTTTAAAAATAAAAAATCATAAATAAAATATCTTGTGCACCTAAGTTCAGGTAAGGTAGGCCATCGTCATAAATGAAAACCAAACTCATATGCAGTGGTCCAAAACCACTGCACCGTACCCTTGTTATGTGACACTTATATTTGTTGGTATATTTTTAAAATAAAGTATTCTAAATTAATTTTTGTTAAGAACTCTAAATACGAGTCTAGTATATGAATTCTACATTAGAGTTGTGAGAGCGAAGAGATCAATTTATAAGACTAATGAGTTACTTTACTTAAAGTCAATTAATTTTAGGATGGAACCCCACTTGGACGTGTAAGTAGATTTCACATGTGCCAAATCCATGGATCGAGTCTAAAGGCCTGTTGAAATTTAATAGTTTTGGCTCAGATATGATTTGTCCCGATACATGGAATGGTGCGCGTAGAATGTAGATACATGTAATTATAAACATTCTCGGAAAGGTGTGTGTCAACATACAATCTTACAGAATATAGAAATGGGGTATGTGTACACACAACAGCTGTGTGGCAACCCATAGCTTCAACACGCAATGTAGTTTTGGCAATGATTTGGAAATGCTTTTGGGTTATCTTGAAGGGTTGTGTCCCTCCCTAGGCACATCTATAAATATACATAAAGTCCCACCAAATCATACTAGACAGAACACGACAAAAGCACTTGTAAATTGGTTTGAAAAGTACTTGAACAAAAACTTAAAATCTACATCATTCTCGTATTCTCTTGTCTCGATTATCCTTCCTCTCTACCCTCTTACTTTTACTTTGTTTTTTGGTTCCATTGTATCCTCGAGACTATTTCGACATCCAAAAAATAAGTTTTAAGGAAAATGATTCACTACATGCCTTGAGGCTGGTGACTGTTTAAATGTAGTTTCCCTAACAATTTTTAGGCCTTGTTTGGTTGTCAAAAAGTAAGCGCGAAAAATATAAAATTATGGGAAGTAGGGATTTGACTTTCTGTTTGGTTATTAGGAAGTTGGTATAAGGGAAGTAGAAATTGCTCAATAATTTTCAATTCATTCAAAACGTAGTAACTTACCTAACCCCTCCAAGATAAGTTTTAATTTATTTGTTTTTAACTAGATACCCCGGAGAAGTTTTATTTTCCATTATGACAATCAAACACTTTACATCTACATATACTTCATAAAAGTTGATACAACAATTGAATTCCTACAAAATTCAATTCCTGTGTCAACTAATATATATATATATAATTTATTTTATATAGATATTTATAAACATTTTATGTACATATTTTTTAAGTTTAATACTTTCTTATATATTAAATATATAAATTATTGATAAATTGCATAGTAATTGACATGGAGTGTCATGAAGATTGACTAAAATTTAATAAGTTGATTTTAATTAGCTTAATCTAGAAATATACAGAAATTTATTGTTATAATTTTACCATATAATAGAGCATCTCTCCATTTTATAGAGTATACCCCCAAATTTGTCAAGTGTATTAGGATTTTCGTTAAATTACTCTTTTACCCTTGTACTCTTATGTTTGCTCTAGGATTTTTCTTGTCGTTGTCTTAGGGTTTGCCATCTTTTCATCTCGTGTCCTTATAAATACCTGTGGTCATTCAATTATTTATGATGAATTAATAAAAAGTTAGTATTAGGAAAATATTTCAAAATTACTTGGCATATTAAGGAGAAGGACCGTGAGTAGGTCCATCGATCGAGGTGGAGCTCGATTGATCGAGAAAGTTACTTAAAAGCAGGACGCCTCCAGTAAGCAGGCCGATCGATCGGTGAAGTATCAATCGATCGGGAAGCGCAATTTTTCAACGCCTATATATTGAGACGTAGGGTTACGTCATTTAGTATCCAATTCGAAGTGAGGTTTTCCCCAGTGGTGTCGCCACAAATAAATTGAGTGTGAAAGAGAATTTTGTAATTCTTCTTTTGATTCAATAATAAAAGATCCAATCTTTGCCCGTGGTTTTCTCCCCTTTCGATTGTAAAGGGGTTTCCACGTAAATCATTGTGTCGATTGTTTCGTTTCTCTTTTAGTCCATTTATTTCTCGTTTTTGTTGTGGTATTTGATTCGATTGTGATCCGGGAGAATTGTTTATTTCCGTACAAATTGGTATTAGAGTCTGGTTCTTCGAATTGGTACAATGGCATCAGGTATTAAAACCGAGGTAGAGAAGTTCAATGGTCAGGGAAGCTTCGGTTTATGGCAAGTCTGTGTGAAAGGACTCCTGACTCAAAACGGCTTGAAGAAAGCACTGGAGGGGAAAGAGAAGAAACCCAAGACTATGACCAAGGCACAATGGGAAGAGATGGATGATAAGGCTCTTGCGGCGATTCATTTGTGTTTGGCTGATGATGTTCTGTCAGAGATTTTGGAGATAAAAACCGCAAAGGAGTTATGGGAGAAATTGTTAGGCATGTTTTGCTACAAGCCAGTCTCCAACAAACTCGTAGTAAAGCGTCGGTTGTTCACTTTCCATATGACAGAAGGTACATCTCTTAAAAACCATCATAGCGAGTTTACCTCTATTATACAAGAATTAAAGGAATTGGATGATGTCCCTAAGGACGAGGATCAAGCTATGAGATTACTGTGTTCGCTCTCTAATTAGTATAAGGGCTTCGTAGAAAGCATGATATACGGGGGTAAGCCAACCATTACTATTGATGAGGTGAAAAGAAACCTTGTGAGTAAAGAACGGGTAGATAGGGAGTTATCTGACTCGATGAATGACTCAGGTAGTGGTTTCCATGTGAGAGGTAGGCCAGAACATAGGGGATCCAATGGTGGGAAAAAGTCTAGGTCTAGATCTAGACATAAGAACCTGTCGTGTCATTATTGTCACAAGAAAGGGCAAATAAAGAAAGACTGTTACAAATACAAAAGTGAATCGAAAGAGGGTAACAGAGGTGACCAGGGCAAAGACAGGTCCGCTGAGGCTAGTGTTGTAAAGGAGGATAGTGAATGGGAGTTTCTATTAGTTGCTGATTCTCAGTCCAGGCCCAATGATAAGTGGGTCATGGATTCGGGTTGTTCATATCACGTTACTCCAAACAGAGACTGGTTTTCCACGTATAAGTCTATACAGGGTGGAGTTGTCTTGATGAGTAACGATGCTGCTTGTAAGGTAATGGGGATTGGGACAGTCCGTGTGAGAATATTTGACGGGGCTATTAGAGCCTTGCGTGATGTACGTCACGTCCTGGAGTTGAAAAAGAACTTGATTTCTCTAGGTACCCTTGAGTCTAGTGGGTACAAGTACACAGCTGAAGGTGGAGTCATGCGGGTCAATAAGGGTGCTTTAGTTGTAATGAAAGGAAATAGGGTTGGTACTTTGTATGAGCTTGCTGGTACTACCGTGACAGGTTCAGTTGCTGTTTCCATATCTGCTATGACATATGCAGAGATCACAAGACTGTGGCACATGAGAATGGGTCACATTGGTGATAAGGCATTGTCTGAGCTGAGTAAGAGAGGACTGCTTTGTGGTCAGTCAACAGGACTGATGGAATTCTGTGAGCACTGTATTTATAGGAAACAGAAGAGAGTCAGCTTCAAATCAGCAGTGCATCAGACAAAGGGAACGTTAGATTACATACATTCTGATATGTGGGGACCTTCCAGAGTGGCTTCTAAAGGCGGGTCCAGGTATCTTCTAACGTTTACTGATGATTACTCACACAAAGTTTGGGTCTATTTTCTAAAACAAAAAAATGAAGTGTATGATGTCTTTAAGAAATGGAAGATTCTGCTTGAAAAACAGACAGGGAAGCCGATCAAGAGGTTGATGACTGATAATGGTCGTGAGTTCGTTGAAGGTGACTTCACTAGATTTTGTGAAGATCAGGGTATAGTCAGACACAGGACATATACAGGTCGACCTCAACAAAATGGAGTGGCTGAAAGATTAAACAGGACATTACTTGAGAAGGCTCGATGTATGCTTTCAAATGCAGGCTTAAAAAGAGAATGGTGGGTAGAAGCAGTTAGCATGGCTTGCTATCTTGTGAACAAGATACCGCATTCTTCATTGTAGATGAAGACACCTGAGGAGGTGTGGTCTAGTTCTACTTCTGATTATTCTCAGATTAAAGTTTTTGGTTGTCTTGCATATGCATATGTGAATGATGGAAAGCTGGAGCCTAGGGCCAAGAAATGCATCTTTCTTGGTTATTCGTCAGGTGTGAAGGGATATAGACTGTGGGATCCCAGTGCTCAGAAGTTTCTGACCAGTAGAGATGTTACCTTTGATAAGTCTGCTCTACTTAATCCGCCACACACACCCTCCATTAACAGTGATACAGTTCAGGTTGAGACACTTGATGTTACAGAGATACAACCAGATGAGCAGCTAGAGAGTATTCTAGCACCTCAGGTACGGGTTTCTGATGTTGTTACTGATAATGTAGAAACAGATCAGCATGTGGAGAATTACACTAAAGCTGGTGGTAGACCGAGGCGATAGATCAGGCCTCCAGAGAGAGATGGGTATGAGGAGATGATTGCTTATACCCTCACTACTGCTGAGTCATTAGATGACAGTGAACCGACTTCTTATTCAGAGGCTGTATCAAGATCAGATGCTGAGAAGTGGCTCGTTGCTATGAATGAAGAGATGCAGTCTCTTCATAAGAATCAGACTTAGGAACCGGTGAAGCCTCAAACAGGTAAAAGATTGATTGGATGCAAATGGGCCTTCAAAAGAAAGGAAGACCATGTGTGTTTGCTTAGGAAATCTGTATATGGTTTGAAGCAATCTCCTATGCAATGGTATAGGAGACTTGATCAGTTCATGACAGGCCATGGGTACATCAAGAGTAAGTACGACAGTTGTATGTACTTCAGAAAGACTGATTCAGGCTTCATTTATTTGCTTTTGTATGTTGATGATATGTTGATTGCAGCACGAGACATGAAAGATGTTGATGATTTGAAATCTATGTTGAAGAGTGAGTTTGAGATGAAAGATCTTGGAGCAGCTAAGAAGATCTTAGGCATGGAAATTCGTAGAGATCGAGAAGTCAAAAAATTATACTTGTCTCAGGAGAAGTATATTGAGAAGGTGTTAGACAGGTTTCATATGAAGGATGCTAATCCAGTTAGCACGCCCTTAGCAGCTCACTTCAGACTCTTAGCATTAGATTCGCCTCAAACTGAGGAGGATGTCAGGTACATGTCTCAAAGTCCCTATTCTAGTGCAGTGGGTAGTATTATGTATGCGATGGTTTATACGCGTCCAGATATTGCTTTTGCAGTAAGTAGAGTTAGTAGGTACATGGAAAATTCGGGTCAAGAGCATTGGCATGCAGTTTTTTTTTCGATAAATATCAGCAAAGCCAAAGGACAACACCGGGCCTCGACAGAGCGAGCCGAAACACCTCCGAAGAGATGGAGAAAGACCAGACAAAACAAGACCGGGAAAAGACAAAAACGGGGGAGGGGCAAAACGAAAACAGAGCAAATAAAACAGGAGGCAACAAAAACAGACAACCAGCGCAACACAAAAAAAGAAGACGAGGGTCAAAAAGAGAAAAGCAAGGACAAGGAGCAAAAAAACAAAAACTGGAGGAGGAGACGCAACAGAACAGGGGCAGAAAGCGGAGCCGGAGAGAGCAGGAAGAAGCGACCAACAACACAAGACCTGAGAACAAGCGACACCAAAAGCTTAGCCCATTCCAGCAAAGAGCTTGACCATAAGGGATTCATCCCCATCAAAAGTCAACTCGAGCGATTTTCCTTTCTCCCAAGTGCGTTTCCCCTTAAGCAGATGCTTAGCTGTGAAGCATTTCTTGTTTTTGTTTCGATTCTTTTTCTTCCCTTTGGCCTTGGTTAATTTTTCAGGCCTTCTCTTTCCCCTGCTATCAGGAGTCATATCCTTAAAGAACGCTTGAAAGTTCCATTTCTCTTGCTCTTTCTTCCAACGCTTGAGAGCCTTGCGATCCCTTTTAGAACCACCATTACTAGGTTCTTGGCGCCCCGACCTTTTTCTTCTTGATCTCCTTTCCCCTGCCTTAGAAGTTTCTGCGAAATCGTGAGCCAAATTAACACATATATCCGTGTTCTCGACATGACTACGATCGCTCATAGGTTCAAAACCTGGTGCGAAGGTTGGGCCCGACGACTCAGACTCGTAGTCATTATTAGTGTTTAGAATTTGATCTGCTTGAGGTGTGCTCTGGATTTGCAGCCCATCTGATCTGGTTTCACTGTCCTCAACCCAAGGTAGAAGCAGTTGCGGTCTAACATACGGTCTGTTAACCTAGCACTGTGGAGCATTCAGCTGCTTAAAGACACGGGGCGGAACGCGATAAACAGGCGAGTAAGGAGACTGCATAACCAAGGGCCATCTGCCAATAATCTGGTGGTTAACATGTAGCGTAACGTGTTCAGCACTCCGATTATCAATACCCGGATCCATACATCCAGTCCTCGGATGTATCGGGGGGTCTCGCTCCTGGATCCGGTCATGTTCGCTGGGACCCAGGGCGGAGTTGGTAGTAGCATTAGGGGCTTGGCGGAGTTGGTAGTAGCATTAGGGGCTTGCCGCAGGGTTCGACCTTCTTCCCTATTTAACCTGGCAGACGCTGTGAGGTGGATAACTTCCGTAGAGTAGCTTGGGATTAGCTTGGAGTTCCCTTCTTTAACAAAAACCATTCGGCTTCCCTTGCAAAGATTAACATGCACAACCTGTTGGATAATGGATAGGCAGCAAGTATCAGTGAGAACCCTTGCCACATCAACACATCTCATTGCCGAAGTTCGCGGATCCACTAGAATGAAGTTGCCCCAGATTTGCGCAAAATTAATGAACATCTCCGTTGACCAGTACTGTAAAGGAAGACCATGGATTTCAATCCACACTCTTCTTCTCATAGTACCAAGGGATTGTCCTGTGTAGCGGTTCACTTCTCTGAAATTATCAAGGAGGACATGTTTTCGGGCGCTAAGGTATTCCTCCATAGCAACGGTCGATTCGCACGTGAGAATAAAGGTATCTGAGCTCAGAACCCTCGGAGACAAGTCAAAGAGGCCGTTCTCCGTAAGGAACCTCAGGACATTATCAAGAGTATCATCCCCATACGAATGAGCTATTATCAATCTACTCATCCAATCTTCCACCTGATTGTTTATGGAAGCTGTTACGACCTTTGAACCGTTAAGATTAGTTTCACCAATTCCTCGGGGCGATTGATCTGTAATCACTGGATTTTGATTGATAACTAGATTATCAATCCTTCTATCACGATCTGAAGAGTGTACCCATGTGTGGTTCTGATTCTGATACTGCCTATTATTCAACCCCCTACGTTGTTTAGCCCAGTCAACCTTAATCTTGTATCCCATGACCCAACGACCATTCATGGAATCAATTGCCCTTTGGGCCTCATTTCGCTGCCGGAATCTGACAAAACTATAAGAAAAATTTGTTTTGGCCCGTCTATTTTTTGGAACAAAACAGTCATAAAATGAACGAAAATCCCGAAAGACAGCCTTAACCCACAAATTTGAAGTAAACTCCGAGAGACCGTCAACAAAAATTGACATTGCCTCATTAAGAGCCGCCATCAACGGGGGCGGGTGGTCGCCGGAGGACTGAGAGGAGATCCGATGTGCCGAGAAAAGGAAGGAGGGGGGGGGGGGGGGGGGGGGGGGGCGGAGAAAAGGAGAGAGAGGAGGGGGGTTACCGGTGCGGCGTGGCTGGACGTCGGAATCAGAGGGAGCACGGGTGGAGAAGAAGACTGGCGAGGGCGGGCTTGGAGCAGAGGAGTGCCGAGGAAGAAGATGAAAGAGCAGGGGCCTCTGGAAGTCACCAAACACCAACAGCCATTGTACGACCGGCACGGGAAGGCTTCGGCAACGTCGGGTTCGAGCTCCGGCCTCGGGGTGGTCGGTCACCCGCCCACGCACGCCGGGAAGGCGGTGTGAACAGTGACCGTTACTTTTGAAATTGAGGAGAGAGAAAGGAGCTTTTTGAGGAGAGAGAAAGGCGTACATCTGTCTGTTTGGCATGCAGTGAAGTAGATTCTTGGGTATTTTCGTGGAACTTCTGATTTGTGTTTGGAATATGGGAAAAGTAAGTATTGTTTGGTTGGGTATGTAGATTCTGGTTATAGTGGAGACCTCGATAGGAGGAAGTCCACATCAGGGTATGTGTTTTGTTTAGGTGACACAGCTATCAGTTGGAGAGCGTGTTTACAGCCTGTTACAGTACAGTCTACCACCGAGGCCGAGTATATGGCAGTGACAGAAGCATTCAAAGAAGTCGTCTGGTTGAGAGGTTTGATAAGTGAAATCAGTGTCGAGCAGGGCACAGTTAGAGTCTACTGTGATAGTCAGTCCGCCATTCACCTAGCAAAAGATCAGATGTCACATCTTGACAGAACGAAGAATTTAGATGCAAAGCATCACTTTATTAGAGATCTGATTGACGAGCGGAAGGTGGAGTTAAGGAAGATTGGGACTAAGGACAATCCAGCTGACATGTTCACAAAGATTCTACCAAGGAGCAAGTTCGAGCATTGCTCGAATTTGGTGGGTCTTTCAGTTTGATGTATGTTAGCCCCGGTTGAGGGGGCGTTTGTAGAGAAGGTGGAGTTGTTTTATTGTTGATATTAATTTTGAGCTAAGGTGGAGATTTGCTAGGAAAATGTCTCAAAATTACTTGGCATATTAAGGAGAAGGGCCGTGAGGAGGTGGATCGATCGATCGGGAAAGTTACGTAAAAGCAGGATGCCTCCAGTAAGCAGGCCGATCGATTGGGAAGCACAATTTTTCAGCGCCTATATATTGAGACGTAGGATTACGTCATTTAGTATCCAATTCAAAGTGAGGTCTTCCCCAGCAGCGCCGCCACAAATAAATTGAGTGTGAGAGAGAATATCGTAATTCTTCTTTTGATTCAATAATACAAGCTCCAATCTTCGCCCGTGGTTTTCTCCCCTTTCGATTGTAAAGGGGTTTCCACGTAAATCATTGGGTCGATTGTTTCGTTTCTTTAGTCCATTTATTTCTCTTTTTTGTCATGGTATTTGATTCGATTGCGATCCAGGGAGAATTGTTTATTTCCGCACAGTTAGCATGTTTCCCTTCCCTCTTTTTCTTTTTGGATTGAGAGTTCTTCTGTATTCTTGGCCTAGCCAACCAGGGTGGTGAAATTGGCTACCTATTTGTACCCTTGGCCTAGCCTACTAAGGTGGTGAATTTGGCCACGCTGTAGCAGGGTTTTTAACCTCGCCAAGATTAGCAACCTATCATTCGCCATGGCGGGGTTCCTACTGTGCTATAATCGTAATCGGTGTCTATCGGTTTTCCCTGTACGTAATATATCATTAATACCATGAGGTTTGATGTAATACTTTTTTAGTCCGTAAAAGTTTTAAAATAATATTTTAACTAAAAAACTATATATTAATAAAATAATTTAAATGGTAATATAGGCCTGATGCACTTGATTTTAACATATTTTATTTCCCATTTCTGCCATATATTTGGCCTTTACATGTGTGTTTTTGTTGTAATCTAGGTACATTTTGGCTTAGAATGCAACGGAGCAAACAAAGGCTGAAAAGTGGAAGATTCAAGCGTAATCGAGGCATGATTAAAGACGACTTTGAAAAACCCGACCACGTGTGCAAAATAAGTACCCATCGGGTCAAGAGTCGGTCAAAAAGAGTCTTTCCTTGGGCGCGTGGGTTGATTGACCATGCATTTTGGCAATCGGTCGAGCTTAAAACGAGTAAAAGGCTAAAAAAAGGGTATTTATGACCCAATATTTTGCTAATATACTTATGAAACCACTTGGGTCACGTAGATCTCTTCGAGAGCTTCGATTTGGTATATAATTTGGCCCATAACTCATTACGGATCAAAAGTTACGCTCGTTATAAATTAACTACGCAAGCTGCTAGTGGGGCGCCGATGGATCGGTTTGATCGCCGATCGATCGGTTGATCGGGAATGGCACGGGACCAACCCTAAAGCACGCCTCATGTATAAATATGGAGGGGGACACCTAATTTCACATCTTTTGCCACACCTCCTCTCCTCCTCTCCTCCCAAAGCTGCTACGAGATCCAAGGGGTTCTCAAACGCCGAAGTGCAGGTGGTCGGAGTGCCGGAAGGATCAAAGCAAGGATCAACGTCAACGTCAATTGAGGGAGTTTTCAATTCCTAGTTGTTTACTCATTGTTTTCTCTCTTTTTAGATGTTAATGATGTATAAAACTCCCATGGAGGAGTAGACTCTTTTAGTTTAGGGATGAAAGGCGGATAGCTGCCCGTATCCCAGATTTATATTATACTTTTGATGATTGGTTTAGTTATGTTATATTCGCACCCCTGTGGGGAGTTCTTCATGATTGTTGGATATTTTTATATGTGTGCTTGTAGCCATGACTAGATCTCCAACTTTGCGGCGATTAGTCTTGTGCTTGTAGCCTAGATCATAATATAATATGATTTCACGCGTGGTCAGGGTTGAGGTTGTACCCAACCTTGAACCCAATCTTTTATATAAATTAATATTGAATTAGAAGTAACAAATGAATTAAGTAGTGCTAATGAGATAACCTATGCTACACTTAGGGTGCTAAGATAGGTTATGCCTTTAGACTAGTTCATTACCCTAAGCCCTAATTTATATATTAACCCACGCTTAGAGCTTGTAGCCTAAGTCCTTCAAATCAACGTCATAAGTAAAATATAATGACGGGATATGTGTTAAGCTACCCTAAATTCACTCCCTAAACTAACCTTAATTGAATTGACACTTTTAGTTTATCGTCAGTTTTGCTATTTTAGTTAACAAATCATTTAAACCAACCCAAAACTCAACTTCAGCTGCTCGTTAATAACAAAATCCAACTTAACTCCAATTCCCTGCGGATACGACCCGTATACCCGATTTAGATACGATGATCTCGTACGCTTGCGAGTAGACGGTTTTAAAACACACTTTAAAATCACATCAAGGCCTCTCAGCTATCTCTTCTTCATGAACAATGTTACAATAATGCGTTTCATGTATGTGGGGTGAGCATAATAGGAAAGAGAAGGTGGGTTTACCGACAAACAATGATGAGTTTTATACCCTTTTACACTATTATTTGAACTGTTTTATTAAATATATATAATTTTTGAACCAAAGAGGGCACCAACACGCTGTCACTGGATCCCATTAGAACTCCGAAGTTAAGCGTGCTTGGATAAGAGCAATAACAGGATGGGTGACCTCCTGGGAAGTTCACACCTTCAGGTTGGGGGCACTTGAAAACAACCTCTCTTCAGGTTAATACCCTGAAGGGGGAAGACTGCGTACATCTGCCCTCAGACCCTACGTAGGTGGAAGCCCTTGAGGCACTGGGTATGTTCCTTTATTCCTTATATATAATTCTTGAACTAAAAAATTATTTCAAAAATTTTTTAAATTAAAATACTAGTACACTAAATCTCATGATACTAATATGTAATTTCCAATATATATGTATATGTTAAAAAATAAATGCGCCATTGACATTGTGTTATAAAGTGGTTGAAAACCATTACGTACGATCCATTCCAAAAACAGCAGAGCAGACCTAAATTTTAGGTTGTTTAAATGCTGGTTAAGCCTAAAATGGTAATTTAATTTTTTCTGATAATTAGAGAAAAAAATCTCGAAATAAAATCGGCTCACCCACAAACGTGGAGCCCCAAAAAGCCTACAAAAGCGGGACAAAATAGTTAGTTAATTAAATCATTTCGTACAAACTTTGATCCATTTGTCTACCTTACGTTACGTTGGTGTCATCTTTGCCAGTGTGTCCAAAATTTTAAATTTGTCTACCTTAGGGTTCATTTACCGGACACTAATGTACCGGATCCCATTAGAACTTCGAAGTTAAGCGTGCTTGGGCGAGAGTAGTCTCAGGATGGGTGACCACCTAGGAAGTCCTTGTGTTGCCAATCCTATAAGGTTGGGGGTCCTTGAAAATAGCCTCTGGCAAGGTTACGCTCTGAAGGGGTAAGGCTGCGTATATCCACCCCCCAGACCCTGCTTAGGCAGGAGCTCTTGAGGCACTGGGTCTGTTGTTATTGTTGTTGGTGCTGTTGAGTATTAAATTTTATTCGTTTTGAAAATTGATTGGTCTAATCCCTTTTTGTTTGAGAAAATTCGTCAGAAGTTCTCCGGAACGAAATAATAATGATGTTTAACCGAGTAAGGTATAAATACGATTTTTTAAAAGATTGTTTCTACATTCTTAAAAGTAGAACTCGTAACAATAGACATATAACTTGCAGTTTCCAAAATACAACGTTCGGCGTATATTGTGTCCTATCAGATCTTACCTCGGTTAAAGAAACCATAAGGATAACGAACATTTACTAAAATTAGAGCCATAAAATAATGAAAGATTCGATAAACTATTTGTATTTGAGAATGATAAAAATCGTCTTATGTTTGATTTGGAATAGTTAAGTAAACTAGCCAAGTTCGAGGAGGATCGACAAGCTGAAGGAGTAGCCTTACCGAGCATACCAACGAGCTTGACAACGATATTGACTCAATGTTATTAGAATATCAAGTCGAGTTGAGTCGAGTATTAATCATTTATCAAACCGATTTCAGATTGAACAAAGTATCGGAAACTCAATTAAGGGTTAGCTCAAACTCAAGCCTAAATTTTCTAAAACTTATTGAGCCCGAGTTTGGATAGGAATACTCGGTTCTATGTAAAACAAGAGAATTAATAATGTACACTTTCGTATCAAATACCGAACATAATCCGTCCTTTTGGTATCGATTTTCTATAATTTTTTATTTTTAAAAACTATAAATCAAATTTAATAAATGAATTTTTTTTAAAATTTGATTTCCTATTTTTATTTTTATTCAAAACATGAAAAACTAATAATAAAAAGCTAAAAATAAAAGATCATTTTCAAAATCAGGTCTATTTGGTATTATTTTTCATATAGTTTTTCTTTTTGAAAAAAATAAACTAGTTTTTGCTAATAACTTTCCTCATTTTTCATTTTTATTTTTTATTTTTTATTTTAGCCTAAATCAAGCGAAAATTAAAAACATATAAATTATATTCAAAACCTAATTTTTAGCTTTTTAAAAATAAAAAAAACTATATATTAGAAACACTACAACTTAATCCCTCTTTGGTCTTTGGAGTGGCAAGAAATAGATATATTATTTACCTGAGTGAAATTTTGGAATATTTTGTCAATGAACCATCTATCCCAAAAGCTTAAGCTGATGGGTGAAGGTCCAGGATTTGTTTTATACTCTAACATGCCCCCTCATGCAAATGCCTATTTGGGCTTGAAGCGTGGATAATGCACAGGTCCACCTCTTACCTTGTGCTTAATTGTTTTAATATTAAAAGTGGAGGCTGTTGAGATTCGAACTCCTGACCTATTGGTCATCAAGGCTCTGATATCATGTCAATGAACCATCTATCCCAAAAGCTTAAGCTGATGGGTGAAGGTCCATGATTGGTTTTATACTCTAACATATTTATTTAGTCCCATTTGGTCATGCAAGTGATTTAAAGCGGACAAGTTAGTTATTCAAGTAACAAAACTATCCCAACCTCAAATAAAACCCATTTTGATCACTAAAGTGATTCAAAACTAATAAAATTCATTATTCAAATAAAAAATAGCAAATTTAATTATATTATTTTGACTGACTTTATCTCATTAGTCCTCGTCGTCTTTTTCAAAATGGTCTTTATTTATTTATTTTGTAATCAAATTAATCTTTATTTAATACCGACACAAGAACTCAATTTTAACATAAAATAAAATATAAGAAAATATTTTAAAATAATGTGAATCCAAGTGATATAAATGCATTAAAAAGAAAAAGAAAGTGATGAAGACCCATTTGATTAACGATAAAACGTTCTTTCAAATATTTTAGTGATTCTCATTTTTTTTTTAATTTTTTCTCATAGTTAAAGCATTTGATATTGGCGAGAGTAGTACCAGGGTGAGTGACCTCTTGGGAAGTCATCACTCTTAGGTTGGAAGCACTGAAAAATAGCCTCTCTTCAGGTTAACACCCTGAATGGGGAAGGCTGCGTACATCCACCCCCCAGACCTTGCATAGGCGGGAGCCCTTGAAGCACTGGATATGTTCCTTTAATTCTCTTTTTCTAAATATTTTTTTATATTTTGATTAATGTCGAAATTGGTTTCTCATCCTTTAATCTTACAGAATGTTAGTAATTAAAGGAGGATCAAATTAGTTACAAAATAAAATATGAAGGTCTACTTAAAAAAAAAAAAAAACAAAAGAGGAGGTCAATGAAGCAATCAAGCAAATAAGTCAAAAAAATATAATTAAATTTGTTATTTTTTACTTAACTAATAATTTTTATCATTTTTAATCACTTTAATAATCAAAATGAATATTCATTTTTAGTTAAGTGATAAAAATTTTCAAATATTTACTTGAGTGACCAACTTATTAATATTAAATCACTTAAATGACCAAATAAAATCTAAGGACTTATCCATTTTTAACCGAAAAAAAAAAAACACTAAGGGCTTGTTTGAAAGGACGCATGAATTGAAATCCTGCGGAAGTTGTGTTTTTCGGAAATTCAATTCCCTTATCAATTCCATTAAATAGGTAAAATATATTTGGTTACCAGAATGAGAAATAGAACTTCCTTAGAGAAGTAATTAAAAAAAAATGAATTAGTACTTTTTAGGGGGGGTCAGGTGAGTTACTTCCCGTGTTTTAAAAAAAACTGAGAATTGTTACCCTCATTCTGCCAATTAAACAAGAATCAAAATCTATGCTTTCTATAAATTTTTACTTCCTCGTGTACTTCTTGCACACCAAACGAGACCAAACACTCAATTTTAAATTCTACTAGTGTTATCCCGTGTGATGCACGGAGGATATTTATACTTCTTAAAATATAATTTTATATTATCAATATATTATCACATTGGACTTTTGCTGGATTTATAGGAGGTACAACATTATATACTTTACAAAATGACATAGTAAAGAAATTGAGTTCTTATTTTTTCTTTTCTATAACTTAGAATATTAAATAACACTATCTTAGAATTGCTTGGATTTGAGTCTGAAAGCTTTTGACGACACCCGTTAGAATTAGGGCTCGCAAAATCTGACATGACACGAACACGATACGAAGATAGCAGGTTTGGGTTGGCAGTTTTGAAGGCGGGTTGAATTTGGGTTGACCTGTTTAACCCGTTTAGGTAATTAAGTTGAATTTGAGGTTGACTTGTGTAGCCTGTTTTTGACACAATTGATCCGTTTCTATAATTATGTTAGGCATTTAAGTGATATATTATTGTTATTATATATATTTTTAGTAGTTAAGATAATTTGAAATATATTTAGTAATATTAATTTAATAATTTATTTTAACAGTTATAAATATAACAAGCAGTTATTAGTAGTATTAATCATGAAATGCATTATCAACATGTTTGTAAGTTAAAAAACTAACATTTAATGAAAAAAGTTACCAATATAATTAAACAGATAATCTGCGAGTTACCCATTTAATAATTAGGTTGGGTCAAGTTTAAGAGTTCCTAACTCGTTTAATAATGGGGTCAGGTTTGGGTTAACTCCATTTTTAAGACCCCTCATATAGCACGAACACAAATATAATATAATATAATACAATACGATACGATACGATATATTTGTTATGGGTACTTGTCAATAATATATAGAAGGTAAACAAAACCAAATAAAAAGGCGCCTATATATACACGCCCGTGAAACAGAGCAACAAAGTGTACTTACTCATTTGACTTCTCTTCTGTTTTCATTTGCATTCAATCAATCATGGAAATCACAAACCCTAATTTGATATCCGTTGCTCTAACAATTGCAGCGCTAATCCTAGCTTTTCGATTGATCAAATTCACAGCAAATCAGAAGATTAACAAGAAGTATCATCCGATTGGAGGCACAGTTTTGAATCAGCTGCTCAATTTCAACAGGCTTCATGATTACATGACGGACCTTGCTAGTAAGTACAGGACTTACAGGCTGATTAGTCCGTTTCGAAACGAGATTTACACTTCTGATCCTGCTAATGTTGAGTTTATCCTCAAGAACAATTTCGAGAACTATGGCAAGGTATTGTTCTAAATCTGGTTTTGGTCAGTTTTGATGTACTTTATTAGTGTATGAATCCGCTGGTGATATTCAGTTTAAACTTTTAAAATAGTTGATTTGTGATAGGGCCGGTATTGATAATTTCAGGACCCTAAGTGAACGTTATAAACATGGCGCTTTATATATATTAACATTTCTCTTAACAATACAGTACTAATACAATAAATTATAAAATTTTTAATAATAGAATTAGGATTATTTACGCCAAAAGGTCTTTGTACTTTTTTCATTATGTCAATTTAGTCCTTATACTTTTAGTTATGTTAACTTAGTCCCTGTACAATTTATTTTGTGCTAATTTAGTCATTTGATCAAATTTAAGTTAAACTATTGGTAAATTTTTATGCAATTACACCCACTATAAATCCATCCATTATGTCAATTAAAAAAAAGAGTTAAGTTATTAGTATAATTTTAACAGCACAATCATGTTTTACGCAAGTACATAATTTTATTAACAACTTAACATAAAATTTTACTCTAAGGACTAAATTGGTACAAATTCAATTGTATGAGGACTAAATTGATACAATTAAAAGTATAAAGACTAAATTGACATAATGAACAAAGCATAAGAACCTTTAATGTTAATAATCCTAAAATTTATTAATATTAATATTATATTTTTGACTTTAAAAACTATTATCCTTGGAATATGGGGCTCTTGAAATTCAGGGATCCTAAATAATTGCTTGAGTTATTTGGGGCAAGTCCGAATTCCAGTTGCCCCACTTTTAATATTATGGCCTGTTTTGGTTAATTTTTTCTCTAAAAAGCATTTTTTTGGATTTTAAGGGTATTTGGCTGAAATTTTTTAAATATAAGTGAAAATTATTTTTCTACTTGTAAGTTGAAGCATGGAAATAGTTTTTTTTGAAAGTAGAAGCAGAAGTGAAAAAGGAAAAAAATTTCAGGAAAAAAAAACCAGTTTTCTGCAAAAAATGGTTACGAAAAGAACACTTTTTATAGGGATTGGTCAAACAAGCTTTTAATATAATTTGCACCGAGGTCACATAGTATTGTCCAAAAAATATATGTTAAGGTATATTAATTGCACCTTTATTTATTATTATGAAGTTAATTTTATTACATTTTATTGCACTTTTATAAATTAAATGTAATATTCTCTAATTAAAATGCAACATATTAATTATGAATTACAATTTCTCATATAAAGGTTAATTTATCAAGGAAACATAATAATAAATGTACAATTAATATATATATATATATATGCCCTCTTGTAAAAGGAAATATTAAGTCATCAATACGAATAAGGAAAAGGAGGACCTTGTGCGGAGGATGATCCGACAACGTAATGCCAGAACCCCTTGATCACAGTTGGCCAACCAATCTTCTCACATGCCCATAGGAAAACCCCATTTTATATGCTTATAGATGCATACTTCCGATTTTCGAGAGACGTGGTAAAGCTGCAGGATCTATGCGCTTCAAACTCCCTATGTAAATCCAACACTGTCTGACAGTTAACACTTCCATGAAAACAATTTTTGCAGGGATGGTACAATTACAACAACCTAACAGACCTACTTGGTGATGGTATTTTTGCTGTGGATGGTGAAAAGTGGAGACAACAAAGAAAAGTATCAAGTCATGAGTTCTCCACAAAGGTGTTGAGAGATTTTAGCAGCAATATTTTCAGGGAAAATGCAGCTAAGTTAGCTTGTGTCTTGTCTAGCGCCGCAAATTCCAACCAAATCGTAGACATTCAGGTGAGCCAGCTACTTTGGAAGTAATCCTAAGGCAGGTCAAGACTCCACGCAACTAAAATAACTGCTTATTAACCCCTTTTTGGTTAGGGGTCCCTTTTTTGAAAATGACTAATATTATGATTCTGCTTCAATTGCATGTCAATATCTGGAATTGGAGAAGTAATGGCCTACTTATGTATATTATAAATGTGTATGTGCATATATAATATCAAGGACCTATATACTAGTTATTATTACAATATAAGGCGAATTATTTGAAATTTATTGTAGTTGCCCTAGACTACTCCATTATCAAAACAAAGCCTGCAGATCAAAACTTGCTTTGGAGCCATAAGATCTTGGGACTAGCCCTCATGTTGAAACCTCCTGATTTTGTAGTAGTAAATGTTGAAAACTCTAAATGTGAATCTACTAATAGAATTCCGTACCAAAATTGTGACAAAGAAGAAGTTTATGTGTAAGTCTAGAGGGCTACTCTGCCTAATGATAATTGATTTTGCAGTAAACTCTACTTCAGTTTATACATGGTCTTCACTTGCCAACTCTCTTAGATTAGGCTTGGACTAATGGTATTTTTTATCAGGTTTAGACTTTTTTATCGATCCTGGGTTCTTATTTGATGCTCTGGGAGCCTGAGGTGAGGAGTGAATTTGAATTGAATGTGTTGAATGAGCAGACTAATGAAATGGTAATTTGTCCACTTGGATTAACGAAATCCTGCATGAAAGTTATGATAAAGAAAAGATCAAACATATAAGCCTAGTTTGCTACCCACCTAAAGCCAACAAATACCAGTTAATTTACGAAATCTCACTTGGCTTTATAGAGTTATTTATTCTTTTAGTTCGTAATGTTTGTAAGTTTATACAAGTTGGTCCTTTTTTCTGTTTAAAATAGTCCCTTATGGCTCGTATTTTACTTTATAACAAAATTGCTCTCTTGTGTTGTGCAACACTAGTGAAAATTTAAACATGTTGGACTATTTGGAGCATTAAAAAAATAGGAGACTAATTTGAACAAATTTACAAACATTCGGGACTATCATAAAAATTAGGAACCAATATAAATAAACTTACAAACATGAGAGACTAGTTTAAACTACAAAGTAGATGAGGAACTAATTTGAGTAAACTTACAAATATCATGAACCAACATAATAAATAACTCACCTTATATACCAAATCTCACATGGCAACTCTTCGACCATGTTCATAGGATAACACCCAATGAAATCTTACACTAAAAAACTGCTTTTGTGCAGGATTTATTCATGAAATCTACGTTAGACTCAATCTTCAAAGTTGCATTTGGGATTGAACTTGACAGTATGTGTGGCTCAAGTGAAGAGGGAAACAAATTTAGTGACGCATTTGACCATGCTAGCGCCCTCACTCTGTGGCGATACGTCGACATCCTGTGGCCGATCAAGAAATTTTTCAGCGTTGGATCAGAGGCTAAACTGAAGGAAAATCTCAAAATCATTGATGATTTTGTGTACAAGTTAATCAACAACAAGGTTGAGCAGGCGCATGAGTTCCAGGCGGATCACTCGGTACGTGGATGAAATGTTGTTATTCGTGATTTTTCGAGAAAATCATAATATGCACGTGTCCGACTCTCATACCCGAGTCTAGTGATGTAAAGGAGCAGAGGTTAGCCTAGCATCCGCTGTTCAAACTCAAGCTGAATAAGGCCTATCATGCTCGAGTTTAAGCAAGCTTTTATCGAGTTTTCTAACCTTTGTTTGGACTCGGTTTGATAATGTTATGAGGTCTCAATGATACGGTTTGCAAATGTTAAAGTAGCCAAGCACTCCTATCCAAACTCGGCTCGTCAAGTTCATTGATTGTGTTCAAACTCAATTGAATAAGCTCTCGAGCTCCAGAAACAAACACGAATGAGCCCTAATTGTTTTCAAATACAACTAGTTTCATAGAATGTTTTGGTTTTCAATCTATTTTTCTATGCGGAATAATGCAGATCAAGAAAGACGATATCCTATCCAGATTTTTGCAGTTAGAGAACACGGATCACAAGTACTTAAGGGACATAGTCTTGAACTTTGTAATTGCTGGTAAAGACACTACAGCAGCCACTCTTTCCTGGTTCATTTACATGCTCTGTAAGCATCCTGAAGTGCAAGAAAAAGCCGCGTTAGAGGTGTCAAAAATGACTGACGTCTCTACCGCTAGATCGGTTACGACATCATCTACGTTAAGTGACACAAAACAGAGGATCCTTATCCCGGAATATGGTGAGTTTGTGGCGAATTTGAGCGACGAATCTCTAGAAAAGATGCAGTATCTACATGCTGCTTTGACTGAGACTCTTAGACTGTATCCCGCAGTTCCTGTGGTAATTTGAATGTCCTCTCATATGAATTAGTTAGGGTGTGTTCGAAAGACAGCTTTTCGTGTTTTCTAAAGGCTTGTTTGATATCGTTTTTTGTTTGTGGTTTTGGTTTTTCGGAAACTAAAATCCATATTTTAGAAACAATCTTTTCATGTTTTTTGTGGTTTGTTCTCAAAGTTCGACCCACAGAGTTAGCATATATAAGATTCACATATAAGCTGAAATGAGGTTCCATCCTAAAACCAACGAACCCACTTGGCTTATAAGTTGATCTCTTCTCTCTCACAACTCCAATGTGGGATTCAACTAGACTCACATGTAGAGTTCTTGACAAATTTCTTTCAATTTAAGTTAAAACTAAAACAAAAAAACCGAAAATGTTAAGGTTTTCACATGTGAAGCTAATATGAAATCCCATATTGGAGTTGTAAGAGAAAAGACACCAACATATAACTTTATTGAGCTACTCTATCTACCTAATGTCAATTGGTTTTAGGATGGAATCCCACTCAGGCTGATACGTGAATCTCGCATGTGCCAACTCCATGGTTGGGTCCAAACCCGGTGACATTTAACAAAAAAAGAAAAATCGTTTTCAGGACCTCGATTTTAGTTTTTAAAAAAGCAAAAGCTACAAACAGAAAACGATACCACAAACCATTAATTATTTTTCTTGTTGGTGAGTAATGTGTATAGGATCCAAAGATATGTCTATCAGATGATACTCTTCCGGATGGATTCAGTGTGAATAAAGGAGACATGGTGTCTTACCAACCCTATGCCATGGGAAGGATGAAGTTCATCTGGGGCGACGACGCAGATGTTTTCCGGCCAGAACGGTGGCTCAACGATGATGGCATTTTCCGGCCTGAGAGCCCGTTTAAGTTTACCGCCTTTCAGGTATTCACGACTCTACACTGTGGAAATTATCACTTAAGTATTATAAGATTTTAGGGGAGTTCGGCTTGTGGAAATTTCTAGTTTTCTATCTATATTTTCCTTTAAAAAACTAGTGAAATAGATTGTTTAAAGCATTTGAGAAGTTTTCGCTTGAAGGACATTTTCCGTATTTATTACCTTACCTAGGTATCACGATGTTATATAAAATTAGGTATCGTGTGGTTTGAAGATTTTATCACGGAGATATTATATTATAAATTTATAATACATTGGATGAGGTGCCATGCGGGTTGAAAATTTTATCAACTGGGTATTCTATGCCGGAATATGGTGAATTTTTGTTATAATTTAAGCAAATTTTACTGGAAAATGTTGATGTGGTACACCATTGCTGTGATACATATGAGTTACGTTAGTGTTTCCGGTGAAAATTCTCTGAGTTACAGAAACAATTTACTAGATTGTGATGGAATATACCTATATAACAATAATGACAAACCCAGTGCCTCAAGGTCTCCCACTTAAGTAGGGTCGGGTGTACACAACCTTACCCCTTCATGGTACTACCCTCAAGAGAGGCTGTGTCCGCGTGATGGAATATATCAATATATTGTTTAAATCGTATCTTATGCCAACATTTTTCAGTAAAAAGTTTATGGGATTCTAATCCAGTATACTTAGAATCATTTTCCACATCAACACAGCCTTACGAAAATCCATCAAATTTCACCAAATGGTACCTGATTGATAACCGTTTTAAGTTTCAAGTACCTCACTGTATATATTAAAACATTATGATATTTAAGTAATAAAAGCTTAAACTTTAGGCTTTAGGCATACCTAATTGATAATATTTTTTTTTTTAATTTTTAAGATATCTTTTATATATATGTATGGTGGCATTTTTAAGAGATGGTGAGAGCATGAGAGGGGCGAATTTTGGCCCTCCGTTGTAATGAACGGAGAAAATTTGTTGGATAATAAAAAAAATAACAATTTACGGTCCATACCCTTTCATGGGGCAGAAAGAAAGAAGGGGTAAGGGAGGAAAATTGTGTTTTTTTTTTTCCCCCAATAATCAATAAATTTTGGCCGTAAATTGTATATATTTTTTTAATGTCCAACAAATTTTGACCGTCTATTACAATGGACGGGCAGGGTTCACCCCTCTCACGCTCTCACTTTCTCATAATATATATATATATATATATAAATGCCTCTCTTTAGGGTAGCTCCTGAAAGAGGGAAGGCCACGTCCATTTACCCCTCAGACCCTGCTTATGCGGGAGCCCTTATGGTACTGCGTCTGTTCTTCTTGTTGTGTATATATATATATATATTAAAATTTAAATGATAAATACTCAAATCTCAGTTGAATTAGATAAATTTATTGAGCATAGTTTTCTTAAAAATAAATTGCAAAAACTAGATTCTCTCTCTCTAGACTGAGTGTTCTGTGTTGGTATAACAGGCAGGACCAAGGATATGTTTGGGGAAAGAGTTTGCATACAGGCAGATGAAGATCTTTTCTGCTGTTTTACTCAGCAGCTTCATTTTCACACTTGCTGACATTACTAAACCAGTTAATTATCGTACTATGATTAATCTCCACATCAACGGCGGCCTCCACATTCGCGCTCTTCCCAGGATACAACGCTGTAAGTAAATAGATTCACATGGTATGTAAAATTTATCGCTTAGATACTTTGAGATTTGAGCAATCGTAATATTTTAATATTCATAATAAGTTGGGATGAGGATGAGGTTTAAAAATTTTATCACTTAAGTACTTAGGAGTTTGACTTTTTAGCATCAAGGTACTATGACATTTTAGTATATATAATGGGGTACCTTAAAGATTTGAAAATTTTTTAATTTAAGTATTCTGAAGTTTTAAAATTTTAACAATCTGATATCCGTAGTCAAATTTAGATTTCATTGGAGTATGTTAAAGGTGGAACATGACTATATATATTTATCTTCCGTAAGAATTGTGATGATTCAAAAGAAGTTGTTAAAACTCATGTTTCAGCAGTGCGTAAACAACTTATATCAAAACTTGGTGAATTTTTATTGCAATTTGTTGAATTTTGCTAAAAACATTGACCTATGATGTATTAGAGTCGATTTTTAAAATAATGCTAAAAAATAAAAAAATAAAAAAAATAATGCTAAAAAAAAATATTTTCAAATCTACTGTTGAACCGCGTTTGCAAAACGCGTTTAAATTTCAATAAAACTGGATCAAAAAAATGCGGGTTATTTCAGTATAAACCGCGTTTACAAAACGCGGTTCATATTAATATAAACCGCGTTTACTAAACGCGGTTTACCCATGAACCGCGTTTACAAAACGCGGTTTAACGTCAGGAATCCAAAATCCGCTTTTTTTTTTCACTTATACTTACCATTATGCCGCAATTCTTCACTTTTTTGTTCGCTTATAGTTTTTATTATGCCGCAATTTGTGATGATTATCATATTGATCCCACGTCTCTCTTAATAAAGCTCCAACATCATAAGTGGACGTCAAATAACTCCAATAATAGTACTTGAAAGATCTCCAATATATAAGCAAAAGAAAGGAGGAGGCGAACGACGTGACTGGTGGTGGGTTAACGAGAAAGAGGCAGAGAGACGGTGAGAGCAGCGGAGAGAGCACGCGTGAATGAATGGGTCGGGGCTTTTTAGATAAACCTAGTAAACCGGGTCATAAAGACGCGGTTATAACAAATAGAAACCGCGTCTTCATGACGCGGTTTTCTTTGAATAAACCGCATCTTAATGATGCGGTTTTATTGATATAACCGCATTATTAAAACGCGGTTTATGCCAAAGTTAAACGCGGTTTATGGACGCGGTTTATTAAAGCCGCGTTTTGTAAATGCGGTTCAACAGTAGATTTGGAAATATTTTTTTTTCAGCATTATTTTTTTTATTTTTTAGCATTATTTTGGGAACCGACTATGATGTATTATCGTAATCATTACTATATCATATTTTCAAAATTAGTCAAATTCTTACACAAATTCCACACAAGCCTAGGTGATGAAACATTTGAACCTAGGTAAATAATTCATATATCAAACTATTAGGATACTTAAGTAATAAATGTTTAAACCTTGTACTATCTGAGTGGTAATATATATATATATATATATATATATTAAAGTAGAAAATTGTTGGATAATATATTAGGTTATCTCGTGTTATTGGTATATTTGTAATTAGATGATCAATTTATTTTAAAAACTTATTTGTAATATATTTTTTCCTTTCTTTTACATGTTTTAGTTTTCATATTGGGTTTTCCTTTTTTTAATGGGAAACCACCATGAAAAGTCATAAATTTTCTTTTAACTACGACAATTTTCTTAATTTTTTATAAAATCACTTCCAAAGTTCTAAAAATTTTCACTCACTCACTTTAAATCACATCGTTAATTGTTCATTATTTACTAGTGGCTTTATATATATTTTAGAGTGACTATTAAGCATAATTTAAAGTATCTAAGCTGACATAGCATTTTCCTTCCCCCTTTCCAACCAAGGTTCGAATCTCGCTTCTTTTAAACCCCCTGTGATCAAACCTTGGCGTGGGTGGGGGCGGGTGAATGTATTATCAGCTTGACTAGTTTTAACTCATACTTTGAAAGGTAAGCTAAATTTTACATAAAAGTCACATGATATTTAGCAAACAATTAACAATGTGATTTAAGATAGATAACTGAACAATTTTAACCTTTTGGATGTGATTCCATAGTCATTTTTCTGTTTTATTTGAGCCCAATTAAATTAACCTAATTCAACCCAATTTTTAGGAGCTTTTCATATTTTATTCTCACTTAAGATTTAGCTTGTTGATCAAAAAAAAAAAAAAAAAAAAATTTAGCTTATTATTTAAGGTTTTAACGTGGATAAATATTCAGCTATAAATACCTCATTCATTATGCATGTTATGGTAACAAATAATGGTCATATAATTGATTTTAAGTTAGCTGTTATGCTAATGAATGTTACATGAAAGACCGTTAATATAATGAGAAACATATTTTTAAATACAAATACATGTCTAAAGTTATCGAATGTGACGCTCGAAATAATAATTATGTGACTATTCCTTCAATGCGATCGTTGCAACCAGTTATGCAACGTATCTTTGTAACACCGGGTTCCCGTGATACCATCCATGACTACTACCACAATGTGAGTGTAAGGATTCAGTGCATTTGTTTTTAATAAATATACCATGTATTTTGCCATATCAAGTAACTATATTTTTTTGAACATTACAAGACCCGAGAGCGAGCTGGAATCCATTAGTCATAATGTTCTATAAAGTTATTAGTAACTTTATATATATATAACTAAATGGTTTAAAAGGATGAGAGTGTGAGAGGGGCAAATCCCAACTCTTCATTGTAATAAACGGCTAAAATTTGTTGAACATTAAAAAAATAATAATTTACAGTTCATATCCCTTCATGAGACAGAAAGAAAGAAAGGATAAAGAAAGGAAAAAATATATATTTTTTTTCAATACTCCACAAATATTATAAATTGATTTTTTTTAATACCTAATAAATCTTGGCCATTCACTACAATGGAGGGCCATAATTCATCACTCTTACGCTCTCACCCTCTTATAAGAACACCAACATATATATATATAACTAAATGGTTTAAAAGTTACTCGTGCAATTGTTAAAAACAAATACAAGAAATCATTGTCCATAGTGTGACCCCCACTATGCCATTTGATTTTGTTTGACCAAGCTTTTTTGAGACACATGGAAAGGCAATATTTTGAATTTTCCAAAGTGTACGACCAAAATACAAAAGCATTTTAAACAAAAGTAAAACCTTTTTTCTACTTTTTAGTGAAAGCAAAACCAGAGTGCTTTTCTTTTGAAGCAGAAATATAACTAAAAATTTACAGAACAATAAATATCTTGATTCATAACTTGCAAAAAAGATAACAAAGTTACTTTGAGGGATTAAAGATCTGTACTTCCTAACATTGTATACAAATTAAAACAACTTTGCCTGTTAGAGAGAGAGAGAGAGAGAGAGAGAGAGAGAGAGAGAGGAAACATTCATGGGAGAGAAGGTGAAGAGTTTACAGGAGGAAGAAGAAGTCCAGGTCGATTGGTCCATCCTCTCCGATTTCGATAGGCCTCTATAGCTTGTACTCGAAGTCTCTCTTGCGATGCAACCAGCGGCTTCCTTGGTGCCTGTATGAGAGAGAGAGAGAGAGAGAAGCTTTCAGTATGTAATGTAAGGACATCCATTTTTACCCATTTAGGCGAGTACCGCAAGTATCCATCCTGTTTTAGGCAAAGTATGGGCAAGAGAATTCACAATGGAGTACTAAAATTTTGGGGATGTCGAATTTGGCATCACAGAAGAATGGAGGTGAAAATGGCACAAGGAGTAGCACGATTCACCTCGCTGGACTCAAGGCTTGGCTTGTTAACATTTAGTTGAGTTCGAAACTCGCCCAGCTTGGAAACTTCAAGCTTGAGCTGGACTCGTCATAGGTGTGGGCTTGGCTCGGCTTGATTGAGCTCGAACCTGGCTCGGCCAGTTCCAAGCTAAGTTCACCTAATTTTGGTTCTTTCAAGCTTTATCCAGGCTCATTTGACCTTGCTTAGTTGTAAGCTCAACTCATTTAGACTCAAACTAAGTTTAGCAAGGCATATTTAGTCCAGAAAAGTGTATCAAGATATGCTTGATTAGCTTCGTTTAGGCTAAGAGCCCACAAACTTGAGTTTCACTAGGCTCAAGTCTAGCTCATTAAGTTGAACAAGATGCGCCTTTCAAGTTTTATGACGAGTTGGCTCGTGGGGGCTGACAAGTTGACTCGGCTCATTTACAACCAATCCAATAGTAACATAATTATAGAAAAATGATATAATACCTTGGGAATTACAGCCAACTTGGGTGGAGCTTCAACAATTTCTCCAAATTTGACTTCATCGCGTTTTGGGAAGTCTTGGTTCTCCTCGGTGTGGCCCTTCTTGTGTTTCTTTTTCTTAGCTTTCAGATACCTGCAGCGAAATCAGATTTGGGGAACTCACATTTGAACAATGAAAGCCAAAAATCTCGGAAGGAAATGATATTGAAACTTCAACAATTTGTATTCCAAGTGAGAAGACAAACAGCAACTTGCGCTCATATTAGGGGTCCGAGCCCGAGCTCGAGCTCGTGAGACTTGAGGCTTAGCTCAGGCTTGGCCCGATTGGGCTTGGACCTAGCTCGGCAAGTTTTAAGCTAAGCTCGCATATCTAGGCTCATTTAAGCTTGACATAGGCTCGGTGGTGCTCGAGCTTTAGCTCATTTAGGCTCAAAAGCTACTTGATCAGGCATATATATGCTAATAAATTGTATTAGTATAAGCTTATTTAGGCTTGCGAAACCTACAAGCCAGAGCTTCACTAAGCTCAAGAATGGTTTGTTAAAGCTAAACGAGCCAGCTCAACCTAGGCTTGAAGCAAGTCTAGCCTTTTGAGCTTTACGACGAGCTGGCTCAGTTTCAAGAAAGTGCAGAAAGCTCTTCCGTAACAGACAAGGATAGAAAATCCATCAAGGAAAGGATCTCATTTAAGCACTATGGCAACCAAGCCCGTGTCCAAGTGTTCAAATCCAGATATGATACAACACTTCGACACCCAAGAAATGTCAGATTTGACAGGGGAATCTGAACCCGTACCGAAATACAATATGATGTTTATTACACTAAATATTGCACGTAATGACAACTGCTCAGATACTAACCATCTAAACCCAACCACACACTCACACAGTGCAATACGTAAACTTCTTAGGGAAGACGAAATTTGGTTTATGGACAATCTGCAAACAAGAAACCATACATAAAAATAACTGAGTAACGTACATGAGTTTATGAGAAGCTCACGGGAGAATAATAGGCCCAATTTGTTTTGATGAAAAGTCTTCTTGGTACCAACTCTACTATTTCTTTGCCTAACTTCATAGTAACAACTACAAATAAAGAAAATTCTTTCCTCCATTGAGGGGCAATTTACTTCCACTCAACAAAGAGAGAATATTTTCCTTCACGGAGGGAAATACATTTTCCTTCCTAATCTCACCTCATATGTTTAATTTCAACCTCAACTTCGCTAAGTGTGAACCTCATACAAATTTATACAATGAAATCATTTTCTTTAGTTAAAAAGACGAAACTTTTTGAGAAAAAAATATTTTTCTTGAAATATTTTCCAGAGCCAAACAAAGCCTTAGTCATCATAATGAATAAATGACAGGGAAAGTGACAAATTAATGCAAGCACATTGAACATAAGGCTTACTCTTTCTTCCTTTGACGTCTCTTGGAAATAACACCCAGTTGTTTCATCTCTGCTTCAAACCGCAGGTCATTTACCTGCTTCCTCTTTCTTTTCTTCTTCTTCTTGTCAACCGTGTTACCATTCACATTATCGTCACCGTTCTCCACACCATGTGGCGTCGTTGAACATACATTTTCCTCTCTCTTCATGTTTCCACGGCTTTTAGAATCTTCTTGGCGAGGTTTCTGCAAATAACAATCACCAGGCAATAACTCATTATGCAGATTGTGAGATGATACTGAGAGAATGTGTACTGTGTTTAGATTATGGTCTTGTTCGGTCAAGCCGTGAAAATTCTTTTCAAAAGCACTATTTGCAAAAGTACTTTTGTAACAAGTGCTTTTAATAGGAATATTTTTGTCTAAAAGAGACGCAATATTTTCTGCTTCTACTTAAAATAGAAAACAATTTCTATTTTTATTCAAAAACACTTTTCTTTCCAAACAAAACATCATTAAATCACACAATATTTTTTTATTTCCCTGGAAACAACTTTTTTTTTTTTTTCAAGAAAGAATTGCACAGGTGTAAATGCATATATGCACGCCTATATTAGAGATAAATAAATCTAAATGTGTATAATACAATAACCATAATGCTCAGAACAGTGGCAGTGAGGCTTTGGTTTAATGGTTAAAATGCTACCAAATTTAAGGCCCCAAACCCTAGACCCAGGCCCCAACTCGTTAAAACTGAGAAAGAGGAAGGTTCAACTAACACCGGCAAATATGGTACTCCATGATGTGTGGCATTAGGATGTGAATATGGCATGAAATCCGTCTTGTTACCACCATTCAACAATGTAAAACAGGGCTCGTAACATAGCAAAATAATCCAAGTTTACCAGAGGCAAAGTGGAAGTTTCGGGCTCTCTATGACGGATTCAAATGATTGGAGATTTGAGGATGAAAAACACTAGAAGAAGCATTACATTTAATCATTGTTCTACAGAAGCAAACATCACTGCTAGTTGAACAGCAAGATTTAGGCATCATATTTGTTCAGTGGTCCTCGGTGCCTAGCTTAGACCCAGGCTTCTTTGTTTTGCTAATGTGCTAGGTAGTAGAGTTTTTTCTAGGAACCATGCTTAGTGCTTTTTCTCTTTAACGTGGGTTTGTTGTTGTTGTTGTAGTGGTAAAAAGAAAAATCCAAGTTTACTAGAATAGTCGTCTTCTTAAGCATCAAACCAATCGCATAATTCTCACAATTCCAAGATGGGATGCAAAACCAAAATTCAAAAACCAGCTCTATAGGGCATATTGACAACTCTCTCAAAAGTGGTGACTTCTAACTCCATTCTTCTTTTCTCTCCCTCATTCTAGATTTGAACATAGGATCTCAACTCCTAGGGCCTCAACCTTAGCGGCGCTTTTCGCTACATAAACCATTAATAGACCTTCACTCGTTAGCTTAAGCTTTTGCGGCGTTTTCTCAACATCTTATCAAAGCATTCTCAACCAATAAATCACAAGTTTGAATCACAATCACCCACACTCTCAATCCCGAAATTAATATAATTAAAGCATAATGTATGAGGTTGGTTTGTGCATTATCTACACTCTAAGCCCAAAGACATCCATGCGATGGGGTATGTTAGAGTATAAACCAACAATAGACCTTCACACATCAGCTTCAAGCTTTTAAGACAATTGTTTTCCTTAACATTTACCACTAGATGAAAGCCTCACTGCCGCAACTTCCAACTTACACCATTCTTCTACTCAAATATACACAATTTTCCCAGAAGGAAAAGAAATACAGGAAAAAAAAAGATTGAAATAAGGCTCCTTTTTGGTCCAAGGAAAAGCATTTTTCTTCAAATAATATTTCCAACTGAAAATATTTTTTTCTTAAAAACATGTCTGTATAGTTGAAAGAAAACCTTTCATTCCATAAATTTATATAAGGTTCACGCTAGATCAAGTTGAGTTGAAGTGAAGCATATAACATGAGATTACAACAGAAAACATTTTCCGGTCAATGAGGAAATATTTTCCTTATCATTGCTATGAAATTATGCAAAGAAACAACCGAATCAAGATGAAAAATGTTTTCAAACCAAAATTCAACTCACATTTTCACCATCAACTTCTTTATTAACCTCCTTACGATCATTCACCGACGCCTTTTCAGATCCTGAAACAACTCAAATCCAAACAGTTAACCGCACTCAAATTACGATAAACATTAAACAACAAACATCAATCCGCAACAATCAATAACTTCAAACTCAGAGAAAATACCTAGATTAGATTGGAAAGAAGAAGAAGAAGAGGAGGAGGAGAAAGAAATGATACGGCGTAGTTTAGAGGGCAAAGCGGTGAGAGAAGAAGGCTCCGGCGGCGGAGGAAGGCGGTTATTGCCTCCGTGTGCGGCGACGTAGTTGTTCTCTCTCCTCCTACGAGCTTTTCCTCCCATTCTTCTTCTTCTTCTTCTCGGTTATCAATGGAGAATCGAGCTCTGAAACCCTACGTTAATGGCGGTTTCTTGCTGCCGCTGCTATTTGTAGTCCGTAGTACATTGGGTTGGGGGTTATTTACTCTATTTTCCCTAATATATTTGAGGGTAAATTATAAATTTTCTTTTTATTTTTTGCTTTAAAAATAAAAAATTTTACTCATAAATAAAAATACTTATAAAACTCTTTTATTTTTAAAAATTTATTACTTAACTCTTGTAATCTTTTTTAACTATTTTGTCCCTTAAAAGTGAAGGAGTTAAATGTTTAATTATATTTTTAGAAGAAAATTTTATATTATTAGACAAAAATTAAAAAACTCTTATGTTTTTTGTAATAGAATTAAGGTAATTTTATATATTTATAAAAATATAATTATTTTAATTAGTTATAGTAATGATATTATAAATTTAGAAGATAAAAATTATTTTTAATATTTTTATAAAATATATTATAAGATAAAATATAATATTTTTATCGATATTATATGTCACTACTGTATAATTAATTAAAATAATAATTTTTATAAATATAGAAAACCCCCTTTTCTCTATAAATATAAAAAAATTCTTATTTTTTTCTTCAAAACATAAAATCTTACCTAAAAATAAAATTAAATACTTAACTATTTTATTTTAAGGGAAAAAATGGTAAAAAAAAAAAATTATTTGGGGCTAAAGTGATAATTTTTTAAAAGTGAGGCGGGTTTAATGAGTGGTTTTCTTTGTAAGGGGGATTTTTTATTTTTGAAGCAAAAGTTAGGGAATTTTCTGTAATTTATTCTATTTTAAATTCAAGGTTATTTACTGTAAATGTTCTTGTACTTGTTTTGTTACATTAATTTAGTCCTTATGCTTTTAGTTGTGTCAATTTAGTCCATCTACAATTTATAATATGTTAATTTAGTCATTTAGTCAAATTTAAGTTAAGTTATTAAAGTAATTTTTAATAAAATAATCACGTTAGATGCAATTAACCCACTATAAATTCATTGATTTACTTAATTTAATTCAATTCAAGGTTAAACTATTAAAAATTAACAAATCAACATAAATTTTATTCTAAGGACTAAATTGACACAATTTTAATTGTAGAGGAGCTAAATTGATATAATTAAAAGTGTAAGAATTTAAATTAATATAATGGGCAAAATATAGAAACCTTTAGCATTAATAACCCTTAAATTTATTAAAAGACTTTTTTCAATTTTTTTTTTGTATAAATTAAATTTTCATTTTTCATTTTTAAAAAAAAATATTGAAGACCATTTTAAATAAAAAACAAAAAAAAAAGACTACTCTGGTCAAATTATAAACATTAAGGATTAATTTGAATAAATAAAACATTAGAAACCAATTTAAATAAAAAAAATTAAGAAATTAATTTCAACACAACTATAAATATTATTGATTATTTTGAATAAAAAATAAGGAATTAATTCAAATAAACTTAAAAATATGATGATCAATGGTATCAGTAACTTATGGGTTGCTAGAGTCCTTCCATGTTTTTTTTCTTTTTTTGTACTTTTTAATTTATTTGAAATTTAAAACTTATTTTTTGTGAAATTTTAATTAGAAAATTATTTATGATTTATCCATAGTTATAATAAAAAAAATAGGATATTTAAGCTAAAGGTCGATGTACTTTGTTCATTGTGTCAGTTTAGTTCTTGTACTTTTCATTGTGTTAATTTAGTCCCTCTAAAATTCAAAATGTATTAATTTGGTCCTTAGATAAAAAATTTATGTTAATTTTTTAATGAATTTTCGAGTTAAATTGAGTAAATGGATGAATTTATAATAAGTTGCTTGCATCTAACATAATTTTGCCGTTTAAAATTACGACAATAACTTAATTTAAATTTGACCAAAGGACTAAATTGACACATTTTGAATTATTTAGAGACTAAATTGACACAATTAAAAGTACAAGAATCAAATTGACACAATGGACAATGTACAAAGATTTTTGGCGTAAATAACCCTAAGAAAAATTAAAAATAAGAAAAAAATATTTTCAAAATAGGATTTTAGTTTCTTAAAAAGAATTGCAAACAAAAACTCATACCAAATATGTAGCTTTCGATATTTGAAAAACTTCTTTTTATTATTTTCCCTTTTATTCCTAGTTATTGGAAAGACTAGGATTAAAATTAAAAGAACAAAAAAGAAATTGTTTCTAAATTCTAGCTTTAGTTCCTCGTATATAAAAAAAATCCTACAAATAGAAAAAGTTATCAAATGGTCCTCATGTAAAGAGCAAGTTCGGTTTTACGAGTAAGATTGCATGGTTAGTTATATAATTTTTGTCCTGAAAAATTTTCCGACCTTTTTTTGACTACAGATGTTTCAATACTATGAGGTCATACAACTAGAAGTGTAAATGAACTGAGCAAAGGCTTGCTCGTTTTGGAGTTCGAGTCTATTGAGGCTCAAGTTCATAGGCTTATGAGAGTAACTCTTCATACATTTTCGCCAAGCTGGGTGTATGCTCAACCAAGTGAAGTGAAGCCCGAGGCTACTAGAATGAGCTGAGTTAGGGCTTGAATTTTTGAACAACAAAAGTCAGAAGGCACGCTGCGTAGACAAGTGTCTGTTCCAAGGCAGGCAACTACATATTTTAGGCTCAATATAAGCGTTTGTCCCGCTCAAGTCATAAAGCTCAAGGCGTTGCTCATATTTTATAACATACTTATAAATCTGATCATATATTATTTATCACCAAGTATTCGGTAATACAATCATTGGAGGAACAATTTATAGTCCTAAAAATGTTACAGAATCTTTTCGATTGCTTGCCTCTAGAACGGAATCATTTCCTTGTATCTCAAGAGAATTTCCTATTAATAGCAATGAAGCTTAATCAAAACGAATTAAAATTTTTCTTCAATGATATAACGGTCGATCAATATAAAGTCAACCACACTAAATTGAATCAATTTCTTCTTTTACGTTTCTCACAGACCGACTGCAAATAGAAAACAATACGAAAAGGCTCTAAAGCTGCAATGAGCAAGTAATGTAAACTTTTTATTACCTCAACATCCAAAACTGGCCAAAAAATTTGCTGTAGGAAAGCAAAGAGGCCCAGTCAAAATCAACATCAAAAGATTTACAATTCAATTGAATCAAAAAATTAAACAAAAAATTGAGTCAAAATTGGCCAAAAGCATTGTATAAGGAACATATTTATTGTTCCAATGAAAATACTTGCAATTGTTGGATACATATAAATACAATTACTGTGATTTTTCTCTAGCAAATCTTTCTTATGTAATCTCTAGAGATCGAAAAGCCGAAATTCTGGGGTTCTTCATTTTATTCGAGGGTTGATCTGATCACCTTCTGAGCCATTGCGCATTTGATCTGTGACCTTCGAGCTCAACTGCAATGAATGAACGAAACTGTTGGCTATGTAATCAACTAAAGACTGAGAGTGGTTGAGTTTGGTGTAATGGTTAGGCTATCCATCCCCCCAAACACGAGGTCTTGGGTTTGAAGCTCATTTCCCTCTTTTCGTAGTTGTTGGTGGCCCTTCTTCGGGTAGTGTTTTTACCTTCTCATCTTCTAAAAAAATCAACTAAAAACTAAAGATGCTAGCTAGATCAGTTGGTAAAGTTTTCAGGTGATGGTATTCGAGACTTGGGATTGAATCGCTCCTTCATTAGGGGGTGAAGGGGTTACAGGATTTGGGGAGGGCTACCCCTTGTGCAGCCCATGTGATTTCCTAATCATGCATAAAAAAATCAACTAAAGGCTGTAATATAAGATAATGACCATTAGTTGTGGTTTTAGTGGCAGAGCTATGTAAATTTCAGTGTGGAATATTGCAGGCAATGAAGTACCAATTTATTTCTAATTGTTTTATATATTTACTAGTACTCAACCGAATAAGTACGAAAAATAATACTTTTTGGTTAGTTTCGCTGATTGGCTCGAGGTCCTTGGCTTTGCCACTATGTGGCGTCATGGGTCTAGGATCCAAATCAAGGATTGAAGATCAGACTGAATAATGACTAGTACAGTTTAATTTTAGACCAAATCACCCGATCAGTTCTTTTTTTTTTTTTAGTCTAAACCGGTCTTCGGACACCCCTGTATAAACTGAGGATTGTCCATTTCAACATATTTGCTTCTCTGAACTCGAATCCTTAGTTATGAATACATATTTCCAAATTGATTACCTTTAGACAGCTCATCATATCATATTGTATCATATAATGCCTTTTCTAACTCCAAAAGGGGCGTAGCATGACAACTTCCTCGAAGGCTACCCATCCTAATACTAGTTTCAATCAAGCACATGCGACTTCAACTTTGGGAACATGGAATCCGATGTTTATGTCGGTTGTAGGCTACCAAACATAACTCTCCTCCTTTATCGGAGCTTGGGGCCAATGATAGCAGCATTCTAAGGGTTTGTTTGGTATGGATTTTGTCTACATGTTTTGGTTTTTGAGAAACTAAAAACTACGTTTAGAACTCTTTTTCCTGTTTTTGATCTTTTCATTTTCCCTTTTTTTTCTAATTTGAGTGAAAACCGAAAACTAAAGACAAAATAAGAAGAATTGTTTCTAAAATATGGTTTTTAGTTTATTTTAGAACCAAAAACTGCAAACAAAAAACTACACATGTTATCCAACTCAGAGATGAGAGTTCAACATAGGTATATCTAGAGACAAATTCGGCTATTTTCTAAAAAAATTTCCATGGTTTTGGTCTAATCAGAAGTGTCAAAGTGTCAAAACAACATTCAAGTACCTTATCTGACACATGTAATTTAGGACAGAATAGGGAGTCAAAACTAACTACATGAACTCGAACAAGAATTTTTAGGTAACAAAAGGTTGAATATTCCAAAGAGAGTTAAGAAAATCGAGGTTTCAACTTACAGTGGGGTCGGTAAAGATTATGTCGGTTGTAGGCTACCGAACATAACTCTCCTCCTTGATCGGAGCTTGGGGCCAATGATAGTAGCATTCTAAGGGTTTGTTTGGTATGGATTTTGCCTACATGTTTTGGTTTTTGAGAAACTAAAAACTACGTTTAGAACGACTTTTTCCTGTTTTTGATCTTTTCATTTCCCCTTTTTTTTCTAATTTGAGTGAAAACTGAAACCTAAAGACAAAATAAGAAGAATTGTTTCTAAAATATGGTTTTTAGTTTATTTTAGAACCAAAAACTACAAACAAAAAACTACACATGTTATCCAACTCAGAGATGAGAGTTCAACATAGGTATATCTAGAGACAAATTCGGCTATTTTCTAAAAAAATTTCCATGGTTTTGGTCTAATCAGAAGTGTCAAAGTGTCAAAACAACATCCAAGTACCTTAACTGACACATGTAATTTAGGACAGAATAGGGAGTCAAAACTAACTACATGAACTCGAACAAGAATCTTTAGGTGACAAAAGGTTGAATATTCCAAAGAGAGTTAAGAAAATCGAGGTTTCAACTTACAGTGGGGTCGGTAAAGATTATGTCGGTTGTAGGCTACCGAACATAACTCTCCTCCTTGATCGGAGCTTGGGGCCAATGATAGTATCATTCTAAGGGTTTGTTTGGTATGGATTTTGTCTACATGTTTTGGTTTTTGAGAAACTAAAAACTACGTTTAGAACGACTTTTTCCTGTTTTTGATCTTTTCATTTCCCCTTTTTTTTCTAATTTGAGTGAAAACCGAAACCTAAAGACAAAATAAGAAGAATTGTTTCTAAAATATGGTTTTTAGTTTATTTTAGAACCAAAAACTACAAACAAAAAACTACACATGTTATCCAACTCAGAGATGAGAGTTCAACATAGGCATATCTAGAGACAAATTCGGCTATTTTCTAAAAAAATTTCCATGGTTTTGGTCTAATCAGAAGTGTCAAAGTGTCAAAACAACATCCAAGTACCTTAATTGACACATGTAATTTAGGACAGAATAGGGAGTCAAAACTAACTACATGAACTCGAACAAGAATCTTTAGGTGACAAAAGGTTGAATATTCCAAAGAGAGTTAAGAAAATCGAGGTTTCAACTTACAGTGGGGTCGGTAAAGATTATCAGCTGTTTATTCATAGTCGACACCAACAAGTTTGTGTTGTCCTTGTTCAGAGCTAGGGTGGTGATGTCTTGCCCATCTTGAAGTTTCAAAGTATGTGAGACCTGCCATGAGAGCCGCTTTAGTAGCGGAAGAAGTTTTCGGATAGGCATTGAAATTCTAGATCTCAAGCACGGAACCAAATTGCTAATCGCGGATGAATAGCCGTGTCAATGATGCAGGTGTTGCAGACGTAATGTAACCAGTGAGTAAATATGGTTTTCTTGAGGGAATATAACTTGCATAATATTTGACTGAATAGCCTAACAATCAATAACTTTTGTACCCCTTTGATGATTTAGCATAAAAGTACGTTTAGAAATGTAACTTTGATAAATAGATTACAATATATATGAACATATAAAGGCCATTACGTGGTCGTACTGATTGCACTATATAACAACTAGTTCAAAATCCATTATGTGACAATCATTTCTTACAGTAACAACCTTTATTTGATTCCATACTCTGACAAAAAGCCAAAGCAGAAGGACAAGAAGACGAGCAGGCATGGCGCAAACTTATTATAACATGAACCAAATCATGTGGAGGTCCCATTGTCCTAGAAAAAGCATCATCCATGCCTCCATGGCTTGAGGTGTGTGATTTATATTCAGACCAAGGTGTCGTTTGGTTCAACAGAAAGCATTTTCCTTGCAGGAAACTTTCCTTTACAAATTATTTTAAGTTACAAATATTTTTTCTCAAAAATTTTTGTCTTTCTAGTTAAAGAAAATATTTTCATTCTATTGTATGAGGTTCACTCTTAACTAAGTTGAGGTTGAAGTGAAACATATGATATGAGATTACCACAAAAAATGTTTTTCTCTCTGAGAAGGAAAATATTTTCCCCATTTGTTGAGCGGAAGTCAATTTCACCTCAGTGGAGGAAAACATTTTTCATATTTCTGGTTGTT
This sequence comes from Simmondsia chinensis, assembly GCA_018398585.1. Taxonomy (NCBI): domain Eukaryota; kingdom Viridiplantae; phylum Streptophyta; class Magnoliopsida; order Caryophyllales; family Simmondsiaceae; genus Simmondsia; species Simmondsia chinensis. Next base: position 3,200,764 of record JAGTTD010000007.1, on the reverse strand, counting down.
GCTGTGAAATCCCGCAAAGAAACAATAGAAATAGGTTAGAAAATGTTTTCTTTCAGAACAAACAGATACTTAAAGAGATCTAGAACGAAGATCTATGCATTTCCTAGTTGAAATACCTTGAGTGTATACAAATCCAAAAAGCATATTGAAGGAGGTGATACATCCAATCTACGGTTCTTCTCTATCTCATCCAATCCCACAACCTGTTTGATCTCGCCCTTCCATGAACGCGAATACTTATTATTCTCCACCGACCCATCATTCTCAGAACAAGAATTTACTCCTATAAGAGCCATCTGCCCGTCATAAGAAATTTCCATGCAATTGATGCTGCCATTGACCGGAAGTTGCGTCGTAGAAATCATAATGCCATTAAGAGTATAAGTACTTAGCGTACGAAGCGATTGGTTCCAAGTCATAATGACACCATTGGATGAGAGACAAATATTATGAGCTCTGACACCTTCTAGTCTTCTAAGCAGACGCCCCCGTCTAATACAATGCACTAGAACATCAGATGACTCAGAACACGAGATGACAACTCCAAGATCAGAGCTAACACAACAGCAAAGAACTTCTCTGAGGTGACCTCGGAGGACATGTACCGGTCCTTCAATACGACGTTTTCTGCTTTTGTCAGAAAGTATGCTTGCCAAAGTATTACTGTTTGTTGAAGTTGGCGTTTCTGAGCCTGTGGAAGATGCTGGATTGTTACTTGAAAGATAAGTGGGTGCTGCTCTATGTATCTGCCAAAGGAGAACAGTTGTGTCTCGTGATCCAGTTATGAGGTAATGGCCATCAGATGAGAGGGACAAGCAAGTCACTGGAGCACAATGCGCTGTTGCAGTTTCTAAGGTCTTTCCTCCATCAGGTGCCACTAGTCTTATGCTGTTATCGGCATGCCCACCTGGTAATCAAACGGTGTTTAAGTTTTGCAATAAGATCTCATAAGACAAAGAGAAACGAGTTGAACAGACACTAACTTATTTACTGTCAAATGGGCTTGTCATTTTATTTATTCGCTTGATTAACTTTAGGCATTACACACCATGTGATGGGTTAGCGTCACAAAATCTAATTGTAAAACCTTCAGTCTTTGACCATGATCTTAAAGTACATTATTTGCAAAATCAGGAGAAGGCCAAGATTTCTCTCTCTGAAGTTGTTTCAATGTTCCACAGCCAAAACCAACCACACATACTATGAAAATGACAGGGAACTCAAAGCACAAGACTGGCCCAAAGGGCAGTTAGCAGTGGTAAAATTTGTAAGATGAAGGTACAGTTGGCACATGTCACACAGCACCATACCGTTGCAGCTTATGTCATTATGTCTATCAAGTTTGCTGACTCAAAACTTGGGGGCAAACGAGCCTAGCTGAGGCGAGCAACCCTTTGTTTGAACTTGAGCTCATAAGTCTTAATGAGATCAAGTAGGAGCTAGCCTTTTTTGAGCTTGAAGATTTTATTCGAAATGCGCTGAATAGGATGCTAGTATGCTTAATACTCGGCTCAACTCATAGCTTGCCTCGCATCAAAGGGAGCAATTTGAGCTAATATCAAGCCACCATCGATCCAATATCGAGTTTGTACCTAGCTGATAATGAGTTCTTAACAAGACATTAATTAGTCCTTATAAAACTGTTCATGAATGTTAGCGAGTTGAGCACCCTCTGTTCAAACTCGGCTTATTAAGCTTATCGAGCCTTCTTGAAAATAATTCGATAAGCTATCAATCCCTCAAAACAAACAAAAACGAACCCTAATCAATTTTGGACATGTGTAGTTCATTGAATGGTTCATTTGCACCCCCACTTAATAACAAAATGACATTCGTACAAGCTCAAGTGATACATAAAGTTGGTTAATACCTGAAGGCTCTTCAAAATTGTATGAAAATCAAAAGGTTATGTTAACCTTTTCTATGTTTTCTCTCTATTTTAAAGTGTCTAAGAGCCTGTTTGGCTTAGCTTATTCCGGAGAAAAAAGTGCCTTTTTTGGAAAAAGCACTTTTCTGAAATTTGGAGGGTGTTTGGCAACTATAAAAAGCACTTTTTTTTATCAAAGCAGAAGCTGTTTTTCTACTTTTAAGGAGAAGCAAAAATTTGGTGCTTCTCATGTTAAACAGAAGCAAAAGCAGAAATTAAACAATTGAGAAAATTTGGTTCAGGTATATTTTAATTTGCTAATATATTTAAAAATAATTTATATATTTGAAAAATAGTTTATATATTTTAAAAATATATTAAATATGATAAAATATTTAATAATTAATAATATATTTACAATATTTAAAAAATATTTTAAATATTTGTGAAAAATATTTTAATTTTTTAGAAAAACCAAATATTTTAAAGCATTAAAAATTAGTTTAAGTATTTAAAAGATATTTTATATATTTAGAAAATATTTAAATAATAAAAAATATTTTAAAAATTTTAAAAATATATTAAATATTAGAAATAGTTCTTGGGTAATTGTTTTCAACTATAAAAAAACTTATGTTAATGTTCTTTCTGTTAATTTTGTAGAAAAAAGCACTTTTTTAAACATTGTTCGAACACTTACAATATTACAAAAAGTGCTTCTTTACTAGTTGAGCCAAATGCAAACTGCCTATTTGAAACATCACTTTTTACAAAAGTGCTTCTGAAAAAGTCATTTTTTAACAGCAATGCCAAACAGGCCCTAAGTTTTATATCTATATTCAAGTATCTTTATCCGACACAAGTACTTTAGGGAAGAATGGAGGGTTGAAGTCGCTATGTCTAAAACTAATTGGATTTGCAAAATGAGAAGTTATGGAATCTTCAAGACTCTTTGACCATTTTCAAGTCACTGATGACAATGTAGGGTAACATATCGCAATGTGGTTGAAGCTAAGGGGTTGGATGGGAGGACACTATTCAACAAATGCATGCGTAACAACAACAACAACAACAACAGACCCAGTGCCTCAGAGGCTCCCGCATACGCAGGGTCGGGGGGTGGGATGTATGCAGCCTTACCCCTTTAAAGTGCTACTCTAAAAGGAGGCTGTATCGAGGACTCCCAACTTGGGAAACAAATGCATGTGCATTTAGTCTATATTTGAATGTCAAAACCACATGTTTGTCCTCCCTTGACTATGTTTTCAACATTATATCGACCAACGAATCACAAAAAATGTGAACTCCTTTTTTGATAATACTGGTAATAGTAACAGATTCATTTTTCTCGGGGGTGAGGGGTGAGGAGAGGTACTTACCAGTAATAATTTCTCTGTCACTTGTTATGGCAACCACTGCTGAGCTTCTGATCCCCGAAGCAGAAAACGCTAATGCATGCGGGAAATGCAAGTCATCAGTTGCAGTGCCACTTGGCCCTTTGAACATCCTCATCAGTGTTCCACCACCAGAGCTTTCAGTGGCTTTTCCGTGTTGGAAAAGGAAAGGCGCACCCTGGCCATCAGGAGTATGTGGTTGCCACTTGTGTTGAGCTATATATGCAGCTGGAGCATGTATGTCAACAACGACAATAGAATCTGGAGATGCATGAATTGCAGCAGCAGGCAAATTGCAGCGCTGGGTCATTGGAACAACATATGGTTTGAGCTCCTTTGGGTTCCGAAAGTTAGTCTGACAGGCAAGTTTGAAACAAAATTAATTCCGTTAGCTGCAGGGAACTGTATGATGAAATTTAATAATACAATGGTGCTTCAAAAAAACATTGTGTATGGCCCATGCCAAAAAACACTTAATCAGATACATGAATGCAGAGATGTGCATTTATATCGATATAAAGCCGAAAAATGTGTAGGATGAATGTAATACTGGGAGCTACCTGTAGTTGAAGAACTTCAGCTAATGGCTTTCGTTTCATGTGAGGGATAGTCAAAAGCTGGGATGGGGTTTGTCCAAAGTAAGCAATCTGATCTTGAATAGCTCGTTGTTGTACCTTACATGAGAATAAAGATGAAAGTTAAGTGATGCAGCTATGTATATGCGATCTCACATCTTTTTTGGCTTGCAAATACAAAACATTGATTTAAGTCCAAATGCTAACTAGAGAAGAGAAGAAAAGTAGAAAAAACATACAGGATCCAAGATCTTGTCAATATCAATTGTTCCTTCATAGGTGATGTAAAGGAAAACATTATTGGCTGCAATGGCCTCTTTTCCTCGTTGTTTATACCTGTGTCAAAGTAGTGGATCCCATATAAGCACAGCCACAAGTCAACCAAGAAGTTGTGCATAAAATGAAGAAAACAAAATAAAACCAAGGCAATAAATTATTACCCGAAAACTAGGTCAATCCATTCATGCAAATGAGCAGAGACATGTTCACTCTCAAGTGCCATCCTATGCTTACGGATAAAATCAATTGGATTTTCAGCCCAAGGAGGTAGCTTTACAGCATCTGTATGGCAAAATGTCAATTAGAAAGATGTCTAAACCGAATCTTGAGAATGTATTCTTATTCAACAACAACAACAAACCCAGTGCCTCACGAGCTCCCGTATATGCAAGGACTGGGGTGGAAGAGGGGGGGGGGGGGGGGGGGGGGGGGAATGTATGCAGCTTTACCCCTTCAGGGTGCCACCCTAAAGGGAGGCCGTGTCCGATGACCCCTAAGATGTATTCTTACTCGTATTCCTAAAATACTTCAAAGCACATACCTAGTTTTTCCCCAAGTTGTGTTGTACCAAAATCTGTAGAGCTCTCATTGGTTAACGTTTCAGGGAGGTAAAAGAGCTCCGGAACCTAACATAGAGGCAGAGAATAATAAAAGAATGAACGGTCTCAAGACAAAGTAATATGTTATTGATAAGACTATGGTTGGTAAATTTAAAAAAGTGATGAATAAAATATACCAGTTCTTTGACATCATTCATGTCCTCAAGGACTCTGTTCCAAGTGGCAGCAATGTCAGAAAACATCCTGTCCGCATGTCCAAATTTTCCACCACATAGTTGAGCATACATGGTAGTAAAAGGTTCTACTCGGACAAGATAATACAACACCTGGGCAGAAGAACGATTAGATACTTTATGAAAGTGTTATGATTTAGAAGATTATCCTTATTAAAATCAAAGCACATGTTATGAGAGTGATCAACATGATCAAAGCAACATTAAATATCCCTGGAGCTCATACGGAATTAAGCAATAATTTACAAGGCTTAGGCAGACCAGAAAGGATCGTCAAATATGTAGTAACCAGAAGTCTACAAGGAGAAGAAACAAGAATATGAAGAAAAAAGAACAAAAAATTAATAACAAACATTTGAGTAATCAAATAGAAGATTGCCCTTGAGAAAGCTCACTTGATGTCCATTGCCAAACAAAGCTAATTCTTCCATTTTCTTCTTCAAAGAATAAGCTGGCACAGAAGGAAGAAAAGCTCGTAACAACCTCTTTTGGTGTTGCCTCCGACAATCACAAATTAATGCCCTAAAGGTACTGCATCTACTGCAATACGGTCATTTATGAGGGTTCACAGCCCAACTTAACACGGAGTAAATATTTTTTCCCTTCCATTTCATCCCCTGGTGCCCTCCACTAAACGCAGCCATGATCCAGGTATGAACTGTTTCGGCAGCTTTACCTAACTATGAATCCAAGAGGAAAGATGAAGAAAGAGAAATAAACAAAGCCTCACTGAATAACATAGACTAAACAAACTATTTTTCCACTTAAAGATGAAACAAAACAAGGGGAAGAAAAAGAAAGGAGATAAAAGACAGGGAAGAGGAAGAAACCTTCCAAGGACAGGTCATGAAGAAAATGAAAGAAAATCAATCCTTGCAACTTTAAATCAATATAGGAAAGACAAAATAACTTTCCATTTTCCTCAATGATCAGTCACAAAAGACTAACGCAAGGTGAACAATGAAATTAAAGCAAGACAATCCAAAAAGGCACTAATCCTATCTCAATAGCATGCCAATCCGAGACAAGAACTCCTTCCTAGGATTATACAAAAAGTATGAATATCTTTCATGCCTCACTCCTCTGGCCCTATAAGAGCACAGGCACTGAGGTCGGAGTCAAGAGCCTTGAGTTTTGCAGCCACTAGTTGATTAATGAATCTTTATTTTGCATAAATAATTTCAAGTATGTGACAGATAATACCAACATGCTACATCACACTTACTACATTGATTATGTGCAAATAGTGCAAAGAAAGAAAGGCTAACAGAAACTTACTGCTGCAGCACTAGAGTAATGCGAACCATAATGGAACTTTGGGATAACTGGATCATCATAACTGGAATAGCTCTCTTGGAATTTTTTCAGACGCTCAGGATTCAAGGCACCAACAGGCTGCTAAGGAATCAAATTGTTAATGAAAAGAGCGTTCCCTCAAATAAACATAGGATGCAGAGTTAAAGAGATGCCAACCTTTGAGAGATCGCGGTATGATGAAGGACTAGAAATATCCAGATCCTTTGTAGTATAATCAGCCAAAATCCACGGGAAAACAGGATACTACATGCAAAAAGAAGCATTAGAGAAAAAAACAAAGGAGAAACTAATAAGATTGATGTTCCAAGCATGTCCAGATTTTGCTTTTTTAAGGGAACTTGGTCGCCGGGATTTACATTTCTCAACCAATTTGGTTCGATCAGCCTTCATATGGGTCCAAAAGTTTGTTATGTCAATGAATAAAAATGGATTGAAAGTATGATATATTTATTTCCATTCAAGTAGGATGCTCGATCCACCATGTTCCAGCAGCATATTGCACCCTTAAAAGATGCCTTGTATTGAGTATAGTATAAAAAATCCATCTTGCTTGTTTTCTCCATTGACAGGGGTTGGAAGATCAGACAATTAAATTCATGAGAAATAACCAACCACATATGAGTTCTTTTTCAAACATGGGCTTCTGTGTTCAATACTATTTATGTATATCAGTTCTCCACATTATTTCTCTATTAATAATGGAGGGTCGAGAAGAGGAAGTAGGATCGATTAAGAGGGAGAAGCACCTGAGTAATATCATTATAACTACGTCCGGCCAAAGTATTCAGCTGCATCAGATATTCGAAATTGCTTATCTGAAGAGTCAGATACCACAGATAAAAGTCAGCATTACAAGTACATCTTCTTGGATAAACGAATAATAGAATTAGTGCCTATGAAGTTCGTACCTCCCGCCTTGCCCAACGCTCCATGAGCTGAGTTCTCTTAAGGAGTTGATGAGGTATCTAATAGTGTGCAAAAAATTAAACAACATCATTAAAAAGAAGAAATGGAAAGAGTCAAAATCACTATGAGAATACATTATGTGCAACCAAAGGCTCTTGAATGAGGAAAGAACTAAAATCATTTGCAACTATATTTAAGGCAATGGCATTGACCTGAGTAGCTCGGCATATATTGCTCAAATGACGAGGACGTGCATGAACAACAGCTCGATAAGCATTTCTTCTATTTTCAGTAGTCTAGCAAAAAAAAAACAAAACATAAAAAGGTCAAGTTTTAAAGACAAGAGTCCATCTCAGTACCTTTGTGAACACAACCAAAAAAACACGCCACATGCTAACAAAATTCAAATCTCATTACCCCAAAATCAAAGAAGAAATTGGACCGATCAAGCATAAACAGCTCCAGTGCACTTCTTCGCAGAAGATATCTGTAATAGGATATTTACAAGAGAACATGAGCAAAGGGTACAGTATGCATCACCAACAGATTTCTAATCCCCTGAAAAGCAAAATACTTTGCAGGATACACAATCTTCCAAGCCCGCACCCGCACACCACATCCCCCCCCCCCCCCAACACCAAAAAAAAAAAACCTGCGGTCATTATATATGATGGCAACAATGAAAATAAAAACTTGTCACCTCAAACAAGTAGGAAAAAGGCCAGAATGGATGATTGTCCAGAGAGCTAGAACAGAATGCAAAGGCCAGCCAATCGCTCAGATTTTTATCTTTATTTTCTTTGGGCAGGTAACCAGGCCTGGTGTTCAGCATACTGAACATGGGACCTTCTGTTCTAGGACCTCAACTTTAGTGGTGTTTTTACCACTAAACCAAGGCCTCAATGGCAAGGCTCAGATGTTGGGACCTAATTCACTGAGAGATATATGATCATTTAAAAATGACCAAGGTCTATTTTCATTGTATGAAAGATATAAAGCTACATGTGTCCAGATAGAATCTTAGCAATAGATAAACCATTGAGGCTTAAACCCAGTGAGATTTAAAAACTATACAACACAAAACTAGACTAGGCCTTCCGCCACTATGAGCTTGGCACGATGGAACAGAACCATGCCAGTCAACATGCAAGAGGAGGAATAGAAGATTTGGTATGATATGATGATCCTATCCATAGAATACAGAGTTATATCTTACCACCTTACCTTCTACTATAAACTTGCTGAAGTGAAGCTATTAGCCAGCAGCGATTCTTTTCCTGTTCTCTTACTTCATGACTCCAAAGTAAATCATCAGTTGATGTGTTGCTCTCAGTATTGTCAGCAATGAAGTTGATCCGCTTTGTTGTTATCTGACCACAAGCAGGAGTACAAGCACTAAGTTAATGTCCTAATATAAATTTTAATCTTACAGTGGATTTCCAAGCTAACTGTGCTATTTAGTGAATAGAACAGAAATGACAAGTGAATACAAATAAGGTAATAATCCTCTATTGTCATGCATTTAACACCTGGCCCATTCAAATTGGTGTACGCTCTTCCATGTTTTGCTTTGTAATTGAGAGGATCTTTTTCTTGTGTTCTCTAAAGTTTCCATGTTATTTCAAACTTTCCATTTCCTATAGATAACACTCGGAAAAACAAAGATCTAAAATTAAATACATTTTCATGAACTAAGTGCACCAAATCTGTTACAGGACATAAGGGAAAAGGATTTGTGGGATTATGTTCCCATGCATTTACCATCCAGCCCCTAAGACTTTATCACCCAAGCCATCAAGTCAAAATGAATGACAGACCCAAAATACTAACGGAGGAAAACCTAAACATGCATATTCATGTAAGACTTACTTGAAAGGTTCCTCGAACAACCTTCAGAGGCCTGACCATAGTGGAAGGAAGCTCAAGCGTAATTCTTTCATCAAACTCACCAGGAACATAGCCAGGGCCAACTGCAGATGGATCTTCTGCCATTTCTTGGCCACTAGTAGTTGGAGAATCCACGGACTCAGAAGAAGTCTGCATTGATGGTTCAGCTCCCACAGAGGTCCTTAGATGACTCTCATCATGCGGTTGTCCATCAAAACCACCACTAACTGTAATATGAACATTTTCAGGTTCATCATCTTCAGTTATAACTTCCGTGGAGATTGCTTCTGCTGCCAACGCAGAAGGATTGGGACTCAACAATGTTTGCTGATCATCTTTTCCTTCTGTTCTGCTTCCTAAATTAGCAGCAGCGGCAAAGTAATCGGACCCACTGTAATTCCTCCTTAAGATCCTTCTCATCCTTGAAGAGCTTTCCGTGAAGTCTAGCTTCCAGAATACCTGCATTGCATAACCATGGCATGAATGTCGAATTGTGAAGGAGAAGTAGAATACTCTGAACAGGGATTCCGTGACCCTAAGAAAAATCTACTAGTCGAAAACTTGAACGTAGACCTTATGGATTAATTTAGAATCATTGGAAAAGTTCATGAAAGAGTTGCACATAATGATAGACCAACATCATACCCTGTCGGCACTGCATAGATGGTCAGCAAATGGTCCAAAAAGGCATTTCATCTCCATCAAATAATGAATAAGTTTCCTCCAGGCACGACTTCCGGTGGACATACGTTGACGTGACAACATATCAACTTGAGTGCGCCTATCAATCTGGGGAACAAAAACAATTAGATGCATACCAGATTCACGTAATGGAACAGCATGACAGTTGCTGAGGAGTCAGAACCACACCTCTGATCGTTGAATGTTTCTGGCCAAAGCAAAACTTGCAACAATGACTGCCGTAAATTTATAAGATAATGCATTGAAGTCTTTGCCATAGATTGATTTTGTATCTACTGGCTGCAAGCACTCAATCCATGCAGTTCCCATGGCCTCAGCAACGTTCCACCTATTTACACGTCCCATGTCACTTGCGTTTCTTCGCTGTGCAGAAGTGGCCATTGCCACGGCACTGAGACCCCTTCCTGAACCAATTTTTGCATAACGCTCAAGATCACGGGCTGCAGCCAAGGCAGCAGCCTTCGCAGCAGCCTTGTCTTTTGGAGCAGCAGGAGACTTATTAGGCATCTCCAGGGGTTTCTGAAAGCTGGAAAAGGTATGAAGCCTAGCTGTTTTTCGCTCAAGCATTGAGCCATCACGTTTGAGCTGTGTTGTTGATGCCCGCGTTGGGGCCTCACCACCTGAAGCACCAGCAGCAATCATTGCCAATGCCATTGCAGCAGGAGGGGATGCAAAAGCAGCAGCCCAGCCCCTTGATATCAAAGCAAGTGCAGCCTGAAAGCACAACAAAGAATGTACGATTTTCGAGCAAAACAAATAAAATGTGCCATAGACATGCATCTCACCAACTGACAAGCGATGAACAGAAATCCAATGCCTTCATCTTCGGATTCAGATATACAGGTGCTGTAGATAATAAAGAAAGAAGCTACTAGAACACTACAGACTGATTGCTCAAAACAGCAATGCAAAGATCCACCAAGAAGCAGAATGGAAAATGCTCCCCCCCCCCAAAAAAACCCTCCTCTGCATCATCCAGACCCCTTTACCAACCTTGTTTCCGAAATGCACACATTACCCCACAAACACACAAAGAAGAAAAGAATAAACAAAGAAAAAAGCCCTAGGAAAACATTTTAGATAAATAGAGGTTTGATAAAACATTCCAATCGCCATCCCCTCCTAACCAAAAAAAAGTTAAAAGATAGTAGACTAGGCCAAATCCCTTGATGACACGGCTCAGAAAAAACACAAGTGAAATGAAGTAGCTTAAGAAGATGGATAAAATAACCATACATATCTTTTAGAAAAATACCAGCATTTAAATAGTAAACAAATACAACAGCAACAACAACAAACCCAGTGCCTCTAGGGCTCCTGCATATGCAGGATCTGGGAGGAGTGTGAAGTACGCAGCCTTACCCTTTAAGGGAGGCTGTGTCCGAGAACCCCCAACCTGGAAAACTGAGTGAGCAAATAAAGCAAAAGAATGCAAGAAAATTCAGAAGACAACCAGATAGAATTACTGCCTGAGCAAACATAATTGAGACCGGACAGACTTAGATGTTAACAAAAGTGAATTGGAAAATCTACACTGATGAAAACTGCAACATGAATTTGATGTCTTTGGAATCACAGAAACAAAATATGGATGTTATAAACAAATATCATGCCACGAACCTCCATGGGAAGAATGTCAGCAGACAGTGCCCGATCATCAACAGCAAGAGGATTGAGACAATCTGTGCTAGCAAGTTCATGAATTCCGGCTAAAAGTGGGCGCCACCTCCTTAAAACAGCAACGAACGGAGGTAAAATGGCTTCCAAGTACAGCTTTCGGAGAGGATTCCTGTCCTTCCCAACCGCATGCCACACCTGGATCATTATGCAATGTAACTTCAGTACATAGCTAGTTATGGACAACAAGCGAGTCATAAGCATCACATAAATCTCTAATGGATAACCCAACGCCCAAAAGATGCTAACTTTAATATGCGAGACAGCAAAAAACCAGTACAATAGTTAAAGGAACAACAGACTCAAGGAGCAAGATCAAAGTTACTAAAAACCCACATATTGTAAACCAATGCTGAAGAAACTAACCTCTGAATATAGAACACATGATGTGACCAGTACCCTCTGTCGTTTGGATTCAGCAATTGGCATATTCAGCACAGGTGAAAGGACACTGCATCAATGGATAAAGATATTTACATATACAATAAACTTTACAGAACTTAAGGCCTAAAAACTCAAAAATGACACTCAGGGACTTTTTAAATATTCGTAGATAATAAGAGAAAGATATCACTATGTAAGAAAGATCACTCCAGAGCATGATTGATCGCGGCTGTTACAGGATGTGCTAGCATAATTGCGAAGCTAATTTCCATTAAGTAATGGTTGCTATGCTATATAACATATTGTTTAGTTCTTTCCATGGTATTGATAGTGTAACTTATAATATGAACTTGACGTTTTGAATTACTAATGCACTTGATACTACATAACTGTCAAATCAATTGTCTCTGTGTGTGGAAATGCGATGGCACTCCATGCACGGGGAATAGGCAAGGAAGGCAACTTAAAATGGACAAAGCACAAATACGTATGTTTATGATGTAAAATGTGGTATAAGACGCACAAGAAAAGCCTTCATGTGCCAGAGCCAGCTGCATCAAACAATGGTAAGAGAAGTAAAGAGGAAGGGTGTGAACAAGAAATGCATCTACATCCAGGCCATGATTCATAACTGAAGCCTGCCCCAGCAAGTTTTCTCTGATCTTTACTGATGAATCAGGGAAGCCAGCCACAAGAAGTTAAACAAGCAAACAACGAAATTCATGATACTTTCCAGAAATGAAAAAGGAAAAAAAAAAAAAAAGAGGAAGGCGTTGATATTCTATGCATAGAATCAAACTAACATATCAACCATCACAGAACATATTTTGAGCTAAGCATTACACAATTGGTTGCTACGCAATAATAATTTCGCAACAGCCTTCTCAATGCATATGCATTGTATTTTGCCTTACTAAAACATACTTATGAGTTATGTGTACAAGCTAAAAACTATTAAGAGAGATAATTAAATGGATTATCATATGCCTTTTCATGCGTAACTTCCAAAGGATAAGGCTTAAAAGACAGCTTGTGTTTCTAAAAAGGCTTCATGCAATCACCGACCCATTATGTAACATTCATGAAATCTCACTTGCTGTCATACCTGGACCGCAACTATAAACTACAATTTCTTTCCATGATTGATAAGATTACAAAAGGTCTCTTCATGAATAAAGATAGTATTTCTTATTTACTTTCTGGGGAACTGCTTGAAGAAAAAAGAAGAGAACACTAAAATATGAGTGGAAAGCATGGAAAATTTTAGGAATCACTAGAAAGTGGATGATTGACAATGGAAATTTCTGTGAATTCTAAATATAAGATATCACATAGGAAATTTCCAATTTCTTAAATTCCAAGTCTCAACAGACGGTAGATGTGGCAACTACGATGAAAAATTGATGCATGCTCATAGATGTGACAATCCAAGAACATTCAACAAGTAAAAAGCAAGTAAGTACCTCCACAACAAAGCCGATTTCGGTTTCCTTGAAGATATTCTAAAATTATTATCGGATGAAGCTGCATTCCCAACCTGTCCATGAATCCCCTCAGATGTTCCATCATCAAAGTTCAAATTCATCATAAGCACATCTTCCCCGTTATCTTCTTCTCTAATTGAAACAAGCACCATTCGAAGCATACACAGAAATGGCTGATCACTATCCAACAACTGGTACAGTGCAGTCATACCTCCGAGTCCTGTTCCAGAACCTCCAGTGACAAGGCCCTTGGCTAGTCCAGACTCATCTGACAACAGTGCTTGCAGCATGGCAAGAGACTTCTTTATCAGAGGAAGCTCAATCCACTTCCCATTACTATCCTTTTCTATCACGGAATTCCAGGATTCCCAACCACTACCACCACCGGTAAACATAGCTGTCTTTGAAGGAAGGCCGATGCCATACCACAATCTGCTCCTGTATTTCCACCCCTCAGCCAGATCTCTGGTGCAACTCCCATACGACACAAAAGCACAAGAAACAGAGTCATAGGGCTCAGCTGCAGCAGCAGCAGTTAGCCGTTCCATAACTGATGCTGAAATTTGCCCATTTTCGTCTGCCATTGATGCGAGGACCTGGTAAAAACTAACACAGTTAAGTTAGATTACAAGCAACTCCATTTATTTTTTCTTAATGTGTTTCTTCTGAAACAATGTGCAGTTACTTATACAACAACAACAACAGACCCAGTGCCTCAAGGGCTCCCGCATAAGCGAGGTGGATGTACACAGCCTTACCTCTTCAGGGTATAACCCTACCGAGAGGCTGTTTCCGAGGACCCCCAACCTTATAGGGTTGGCAACACGACGAGTTCCTGTGCAGTTACTTATATTCCAACCAAAATAAGACCAAAATGTGCATACATCAATAGGAAGTCCTCCAGGGTTTCCGGACAATGAACCATGGTTTGCCAAAGCTTCTTGTGCTTCTCTGCTCGATGAATTTGCACGATTATAGACTGGTGAAACATATGTAAGTGGGGACACAGTCCCTTTACCAGCTGAGGGCGCACCGCGTAGCTTGCTTTGTAGCCGTAGATGATCCTCAACTAGCATCAAAATCACAATGGCGTTCTCTACCAATGCCACAGAAAGCTGCGCAGCATTCTCAGCTCCTGCCTTGGCATTTCTTGGCGAGGAACACTCAGCAGCTACACCAGCAGCTGCAGCAGCAATAACTTCAGTCTGCTCAAAGAAAACAATTCATTTACAACATCATAGTGTTCCAAGCTAACGAGCAATGATTTATCTAAGAGGAAAACTAAGTTTGACAACAGTAAGTTGAAATTAATATTTGTTGGTCCACCAGGAAGCCCGGCATTCAAAATCTTTGGACAACACAACTTCAAGGAGAGAATTATTCATGATGAAAGACTTGAAGCAAATTAAAGGGAACATGCCATAGATCGCCTGGTATCCATGAAAAGTACTAAGCATAGAAAAGATGATGAGATTCAAGCGTTGCCTCAGCCCATCCACCCCGATAAACACCCCCCCCCCAAACCAAACAGACCCCGGCCACCAACAGAAATATGAGTAAACAAAATTCTGAAAATATTTATTAATGAATGCAGCGCTTCATCTGCATATACAGGATACACAAAAAAAGAAGATGAACCTAACATCCAAACCTCAAAGGTTATTCAATAAAATCAAAAAAGATTCAGGCTCCGATCGCAATCAAGTCGACAATCATTTCAAGACTTCTAGTGAGCTGGGGAGGGGGAAGACAGGGAGAGAAAATCATGACTACAAGGATCTAGAAGATAGGAAAACTATGATAAAATAGAGTTGTAGCCACTGAACCCTCCTTTACTTCTTTACTTCTAGCTATGCTCATGATTAGAATTTTGTACTAACGGGTAATAAGGCATTGAAAATGAAGTTGTTTGATTTGAGCACTGGCACAACAGGAAAGGAAGGAAACTTGCACCTTAACCCGCGAACGGATTACAATAGGAAAACCTTAAGAGAAAGAAATAAACGGTTCTTATTTACTTCAAAGCAGAATTAGCTTAATGTGGCACAGAAGAATATCCATAGGAGAAAGAATAGAGAAAGCACTCTTCCGTACTAAAAGCTGAAACTTCTAACACCTCCTGGAACCCCATTCTACACTAAAAGGAAGTATATTGACCAATATAAAACTGGAAGGAAAGAATCCTGCCCCATCATTGCCAGCATCACGGAACCATTATAAACTGTCCACTATGTCCTAGAGTCTATACATCAATTAGAGACAAAACTGATGCAATTTATACAACTATGAGATACAAGTTATGTATAGTGTCTTTTTGACATATGAGACATAATTGTAATTATGAGAACAGACAATACCTGAACTTGAAGTTCCCTAGCCGAGAAGTCTAATAAACTCCCCAGTAGCCTTCTTTTGACTATAGGCAGGGACTCCTCACGCCTTCAAAACAATAAAGAGAACCATGAGCAAAACAATCGGAGTCAAATGGGTGCCAGAATAATTTTAAGCATTTTTTCTCCGTAATCGAGTTCTGGTGCAAGCAACAAAATGGACACATCACACTTATACACATCAACTGGCAAGATAAAACTCCTATAAAACTCCAAGAATGTGGATTCTGCAAATTTGTGATCGCCTAATTACATCTTATTCTTCTAGAGAGACTGATGTAGTACAACTTGCCCCAAAAACTAAACTCAATAATATTCTCCACCGCCAAAATAATAGGTGGATGTGTTCATTAGCGTAGACCCACCACCCGTTGTTTGTCATATTTGAGGTACCTTTTCAGTGTGCTATGGAACGGCACATGCACACCATAAGTTCACCATGAGGATGGTGCGAAGCATTATCTGAGAGGGCAATGCACGCACACATTATTAGACGCACTTAGCACTTTAATTACATCTAGTTTTTGGACAATTAGTTTTTGACTGTCGAGCAACAATTTTAATTACAAATTGTAATGACCAATAATCCAACGTCAGATCTGCAAATTGTAAGGCTCCTGGTTTGTTCTACAAATAGTGAGGCATGAAACTGATTTTGGCGGTTTTGATTTTCCTTTTCTCTTGTCTGCCTTCTCAATCATGGCACAACACTTAAACACATCCTTGATTTGAATTAATTAATGCAAAAGGCATCAAAATACATACATCATTATATCCTGGGAGCATTTTGCCATCGTATTTGCACACTGTTAGTGGGGCAAAATTGGCTTTAAGCCACATAAGTGACGCATCTTGAAATTGCTAACCAGTTATCTGCAAAAACTAATCCCTAAAATAATATTGGATAACTAAGGAGTTGAAGAAAAAATCACTTAGCAAACTACTTTTATAATAACAACCACCCCCAGTGCCTCAAAGAGGCTCCCGTAAGTTCCCTAAAATCAAGATAATTAAATTATTTTACAACTAAAATAAAGATGATTGAAATATCTAATTGATTAAAATAAAGATACCTAAGAGAACTCAGTTCTAATCCTAACCAATTACCTAATCAAATTTAATAAGATACAACTCAGAAAATATCATATCTTCTAAACTCATTAAATCCCTTCTTGTGTGTTGCATAAGAAGAATCAGTAAAATTGAGATTTGGTAGAATTGATGGATACTACAAGCAGCGCAATGCGTCCTCCAAATATTGATGTCAGACATAAACCTGTGTTTAGCACCCCCAAAATTGTGCAATATGATTGTTAACACAACTTAATGGATAATGGATACACCTATCGATGCATTAAAGCCATACTGTCTTATGTATAAACAAACCAAAAGCAGCAGACTAGTTTTAGACTAAAGTTCGCAGATCTTAATAAAATATGCACCACGCTAATTCAAGTAGATCAGGTCCTTGAGAAGACTCAGTTTCTGCACTCCATCTTAAACCTCATCTGTAGTTCAATTCTCATGACCAAGCACATCATTGATTTTGACTTTCAACAGCACCTTAGCTTCAGTGAAGTTCTGTGTATGGCTTAGAACTAGGGCACAGCATGAGATGTAAAGAAATTACTAGGAATGCAACCCAGAACACTCCACGTATGAACTTTCTTCTACGGTCATGAGGACCTCATACATACTAACTCCATGGGCTAAGTTGGGACAGGTTGGAATTTCACAAACCCCGCTCCAGAAGACAATGCCATGTCAGCAGTCCTAGTTCACAAATTAAAAAATGTCAAAACTATATGAGCTCCACATAGCAAAGGCCAGGCAATCACGCAATCAAGTCTTATAGAAGAAGCAATGTGTCACCCACCGCCTTAGTTTGTAGGATTTTTAGTACTTTTTATACTATGTATTTTGTGTATGTAATACTTGTATTTAATTTACTTGTAATTAGCAATTTCCTACGTGTAATTAAGCAAAATCCACGCATGTAATTACTTGGATATGTGACGTGGTGCTTAGGGAGGTTAAGATAGTTTTAGGCGGTTGGATAAGGTAGTTATTTTCCTGATTTTTAGGCGTGTAATTAGGCTAGATTTTAGGGGAAGATGTATTTGGTTGTTTATGCATATCATGTACATTGTACAGGTTTTATTCTTAGTGTAATATAAATAGGTGCCAAGCACCCATGAAAAGGGTAATTTTCCCTTTACCCACAAACATTGTGTACGTGTGTTTATGTGTTCTTCATGTTGTTCATACTTTGATCTTCCATAAAAATACCGTGTGAGAGTGTGAGTGTAAATCAATCATCTTTTACTTCATTTTTCACTTTCCAATCAAAATACTAAACAAACGAGACTTGGGGACTTTGGGCGGATTCCTTACCGTTGCAAGGAGATTTGGACGTTTGACTCAATTAGGGACTTTCTAGAGTGACATTGAGTGGCATCACCGGACTTGGACTTAGGAATTTAGTCATCCCGTGACAAACGTGGTATCAGAGCAAAGTTTAGTACTATGGCCGGAAGTGTAGTGAATGAAGAGGTTAATGCAAGCACTTCGCTCATTGGAGAAGAACCACAAAGGGGTAGACCCGAGACTCGCACCAAGAAATCTAAGACCAAGGATCCCTCCGTTAATAGGGAGCCCATGGCCTTGGACACAAGGGTGTCTCGGTTAGAGGTTGTTGTTGGGGAAATTCATGAACACCTTGACAGCGTTGAAGAAGTGAGGGAGACCGTGGTCACGCTTGAGGGCCAAACCCTCACGGCTTTCAACGAGGTTAAGGCTACGATCGATGGGGAATTACAAAAATTGTCTTCTGCCGTGTTAGGGTTGAGACAAGATTTGGAATTAGTGAAGACCAAGTGTGCTCTCCTCAAAGGGGCATACGCGGGTGGACTAGGCACGGGGTCTGCGTCCCGTGTCAGGGTCCAGGAACCGCCACGGTTTGGGGGCAGGCGCAATGTGAAAGAGGTTGACGGCTTTCTTTGGGGATTAGAAAGGTACTTCGAAGCATTACGTTTAGGGGATGATGCTTCCAAAATCAACACGGCTACTCTTTATTTTGAGGGGGACGCAGCGTTATGGTGGAGGGTTTGCCATGGGGACATTGCCAGGGGGCAATGTACTATGGATACTTGGGATAAGTTTGTCAGAGAATTCAAAAGACAATTCTTCCCGGAGAACGCAGGTGAGTTGGCCATGAAAAGGCTTCGTAACTTGAAGCATTCAGGGTCGGTGAGGGACTATATTGCTGAGTATCAGTCTCTCATGTTGGAGATTCTGGAGATGACAGAGGCTAACCGCCTCTTCTATTTCATGGATGGCCTTCAAACTTGGGCCGAAGTGGAATTGAAGAGACGGGGAGTTCAGGACTTGACGAGTACCATTGCTGAGGCCGAGGGTTTGGTAGAGTACAAGAGGGACTCTACCAAGAAGAAAGAAGTCAAGGGTGGGAAGGGGAAAGGTGGGGGAGACCGCCCTTACAAACCTCCGACTCACAAAGACAAGGGCAAGCAACACGAGGGGAAACAGGACCAAGGAAAACGCAGGGACTGCTTCTTGTGTGGTGGGCCTCATTATGTTCGTGAGTGCCCACAACGCAAGGCTCTCAACGCACTTGTGACAACGCTTGAACCAGAACCGGAGGACACCAACATTGGCGCTATGCGCACCCTGGGAGCCATGTCCCAAGGGGCGCGCACTGGGTCGGGCCGAGGCGCGCACGCTGGACATAGTGGGCGCGGAGTAGGGCATGTCAGGACCGAGACTAGGCATGCCAGGACCGAGACAGGGGTGTCATTGACACAGATGCTGGAGCAGGGTCGTGGACAGAAGCGGCCGGCTGGGCATCCTCCGAGGACCGAGGCGCAGACACGCGCGGAGGCCCCAGGGGTTGTCAGGGCCGTGGGAACTGAGACATGCGACAGTGGAGATCCGCATAGGGGACTGATGTTCGTTAGTGCCCATGTCAATGGCGTGGAAACGAAGGCCTTGGTTGATACAGGGGCTTCACATAACTTTGTCTCCATGGAGGAGGCAGCACGGCTCAAGTTGAGCCTTGATAAGGGGGTGGGTTGGTTGAAGACCATGAATGCTTCAACCCAACCTATCCATGGGGTAGCTAGGAATGTGCGCATCCAGTTGGGGAATTGGTGCGGCACGGTGGATTTGACAGTGGTGCCCTTAGATGATTTTAGGTTCGTCTTGGGGATGGATTTCCTTGATGGGGTCAAAACCTTTTCCTTTACAAAAGATAACCAAATGGTCATAACACATGGGGGGAGAGTCTTTGGGGTGCCTTTACTACGGGGTAGGGTGGGGGCTAGACTCCTTTCCGCCATGCAAGTTAGGAGGGGGATAAGGAAAAAGAGGGAGACCTTCATTGCCACACTAGTTGGGGGTGAGGGAGAGGCTTCTTCGAACATACCCGGGGAAATACAAGGGGTCCTAGAAACCTTCAAAGATGTCATGCCACCCGAGTTACCCAAACATCTACCACCTAGGAGGGGAGTAGATCATAAGATTGAGTTGGAGCATGGGGCAAGGCCTCCCGCCATGGGGCCTTACCGCATGGCTCCTCCCGAATTGGAAGAGTTGAGGAGGCAGTTGGGGGATCTTCTTGACTCGGGGTTCGTTAGGCCTTCCAAGGCTCCTTATGGGGCGCCCGTTTTGTTCCAAAAGAAACAAGACGGTTCTCTTCGAATGTGCATTGACTATAGGGCCTTGAACAAGGTCACTGTGAAGAATAAGTATCCTATCCCGCTTGTGGCCGATTTGTTTGATCGGTTGGGTAAGGCCCGGATCTTTTCTAAGTTGGATTTGAGGTCGGGTTATTGGCAGGTCCGGATAGCGCAGGGGGACGAGCCCAAGACAACTTGTGTGACACGATATGGGTCATATGAGTTTCTTGTCATGCCTTTTGGTTTGACAAATGCACCCGCAACATTTTGTACTTTGATGAATGAGATTTTCAAGCCGTTTTTGGACAAATTTGTTGTGGTTTACCTTGATGACATAGTTGTGCATAGCGAGTCATTGGGGGAGCATGTGGCACACTTGGCCCAGGTTTTTCAGGTTTTGAGGGAAAACCAGTTGTACGTGAAACTGGAGAAGTGCTCCTTTGCTCAGGAGGAAGTTTAGTTCCTTGGCCACCGTATAGGCCATGGAAAGATCAGCATGGATAATGCTAAGGTTCGTGCTATTGAAGAATGGAGTGCGCCCACGGATGTTAGTGCACTAAGGTCGTTCTTAGGCCTAGTGAACTACTACCGTAGGTTCATTCAAGGGTATTCGGCTAGGGCTACGCCCCTAACCAATTTGCTTAGGAAGAAGGTGCCGTGGCATTGGGATGATGCTTGTCACAACGCCTTCATGGATCTCAAGAGGGCCGTCATGGAAGAGCCAGTCCTTTGTTTACTTGATTTTGCTTTGCCGTTTGAAGTTCATACCGATGCTTCGGATTATGCAATAGGAGGGGTTTTGATGCAACAAGGACACCCCGTGGCATTCGAGTACAGAAAACTCAATGACACGGAACGCCGTTATGCCGTTCATGACAAGGAAATGACCGCCATAATTCATTGTCTAAGAATTTGGCGTCATTACTTGTTGGGGAGTAAGTTCGTGATTAAGACCGACAATGTGGCTACGAGTTACTTCCAAAATCAGAAGAAACTCAGTCCGAAACAGGCCCGGTGGCAGGACTTTTAGCGGAGTTCGATTATGTCATGGAGTACAAACCGGGTAAGGTGAACGTAGTGGCAGACGCGTTGAGTCACAGGCACGGGTTGGCTGCTGTCAATGCTGTCCAGGGCACGGTCCTGGACAAGATCAGGGAGGGTATGACACGGGACCCTTGGGGTCAGACAATGTCAGGACTCGCGGCACAGGGTCAGACACGCAGGTTTTGGCTTGACAATGGGCTGTTGTTCACAGTGGGCCGTCGGGTGTATGTGCCTAGGTGGGCCAACTTGAGGCATGACATACTCAAGGAATGTCATGACACGCGTTGGGCTGGGCACCCGGGGATCGAGAGGACAACGGCGCTTTTGGAGGAAAACTTTTACTGGCCTAGGATGAGGGACGACGTAGAAGTGTTTGTCAAGACATGTCTTGTTTGTCAACAGGACAAGGCTGAGTTGAAGACACCGGCTGGGTTGCTTGAGCCTCTGCCCGTGCCTACCCGTCCGTGGGAGAGCATATCCATGGACTTTATCTCTGCTTTGCCAAACTCCGAAGGTATGGGTTCTATTATGGTTGTAGTAGATCGTTTGACAAAGTCTGGGACGTTCATTGCAGCCACCAAGGATTGCAATGCCGTTGAGGCCGCTCGCTTGTTCTTCAAGTATGTGGTCAAATATTGGGGTTTGCCTAGGAGTATCATTAGTGATAGGGACCCTAGGTCTACGGGTAAATTTTGGAGTGAGCTTTTCAAATTAATGGGCTCGAACCTCCATTATTCCACGAGCTTTCACCCTCAAACGGATGGGCAAACCGAGAGAGTGAATGCTTTAGTGGAGTTGTACTTGAGGCACTACGTGAGTGCCAACCAAAGGGACTGGGCACGGTTGCTTGACATTGCCCAGTTTTCCTTCAACCTGCAGCGCAGCGAGAGCACGGGGCACAGCCCGTTTGAACTAGCAACGGGTCAGCAGCCCTTGACACCGCAGGCAGTGACATCCGGGTCTACGGGGGCCAGCCCTGTTGCATTCCAGACAGTAAGGGACTGGCAGGAGAAGCTTGAGATGGCCAAGGCATACCTGAACCGGGCCCAGCGCAAGATGAAGAAATGGGCCGACACTAAGCGGAGACACTTAGAGTTTAGGATTGGGGACATGGTCAATGTGAAGTTGCTGCCTCAACAATTCAAAGTGTTTCGTAAGGTGCACAAGGGGCTTGTGCGCAGGTATGAAGGCCCTTTTCCTATCATTGCTAAGGTAGGGAAAGTGTCTTATAGGGTGGAACTGCCACCCAAGTTGAAGATTCATCCGGTTTTCCACGTGAGCTACTTGAAGCCATACAATCAAGACTCGGAAGAACCGGACAGGCGCGTGACACAGCGCGCCCCTACGGCTGTGACAGTGTCCTATGCCAGGGGCCTGGATCAGATTCTGGCCGACCGGACCGTGAGGCGCAGGGGTGTGCCTCGGTACACGGAGTACCTCATCAATTGGAAGGGACAACCAGTGGCGGAAGCAAGCTGGGAGAAAGAGGATGATTTGGGGCAGTATCAGAAGGAGATTGAAGCCTTCAAATCTGCATCACATTGACGAGGGTGTCAATGGCTTTGGTGGGGGAGAGTGTCACCCACCGCCTTAGTTTGTAGGATTTTTAGTACTTTTTATACTATGTATTTTGTGTATGTAATACTTGTATTTAATTTACTTGTAATTAGCAATTTCCTACGTGTAATTAAGCAAAATCCATGTGTGTAATTACTTGGATATGTGACGTGGTGCTTAGGGAGGTTAAGATAGTTTTAGAAGGTTGGATAAGGTAGTTATTTTCCTGATTTTTAGGCGTGTAATTAGGCGAGATTTGAGGGGAAGATGTATTTGGTTGTTTATGCATATCATGTACATTGTACCGGTTTTATTCTTAGTGTAATATAAATAGGTGCCAAGCATCCATGAAAAGGGTAATTTTCCCTTTACCCACAAACATTGTGTACGTGTGTTTATGTGTTCTTCATGTTGTTCATACTTTGATCTTCCATAAAAATACCGTGTGAGAGTGTGAGTGTAAATCAATCATCTTTTACTTCATTTTTCACTTTCCAATCAAAATACTAAACAAACGAGACTTGGGGACTTTGGGCGGATTCCTTACCGTTGCAAGGAGATTTGGACGCTTGACTCAATTAGGGACTTTCTAGAGTGACATTGAGTGGCATCACCGGACTTGGACTTAGGAATTTAGTCATCCCGTGACAAATGGCTCTCTTGAAGCACCAATCTCAGCCCTATATTTGCGTAGTACCTCCTTTCCTGGTAAGGAATTCCTAACAGCAAAGTCACACACCTAAGTTTGCTTCTTTACCTGCTAAACAGCGTTGACTGGGCAGTGCTCCTCCAAGCAACAACTAATGTTCACTAGCGGAGGATCTGAATGTTTATCGTACAACTATTTTCCATATTTTAAGACAGGTTCATTATCCGTGGCAACCATTTCCAAAAGAATCACTAACTTCAATGAGGATAGAAATGAAGTAGATCTCAGCCTCAATACCCGCCATAATGTGTCAAATTAAAAGCATAGACTTGCCAAATTAAGCCAAGATTATATCATGACCTTCACTAGTTCACCCGAAAGAATCATCAGACTAAATCCATTGGAGTGCAGAAAAATTATCAACTCGCTCAACATCACAGAAAGAGAAGGTAAGGTTACCTGCATGTAAGCCTCCTCAAACCACACTTTCATTGAGAGCCTTGCATGTTTACCTCGAAAGAGTTCGGTTTCATTGGCAAGCATAACCAATATTGCTATTATGGTCAGGCTATAAATCACGGATTCACGGTCACTGTCGTGGTCATGAAGTCGCAAAAATGATTCTCGGGTATATGACATGATAGATCATGGTTGTTGCAGATGTCATGTCATAACCACCAAGCACATTATTTAGTTCAATTATCATGGTTTTCAGTTGCAGCTACAATCATGATGTTACAAAAACAGGGTGTTGTTGATGTAATGTAATAGGTTAAGCTTGTCGCTAACCGTTGTAATGTAACAGATAGGTCATTTTCCAATTCAGTACGCCTATCTGTCATAGTAGTCATTACTTGGCTCCATGATGGCTATTAAGTTAAAAGTAAAAAATGAGGTTTAAAGGCCATTGATTTTCCCTAGCGTATACCACAGTGCAGTGGCCGCAAATTTCACATGGCATCCCTGCAACCTTGCTTTTACAACACCACAGTCGCTTACGAGGCCACAATATTTCGGTTCATCCTTCCAACTTTTTTTTTTTTTTTTTTGTGTTTTCTGATTGCTTGATCAAAACCTTAGATTCTAAAAAGCAATCAATATTATAAATCACAGTGATTGAAATAATAGCAAAGATAGCAGTTAGAGAGGCACAGTCTAAGGCTTATGAGGACTTCTACAGGAGGTTAGATACAAAGGAGGGAGGAAGGGATCTCTACAAAATTGCTAAAGCTAGAGCAAGAAAAACTAGGGATTTGGATCAGGATCAGGTGAAGTCCATCAAGGGAGATGATGGACAGGTGCTTGTAGATAAGCAAAAAATTAAGGGGAAACGCGGAAGGGATTTTTTTACAATTTGTTCGATAAAAAAGGAGATACAGACATTTCCCTAGAATAACTAGAGGCATCTGAGGAGTACCATAACTACTGTTATTACAAGAGTATCAGACCTGAGGAAGTCGGGGATGCTTTTAAGAAGATGGGTCGGGGTAAGGCAGTTGGACTAGATGGTATATCCATCGAGGCATGGAGATGCATCGAGGAGAAGGGCATAAGTTGGTTGGCTAAACTAGTCAACCTAATTCTTCAAGGTAAAAAGATCCTTGATGAGTGGAGCAAGAGCGCCCTGATACCAATCTATAAGAACAAAGGCAACATTCAAAGTAGTGCCAACTACAGGGGATCAAACTCATGAGCCATACTATAAAGTTATGGGAGCGGTTCATAGAGAGAGGCTACGACAACAAATAGGAGTCTCAAAGAATCAATTTGGATTATGCCGGGTAGATCTACGATGGAAGCAATCCATCTCCTAAGGCGTATTATTGAATATTACAAAGATAAACAGAAGGATCTATACATGGTTTTCATTCATTTGGAGAAGGCATATGATAGAGTGCGAAGAGAGGTGCTATGGAGGGTTTTGGAGAAGAAGGGCATCCCCATGGCATAATCCAAGTCATTAAAGAAGGGCATCCCCATGGCATAAATGAGAAACTGGAATTGTGGAGAAGCGCTTTGGAATCGAAGGGATTATGGATTAGCAGATCTAAGACCGAGTACATGGAATTCGAATTCGGCCATTCCACAGCGACTAGTATAGAGGATGTCAAGATAGAATCGATGACCATACCGAGTAAGGATAGTTTCAGATACTTGGGTTCCATGATACAACAGAATGGTGAGGTTGACAAGGATGTCAACAATAGGATTAACATAGGCTGGCACAAGTGGAAGATGGCCTCCGAGGTGCTTTGCGATAAAAAGTTCCGCTAAAGCTAAAGGGAAAATACTACAGGACGGTAGTGAGACCGGCTATGTTGTATGGGGCAGAGTGTCGCCCAATGAAACAACATCAAACACGGAGGATGAAAGTGGCAGAGATGAGGATGCTGCACTGGATGTGTGGCCACCCAAGGAAGGATAGGATCAGGAACGACGTAATAAGGGGTAAATTGGGTGTTGCCTCAATCGAGGATAAGTTGAGGGAGCACCGCTTGAGATGGCTTGGACATGTTAGCAGGAGACCGACCACAGCTCCAGTCAGGAGATGTGAACAGCTACATACTACGCTAGGCAGAAGAGGGAAGGGCAGGCCAAAGAGGAGTTGGCTAGAGACAATCCGACACGACCTAACCCACCTAAACCTAGGGAAGGAGATAGCCTTAGATAGAACTCAATGGAGGGCTAGCATAGGGGTAGTGGATGTAGCAGCGTAGAGTAGTGCGGCGAATGGCTAGTAGTTTAGGATTTCTAAGCAGTCATAACCCCAGGTACTACACTTATCTTCTGTTTTGTTGCTTGTCGTTTATTCCTCTATTATTGGACATGTACTATTTGCTCTACTATATGCCTTAGTTGTCTTATGTGGGATATATTTTATAGTGCTAGTTTTACGCTGTGTCCTGTGCTGATGCTTTGTTGCTTCCATGGTTTCCAGGATACCATGTTCTCTTGACGACTCGATATTCAAGATGGGGGTCCTAGGAAATAGCCTCTCTTCCACCCGGAAGGGGGAAGGCTGCGTACATCCACCCCCCGAGACCCTGCTTAGCGCAGGAGCCACTGTGGCACTGAGACTGTTGTTGTTGTATCCCCATGGCATAATCCAAGTCATTAAAGACATGTACGAAGGTGCATCAACCAACATGAGCACAGCGGAAGGGGAGACCGATGCTTTCCCAATGATAATTGCGTATCAAGGATCAATTCTGAGCCCTTTCCTATATATTTTGGTTATGGACGAGCTCACTACGCACATTCAAGTAGGTGTGCCCCGGTGCATGCTCTTTGTGGATGATATAGTCCTAGCGGGCGAGTCGAGGGTAGAGGTAAATGAGAAGCTGGAGCTTTGGAGAAGGGCCTTGGAATCGAAAGGATTACGGCTCAATAGATCCAAAATTGAGTATATGGAGTTTCAGTTCAGTACTTTATCAAGGCCAAGCATACAAGACGTGCTGATTGGGTCAGAATGCATACCGAAAAAAGAATGTTTCAAATATTTGGGGTCCATAGTACAGCAAGATGGAGGAGTTGACGAGGATGTCAACAATCGGATTAAAGTAGGATAGCATAAGTGGAGGATGGCTTTGCGATACTTTGCGACGGGAAGATTCCGTTGAAGTTGAAGGGAAATTGCTATAAGACAGTAGTGAGACCAGCTATGTCATATGGTGTAGAATGTTGGCCATGGCCAATTAAACAGCAACATATGCAGAAGTTAAAGGTGGCAGAGATGAGAATGCTGCGGTATATGTATAGACACACGAGGAAGGACGGGACCAAAAATGATGTTGTAAGAAGCAATGGCACCAATTGAGGATAAGTTGAGGGAGTAACGTCTGCTATGGTTTAGACACGTTAGGAGGAGACTGAACACTACCCTTGTTAGGGGATGTGAACAACTTCACATTATGCACGGGAGGAGAGGTAGAGGCAAGCCAAAGAAAAGTTGGATGGAAACGATTAGACACGACGTCACCCAACTGAACCTAAATGAGGAGATGGCCTTAAATAGAAAGGAATCGCGGGTTAGAATAGGAGTAACTGACGTAGTGATTTAGGATTGAGGGGAACAACGAAACTAGTACATAGTGCCCTAGGCTTTCACATTACATATTGTTGATTGTTGCTTGCTTGATTGTATATGGTATTGTTATTTTTTTGTTGCTGGTTTCTTGCCATTTGTTGCCCTATTGCGTTCTTGTTACTCTATCTTTTTGTGTTTACTTACCTTTTACCTTTTGTTTTTAGGGTTGGCCTGTGGATATTGGCTCTCTTTAGGGTAGCATCTCGAAAGGGTAAGGCTGAGTATCCCCCCCCCCCCCCCCCCCCCCCCCCCCCCCCACCCCCCAAAAAACACAAAGACCCTGCTCAAGCGGGAGCCCTTGGGGCACTAGGTTTGTTGTTGTTGTTGTTGTACAATGATTGAAATAATGCTTAATGGAAACTGAAAATTTCCACCTCAACCAAATTCTCGATGAAGCAGCGTTCATAGATAACGCAACAATCAGTTGTTTGTAAAGGAAATCTTATAATACTGCAGTAAAGAGCAAATTCAGTGATATCGTGATACCTAATGCGTTGGTCTCCAGTGCTAGATCCACCCACCATTGAAAGCCATTCTGCACAGTGAATGGTTGCTTCAACATCCTGTGCATATGATATGAAGTAGTAATTAAACCATAGACAAGAACAAGGAAGAAAACATGAGTGGAAAAACACAAATCTGTTGGCAGACTTTTGACTTTGTTCATTAACTTCATTTTCCCTTACTCAGATTTTGTAAGTTAGTTAAGATGGTCAAAAGATAAGCATATGCATTTCATATCATTTCAGATCTTACTTTCAAGTTTCCCTTTTAGATGCTCCTTTCAAGCAATGTAGAGTTCATAAAAATTAAAATATTTTTCCCCCCAGACCTTAGATCAATATATCTTTCAAAGCATAAGGTCTTTTCTCTGGCACTAGTTTAATTTCAAGTCTAAGCAACAAAATTTTAAATATGTACAAAAACAACTATCATCAATTAGCAAGATAACCTTCTATAAACTATAAACTGTATCATGTATCCCGTATCACTAAATATACATCTTAAGTAATATAAAGGAAAAAAGGGATCCACAAACAAAGTAAGAGAAGAAAACTCAATGTGTGTATTAGTGTGAAGCTCAATAGAGGGATGACTATTCATTGTAAGGTATCTTGATGACAATTGAAAGAAGAAAAAACAAAGCAAAAGTGCATTTGGTGTAGAACCATAACCAATGGATAAAACAAAACAAAAAAAAGAGACCAACAAGGGTAAAACCACAAATGGACTGGGAAGGTTGGAAGGTGAAGAAATGAAGAAATCTAACCGCTAAACAAAAGGATCCAAAATGTAACATACCTCTAACCATTGAGAGTACAGAGGCCCTTCTATGATTACTCCATTCAATATATTCTTATGTCAATTTTCTATATGGTGGAATGTCAAAAATGACACATTTTAAAATTGTAAAAGATTTTTGAGTTCCCATATCTGACTTTGTCAAATCCTTGTTTTTTTATAGAACTTCATTGAATCCCTCAATCTTTTTTCTCTTTCACTCTCTTTGGTATTTAAGGTTTCTCCAAAATGACTTACCAAAAAAAAAAAAAAAGTTTTTCCAAAATGATCTCCTCCGGAGCAAGTGGTCTTTCTGCTAATCTTGGGCAGCATTTGCCTTCTATATCAGCTAATAACCTTTTGTGTCATATTTCACAATTCTCACGTGAAGGTGAAGACCAAACAAAGCATAAAAAATGCAAATACCTATGGCAGATGGATGCATACTCAAAGGTGCAGAATAAAGGGAACATCATGGAAAAACCTACCTTCCATCCATTCTTTTGACGCATTGAGTGCTCTAACATGATGATCAGAAAATTGTGTATTAGATCATCAACATCCCCTGAGCCAGAAGATTTTGAACCTTTAAATGCAGTTCTCTGTTGAATCACGTAAACAAGATCTCCAAGGATTCAGCACGCACATATACATTTCACTAGAAGAAAGGCACTCTGACGCAATGGCTAGAAACATATACCAAATAAATATGTTAACTACTAACGCAATATTCAACAGTGGGTGGTGGCGCTACCTCATAATTTGAAATGAGAACCTCTAAAATCCATTCAGGCCACTCCTCCATTTTTGTCAGGCAGCGCCTGTTCTCTGGATGACTGCAAGCCAAAAACAGAAGATCCTGAAATCATATAGAAGGAAGTTCAGAGACCCTAAATATTAATTCAAAGGGAAACTTTTTCATAAGGAACTGGTTCCTAAAAATAATGGAATAACTACACTCAAACAACTGTGCTATCCATCAGTCAGCGAAGTTCTTTGTTAATATAGTTAGAATCATAGACATAAAAACAAAGATGTCTGTAATTTATACAACTCTTCCCCCTCTTCTTATGGAATTTGGGGCGATTTCAATCTTGATCCAGAGAAGATGTGCAGGAAGACAATGATTTCCAAAAGCGGTGGCATTACTTGCCTACAACATTCAATGATGCAAACTTGCACATTAGCAATCCTGCCTAAAAAGTAGACGTTGGGGTTGCAAAGCCAATTAAGCTTTTGTCTATCACTACCAATGCTTTCTTCACGGAACCATTTTTACCAAACTATCAAATATGTTTTGGAGCATAAGCAAAAGGGGTACCTGTAGCACTCGACATTGCAAAGCCTTGGATGCATAAGGAAGTGACCGCAGAAGAACCAGCAGAAGTTGTAAATGCTCAAAACGATGGCCGGAATCATATAAATTGAGACCGTCATCAGTTGTAGTGGCGTTAATCTGGACAAAAAGTCATATGCAAAATGTTGTTGAAAATAGAACTTATTTATATCTATTTTGTATTCCAGCTTTTAGTGTAGACAAAGAAGAAAATGCACAGCAGTACACCCTTCCCCCTTTTCTGGCATTGTAACCGGCCACCATTATGGCCATTGAAGAGTATTTTCATTACTTAGGTCATTTTGCTTAGGATACCTTGGTGCGTGCTTTTTCCAGATGACATAGTGCTGGTAGAGGAGTCGCGGGAAGAGGTAAATGTGAAGCTAGAACGGTGGAGAGGGGCACTAGAGTCGAAGGGTTTACGACTAAGCAGAGCCAAGACCGAGTACATGGAACTCAAGTTCGATCCCTCCACCACACCCAGCCGGGAAGATGTCAAGATTGGATCTAAGGCCATAGCGAAGAAGGAGAACTTCAGGTACTTGGGGTCCATGATACAGCACGACAGCAAAGTTGACGAGGATGTCAACAACCGGATTAAAGCGGGATGGCACAAGTGGAGGATGGCCTCCGCGGTACTTTGTGATAGAAAGTTCCCCTTGAAGCTAAAGGGTAGATACTATAAGACAGTTGTGAGGC
This sequence comes from Simmondsia chinensis, assembly GCA_018398585.1. NCBI lineage: Eukaryota > Viridiplantae > Streptophyta > Magnoliopsida > Caryophyllales > Simmondsiaceae > Simmondsia > Simmondsia chinensis. The sequence goes on along the minus strand of JAGTTD010000007.1, from coordinate 3,169,762 downwards.
CAACCATGATGTATGGGGCGGAGTGCAGGGCGATGAAACAACAACACATACAGAAGATGATGGTGGCGAAAATGCGGATGCTGAGGTGGATGTGCGGACATACAAGGAAGGATAGGATCAGGAACGACGTCATAAGAGGCAGATTGCGCGTAGCCCCCGTTGTAAATAAATTGAGAGAGCAACGTTTGAGGTGGTTCGGACATGTTAGAAGGAGACCGGAGAAGGTGCCAGTAAGAAGGTGCGAACAGGCCCTTACTACACTAGGTAGGAAAGGAAGAGGCAGGCCAAAGAAGAGATGGATGGAGAAGATCCAACAAGACCTCACCCACCTAAACCTACGGGAGGAGATGGCCTTAAATAGGGCCCAATGGAGGGCTAGTATAGGGGTTATAGATGATCCAGTTGGAGTACGGTAGTCTAGCTCACTAGGGCTAGGCCGTGTTATCCTCCTAGAGCACTTAGGTTGTGTTCTTGCTCTCACGAACTACTACGAACTACTACTTGCTTGCCTACCTGCCTACCTATCATTTGATTTCTACCTATCCTATGATTTCTGCTTGATGTGGCCTGCTTTGTATTTTTTGTTGTTGTTTGTGGTAGTTTTTTGTTTTGGTCGCCGTGTGTTCTGAACTACTCATGATGTCATGCTCTTCTGTTGGCAGGTCACATGCCATTTGCTGTGGACCAATTTCTCAGGTTGGGGGTCATCGGAAACAGCCTCTTTTCAGGGTAGCCCCCTGAAGGGGGAAGGCTGCGTACATTTACCCCCCCAGACCTTGCTTAGGCGGGAGCCCTTGGAGGCACTGGGTTTGTTGTTGTTGTTGTTGTAGGTCATTTTGCTTAGGATTCGCACTTGCTAGTGTTATGTTAAACTCTCGTTTTGCTTAGTTTTGTATTATAAATAGTGGGTATTTTTGATAAATGAATTTCATCCAATTTTCCATTCTTTGTATTTTATTTTTTGTCTAAAGTTTTATTCAACTTGTGCTTCAATTATTTTCAAATTGCTATTTTAACAAGTATATCAAATTTGAAAATAAAAAATATATAACGCTAGTAAACCGGCTCAACAAGAAAACAAAAGCCCTTCCAGAATATAGTAATTCACTCATTTTGTGTCACCATTCTATTCTATCTAAGGCCACGTCTTCTACAAGATCCAACTAAGCGAGGTCATGCCTCGCAGCCTCATTCAACCCTTCATGCTACTATGAAATCCCTTTTTTTCTTTTAAGTTTGTTTTCATGGTTCATCCATTGCTTTTAGGGTTGGGGCCACTCGAACATAGCATCCCTTTACGGTTACACCGGAAAGGGGTAAGGCTGCTTACATCTCCTCCCCCGACCTTGCTTCGGCGGGAGCCTTGTGGCATTGAGAATGTTGTTGTTGTTCATCGAGACACTTCCTTTTTCTCCGGATAGCAACCTGAGTAGCTTAAAAAAGGTCATCGAGCATATCAATTTCGAGCGGTCATACATGAAACACTGCTTTGTGCCCCTTTGTGGTGTCATCCTTTTAAACCTTATCATCTACTATAGTACTACCACCAAAACAATGATAAACCATAGACACTTCCAGCATGCAGAATTGGTGACACAATGAACAGAAAAAAAGCATATCAGACAAAGATCTCATACCGAAGCTGCCAACAAGGCTCTGTACACATTGGTTGTCATAAGTCTTCCAGGTGCTGCCTGAAAAGCCTTCAGCAATGCAAAGAGGAGGAGAGAAACTTTATCATCAAACATAGATCCACCTGAATCATGCAGGCCAGGACCAAGTATTCTGCCAGTCATGTCTGGTTGTGGAGAATTGGAACCAAATTTTAGATGCCCAGATGCAACCAGAGCACCCAGTAGTTTGATGATTCCAACAACAACGCCATCACTTTTGTCAAAGTTGTAGGCATTATTCCTAGCATTGTCGGCACTAATTGAAATGTTAATACCACCCACATTCTTCACAAATAAATTCTCTGATGCAGATGCCATACTTTCTGCAGGCATGCCCAAGGAGGAAGTACTGAAGCCCTCTCCAGCTCTCAAAACTTCAGCTTCAACACTGTTTCGGCTACTTACCTCAGATTTGAGACATTCTTCATGAGATGAGAGTGTATTTTCTTCTAATAATTTAGCTTTGTTACCTTCACCCGTTTCAGTTGGCCCACTTTCATCAGTCAACTCAGATCCATCAGGTGACAAGTCCTTATCATTTTCAACAGAAGATTCAGAAACACCCTGGTCAGCAGCCTTTGCTTCACGTTGCAAGAGGACAAGCAATGTCTCCACACCACCACATGATAAAAATGCCTCTGAAAATGTCTGAGCTCTTGATGCTTTTGGTTGTACTACTAACCTAATGATTAGGTGCAAAACTCTAGCAACCTGAACGGGGCAGCAGAGGTTAGCATCCAAATCAAGTCATCAACAAACCATCACAGAATCATTTCCCAGAAGAACATTAGTATCAAGAAGGCATTTACAGGAAGCCAATACAAGTGTCTACTATCAGCTAAGAACCTTTAAAGTTAAAGCACAAAATCTCGACATTCCTTCTTACCATGGGTAAGGTGTAAAGCTTTTAAGCTGAACAAGGGAAGACTTTCAGAGAATAAGAATCATATATTCAAGAAAAAGGTCAAAATCTTTAAAAGTACATACATTTAAGAAGAAGTAAACCCTACAATGAATACATATACACGATGTGCATAAAGGACTTCACTTGCAATGCATCTCACTCTTCGTCTAGTTTACAAGCAAAGTTTCTACGTAAAGACAAAAATAGATTAGAACAAGTTGACTAATTTTCTCCTTATTTGATGACTCAAAAGAGCACATCCAATCAGTATTTCAGCACAGAAGCAATTGGAGAAGGTTTGATATGCCAATAAGGTACATTGGGTGAATTAATTAAAAAAAGATGCATGTCAGAACACAAGACAGCATGCCTTGAGCAATGACTTGCATACAGAATGGGCTGTTTCTTTCTTCTTGTCTCTGCGTGGCAAGGATTGAACTCTTTTACATTGGAAAGTCTTTAGCTGAGCAATATTCAGCTCTATTATGATACCTGTAAGAATCCATGAATAGCACAAGCATGATTCATGCAGGGAAACAGATTCAAGAGGTTAAAAGTTACAAGCAGATCCAACTTTTTGAAAGCTATTTAAAAATTATGATTATTTTTAACCACAGCCTTTTTATGGTTATGGCAACTCTAATCAAAGCATCAAAGTGACACACAATGCATGCATTGTTGTAGTCATTGCAGCCAGAATACCAGAACGCAATACACATGTCCCGGTATTTATCAGCTTGAGCGAATCATACCAGGATATTAATAGTGGAAGCAGAGGCCCGAGATGCGATCAATGGGCTATTCTCAGGAAAAACTCAACAAAGTTCTCCAAAAATGTCGTGCATAGGGGAATGAATAAGCACTCATCCTCTCGTTCTATTTGAAGGACAAACCAAAAAGGAAGACATCTAAAGCAGCCATACACTAATACCCGTGAAAGAAGCTAGATATGTTACTTCATTTCTGTCATTTGCAAACTTTAGATCTGTGTATACCGACTATACTCCACCCGTACAGTGAGATGAACCTCCCCCCACAATCAATAGCTCTCACAATAATTCTATTGAATACATCAACCACTAGAGTGAAAATGAAAAGAGATAAAGGATCACCCCCACAAGAAAACGGTCTTTATTAAAACCATCTCTTTCCTGCTCAGAACCTCACTCAAAAACTGCAAACACAGTAAGCTTTCTCATATCTACCTTAAACACACTAACCTCTTTTATTTCTCCTTCTAGCGTCATCCACCACCTCAATAGCAACCAAAGAAGCATAGAGATTTCTCTTCAAGGAAAGCACTCTGTAAAAATAGAAATTGTTACCAAAGTGACCCCTAATCTCTTGGACGGAATGTAAACACCCAAAACAAGATTAATTAGCCAAAATCCTAAACCTTAACCAAATTTTCCTCCTAGGAACCAATGTGACAAAAGTAGAATTCATATTAAGGTTATAGCTCCTAAATACTACCCCCCAACCCCACCAAAAGAAAGTGTCAAAATTAACACGCCAACAACGTCAAAAGAAAAATGTGAAACCATGTGCACCAAGAACTTTATCACTATCCATCTCATAAGTTTTCTTTACCACCTAGTCTTGATCTTTCTCCAGCTGTTCCTTGAAAAATTTCAACTTAACCAAGCACATGCTTGGACATTGCCACCACCAAGCATATTCAACAAACCTACGGAATCCTAGGAGAGTAAGCCACATATTCTCATAACGAAAGCGTTGGAAGCCATCTCACTAGGTTAGACTCCAAAATGGAAAGGATGTCCTAAGAAGGTTTTGTTGAACTAAACTAGGGAAACTTCCTCTCTGCATAGAGCTGTAAACAAACCAATCAATATGCATGACAAAAAGACCTAGTGCCAGCAGCAAACCTAGCATAAGAGCCATCATCTAGGAAAAATAGCACAAAGAGCATAGTTCCCAATAAATAGTAGAAGTTACAATAGTGGAAGTAATGCCAGAAAACCTTTCAAAAATCTGACAACGTTACAACTCATTTTAAAAACCACACAAGTGAAGACAATATGATCTTGAACAGAAGTAAACCACTTTCCTCTTCACGGCCACACCGATATCTCAATTAGGGATGGCAATGGGTATGAAGTGGGATCAAGACTATAGTATAAGGATCTTTAGATATAATTCCATAATATAGTCAAAGAAACCTCTATGAAAATCTTGCATCATTCAAGAAATGAAACATTTTCTGTAATTGGGGAGAAACACAGACTCGGAGGATGAATGCTAAAAATTGTAAGAGTCAATCCCTAAATGCCATGCCATGTTTCCTTTGTTTCATAACAAGAGTTACGTATGCCAAATCAAAGCTCACGTATCCTTGTTTCCAAAATATGTAACTACAAGGGAGAAAGGAATAGCCCTGACTGCGAAAGGATTCCTCACACTCCTTGTGGACTTCAGCCATCAAGGATCAAGACTAGAGGCCCTAGACTTTCTGACTACTTGATAGTCATAAACTCGCACCCCCTTCCCTCCACGCCCCCAAAAGAGGGAAAAAAAAAAAATTCACTGCTGCATCTTCCAACACTTCTGTCATTTAAATTATCCACCCAACATCACCAACGGCTGCAATCAATCTATACAACAAGTTGCAATTTAACGCCCACAACTAGAAGGTTTGCCCTCAAGATATTCAAAATCATACAAGAGGGGGTAGAATTTCGGAAATAATATGCACTTAACACCCAAAGAGGACACACGGTAATCACAGCAAAAGAAGCAAGTATATACAGCAATAACATTTACTTTTGTTTTGATATTAACCTGAAAAAAAATGACGATAATCATTCAGAAAGGAATAATACCTAATTTAAATGAAATCTTGCAGAAGGAAATATTTCTCTTTTGGCAGAAGATCCATGTTACCTGATTTGGTTGTGGGCAATCAACCATGAAACCAAGCAAACAGCGCATTTCATCTACAGCTAATGAAATAGGTGCTGCTACCATTAAGAGTTCAATTACTACAAGCAGCTCATCAACCAAAGCATTAACTTCACCAACAGGACGGCTTTCCTCACCCAGAGAAAAAGTATTTACAGAATCCTTTTCACGAGTTGTCCAATAACATCTCCTGCATCCATCAAGAAGCACCTGAATAGCATTTGCATCTCGCATCACTGTTGACTCAGTGAAAACCATATCAGCCAAAGATGAAAGAAGTTTCTTCTGCAGTCCATAGTTGCATAAGCTCCAAATTTTAAGATCTAGAAGCAACGTGCTAAAAAGCAGTACTTTAAGTGCATGGTTATGTTTCTGAGATTGGCATAAAGAAACAACAGCTGCAACAAGTTCCTCATCTCCAACACCTTCATGATTCCTTGCATCAACTGCAAATAGAGTTTGCAGAAGATAATTCAAGATCCTAGATAGCACCTCAGGGCCTCTTGCATGACACAACTCTTCATTGTTTCCAGGATGCTGTATAGCCATGGCAATGATCCTAAGGATTGGAGCAGCAAGTCCAGCAGTAGCCACAGATAATGATACATTTCCTTGTTCTGGCTCCAAGCTATCTTTCTTTACACTGGTCACAGTCAAAGGAAGTAGAGACAAGGGACCACCATAGGCCAATGCCCACAAAGCCTCAACGGGCCGCATCCTTGTAGCAACATGTACTTGACCGACCACTTGAGCTGGTCTGCGGAGCACACCTGAAATACAGAGGTGATGCTTGGCACATGAGGAAAGCAAATTACTACGTCATTCAGACAGTTATTTCAAAGTAAATTTTCTCCAGATAGGCAAAAGAAAATCAGAAGAGAGATTTCAAGGACATGACTAAAGTAACGCTGCTCTATGTCCAGAAAGAAGCTCAAAATAACAAGGCCAAGGACCGAGACTGAATAAACTATATGGTATCATGTGAACTAGGAAAGGAAAGTTAAATGATGAACAAAAAGAGAGTACACTGCACAGAAGGGATTACATGTAATTTTGGAACTTTCCTTTGATTATAAATCATGCCAAGTGAGAAATTGAGAAAAGAAAGAAAGATACACTAGCTTGAGTGCAGAGGAGCTTAGAATTCAACCATAAACAAGGAAAGAAAGTGGTCATTAGCATGTTGAGGAATGTGAGAAATTACACCTTTACTCAGACAATGTTCCCATAACTGAAAATGGCAACTGTTACTGTAGTTGGTTTGACTGCCAGCTCGACTCATGATGTGGGCCCCACCAACGGATTCATGTTCCTTTTTTTGGAGTAGATATTAAATGTAATTGATTGCAACATATAAACAGGGTGTATCGTAGATGATGCCATTGCACATCAGAGCGTGCTTTGATACACAGAGGTCCCCACTACAAAGCCTGCTGTTAGAATTTTACTGTTGATTCTAATTTTTCATGACAAGACAACACCTGCTCAACTGGTTAATGACAAGTAGCCATGTATTCCGGTTGTAAGTCAAATTATGTAAACACCGGTCCCAGTCTAAGCCATGTGACAGAGGGATGAATAGGACGTCAGTTAGGTACAATTGTGACTACTTGGCCTTCAATTGGTCTAGGGGCACACCATGCTGGCAACTCCCTAGCATCAGAGCTAACTCTCAAATTCTAAAGATGATACCTCTCTGCAATGGTTCGTCAATGTAAGGAGCCAATCCTCAGAGACTCAGGGCTCTTCCAGGCATTGGTTCCTCTGAGGATGGGGCTTTTATCATGTCAGCTAAAGAAGGATTAGACCAAGGTGAAGTCCCTTTCCGAAACCAGGGGAAGGGAAAAGGAAAACTTAGGGACCTTTAGTCACTACAATCTGTGAGACAGGTCTGATCTTTAAGATCCAAGCCAAACTAGACAGCATTTATTCTAGAAAATAGAAACATAATAATCATTGATAATTACACATTTAACAGAAGTTCACACCTGCCACTCCAATCGGAGAAGCATCTGGACAGTAGTGGCCACTAAGCAATCTAGGGTGATAAAGAAGATGAATACATCCTGCCATCTCAGCATCCAGTAGCGAACTCTCTTCTGCTATGCTTCGCATGTAGCCAGTGGTTGCCATCCAAGGGAGCCCTGCACCAATGCCAAACGAAGGTACTGGATCACCTCCCCTTAAAGCCAGACGAGCCATTTTCTCAGGGCCAATAGTTTCCTTAAAGATGTAAATAGGGCCCATCTCAGCAAAAAGGGGACATTGACGGCGTTGACGTTGCAAACCAGCCATTGTCGGAGGGGAATTTGTCCCTATGCAGCAAAATGCAAGTGGCTTGGAGATCCTAGGAAACTCAAATGGACGACTCTCATACAAAGAGCCATCTATATACAATCTCAGCTCAGGCTCTGCCTTCCCAAGCAAACCATGGTTACTAGTATGCTCTATACCTATGAAGTACCAACATTGAGGCTTAAATGCATGAGTAAAATGTAATGAAGCCTTCTTTCCCTTCCCGCTGCCACATTCGACGACCAAAAATTGAGCATGGAAATAAGCCTCCAGGACCTGATTGTCAGAAGATGAGAAGCTAAAAAGCCGTGGCATGTTTGCTGTGCCTTCTCCGGCAAGTGCACTGGCAGCAGCTGCAGCAGACATTGACGAAGCTTGCCCCGATCTGGCAGCCACCGCAGCAGCAGTGGCTGCCGCAACCGTTGCGGTATTGAGTGTGTCTGCAAATGATTCCATGTAAATCCATGTAGCAAATGCAAACCCATTAGAGAATGGCCAACGGCTTTCTCCAGGACCCAGCAAACCGGAGCTCTCACCATCAAATTCAAATGTGCTCGCTGGACCTGCGGATTCTTTTCCGCCAACTGCTTTCTCCAGTGCAAGCATTAAGCGAGGTGCCCATACTGTGGTTAGCGTGCTTTTTATGACCCCAAACCACCTATGCAAATCAACCACACTGAGAGAATGCCCAGACAAATGCTGAATACAATAGCATAATGGGGTTCCATCCCACTTCATTTTTTCCGCAGAACCAATATCCTGAGTGAAAATCCTCTCAGCTGATGTTAGAAGAACACCTGATAAACCAGCAGTCGAGCACATTGCTCTATTTCTCGTGCAAGACCGCAGTATAGCAAGCAATCCTTTAACCATCCGCGTCCTAGGAGACATCAGGCCGAAGCTATCACCAACACAGGGAAGCCAGGGAATCAGCTCCCCAGCAACAATAGCAGCTCTGGAATTCAACATCACACTAGGAGGATTATTATCTTCATCATCCTCAAAGCTTTCAACACCACCCATGGTGGCTAGAAGGGAATCAACTACCAATAAAGCAATGGTATCACTGTCCTCTTCATCTCCAAACATCTCCACACCACTCACAATATTCTTAAGTTTATCCATGCTTTCAGGCTTCCCCATGATGGCAGCATCAATTAAATGTAGTAGCTCAGGTGAGACACTAGGCATGACAGCTTTTTGCCTAAACTTGGGTGGTGAATCAACCTGAGAGTATCCAGATTTCCCATAGATATCAGGACTAGCTGAAGAGAACTGTCTCTTATGGCCTCCTTGTGCATTAGCTCCAGGGCCCAGACTGGCTCGATCTTGCCCCATCTCAGAACTCCTGGAGTAATCATACTCATCCATAATTCTACCAGAAGAAAATTTAGCAGCAGCATCCATTCTATCGGACATACGTCTAACATCTTCTGTCACTGGTGGTTCGCTTAAACCTAGATCATGAGGTTCATTGTCATTTATTTCTGGACCCCTCAAAGGCACCTGCTCAAACTGGTCCTCTTCAGAAACTAGAGATATGGAACTAAACACTTTATCACCCAAATCACCTCTGCTGACATCTAAATCTTCAGAACATAAAGGGTATGGCTGGGCGTCTTCGCTCACAGGGGATTCACCTTTTTCATCCAAATCTACGCCCTCCCTAGAAGTTTGTACATGTTCATTCACTTCCTGCTCTTCCATGATATCAGTTCATTCTGATCTAGTAAACTCTTATATTAACTGTCTATCAACAAGCACCTGAAATAAATGGAACAAAATGACGCATTGAATTGTTAAGGGGGACAACGGTAACAAAATACTAATGTTTTTCATTGCAATCCGCCTTTTGGTTAATTATAACAATGATCAATGAGGAGACCTGTAAAATGGAAAAGTACAGCATACCCATCAAATGACACATCATTAAAATACTAACAGCATTAACTTTCATGTAAGTAATAGAAGTAGCACAAAGTCCAAGTTTAATTGCTTCAGAAATATGTGATATTGCTTATAATAAAGAAGAAAAAGGCAAAGAGATTGTACAAGTACTAATTCGCAGCATTTCTATCCAAAAAAAAAAAAAATTAAATTGGCAGCATAATCAAGGTAAGTGGGATTGCGGAGATTCAAACCAAGGACTTTTTGTCGTAAACCTCAACTTAAATAGTTTTACCACGGCCCCATTGGCTGCAGCCTAAAGGAATATAGGAACATACCCAGTGCCTCAAGGGCTCCCGCCTACCCAGGGTCTGGGGGGGTGGATGTACGCAGCCTTCCCCTTTCAGGGTGTTAACCGGAAGAGAGGTTGTTTCCCAGTGCTTAAACCGGATAAATTATGAAGAAAAAAAAAAGAACTTAAACCGGATAATCAATTAATTTAGGTGAATTTCAAAAAAAAAAAGAAAAGGGTAAATTACACATTAGTACCATGAGATTTTATGTATTAATTTTTCAGTCCATAAATATGGTAAATATATTTCAGTTCAAAAGTCACATGTATATAATAAAATAGTCCAATACGTCTCTTATCAAGCTCTTATTCATTAACAGTATTACAACATTGCATTTCATGTTTGTGACTAGAGAGGATAATAGGTTTACCAACAAATAGGGACAAGTATTAGGCCCTTTTACACCCTCATATGGACTATTTCACTAAGTACATATAGCCTTTGGAGTAAAATATTGTTTCACAATGTTTGTGGACAAAAAACTTAGTACACCAAACCTGGTACTAATACGTAATTTATCCAAAAGCAAATTGATAAGTTTAGAACCAAGAAGAGTGACTAGATTTTTTTCTTTGAAACTTAATCAGAGTTGATAGTAAAAATTGAGGGAAGATAGAGTAGAACTCAGGAAAGAAAAGGAAAGAGGATATTAGGGAGAGAGAAAATTCACATCTTTGATCGGTTCATTTCATGTCTCCCTTACAACGCTATTGTTCGTTTTATAGAAAATTATCTAAATTATTACTAAGTACCACCTACTAAAATACTGTTCAGTTACATGTCTAACATGCGATTATTCTATTTTTCCTATAACAAAAACTATACTATTTTTCATCATCGAGTAATGCCATTCAAAAAATTCAGTCCAGAAAATCCGACTCCACAAAACGAAAAATGACAGTTACAATTTCAATGCAAAATTCTCGTCATTATATAAGCAATCAAAATATGATCAACAATGATACACGTAACCTCCATTATCCATAACATTAAACCAGTTGAAAATCAGGCACTTCATAATAAATAATAAATATAATTTAAGCATGAGGTATGAGGTCAGCCTATATAATATCCACGCTTCAAGTTTAACAGGCATTTGTATGAGGAGAATGTTAGAGTATAAAACCAATCCTAATCCATCATCCATCCGCTTAAGCTTTTGGAAAAGTTGTTCTTCAACAAATAAAACAATCAAAATTTGATCATCAACAATGAGACATGTAACCTCCATTCTCCACAACACTTAACCAATTCACAATCGACAAGATCAAAACAAAGATTCAAATTCAATCTCCATAACAATAAACCACAAAAATAAATAAAAAACAAGCCGAAGAAAGAATTAACCGTTAAAAAACGTTACCGTTGATCACTGATCATGCAATGCGAGTCCGATTTCAATCGCAAATGCACATAGATCGAAGAATTTGAAATGCAGAAAAGAACCCAAATCGTAATAATGAACGAAAATTAATGAGAAAGAGAGAGAGGGGAGAATTGAGCCGCGAGGAAGGAGGAGAGAGCAACAAGTAAGCAGGTGTGAGTTTGCGTTTTCCTGGTCAGGTAACTGCCATTACATCATTTATGGTAATTTAATAAATATAAATAAATTGTTTTTTTAACCGAAAAAGAATTTGGAAATAGTAAAACTGAGAAAAGCGACACGAGAGAGAGCACACGAAAATACCACAACTACAACAAACTATTTTCTAATCACCTATTTCTCGTGACATACATCATTTTTGTTGAGAAAATGGATATAACGCTCTCTCCTCCCCTCGAGAGTTATTTACTCTTGTTCCATTATTAGGGATGAGAGAGGGGAGGGTAAAATCCGTTAGTCGTGGGCATCCGCTTTAAATGAAGCAAGTATCGTTACAAGTAAAACGGGGAGCAGATATGGATCGAGTATAAGTTACAATATCCGTTACGGGTATGGGGTAGGTATGGTATGATGTTTGACCCACCTGTCTGTCCCGCTTTATAACCGTTCCGCCTCACCCATACTCGTTATAGCCACCTTATTTGTACTTTTCTCGAACAAACACGCTGATTGAATTTTATTTATTTAAAAATAAAAATATATATATATATATATATTTGATTTCATTAGTCAATTATTTTGTGCTAAATATTGGAGTAAATTATAATTAGATTATAAAATTTAATATTAAATACTGAGTATAGGCATGTATGGATAATTCTTTCGTATCCACATTAAGACAGGTACAGGGCGGGTAGTGAATACCCATTAAACACCCACGGGTAAATGGCGCAGGTATGGGTTATGGATTTGGTCATAGATTTATACCCATCCGGACTGTTATCCACTTCATACTCATAGCGGGTTATGGAGCAAGTATATAGGTATGGACTTGCGTGACAGGTACGGGTACAGAGAAGGCATCCCCATACCCGCTCTGCCCCATTGTCATCCCAATCTATTATTTATTGGTTGTTATTATTGGTAGGATAATAAATTTGTATGCATTAAAATGTGAAAGTATTATAGTGATAATGCTCAAACTTTAGTGTATTTAAGTGATAAATTTCCTTTTCTTTTTTACTCGTAAGGAGATTATAATTATTTTTCTGATCAAAACAACAATAACAACAAACCTAGTGCCACAAGGGCTCCCGCATACGCGGGGACTGTGGGGATGGATGTGCACAGCCTTCCCCCTTCGGGGTGCTACCCTGAAGGGAGGCTATTTCCGAGGACCCCCGACCTGAAGAGTGTGTCATCATAGAAGTATAGAATCCTAAAACCATGAGGTGAACATAATTAGAACAGTAAATAGTACAAGCCAACACTACGAAGCACACTCGATGGAAGGTAGCTGCAGTCAAATAATCAGCACATATAGAAGTTGCAAGTTTCACAAGTGCTCACGTACGCATATAACCAAATAGATGCGCCAAAGAAGAAGTCAATACACCTAGAGGCACTAGTGCAAGCAATTATATAGGGTCCACTACTCTAAGCTGCTACATCGGTTACCCCCTATGCTCACTCTCCAACGAGCTCTATCTAAGGTCATCTTCTCCCATAGATTTAGTTTGGTTAGGTCTCGTCGAATCGTCTCCAACCATCTTTTCTTTGGCCTGCCTCAATAACTTGAAAAAAGGGAGTTGATAAGTTTCAATTTGAGGTATATGAATTTAATTAACAAGCTAATCCAAACAGCGTTGGTCCTTAATTTAATTGGACTGGAATTTGGATGTACATAAACATACATACGTTAACTTCTGTAGATGGCCATTATATTATATATATATTATATATTTTTTAATAGAAAAGTGAGCATTATATTTATAAAATCAAGAAAATGTATAGTCCATGAATTATATATAATGTATATATATAAGAAAAGAAATAGGGTCCTGTACTTTGACCATAGTATCAATTTAGTCCCTGTATAATTTAAAATGTGTCAATTTGGTCCTTTTAAAAAATTTTATATTAAGTTTTTAATAAAATTTTTAATTGTTCGGCCACAAATTGGATTAAATTGAATAAGCGGATGAATTTATAATAAGTTGCTTACATCTAATATAATTTTTCGTTCAAATAAGACAATAACTCGACTTAAATTTGACTAAAGGACTAAATTGACACATTTTGAATTGTTCAGGGATTAAATTGATACAATTAAAACTACAAGGACCAAATTGACATAATGGACAAAGTATATGGATATTTGACGTAAATAATCCAAAGAAATATATTTTTAAATAGATTAAAAAGGGCAACATGTTTTAAAAAGAAACCAAGAAGTATATTGAATTTAGAGCTTCCAGAGCTTCCAACTTTGGTGGGAGTTGATTTGTACTAACCCGTGTATGTCTCATGATGATCTAAGTAGGGTCGCTTTTTTATGTTGGAAAATCTGGAGGGGCAAATGTGATTTCATCTTCAAAAATGTTCCGCTTGTTCCAGATCAAGTGGCTCATAAGGCTGCCGCTACTGCTTCAGAATTCGGGATTATCCATCACCGCGCTCCCTGAGCACCAACCTATCCTCATGCTACAATTGGCACGTACCGTTCTAGGTGGGAGCCTCCTTCTTTGGGTTGGATCAAGATCAATACTGATGCAGTTTTTTCCTCCGATTTTCCCATCTGCTCTCGCCATTATGGCGTGTTCGTGTTCAAGCCATATCTTGGGACGTTGGTACGGGTCCATGTCTGTCAGCATCCTCGCCCCTTGTTGCTGAAGCAATGGCTATTCGTGCTTCTTGTTCCTTAGCCTCTTCTTTCGATTGGAAAAATGTGATTGTTTAGTCCGACTGTAAGCAGACTGTCGATAATATTTTACGTCATGTCTCCCCTTCGTGGGATTGTATGGCTGTTATAGAGGATATCACTGTTATTGTCCTCATCTAGTTCTTTTGATGCTTTCTTTTTTCATTGGGCGCCTAAGTCTTGTAATAGGGTTATCCACTTTGTAACTTCTAATCATTTAGCTTGTCGTTGTTTGCATGGCTAGTGGGATGCGTGCCCCCGATGCTTGTTTCCCTTGTAAACAATGATCATTTAGTAATGTAGTTTTTGCCTGCGAGCCTCTTTATTTTCAAAAAAAAAAAAATACCGACTTTATCAGTAATTGTCTCGTTATCCTTCTAATTATCACTATGTCATCTTTTCAATTGTTATACCATCAATCTGAGTACTTATAATTTAGGCTCCGTTTGTTCACGGGAAAAATCACATTATAGGGAGTGGTTTTCCCCTTTTCTGTTGTTTGGCGCAAGATTAGTGACTTTTCTTTCAAATGGGGGAAAATAACATCCCTTTTAAAAGAGGGGAAGTCATCATTCTGAGTGATCTAAAAACATTATTCCGACAATATATAAGTATTCTCATTAGATTTTTCCTAAAAAATGCTAAGACGGCATATGATTTCGGCCATATTTATGTAGTTTTTGCATCAATATACGATGAACTTTTTATCGTAATTTGCTAAAAACATTGATATGACTTGTAAACATTATCGTAATTATGTATTATATTAGCATTTTTATATTTTGTCAGATTCTTATAAAAATTCATCAAATTTTGATGTATGGTACCCGAGTGATAAAATATTCAACTTCAGAGTACGTTATTATATACATTCAAATGTCATGATATGTAATAAATGCTCAAATATTAGGGTATTTTAGTAATAATTCTACAATCACACAGAGTCTAAATAATTTTAAATATATTATATTATTACTTATATTATCCTACAACTAGGTATAAAATAATTGGCAAAATATAATTTATTTAAAACAAGCAAACAATATTGAAATGTGAAAACATGTTTTCCGTTGAGACAAACAACGGAAAACTTCAACGGGAATAGCATTTTCCATGGAAAACCTTTTCCATAGGAAAATATTTTCAGTAGAAAAAGTACTTCTATTGAAACAAACAGAGCCTTAATTAATTCTCCTATTATTCATTTTCTATGACATGTTGCTCTCCGAATCCATTTCCAAGATCATATTGCCATTTTGGGTGCATGTAGTAAATATATGCCCCTTTTGGTCTCTTTTTTCCTTCAAAGATTGTGTCCTTTTAAAGCTTTTTACAATTAAATTTTTACCAGTATTGTAAATATTAAATATTCTTTCGGTATAATTTTTATGGTCAATATTGGATATTATCAAATGTCCAAAAAATTAGAAATTATGTAAAAGATCTTTATACATACATATATGTATACAAATATACATGTGTGTGTATATATATATATGGCTTATAATTTGTCTAGGTGACATGTGCCTAGGGATGGCAATTCAACCCAATCCACTTATGATGGATTTGGATGCAATAAATAGATTTTAAATGGATTTGGATTTGGATGTTGATAAATGGGTTTTGGGTCGGGTTGGATTTGGATGACGTCAAACCCAACCCGAACCCGGCCCAAATCCGACCCGAAATTGTATTTAGTGTAGGATAAAATTTAAAATTACTAAATTTTGAGTTTTTAACATACCAACTAAATTTCAATATTTTTTATTGTGTTGGAACTTGTTCTAAGAATATACTATCCTTTGTTGAAATTATGATGTAACACTTTCATATGTAAAAATTAATAGTTAAGATATTTTAGAACGATTGTTTAATATTGTATTAGTATTATTATTATTATTATTAAATGAAAAAATACAGCGATTTGTCTAATTACTGCTTTTTAGTTACTATTATTGCATTATTAGTATTATATAAATTGATTGTAGGTTGTAATATTATAATTTATTCTAAGATGTAAATGGGTTATGGATTTAGGTCGGATATCCGTTCCGCCCGATTGATTTGGATTTGGGTTGAATTTTTATGAAATAAATGGGTTTTTTTCCGGATTTGGGTTGGGTCGGGTTTTTTGTGGGTTGGATTTGGATGAAGGCAAACCCGACCCATTGCCATCCCTATACGTGGCATCATATGCAAAGCCATGGGCTTATTCATTTCCTTGTTAAGAGACTTTATAAATAGATGGTTTATACGTTTGAGTGGGGCATGAATTGAGGAGAATAAATTGAGAGAATTTGAGAGTAAATATTAGATAATTTAGATTCCTAAGTTCTTGAATAAAATACTTGCTATTTCTCTAGTTATATTTGAGTTTGTATTTTTATTTATATTCTGTTGGATATAATATGTCCCTAGTTTTATAACAAGCATAGATATATACTAACTTATATGCTTTCCTTATTAAAATTTAGGTTAGTTGGCCCAAAGGTCCTTATACTTGAAATTCTGTCAATTTAGTCCTTTTACTATTTCTATTGTGTCAATTTAGTCTGATGATAAAATTCAAGTTAAGTTAATGGTGTAATTTTTAATTGTATAATCATGTAAGATGCATATCATCCATTACAAATTTACCTATTAACTTAATTCAACTCAACCCATAGCCAAATCATTAAAAAATTCATCTACAACTTAATATAAATTGTACTTTAAGGATTAAATTGACAAAATATAAATACCAGAGGAACTAAATTAACAAAATTAGAAGTACAATAACTAAATTAACGCATTGGGCAAAGTAAAAGGACCTTTGGCATAAATAACCCTTAAAGCATAATTTAAGACCTCGTTTGGTTGCTGAAGGAATTGAATTCCTACAGAAAGTCGTACTTCGCAGGAATTCACTTCCCTTGTCAACTTCTGCGAATTCAATTCTTATGTTGTGTTTAATTAACACAACACTTTCCATAAAATACAATTAAAATGATTATTATGCCCATGCCCAATTTTCTTAACATTATTGATAGAGAGAATAATGGGTAAACTTGTCATAATCATAAATTAGAAGAGGTAGAATTATTATATGCATTAAAAATCACGAAGGAAGTAGAACTTACCTAGAGGGTGCAAGGTAAGTTACTTCCCCAATTTTGAAGCAATTGAAACTTATTTAGCAACTTCAACTTCTCGCATACCAAACAAGACCCAAAAATGACACTCCCCATGAATTGAAACTTCCCTCATCTACTTCCCGCATATGAAACGAGGCCTAAGATTATAGATTTATACTGACTTATATGTCAGTTGTGACATGACTTCGAATTGCAAGTTCGGTAGTACATATACTGTCTTAATGATGCGGTAGGTCACTTGGTCAATTTTATTTCCTTAGATAATTAGCTACAGAGTAGCAATACATGACAGGCGACTCGAACAAACGAGACCTAAGAAAACTCAAGAAAAAGAAACACAAAACAGAAACTTAAGAAAATAGGAAAACAACAAACAAGCAATAGTAGGCTCTATCAACACCGGGAGAAGCCTCGGTGTAGGGGGTGACGGTGAATGGATGTTGCTGCTCAAGATCTTCGTAAAGTGATACAATCTCTTAAGATTCTATCTAGATTTGAACTAAATTCAAGAAGAAGAGAAGCAGACGATGAAGATTAGGAAAAGAGAATTACAGCTAGAAAGAATAAGAGATAGAGAGGGAAAGAATTTAGGAGAGAGAAAACAGTTCGTTATTTTATTTGCTTAATCTCCCAATTACACTTTATAATCCCTTTTGTATCATCACCTAATATCCAAAACTACTTAACTATTTTGCCTAACTCCCTAACTAACTACTATTTTACTATTTCCTACAACAACCACCACCACCACCACCCAGTGCCTTCAAGGGCTCTCGCAAAAGTAGGGTCTGGGGGGATTAGATGTACGCAACCTGCCCCCTTCCGGGAGCTACCCTAAAAGGAGGCTGTTTTCGAGAACCCTCAATCTGAGAAGTTGGTCTGTAGCATAAAACATGATGGCCTATTTTACTATTTTCTAATATCAAATTATATTTATCATTTTACCCCTCCTTTTCATCTTAATTTATCAAACACATTATTTATTAGCTAACAGTTATCAATAAGCTAATAACTAACAGCTACAGCCAAACATAACCTTAATTTCAGGCATGACATCCTTCTATTGGTATTTAACTATTTTTTAAAGGGACAATCGCCCGTGAAAACAATTACTGACTTACTATTAATAAAAAAAAGTAATGGTTTATAGATATATTTAAAAATAAAAATGGTTTATAGTTAGTTTCTCTAAAGATTCTTGTACTATGTTCATTATATTTAATCATTTATTTCTAATTGTTATTTTTTAGATTATGTTAATTTAGTATTATGATCAAATTAAAGTCAAACTAATGATATAATTTTAACTGCATAATTATAATAGACGCAAGTAATCCACTATAATTGCACCCATTTACTCAGTTTAACCCAACTCATAGTTGAACTATTAAAAATTCTAACAAGAACTTAACTTATTTTTACTCAATGACCAAATTGATACAACATAAAGAGTAAAGCCATATTCTCAGTGCCCAAAAGGCTTCCGCTTAAGCAAGGTCTGGGGGATGGATGTACGCAGCCT
Source organism: Simmondsia chinensis (assembly GCA_018398585.1). Classification (NCBI taxonomy): domain Eukaryota; kingdom Viridiplantae; phylum Streptophyta; class Magnoliopsida; order Caryophyllales; family Simmondsiaceae; genus Simmondsia; species Simmondsia chinensis. The sequence goes on along the minus strand of JAGTTD010000007.1, from coordinate 3,150,831 downwards.
TCCCCCTAAATAGAGGCTGTTTCCAAGAACCTCCTAACCTGAAGGGTGCAACGCAAGGACTTTCCAGGAGGTAACCTATTTTAGTACTACTCTCGCCAAGCGCGCTTAACTTCGGAGTTGTAATGGGATCCGGTGCTTGCGTGTTGGTACCCTCTTAGATGACACAACATATATAATAGAAAGACTAAATTGACACAATTAGAAGTACAAAAACTAAATTAATAGAATAAAAAAAGTACAAGAAATTCTGGCGTAAAGGACTTTTAAATAAATTAAATCAATAGAAGTTACTAATTTTTACTTTAATAACAACAACAACAGACCCAGTGCCTCAAGGGCTCCTATCTAAGCAGGGTCGGGGGGTGGATATATGCAGCATTACCCCTTCAGAGTGTAACCCTGCCAAGATGCTATTTTCAAGGACCCCTAACCTCATAGGGTTGGCAATACAAGAACTTCCCAAGAGGTCACCCATTCTGGTACTACTCTCGCCCTAACACGCTTAACTTCGGAATTCTAATCAAAGTTACTAATTTTTACTTTAATAATAACTATTATCCAAATTGAATATTTAAATTATGCAATTTAGCATTTTTTTTTTATCCGAAATGCTACCAATTTTTTTAAATTCCACCTCGCCTTTTAAGCCAACCTTCTTAACTCTCAACCTCGTTTGAACCTTAGGACATGTTTAGTATAGAGTTAACAAGGGTTAATAGTTATAGGGGTAACCATTACACCCCTTTTAACCCTATTTGGTTCATCATTAATATTTATCCTATTAAAAAGTTTACCCCTAAATGAGGTTAAAACCTTTGCACTACTCTCCCCTAGTGCAACATCCATAACAAAGGAGGGGGTAAAAAATTTTTGAACTTGTTCCTAGGCTTGAAGGATTTGGATTATAAAAATATATATTTAAATATTTAATAAAATATTATAAATATTTTTAAAGTATTTAATATTAAAAATATTTTAAAAATTCAGAAATATTTGAAATATATACAAAATATTTTTAAAATATTTATATATTAAAAAATACTTTAAATATAAAATATAAAAATTCAACCAATAAAAATATATAATAATATTTAAGTATTAAAAATACTTAAAAAATATTTAAATATTAGAAAATATATAATCTTAAAAAATATTTTAAATACTTAAAAAAAATATTTCAAAGATTTAAAAAGTATATTCAACATTCAAAAAAGTAAACAAAAAGTAGAAGAGATCTATTGTGGCGGTATTGGTGGTGAATGGAGCTCAGCAACAATAGCGATGTCGGTGGGAAGAGGTCGTCGGCATTGTAATATGAATTATCTAATTTTTTTAAAAATTTAAAATTATTGTTAATTATATAAGGGTGATTTTATCAAGTGTTTTAATAAATAGTTTTATTTTATTATAATTAAATTTTAAAAAATTTGAAAATAATATATGAAATAAATTAGTACATGAAAGATAAAAGAAGCATGTTACACTTAAACCATACATATTGACAGATCAATGGGTTAATACTTACTCATTTAAAAGTGCACAATTGAAGAAGGTAAAAGGAAAAAATTTTCATTGGGTAACGGTTACCCCATTAATAATTACACTATTAAAAATTACCCCCCCCCCCCCCCCACCCCATCCCAAACCAAACATACCCTTAATGTTCACAAAAAAAAAAAAAAAAAAAAAAAAAAAAAAAATGGACCTCTTTGAACCTTTTATACAAATTTATTATATACAATTTTAATCCTGTTTTACTAAAAATATAGCAATTTTAGCCTTCTTTTGACTTATTTAATCATATACATTCATTGGAGTAAATAATATGTCAGCAATTTTATTTCGTATATTTAATAGTCGAGTGGAGTATGAACTTCAATTTACCAAAAAGGGCACCAACACCCCGTTACCGGATCCCATTAGAACTCCGAAGTTAAGCGTGCTTGGGCAAAAGTAGTACCAGGATGGGTGACCTCCTGGAAAGTCCTCACCCTCAGGTTGGGGGCACTAGAAAACAGCCTCTCTTCAGCCAAAGGGGGGAGGCTGCGTACATCGGCCCCACCTAGACCCTGCATAGGCGGGAGCTCTTGAGCCACTGGGTATGTTCCTTTTAGTATGAACTTCAGTTTCATTACAGGTTGATTGATTTTGGACCTTTCTAATCTGGATTCTTACAATTTCTGGGTTGACAGACTTATTTGAGTAGTCAGCTTAACGAGTTTTGTACTAATTCTTAAAGTGTCCGACGAATGTACGTAATTAGACTAGTCTTTGATTTGATTATCAATTTTCTAGTCTTGGACCAGACAAGATCGAGGTATTATTTTATAAAAATATGAGAACTGATGACTTAGGGCCTGTTTGGGATGTTATGAAAAAACTGCTTATTTTAAAAGCACTTTCTATAAAAGCACTTATGTGAAAAGTGCTGTTTTGAAGAAGCAGTTTGTGTTTGGCTCAACCAGTCAGAAGCGCTTATTTTATTATTGTTAGTGTTTGGCCAGTATTTAAGAAAAGTGTTTCTTTTGTCAAATTACCGAAAAGGACCAAATTGGTTGGGTAGAGGGTTAGGGTTTTGAAAAATGATTGGGTGTGATGTAATTTTATTGTTTGAGTAGGGATTATTTTTGTTCTAAAAATTATAAGTTTTTTATTCTATTTCTTTTTATAATCTGAAGCACTAAATTTCTGCTTCTACTTATAAGCAGAAAAACAACATATACTTTTAATAAAAAGCTTTTTTTGATATTAAAAGAAATATTTTTTTCAGAAAAAAAAAGTATTTATTTTCTAAAATAAGCAATCTCAAATAGGTCCAAAATCAACAAAGAGTTAAATTGGATACAATCATTAAAGGAGCAAGTAACTCTACTAATAGGTCAGCAAAAAATGACAAAATTTTTTTCTTGATATATGATGTTTATTTAAATTAGTTTCCTATATTTTTTTTAAAAATAATCCTTAATATTTATAATTTTATTTAAATTAATCTTTTACTTTTTATATTTAAAATGATCCATAATATTTTATTTTATAATAAAATCAATCTCCCATTTAAAGACCAAAAATTGGTAAATATTTTAAAAAGTTTAAATAAATACTGTTACAAAATAATCATTAGATTTTCAACGAGAAAAAAAAAGTAAGAAACCACTTTCAATAAATTTATAAAATATTAAAAATTATTCTAAAAAAGGAGAGAGAACAAATTTCAAACATCAACAGTGATGGAGCAAATAATTAGGGCCTTGTCTCAATAGTAGAAAATAAGTAAGGGGATAGAGTATTATTTTAAGTTAAAAGGTGTAAAGTTCGATTGCCCCTTGAACCTCTTCCTAATTAATCTTTGACTTAACTGGCTCATGAGGTATGTGTGTGTGATACAAACCAAGTATAATCTAGCTCTAAACAATTGAAATTTCAAGCAAAAGTATTATATATTGATAGATAAGCTCCAATAATGAAGGATTACAAGCTTAAAGAAAATGGAGAAGACATAGAAGAAGGGAGCAAGAAACTAGAGAAACATTAGGGCACAGAGAGATAGAAAGCACAACACCCATAACATATTGATATGACTAACTCTAACTATGTATCCACTATTTATAAAAAGAACTAGAACTAAGGTGGCAGGTGATGGAAAGATCTAGAAGGGGGTTGTTGATGTCGAGTGGTCTGTAACGGCTGATTGGCAAGTTAGGGAGGGAGTGTTGGCAGGAGATTGCTGGGTGCGTGTTGAGCCGTCGCCACGTATATCAGCTTGGCAGTAAGGACGGCGAAGTGGGCCTTGACGGGCCCGGATGAGAAGGGCTTGGCAGTGGCGGGGATGCTAGGTTCGTATCAGTGTGTGTCACTGCATAAGCCAATATTTATCGAATAATCGGCTTCCTCGTTAGCAAAAAAAAAAAAAAAAAAAAAATCCAAAAAGAAAAAAAAAAAAAAGAGAAGAAAAGAAATGAGAGATTCAAAAACGGAAACGGACAGTGGAAGTACGTGCGTGTGAGGGGCGTGTCGAAGTAGAGTAGTTGAAGGCGTGGCCTACCCCCCTCTCTCTCTCTCTCTCTCTCTCTCTCTTCAAGCAGCAGCGGTTGTGGTGGTGGTGGTGATCAATACTATTATCTACAGTTTGATTGCAACAAACCTTTGTCTTGTCTCCATTATAGAGAGAGAAAGCGATAGAGAGAGAAAGTGATCGATACGACTGATATTATTGCTCAGAGGTGGATGAGAGAGAGAGGAATAAATGCTGTTGCTGTGTTTTGAGTATTAATTGATTGATTGATTGATTCATCGGTTACGATTCGGATCTCATTCGTCAATTCCGGTGTGTTTTCTCTGTAATTTCTGCTATATTTTGTTGAATTGGAGTTTGAATTTGAGTAATTTCTCTTTCTGTTGAATTGGAGTCTGAATTTGAGTAATTTTGTTTTAAGTTTGAATTTGGAGTTGGATAGAGAGAGAGAGAGAGAGAGAGAGAGAGAGAGAGAGAGAGAGAAATAAATGATGTTGCCGTGTCTGATTATTAATTGATTGATTCTACGGTTTCAATCGGTTATGATTCGGATCTTATTCATCAATTTCGTGTGATTTCTCTGTAAATTCTGTTATCTTTTGTTGAATTGGAGTTTGATTTTAGCAGTTTTGTTTTGAGTTTGAATTTGGAGTTGGGGGGAGAGAGAGAGAGAGAGAGAGAGAGAGAAGAATAAATGCTGTTGCTTTGTCTGATTATTAATTGATTGATTCTTCGGTTTCAGTCAGTTACGATCCGGGTCTTATTCATCAATTATGCAGTCATTTCTCTGTAAATGTCTCGTTTTGTTGAATTGGAGTTTGAATTGGAGTAATTTAATTTTTCGTTTGATTTTGCTTAGGGGAAATTTTGAAAAGTTGAAGAGAGATGGGGTTAATATCGGGAGTTATGGTGGGAATGGTGTTTGGGATCGCGTTGATGGCTGGATGGCAGCGCATGATGCAGCGCCGTAGCGCCAAACGTATTGCTCTGGTAATTTTTCTTGGTTGTTTGGAGCCTCTGGTTGTTCTTAGGTTTTTGTACTGATTTAGATTGAATTGTGGACCTTGATTTCGGAGTGATTTTCTCCAGTGTGCTTTGCTTTGAATTTTTCTCACTTTGTTGCAGGTGAATATTTCCCTATATTTTATGGCCATGGTTAATTGAAATTTAAATTGATACTTCAATAAACAGTTCTTCTTTGTTGAATATCTTTTTCATGTTTGGCAATAGGGTAGAGAGGGATAAAGAGGAAAGAGTAAGAAGGAGAGGGCAAGAGACTATTTTACCCTTGTTTGGATACATCGAATAAAGGGGTAAGGGTAAGGAGGGGTAAATAGATTATCTTTATTTGGCAATTGAGTACAAGGGTGAGGGTAAAGTGAGTTATAGTTAAAATAAGGACAAAATATTTAAAAATCTAATTTTATCTTACCCCTTTTTACATCCTAAATTGGAGGTTACAGATTATGGGTGCAATGGGGTTAAATTTTACCCTTAATTACCCCCCACTGTCCCTCAAAATTAAAAGCCGGATATAAGGACTCCATATGTGAGCTTAGTAAGAAATCTCATATTGGAATTGTGAGAGAGAAGAGATCATATTGTGGAATTACTCCACCTAATGCCAATTGCTTTTAGGATGGAACCTTACTTGATCTTATATGGGAGCCTCATATGTGCCAACTTTGTGCATTGGGCATAGAGTCTGGTGAGATTTCACAATTCCCTTCTGTTTTGTGTGTTATTATGTGTGTGTGGATGGGTGAATGGGGTGTTAGTCTTTGTAGGTATAAAGTGACTACTTTTGTGCTACAGTTTTAGTTGTACAAACTCTAAGTGCACCAGCAAACACCAACTCCACACTGCAACACCTGAATTGCTAATGCCAACTTTGACAATACTACCTTGTTGCTTGTGAAATGCGAGCATCCACTTCCTCTAACAGATCTAAACAAACACCAAGAGGTCCAAAAATTAAAGCCAATCGCCTTTTCAATTAGATGCATGATGATATGGTGGCTGAACTGTTCTGAACATTTAAATTATGTCAAATCCAATGACTGGGAAATTTCAGTTTTTCCATCCAAGGTATTGATTATGTGATCATTTTATATGATATTTTTGAATAACACCTCATATCACACTGAATTCCTGTTCCTTTAGTTTCCTACCCTAGTGATGTGCCTTTGGTTGAGCTTCTATGATGAGTTAGCCGTACTCTTCTTTAAATTTCTTGAGTTGAGATGTGACACCGTGCTCATCATGCGATCTGATCATTCAGTGTTTCTAATGGACTTCTATGGTTTCTTTCTTCATGCAGGCTGCTGATATAAAAGTCCTTTCATCACTTGGCAAAGATGAATTGAAGAAAATTTGTGGTGATAATTCCCCCGAATGGATATCCTTTCCTGTCTTTGAACAGGTGAGGTTCTTCTCTGTTGCAACACAGTTATTCTCATCTCGAGCACTTAGCCACTTATAATACAAAATAAGTGATGATGTCTCTTGGGGAATTATGTTTGTTCTAAGTGGTTGATAAGTTACAGATATTTATGATTCAAAAGGGATGTTTTAAAATTTTACAGATGATGCGTTTAGTTGCAATTTTATTTATTGGAGTTATGTCTGCTCCCGAACTGATGATTAACATCCATGAATAGACTGGATATTTGAAGGGGTTGAGCATATACTGATTCCTTCTAGTTGTTTGGATTAAGGAGAATCCAACGTAAGGAAATAGCCTTTCTTTGGATAGGAGATAGAAAAGAACACAAATATATTGAGAATAATGACATTAGGGCCCCTTCTTCTGGTATAAAAATATGAAGATCTTTTTACTGTTCCAAAGTCCATCCAGTTTCGGGGGCCCTTCAATTCCTGCCATTTAGTTCATTTAACTATAGGCATGGGTCTTTTTGCAAGCAGTTTTTTACGCTTGGCACGTGCTTCCATCAACTGCATATGCTTAAAGGTATGCTACTTTCAATCATATTTCTGGGAATATTTCTAACTAGTATGTTGTTTTTACAGGTGAAATGGATGAACAAGCAACTGAGCAAGTTATGGCCATTTATTGCTGATGTAAGTCTTTTCATTATCTTTGTACTGGAGGAATACTTTGTTTTGGAAACTTCCGTTTAGAAAGGGTGAAAGGGTCACTGCACAATGCTTCACATTATGCGTTTCAGGGTTGATTATATGACTTATACAACGTCATCTATGCATTATGATAAGGCCTTTGCAGGTTTAAGCTTATGTCCTCTGAGCTCTGAGGTTTGACCTTTGGTAGCCATGGCCCATTTGGTTTTGAGAAATAACCGGTTTCTAAGGCAACTGGTTACAGCTTAGCTGGTTAGTGAAAGATGTGGTTTTTCTCTTTTTGATCACTTCACCCTACCTCCAATGGGAATGTCCCTCCTATGCATTCTCCATTTTAGTGTGATAGTTCAGGTGTTTATTTAAAAAACAGGTCAGGAACATATAAAATATGCAGATAAACCTAGTTGCGGTCATGCTGTTTCGTGCTTCCTGCTTATCTTGTTTGAGCTTTTTCACGAGTTAAGCCGAGACAAAATCAAAATCAGGGTCGTGATCCTGATTATTGCGATGATGTCATGGAAAAGCTTGAATTTTTGGCTCATGAAAACATTCAAGATGACGTTTGTGTAGTTTGTGAGGCAGTTTCAATATGCTTGTTATGTGTGCTTGTGAATCCAAGCTTCCTACTTAATGCACCATATCACAGGTTCTGTCGTCATTTACTATACCAGCATGACCTCTTTTAGCTTACATTTTGTGTGAACTATGAAGGAGGTTGGAAGATCCCACCTATACTATATAATATTCACATGAAAAAGCATATTGAGGTAGCCTATGATCCTAATAAACATTCACAATAGGGAGCCTAAATGTGGATGTTGTCTGCAAATATATACTGCGTCAATTTGTGCACTCTTGAATATGAAAGCATTGCCTTCAGGAGCCTATCTCCTTGAAGCCTGAGCCCCTTGCAAACATCCTTCCTGGAGGCCAAAGCTTCTGCAACTTATATGCTTGACGCTGAATGCTTTTCAATGGTCGCCAGTCTCTATGATCAGGCCTTTCATCACTCATCACCACAACCGTCATGCCTGTTGAGAGACCACGACAATTCCCCCTAACTTTCCCAATGGTCCAAAGTCAACATGTCCAAAAATTCTCGTTTAAATGTTATGCAGCAAATCATTGTATCTAGAGTACTACACATAGTATAGCTGCCTGCTTTCATTCATGAGACACACAGCTCTGTATCCTTTCTCGAGGAGATTTCTAGATTGAGGTACTTCGCTGCATCAAGAAATTTCATTGTATTGTTTCTGTATTCTTTTGGTAACGAGGGACTGGGTTGCCGTAGCCAGCCCCGGCCCATGAGAAAGCCCACAATCCCCATGAGCAGGTGAGTCATGAGTATATCCTTAGTGAGAATCGAACTCCTAACCCTTAGGCGATGACCGTATGGGTAGGAGACGCCCCTAACTGAAACGCCCTCATGATGGGCTGTTTCTATATTCTTCTACAACATTTTATGCATCATCTGCAGAAAATAAAGAATATTATCTCTATGTAGTGTAGGCTTGTTATAAAGTCCATTAAAAATACGTGTACCTACTCATAGCCTATCATTCTGTGTTTAAACTTGAAAATTCGTACTATCGTAGTCTTTAGATCCATAATATGTTCTTTTCATCAAATTTGGGCCGTAATATGTATATACCTATGCGTGGAGTCCCACACCCCTTGGCAACAGTGATGGAGCCTTTTGCCGTTGTTAGTTCTATTATTGGTCTATTGGTTACTTTCTTTGTAAATTTGCTTCTTCCTTTTAACTTGCATTTGGATCCAACTTGAACCTTATTTACTTCCCCCCCCCCCCCCTCTCTCAAATTTCAGGCTGCAGAATGGTTAATAAGGGAGTCTGTTGAGCCAATTCTAGAACAATATCGTCCAGCGGGGATTACTTCATTAAAGTTCAACAAGCTGACTCTTGGGACTGTCGCCCCGAAAATAGAAGGTTTGCTTTAGGAAATGACTTAGTTCATCTGAACCAAATCGAACCTCATGTTTTCTGATACGTACAAATTTTCTCTATTTGCCACTGTTGACGAACTTTATACCTTGCTCTTGTATGTGCGTAATCACTCATTTCCTGCAGGTATTCGTGTTCAGAGCCTCCAGAAGGGTCAAATAACTATGGACATTGACCTGCGATGGGGTGGTGACCCAAATATTGTGTTAGGTGTTCAAGCTGCGCATGTTGCATCCATACCTATCCAGGTTGGTTCACTGGAATAGTTGAATCAGGCATAAAGTCACATGTGCAGATCACTATCCTTAAAATGCTGAGCTGGTCTGATCTTGTTGCTATTATGTTTGTGCCACAGTTAAAGGATCTCCAAGTTTTTACGGTCATTCGTGTCATATTTCAACTAGCTGAAGAGATACCTTGCATATCTGCTGTTGTGGTTGCCCTACTTTCTGAGGTATGCCTAACAGACTATACTGCAAGTGGGAGGTCGTTATTCTGCCTATGAATTTCCTGATCTTTCTATTGTATTATTGCCAAATCTCCCTCTCCTCAAAAGCTCTTAAATACTAAATCGTGCAATTCTAAAGCCCCACCAAGTCTCCCCTCCCTCTATGTCCCTTAAAGAAAAGACATATGTCTTGATGAAAGAACATGTCTTTCAATAAAAAGACATGTCTCTTGGATATGTTCTTCAATAAAGAAACATGTCTTTTAGTAAAGAGACATGTATTAATGAATAGACATGTCTATTAATGAAAAGACACATTTGCTGACGAAAGGACACTACCATGAAGACATCTCTTTCTCCTCTATAAATAAGAGTCTGATTCTCTCTCTACCACAATATATAAACACATGAGCATGAAAGATAATTAGAAGTACAATACTACATTTTACATCATATATTAAAGAAAATGTTAAGAGGAAGAAATCAAATCTTTTCGGTGTCCATACTCAATGGTCAATCAAGGATTCCTATTAATTAAGGTATGTTCTTAATATTAATGTGTGAAAATCATGAAGTTCCAAATCTATGAAATTTGTTATTTTATGCACTAATTTATGTATATAATTTAAGTTTTACATGTTTATGGTATAATATAAAACTTATGAAGTAAATAAAATTGACAAAATAAAAGGGAAGAAAGGGGAGGACTTAATACAATTGCAATGTGATAATATAGAAAATTAAAAAATACAAACACCTTTGTACATCGTATGGGATAATACTCGTAAGTTATCATTCTAGTTCTATAATGCAGAAATTATTGTAGTTTTATATAGATATATCTCATTTGCCCTTTTTTTCTGGATTTTCTATGCAAACCAAACATATATTTTGGGTTGGAGATGATGTTGATGTTCTTTCCTTATATTATGATGCAATCTGTCAGAATATGAACTAGGAAACTGCAAAAATCTGCTGAAATTTCTACCTCTTGGTGCGTCAATAATTAATCCATCATTTGTAGCTCAGCTTCCTTCAAGGTCTGATTACTGTGTAATTATTGCAGCGAAGACATAATGAACTTATAATGTGAAATGTGATTGTGTTTCACGATGAAAAGGAGAACCCTTGATACATGAGTTATTTACTTCATCAATCGATAATGTTTGCAAGTTTATATAAATTAGTCCCGTCTTTATTTTTTGGGGGGGTTTAATAAAGACCCTAATGTTTGTGAGTTTATTTAAATTGATTCAAATTGATTCCTTTTTCAAAATAGTCCCTTGTCAATGCCAATGTTATGATTGTGTCAGAGCGACCTATTATTTCTGATATTTCAACAAAGACGGGTAAGACCCGCCAATATAACCTGTCACCCTGTTTGAGTGACATAGTTCCCCTCAGGTGGCGATTTAAAGTACTTTCCTATTCCTTATTTGCTAAGCTTAATTGAGACTTATAAGTGACGGATTGTGTTTGATATGAAGTATAGTGGCCAGTTCATTGAGCAACATGCTAATTTAATCTGGGGTGGTTAAAGGGACTGTCATTTGCCCGGAAGAAAAGAAACTGAGCTAAGTCAAACCATAGTAAATAATATTAAGTCTTCTTTGATCTTTCTACCTATATTCTTGACATTTTCGTATTTTGTCAGTCAGTTGTAGTTATTACTAAGCTAGGCCTAATCAGCTTCACTAATATCTTAATTATGTCTTCAAAGAAAAACTTCTGGATCAAGTCATAGCTATTTAGTGTTTCCAAAAAAAAATAAAAAAAAATAAATAAATAAAGCTACTTCCGAAATACTGATTAAAATCAATAACAAAACTCTTCTGGGGTAAAAGGAAAATTGGCTAATACTTCATGTCCCTTCATATCTTTTAGGCATACTTTTATGTGGGCATCTGTTGATGCATGCGGACATGGTTTATTCAAAGAGGGGGTGCTTATGAAGTCAGTTTCTTAGCCAAACTGTCTCCGTTGGATTGTTTATGTTTAGTTTTTTATGTGATTTGTTGATGTATTTCCTTTCTTTTTCTATTGTTTATTGGGGATAATTGTTCCTCGTATCTCCCTGTCTCCAGCCAAAGCCTCGAATCGATTACACTTTGAAGGCAGTTGGTGGAAGCTTAACGGCCCTTCCGGGAATTGCAGACATGATTGATGTAATGTCTTTACATAGTTTTCTTCTCTCTCTTCTGATTGATCCTCTCTATGTTCCTTATTGCACAAAGTGTGGTCTATACAGGATACAGTGGAGTCAATTGTTACAGATACACTGCAGTGGCCTCATAGAATTGTTGTCCCAATTGGCGGTATTCCAGTCGACACAAGGTACTGGTTGTCAGAAAAACTATTCGCATAATAGTACTTGATTTTGTCAGTTTATATCACGGCTTTCAAAATTTTCTGTTAGTAATGAAGAACGTTACTGGAAAGGAAACCTGGTCATCTGGTTCACTCCTTTCCATAGAGTGGCCTCTGAATCTTCTTCCCTCAACTAGCGGTGTACATGAGCGTCGCCAAGCCTGTTAGGCTCGAGGCTTGGCTCAAAGCTCGTCAAGCTTGGAAACTTTGGGCTTGATCTTAGCTTGTCATCGGCTTGGCTTGTTTCATAGCTCAATGAGCTCTAAACTAAGCTTGCCTTATTTTAGCTCATTTAAGCTTGATCTGGGCTTGTTTTGGCTTGTTTAGGCACGAGATCGGCACATTTTGGTTCCAAGTTGGCTGGATTGCGAAGCTAATAAATTCATTAAGATATGCTTATTTAGGATGATTTAGGCTCCCTAGTCCACAAGCTTGAGCTTCATTAGACTCGGCCTTGGCTTCACTTGGCTCAAGCTCAAAGTGAGTCGAGCCTTTCTAGCTTTATGATGCCCTTGTAAGCCATCTCTGCTCATTTATGCCCCTTCCTTCAATTCTCTTAGACTTTATTTTTGGATTCTAGTTAAACTTCGATTTTGATGGTTGTTTTAAGGGCATCTCCTGCTACCCTTGGTTATACACCAATGTATGTGTATAGCATAGTTGCCTCATCTTTAGCAGAGATGTCTAATTATTTGTAGGAGAAATATCATCTTTTAATAATTTTAGAAAGGAAATCCTTGCCACAAATTTCTTTGCTCTATCTGACTAGTGTGATTAAGATCAAATTGTGATAAGGTGAATGTTAAGTCTATGCATCAACCTATCCAACTCTAATGCAATGTGATGAATGTCAGAAAATTGTAAATAGTTTTTTTTTTTTTTTTTTTAAATTTATAACTTTATTATCACTTACGCGACACCAGATGAGTAGGAAACTTCAATAACATAAAGTTGTCAGCGGATGTGGGTAGGTACCCATGCATTCATGCACATCAGTATCATGGCTTTAAGCCTAGTTTTCCTTGTGTCTTTTTGGTTTGTCTGCAGTGAATTGGAGCTCAAACCACAGGGCAAGTTGACAGTTACAGTTGTGAGAGCCAATGATCTGAAGAACAAAGAGATGATTGGGAAGTCAGATCCTTACGTTGTACTGCACATTCGGCCGCTTTTTAAGGTTAAAACAAAGGTTATTGAGGACAATCTCAATCCTGTTTGGAATGAAACATTCGAAATGATCGCAGAAGACAAGGAGACCCAATCGCTAATACTAAAGGTTTGTACTTCTATCTTTTTGGCCTTCCTCTCTTTCTATGGAATTGTTGCATGGGAATTCTCAGCTGCTTTATGTTACTATCAATGTTTCTGAGTAATGTAATGGTCTGTTTTCTCAATTGCGAGGCTCAGTTTGGTTTGATGGAGGCCCTCTTCCGTCCCATTTCAGTTATTTCCTTACTTGAACGATTAATAACAATAACATAAAGTGCAATTTTTTTTTTTCCCCTCCAGAAAGGAGAAACAGCCTCTTTTTAGGAAATTTTGCTAAACCAAACGAAAGGAAATTTTGAAGAAAAGTTATTTTCAATAAACAAATCTTTTTAAGGATAAATATTTTGGAGGCTTGACTGCTTGAGGCTGTGAGAATGGTGGTAATTTTGGCCAAATTGCTGAGATGCATTTACTGCTTGGATTTGGGATGCAAATGTATCATTCTTCGCATTTTATGGTTTTGATAATGGGAGGATTTTTTTTTGTCATATTTACTATGATTACATTGTGCCATCTTAATTATTATACGACAATTTGGAATAAGATGGGGTGGGGAGTAACTGAAAAGAAGTGGTGAGGTTGTCGATACGTTGAAAAAAAAAAAGGTGCTTCGGACATCTGTTCCTATTGTGTCTTCTATTCTATCTTTGGTCATGCTGTTGCTTATATCTAAAGAGAGACGTAGCAAATTGGCACGTTTTCAGCTCCCAAGCTAGCCATAACCCTGAACTTGGTTAAGATTGAAGGATCCTTCTAATATGAAGCATCCGGAGCTAAAGTTGACCCTCCTCCGAACAACCTGTTCTGAGAGCATTTGGTAATTGGGTAGAGAGAGTAAAGAGGGTGAAGGTAAGGAATTATCTTACTCATGTTTGGATATGTTTAATAAAGAGGGTTAAATGGGTTACTCCATTTGACAGTCGGGTAAAATAGGTAATGATAAAGAGAGTTACCATTAAAATAGGTACAAAACTGTCCAAAGTTTGTTCAAACTTTATCTTACCCCTCAAAAGGGAAATTGTCAAATAGGGGTAAGGCCTTGCCCGCGTGACCCTTGTCCCTCTTTACCCAATTATCTAGTTGTCAAACAGTTAGGTGATTTTAGACCTGGAATCTTGTTTACAATGGTGTAGCCCAAGTATAAAAGGAGTTGGATGACTTGGACATAAAGTGACACGATGATGTAGCACAACTTTATTGGATTTAGTTTCTTTTCTTATCTTATATTTAGGAAAGTAGTTTTGTAGTGGATTAGAATTTATCTAATATTATTTTAGGGTTTAGCTTTCTATACATAAAGCTTTGTAATTCATTGGAGAAATAAAATTTAGTTTTTTAGCAGCAAGTTGTGCTACATCACCATGCCAAGCCATATCTGATGGATCCTGAAATGAAAAATGAATGTCAAGTGATATGTTATGAACTGTATAGCCTGACCAAAAGTGAACCCATAGATGAAGGGCCTGTTTGGTCTTGTTTTTTGTTTGCAATTTTTGATTTTTGGAAACTAAAGACTTGATTATGGGAATGAATTTTTTCTGGTTTTTGATCTCTTGTTTTATTTTTTTCTAGTTTGACTAAAAACTAAAAGTAGAATACTAATAACGAAAAAATAACTATTTTCGAAACCTATTTTTAGTTTCTTAAAAACCAAAAACTGCAAATAGAAAACAACACCAAATAAGCCTAAAATAACTAAAGCCAAAACGAGTGCATCTTCAATGAGGCTGAACTGCTTCCCCGACGCTCCTAGCTTCTTTTCTACGAAGTTCGGGCTAACTTCCTAAGGTGAAAATTTTCCATGTGTTTGCCTGTATATGGTACTTGCCGACTTTGAGGTTAATCATTCTGTTTTGTCACTCTTAAATATTTTTAAGTAGATTTCGTCGCTGTTACATGCAAAACAATGATCAGTGCCCTTCTCACAGGTCTTTGACAAGGATATTGGACAAGACAAGAAACTCGGTATCGCAAAATTGTCTCTGATTGAATTGGAAGCTGAAACCCTTAAAGAATATGAGCTGAGATTGTTTCCTGCCCTTGATATGACTAGAGTGAAGGATAAGAAAGACAGAGGAACTATCACAATCAAGGTACTATTACGTGTGTGTCATATATTCTCTCCTCAAGCAACCACAAGATTATGGCTTAGGGATAAATTTATGTCTCTGTTCCGCATCTTGTACTTTGCTTCACTTGGCAAATGACTAGCCATATTGGCGAACGCATAACATAATGATTCTAAGCAGAGCCCTGTGCTTGAGCTCGTCAGGCTCAAGCCTCGGCTTGTTTGTATTTAGTTTGGCTCAGGTTCGACTTGAAACTTGTTGGGCTTGGAAATTTTAAGCTCAAGATTCTCTTGTTTCGGTTGAGCTTAAATGCATCCTTATAGTTCTGAGCAAAGCTTGCCTGTTTAGGCCTATTTAAGCTTGATCACGTTCGATTGGGCTCGTTTGTAGTGAGTTGGTTGGGCTCATTTGCACCTCTAACAGCAATAGTTATATTATACGGCAACCTTCCGCAGTCCGATTCCAAATGATTAATTGGATGACCATCTTATCAGGCGCTTTATCATCCATTCACTAAAGAAGAACAATACGCTGCACTAGAAGCAGAGAAACAAGCCGCGGAAGAGAAAAAGAAGCTGAAAGAAGCCGGGGTGATCGGCTCCACCATGGACGCCCTCGACGGGGCGGCATCCCTGGTGGAGTCCGGCCTTGGTGCCAGTGTCGGCATAGTAGGGACTGGCATCGGGGCTGGTGTTGGCATAGTGGGCACAGGACTTGGGGCGGTGGGCAGTGGCCTAACCAAGGCAGGGCGGTTCATGGGGCGGACTATCACCGGTCATTCCGCCTCCAGGAGGAGCGGCTCCACCACTCCCGTCACCGGTGAAAATGGTGAATCTAAGCCGCTATAGTGGGCCCCGCCACAGGTATATATCGGGGGCTAGTGTTATTGTCAGGGTATTTTTTGTTGATGCTATAGTAGTAATACAGATTTTTGGAGTCCTGTTGCATTGAAATTATCCTAGCCTTAATAACAAAATGTTATGGTGATAACACTATCCTTTATGGGGGCTCGAGTCTGAATAGACAGGATGGTACCAACTTTCATACAGGTAATGAATGGTTGCAGCCAGCTCGTATTGTGAGATGTTTGGTATAGTCGTATAACGATGTTCGTTCGTTTATTTCTCGTGATTAGTTTGTAATAATTGTTTTCTTACTTTATCGTCAACGTTATTTTTGCATAGTAGTTTTATGTCTGATTAGACTTGTGTACATGAAATCGAATAAAGGTTGTTACATGATATAATTCTATTATGTTATAATTACGATGCAAAGATGTAGTGGGGTTAGCCATGAAGGGACAAAAGTGCCCTTTTGGTCACGGTTAAATGTGAGTTTGGTGACTAAGTTGGCCTTTTCTCGTTACTTTGGTAACCAAAAGGGGACTTTTGTCGCCATGAAGGACTAAATTCTTGATCGTTCTTGAGACCTAGAATTTTAAAGTTCAAATATCTAGTTTTCCAATTCAAGAAGTAAGAAAATAATTCTTTTAAAATTCTCCTTTATTTCGAGAAATTGTTTTATTGCCCATAGATTTCGGGGTTATGATATCTTATTTTCGGCGCCCTTCTCTTTCTTTATCTCGAACTCTTTCTCGCGTCTTGCACTTTAAAATTATGTATTTGAAAGTGTTATTTGTACTAGAACTGATGTTAGAATTTTCATTGATTGGATATACTTGGAATAAGAACAACAACAACAAATTCAGTGTCTCAAAGGCTTCCGCATATGCAGGGTTCGGGGGGTGGGATGTACGTAGCCTTACTCCTTTAGGGTTTTACCCTAAAAAGAGGCTCTGTATGAGGACTAAAATTGTTGAATTTGACATTTAAATCAATAATTAGTGTAGTTTGTGACATTTAAATCAATAACTAGTATAATTTGTACATATAAGCAGAACGAGTTTGATATTTGAATTTGTAACATGAAAAAAAAATAAAAAAATATCAAAGTAATGTTTGTGTCTCAATTGATGTCCAATAATTTGCAGACTGGAACCGGTCATCGTCGGATCGGTGACCCTAATTATTCAAATCACATTTAAGTTAGAAAATTGACAAATTAGAGTTACTTGTTTGCATTGTCTATTTTTTTAAATTGGAAATTTATTAATAATTTTCTTTTTCTAAGCGTGTTTTTCAAGGCGAATGTCAGATTTATCTTAATTGTTAAATCTGTGACCAAATTAATCCCATTATTATAACATACTTTATTGAATTTCTTATCTTGATCAGTCTAATATACAAATAATAATAACAAACTCAGTGTCTCAAAGACTTCACCTGAAAACTTAATCAGTATAGTATAATCTGCCCAAATTTACAGCAATAAAACAACCAATTTTTTTTTTTTTTTTAATGGTAAAGACAAGTAAGAGACTTTAACGTCCGCGCCTCGACACCGGACATCCTGAAGCCTCAGCACTAGAGATGAGAAGGAGGGAAGCAGATGGCTCCACGAAATACAGCTGGAACCCTGTACTCCCCAAACCTTCGCTAGCCATGAAGTCTGCAGATCTATTCGCCTCGCGAAATACATGAGAGAACTTAAGATTTCTAAACTTTCCCACGAGGGCTCTGATTTCATCTCTGATGGTTCTGATATCATTTGGGCATGAATACTCTTCCTTGAAAGTTTTAATGACGACCTCATTGTCTCCTTCAACTATTACACGATCGGCTCCAAGGGATATGGCCTCATAGATGCCATCACGAGCAGCAGATGCCTCGGCCACAATGACTGGAGCATTACCCAGCTTTCTAGTACCACTACGAAGGATCTTACCACTGACATCTCTAATGACAAAACCTGACAACAACCATAACTCCATGCGGGAGCCCCACTATGGGGGGACATATTATATGATAAATATCAAGATGTTATTAACTGATGCTAAATTATAACGGCTATAAGACAAAACAAGTGGTCGATATAGTTGTTAGGAGAAGGTTACACTACGATATTAGTTCAAAGCGCCTCTAAACTTTCATATCGCTATTTCTACAGCTAATGAGAAACCCGGTTACTTGATAAATTTCAGCTCATGCAGCGACCCACACACCATAGGAGCCAGTTAAGTCAAGGATTCCTCAAGGAGATGTTCAAGGATAGAATCGAACTCCAGACCTTTTGGCCTAAAACAATGCTCTATCCCCTCACTTTTCTCTAACTATTGAGGCAAAGCCCTGGTGGGTATTCCTGCTGCTTTATTATTACTTGCATGCTTGCATATCTGACACTGCTTTATTTAACTTAACTTTCACTTTAACTTGACTTAACTTTATAAATATAGTTTTGTTTTTACATTTTCTTTTTTCGGGTTGGGAGACTCTCGGAAACTGCCTCCTTTCTCCATGTAAGGTAAGGCTGCGTACATTTTAGCCCTACGGAAACTTTTTAGGCATTGAGTTCGTTATTATTATACTAAATTATAATGACTATAGGACAAAACACCCAATGTGATTATGTATTAGTCCAGCCATTGTTTTAAAGAGCTCATATTCATCATTACACAAGGGAATCTTTTACGTGTATTTTTTTTTTTTTTTTGTCCAAAAATAAAACCCCTTCAGTAAATAAATAAATAAATAAATAAATAAAATAATTTACTTCCTCCCTTTTTAAAAATCAAATATACTGTTTAGAAATAGAGCATTTTCTAAGTTTTCTCGAATAATTTTACATAAAACTAAAAAATTAAAAAAATTCATCAAAGTACTCAATTTTCTAATTAGAGAAGTTGAAAAATTAAATAATTTTTTGGATTTTTTTTAATGAAAATCACCTCTTTTTTAGATGTAATTTTAGAAAATTACATAAATTTTTTAATTTTTTAAAGTCACACCTAGACTTTTTAAAAAATTTCAATGTCAAACCTAAAACGGATACCATTAACTTTTTGTTAAAGTAAATACGAAATTTTTAAATTACCCTCAATAAAACTTATTTCTTATCAATGAATTATAAACAATTTTATAAATAAAAAATATATCCAATTTTTTTGTGGCAAAAGGTTGTAGCAGCGCACCAAACATTGAACAATTTTACAAATTCAGATATGAAGGGTAATTTCATCATTTGTAAAAATATGTTACTTAATATAATCCAATTAAATTAAGTTAAACTTGGTGTTTTGCAAATCCGTACCCCAAAATGCGGCGTTTTATTTGGCAAAAAATTAACAGCGTCAGCATTAGGTGTGATATTAAAAATTTTTTAAAAAGTTTAGGTGTGACTTTGAAAAATTAGATAGTTTTTTGAACCGCATCTAAAATGTAGGTGATTTTTAGTATAAAAAAAAAAAAAACCTAATTTTTTCATTTTTTTATTTGTTTAGAAAATTTGAAAATTAGTTTATAATTATTTTTTTCCACCTTGTTACTTGTTCATGTTCTATCTCATTTTTAGCACTCTTATATTTGTTTATGTACACATAATTCTGGCAATATATGGGTATTCTCTGTGACAATCCAATGTATTTTAATAAAAATGTCACCGTGGAGCATAATTTTAATTATATATAGTGTAAACCTTTGCTCTAGTTTAGTGGCTTTCTGTTGAAACTAAATAAATTTTTACTGAAAAATACTAATATGATACATGTTTATATTACAAAAATCTTGTGTCATATTAGCAATTGTCATTAGAAATTTGCCTGTTTAATTAGAAGGTACTAACCAAGGTTGTCAAAATCGGGATTCTACGTAGAATCGACAGGGGTCAATAGAATCGGAATCGTAGAATCGAATCGAGAATCGTAAGATTCTACTTTCTATGTAAGTAAATTATTTATATTGACAAAATTAGCATAACAATTCCCAAATATATAATAAAGAACATCAAAAAGTCCACAAGACAATAGTTTTACAATACATTGCAAACCTAAAGGTAGGAAAAAGAGTAACATCATTCTAACATAAAACATACGCTCAAATCTCTCAACTCATAGCACCATCAAATTCATATCCAAAATCAAAGTTACTGTCGTCAATATCATGTGCAGTACTAGTGTTTGTATTTTCACCATTATTAAGAGAATTATCCCCAATGGTAGCATCATCTCCAACCAAACCTTCCATATTACTTGAGGAGACTATTACACTCTTAATTTCAGTACTAAAATAGTAAAACCTCCTCAAGATGTACAATTAATAGTAGATTTTTACTTCAATAGTTAATAGAAAATATAAAATCAAAGATGAGATTAATATAGAAAGTTAGGGCTTAATATATTATACAAAAATGTAGAAAAACACATTAAAATCGTGACCTTTGCACGCGAGCACAAGCCTTTAAGTAGAATCGGGTAGAATCGCATCAGAATGGCTATTCTACTTGCGATTCTACCGATTCTGATGCGATTCTACCGATTTTGCTATGATTCTACCACGATTCTACTTAAGTACGATTTTTTAACAGATTTGGATCGCTGAGGCAAAGTAAAATCGTAGAATCGTATGATTTTGCAATTTAAATCGCGATTTTAACAACCATGATACTAACTATTAAAACTTCAAAATTTCAGAATACCTCATTATATATATTAAAATATCTAGATACATAAATAATAGAGCCTTATTATAAATTTCCCGATAAAATATAGGGAAAATATCACTTATATACCTTGAGATTGGACAATTTATCATCTAGATACCTAGACGAGCCAATGTATACAAATAAGATAACTTGAAGTTTAAAATTTTTATCACTTATGTTCCATGTTTTTCTCACTTTATGTTCCATGTTTTTATCAATTAGGTATTTTTCGACTGAATTTTGATACATTTTCATTGAAAATTGCTAGATTGAACATGATTTCGCGTCTTCTTTAAATTTTGATGATTTTTTTGTCAAATGTACTAATATGACACATAATTATGATAATATGTAGGTATCTATGTCGAAATTCAATGAATTATCATAATTTGTTAAATTTTATTGAAAATATTGTATATAATTTATACATATTATCGTGATTATATACTTTATCAACATTTACTCAATAAAATTAGTCATACTTGTTTTTTTTGGGAATCTCATTTGATCTCAAAATGGAACATCTAAATAATAAAATAATTAAATATAAATGCTTAATTGCCAAATATGAAAGTTATAGTTTTATACATAAATATATACTAGGACTAAATGCTTAATTGCACTTTTACACGCAGCTATTGGAAAATTTTTATTAAATACATATAAATTTTTTACTTAAAGGTATTTCACAAAATATATGAACTAAAATATTAGGATATTAATATATAATTTATTCGAACCTGAATTTTTACTAAAATTTACCTAAATTTTATGTACGATTTTAAATAACCACGTAAATTTTTAAATTTTTTAAAATCACACCTAAACTTTCAAAAAATTTTCAAATATCACATCTTAACGTAACGTAGTTAATATCTGTTAATTTTTTCTGACGCAAAATTTAAGAAAAGTATTTTTTTTAAATATAAAATTATCTTTTAAATATTTATAATTTTTAATATTTTAAAAGCAAATTCAAATTTTTTAAAATTATTTTTTTAAAATTCACATCAGTAAAACTAAAATATGTTAACAGTGTTATCGTTAAGATGTGACATTAAAAATTTTTTAAAAATTTAGATATGACTTAAACAAATTGAAATATTTAGTTAATTTCTTAAAATTGTACATAAAATTTAGGTAATTTTTAATTTTATTATTTTAAGAACTCGAGCAGTCAAAATGCGTAAAGAAAGGGAGAGTCAACGTGAAAAGTGAAGGTGTTTCACTTTCCCCTAATCACACGTGTCAGTTGACTAACCGACAAAAATGAAGTAATCTCCACGCGCCTACACCAGCTCGTCGTTCTGGGTTGGCGATCAGCTAGATTCTTTGCCACGTAATGGAAGCGGGGTCCAGTGCACATGTGGTAGAATCTGGGTGCCTTTTGACCCTCTTATAGCGGCAAGCTAGTCACGTGATCAGAAAGCCTACCTGTGCGGCACGCGCTTTCAGTCGCGCGTCGACTCAACCCCTTCAATCGCAAAGACAGGATCAGTGACAGCAATAGGTGAAATTTTTTACCAAACTGGCACACTTTAAAAAAAAAATTATCAAAATGGTATAATTTTAAAAATATTTATCAAATTAGCACACTTTACTGTAGCAGTATCAACGTACGCCGTTTTAAACGGAGTACGTTGATAAATTTATTTTTATTTTTTTCAAATGGGGGGACGCCGTTTGAAATGGAAACGGCGTCCCCCCATCCAATCTTTTTTTTTTTTTAATTTTAATATTATTAATATTATTTATTTTTTAAAAATGGGTTAGATATGGGTACTCAAAATTTTTTTAGGCACTCTTACTTCTTTATAATGTGTGTCAATACATAAATTATGTATGTCGACACACACTTAACATACTCAAAATTACTACTTAAGTACTCAAAATTCTTTTAGGTACTCTTACTTCTTTATGGTGTGTGTCGACACATAAATTATGTGTGTCGACACACACTTAACGTACTCAAAATTACCACAATTACTCAAAATCACTACCCAACTACTCAAGTTTTTTTTTTTTTTGTTACTCTTATTTTCTTTATAGTGTGTGTCGACATATAAATTATGTGTGTTGACACACATTTCACGTACTCAAATTCACCACCAATGTACTTAAAATCACTACCTAAATACTTAAAATTCTTTTAGGTATTCGTATATCTTTATGGTGTGTGTCGGCACATATTTAACGTACTCAAATTCACCACCAATGTACTTAAAATCACTACCTAAGTACTCAAAATTCTTTTAGGTACTCTTATATTGGTGCTGAATTTGAGTACGTTAAATGTGTATCAACACATATTATAAAAAAGTAAGAGTACATAAAAGAATTTTGAGTATTTAAATATTAATTTTAAATACCCTTATTTAACCCATCTAAAAAAATAAATAATATTAATAATATTAAAATTAAAAAAAAAAGATTGGATGGGGGGAAGCCGTTTCAAAAGGCGTCCCCCCATTTGAAAAAAAAAAAAATTTATCAACATACGCCGTTTTAAAAAAATTTCGAAAGTGTACCAATTTGGTAATTTATTCCAATAGGTGAGGATGATAATTAGGAATTGTGTTAGAAAAATTACTTTCTTAATCTTTACCATTACCTTAAATTTCGAGAGTTATTTTGTTTGCTCTTTTATTATAATAAACAGTTAAAATTTATTCAATATTAAAAAAATAATAATTTATAATTAAGATTTGTTAAATTTTGAAAAAAATAATTTCTTTCCTTACCCCTTTTTTTCTTTTTGCCCCTTAAAAAGAATATGAGCCGTAAATTGTTATTTTTTTAATATTCAAGAATGGATTATCTATTACAATAAAGGACCAAGATTCGCCTCTTTTATACTATATATATATATATATATATATACTCAATTTAAACATCCAATTTCATATCTAGTATCATTGTAACATATAATTGATTTAAAAATTAATATTAAATAATTACTATGAACAAGTATAAATTTGGGATTAATGTTATTGTTAGAATATAGTTCATTTACCAGGCATTAATGCACTGAATCCCATTAGAACTTCGAAGCTAAGTGTGCTTCGGCGAAACTAGTACTAGGATGGGGCGACTTCCTAGGAAGTCCTCGTATTATCAACCCTATAAGATTGGGGGTCCTCGAAAATAGTCTCTTGATAAGGTTACAGCCTGAAAGGACTACGTACATCCACCTCTCATACCCCGCTTAGAAGAGAGTCATGGAGGCACTGAATCTGTTGTTATTGTTATTGTGCGGAAAAGCAAAAATTCCAAGTACTGAATTCAAATCAAATATCACGACAATCAAGAAATAAAATAGACTAAAGAGAATCAAACACAAGAATATAGCAATTTACGTGAAAACCCCTCTATAATCGAGAGAGGAGAAAACCACGGGCGAAGATTGGAGCTTTTATTATTGAATTAAAAAAGAAGAATTACAATCACTCCTTTTCTCTCTCTCTCTATTCTTTAGTGCGGCGCCACAAGGGAAAACACTCAAAAGGAATTGGATTATTTCTGACATAACTCTACGTCGTTATTTATACCCGTGTGAAAAACGCGACTCCCGATCGATCGGTGAGCTCTCTGCAGGCGGGATTGATTTACGTAATATTCCCGATCGATCGGGCTCTTCTACCGATTGATTGGCGGACTCTCGGCTTACCTCCACTTAGAATTTAGGAATTTGTGGCATAAACCTAACAAATCTCCACCTTGACTCAAATTCGATCACTGAAATAAAATATCTCCACCTTCTCCAATAACACCCCCACATCGGGGTTAACAAACTGAAGCTATAAGTCCAACTAAATTTGAGCAAGAACTTTAGTGAACTTATCTGCTGGGTTATCTTCAGTACCAATCTTCTTCAACTCCACATTCCGCTCATCCATCAGATCTCTAATAAAATGATGCTTGACATCAATGTGCTTCGTTATGTCATGATGCGTCATCTGATCTTTAGCTAGGTGAATCGCTGACTGGCTGTCACAGTAAACTCTAACAGTACTCTGATCAACACTGATCTCACTAATCAAACCTCTCAACCAAACAACTTCCTTAAACGCTTATGTAGCTGCCATATACTCGGCCTTGGTAATCGACTGTGCAACAATTGATTGTAGACAAGCTCTCCAACTGATAGCACTGTCTCCCAAACAAAACACATAACTGGACGTAGATTTCCTTTTATCGAGGTCTCCACCATAGTCTGAGTCAACATACCCTACTAAATAACATTTACTCTTCCCAAATTCCAAACAAACATTAGAAGTGCCGCGTAAGTACCTGAGAATCCATTTGACAGCGTGCTAATGCTCCTTTCCTGGATTCGCCATGTATTTACTCACTTTGCTCACAGCATAAGCAATATCTGGACGAGTACGTACCATAGCATACATAATACTACCAACAGCACTAAAATAAGGGACCTGTGACATGTACCTGACATCCTCCTTAGTCGGAGACAAATCCAATGCTGAAAGCCTGAAATAAGCTGCTAAGGGAGTGTTAGCTGGTTTAGCATCCTTCATGTGAAATCGGTCCAAAACCTTCTCAATGTACTTATCCTGAGACAAGTACAACTTTCCTGCTTTTCGGTTTCTACTTATTTCCATGCCAAGAATCTTCTTAGCTGCTCCTAAGTCCTCCATCTCGAACTCACTTTTCAACATTGCTTTCAAATCATCAATATCTGTCATGTCCTTAGCTGCAATTAACATATCATCAATGTATAACATAAGATAAATAAAAGAACCTGAATCTGTCTTCCTGAAGTACACACAACTGTCATACTTGATTCTGAAGAACCCGTGACTGATCATAAGCTGATCAAACCTTTTATACCATTGTCTTGGCAATTGCCTCAAACCATACAAAGATCTTTTCAATAAACAAACATGATCTTCCTTACCCTCAACAATGAAGCCTTCAGACTGATGTATGTAAATACTCTCCTCCATCTCACCATAAGAAAATGCAGTTTTCACATCTAACTGCTAAAGTTATAAATCATGCATAGCTACTAAAGCAAGTATCGCTTGTATGGAACAATGTCTAACAACATGTGAGAAAATATTATGAAAATCAATACCGTGTACCTGACTGTAGCCTTTAGCTACTAATCGAGCTTTATACCTTGCATCTTCCACTCCAGGAATGCCTTCTTTTCATTTGAAG
The DNA here is from genome assembly GCA_018398585.1 of Simmondsia chinensis. Lineage (NCBI taxonomy): Eukaryota > Viridiplantae > Streptophyta > Magnoliopsida > Caryophyllales > Simmondsiaceae > Simmondsia > Simmondsia chinensis. The sequence continues at coordinate 3,124,888 of JAGTTD010000007.1, read as the reverse complement.
ACCCATTTGCACCCAATGACTCTTTTTTCCGTTTGAGGCTTGACTAGCTGCGAAGTCTGGTTCTTCTTCAAAGACTTCATCTCTTCATGCATGGCCATAAGCCACTTATCTTAGTTAGATCTCGATACAATCTCTGAATATGAAGACGGTTCACTGTCTTCCACTATTTCAGTTGTAGTAAGGGCATAGGCTATCATCTCCTCATACCTATATCTTTGTGGCAACCTAATCTGTCTTCTCTGCCTACCACCTGCAATTGTATGCTGCTCGACTTGCTGACCTGTTTTTGTTTCATCAATCTCATTAGAAACCTATATTAGAGGTGCCTGCATATTCTCAAACTAAACTACCTGCTGTTGATCTGAATTTTCTGACTGTATCAGACTGTTATCAGGCTTCTGTGCCTGACCTAATTCACGAACTAAGGAGGGCGTGTGTGGCGGATGTAGTAGAGCAGACTCATTGAATGTAACATCTCTACTAGTAAGAAATTTATGAGATTTTGGATCCCATAAACGATATCCCTTCACACCTGACGTATAACCAAGAAAGATACACTTCTTGGCCCTAGGCTCTAGCTTTCCATCGTTAACATAAGCATAAGCAAGACAACCAAATATCTTCAAATAAGAATAATCAGCAGGAGAACCAGACCATACCTCTTTTGGAATCTTCAACTAAAGCGATGAATGAGGAGATCGATTCACTAGATAACAAGCCATGTTACCTGCCTTTGCCCACCATTCTCTCCCTAATCCTGCGTCTGAAAGCATACACTAAGCCTTCTCCAGTAACGTCCTATTCATTCTTTCTGCCACTCCGTTCTGTTGAGGTCGACTTGTACAAGTCATGTGTCTGACAATGCCTTGGTTATCACAGAATTGGAGGAAATCACCCTCAACAAACTCAAGACCATTATCCGTCTTCAACCTCTTTATCTGCTTCCCTTCCTGTTTTTCAAGCACTGTCTTCCACTTCTTTAAGACTTCATAGATTTCGTTTTTCTGCTTAAGAAAATAGATCCAAATTTTACGTGAATAGTCATCAATGAACGTTAGTAAGTACCTGGAACCTCCTTTGGAAGTGACTCTGGAAGGTCCCCACAAATCTGAATGTATATAGTCCAACATTCCTTTAGTCTGATGCACTGTCTGCTTGAAGCTGACTCTCTTCTGCTTCCCATATACACAGTGCTCACAGAAATCCATTAGTCCAGTTGACTGACCACATAACAGACCCCTCTTACTCTACTCTGACAGCCCCTTACCACTCATATGGCCCAATCTCATGTGCCACATCTTAATGATCTCTGTATCTGTCATAGATGATATAGAAACAACCACTAACCCTGTCACGGTAGAACCTACAAGCTCATACTAGGTTCCTACCCTTCTACCCTTCATCACAATCAATGCACATTTACTGACCCTTATAGCTCCACCTTCAGCTATATACTTGTACCCATTGGACTTAAGGGTACTTAAAGAAATAAGGTTCTTTTTCAAGTCTGGAATGTGTCTCACGTCGCTAATTGTCCCGATAGTACCATCAAACATCTTCACACAAACTGTTCCAATACCCATCACCTTCCATGCGGCATCGTTGCCCATTAAGACTACCCCGCCTTGAATTTACTTATAAGTGGCGAACCGGTCTCTGTTAGGACAAACATGGTAAGAACAACCCGAATTCATGATCCATTTATCTCTGGACCTGGTCTGTGACTCGGTTACTAGTAGGACATCAACATCTCCCTCATCTTCAACTACACTAGCCTCAACGGACTTATGGTCATTCCTGTTATAATCTTTCTACTTATTCTTAAGCCTATAACAATTTTTTTTTATATGCCCCTTCTTGTGACAGAAGTTACATGACAGGTTCTTATGTCTATATTTAGACCTATATTTCTTTCCACCTTCAAACCCTCTAGTCTCAGTCCTACCTCTCACAAACAACCCATTACCAGAGTTATTCCCAGAGTTAGACAATTCTCTATCAACTCTCTCTTTACTTACTATATTTCTTTTAACTTCATCAACTGTGATAGTTGGCCTACCATTATACATCATGCTTTCTACAAAGCTTTTGTAAAAATTAGAGAGTGACCACAATGATATCATGGCCCGATCTTCGTCCTTAGGGGTGTTATCCAATTCTTTTAATTCTTGAATTATAGAATTAAATTCACTAAGATGGTTTTTAAGCGATATACCTTTGGTCATACGAAAAGTGAATAACCGATGCTTTACTGCGAGTTTATTGGAGACCGATTTGTGGCAAAACATCTCTTGCAACTTCTCCCACAACTCCACCGCGGTTTTCATCTCCAAGACTTGTGTTAGTACATTATCTGCTAAACACATCTGTATCATCGTGAGAGCCTTATCATCCAATTCTTCCCACCGTGCCTCTGTCATGTCATCCGGTTGGTTCTCTTTTCCATCCAATGCTTTCTTCAAGCCATTCTGGGTCAGGAGTTCTGTAACACGGACTTGCCACAAACTGAAACTTTCTTGAACTTCGAACTTCTCTACCTTAGATTTGATTGCCGACGTCATTGTACCAACTCAAACAACAAGGCCTCTAATACCAATTTGTGCGGAAAAGCAAAAATTTCAATTTCTGAATTTGAATCAAATACCAAGACAATCAACAAGTAAAATAGACTAAAAAGAATCAAACACAATAACACAGTAATTTACGTGGAAACTCCTCTACAATCGAGAGGGGATAAAACAAGGGGCGAAGATTGGAGCTTTTATTATTGAATTGAAAAAAAAAGAATTACAATCGCTCCTTTTCTCTCTCTCTATTCTTTGGTGTGGCGCCGCAAGGGAAAACACTCGAAAGGAATTGAATTATTTCTGACGTAACTCTACGTTGCTATTTATACCCGCGTGAAAAACGAGGCTCCTGATCCATTGGGGGGTCCCGATCGATTGGGGTCCTGATCGATCGGTGAGTTCTCTGCAGGCGGGATTGATTTACATAACATTCCCGATTGATCGGGCTCTTCTGCCGATCGATCGGCGGACTCTCGACTTGCCTCCACTTAGAATTTAAAATTTTGGGGGCATAATGTTTACAATAAAACTGTTATTTTTAGAATGGCATCGTTATTTCAAAAAAATATTTTATATTTATTATTTTTTATAAGTAATATTAATATTATAATAATAATAATTTTTTACTTTAAACAATAACTCTCTAAATTTGGGGCTATATAAAAGAAAGAAATTGGTGCCTTTGACCCTATAAAGGAAAGCTACTCACCTGATCAAAAGCCCTACGTACGGCTCACGCGCTTTCAGATGCGTTTCACCTCAACATCTTTAGGACGTTATTATTTTAATGACAAAAGAGTATTATTATATGATATGATCTATTTTTTTTGGTTCAAATATGATATGATCGAAGCCATTATTTAAAATAGTATAAAAATAAAAAATATTTTTTAAATTAATTTTTTTAAAAAATATTTCTTCAAATGACATCCATGTCATCATTTAACTTTTTTATTTTTTAGTTTTACTTTTTTTTACTTTCTTATTTTATTTTTAATATATATAATTTTTTTAATTTATAATACTTTCTTAATCACAATAAATAAATTAAATTAAATTATTTATTAAATATTTAGATTAAATTTGTGTATAAATAATTTTATGTAAAATTTAATAAATAATTAAGTTTAATTTATTTATTATAATACATAAAATATTACAAATTTAAAAAATATAAATGTAGTAAAAATAAAAAAAATAAAAAATGATGACATGGATGGCATTTGGAAAAATATTTTTAAAAAAAAGCTAGTTTAGAAAATATTTTTTATTTTTTTGCTATTTTGGGAAATGGCTCATATGATCAGGAATAAAAATTTTAAACGAGGTTTTTCCCGTAAGATGTATGGGTATTGCGTACTGTTATATATCAAAGAAGATTTCATTCTAAAATTAATTGATAATAGATGAAATAGCTTCTATGATATATAAGACGATATTTTCTCTTCTAACCCACCTATGCGAGATTCTATCGTTTGCCCAATTATTTAGCTTGTATCACGTATATTATAAAACATTTAGAAAGACTTTTTTTTTGAATTAGTTGAACTTTTTCTTAGCTATTGTTCCTTATATATTTACATTATTTTTACAATTCACTCATTTGTAAATGTACATTATTCGTTGTTTTCATACTCATCTACAATATTCCTTAATAGTCGTTTTCATAATTTAGTCATTACTATTTAGATATGTGTTTTTTTCCGATAATTATCGGCATAGCCGTAGTACATATAGGCAACTCGACCAGGCGAGCCCTTAGCCACCCCGTAAACGGTAGTGGGTACAGAAAAAAAAAAAAATCAGAACAAACAGGGAAAAACAATAGGCACCAAAACAACAATACCGGAAAAAAACACAAACACGTGAGGAAACCAAAACAAGTAAGACAACGGATGGAGCCGAAGCAGATACACGCCCAGAAACACTACATAGGAAAGTGGTAGGCTAAAAAATTTAGGATAAATTATAGAAAACCTCATGACTTTTGCTTTAATAACAAAAAATCTCCATACAAATAAAACCACTCACTAAACCCCCTAACTTTTGAAAATTTTTAACTTTGTTCCCAAACAATTTTTTTGACTACTTTGCCCCTCAACAAAAAAAAGTCATATTTTATCTCATAATATTTTTTTTTAAAATTTTAAAAATAGTTTTTATTTTTTGAGCTTATATAATATTACTATAATTAATTAAAATAATTATATTTTTATAAATATAGAAATTTTTTTAATTTTTTTTGCTAAAGACATAAAATATTTAATTTTTGTTTAATAATATAAAACTCCTTTCTAAAAGCAAAATCAAACATTATAGGCAAAATTGTCAAAAATAAGTTGTATGGGGGTTAAGTGATAAATTTTTAAAAGTGAGGGGGTTTTGTGAGTGCTTTTATTTATGAGGGGAGGTTTTTTATTTTTAAAGTAAAAGACATAAAGGTTTTCTATAATTTATTCAAAAAATTATATAGCAATAATAAATTTTTTTAGAAGTATAAAAATTACAGTACTTGAATAAAAATTGATTTTTGTTGACTAGTGAGAGTGATTTCACGTGAACAAATAAGAATAAATTACATGTTAGAATTATTTAATATATTAATTTTTTAGTTCATAAACTTTAATTTAGTAAAATAATTTTGAGTCAAAAAATTATATATATTTAATAAAATAGCTTAGATAATGGATTTTAAGGATGTAAAGTAGGTTTTTCACCTATCTCATCTTCATTAGTAGTGTCGCAAAATTGTTGCTCATGTATGAGATGAGGGAAATAGTGAGGGGACGGTGAATTTACAAACAAATAACCTGTCACTTGTATTCTATTATTGAATATATGTGATACATGAATTAAAAAAAGTATTTTACAATGTTTAAAAATTAAAAAAATTAAGGTAATATTATTGCAAGGTCAAAATTGTTATTACCGGAGCAAAATTATAGTTTTTAAAGTAATTTGTTGCTCTTATTATTTGTAAGTCATATCATTGCTAGCCATAACGAATTTTAACCTAACACTCACAACTTCCAAAATTGTTACTGACTAATACAATCTAAAATATATTGATTAAGTCAAGGGTGGTTTAGATATTAATAAATAGACCATGTCCTTTACTACCAACTCTATACATAGGGGCTTTTACCGCTTTCTTGCTCTTCTATTGCCAGGTCACATGCTCTTGGTGGCGGATCAGTATCTCAGGTTGGGGGCTCTCGGAAACAACCTCTCTTCAAGGTAGCCCCCTGAAGGGGGAAGGCTGCGTCCATCTACCCTCCCCAGACCCTGCTATTGCGGGAGCCCTTTGAGGCACTGGGTTTGTTGTTGTTGTTGTTTGTACACGGGGGCTTTTAGTGCAGAGGAAAAGTATGGATAAATTTGAATTGAAATCTCTCTCTCCTTCTCGCTTTGTCTCTAGGTCTCTCCCTCTCCGTCTTTCTCTAGCTTGTATCTCTAATACTTGTAAATCTTCTTTTACACTTAATATACTACTTTGATTCATGGATTTGTTGGTTAAATTTGTGTTTGGATTGATAGGATTTGTAATATTGACTGAGCAAAAATTATTGACATCAGAGCAAAAATTGTGTTTGTAATATTGACTTGGGTTAGAGTAGTATCATGATGGGTGACCTCTTGGAAAGTTCTTGTGTTACACTCCTTGGGTTGAAGGTTATCGGAAACAACCTTCCTTCAAGGTAGCACTCTGAAGGGGGAAGGCTGCGTACATCTATCCTCCAAACCTTGCTTAGGCGGGAGCCCTTAGGGTATTAAAAATATTGCTTTTTTGGAGTATTAATAAAAGAAAGGAAAAGGAACATATCCAGTGCCTCAAGGGCTTCCGCCTACGCAGGGTCTGGAGGGCAGATGTATGCAGCCTTCCCCTTTCAGGTGTTAACATGAAGAGAGGCTATTTTTCAATGCCCCTAACCTGAGGGTGAGGACTTTCCAGGAGGTCACCCGTTCTGGTACTACTACCGCTCAAGTACTCTTAACTTCGGAGTTCTAATGGGAACCGGTGATGGCGTGTTGGTGCCCTCTTTGATCTTTTATGGAGTATTAATATGACTTATAAATAATAAAAGTTATAAAATTATTTTAAAAGCTATAATTTTAATTTGATAATAATAATTTTATTGTGATAATAATATTACTTTATTTTGTTAGGCAAAGCAAAGAGCCTGATTTGACATTCTTTCCCGAGAATATTTTTACCGAGAGAAAGTAAAAGCCAACGTACAATTTTGCAAGAATCTACAACAACAAAGGACACTCTGTCAGTCACCAACCCAACCATCACCTACAGGTATCTCTATCATCCCCCTTGACCTTCTTCTTCCTCTGGTCCATCTAACTCCCACATTACTCTCTCCCCTCTCTGCCCCCATGACACTCCCTTAACTATTCACCCCTCACTTTCCACTTATTTACAACCATGCCATCACGCCAGCTGCTTTCTCTCACTCCAGCGGCCCCGCCACGTCACCACCACCACCACCACCACTACAGCCACCGCGTCCTCCCCCCCCTCGCCGCCGCAACCGCCTCTCTCTCTCTTCTCCTCTTCATCGCTCTCCTCTACCGGAAGCTCGCTCGTAACCGCACCGCTCCTGCTCCGCCGTCTGATTCCGACAACAAGCACTCTCCGCCGCCACCTCTCCGGCGATTTTCGTTCGGCGCTCTCCGGCGGTGTACGGGGTCGTTTTCTGTCTCCTCTCGGCTAGGTCAAGGCGGCTTTGGCTCTGTGTTCCGCGGCGTACTCAACGGCGGCGCCGTCGCTGTTAAGGTGATGGAAACCGCCGGTTCGATCCAAGGCGAGCGCGAGTTTCACAACGAGCTAAACCTAGCTTCGCGCATCGCTGCTGCGAACGCCGCTGCTGACGTGGCGGTTTCTCTCTCTTCGAGGTTTCTCGTGTCAATTCTCGGTTACTCGAGTGACCGCCGTGGTCACCGGAAGGTTATAGTGTATGAATTGATGGCGAACGGGAGCTTACAGGAGAAGTTACTTGATCAGAAGTGTAGGGATCTTGTGCTATGGGCGAAACGTTTCGGGATTGTTCTTGATGTAGCCAGGGCTCTTGAGTACCTTCATTTTGATTGCGGATCGACGCCGGTTGTTCATGGAGATGTGAAACCTAGTAATGTGTTGTTAGACGAGGATTTCAATGCGAAATTGGGGGATTTTGGATTAGCTAGGGTTTTAGAGGAGAACAATGAGGAATTGCAGAGTGAAAATGTGTTAATTGAAGTGGAAGATGATGAGAAATTGGATGAGGATTGTAGATCTAAGGTGAGGATTGAGGAGAATGGGTCGATTATTGTGGATAGTGAGAGTATGACGACTGGGTTTGATGTTGAGGCATCACCGGAGACAGGGACAGGGACTTTTCCGGCGGTGGAGGTGTCGCCAGCGCCGTCGGAGACGGTGTTAGAGAGGGGGAGTTTGCAGGATAGTGAGAGTGAGAGTACTAGGAAGATAGGGAGGAAGAAGAGTGGGTCGTTTAGGGATTGGTGGTGGAAGCAAGACAATGTGGTTGGGTCAGAGTCAGGTCGGGTCAAGGACTATGTGATGGAGTGGATCGGGAGTGAGATCAAGAAGGAGAGACCGAAGAGCGAGTGGGTCATTGGCGGGTCAAGCTCGAACCATGCCGGTTCATTGAGAGAGAAGATCGAGCCAAAGAAGCACAGGAAAAGGCTTGATTGGTGGGCATCATTGGATGAGACTAAGTTATGGAAGAAGGACAAAGGGAGGAAACCAAGAGAATGGTGGAAAGAGGAGTTTTGTGATGAATTAACCAAGAAGAAGAACAAGAAGAAAAAGGGTGCTAAATCGAGTAGTGGGGGTGATTTATGGTGGCAAAGGGACGAAGATTTCATACCCCCAGAAAGAAAAAAGCGAAAGAAACGAAGTAGTTTCGGTAGCATCGACTGGTGGCTTGATGGGTTGAGCGGTGAGCTTCGTGGCGGTGGACTTGGCCGGAGAAATAGCCAAGATTGGGAGATCCAAAAGAGCGGTGGCATTAGCAGCACGCCGAGTATGAGAGGAACTGTATGTTACATTGCCCCTGAGTACAATGGAGGTGGGCAAATCACCGAGAAGTGCGATGTCTACAGCTTCGGTGTGCTTGTACTAGTTGTGATCTCGGGCCGTCGCCCTTTACAAGTAACGGCCTCGCCCATGTCAGAATTCGAACGTGCGAATTTGATTTCATGGGCAAGGCAATTAGCATACAACGGGAAACTATTAGACCTTGTTGATTCATCAATACAAGCATTGGATAAAGAAAAAGCAATGCTATGTATTACAATAGCACTTTTATGTTTACAAAGATCACCAAGTAAAAGGCCTAACATGAAGGAGATTGTAAGGATGCTAACTGGAGAGGCTGAATTACCAGCTTTGCCTTTGGAGTTCTCGCCATCGCCGCCTTCGAATTTTCCTTTCAGGTCAAGGAAGAAGTGCAGGTGACACTGTTACCTTATCTTTTTATTTATTTAGTTTCTTTAATGGTTATTTAATTTGATGTTAACTTATGATTTTCATTGACATATTTGAATGCGTTGTTGTAGAAGTTAAGGGTTCGCTTGTGTTTATGTGCTTTTGTAAAAAAATGAGTGCAAGAGAGTTAGAATGAAGGAAACATCTTTCTTGAATTCAGGCCTTCCCTTTTCTTTACCTTAAATTATGATGTTTCTTTAGGCATATGGAATCAAGAATGTAAAGGCGTAATAGATTTTAAGCTAGTGGTTATGCAGTCCACCTTACAATTTTATATATCTATAATTGCATCTATAATATATGTCTTCATTTTATGTATTAGTATATACTTGTAAACTTGTTTCCATGAACTATTAGAGGTGTACTAGAATTAATTGTATCCAACATAAGACTTGAAAAGTAACTTATGTTCCTAAGGCTCCATTTGGTTTAGCGAAAAATATTTTCCTTGGGAAAATTTTTCTTCATAAATTATTCTCAATTAAAAATATCTTTTTTTCTGAAAAATCTTTTTCTTTCTAGGTAATAAAATGGTTTTATTCTATGAATTTGCATGTAATTCACACTTAGCCAAAATTGAGATTGAAATGAAGCATATGACGTGAAATTACGGCTGAAAATATTATCCAATGAGAAGGTTAATGCTTTCTGCCGAGGGGAATTTGATTGACTTCCCCTCAATGAAGGAAAACATTTTTCGTATTTATGGTTGTTGCTATGAATTTATACAGATAAACTATAGAATTGGGACAAAAAATATTTTCCGTGAGAACAAACACAGCCTAAAAGAACTCAAAGAAATTTCCATGACCCATTTCCGCAAAGCGACGTGAACCGTTATTATGGTGAGGGATACCAGTATCTTTTTCAACATGATCTTCACTGAAAGCCATGATTTAGGGGGGACAACAACTTGACTTTTTTGCTTTCAGAGTCTATTGATGTTTAGGAATCCCATGCAGATTTGTGAGTGTAAAAGTTATGTGACATTGCCTGTACATGTCTAGTGGGTTAAGGCATCATCATCATCATGGGCAAAACTTTTTCTTTTATGTTGGTGGAGGTGGAATATTGAGTAGCCTGCTTTAACGTTAGGAAATATCGAACAAAAATAACTAAGCGAAAAATGACATAAAAAAGAACTTTGGAATTAACATGGAAAGCCTCTCTCAAATAGTGGGAAAAACCCATAAATCGATTCGGTTATCAAACTCATGTTGAATTTTGGAGTTATTATATCGAATTGTACCTAGAAACCAATACACTCAAATGCAAATTCTCTGAAAAAGCTAGGTTTAGCTTTAAATGGTTTAGGTTTTCCTTTACATACCCCTTGGTCTGGGTTCGAACCCCTGCAACAACAATAACTTGCATTTACAATTTGGCCTTGGCGGGAGCTTCTTTAAGGCACTGGGTTTGTTGTTTTTGTTGTATGTGATCACCTACTTTAATTAAGCTTTCTCATCCATTTTATAATTTTGCTAATCCTATTCAAAAATTCATAACTTTATCTTTCAAAAATCCACTTCATCATATCTTACATAATCTTCTCAATCTACCCAAATAACAGATTAGCAAATGTCACCAATAACTTTCTTATTTTTTTCTTTTATTATAAGCTCATCGAAAAAGTAAAACTAAAAAAATGTTGATTGGACCCAACATTTGTATGGCTGAAGCTTATGGGGCCCTAAGGACAGTCTTTTTTTTGTTGTTTGTTAACCTTTGGAAAGCAAGCTGACCTTTGTGCTAAATTATCATTAATTTCTGTTGGAGGGTTCAATCTTGGGCCCACCCTCTCTCATATTATGTGATTATATATACATGTATTTTAATCCTATTCTCACGTTGAATTGATTCAATACAAGGACTTTTTAAGAGGTCATGCTATCCTAACACTATTGTCGCCCAAATATTCTTTAACATTGGAGTTGAAATAGGATCTCGATTTGAGGGCCTCTTTGGCCAAGCTGCGAAGAAAGCTGTTTTTTTTAAAAGCATTTTTTGCATAAACATTTTTGGAAAAAATTGCTTTTAATAAGGGTATTTCTGTTAGTTTTTGGTTCCACTTATACTTTAAAGGAGAAGCACAAATTTTTTTCTTCTGCATAAAACAAAAAAACAACTTTTGCTTCTGTTTAAAAATGTTTTTCTTTCATGGCCAAATGCCCTCAAGTCCTGAAAAAATCACTTTTTTCCAGGGAAAAAAAAAGAAGAAAACTTTGCCAAGCAGGCCCTAAGTGTTGGCACTATGGGGTTGGCATAAAAGATGCAACAAAGTTTTACATTGCCCATTAGTTCCTAAACGCAACCTTCCTCCTTTATCCCACCTTAGGGACTGGCTATGGAGTTATCTCGTAGGTGGAGTTTGTAAAACTAATACTACAACAACCGACCCAATGCCTCAAGGGCTCCTGCATATGCGGGGTCTGGGGGGAGGATGTACGCAACCTTATCCCTTCAAAGTGTTAACCTTAAGGGAGGCTGTGTCCGATTCGTAAAACTAACACTAAGAACCATATTTTATAAACGATTTATTCTAGCTCTGGGTTTTGTTTTTTCAGCCTTTTCAGCTTTTTCTTGGTGCAGTGGTTTGTTACCAACTCCCCTATTGAGAGGTCTTGGGTTCAAAGTTCATCATCTTCCTCCCCAAAATATTGATTTCCCTCTTCAGGGATGATGTTTTACTCCTTAACAATTTATAAAAAAAAAAAAAAAAAATTAAAAACAGGTTATCCACGAGCTAGATAAATTTGTTTTCAAAACTTGGTTTTTAGTTTCTCGAAAGCTAAAAACTGCATCTCAAAAGCCAAAAACTGCAAACAAAATACGATACAAAACAGGACATTGGCTGTGTTTGACAATTTCTTACTATTGAAATAATAAGTTCAAAAAAATAAAAATAAAATCGAGTCCTGGGTAATGTGAATGTTCCTTAGTAGAAAATAGGTGGCATCAGCAGCTAAATCTTGAAGTAGTTTGACCAGCTCATAGAAGTCAACAGTCTTGACTTTGATAACTCCGTGCTTTTTCTGGTAGTCTATTCCGACATGGATTGCTGTTCATTTAAAACATTATCTACCACGATGTGAGCAAACATTTAGGAAAATTGTGGTTGAAAATATTTTGCTTACTTAAAGAGAAAATTTTAAGTTCTATCCTCTAGCTGACCACTTCTGGGAGAGAATTTATTTTTAGTGTAGAATTGACTTGGGAGACTTGACTAGTTTCAGCGACCGGAGTCTCCATAAATTTTTTATGGATATAATTGATGACTTAGACTCTGTTTGTTTAGAGGAAAATTAAATTCTAGAAATTGGTTTTGTCATTTTCCGTTGTTTGGTGCGCATTCTTTAGCAGAAACAATTTCCCGAGAGAAAAAGGTTTCCCTCCAAAGCATGTTGTAACATGGGGAAAGTCATTATTCCAAAGCTTCGAGGTATTCACCGGTCTGAGTTTGGATTAGACCGAGTTTATGTTGGCTATAAAAAGGTATAAAATGATTAGTAAAAGATATTTTCTTTTAAAATAAACAAAGGAACATCAGAAGGTGGGAACAAGTTTTCCGTTGAAACAAATAGTGGAGCTTTAGTGATGTTAGACTCAGTCATTCCTACCAAGAAGCAAATTTCGGTGTAGATCATTTTGTTCACAAGGAATTTCTAGGGATGTTTCCTTACTGACCGGCTTTGACCATGGTGGTGCCTCACCTTGCACTCTGGGACAGCTTCCTCCCACTTGTACACCTAAGTTTTACCTTTTTTCGCATCCTCCCTTACTGTATTCCATTTGCCCCTCTTGACCCCAACTCCTCTTTATTAAACATACCCAAATAAAGATAGGATAACGAGTTATTTTTTCCTTCTTTATCCCTCTGTTTTCCTTTACCCGCACCCTTTCAGAAAAGAAGTTAGATTTAACTGGCAAAGCCCTTCAAATGCTATATTGTTAATATCAAAACGGAGTTTTCTAACAGGTGTCCCTGTAACTATCCATTTCTTTTTGTTGAATAGTTACAGGAAAGTGTATAGTTACTGAAAATTAATTGTGTTCATAAACCGAACAAATATATCAGTGTCAGAGTATACACAGCATCACTAATAGATCGTTGTATAGTTGCTTACAACCAAGCTCATCACTTTTTTTGAAGTGGTATCTTGGTTTACTAGAGCATGTTGGTCAGGATGTTAAGCTGTCGGAGTTGGTGTAGCGATCAAGTTGTCTACCTCTCAAGTTAGAGGTCTTACATTCGAAGCCCATTCCCCCATCCCCTGATAGTTTGTGTCTTTATTGTAGGAAAAGCTGTATCCTCCTTATCATTGTGAAAAGAAAAAATATAGGTTAGAGTGATCTTTTGTTTTGTTACTCTATTGACATTTTATGTGTTGAATTCATATACCTCATATACATAGCAAAATATCGTCGGGTTCTGAAGTTGATTATTTAATTGTACAAGTTACTTCTTTAATGTTTGTAAGTTTGTTCAAATAGGTCTCTTATCTTGTTTTTCGTTTAAAATGTTTCCTTATATTTGTTTTTTTGACTAACTTTGTCTTGTCTTTGATTTTTACCTAGTGTTGGTCGTCGGGACGGGGTCTTCTGGATACAACATCCCTTTAACTCTCCCTAGACCCTTGGCACTGGCCATTGTTGTTGGTAGTCCGGAGGAGAGACTAATTTAATCCCAACATGAACACGGAGGACTATTTTTTTTAAAAAAAATAAAGGATTAACTTGAACAAACTTACAAATATTAGAGACTAACCGAAGAAATAACTCTTTTATCTTTGGTTGCAAAGTCAGACTGAAGAAAAGAGAATATGACGGTGTATGATTGTGACAGCTAGGTATCCGATCCATATCCTCATACGTATCAGTATCCTATTTAATTAATGGATTTTCATGCTGGGAGTAGTTGGTGGTGTTTGTCCTGATTTCCTCTTTAGTTTATACATACCCAGCTGTAAGGAAAGAGGAAAACTAAAACACAGTTTAGACACTCGGGGTGTATTTGAGCCAAGCCAAAGCTCATTAGGCTTGAGGCTCATCTCGTTTGCATTAAGTTTGGCTTGGTTGCGGCTCAAAACTCGCTGAGCCTAGAAACGTCAAGCTCGAGCTTAGTTCTTCAAGGCTCGAGCTTGGGCTCGGCTCGGCTCGGCTCGATTGAGCTGGACGAGCTCCAAACTGAGCTTGCGAGATTTAAGGTTATTTGAACTTGAATCTCGGGCTTAGCCTACTTAGGCTCAAAGTTATCTTAGTTGGGCATATTTAAGCTAATGAATTATATTAATATAGACTCCTTTTGGCTTGTTTGGACTCGTGAACCTACTAGCCTAAGCTTCACCAGCCTAAGACTTGGTATGATATGTTAGATGAGCGAGCTTGACTCTGCTATAGAAAAAGAATAATAACAAAACATATGGACAAAAGAAAATAGACCTTGCCTTGGCGGGAGTCTTTCAGGCACTAGGTTTGTTGTTGTTGTATAATATCTTTACGTGTGTTCATTTTCTAGAGCATATTGTTCTTCTGGTGTATATGATAAATGTTGTGTACCTTTTTGTTCTTTTCATTTTTGAAGATAATGTTTTTGTAAAGTTTCTATTTTTGGTTCATTAATTCCTATGAAGTTTTATGCCTTGATGTCTTTCATTTTGCTTATATTTATAAGTGTGTAAGTGAGTTTAGGCCTGCTCTAGCTCAAGTTGAGCATGATCTTGGTCAAGCTTAAATAAGCCCGCCTCGGGCTAAATTATGAGTCTAAATAAGCTAAGTTTGATCCCAATTAAACCTAAAGCCTAAGCTTAACTTTGAACACATTGAGTTGCATTCAAGCTCAATCGAGTAGTGAAGCCACGGTCAAACTTAGCGAAGTGTTGGTGAGCCGAGCCTAACGCCTAGCAAGTTTGGACCCGTCTTGACGTGTTGTAGCCTTATGATATCATGTCCACGCATTTGTGCACATATGGGAAAATGTGCATTTTAGGAACTCTTTAGATAAAGAGCTTTGGAGGCTTTGTTGATATAACTTTAGTTGATTTACAAGGGGACCGGAGAACGTTATGTTATTAATTTATAATTTTTTTTTCTTTTTCTTTGTAATTTTGAGGACATCTTGCCTTTAAATCTCTGTACATTTTCTCTCACTTAATATTATTGGATTATGTCATGTGGGGCATGGGTTTGGTTAAGGAAACTTGCGAATGGACAGTGTGTATAACCAAGTATTTAGTCGAGATGCCTGTGAGCTGGCTGGCTTGTTCCTCGATAAGGGGAGGTATGATTATGGTTGTAAGATTAGCAGAATTCAGCTAGTCTGCTTGATGGGAAAAATCTTCCATTTAATTTCTTTGTTTCTTGCATAATTTTATAGCTACAGCAACAACAACAGACCGAGTGCCTCAAGGCTCCCGCCTAAGTGGGGTCGGGGGGTAGATGTACGCAGCCTTACCCCTTCAGGGTGTAACCTTGCCGAGAGGCTGTTTCCGAGAACCCCCAGCCTTATAGGATTGGCTACACGAGGACTTCCCAGGAGGTCACCCATCTTGGTACTACTCCTTCATAATTTTATTGCAATAACTATAAATGTAGAAAATGTTATCTTCCGTTAAAGGAAAATTAACTTCTCCTCACTGTAATAGAAAATATTTTCCTTCATGGTGGGAAAATTTTATTTTCCATTAGAAAATATTTTAATGAAAATATATCAAGTAATGTACTTAGTTATTTTTAACGTTTTTTTTTTTTTTAAATATTTCTTTTTCCCAATTAATTTTTATAAATCAAGCAGTATTAAGGATTGCTCTTGCACACTATTTTCAGTCTGAGGTTGTTGGGCTGCAACCTCGTCTTATGCATTGGGCTGCTCTTTTCTTCTTTTGCAACCAATGAGGTCTTATTCTAGTGGTAAAACTATCCAGGTTCAGACTTTATAAGTGTTTTTTTTTTAAATTTTTTTTATTTTTGGGGTAACGAGGGACTGGGTTGTCCTAACCAACCCCGGCCCATGAGGAAGTCCATAATCCCCGAGTAGGTAAGTCATGAGTATATAAGAATCGAACTCCTAACCCCTGGGCATGACCGCATGGATAGGAGAAGACGCCACCAATTGAGACGCCTTTATGATAGGTCTAAGCATGCTTAATTTCGGAGTTCTAATGAGATTCGGTGCACTAGTGCTGGTATGATTGCACCTTTATAAATTGTTGTAGTGTAACTTGTGCGTGATGATCCTTAGCAATTGCACCATTTCTGTTACTTTTTATGGTTTCGATAGTTAAGTAAATTTGACAAATTTTTATAGTTTGGATAAAATACGAAGGTTGAGTGTGATGATGTGACAAATTGAAGGATGATAGAAGTAAGGTGTCTATGGAAGACTTCAAAACTACAAAATATCAAAACATGGTCTGGAATTTTTATCATTTATTGGAGCGAATTTGTATAATTTTAAGTATATATGTAATCTTAAGGGCACATACATGCATACATAGAACATGTATAGTGCGATTGATCCCATATTGCCTTGGGGTAACACACTGTAGAGGTAAGGCTGCGTATATCTTAATCCCGTTCCAAACCTTGCTATGGCGGGAGCCTCTATAAGGCATTGGGGGTGGTTGTTGATGACCCCATATTGCTATCTTTCAGAAAAGTGATGTGCATTAGATCGGGTAAAAGGTACCATTACTCACATAGAAAGGTGCAATGTTATTTTAAAGGTTGCGTCTTGATATGCTAAAAATATTGAGAATTTCACATGTGAACATAGTTAAAATCACATCTATGCTTATCTTTAAATCTAAAATATTCTAATGAACTGCTTCATCTAATGTCAATTGATTTGAAATGAAAATCACATCTGTGCTTATAAGTGAATTTTACATATTCTAACTCTACGGGTCAAGCCCAAGTCTCAATGAAATAAGAAAAAAGCAACAATATAATAGTCAGTACGAAAGAAAAAAGAAAAATCAACTTAGAATAAACTCCTGGACGCGTTGCATGTTGAAAAGGGCCCGTTTCTGATCCACGAGATCGATACCGTGGAAACCCACATCATCAAAGTGTGCCACGACGCGGGTCCCACACCCGGCCAGCATGGCAACAAGTTCTTGTTGCTTATCAAGCATTGCATCTCCCCCATATCCAATAACTAAACACTTAGCCAAATTTCCCAATTTTTGTTGTTGAACATTGTCACTCATTGGATTACAATACCTATGATCCCTATCTGTCCCCTTTGGTAATGCCAATTCCCACAACAAATCCAACACTGGCAATGGCAATAGATCATCTGATGCATACTTTAGCTCCGATTTCGTCCGGTTTTTCCCCCCGAACATTGGCTGGTTTAGTATGATCCCTGATATTGATAACGGTCTCAGATTCATGTCTAAGACTCTTAAAGCGGCATTGAATGCCATGTTTGCCCCGTTCATTCTTCCTGTCAGGTAACATTTGGAGAAGTCTGCGTAGTCTCTTAACCATTGTTCGCCATGTGGGTTTGTTGCTTGTTTTTGGGCCCATAAGATGGCGTCGACTGCGTCTTCGTACTGTGCTGGCAGCTTGTGTTCTGGGGCTTTGCGGTAGTGTAAGGAGACTACAACGGATGGGATTTCCGTTGCAAATGATGCGCACTTCTCGTGGTAGAAGACGTCTGCTGGACTGTGACAGAACCAACCACCTCCGTGGAAGTAGATCAAGAGTGGGAGCCTGGCTATGCACTTTTCATTTGATGGTATTCTTGTGGGTTTGAAGATTCTAACCCATGTCTTCTTTCCGGGGTTGAGGGTGACGTCTTTAGAGGCAACAAGTTCGTTCTGAGAAGGGCTAGGGTTCACTTCTACTGTCTGAACATTGAAGTTTCGAATGAGGGAGCCATCGGAGTTCAAAGTAATCTTAAGGTGGTCGTAAGGATCAAATTTTGACATTGTTAATGACAAAAGAGAAAGCTCATATGCGCAAATGGAGTCTGTATATATGTCCTCAATAATTGAAATTAATTTAATGGTTCAGCTTAATTCTCGTGTTTATTTTGGAAAAATAAACCATAAAATTAGGAAGGCCATACATATGACTTTGTAATTTTATTACTATTTTTATGGCTAGTTTCATGCAACTAATTTCTAATTGTATGCTGAGAAAAATTAAATTATTATTTTGAAGTAAAAAGATACACTTTAATTGGAAAAAAAAAAGTTTTATTGAGTTCTTTTATGTGTATAAACCATATATAAAAGGGTGAAGATCACCTGTGGTCACCGCACACATGCAGTGACCCCCTTTTTTTTTTAAATGAGAGAGAGAAGGGGTGGGGGAGGATTTAAAAAAAATTATTAAAAATTAAAATTAATTACATAAAATGATTTATATATATATATATTTTTTATGTAACACCACAAAGCCCGCAGGCCAAAATTATATTCCTCGAGCGTTTATAGATACAAAATCAATCAAGGGAATGGGGACAGTGTTCTACCAATCATGATTAAAGATGCTTGAGAAGTGTCCCTTAGCTACAAAATGGGCCACTCTATTACAGTTCCTAGGGCACCAAATAAACGACGAAGCGTTGAAATAAATAACAAAGGAACAAATATGAATGTTGAAAATATTGGAATGGCTACCTAAATAATAAACAGTCAAACAAACAGATTCATAAAAATAAAGGAACATATCCCACGCCTCAAGGGCTCCCGTCTACGCAGGGTCTGGTGGGGGACGGATGTACGCAACCTTCCCCTTTCAGGATGTTAACCTAAAGAGAGGCTGTTTCCCGATGCCTCCCAACCTGAGGGTGAGGACTTCCCAGGAGGTCACCCATCTTGGTACTACTCTCGTCCAAGCACTTTTAACTTCGGAGTTCTCATGGGATCCGGTGACGGCGTGTTGATGTCCTCTTTGGTCAAACAAACAGATTTATATATTTAAATTATTTTATATAATTAATTTTTAAAAAAACAAAAAACAAAAAAAAGAGGTCACCGCATAGGTGATCTTCACCCCATATAAACGCTCCTTTAAATTATGGTGAAGAGGGGAACAAAAAAAAAAAAAAAACAACAGTCCCAACGCTACAAAGGCTCCCGCCTAAGCAAGGTCGGGGAGAAGGGGTGGATGTACGCAGCCTTCCCCCTTAAGGGTGCTACTCTGAAGAGAGGCTGTTTTCGAGGACTCCCAACTTGAGAAGCGTGACAATATGGAAGCGTGTCTTGGAAGTATGAGATCAACAAAGCTTAAGAGCAGGACATAGCACAAGGCAAGCATTACTAAGCAAAACTTAATAGAAGGCAACTGCAAAGCAAATAATAGGCAAATAGGTAGAAAAGTAAATAAGTGCACCCAAAGAGGAAGTCATATATGTCTTGAAACACTAGTGTTAGCAATAATAAGCACCACTTATCTAAGCCGCTACATCGACTACCCCTATGTTACCCTTCCACCGAGTTCTATCTAAGGCCATCTCCTCTCCTAGGTTTAGGTGGCTGAGGTTTTGTCGGACAAAAAAAAAAAAAAAATCTTCTTGTTTAAAATAGAGTTAAAAATTTTTGAGTATTAATACTTATGATTTAGAAATTAAAAAATGAGAAAAATAAATCTGTAAAGAATAATAATTTTATAGCATGTGCAAATGGGGTATTAGTGACCTAAGAAATAAGAAACTATTAAATTCCTATAGGTAATTGTTAATATTTTGATAAAAATATTAGTAGGTTGTTACCGTGCGAAACATAGAATAATAAGGTAATACGATTAGAAGTGAAATAGGCCTCAACAGGACCATCAATTACGGTATTCACCCATTTTCTCTCTCTCGGTTTGTGCACCCTCCTCGCTCCTTACCCCTACTCTGGTTGGAGAATAACCGATAATCGCCACCACAAATAAGTGATGTACTTGCTTATCGTGCCCTAATTTATTCGCCCACCATGTCCTAACATAGGTGAGTAAGGCATCCGAGTAGCGAGTGCCAAATATGAGTTACTAATTTGCCAAGGCACGTAACCTACTCGCCTACCTCGACACAAGTACCGAGTTTGCCGTCCAAGCTCTGAATGCTCAACTAGCTAAGAAGAGCTCTAGTGTCCGAAACCTTACTCTCCCACACTACGTCTTGGGCACCTAATACTGCGTATCAAATGCACGTGTTGAATAAAGGATAATGCTAATTGTAATCATCGATACCACCAAGTCAAAGCACAAACAGAGGGACAAGCATACGCCATATAGTTTCACACTACTCGCCTAAAGCTCTCCCCATACCTTGTTTTCGCTCATTTCTCCTGAGCTTGAATCTTCTCTCTTTACTAAGACCCAACACAAAAACAATAATGCTTTAAAATGTAAGCAACATACCTAGTGCTGCAAGAGCTCCCGCCTAAGCAAGGTCGTGGGAGCG
The DNA here is from genome assembly GCA_018398585.1 of Simmondsia chinensis. NCBI lineage: Eukaryota > Viridiplantae > Streptophyta > Magnoliopsida > Caryophyllales > Simmondsiaceae > Simmondsia > Simmondsia chinensis. The sequence goes on along the minus strand of JAGTTD010000007.1, from coordinate 3,104,421 downwards.
GATGTATGCAACCTCCCCCTTCAAGGTATTACTCCAGAGGAGAGGCTGTTTTCGAGTGCCCCCAACCTGGGAGTGAGGACTTTCTAGGAGGTCACCCATCCTGGTATCGCTCTCGCTCAAGCACATTTAACTTCGGAGTTCTAATAGGATCCGGTGACAGCCTGTTGGTACCCTTTTTCGTAAATGCTTTAAAATGTAAATCGAAAGCAAATTCACTCCTAGTACACTATCAAAATAATTTTGGAGGGAGATAATGAGGTAGTCATCAAAACAATTATCAGATTGTATTAAGTTTCGATGGATATTGTTACTATTGTGAATGACGTTAAGCTTTTAAGCGCTCAGTATGAACAAGCCTCTTTCAAACATTGCTATAAAGAAGCAAATAGATCAACAGATTAGTTAGCAAATGTAGTTCATGAGGGCTCTGGCATTATGCTGGAGGATTTTTCTTCATACGGGACTTTACTCCTTACTCGTGGACATACTTAATGAGTTTTGTCTTTACCTTTTAAAAACAAATTCAAAATACTAACCTAGCTAATACTATTATAAACCATAGATGATTAAATAAGGTTATATTAGGTATTATGTTTGCTCTTTATTTTTGATTTTTAAGAACTATAAAGATATTTTTAAAGGCGAATTTCTCTTTATTTTATTGTTTTTAAATTTAGTGAGGAGTGGGAAAAAAATCAAAAAATAAAATTTGGAAACTTAAAAATAAAAAAGATGGAGCTCCACTAGTTATTTGAAAATAAAATATCAACATGGTTTTTCTTTATCAATCTATTTTTCAAATTTTTACTCTTAAAGATTATTTAGTATCATTTTTTATTTATAATTCTTAAAATTTTTAAAAATTAAAAATTATATTTTAAAAATTAATCTTTTTATTTTTTATTTTTACTTTTTGATTAGAGGATAAAAGATAGAAATAAAAACTCTAAAAATAAGAAAAAATTATTTTGATGATCTGATTGTTAATTTTTATTTATAATTAGATTATGAAAACGATTTTTTTTTTTAAGTTTTTAGAGTTTTTGTTTTCATCCTTTGTCCTTAAACTAAAAGGTGAAAATAAAAAAATAATAATAATAATTTTCTAAAATATAATTTTTAATTTCTAAAAAATAAGAATCATAAATAAGAAATAATACTAAACGGGGCAGATTCTCGCGAATAACTAGTTTTACCCGTCCCATTGCCTCGTCTTGTTGGGGATTTACTAGCTTCGATAATTTCTCAGTTAAGTCAACTACATGTTTAGCTCATAATAGTAGGCGGAGAGAAGCAAATAGGGCGGCAATATAAATAGATATGGGAAACCGATGTTTCATATGGATTTAAGCCTGCATTGGGAAAAATGGAGACTTAGCAACTAAAGACATCCTCATCCGTAAAGGGGTCAACAATAACCTGATATATTCTAGATGTAGCGTTGAGTGTCTGTTTATTGGACGTAAAAGTATCCTTTGAGATTTACAATTATATCAAGAACCTTGGCTTTGTCAACCTAATTTTGTGAAAGAATAGATCAGTGGATGCCTTACATGATCTCTACAGTTTATCATATGAGAAGAAGATAATAGTTTGGAGAAAATTTTAATTCTTTGCTAGTAAAGATGGAATAGAGGAAATAAAGCTATTTAGGGCTGCTAGAGCCCCCTCGACCAATACGGTGTTGGCAGTGAAGTTTCCTTTTCTATAATAGATAATATCTCGTGTTTTCGAAAATGCGTGGTGGACTTCGAGGGGTAGGAAAGGAGCAAGTTACTTGTCACTTGACAGTCTCCTCCGACGAACTATATGAAGATTAATTTGATGGCTTTGAAATGGGCTAGAAAGTCGCATTGTGATTCATAGTTAAAGATTTTTCTAGTAAATATTAAATGGCACTGGGAGGAATATGGAGGCATCTTCTGTTCTATTAACAGAGAAGATGACGGCGAGTGATTACAGGAAAAAATAGAATCTTCATAAGTCACCCAAACATTTGATTGGAGGGCGATAAAACGGTTGTTATCTGTTGAGTTATAAGAAAACTGAATAGATCATAGGAAAATTCAGAATATAGCAGATGAAATTAGAAGGTTGCTGGCCTACAAGCACACCCGCATCACTCATTGTTATAGAGAGGCAAATAGGTTGGCTCAGTGGATTACAAAGTTTGAGCATTCTATTTTGTTAGTTGTTCATTGATCCCATCGTTCTCCTCCACTTTATCGTTGCTTCTATTCGAGGATGTATTAGGCAGTTCTTGTATATACTTTTGTCTGAATTTTTTAGTTTGCTAGTTCAAAGGGAATAACTTTCTAGACCAAAATCTGGAGTATGATATTACTATTCTAATGTATGATGCTACCTGTCCAGTAAATGTCATTGCATTTCTAGTGACATCATTCTTTCATCATATTGAGTCATCTTTTCGTAAAACTCAATCCGGTAATCATTCATGGTTGAATTAAAATTATTTCTTATAATTTGTTTATATAGTGTTTTAATCAATATATTTTACCACTACTTTAACAAATATCACTAAAAATCTTTATTAGTTCTGGTGCTATTGCTTTGCTATTTTCTGCTTTCATCTTTCGGTCTGCCTGCTTCTAAGTTCTGTTTGCGTCTTTTTCCTTTTTGTCTTTGTCAGTCACTCTAGGTTTTTTTTCCTGTTGCGGCTGTTTGTAGATGTTGTCCAGTCCAGTCCTGTTGTCCTTCCCCTGTTGTCCCCTGTTGGTTTTTCTCTGTGTTTTGTCTTTTCGTCTCGGTTTGTCCCCTTTGTCTTCTGCCTCCGCTTGGTGGGTCGGGTTCCTTGTTTGGAATGCCGGTGGCTGTTTTGGCGTTTCTCGCCACATATAGGAAAAAAAAAGTAAACCTGATAATGATTGAAACTCTTATAAATATGTGAAATCTTTATTCTTTATTATTAGCTTAAAATTACATATTATAAATAGTGCATTATATATTTTTATTACATTGAGCTTGTACAGTAATAAATTTATTAGTAATATATACATATATAACATATTATAAAGAAAAGTTATAATTTCTTTTTAATTTGACGAGTTTCTAAAAGTTTAACCTATATTTCAAATTATTAATACGAAAATTAAGTACTAATAATTAATAATTCTAATTAATTTGTGAAATCCATATTATAGAATTATATATCATAAAATGTATACAGACAGAATCTTATTAACTCTTTGTTGAAAAAAAAATCTTATTAACCCACTTAAAATTTTATATTATACTAAAAATTATAAACTCTCTATTAAATTGTACATAGCACAATATAAATAAAACGTATAGATTTTTGATTGTCTGAGTTTTAAAATACAATTGTTAATAATTCAAATTATTAGTACGTAGAACAATAATTATTAATGATTGATAATTCTATTAAGATCTATATTATTGATTGGATAATGTTAATGTCGGGGCAATTTATGAAATTTTATGGTTATTGTTCTCTTACAATAATATTATTATTCTGACAATAATAATATCTATATAGTTATATATCACAAAATCTATATAGGTAGAATCTTATCAACTCGCTTAAAAATTACATATCACCAAGTTTCCTTCATGTGTAATTAAATTTTAAATAATTAAATTTATATATTATAGTTAATAATTTAAAATAAATAAAAAAAGAGTTTGCCTATGTAAAATGATTTATGTACATTTCAAATAAAAAAAAAGAATTAATCTTATTATAAATTAAACCTCTTATATAAATATATAGATAAAATAATATAAATATAATTGGAAAGTGGAGGTTTAACCTAGGGGAGTAAAGTGATAGTATAGAAATTCAAAATGATAACTTCTAATTAATATAGAGTAATTGTATATATGGATATGCTCGCATTGTGTTGCTATGTATGCTTGTACATCTAAATGCTTGTATGCTTTATGTTTTCATGCTTCTCAGGCTGGGGTTCTCGGAAATAGCCTCTCGTTAAGGTATCACTCTGAAGGTGTAAGACCGCGTATATCCTTCCCCTCTCAAACTTTGTTTAAGCGGAAGCCCTTGAGACACTGTATCTGTTATTATTGTAATAGTATATATGGATAATAAAAAATAGGTTTTTTTAACTAAAAACAGCCAAAATTTTAGGTGTGGCTTTAAAAAACTACCTAAATTTTTTAAAGTCACACCTAAATTTTTTAAAATTTGTCAATGTCACAAATGCGGTTAGCATCCGTTATTTTTTTGCTGACGTGGCATTTAAAGAAAATAAATTTTGAAATATAAAAATTATGTTTTAAATATTTACAATTTTAAAATATATTTAAAATATTTTTTAACATTTTAAAGTTATTTTAAATATAAATATAAATATTTTAAAATTATTTTTATTTTTTCAAAAAGCCACGTCCTCAAAAATTACGGATGTTAATGGTGTTAATATTAAGGTGTGACATTAGAAGAATTTTAAAACTTGAAATATGACTTTAGAAAATTAAAAATTTAGATAATTTATTCAGATTATAACTAAAATTTAAGTGATTCACAGTAAAAAGAATTTTTAAAAAAATTATAGAATTTCAATTATAATAGGATTCTAAAACAAAACTCATAATTAAAAAACGTATACCACCCAAAGAAAAAGCGCCATCCTTTACCACTCTCTCTCTCCTCACGACCACCACCATGACCGGCGGCGCCGGCGAATTCCCACAACGGCCGCCGAGCCTGGATGGCGGCGAATTGCTCCTCCGCTTACTCCAGAGCCACCAGCGCTCCCCCTCTTCTTCTCTTTCTCCTCAAACTCTCTCCATCGACCCCGCCGTCGCCGCCGTCGGCCCCGCCGTAACCGTATCCACCGTCACAGGTGGCGCCAGTCGCCGTGATCGGCACAATTCCGCTGCCTCCAATCACTCTGTTTCTCCGCCCCCCAATTTCTTACCCCTAGGGTTTCACCACCACCAATCGCCGCCGTGTCCGCCGCCGCAGCAGCAATTTTTTCCTATGGCACCTCACCAGCACTTTGATCTCCATGGTCGGCAGTACCAGCCGGAGGCACGTGACGAGAAGGTCGTGTTTGGGAACTTTTCTTTTCCTCTAAGAAACGAGGATACGTTGTCCAATTCTAATAGCTTGGAGAATAATAGGGAGAATTCATCATCAAAGATGGGTTTTTTGAGGGAGAGAGAATTAGGGTTTGGTGTTGGCAGCAAAAGGATCAATGGGTTTGATTTGAATCGGGGAATTGACCCTCGTTTCGATTTGGGTCCCCAGAGGCCTACCGAAGGCGTTTATGGGTCACCAGAGGTGCGGCGGTCCGGTCCACCTCCGGGCTTTTCAAGCAAGCCAGGGAATCACAGGGGGGACATGGGTTATAGTGTGGGTAGGCAAATGGGTGGTTCAATTGAGCGAAGACATAGGGGTAATAGTTCAAATAGCAAGGGATATGAGAGGGATAGGAGAGAGAGAAGGTCTGCAATTGGAGATAGTGAGAGCAGCTGCTCCAGTGGGGGCACTGGAGTTCGGCTTAGTAGGCAAATGGAGCGGCCAGGGCCGCCCTCTGGTAGTACGCTTCATTCGGCATCAGCTTCGGAGATTGAGGAGTCTTTGCTTAAGTTGCAGGCCGCGGTGGTTGATCACGGTGAAGGGTCAAAGGCGAGGAGTAGGAGTGGTGATGGGAATGGAGTGGGTTTCGATGAAGTTGATGAGTTGAGCGAACAGCTTGTTGATTCGGTTTTGGGTGAAGATGAGGTTGAAGAGAAGAATGACACTAAGAAGAAGCATTTTCGTCGTGATAGGGTTAAATATTTTGTGCTCTTTCATATTTTATCTTCTTTAATGTATCATCCTGCTTTCTCTAGATTGTACTTGTTATTGATTTGGTTTGCTTTGCATAATAGCTTTACTTGATTCATGAGGAAGTTCATTGAAAAGGAAATGTTGAGCTGAATTTACCCGGTTATATACGATATGTAATTGAGAAAACGGGGATAAACAATCTAGGAAACTACAAGACGAGATGCTCCCTTGGCTTCCTAGATGGACAGGAGCTTGTCTCTTTTCTGTCATGTCGCCAATATGGGGACGTGGTGTTTGAAGTATTCTTTCCTTCACTGGTCTTGGTGCATCTTTTCAACCATATGTTTAAAGTATTGTCAAATAAGTGCTCTGGTTCATAATTGTCACCTAAACTTAGGCCTCCTTTCATTATTTTTCCTAGAAGTAGGCAAAGATCGGTTTATTCATTCTGGTCGGTTACTGGATCATGATAAAGCTAGATAATAGTGTAAAATTGAATTGCTGCGGACTTGGTACGTTGAAAACAGTTCGCTTATGCTACATGATTTTTCTAGTGGAGTGTCTCGAACTTCCTTATCTTTTATCCTAACGAGTCGCGTATGTGCATATCATGTTATATCAGAAGATGCCGCCTAGAAGTTGGTTTTTAGTCTTCTCTTCCCTTACAGTTCAAGCATTCTTATCTTAGTAACGAATGATAGGCAAGTAGGGATAGTTGATGACAAGTCTATGGTTATTCAACACGTTTGTCCGTTGCCGTGTTGTTGGAGTAGAGCTGGCATTATTTGGGCGGGATATCTCACTTTACAACACTGTAAGTTATAAGGCTGTACATCTTTCTTAAAACTACAAAGTACTACAATGAACAAATGATTTTCCTTTGTTCTTTAAAAGAAATGTAAACCGGAAAACTAGTTTGCGGACTGATACTTTACCTGGAATGGTTGTAGGTAGATCAACATGGTGGCACATTGCTTATTGTTGGGAATATTAGGAGAAATTGGTGGTTTTATTTAGGGCAATGTTATTGTCTGGGCAAAGAAGAGTTGGATGGAGGCGATTTGACATGACCTTACCTATCTCAAGCTAAATGAGGAGATGGCTCTAGATAGAGCTGAGGGGAGGATTAGTATAGGTGTAACCGATATAGCATTTTAGGATCGATGAGCACTTCTAAGCTAGTACTAGTGCCCCGAGGCTTTTATGCATGCCTGTTTGATTATACGCATTTTTGCTGTATGTTGCTGCTTATTGTTCTTATTGTTTTGTCACCTTGTTGTTTTATTGCCTATTCATTTCTGCCTATTCGCTACTTTATACTTTCTATATGCCTGCTATGTGTCGTTGTTTATGCTCTTACAGCTAGATGTTTATATGCTTTATGCTTTCATGCTTCTCAGGTTGGGGGTTCTCGGAAACAACCTCTTGTTAGGGTAACACCCTGAAGGGGTAAGGTTGCGTACATCAAACCCCTTCCAGACCCTGTTTATGCGGGAGCCCTTGAGGCACTGGGTCTGTTGTTGTTGTTGTTGTTGTTGTTGTTATTGTCTTGGCAATTCTGTGACTATTATTCACTACAAGTTATATCATTATCTTGACAATAACATTTATTATCGTGGTAATAACAACTCTCTTTATTTATTACTTTGCTTTGGATCATTTAGAAGGATAAGGAAGCAGATGACAATGTAGATCTTTTGCTTTTTAGGCTTCTGGTTGTTATCCTTTGTTATTTGGTTCCCTACCTCGGGTCCCTCCACATTCTCTTCCTTTTATTGGAATTTTGTTATTTTCCTGATTTGAGGGGGGAATACATGGGGCAGAAAATTCTTGAAAACTGAATTCTTTCCTCCCTTCTTTCCCTAGCCAGAAAAAGGAACCAAATCAGTAGGGAAGAATAGGAAGTAAAGATATTCTTTTTATGGAACTATGTGCTTTAAGACGGTTTCACTTAAGCTTGTAATTGCATAAGTTTTGAACTGTCTTTACGATTTAATGCCTGGATAATGTGCTTCCAATGTGTGGTTAATTATTTCAACAAAATTTTAACCCCTCATTATCTCAATTAGGATTTCAGATCAGATGCTCGAGGGAAGTGGATTCTTCCCCAAAGAATGAGGAATGTGAGAAGACTGATAGGTTGTCGCAGGGACATCGATAGGCTAAATGCAGCTTTTATTGCAATTTATGAGTCTCTCGTACCGCCAGAGGAGGAAAAGGCAAAGCAAAAGCAGCTGTTGACGTTATTGGAGAAACTTGTCCGGAAAGAATGGCCCAATGCTGAGCTATATCTGTATGGCTCGTGTGCCAACTCGTTTGGAGTCTCGAAAAGTGACATCGATGTTTGCCTTGCTATTGACGATCAAAACATTGATAAGTCTGAAGTGCTACTGAAACTGGCTGATATTTTGCAGTCAGATAATCTCCAAAATGTGCAGGTAACTGAGGCTTTGTTTATTTTGTTGGGAAACCTTTTCTATCCTAATTTTATTGTTTCTTTGCATGATTTTATAGCAACAATAGCAAATATGGAAAATGTTTTTCTCTATTGAGGGAAATTGACTGCCCTTCAAGGAAAGGGGAAAACACATTCTTTCACAGAGGGAAAATGTTTTCTATCCTACTTTTACGACATATGCTTCAATTCAACCTCAAGTTGGCCAACATAAACCTTGTACATACCTATAGAATGAAACCGTTTTCTTTAGCTTAAAAGACAAAAGCTGGGGGGGGGGGGGGGGGGGGGGGTTATTTTATTGGAACTATCCTGGCAAAGAAAAACTTTGCGTTGAACCAAATGGAGCGTAAATTATGTAGTCTGTCTCTTAAATTTTTTTTTTCCAGAATTTTAGACATTGGCTGAGGATTGCTTTGATTTTTCTGCGATTGCTCCTTATGAAAGGACCATATCTCTGTTAAAACCGAAAAGCTTTTTTAGGTATGTTTCGATTGAGTGTCCTTTTCTGAATTATATTCTAGTAGAAACAACAACAACAACAACAATCCCAGTGCCTCAAAGGGCTCCCGCATGAGCAGGGTCGGGGGGGTAGAAAATGTTATCTAAAATGACTGCCTTGGGGAACTTGATCATCTTTTAACCATGTTCTTAGCCTTGAATTTGAAATAGATTGGTCGATCTCGTAAGTACAATAAGAAATGGCAGTAAATGTCGAGGTATAGTAAAGAGGAAAGATATTTTAATATTATTCTCCACTGTCAAGATTGCGGTTATGTGATGTATTTGGCAAAAAATGAATGATATGATTTTTAAAGATCAATACACACTAGTTGATTTGTAATGGGGGAAAAGTGGTCTTTTTCGGATGTCTTTTGACAAAGAGCCGTGGGAGCTTTGTTGATATAGCCTTGGTTGATTTGCAAAGGGTTTAGAGGGCCTTGGGAAAAGTGGACTTTTTCGGAGGTCTTCTGAATTATATTCTAGTAGAAAATGTTATCTAAAATGACTGCCTGGGGGAACTTGATCACCTTTTAACCATGTTCTTAGCCTTGAATTTGAAATAGATTGGTCGATCATGTAAGTACAGTAAGAAATGGCAGTAAATGTCGAGGTATAGTAAAGAGAAAAGATATCTTAATATTATTCTCCACTGTCAAGATTGCGGTTATGTGATGTATTTGGCTAAAAATGAATGATATGATTTTTAAAGATCAATACACACTAGTTGATTTGTAATGGGGGAAAAGTGGTCTTTTTCGGAGGTCTTTTGACAAAGAGCCTTGGGAGCTTTGCTGACATAGCCTTGGTTGATTTGCAAAGGATTTAGAGGGCCTTGTATTACGAGTCCTTGACGTCGCGTGGTTGTAGTTTTGAGAACGTCTTGTCCTTTTCTCTCTGTACATTCTTTCTCCTTAATAATATTTCTTTTTTCGATCAAAGAGAATCTCAAGGTACAGGTCAATTTCGGTAAATTCAGAACTTATTGGAGCACTTGGTTTTTAACTTTATACTGCATCATTCTGGTGTGCGGCAATTAAACTGCATGAGTTTAGTAAGGGTCAAAAATCTTTTACCAAAATTTTGAATAAAAATATATTACGATTAAGCCACATACTTGGTGGAGAAATTCTGAAAAAAATAGTAGGTCATAATTACAATTGTGGTTCATGATGATCTGTTCTTTATGCTGTTTGCCATTTTTGACTTGTCTTTACAGGCTCTGACACGTGCTCGGGTACCCATAGTGAAGCTGATGGATCCAGTGACTGGAATCTCTTGTGACATTTGTATAAACAATGTTTTGGCCGTTGTAAATACAAAGCTTCTTCGCGATTATGCCAAAATAGACGTGAGGCTTCGGCAGTTGGCTTTTATTGTTAAACACTGGGCTAAATCTAGAGCGGTGAATGAAACGTACCAGGGAACACTATCTAGCTACGCGTAAGTGATCCTGTGTTAATGCTTACTGTTTTCAAAGTAGTGAATCAAACCACAATCTGCCCAAAACAGGGTTCGATTTTGATTCAAAAGAACATATCTGAAATAAATTGAGAAGAGAAGAGAGAAAGAGGAAACGATAATACACATATTTATGTGAAACCCTCAAATTGAGGGGGAAAAAACCATGGGCTGAGGGAAAAGGAATCCACTAAAAGTTTGAAGGAGATGATGCAATGGGGAGCTTTTCGCAAGCTATATAAAGACCCTAAAAACCTAAGTTTCTATTGGGCCGCTGGGCAAGGCTAGAAAGTAATTGCTTGGGCCCTCTGGTATTACACAAACCTCCGTTTTTGAATAGACATAAGTTTGAGATACACCATTGTACAGCACAATCACATTCCGTGTGGCATTTTACCATCAAAAATATGACTAGATGAGAGTTAATACTGGTATAAGATACCTTACATAAGGGGCATTTTGTATCATAAATACCTGATAAGCTTTTTTGTGTCCCAAACAACATTCTGTTTTCGACTTGTCTTTTCTGTTCCTTTCTAAGAATATGTTGCTCTTGTCGTGTATTTATGAAGTAGTTGCTTTTCAATCCTAATTTAATGCCTTTTCAAGGTACTTTAACCATTAATGTTCGTGTTCCCAAAAAAAAAAAAAAAAAAAAAAAAAAAATCCATTAATGTTGTAATCCCAAATTATTTGTTATCTTCTTTATTGTTTGTCAATAAACAATATATTGTTATCTTCGACCTTGATATGAACACCCAACGATGATGCTAATGGGAATGAACTACAGTCCATGTCAAGTTGAGTTCCTTAACTCATAAAAGCAATGGAAAAGGCTCCTTTATGGCCTTTTTGTTATTGTTTTTAATTTGCAGTTTTAGGCTTTGAGAAACTAAAAATCAATTTTTGGATATTGCTTTTTTTTGTTGTTTTTTTTTTTTGCTTTCATTTTTATCCTAATTTGAGTGAAAGTTGAAAATCGAAAACCAGAACTAAGAAAAAATCGTTTATTGATCCTTGTTTTGTGTTTCTCAAAACCAAAATTGCAAACAGAAAAACGACATTGAACAAGCCCTTAAGTCTTCTGTGGGCTTTTTCATTGATAATTACTTTTCAAGGACATGTAAGCTAGCGAAAAGTGTGAAAAAGCTGTATGAGTCACGTTGATTTCTTCCAAAATTTTGTTTCACTCTCTGGTTGCAATTTATCAACAACTATCATCACTAGTATGTTCTTTTTCTCTCATTTCACACGCCTAACATGCACAGCTTAACTGCGTGCTTTTGTTAACTTAAAATGCTTTAATTTTCTACAGGTACGTGTTGATGTGCATTCACTTTCTGCAACAGTGCAGACCCCCGATACTTCCGTGCTTACAGGTTTGCTTCATCTGCTTGTGTCGTCTCTTTTGCGTTTATTGAAAAGGAAGTTTCTTGATGAATAATTTCTAGATACCGAAATGTGTGTCTTTTGCGTTAGGTTACAATTGTAGTTTCCTTAGACTGGTTGTATTGGAAAAGGAGTTGTTCTTTCCTTTTTATGTTTTTCAAAATTCTAGGTCTTATTTGTTTTAACAGAAAACATTTTCCTTCTCAATGTCACTGTTTCTTTGCATAAGTTCATAAGAACAGCAGCAAAAACGAAAAATGTTCTCCACTAAGAAGAAATTGACTTCCCTCAACAGAAGGCGGAATACATTTTCCTTAATGGAGGGGAAAACATTATCTATCGTAACCTAATGTCCCATGTTTCATTTCAAGCTCAACTTGGCTAATTGTGAATCTTATGCATATTTATAGAGTAAAACCATTTTCTTAGCGAGAAAAACAAAAAAAAAAAAAAAAAAAATTTGAGATCAAATATATTCTATTGAACCAAACTGAGACATGTGTGGAATAATTAACGAGTCATGTGCTTCACACATGGTGATTTGGGGATAAAGGTCAACAATGGATTGGGTTGCACGTGACCTGGCTCGTTAACTCTTATACCAAGACAATGATGGCACTATACTCCCCAGCCTACGTTGTTTCAATTACAATTTTATTTGACTGAATTGACACATGAGGCAAAACAAGGGGCGGTATACTGTAAATCCCTACATATTAATCATTTATTAATTAACATAGAAACGTATATCACAAATAGTCAAATCAAATATTGTGATATTCCTATTCGTTTGGTTATTGAACCAGCTTTCATATGCAAACATTCGAATTCGGTCATGTTTGAATTTGAACTTTTGCTTAAAAGTTTGGTTCTTGAACCCCCTAATGGTAAATGGGGGTTGGGGGACTTAATGTGCTTTCCATGGCAAACTAAAAAGTTCTTACTTTTGTAAATGACCGAGTGATGTAGTACAACTCGCTACCCAAAAACTAAGTTCAATAATAATAGCACAATATTATTTAATATAGTATTTTGCTTATCTTATTTTTACGGAAATATTTATACATTTTCCAGGTTATCCAGTATTATCTTAGAGATCAGTTTTGAAGAAATATGTTCAATTTAGTTTTTGAGTAGCGAGTAGTACTACATCACCAGCTCACACTGCCTAGCTGGCACTATGGTGTTCCATCAGGAAAATGTTCTAAAGCCATTAATTTTAGTCAATTAGCTCAATGTTTGGATGCTGCCAAACTGTTCCCATTCGCAAAGAAAGAGCTTTATAGGAAGAGAGACCAGCGATTGAGATAATTACGTGGCATCTCTGGGGACACCGACTTTTCTCGGTTAAAGGGGGATGTACTTCGAACCCAAGATCTCCAACTTGTGGGGTTGGAGGCTTAACCGCTACACCAACTTCAACTGCTCATATTAGATACATAATATTATCATTTCAGGGAAGGGTATGGAAAAATACAAATCTTTTTGTCTCAGAATTGTCTTTTTTCCCTGCATTTGTCAAGCGCTTTGCTATTATGAAAGTGTAAAACTTCCTGAGAGAAAACCTGATCACTTTGGCTATGTTACCTAACAGTCAATTACGTAGTTGTTAACTCAAAATTCTTTATATCACATGACAACTGTTATTTGATTCCATAGCATTTTTTACTGTAACCTCATATATAACTCACTAACCCGTCTCATCATCGGGTTTTGGTTCAGGAGATGGAGGCGACATATTCAGTCACGATCGATGACGTAGAATGTGCATACTTTGATAAAGTAGATAGGCTTCGGGATTTTGGAGCACGAAACAGAGAAAGTATAGCCCAACTAGTATGGGAATTCTTTCATTACTGGGCTTATTGTCATGATTACGCAAATTCGGTCATATCCGTTCGCGCTGGAACCACCCTCAGGTCAGATTCGTATCTTCTGTGCAATCTTTGTCGATTTGCTTTTGTTAATCATTGATATTCATTTACTGAAATGATGTATGCATCTGTCATAACATTATTATGTGCTGGTAATGTATGGTCTTTGATATGATTTGACTATACGGCTTTCAATCAGAGGGTCGTCATGGTGCAATCAGTTTGCTGGCTTTAGGTTTAACTCCTCGAAAGCTGCGTACAGTATAGTTACTTCAACTGTCCCGGTTTTAGATTTTTGTTTTCAGCTTTGGCCAGTTTGAATAAAAACTGAAAACCGGAAACTAGAAACACGGAAAGATCTTTTCAAAATTTGCATTTCAGTTTCTCGAAAACCAAATATTACTAACAAAAAGCGATACCTAATAGGCCCTTAGCAAATAGCTTCTTTTGGAATTCTTCATATTTATTGTGGAAAGGATTCCAATTTCTTTGTTCTCATTTGCTCGTCTTTGTTAGACTGTGCATGTCGATCCCTGATCATTGATTGCTCATAAGATTATTAAAGTTTGCGCATTTGTATGTGTTATTGAAGTGATTTCCAAATGTAATCATCTTCAGATGTGGTGTGGATTCAAATAGCGGAAGTGTGGTGTGCAGTCGTTACTAATGGGTTGTGAAGATCGCGTTGGATCTTCTCGGTGAATATAGGATTTTCGGTATTATATTAGCAAAATTATATTTTATATGCATTACATAGGTATGCATTACGGAGTTCATTGTAAAGGTATCATTGTGATAGTCAATTTAGTTCAAGATTCAAATAATGCAGGGAACATAAGTCACTTTCACAACTATTTGAATAAAAAGCCGTACAATCATTGATTTATAATTTCACTCCAGTACTTTCTAACGTGTAGACACATTCATGACGCATACGGTTTGGAGATGTTATGAACCTTACTTTGTGCAATGGTTAGCTGAAAATCCATTGCTTAACTATCTTTCCTAGGAAATTTTGGAAAAAGTGCTTTTGAAATTGAACTTTACCGAGGGCATATTCACGCCTTGAATGAATTCAAGGACATATTCAAAGAAATTCGAGTTATATACTCACCTGGTATCTAATGTTTTTAATTTTATTCAAGTTGGTCCTTCGTATTTCTTTTGTTCAAAGTGATCGCTAAAGTTTTTACATTTGTTCAAATTGGTCCATCTTTTCTTTTACTCAAAATGATCCCTAATTTTTTTTATTCAACGACAATTCGTCTTTCATCTTTTTAATTTTTACCAAATTCTGGTCGTAAGTTGGAGGACTAATTTTGTCGTAAAATAGAACATTGGGGGTCATTTTGAACGAAACAAAGAAAAGAGACGGATTTAAACAAATATACAAATATCAGATTCCGTTTTCAACAAAATTTAAAGCATCAGGGACCAATGGAGTAAAAAACTCAAGAAAAGAAATTCTGATCATAAGTCTGGAATGGTTTCTATCAAGACTTAAAAGCATTTTGTCTCTGAGAAAGCCATTTGTTGCATTGAACAGCAAGCAAGCAAAAGACTGGACACGAAGAATCGGAAATGACCGGCATCTGATATGCATCGAGGACCCGTTTGAGACGTCACACGATCTGGGACGAGTGGTTGACAAGCGCAGCATCCGCGTTTTGAGGGAGGAATTCGAACGCGCTGCTGAGATATTGCAGTGTGATCCTAACCCTTGCTTCAGGCTCTTTGAACGCTACCCTCCTAAAAATCCTTCTTTAACTTAGTTTTCTTTTATGTTTGTTCATTCTGCTTGCTGTTTGGGCTCTGTAATTTATGATTTTTCCTAAGGTTGTTGTTAGTGGCTGCGAGCCGTATTCGGTAGAAGTATGTTCAGAGGGCATTATGTTTGAGAAAAGGAAAAAAAAAAGGGAAAAATTTGTTAACATGTTTTGAAAAAAAGAACAGGAAGGGTGTCAATTTTATCAGCAGCAATTGAAATAATGCCATGCAATGCGCGGGCCCATTTGTTTTTGGTTGTCTCGGTTTTTGAGAAATTAAAGACTAGGTTTCGGTAACACGGTTTCCTGATTTTTGGTCTTTTGTCTTTGGTTTTGGCTTATATTAGGAAAATATTGAAAACAATAGAATAAAAAATCAGGAAAAATCATTTCGGTAATATGGTCTTTAGTTTCTAAAACGTCCAAAACGGCAGATAAAAATTGACACCGTATAAGCCATTACATGTTGTTTTTGTGGTTGCCTTTTTATCTACAGTGTCATCTCTCTGGCTGTGACATTGCTCATGAAGCGGATACCCTTGTTCTTTTTCCACATTATACCATTTCTTCTATTTTTCGCGACATAATGCTCTTTTAAGGTACTTTTTGCTAATATTTGGCGTCGGGCAGTTCAAGTTAGTAGTATTCCAAGGCTGTGGCGGCTTTTGTTTAGGCATCTGGTGTTGTAAAGCATGGTTGGTTCATCTATCAAGCTTGTTGTTCTTATGTTTTCTTATGAAATCGCCTCCCTTTCATAAAATTGTTACCAACATTAATCAACTTTTAGTCCCTAAATTAGTAGAATTTAATCATAAATTTAGAAAATGTAACACTAATGTACAGTTTTAACAAAGTAGGCATTTATAAAATTTAGTATGAATGTTTTAGAAACAACCTCTCTACAGAGTAACACTTTGAGTTTAAAGAGGGGAAAAAAAATCTAATTTTAAAATAAAATAAAATATAAAAATAAGATTAAAAAAGAGCTTGAGTTGGAAGGGGGAAAAAAATCTAATTTTACAGTAAAGCTATATTTTTACTGATGTGGCAAAAATAAGCTCCAAAATTAGGGGGAGTCGCTTACGTATTCAAATTTACATGGCGTTCATGGTAATTTTACGAAATCTATAGTTAGGTCAGCCTTGACAATTTTTAGATCTAAAGCAAAAGTTTCAAACGAAATCCTTTAGATATAACAATATTTATTTTAATATAAAAAATTATAAAACATAATAATATTATCAACTACCACTTTAAAACAACCTCAAGATTTGGAGTTAGGGTTATGTCGAGCCATTCTGAAGTGCTGTATCCTTACAATCAATTTTAAATTCAAAGGTTAGTCTTTAATGTCGGCTCAACAGTTGATACTTGGTCCAATTTTAGGCCTCGTGTGGTTTCCATATCAATTGAATTCCTGCGAAAAGTTATATTTTATGGAAAATCAATTCCTTTGACAACTTTTCGAAAAGTAGGTAAAACACGTTTGGTTGCCATGATGGAATGATACAGGCAATTTGGATCCCACGTCAGTGGCTTATCAAAGGAAAGGCCAATATATATACCCAAAGAATTACTCTACCACTTGTCAATTGGTTTTAGGATAGAATTTCCTTTGGTCTGTATCATTAGTATCATAGTCGTCGATCTTGCACCGTGGATTGCCTATCATATTGGGGGCCGATGTTGTTCACCGGTCATATGGGGAGCGATGTCATTCAGTGGTCTTATGGGGGGCTATGCATGACGTGTTGCAAATTCAATTGCCACATTTTAACGAAGCTCATTCCCGGTCTCATGGAAGGCCCTGGGTGTGCTCTAGAGTTGATCTCGGTTTGGTAAAGTCGTTGATGTAGCTGTACGATCTCTCATTCCGAATCTCAAGTGGTGACATCTGTATTGTAGTGTTCGCTCGGGACTAGAATAACTCTAGTGCAAGGCCATGTCCATTACGTAGTTGGGACGTCGAAATTGCAGTGTTCGCCCTAGACTAAAAGTCTAGTACAAAGTCAACTCGTGTAAGCGCGAGATGCGGAATGTGGTAGTCTGCTACAAGCAATTTGAATTCCACATAGGTGGGTTATCAAAGAAAAGGCCTATATATATATATATATGTCCAAGGAGTTACTTCCTACATTTACTTCTTACACATCAAACGAGGCCTAAAAATCTATCAGATCCAGCACACCGGAGAACGGAAATGTGAGAATGAAAGTGATTTTCATTCACTCCCTTTTTGCTCCACTCTCCCAAAAAATAAAAAAATAATTTGTTATTATTTATGATTATTTTATAATAGAATTTTACTTTTGTTAAGTTAGTTTATTATTATCACGTTAGAAATTTCTAGTCTATTAAAACCCTAATTTTATATTGGAAAAAAATATTAAAAAACTATTCAACTATACTCTAAATGATTTTTTGATATTTAACTTTTCAATAATAAAAGAAAAGTATTAAACACCCATATAAGAATTAGTTTAGAATTAAACACTCATGTGGGAATCGATTTAAAATTATACAATAAAAGTGAATAAATTTAGTATTCTCTCTCTTTCTATATATAATACATATAATCTATTTTTAAAAATTCTAACCATATTCCATGTATATTTAAATTAGGGTTATTTACATACAATGTTCTTGTACTTCGCCTAATGGAATTTAGTCCTTTTTCTTTTAATTGTATCAACTTAATTCTAGTACAAATTATTCACATATTTTTTTAATTTTTTTTGTCATAGTAGATGTACGACCCAATGTAAACCCACTATTTAGCCTAATTAAACTCATTCTTGACCCAACCATTATAAATTTTTTTACCACCCTGACTTTAATTTTACAAAATGTCAAAATTAGTTAGGCTAAATTAATTTTTAATTAGGACCACGAGTTCGCTATTGATAAAGAAAAAAAGGGTTTAGCCTAATTAATTTGATCTCACTATAAAATTAAAGTCAAGGTAGTAAAAAAAATTTGAACACTTGGGTCAAGATTATTTTAATTAGGCTAAATGGGGGTCTGCATTGGATTGTGCATCTAATATGATCAAACAATTAAAAAATATATTAGTGACTCGTATGAGGATTAAATTTATATAAATAAAAACAAAGAGCGAAGTACAAGAACATTTCACATAAATAACCTTAATTTAAATATATTATATATCATAAAATATATAGTATATATATTTAAAATCTCGGCAAGGTTACACCTGTACACATCCACCCCCAACCTCGCTTAGGCGGTAAATAGATAGTATATTAAAAATCTTGGCAGGGTTACACCCTGAAGAGGTAAGACTGAGTACATCCACCCCCGGACCCCGCTTTGGCGGGAATCCTTAAGGCACTGGATCTATTGTTGTTATATATATCAAAAAATATAATTAATTTCTAAAATCTAAATAAATATAAATATATATATATATATATATATATATATATATATATATATATATATATATATATATATATATATATATATATATTGTTAAATCTATTCCCCCTTGTATGCAATTTTAAATCAGTTCCTATATAGATATTTAATTCTAAATTAATTCTTATATAACTTTTTTTTAAAATCAAAACAACGCCCGAAGAGGGCTACAACAAAAGTTTCTCCCGCTCTAAACAAGAGATTACATCAGACGGAGGAAAACCATCCCTAAAATAATTACAAGTACCATACAAATGACTCCTTGCAACTAAATGGGCAGCCGAGTTATATATCCTCGGAACCCAAGAGAACCCAATACAATCAAAATCTACTAGTACCTTCCTAACATCTAATATAATGGCATGCAGGCCGATATCATAGTCTCTAACATCATTAACAAAAATATCAATAATATTTTTACCATCCGATTCAATAATTACATTTCTCCACATGAATAAATGCGCAAACATGACTCCCGCTCTAATTGCATGACCTTCCTCTACCTGAGCATGCTGACACCACATCGATCCACACCAACCTGCCACGAAGTTGCTCGCATCATCTCGAGCTACACCCCCCATCGACGCCTTAAAGGTCCTACAATTAAAAGCCGCATCACAGTTAATTTTAATAAAGCCCTGCAGGGGCCTAGACCACACATTAGGTCCAGCTATATCATGCCTGGTAACATCCTGAGGGTAAGTTCGTCGAATGTCACTGATCTGAGATAGCTCGTGCATATCATGCCGATAAATCCAAGATGGATCAAGGATATGACCATTAAATATAAAAGCATTACAGGCTTTCCATATCAACCGGCGTAAATAAGCAATAGTCTCTAACAATCCAGATCGAGGTCCAAGCATACTCATGATGGCTTCCCACCATCTAGCAAATCCAGGAAAACCTTCCTTCACTGTTTTAATCCGAGAGAAGAAGAGAACCAAACCAAAGAAGTAGGTTGACAGAAAAAAAGAATATGTTCCAGAGTTTTCAGCTCGAAGCCACATCGAGGACAAACAGAGTTAACAATCAAGTGATGATATCTTAGATTCTCCAAAGTTGGCAAAGCATTATGAATCATCCTCCATAGAGCCATTTTGACCTGAGAAGCAACCATAAGATTCCATTTTGAAGAGAAGATACGTGAGTTATAACTCGAGGAAGAAGATGCTATATCCCAACCTGCCTCCTCATGGAGTCTCCACACATAATATCCAGATCGAACAATATAACATCCATTCCTATTTAGAGACCAAATTAAGCAATCCTCAATATCATGAGCTGAAATTGGGATACACCTGATGAGAGAGGCATCGCTTGGTGAGAAGAATCATTTGATAAGATCATCCTTCCACTTCCTTGAAATCGGATTAATAAGATCAGCTACTTTCTTTAGATTGAGAGCTCCAGGATTAGACGGCATCACTATCTGAGGTGAATCTTTCGGAAGCCATTTATCCGCCCATAAAGAAATCGAATTTCCATTATGAAAATTCCACCTAATACCATGATCAAGTAATTCTCGGCACACAAGGACACTCATCCAGAACCATGAAGGCTTACTTCCCAGCCTAGCTTCCTTAAAATTGCAGTTAGGGTAATAAATAGCTTTTATTATCCGTGCCCAAAAGGAATCAGGCTGAGACATAAGTCTCTGTGCCTGTTTGGCAAAAGCGCCTTGTTCATGCCTTCCATATCTCGAAATCCCAAGCCCCCCTTCTTCTTTGGACGTGTTAAGCATTTCCAACTATGCCAATGAATATGTCTATTTAAATTCTCATCACCACTCCACCAAAAATTGGCTACAAGAGAATTAATCTTTTTAACAAATGTTTTAGGAAATAAAAAGCAGCTCGTAACATAAACCGGAATAGAGGCAACAACAGATTTGAGAAGAATTTCACGACCGGCATAAGATAATAATTTGGATTTTCATCCCTGTACTTGACCTCTAATTTTATCCAACAAGAAATGAAGAGCCTCCTTTTTGCCCCTTCCCCAAATCGTTTGAAGGCCAAGATATTTGTCATTCATACGGAAATGCCTGACATTGAGGAGTGACATGTACAAATGTCTTTCCTCTCTTGATATATTTGCTGAAAAATAAATGCTCGACTTAGATAAATTAATGGCTTGCCCCGAAGCCTCACAAAAACGAGAGAGAGTATTCTTCACATTATGTCAATTATCTTTATCAACTTCAAAAAAGAGAATACAGTCATCAGCAAAAAGAAGATGTGATAGCAGAAGACAACCCCTCTTTATATAAAAAGGCCTCCAAAACCCCTCCGACACTAAATTAAGAATCATCCAAGATAAAGCATCAATAGCAAATAAGAACACATATGGAGAAAGGGGATCACCTTGACGAAGTCCTCTTCTTATATTAAAGGCGTGTGTCCTAGCTCCATTGACTATTGGGCATACTCTAAGCGTCATGACACATTCCATGACCCAATCAATGAAAGTTCTGCAAAATCTCATTTTTGACAATACCCTTTTAAGAAAGTCTCAATCCACTTGATCATACGCTTTTGATAAGTCAAGTTTTAAAGCCGCATATTTCTTCTTTCTCTTCTTCATGTGATTTAAAGCATGAAATACTTCTTGAGTTATAATTATATTATCTTGGATTAGTCTCCCCTGAGTAGTGGTGGCCAACGGGCCGGGTCGGCCCGGATGGCACTGTAGCTGGCCGGGTCGGGCCTCGGGCCTAATTTTTTCAGGGCCTGGGCCCGGCCCAAAATAGCCAACGGCTCTTTTGTTGTACAGAGCCAACGGCTCTTTTTTTACAAAAAAAAAAAAAAAAAAAAAAAAATTTTCTATAAATACTTAAACCTCTCAAACTCATTTTTCTCACAAAATCTTCAATTCTCTCTTCTCTCTCTATACATTCATCATCTCCCATCTTCTCTAATTTGCTAATTGCAAAATTGTGCTCTAAAGTTCGAAGTTCGTAAAGTATTTGACTGAAGTGTGAATTTCATTGTTCTCTCGTTTCGGTAATTTTAGTATCGTAATTTTTTTGATTCGCATTTTTAGTTATTTAATTTGCATTACTACTTGCATTTTATAAATAATAATCATTTATACTAATATGGCACACAACTCTTCATCATCATCTGGAGCCGGTCGTGCTAGTTCTAGCTCTTCTCGGCCACCCTGAATCCCTAAAAGGATTAGAATTGTCTTACTTGATACTGAAGAACGAGCTTTTATACAACCAGACCCAACACCCCAATACACTGATGATAGCATAGATTATAACTTTTCACAACCATAAGATTATCATGAGTCAGGTAGTGGTGGGGTTGGAGACTCACAAGCTGATGAGGAACCCACCCCCACCACCGATGCCCAGCCTGAAATTAGTACCTTGACTAGTAGGCGTACAACTAGTGGGGTATGGAAGCACTTTACCCTTAATAAGACAACTAATAAAGCAACCTGTAAATTATGTGACCCACCTAAGAATTTTAGCCATCAATCCCACAGTGGGACGGGCACACTAAATAGACATATACTTGGGTGCCACCTCGAGCAATTCCCGGAAAAGAGCCAACAACGTTTAGTACAGCAAGTGACCGGTGCACTTGCTAATTTTAGGTTCTCTCAGGAGAGCAACCGTAGGGGGCTAGCTAAATATCTAATTTTGAGTGAAAGGCCTTTTAGTACCGGCGAAAACCCACATTTCGTCGACTACCTCCAACGAAATGTGAACCCCGCCATTGTGAGGATTCCTCGGAACACCGTCAAGCGGGACGCTTTTACGTTGTACCACAATCTTAAAATTGGGATACATACACTTTTTGCGACGAACACGAGCATGTTCTCATTGACGTCGGACGTATGGACGTCCAAACCCGGCTAATCTTATATGTGCATAACGGCACACTGGACCGATGAATCCTTCATCATCCAGAAGAGAATAATTCATTTTGGGCTTTTAGATTGCCCTCATACTGCCGAGGTAATTACGGGTGCGATTATGTCGGCAGTCCGCGATTGGGGCATAGAACAACGTATCTTTAATATTACGTTTGACAATGCTTCCAATAACACTGCATCCGTAGCACATTTAATTAGGAAAATGAGACCCATGTTAGGTGGGAAATGTTTTCATATTCGTTGCATCTGTCACATTTTGCATTTAATGGTAATTGATGGTTTAGATCTTATGGACGCATTCTTTGCCACCTTAAGATCTGTAATAATATCAATTAAAGCATCCGTCGCTAGGAAAAAAAGATTTAAAACTATATGTAGGTTGCATAACATAGAATATAAACAATTTAAATTAGACTCCAAAACTAGGTGGTCGTCTACGGTGGTAATGTTAGAGCGCATTCTACCATACAAAGACGCTCTGATGGAATTCGCCCAGGAAAATCGTGTAGAATAGCGCGATTACAACCTAGACGGTATACATTGGGAGACAATAGATGAAATTTGTAAAATTTTTAACATGTTTAAAGACGCGACAATATTTTTTTCGGGTTGCTACTATCCGACCATGCCGCAAGCAATATCAACATTGCTTGATATTGTAAATTGGATGGTGGGTAATCAATCCAACCCCATTTTGATCGGATCGATTACGGCAATGAAAGAAAAGTTTGCAAAATATTTTTCTGAACTACCTCTTACTTATTGCTTTGCAACTATTTTAGACCCTCGTTGTAAACGCAGGGGTTTCAACTTGTTTTGCCAACATTTTTTTAAATATTTGCATCCTACTCTTAATGTCGACACTTTCAATGCCGATGTCGATAACGACTTGCATAATTTATTTTCTGAGTATTCTCGTAAATTATCATTTAATAATCCTTGTACTACTGCAGTAGGATCTTCCACATCTAGTGGAAGTAGTTCACACATGTCATATTCGTGGAAGCTGTTGGAGCAATTTACGCCCGCAGTAGCTCCCACGTTATGTGACGAGCTAGATTATTACTTGCGGACGCCGTTGGTCCATATTTTTGGGCCGCCGGCCAACCCGCATTTTGATCTTTTACGATGGTGGAACACAAACCAAACCCAATATCCCGTGCTTTCCATCATGGCACGTGATATACTAAGTTGTCCGGTGTTTTCAGTAGCATCGGAGTGTGCTTTTAGTCTTGGTGGTAGATTGCTTGGAACGAAGAGGGCAAAGCTATCGCCGTCGAGCTTGGAGATGTCCGTGTGCTTGAAGGATTGGCTACTAGCTGAGGCAAGAGATCAACAGAGAATGAAGATGGATTCATCGAGCGATGAAGAAGACGACCGCACAACTGATACGTCAAATGATGGCGTAGAAACCCCCCGATATGGCTGATATCAAAATTCAAGACTTTTGTATGTTAATTATTTACTTTCAAATATTTACGTCAAAAGATGACCGCACACTTCATATGTCAAACTTTGTATTTTTTGATAAATAAATTTGTATTTTTAAATATTAGGCCCCAACTTTGTATTTGTATTTGATACGTTATTTATTTACTGATATTTTTTTGATAATTACTTATTGTATATTGTATTTTATTTATTACATATATTTAGTATTATTTTTTTTGAACATGTATACTTAGAAAGAAATATATTTGTGTCTCATATTATTTATCAATGAATTACAATAATTTTAGTACAAAACGACTATGTATTTTTTAATTTAGTTAAAAGGCCGGGCCCGGCCCAGGTCCGGCCCGACCCAGCCCATGGCCACCACTACCCCTGAGCGGATAGTAATATTAAAAAAATTAAATATAAATTTTTTTAGGTATTATTCAATCCCTTTTAAATATTTTGACCATTTGTGTAGACTATGGAAGAAAAGAAGAATAAATTACCAAAGTGGCATATTTTGCAAAAAAATTTACCAAAATGGCATAGTTGAAAAAATATTTACCAAAATGGCACACTTTACTGTAGCATCAATAGGAAACGCCGTTTCAAACGGCGTTCGTTGATCGGTCGGAGACGTTACATGTCGGACGCCGTCAGAAACGGCGTCCCTTAGCTGTCTCTGATGGCGTCCGATAGGCCTTCATATAAAAGTAAAGTAGAAACGGC
This sequence comes from Simmondsia chinensis, assembly GCA_018398585.1. Taxonomy (NCBI): domain Eukaryota; kingdom Viridiplantae; phylum Streptophyta; class Magnoliopsida; order Caryophyllales; family Simmondsiaceae; genus Simmondsia; species Simmondsia chinensis. The sequence goes on along the minus strand of JAGTTD010000007.1, from coordinate 3,079,704 downwards.
GAACAATCCTCCTAACTTAATTAACAATAAAATGATAAAATAAAGTAGAAAAAAAATTTAGTAGAGTTACATTATTTAATGTATAAAGTAATAAAAAAGGAAAAAATGCACTGTAATAATAGATTACAAAAAATAAATAACGTAAGTTATGGTACAAAACGTGACGTCGATCTACGACGAGGTTCACCACGATACTGTGAGGGTGAACCTTCCATATGAACTGAAAAACTATGTCGAGGACGTTCACGTCTACTTCCTTCTGGAGGTTCACCACGATGCTGTGAGGGTGAACCTTCCATATGAACTGGAAAACTATGTCGCGGACGTTCACGTCTACTTCCTTCTGGAGGTTCACCAAGATGCTGTGAGGGTGGAGCACCAAATGAACGGTAGTCAAACTCTTCTTCTTGCATAGCCTGTTCAAATTGATGTCGTTCACCGGCAACATCTATTGCGGTACTGCAAGTAGTTAGCCATTTTGTAGAGACAGACTCTACAGTGTGGCCAACAGTATTACGTATCCTTTGAACTGCCATTTTAGCATGCTTTTTAAGAATATCGACCTAGAAAATAGTACATTCAAATGTTAACGAAACATATTGTGGAATAAATAAGGAGACAAATGTTGTAAAAGTGCTTACCACACGTTGAATGTGGTTGCCACTTGGATCATAACGAAGCCGGGATGGACGCTGAAAACGCACTTCACGCCGTACTATATAACGCCTAGTGATAGAGTTGTACCAACACATGTAATCTGTAGGCGCTGTAGGAGGGTGATGTACGTTGGCGAAATAATCCATTCGTGTGTTCCATACCTCGATCCAGTTCGAATGGTAGACCTCCCAATTCTCGTCCCACCTGCCCACGAGATGTATTGTGCAAGGAGTCAAGGGTGTCGATGTGATCCGGGATATGTTGCGTTAATCCAAACTGATGCAACACTCTATCAGGGCAATGCAGCTCTATAATGCCAAAGCATATCATTGGTCCCTGATATCGCCAGATATGACGACCCTCGACACAAATTGCTGGCAAGGTGCTTAACCGAGATTGCCTGTAAGGCGTCCATTGAACCTAAGTGCAGGTAAAATAACTTCGTTATTACATTAAATATTAACAATATATAATTGTGTCTGTTTTTATGTATATACCTGATGTGGCTCTTGGATATCAAGTTGGTCCCTATAGAAGGATTGGCATTGCCTTGGATTCTCGCGGAATGTCAAGGACGCAACCCAGCTGATCAAGTACAAAATAAATTATTTTAATACATACATAATATTACATATTCATTAAATCAAGATGTACAAAATATTTTCCCTTACTGAGATCCCAAAGGCGGCAACAGATCATTGACTGCAGGTGGAAGTGGACGGGGCGCGGATATAAACGGTCGACCAATATGTAAATGTTCCCATGACCACAACTACACATGCAATGGCACATACGAATTAGGGATTTAATACATTAAAGAATTAAACATTAATATAAGTGACCGTCCATACCTGGAGCAATAAAACACACCCGCCGATTTGGGCGCGGCCTGCCATGCAACACTGCCACATTTGTCTGTATAGATTGGCAAGAACAGCTGACCCCCAGCTGTACTCACTACACTCCTCCATCGTCTCAAGCAATGGAAGATAGACCATTGATATCCAACTACCAGTGCTGTTGGTGAACAACAGGGAGCCGAACAAATTAAGGATGTAGCGTCTGGCGTGTTGTAACAACACTTGCTCATCGGCGTAAGGTGGGGGGGCTTGTGCACAAAGTTGCGCCAACCATGTACTTCTTACTAGGCTGCCCTTTAATGCTGATTCTCGGGGGGCTGCACCCAATAAATAATGACAGAGGTCCTGCCAATTGTAGGTAGTGCTACCGGTGACTGCTCGACCGTCTATAAGTAGACCTAGTAAAACTGCAACATCCTGCAGTGTTGGTGTCATCTCACCAACACGTAGGTGGAATGTATGGGTCTCCCGCCTCCACCTCTCTAATAAAGCCCCAACCAATGTGTTGTCAATCTGGATGTGACCTACTTGGGCCACTCCAATGAATCCAGCTTGTGCGACATAAGGTCGTATTTGTGGGCGAAGGGTTGATGGATGGTGAATCCTCACCCTGATCTCATCATTGCCCTATAACACAAAGACATTAAATATATTAATCAACTATTTGAATAATTATAACGCAAAATTATTTGAAAAATATCGATTAACAGCATAACCTTTCATTCCAAACATCCTCCGATCGATGACGCTCCTGAAGACGCAACACAGACCTGTCATCTGGACCTGGATTTTGCTCACCATACCGAGCAGTCGAGGTCGAAGTCGAAGCATGTCCTCCTAGTGTTCTTACCATATCTCTAAAAAAACTGAAAATAGTAACCAAGGGGCTAACACTAAAATTACACATATTACAGCATTCTTATCAAGCATAACACAAGAAAGAAATTATATTTATTATTATTATGTAATTACAGTAAATAATACATCAAATGCAAGTATGAACCTAACTACAACATTATTGCTGTCTATTAGGACATGTTTTTTTTATTATGCCCCCTTTCACTACATATGCTACATTTATTTTTGGACAAGCCCTCCCTTGCATCCATTTCGTTATGTAGTCGGGTTGAGCGTGGTCGTCCTCTACCATGCCTCCACCTTGTGTGATCTGCAACCACTATAGGTCCAATGTACTCCGGCCATAGAGACTGATCGGGAAGGGGGTGAAACAATGGAGCATACACACTTGCATACATGGCAAGGCTTAAAAATGGATCAACATATTGTCCGAACTCGAGCCGAGAAGCGGTACAACATGCCATCACATGTGAGCATGGACGATGAAACAGTTGCCATGTACCAAAAGTGCAACTCCATTCGTTCAGCGTTATAGTATGGCGAGTCTCCCTTCTGTATCCTGATTCAGTCTGCCTACTCGGAGTTGTTACCTGGAACTCCATAGTGTTTCGATCAAACAACGTCACTGTATGTCTTCTTGATTTTAAAGTGGCAAGTTCTATTTCAGCGAAGACTTTCGGCGGCCATAAAAGACCCTGTGAAAAATATGCCCCGGCCACATCCCTGCGATTGACAAAATATTTATTGCATCGATAAAATGTCATCTCCACAAGGGCAGTTACTGGGAGGGCTCGCCCCACTTTCAAAACGCTATTGAACACTTCCGATATATTAGTGGTCATGTTGCCATAGCGATAACCACCATCATACGAAAGTGCCCAACGTTCTTTAGGCTCCCGTTCAATCCACTCTCTGATCTCATTACTGGCGTGTATAAAATGGTAATACAAAGCATCGAACTTCCTCCTAGAAGGTTCCCTCGCCATCTCACTCAACTTCTTATTCATTGTAGCGTTTTTAAATCTGTAATTGAAGTTACTAACAAGGTGGCGAGTGCAGTAACGATGCTACCCTTCAGGCTCAGGCCAAATGATTGACATCCCATTCTTGATGCCAGCATGTCGATCAGATATAATACATATCGGCTGGCGATCGCCAGTCACATAAGTACGCAGACAAAATAGGAACCAACCCCAACTCCATGCATCATCTTGGTCTACAAGAGCAAAACACAATGGGTATATACCATTGTTAGCGTCAAATGCGACAGCTACCAGCAGCTTCCCCATATATTTCCCATATAAATGGGTACCATCGATACTAATAAGTGGACGGAAACTCTTGAATCCCTCAATAGATGCACCAAAAGCCCAAAAAACTCCACGAAAGATTGCCTCATCTCCCACCACGCTTTTATATTGCCAATCGACAATAGTGCCTGGATTTGACTGTTGCAATGCAGTGAGTAGCTTAGGTAGCATCGGAAATGCATCCTCATGGGAGCCAAACAACCGCTCAATCACTTCCTGTTTTGCTATCCATGCCTTCCGATACGAAATGTTGTATCCATGTTGTTGTTGTACTGTTGCTCGAATTGCTGCAATATTCATTTTAAGATCAGCAGTCACAATAGGAGACACCATAGTTGCAACAAAATTTGATGTCAAGGCACGGTGATCTTCTGCCAATACAGTGGTAGAACATGTATGTGGCCCCCTCAAAACCGAAATCTCAAATGCCCCTAGTCTTTGTTTGAGCGCCCCACGTAGATACCAGTTGCATTGTGGTGCTTGCACGCACCTTAGGGTTACGTAAGTAGGCTTCGACCAGTGCACTATATATTCAAGCTTGTTTTTTATGTGCCACTCCTTAACTGCATTGACTAATTCTTCCTTCGTTTGGAACACTTGTCCCTCCTCCAAGATAGTTCCTGTTGACCGAATTCTTCTACTTTCCTCCCAGTCAGAACATACTGCCTGGTCTGCCCAAGAGACATCTTCGAATTCAGGAACGGGAGCTTGGGCAAATGAAGGCTCGGCACCACCGTCATTATCATGTAGTTCATCCTCGTCATCGTCCAACCCCAGATCTGCATCTTCATCGGATGCCTCGGAATCATTGTTGGCATAAGCCCTATCAAACATGGTTGTGCTTTCGTTTGCAACCATTCCAGCAACCAGTGAAACGCCCACCATTGGACCTCTAGATGCCTCAACTACAGTATGCGACACACGATGTTGAGCTCTTCCCGCAACATTCACAGCAGTTACATACAATTCTATGTATGTTGCCCGATTTTCTAAAGCCATTTCGAACATAGACCTCAATGCCGTTGGACAAACGATCTCAATAGGTGTGTATCGCATAGGATTATGAGATAACAACATTCTCCATGTAATCGCAATATCAATTGTGTTATGATCCCAGTCAGTAAATTCATGCATCATTTCCTTCAAATCTGGAAGAGAAATTCCAGACTGCACCCTAAGTATAAACTGACTTCCACCCATGTAATCAACACCATCAACAGTTTGCACCGCATCTCCATCATAATGACACAACAATGTGACTATGTTGCACGCCATAATTTGTAGACTGAGTCTCAATTAAAAACATACAATGTAATATTAATAACATTACAGAGTATCTAACAATATTATATCAAACTAAGAAATGCAATATATTAACTCTGTATTATTCATATAATATAAAACATACAATGTCCCTTATTTTTCTATCAAAATTACCGTTTTCTAATTATTTTTAATTCTACTTATAATCATTCTATTCTCACACATTTTTTCATAATAACAAATAAATTATTACAGCAACCTCTTATTCAATTTTATATTAAAAATTCTAAATTGCATGTCTAAATTGTATTTATAGTATAAAAATTTTATATTATATGAATAATATAATAGTTTTTCTAAAAATTCTTAATGTCTTACAAATTCGAATAATTTTAAAATAATCGTATTACATATAAAAAATAAAATTACATCCCTAAATTGCTCAAAATATAGAATTTAAACATTTACAAAATTTGTAATATATATAACATTCTAATAATCATGTACTCAATAATAAGTGAGTATTAATTGTGTTATATTACATTGAAATAAAACATAAATTTTATGATATACTATTATATATAATATATTCTAGCAACCTCTTATTTAATATTATATTCATAAATAAATTTTATAATATACCATTATATATATTGTAATTATTACATTAACATTACTAAACAAACCTAATAAAATATATTCTATATTATTAGACAAAAATTTAATATTTTATATTTTTAGCAAAAAAAAATTAAGAAAATTTTTGATATTAATAAAAATATAATTATTTTTAAATTTTAAGAAAAAAATATTATGAGATAAAACATAATTTGGGGGCAAAGTGAAAAAAATTTCAAAAGTTATTTGAGAGGGGGGTTTTCTATTTTTGAAGTAAAGGTTAATAAAATTTTCTGTAATTTACCTTATATTCTATAATCATGTCAGATAATATTTTTTCTGACCATTCTGATAATATTTACATCTCTAAATTGCTCAAAATATAGTTAAAATATAGTCAAAATATAGAATTTAAATATCTACAAAATATTTTAAATACATAAAGGTATCACAAACAGTTAAAATTGCCATATAATAAAGTTTAACACTGAAAAATAATATAAGCTACAAAAAATTACGAATATATTGAAATATAACATAAAATATACAATTAATAATTTTTTCAATATAAATTTTATAATTTGCTATTATATATATTATAATCACTATATTAACTTTACTAATCAATCCAATAATATTACTATAATAACAAATTCCTACAAAATAATAACACATTATAATATAAAAGTATTAACAAATTTTAAAATGACAATAATAACGACTTACATAACTGTGAAAACGAAGTAGAGATTGGAAGTTTTTTTTGAGAGGATAATAAGTTGAAAGATGTATTTAAGTAATTGAGTGTTGTGAAAAATATTGAAGAAATTGGTGGTATTTATAGAGGTAAAAGTGAAGATGAAGGGGATAAAGAAGATGTTGTGAAAACTATTGAAGAAATTGGTGGTATTTATAGAGGTAAAAGTGAAGATGAAGGGGATGAAGAAGATGAAAATGGAGGAAAAAGAGTAGGTTGAAGAAGAAGATGAAAATGGAGGAAAAAAAAGCAGGTCACGGAGTGCTTACTGTGCACGTACGGACGTCCGTCAGAGACGGCTATGGGACACCGTTTCTAACGGCGTCCCATATACGTTACTTGAGGGACGCCGCTAGAAACGGCGTCCCTTAGAGTACCCTTTGGGATGCCGTTTCTAACAGCGTCCCTCAAGTAACGTCCGACGGACGCCGTTACGCCGTTTCTGACGGCGTCCGACATGTAACGTCTCCGACCGATCAACGAACGCCGTTTGAAACAGCGTTTCCTATTGATGCTACAGTAAAGTGTGCCATTTTGGTAAATATTTTTTTAACTATGCCATTTTGGTAATTTTTTTTGCAAAATATGCTACTTTGGTAATTTATTCAGAAAAGAAGAATGAGGGGATAGTAACATTTTGGTCAACCGTCTTTCAACTTCATCTCCTTCACCAACTCTCTCTCTCTCTCCCCTTCAATGGCGGAAACCCTAGATTCCCTCCCCGAGGTCCTAATGATATCACCTCCACTCATCTACCGCACCTTTGAATCCGAATTCCTCCTTCACTTCCGCTTCCTTAAACCCTACGAATCGCCTCTCTCTCTCTCCGATTTCCTCTCCGCCGGCCACGCAGCCGGCGCCACAGTCTTGTTCGCCACCTCCGTCGGACCTCGGATCGGCCCCGATATCCTTCGGCATCTACCGGCGCTCCGATGTATCGTTAACAGCACCGCCGGGCTCAATCACATCGACATCGAGGAGTGCCGCCGCCGTGGCATTGCTTTGACTTACGCCGGTGATGTGTTAGCGGAGGATTGTGCGGATATGGCGGTGGCGCTGCTGATTGATGTAATAAGGAAGGTAACCGCCGGTGATCGGTATGTGAAGAGCGGGAAGTGGAGTGTTCAAGGGGAGTACCATCTTGGTAATCGGGTATTCATCTTGAATCTGTTTTATTTTGTTTCACAACTGAGTAAAGGAGATGCTACGATTCATAATTAATCAAGGTATCCGAGCATAAAAAACGTAAAGATTATATTATATTGACAGAAAAAAGGGAAGAAACATAAAAAAAGATTAGGAGGGAGAGAGAATACATCATCAACATTCATCTAAGTATAAGCAAAACCCTAAGCTAAGCGCTCTTATTTATACCGAGTAAATCTAGTTAGTTATGTTGAGGTGGCGTTGGTAATGTGGCGAGCTGATGAGGCAATCGGGAAGACTCGAGACTAATTCGGGCATGACCATCGGTAATATTCGTATCGGGGGATGATCAATGTTAAGAGTCTAAAATCATTTTTAGCCCTTCGCTCATTAATTGTTAGAGTATAAAATTAATATTAGATTTTCATTCATCAACTTAAACTTTTAGGATAGTCAGGCCTTATGAAAAATTTTCAAACGGGACCCTTTATATATAATAATATTTATCTTAAAATCTGTTAATATTAGCAATTATTATTTTAAAAATTATAACCTCTAAAATTTAGGGCCCTTAAAGTTTAGAGGTTTTAAGAGGTTGCTTGAAGTTATGTTTGCTGCTGGGGATAGTTTGATTCCTTGATATGGTATCAGAGTCAAGAGATCACTTTGCAATATCACATTTTAATTGTAATGAGCATTTGCATGAGAGGGGTATTAGAGTATATACAACTAATTACGGACCTTCACTTATGAGCTTAAGCTTTTGGAAAAGTTGGTTGCTTGACATTAATTAAGCTGTTGAGAAAGTTGATTATCTGAATAATATGAAAGTTTTGTTAACTAAAAGGTCACATATTTAATCTTAATAGCTTTCACTTTCAATATTAATATATAACACTTTGGAATAATTGATTCCTTGACAATATGCGTTTATCCTACCCTTTTATCTTTTTGTATATGTTTAATAAAGAGAAGTAAAGATAAAAATGAGTAATTGAATTACACTTATTTTGCAATTGGGAGGAGGGGTAGTAGTAAAAGCATACTTCTTGTCAGATGCTTTTTTTAGGGGGCAAAAAGTGCTTTTATACCAAAAAAATAAAAAGAAAAATTATTTTTTTAGTTTTTTATAGTGTTGGCAAATATATTAAAGTACCCTAGTATTAGAAAAATAATATTTTTTTCAATAATAATATAAGTAGAATTAAACATTTTTAGAGTAAAAGATCCACCATTTATAATTAAAAAAAAAAAATTAAACCTAAGGAAAAAATAGTTAATATTATTGATAAGGGAAAAATTATTAATGCCGGATTGAAAATCTGTGGTCACTAATTATTTCAAGTTACATCATTTGCTCTGATAATTTTGAAAAAAATAATTATTTTTACTATATGACCGAACCATTTTCGCCCTAAAGCTATTTTTGCCCTAAACTTCAGATTCCTTTTCTAATTTCCAATATTTGTGTTGCGAACAAATTTGCTTCTTCAATTAATCTAAGCAGTTGTTGATGACAAAACTTTTTTTTATTCCATTACTGTTGGAAGATTAGTGCCTCAGGTCACATAACATTTGCTGCGGACCCATTTGTCAGGTTGAGGGTCCTCGGAAACAGCCTCTCTTCAGGGTAGCCTCCTGAAGGGGGAAGGCTGTGTACATCTACCTTCCCCAGACCCTGCTTAGGCTGAAGTCCTTGGAGGCACTGGGTTTGTTGTTGTTGTTGTTATACTGTCAAAACAAAAGTAAAATTGTTTTAACATTAATAAAATTAGCTCTAAAAATAACATTATCCTGAATGTATCATAAGTTAGGAGCCAAAATAAGAAAGTAAATATGATGACTGGGCCTGTACACGTCACTGAGTCATGCCCTGTCACCTTGCCCACAAACTTGACATTTTTATTGTAGTCCCTAACGAGGAAATCAAAACAGGTACAAGGTACAATTTTAAGGACCAAAATAGGTGTGGATCCATACCAGTATTTATGTGAGAAAACATGTTAGAGTATAAAATTATTATTGAACTTCGGTCTGTCAATTTAGGCTTTCGTTGTGTTTATGATTTAATAAATCTTTGTTTCCTGTAGCTATTAATTATATAACAGCAAAAACTGCACCGTAATGTCTGGTTTATATTGCTCATTTTTTTTTGGTAATTTATTATTTAAGCACTCTGAGCTTTGAGTATTTGTTATTTAAATATTATGACATTTCTATATATATAATAAAGGATTTGGATATCACTATCATGTTTGAATTTTCGCTGGAAAATGATGATTTAGTGTATATTCTCGACAATTTATAGGTGTCATCTACTTAAATCTGGTGAATGTTGACGTGGCTCATAATTATGGCAATATTTATATGCCACATCAGCAAAATTATGTCAGATTCCATCAAAAATTCTAAGAATTCTCGCGGTGATACCTTAGTGATAAATGCTTAAATATTAGGATATCCCGCTATATATATTGAAACGCCCAGCTATTTTAGGGTACTAAAGCAATAACTTCCTTTATTTCCGATTTTAGTTGAGAGGCAGGCGAGTAGGGATTGTCGGGTTGGGTCACATTGGATCAAAAGTTGCCCAAAGACTTGCCGCCTTAGGCTGCATCATATCCTACAACTCTCGCAAGCCGAAGCCCTCCTTTCCATACCCTTACTACCCAGACATCTATCAACTAGCAACTAGCAACAACGTGCTTATGCTATGTTGCACGCTAACAGACCAAACCCGACACCTGATAAACAAGAAAGTTTTATCTGCACTGGGCAAGGAAGGAATCATCATCAACATAGCGCGTGGGGCAGTGGTAGACGAGAAGGAGCTCGTGAGGTGTTTAACGGAAGGCGAGATTGCGGGTGCTGGAATGGATGTGTTCGAGAACGAGCCTTATATCTCGAAAGAGCTTGTTTCGTTGGATAATGTGGTGGTGTCACCGCATGCTGCTACGGCTACCACCGAGTCATTTCGGGATTTGTTTGAACTTGTCAAGGGAAATCTTCTGGCTTTCTTTTCAAACAAGCCTTTATTATCTCCTATTGCGGAAGCGTAGTTCCATTTTCCCTCTAAACTTCAGGTTAGTTTATTTTTTTTAGTTTTTGAGAAACTAAAAATTAAGTTCTATGAACGAGTTGTTTGTGATTTGATTTATGTTTTCAGTTCTTATTCAGACTTGGAATAACTCCCAACCTAAGAGGATACCAACATGCAGGTATCGGATTCCATTAGAACTCCAAGGTTAAGCGTGCTTGGGCGAGAGTAGTACCAAGATGGGTGATTTCTGGGAAATCCTTGTGTTGCACCCCTCAGGCTGGGAGTTCTAGGAAACAGCCTCTCTTCAGGGTATCCTGAAGGAAGAAGGCTGTGAAAATCCCCCCCCCCCCAGTGGGAGCCCTTGAAGCATTGGGAATGTTGCTTTATTTAGACTTAGATGAAAACAAAAAAACCGAGAGTGGAAAAAATCGTTCTTGAAACAATGCCATTGTGGAATTCAATGAAGGCCATTATTAAACGTAACGTCAATTATGTAAACAAATTTGAAGTAGTTATAATAAAACTATGTCGAGTCTTTTTCATTATAGTCAATCTCCAGCCTAGATAAAGAAGCAAGGTTGCGACAAGCCCGATAACTGGCTTAAAACCGTGTTGAATTGTGTTCGATATGATGTATTGCACATCGGCCAAATGTCACATTTTGATCCATGTAAGTGAGCTTACCAGGGAGAAAAAAGGCTTAGATTATTATTAATTGTTGTTATATTGACATGCTTAACAAATACTTTGATGGTGAAGTTTTATTCAAAAATCAATTGAAATTAGGTAATATAATTTACACGACTTATAATACTGATATCTTTTTGTCACAACTTTGATGTGAGACTTTGTTACTGGATTCACGTGTAAGTGGAAAGACAATTTTATTGGATTTTTCGGTTTTGAAAGAAAAACAATGATATTCCCTTTTTTTTTTTTTTTTTTTTTTTTTTTTTTTGTTCTGATTATGAAAATTGCAATTGTAAGTTATATATGGTCTTTGCTTGTTTACGCAGTGCTACAACTAAATATATCATTTTATAGGTAGTGTTAAATGTACTAAAAAAGCAGCATAATATTATTGTCAAAGCAAAAATATTAGTTACAAAGCCGCTTAACAATAACATTTTATACTCTGACAATAGCACTCAAAAAATATGGTGATACTTTCCCAAATAAGTACATAATTAAGAGGCATACTACCCCCGAGAGGAAGAAGAATAGGCCCGGCCCGAGGGAAGGACAAACTATTGTGTTAGCAAAGTATGAATGGAATCAAAATGCATTTCTATCTCTTATTGCTTTCCTTTTTAATTTACGGTTTAATTTGAGTTTATTTTAGTTTAGACCATAATATATGGAGTTAATTATGCTTCATTATCTTGAGATTTGGTGAATTTATATTTTTATCTACAAACTGCGATTGAATATTTTTGTCCAATAGTTACCATAACAGAATTTCTTAGTTCATTATTTGGTGATTCTTTAATTTGATTTTCCAACAAGGTTACAACATATGTAAGAAATGTGATATCATATGTCATATTTGACTTAAAAAAGTTACTTTACGGTAACCAGTTGACTAAAAGTTTCAAATATAAAGTTAGTGGATTAAAAAAACTAATTCATCAAACCTTTTTGTACTTAAATATAATTAACCTAAAAATATATGTAATTTTGTATTTAATATGTATAACATAATAGTAATTGCTTTCCTACAAAAGAAAGCCTAATATTACTTTCTAGGTCTTTTTTATAGAAAACCAAAATTTCAAAGCTGTCAGTTTTTCTTTAACTGTCGCAACTTTTCAATTTTTCAGGAAATTATATTCAAATGTTTAAATTGTTTCAATCAATCATGTATGTTAATGTCATTAGTATTCCATTTTGGCTATATGTGGTTTTGTTTAGGTTATGTATTAAATCGAGAAAAATATAACGCATGTTGATTTTATCTTAGTTGGTAAAACATCATGCACATAGAGACTATTTAAAGGTATATTACTTACCGTGTGAGTTTACACCAAATAAAAAAAAAAAAAAAAAATAATGAACTCTATGTCTTCAAGGGCTCCTGCAAAAGCACGGTGTGAGTTTACACCAATATGTGTATTTATCTTCTCTTTTTGTATAAAAAAATATAAAATTACATATGTTATCTTGACAGAAAACTAATGGCATGAAAATAGTGGCTAATCGAAAAAATTTGAATTTTAAATGTAATTTTCTAGAAGTAAAATGTAACAAATTTTGGAGGTGGTTTTCAAGAAAGAAGTAACAACAACAACATTTTTAGTGCTTTAACGGGCTCCAGCTTAAGCAGAGTCCGGGGGTTGATGTCACGAACCTCAGTCCGTGGCTTGGATAATTTTGGGGAGAAAAGAACCGAGAGAGAGAGAGAGAGAGAGAGTGGAGATTAAGAAGAGAGGTTAGAGAATAAGATAAGAACAAAGAGAGAATTTTAGTAGAGAAATAGATAGAAGAGAGGAGACGATTGAAGAAGGAGAAAAGAGGAGACTTAATTCATTTCATTTCATTTTGGATGATTTAAAATACAAGTAAAGCATGACATTATATAGAGTTGGGAGGGGGGTGCATCGGTTGACAACACATACCCATGCCAACTACTACAATTAATGCTAAGCAATTTCTTATAAGTAACAACTACCTAATCTACCTACTACCAAATGGGAAAACTGGTCGGGGAAGGCAACGGTAGCTCCCTTCAACTAATCTATTTTACTTAATTGATATTATATTTTACATTACATATCTTGTATAAAGTAATAAGAGCAAAAAAGACGGCTTCATGGACACGGTGCGTGACAATCCCTTCCCCTTGAAAGTATCCCTGTCCTCAAGGATGTGCAACCCCCCCGGGTCGTATGGGTAAATCTTGTCTTCAAGGTTCACTTGCCACAATCGCGATCGGTAGGTGGATCTCTTTGTGCCAATTCCTGTTCTTGAGAATTGTCTCCATGCTCGAGCATTTCTCTTCTTCTCCCCCTTCAGCCCAGCTTTCTCGTGACCCTTTTCTTGGCCCTTGTTAACAAGGCCCGTGGTTGGTGGCCGATGTGGTGTTGGGTCCTGCATGCGAACCCGGTTGCTTTGCAGCTTACCACGCGTTCTTGGCCTTGACCCAAGTGGACATCCCATGATGCGGGTCCCCCTTTAGCTGCTTCGCATCCCTTTTCCCGGTGCCATGTGAATCAAAACCCAGTTGCCTTGGTTCACAAGTGGGAGCGTTATGGAGTTCTTGAAGTTCCGTTGTTCCCCCTACTTCCTCCGGCTCTAGCTCATGTGGTTCCACGTGCACCTTAGGTGCAGCCTTAGTGACTTTGACAACTCCGGTTCTCAAACAAGCCAAGTCATGGTTCTCATCCCCGGGTGACTTATCCATCCTTTTGTTCCTGTTAGCTAGTGCCTCGTTCAAACCCATTGCGATTTTCCTAAAATTCCAGGGAAATCGAACTTCCATTGTACAACAGTGGCCGTAGATGCTCCCTTCGGTTTAAGCTCCTTCATGCCGTTTCAGCTTCCTCCCTTGAGGTATAAGTTACTTGAGCATCAACCTTAAGGGTGGATGTTGAGTTGATCTTGATCTCTTCAAGGCAACCGAAGGGAGAGAAGACTCGGTAGAGGACGTCTTCGGTAATGGGATAGAGAAGGTCCCATACCTTGACAATGAGCGTGGAGTCATGAGCACTTGCGGTCATCTTCAAGCTTTTGACTGTAACGATATATTTTTTTTTTAAATCAGTAGCGCAGCAGAATTTCTCTCTCTCCTTTTTTTTTTTTTAAATCGAAATTGATAGCAACGGAAATTACCTTTTTGATAGAACGAGCCTCTTGATCGTAAAATAGCTCTAATACCACTTTGTCACGAACCTAAATCCGTGACTTAGATAATTTTGGGGAGAAAAGAACCCAGAGAGAGAGAGGGAGTAGAGATTAAGAAGAGAGGTTAGAGAATAAGATAAAAAAAAGGAGAGAATTTTAGTAAAGAAAGAGATAGAAGAGAGGAGACGGTTGAAGAAGGAGAAAAGAGGAGGCTTAATTCATTTCATTTCATTTTGGATGATTCAAAATACAAGTAAAGCATGACATTATATAGAGTTGGTAGGGGGGATGCACCGGTTGACAACACATACCCATGCCAACTACTACAATTAATGCTAAGCAATTTCTTATAAGTAATAACTACCTAATCTACCTACTACCAAATGGGAAAACCGGCTGGGGAAGGCACCGGCACCTCTCTTCAACTAATCTATTTTACTTAATTGATATTATATTTTACATTATATATCTTGTACAAAATAATAAGAGCAAAAAAGACGGCTTCATGGACACGGTGTGTGACAGTTGATGTACACAGCCTTCCCTCTTCAGGGTGTTACCCTGAAGAGAGGCTATTTTCGAAAACTACCAACTTGAGGGGTGCAACATGAGAACTTCCCAGAAAGTTATCAATTTTGGTACTACTCTCGCTTAAACATGTTTCACTTCAAAGTTGTAATGGTTTCCAAGAAAGAAATCCCGTGCAAAATTGCATTTTATATACAACAATTTAAAAGTATCTTTTTTTTTCCTTTTAAATTGGATAAGGCCTTGGCGGAATAAAAATGAACATATCCAGTGCCTCAAGGGCTCCCGTCTACGCAGGGTCTGCGGGGGGCAGATGTACGTAGCCTTCCCCCTTCAGGGTGTTAACCTGAAGAGAGGCTGTTTCCTAGTGCCCCAACCTGAGGGTGAGGACTTCTCAGGAGGTCATCATTCCACCAAGGATAAGGCCTTGGCGGAATGTACTCATAAATGGAGAGCTCTGTATCCTTGGTAAGGATCGAATTCAGATGACTTCTCCAGATTCCAGCATTTTCTACCACCATACAACGTCCTTAACCTTCTGTTTGACAATAGGGTAACCCATTATCTTCTGGGTGGAATTGTCACAACATGGGCGTTCTTCTTCGCAAGAATTTTTGCAGTAAGATAATGGCTAGGAGAATTTGAAAGGCATTATAGCATTAATATTTCCGAGGTTTAACTCAGGACCCCACTACTCGTCATATTTGGTTTAGCATTGCTACCGTACATGACCTCGAGAGTCATGATGCTGTTGTCGAAGAACATTTTTGCTTCTCGCTTTGGGTAATTAGCAATAATTTTTCTGCGGGCTTTAATAAATTTGTTTCGAACCCTTACCATTGTTTGACAAATTTTTAAGAGTAAATTACCCCCGTTTCCTTTATCCCCAAATTATGAGTATGATACGGTAGATTTTAGAATTTGGGAATTATAGGATTTGGGGGAAAAAGAAGATAAAGATTAGGAAGATAGAGTAGAGAAATTAGGGTTAGAGGTAGGAGTAGAAGAGAGAACCGAGAGAGAGGAGAGAGAAGAGAGAGAAAGAGGAGAGAGAAAGATAATTCATTTCATTCAACAAGTCTTCTCATACAACCTTACCCTCTATTTATAGAAAGAAAGGGGTATAACTAATACTAATACTAATTTTATCTTAATTGCCTAATATTACCTATATTATTATTAATATAAACTATCTATTAATAATACTATATTCATCCTGTATCAGAGTACGAGGAAAAGAGTGAGTTTTTTAAAAAAAAATTAAACAATTTTTTTGTATTTTAATTATAATTTTCTTTACCTTTATATATTTACATAATTATCAAATAAGAATAATTCATCTCTCTCTTTTTACCTGTATTTAATGAACCAAAATAAGAGTAGAGCATCCTCTGGGCAGCCATTATTTACAACTCACCGCCAACAATGGCGCCGCCGCCGCCGCCGCCGCCGTTGGTGGCCAAGCCACAAGTACGCCTTCTAGAACCTTTAGCATTCCCCCAAACAGAATCCGAATGTTCTAGAACCTTCCTTCTTCTCAAACCCTACCTCTCCCTTCTCCCCCTCCCCCCCTTCCTCTCCTCCCACTCCGCCGCCGTCACCGCCCTTCTCAGCTCCGCCGGCACCTCCGTCACCTCCACCTCCTCCCCTCCCTTCGTCTCATCGTTACCACCAGCGTCGGCCTCGACCTCGCCGAGTGCCGCCGCCGTGGTATCCCCGTCGCTAATCCTTGTGGCGTTTTCTCCGATGACGTCGCCGATGTTGCTGTTGGATTGGTGCTTGATGTTCTTCGGCGAATCTCCGCCGCGAATCGGTGTGTTCTTCGTGGTGATTGGAGTGTCCTTGGGGAGTGTCCTTGGGGAGTTTCCTCTCGGTTCTAGGGTAAAATCTCTGTCTCCCATATAATTATTTTTCGGGTAGTATTATTGTCAGGATAAAAATATCATTGTTAGAGCAATATTATAGTTTTCACGGTAATTTTGTGGCTCTTATTGTTTGTAAGTCACATAATTCTTTTAGTAATAATAATTTTTGCCCTGACAATATCAACCCCTCTGTTTTTTAAAATTGTAAGATTATACAAGGCGGGGAAGATGCCTTGAACTTGAGATCCATGAATGGCCTATAGAAACCCCACCACTAGGCACAAGGATGCTCTGTTAACAAAATATAGTACGAAAATTAAACGGAATCGAATACGTACATGTATTATTTGGCTGTATCTACAAAAATTTTGTTCAAAAAGTTCATTGACTAATAAAAGTAAAGGACAATGTTTGTCACAATAGTAGCGACAGAAACATAACTTATGGTAACTAATAAGGTACCATCAATAATTTAAGAGTTAAAATTACAAACGAAGCTCATACCAGAGCTGAGCTTACTATTGGGTGGAAGCAACTACCAAGTTGAGCTGTTCAAGTTCCTATGGAACTATTAAAGGAACATACCCAGTGTCTCAAGGGCTCCCGCCAACGCAGGGCCTGGGGGGGGGGCGGATGTACGCAGCCTTCCCCCTTCAGGGTGTTAACCTGAAGAGAGGCTGTTTTCCAATGCCCCCAACCTGAGGGTGAGGACTTCCCAGGAAGTTAATATCAACTATTATTGAATCATTTTTGGCTAATATCAACTGTTAACAAGTCCATAACGAGCACTGAATGAGCCCCTATCCAATTGTTTGCGAATGTTAACAGGTTGAGTACTCTCTTGTTCAAACTTGACTCGATAAGCTACTGAACCCCATAACAAACACAAACACGCTTTGAATAGTTCATCAAACGTTCGGTTTGTTTGCACCGTAAGATCAAAACCTAGGATTTTTAGTCCTACAACTTGAACCTTTTGTTTTATCACAGAATTAATACTTCATTGATTATGATACATTTGGGGCAAATGGCTTCAGTTGAAATGCAAGCAAATTGGGATTTTTGGACTTGGAAGCATCGGTTCCGCCATTGCCAAGCGGCTCGAACCATTCGGCTGCACCATTTCGTACACTTCCTGAAGACCGAACCCAAATGCCCCGTACTCCTTTGTTTCAGGATTTTTTGGTTGGATTCTTGAGGATAGAACTGAGCTCAAGTTCCTTGCCTTCTTTGTTGGGACCCTCCCCCTATTTATAGTGGATGCTGCCGTGTTCATGTGGTATTCGAGGGTGTATCGCCTGAATGCCATTGGTAATAGGGGTGGTGGGGTGTCCTAGATGCGATACCGCTCAGGTGCAGACAGTAGAGGGGGCGGTAATGACCCCTAGGCCCGGTACCACCTGGGAGTGGTCAGGAAAGGGGATGGTAATGACCTCTGGGCCCAGTACGACCTAGGAGTGGTCAAGAAAGGGGACGGTAATGACCCCTGGGTCCGGTACCACCTGGGAGTGGTCAGGAAAGGGGACGGTAATGACCCCTGGGCCCGGTATTGCTTGGGAGTGGTCAGGAAAGGGGACGGTAATGACCCCCGGGCCAGGTACTGCCTGGGAGTGGTCAGGAAAGGGGACGGTAATGACCCCTGCACCTGGTCTTACTCCCGTACGGGCCCGTGAGAGGGCTGTTGGGCCATGGTTTTGGTGGTTACCATTTTTATATTCATCAGTTAGCCCCCCGCTTTGAGGTCAAAGTTTCTTTGGCTTTGACCTCAAAGCGTATAAATACCCCCCATAACCTTACCACCTTTGTACCTTTTGCTTTCTAATTTCCTTGTCAATGTTTGAGGTTTTGGCCATGGAAGATGTTACTCGTGAAATGCTATCTTGGCTCCCAGCCAAGTCTCTTCTGAGATTTTCTTGTGCATCTTTTTGGTTTTATTGTTTGCTCTCAGATTATGATTTTGTCAAAAAACAATCCTTTCATGCGCTCAACCGCGGTGCTGATGGATTTCTGTGCAGCCAGAAAGTGAATTCTCACGTGACAATCTGGGGGTGTTTTCGTCTACTGGGGATTTCTCTCCAGTCATGCCGCCGAAGATAATTGAGGTACTGATTGATAATATTAGAGTGGTCGGTGTTCAGGGTGGTTTGATATTGTATCGAGATTACAATCTCTCAAAGTTGTTTGTCTGCAATCCTGCTCTGGGCGTGCGTCAGCCGATATTGCTGCCTGAAGATATTTCAATGAGTTGTCTAGATGTTCCATTGAATTTAGTGCTTGGATGCTTTGACACTGCTCTTCAGTTTGGTTTCTATCTTTTCCTTATGGTAATGGACTTATCCTACCCTTGTTATGGTTTTTGGCCCAAGGATTATCAAGTGTACTTTTGGCAAGGTAATTGGAGTCTTTGGGGAAAGTCTTAACGTGGGCCCTCGAAGTGTTTCCTTCAGGGACCACGTCTGTTTGCACGGGGAGCTTTTCTTTTTATCCGAATGGGGTTACTACGAGGATGGTACCAACAACCCTCCCTATATAGTTCGTTGGAACACTGAGACAAGAGTTTCACATAATATGATTCTTCCAGATGTAATTTGGGACAACCTATTAGTTTGTCGGGAAGCGAAAATCTCAAAGTGGTGGGATGTGCTGACAAGCCCACCTTCGCTGTGCTTAATCACGCTTCGGAGTCCAGTGTTTACTATTTGGACTTTACCTAACGTGGAGGATCCTTCTTCTTGGGTGAAACGGGATCGGTTATTTATTCGGTTACCGTGGTCTGGGGGTAGATGGGATCCGGCTATTACAAGTTTTACAATATCAAAGGAATATCTAACGTTTACGGCACATAATCAGGTGTTTCGATGCGCGCTTCATGGTGATCTTTGTGGTTGCATACTTTTCTTAGGACATTACTAAGGAGAATTCCATACTCAGCTGTTTTCATATTCTGGCTCTTTGTTTCGTTGTGGAAATGACCCCATGGTACCTTATGTTGCGTTTGAGTAGACTACTTTAAGGGTAGGAAGGTATTTTGAATTTTTGTTGTATGCTCCTTTTGGCGATGTAGTTTCAATCTCGGATATTAAATGTATCGAAATTTTGTTGTAATTATGTATGAATACTCCCGTTTTATATATTTTAAAACTTTACCTGCATCATGTGTGTGTGTGCGTTTGAAGAAAGGGTAAGTTATCACGAAATGTTTCTATCTCCTTAGTGTGAATTCTTATATTTGCGTGAGTTTATTGCTTGTCTCGATGTTAGGTGGGACACAAACAAACGCCCCGGTGTTAGATGGGGCACACAACTGCGGGCTCTCAAACCGGTGAGAGTTTACTGCCTGTACCGATGTTCGGTGGGCCACAAACAACCGCCGCGATGTTAGATGTGGCACACAACTGCGGGCTCTCAAACCGGTGGGAGTCTACCGCCAGTCCCGATATTAGGTGGGACACAAACAACCGCCCCAGTGTTAGATGGGGCACACAACTGCGGGCTCTCAAACCGGTGAGAGTCTACCGCCAGTCCCGATGTTAGGTGGGACACAAACAACCGCCCTGGTGTTAGATGTGGCTCACAACTGCGGGCTCTCAAACCGTTGAGAGTCTACCGCCCGCCCCGATTTTAGGTGGGACACAAACAACCGCCCCGGTGTTAGATGTAGCACACAACTGCGGGCTCTCAAACCGGTGAGAGTCTACCGCTTGTCCCAATGTTTGGTGGGACACAAACAACCGCCCTGGTGTTAGATGGGGCACACAACTGCGGGCTCTCAAACCGGTGAGAGTTTACTGCCTGTCCCGATGTTCGGTGGGACACAAACAACCGCCGCGGTGTTAGATGGGGCACACAACTGCGGGCTCTCAAACCGGTGAGAGTCTACCGCCAGTCCCGATATTAGGTGGGACACAAACAACCGCCCCAGTGTTAGATGGGGCACACAACTGCGGGCTCTCAAACCGGTGAGAGTCTACCGCCAGTCCCGATGTTAGGTGGGACACAAACAACCGCCCCGGTGTTAGATGTGGCACACAACTGCGGGCTCTCAAACCGTTGAGAGTCTACCGCCCGCCCCGATGTTAGGTGGGACACAAACAACCGCCCGGGTGTTAGATATGGCACACAACTGCGGACTCTCAAACCGGTGAGAGTCTACCGCCCGCCCCGATGTTTGGTGGGACACAAACAACCGCCCCGGTGTTAGATGTGGCACACAACTGCGGGCTCTCAAACCGGTGAGAGTGTACCGCCCATCCTGATGTTAGGTGGGACACAAACCACCGCCGCGGTGTTAGATGGAGCACACAACTACGGGCTCTCAAACTTGTGAGAGTGTACCGCCCGTCCCGATGTTAGGTGGGACACAAACCACCGCCCCGGTGTTAGATGGGGCACACAACTATGGGCTCTCAAACTTGTGAGAGTCTACCGCCCGTCTCGGTGTTAGGTGGGACACAAACAGCCGCCCCGGTGTTAGATGGGGCACACAACTGCGGGCTCTCAAACCGGTGAGAGTTTACCGCCCGTCTCGGTGTTAGGTGGGACACAAACAGCCGCCTCGGTGTTAGATGGGGCACACAACTGCGGGCTCTCAAACCGGTGAGAGTCTACTGCCGTTCACCGTCCCGATGTTAGGTGGGACACAAACAGCCGCCCCGGTGTTAGGTGGGACACAAACAGCCGCCCCGGTGTTAGATGGGGCACACAACTGTGGGCTCTCAATTCGGTGTTAGATGGGGCACACAACCGCCCCGGTGTTAGATGGGGCTCACAAGGGGGTCCTCTTGTCGTGCATCTATTCCTTAGGCATCCTCTTTAATGAAGCTAATGCACCTTGGCGCATTTCGGGCCGCGTCTATTTCTTCCTCCGGGAGTTTTGCCCCTTCCTTTGATGAGGGGGGAGCATGCCTTGGGGTAATTGTAGCGATGACCTTGGCTATCGTACTTCCAGGACCTTTACCGCCATCCTTAGTAGCTTGAGCTTTCCCTATCCTCATTCTCTTTAAAATTGCGTATTCCTCCCACTGACCGATATGCTCGGCTTCCTTGAGGCGGAACTGTAAGGCCCAGCAATTTGCCGTGTGATGGGTAGAGACCTGATGGAACGAACACCATACTGTTTTGCCGTCACCAGATGGAGCGGAGTCTCGGTTTTTGGGTGGCCCCTTCGTTTTTACCTCCAAAAGTGGACGGGGCACGGGCTGTCTGTTTTGAGCTCTAAAAACCAGTGCGGGCCTTCTGGCCGGCCAGATGTTACCTCGGGGTGGCTTGGGGTTATCCTTTGACCCTAAAGATGCTTGAGCCACTTCGGTCCTTAGCATTACTTGCATGACATTCTCTGCTAGGATGAACTTGTTGGCTTTCTGCCACAACTTGTCAATGGTTGAGGGCGACCCCTTTGTCAGTGCGAATTTAAAATTGGAGTTCTATAATCCATTGATAAAGGCGGTGATAGCCGTTTCATCAGATAAGGTGGCGACATCAATCATGGCTCGCGTGAACCGTTTCACATAACTCCTCAAGGGTTCGACATCATGCTCCTGTAATTTGAGAAGATGTGCCACCGTCTTTCTTCTTCGCTTACTACTAACAAAGTGCCGAGCGAACCTCTCGGAAAGCTCCATAAAACTGTCCACAGACGAATTTGGAAGGGAGGCCAACCAATTCTGCGCAACCCCCTTTAAGGTGGTAGGAAAACACTTACACCAAATGTCTTTCCCCACATCTTATAAATACATTCGCGCCATAAATCCGGCCAAATGATCTTCCGGGTCTTGATTTCCTTCAAACAAATCAATGTTTGGGATTTTTACCTTCCCCACTGGAGCCAACAGAATTCGAGATGTGAACGGCGAGTGAGTTCCTGGCACGGTGTAAGATACGGCCGGTTTGGGGACCTTCCTGGAATCCCTCTTTGTGTGATTTTGATAAGTGCTTGCCGTAGCAGCGGTGGCTCCACTTAGCCTTTGAGTCCGGGAACGCCAGGATGCGGTGGTAAACCGGTCAGGTTCTGGAATATATTCTGTGTCATTGGTGGGTGTATGTGAAAAAAGTTGGTGTATTTGCTGTTGGAGCTGCTCAAAGTGCTCCTGAGTTACATAATTGGGGTTAGGATACCCCCTATTGGTGGTGGAGTGATTGGTGCTTGACATGGGAAAAGTTTTGAATGCCCATCCCACAGACGGCGCCTATTGTTTCAGGATTTTTTGGTTGGGTTCTTGAGGGTAGAACTGGGCTCAAGGTCCTTGCTTTCTTTGTTGGGACCCTCCCCCTATTAGTGGATACAGGCGTGTTCATGCGGTATTCGAGGGTGTACCGCCTGGATGCCATTGGTAATAGGGGTGGTGGTGTCTCCTAGATGCAGTACCGCTCAGGTGCAGGCAGGAGAGGGGGCGGTAATGACCCCTGGGCCCGGTACCGCCTAGGAGTGGTCAGAAAAGGGGACGGTAATGACCCCTGGGCCCGGTACCGCCT
The DNA here is from genome assembly GCA_018398585.1 of Simmondsia chinensis. Taxonomy (NCBI): domain Eukaryota; kingdom Viridiplantae; phylum Streptophyta; class Magnoliopsida; order Caryophyllales; family Simmondsiaceae; genus Simmondsia; species Simmondsia chinensis. Next base: position 3,056,491 of record JAGTTD010000007.1, on the reverse strand, counting down.
GGGAGTGGTTAGGAAAGGGGACGGTAATGATCCCTGGGCCCGGTACCGCCTGGGAGTGGTCAGGAAAGGGGACGGTAATGACCCCTGGACCTGGTCTTACTCCCGTACGGGTCCGTGAGAGGGCTGTTGGGCCACGGTTTCGGTGGTTACCATTTTTATATTCATCACCCTTCTATCCAAACATCCACGACCTTGCTCCCAACACCGACATTCTCATACTATGTTGCACTTTGACGGACCAAACCCGCCATGTAATTAACAAGTGCGTGCTCAACGCGCTTGGAAAAGACGGCGTGCTCATCAATGTTGCCCGTGGGGGAATTGTCGACGAGAACAAGCTCGTGAGGTATTTGGTGCTCTCTTTTAGTAAAAATAGTGTGTACACGTGTTGAACATATCAGTATTTTTCCGTTTAAAATGAGAATAATACAGTAGAATACACGTTTTATAATACGTATTCATATTTTTCCCCTTTGAAAATTAAATGATGAGTTGGAAATAATTAAGTGTCATGTTTTGTATTTTGCTAAATTTGCCATTAATGTGTTATTGCGTCTTACTATCGTTATATCAAATTATAAAAGCAAAATTGATATAGTTATATCCCTCCCTATTTGTTCCTATCATAAAAGAATGACTTGTTCTGGGCATGAATGCAACAGTATGTTTTTTTTGAATAATCAATAAGCTTTTTACCGAGATCTTCATGTATAAAGTAATGCACGTACGTACTAAATCACGGTTAATTCCAGTATTGTATTTCACTAACAAATGTTTGGTGGACGGAGTGATAGCGGGTGCGGGTTTGGAAGTGTTCGAGAAGGAGCCGGATGTGCCGGAAGAGCTAGTGGCGTTGGAGAATGTAGTGTTGTCACCTCACAGGGCCGTCTTGACTCCAGAGTCCATTCAGAGGAGAACCTTTACTTTCAGAGGTCATGGATGAATGATTGATTGCTTCTTCTCGTGCTGGTAAGATTTCCGATCATCACTAGTTGTTATATAATGGTACTTTCATACCGGCTTTTTGTAATATGTTACCTTCTCAATACAGCTTCGCTTTCCAAACTATATTCGTTCTTCTCAAAAGTTTACTGTATCAGTGTGTTCGAGGAAACCGTACTCGAAATACCTTAGCTCTCCAAACTTTCGAGGAAAAAATAATCATTTAGGATCTGTTTGTTTTGACAAAAATCAATTCTATTGTTTATTTGCATAACTTTGTATTAACAGTCATAAATACATTTTTTTTTCCTCCATTGAGAAAAAATTGTTAGGAAACATTTTTCGTTGTAGTTTCACGTAATTGAAAACCTTGCAACTTTTATAGGTTAAGGTGCTTTTAGCTCTTAAAATTTCCAAAAAAATGTTTTCTAGTTTCTTCTATTATTACAACCACCCAATGCCTTGTATGGGCTCCGGCAATGGCAAGGTTTGGGGAGGCAAAATGTACACAGTGTACGCATACGCCTACAAAGTGCTAGCTTGAAGGGAGCTTTTTCCGAAGAGTTTTCTTCCATTAGTATTAAATTAGAAAACACTCTGTCTTTGTTTTACCTTATTTGTACAAGATTTCTGGAAAAAAAATAATAATAAAACTGAAAATATTAACAGACTTCAAAAAGCAAAGCTTAGCTGATACAATTCCAATCCCAAATGTAATGAGTGTTTGTATATGTATAATGTATGTATAATGTACATTGTTTAACAGTTATAGATTTTTTTTTTTTTTTTATAATTAATATTTTAGTTTGTAATGTACTACAACAACAACCTAGTACCTGAAGAGCTCCTGCATAGGTAGAGTCTGGGGGGGTAGATGTACGCAGCCCTCCCCCTTGTAGGGGCTGCCCAGAAGAGAGGCTGTTTCCGAGGACCTCCAACCTGAAAAGTGCGTCAGCAGCAAAGAAGCTTGGTACCCTTGACATTTTAGTTTGCAATGTATTATATGTTAATTCATTTGATGGTGGTCATTTGTGCAATTGGTTCTTTATGAGTAGGATTAGACTTTGTAAAGACAAGCCCCTTAGGCATGTCCTCGTTTTAGAATGATACTTAAGGCGTTGGTACGAGAAAGAAAGAGGAGCGCCCTGTGCAAATAAAAATTTTCCAAAATAATGTCGGAACCCTCATGATTTGTGTTTGCTAAACAATCTGTTGATCTATTTGCTTCTCCATATCAATGTTTGCAAGAGGCTTGATTATACGAAGCACTTAAGAGTTTAACATCGTCCACAATAGTAATAATAGTCGTAGACATCACTTTTCTATTGGGTGAAACTCTATGTATTAAATCTAGACATCACTTTGCTAGAAATCCTGGTATAAGAATAACTTTTTTGTTAAGTTATGGAAGGGTTATTATACTATTAGTTTATGCACTTTATTTATTTTGTTAATTTAGTCTTTATATTTTTAATTATCTCAATTTAATAATAACGCAATTGAAAATATTTCAATTAGGCCCATAATGTTCAAATTAATGCTGATTTCTAACTAAAATAAGAAAGTTCATTGACACTCAACAAGTTAAGTGGGCATTTGGAAGGGGTTCAACACTTACATAAGGCAAATGTATTATATTTTCAGTTAAAATTTAATATTAATTTTAATTGGAACAAATTTAATTTTATAGAGACTAAATTAATATAATTAAAAGTATAAAAAATAAATTAAAACAGTGAATAAAGTACAAGAAATAATGACATAAATAACCCATTATTAAATTAATAGAATTGTATTTATGACTTTTATTTTTAATAAATCTTAACACCGTGAACCTTTCTTAGTTAATATGGAATTAAAAAAACATGCTCAATATTCTTGAAAACAGTAAGAAAACAAAATTCAAATACGTAATTTTTTAAAAGGCTATTTTATAATATCATTTTAAACGGTGAACAACTTATCCATTTTTGCCTATTCCGATGATCGAAAAGGGTTTGAATCTCAGTAATATCATGTCTTGTTATAGGAATGGTACCCATATCATTCAAGATAACAATAGTATCTTTGCATATTACATTAATAATTGTTTTGAAGCAAACTCAAAATCAAGTCACTTTGTCGAAATTTCTCTCGGCAATTTTACATTTTATTATAGTCTGTTCATCGTATCACTCAAATCATGCCATACGATGTGATTTCAATAATACATCGGATTCAAGTCAAAATAAGTCGCCATACCTAGACTTCTCTCACTCATTTCATTCCGCCTTCGAGTTATAGTGTCTTATCATCTTGATTCCAGAAATAGTATCTTATCATCAAAAAATGCATGAAAGCATTTGCAACGTTATTATCATGGCAAAATTATTAACGCCAGAACAAATCTATAAAATTTTGTGACTTATACACCACAAAGTCACATCATCGCTCTAACCATAACAATTATTACACTGGCAATAACGACAGCTACATCATTTCATAAAGAGACAATTATATTGAAAATTCTACAAAAGAATACATCACAATTCATCCCACTTAGCACAATCAACAAAACAAACAAACAGAATAGGCACGTATTAGAAGTGAACTAAACCACATCAAAGAATAAACCTATCTAAAAACTCACCTCATTCTTCAATCTCCTCACCTTCCCTTCCAATCCAGAGACGCCACACGCGTCTCAGATGTCAGAAACTTGTCGTACTGTTAGGCTCGGTTTGGAATAAGGAAACAAAGGGAGAAAAAGTTCAAAGGAAAGTATTTTCCTGTGTTTGAAATATAAGGAAAAAAGATTGGAAATACTTGAAAAAATAGTAATTGGGTTTTTTGAAAATCATTTTCCCCTTAAAATGAGCGGGAAAATTGGAAAGAAAATAAATCGTGCCCAAAGATGCTAACCTAACGCTTCAACCTTTTCATTTTTAACCCACGGTCTCGTTCCAGAGTAAGAAATTCAGACCTCACTTGATCGAGGCCTAATTAGTTTGCGACCCTATTTTTTTCTTGCTTTTCTTTGACATCCAAACAAGGAAAAATAAGTCATTTTTTTCCGATTTTCTTTTCTTTGAACTTTTTCCTTCCCTTTCTTCTTCCTTTAGATTTTCCTTGTTCTAGATAAAGCTTTAGTGATCACGACACTCAAGTTCATTCGGTTAGCTTGCACATGCGGAGATATGGGTGATCGTACTTGATGTACTTGGTCCAGTATGAACGGTACTTGGTCATCGCGATCTCTAGCCACGGCTTCATGTTCCCGTTGTAATGTACGACTGCTGCCCTATCTATCTCTGTCTTGTCGACGCTCGGGTTGTACCCTAACCCCAGCACGTGCCAGGACTTGTCAAGCGCATGTGTCAGCCCGTAGAATGTTATGAGCCCTGGGGGTAACGTCCCGAGCTTCCAGAGGGTTCTGTCCTCGTTCTGTAGAAGCATTGTCAGCATCGACGAAAATCGTTACTAATAATTTGAAACTTCATAATGCTAATGATGTAGCACAAATTGATACCCAAAAACAAAAATGAAACACAATGATATACAAGTTATATTAGATTAGTGTTATTGTCAGGACAATTTTTGATAATGTCGGAGCAATTACAAAGACTTTTTGGAGCTTGTTATGCTGAAATTTCCCCGGCATTACAAAAACTGCAATGACAATAACACTACCCTGCATTTATAGGAAGAAAAACTAATCCCTAAGGTAATATTGGATAAGATAAGATAAATATTAACTCAAGTAGGAAATAATTTCCTGGTAAGATAAGATAAAAACTAAACTAAATAAAAGTGTTGCATCAGCTATCTACGGGGATAACTCTATCGTTGGACCCAAGCCCACATAGAGGAGGACTGCATGTGATGTTTAAGAATGGAAATAAATCATTGTCGAATCTGTTTGCATCCAACTAAATGCTAAAGAGTATGCGGCAATTGTTTGGGGCCCCCAATTTTTAATGCTGCCTTTTGAAATTAAAATTATGAGTTTGTTTCTGTTACGTATCACCATTCGTAAAATAGACAAACTAACAACTTTGTATGATATATCATAAATGTATTAACACTTATAATACGAAGGACCCACATTTAAGCTAGTGTTATAGAAGAACGTGACTTATTCAAGTGTAACTGAACCAACATGGACAGTTGAGCTACCCGTAAAAAGGTCCCCTGTCAAAACTTACTTTCAACCCCTAAAATCTCTAGACCGACCCTGAATGTGAAACGTGACTTGGAATAGCATAAACATGATGTTAAGGAGATCCCAATGCCAGCATAAGTAAATGTCAGATCAAACATGAAAGCTAAATTTCAGAAATTTACCATGTTCTGCCACCTATGATAAATCCCAGTTATATCCTTCTTCTTCCATTCCTTAAGATCAAACATGTTCATCCCATATGCCCACCCACATGCATTCGGGTCAAAATTTCTTGCGATATGCGGGTTGGAAAAGTTGAGATACTTATCAAACCGGTGAAAGCTTTCTCCACAAGTTTCCACCGCACCGTTAACTTTCCCGCGAAGATTCACTGACCATAATGGCGCCAGATCCTTCTGAACAACAATATCGTCATCAAGAAACAGAATCTTGTCTAATTTGGGATATACCTGCGGAAGATAGAATCTGAGGTGGTTAAGCATCGATAGGTACTTTGGATTGCGGTACTTTAGATTAGAAGCGCCCGTTGCAGAAGGATGATCGGCCTTGAAATAGTATTCCTTCATTGCAGCGGATTCGAGTTGCCTGAGGACGGGACAGTAAGATGAGTTTAACCACTTGAACTCGTCAACATTTTCGACATGTATGGTCGCTTTACCAGGAGGGTTTAAGAGGAACCACATATTCATTGCACCGAAATTCAGTTTATCCGTGACAAGATGAAACACATGCTTCTCGGGCTCCTGCAGTTCATCCAAATAGGTATTTTATTATCGAATAAATCATGCATAACGAGAGCATCGATGATTGGATCTCGTATGTGATTCTAATCACGATATCTCTAAATTCTACCAAGACGTACAAGCACAAGGAATTCCATGTTCAAGCTATGAAACTGAAAAGAGTAATTCACAAGTATCAGAAAACGACAGAGTATCCAAGGGCAAATACACTCCGGTGAATTTTCTTATAGGAGACGGTGGTTTTTTTAGGTTCACTCTGAGTAAAAAGTTTTTTGGAGGCTTTTCCGACTCATCCTTGGCTGATCTGCGAAGTCTGAAAAGAGACTAAGTGCTTTACTTCATTAGTTACTATATTGTCCTTAACAATTTGTACATCTTTTCTATCTTAATTCTATTTCCTTCCCTACAAAAGAAGTGTCAAGGAATAGTCATTGACTTCACCTTGGCATTCATAACAGTGGAGTTTACGACAACCGATGCAGCTAGGACGTTGTCAGAGAACAATGCATAATGATGAAGATCCGGATTCTCCAAGTTCTCGCTCTTAGGGAACTTGCGCTTCTCAGGCGGAAGGAGGTAGTAATCAATGGTTAAGCGCATAGCAAGACAATGGATGCCGTTGGGGATCGTTTTTGCAGCCAATTGGCTAAGGAAAGTGCTCTGCTTTTTCAAGCCACGAACTTGTTCTTCCGCGGTTTGAAGCATAGCTCTCAGCTTTCCAGTGACCAACTTGCAATCGTATAGTTGGTCTTTTGCTTTTGAAAGAATCTGGCCCATTGCTTTAATTTTCTCAGGAGCACTACAAAAAAAGTAAAATCGTTATTACGCAAAAAGAAGCTAAAACGAGTAGGAAAATATCGAGGAACGGAATAATATGGAGAAAAATGTTCTCTTTTGTTTGGAGCCTATAAAAATACTATTGTGAAAACAAATTAGAGAAAATAATAAGGGTCTGTTTGGTATTATTTTCTGTTTGCAGTATTAGTATTTTCAAAGACGAAAAACCGCAATTTGGAAACGAATTTTTCTAGTGCTTTATATAGTTTTTTCAGCTTTCACTCAAATTAGGAAGGAAAAAGTTGAAAACAAGGGACCATATTTCCAAAACCTGGTTTTAGTTTCTCAAAAATCCAAATATTACAAAGAGAAAACAATATCAAACAAGCCCTAAGGAAAACCTACTTGACTTAGAATCTTTCCTCCACGCTTGAGAAGAATCTACAGCGAGCAGAGCAAGCTTTTTCCTCATGAATAGCAATTTTAACAACAATTCTCCACAATCCCACCCCCACCCCCCCGCAAAAAAAAAAAAAAAAAAGCCCAAAAGACCCTGCTTTAGCAGGAGCCTTTGTGGCACTGGTTTTGTTATTGTTGTTGTTCTTTTTCTTAAACTTTCGATAGAGGAAATATAACGGGATTCCTTTTATTTTATTTCCTTTGTATTTTCTTTCTTTTCAATTTTCCAACGTCCAAACACAATCTAAATGAAACGGGGCTATAACCATCTTACCTGCGAGGTAGCTCTGCGTCAGCACTAGCCTCCCCCAAAGCACGTTGACTGTCCCTAAGCCTAACCTGAAGTTCTTGAACCAAGTCGAGCTTATTTTTCACCTTGGCAATCCCCAAGTAAACTCTTGCCATTATAATCTGGTCCCGCATCAAGCGCACTGTCGAATCTGAGTTCTCGTTCTCATTTTCCCTTCGCCATATGTTATATTTGCCCAAAACTGCAGAATCAACCGACTTTGACCGCTCAATCGCTGCGTTTTCAAGTTTTAAGATAGTTGCATCGTCTTGCTTGACCAAATCAGCAGCTCGCTTTTCCCGTCTCTTCTCTCGCAGTCTCTGCACAATAGCAAGTGATGGAGATAGAGAAGAAAAGATCAAGATTTAGATTTAAGATATTTGATGATAACTCAAAGTGCTACAATCTTAATATTTTAGAGTTTTTGATTGGGTTAGAATTTCATTAGGATTAGACGTATGTTTATTTAATATTTATTGGATTAGTTTGACATCAAGTTACGATTTATTTCCTATTAGGACTCTAATTTCATTTAAATAAAGACAAATGCAAAGAGCCTAAGGGCACATGATTACAATACTAGAATAAGATAAGTTAATTATATTCCAAGCACAGGCTATAAAAGCCAAATACAAGGATACTTAATTTGTTTGGTACAGGGTTGTTTAATTGTCCACCTATAAAATGGATGCCTACGAACTCCCTTAATTAAGCACAGAGATGCTTATCTCTATCAGCAGGCGCACAAGACTCGTCTGAATTCAAAAACCAACAAATAAACTAATAATGCAACACTTAGAGCCACCGATTCAATAAAGGAACAGAATTACCCTTCGGGCTAGCTTGGCTGGGTCGATGATGCTAGAGAGATCCACTGTGAAACACGAAAAGTTGTGTTCTTGAATAAGTATCCACATATAGATACAAAGACAAAAAGTTCAACACATCAAACGGTAATAAACCTTTAGAATTATCTTGTGTGCTCTTAGACGTGTCTTGTTTTGCATCTGTGCCTCGTTGACTTACCTATGAACAGCCACAAACCAGAGCATTTCATAAAAAAAAATTATAGCAACAAGGGAAATTACCCTTTAAGCATCATAAGATTTGAAGATTCATCGTTTAGGTACCCTAGAATTTTAATACATACAATATGGTACCATATAGTTTAAAAATTTTCACTTAAGTACCCCGAGGTTTAAAAGAAATCACCTAGGTACTTTTACTGGAATCCAAGAAATTTTTTGTCAGAAAATGTTGATTTGGTACATAATTCCGATAATACATAGGCCCAATGTGCCCAAATCCAATGCATTTCTGCCAGGAAATACTAAAATGGAATATGATTTTTTGACAAGTAACCTTAGCTCTAGTCCGGTAACTTTTTGCCAAAAATTACTAAAATGCAAATATGTATGTATTACAAAAATCATGTGACATATTAATAATTTACATCAAAAATTTGTCAAATATTGACAAAAATTCACCAAATTCAAAAGGAGGCTATCTAGATGACAAAACTTCAAAACTTTAGGATAACCGCATTGTATATATTGAAACGACAAAGTACCTAGATGACAAATCCTCAAGCCTTAGAGTTTCTAAGTGATAAATTCTCTAATAATAAATAATAATCTAGAACACTGTAGCACATAAGCGTTGAACATATGTCAGGGAAACAAATCTAAAGATGAAGTAGCTAATATCCAAACCTCCACTGCTGCATGATCCGAGCTCTCTTGGCCAATAATTCTCCAGGAAGCAGATCCATTGTTCTTTCTAAGGGATCCCAGACTCAAAGGCCCCAAGTCTTTCATGCTTTCTGTAATGTCATCGATAACCTGCATTTTAAATTCTATCAGTAAGCACCCCATAAATATATGAAAATACAATTTCAGTAACAAGATAGATCCCCTTGCCTCTTTGGAAAGTAGAGGTTTCAGATGCTGCAGTGCCAGCCTCTCTCTCCAACCTATATTCTGTAGCTCTCCGTTTGAATTCAGTGAATTTTCAGATTGTTCTGCACAAGAGAAGCAAACTAATTTAACATGAGTTCATGAACATAACTTCGTAATATAATTGCATGCTGGGTTTCTATAGATAATAATCGATTTCCAGAAAAGGGGAAAAAGAAGACGGTACAATAATAGAAATAGAATGATAGCCGCTTTCTTATTTTAAGAGAAGAGAATAATCGCAAAGATGTATATAACGCTTGAAAGTGAAATAAATATGCAAGAAAAATCAACAAATACAAAGATTGTGATAATAGAATTGAGCTCCTCAAAATCAAGATTAACATAGTACTGTTTCAAAGCCAGTATGTATAAGTGTTAGAATACATTAATTCAGTCATCCTCATTGTCTATTTTCCAATGCCCACAAGGTCACACCAAAGAAACAACGAGGTTTATTTTCATCAGAGCTCCGCTGCTGGATGTGAACTTGTGTTTACCAGTCTCCTATTCTTCACTACTAATTCTACTTGAGTCTAACGATTTCATGCAAAAGCTAGATCAACATTTATGATGGGATCAATCGAGGACCAGCTTATCTTTTCGGGAAAAGATGACTGTAGCATAATTATAGGTTTCAACATAGTAGGACTTCGTGTCTATAAGATGAATACTTTCGTAAGCTGAAACACATTAAAGCCCTTCCTCAAGCAATAATTAGCCATAGTCTCACTTACTTGACATTTCCATGTCACCAATGCAACTGGGCATCGTAACTTTACAGACCAGTTTGTAGTTAATACCACACTCATGAGTTACAACATGAAGTCTTGAGGTCAGAAAGCATAAGAACCATAAATTGTTATTGCGAAGAACTTTCCCCAAAATAATATAATAGGTTCCTTCCAGACAAAAAGGAAATGATAATCCTAACAAGACACCTATCTACCGTTACCTTGTGCCACTAGATAAATCTGTATAATTAAAATGTCAATAAACAACCATTAGTTCAGATGATAAGATCAGCCACAACTGTCACTGTTTGATATTTATCAACTTACGACTGCCTGCCCATAGTAATTCCTCGGAGAAAAATTAAGAGATCCTTCTTTTTCCAAGGTCTACTTGGTATCATTTTCTATTTACAGTTTATGATTTTTGAGAAACTAAAAAATGAGTCTCAAAAACAACTATTATATTTTTTGGTTTCTATTTTTAATTCTCGCTAAAACTAGAAAAAAGTTGAAACAAAAAATTGAAAACAATCATTCAACATAGTTTTCAGTTTTTCAAAAACCAAAAATTGTAAATAGAACCAAATTAGCTCGACTTTCCAGATAACCGTTCATTTATATGGCTGCAACAAAGCAAGGAAAACAGAGAGAATAAGAGGACTTGTCTTTGTTGTCCAATCCACTGGTCTTATGGTCTATCTTAGCATCTAACACAATCACCGGTATAAACCATCATTAAGTAAGGAGGAAACTTCAACCACCAAAACAAAGTCAAAGAATCAAACTAAGTTATAAGAGTATAAATACGGAGTTGTTATTGTCAGGACAAAAGTTATTACCCGAGCAATGATGCAACTTACAAAAAATAAAAGACATAAAATTTCCATGGAAATAACGATTTTGCTCTGGCAATAACAAATTTGCCCAAGTAATAACATTACCCTATAAATTTGAGTACCTATATCATCCCAATTTTCCAGCACAATTCGCAAAGATGTAGGGAGAGAAAACAAAGGGAATGTCTGATGTCTGTTTCCACCATTCATTGTCAAACTATCATACTCAAAATTCGCCAAATATTGAATTAACAATCCACCCACCAGATCCCAAATCCATTTTAGCAAAGAATCCTGAAGAACTTTCTTCTAAATCTCTTGATCCATCATTCGAAATTTAACTGGCCTTAGGCTTGACCCACATAGTGGACACATATAAAATCCACATATAAGCACAACTAGGGTTCTATCCTAAATCCAATTGACACTAAATAAAGTAACCTACTCTTTTATATATTAATCTCTTCTCTCTCACAAGTTACAACTCCAATATAAGAGATTCTAACTATACTCACATATGAAACTCTCAAAACATCATCAATTCAATCTAGCAATTCAAAACTCACTCTAGAACTACCAAATGTCAATCCTCGCTTTAAATCTATTTGAAGTATTACAAGAGAATCACGATAATTCCATCAGCCAGAATTCCCTAAATCCACATTAATGGGAATGTATATATATGCATAGAGAGAGAGAGAGAGGGACAAACGTTCGTCAAATCTCCTAATCCATCATGTGAAATTTCACCAGCCTTAGCCCCAGCAAACGGGTAGGCACATATCAGATCCACATATAACCGTAATCAGGGTTTCATCCTAAAACAAATTCGCATTAAATGAAGTAACCCACTATCTCATATATTAATCTCTTCTCTCTCGTGATTCACAACTCTAATGTAAAACATTTTAAGTACACTCACACAGTAAAATTATCAACACATCAGCAATTCAAACTCGATTCAGCGCTACCCAATGTCGATCCTCACTCAAATCTTGCAATTCAAATCGCTACACACAAAACATAACAAACCCATCACCCACAACTCCCTAAAACCAACAAAAAACAATAATTAAGAGATCAACATAGAGAGAGAGAGAGAGAGACGAACCAGAAGAAGTGGAGGAAACAAAAAGCCCACGCCCAACAAAGAAAAACAACGGAGCAAGAAAACAAAAGAGGAACAAAGCAAGAACCCTAGAAGGAAACCAAGATCCATTGCTTCTACTCCTATGGAGGGATAATCCCCGCCTCATCTCCTCCTTCTTGATCAATCAAAACCCTAGAATTTCGACAAAGAAGGTTCAATTGCGCGTAATTATCACTAAATCAACACAAAAAAAGGAAAATGGAGACGGAGATGCGAAATTAAGCGTCAATGGACGAGAGAGAAAGAGAGAGAGATTGGAATGAGCATCGGCATTGGAGAGAGAGAGAGAGAGAGAGAGAGAGAGAGAGGGAGGAAGAAGACGAAGAGGTTGAGATGAAACGGCGTCGTATTGGGCGTGTGAGTGAGTGTGGGCATCCGCGTGCATCCAGCCTGTCGGCAGCAGTGTTTCTTTTCCCTTGAACGACATGGTAAATTCTAACGTGAATTCTAAGTTAGTATCTTAAGATTTAATGTATTAATTTTTTAGTTTAATATTTATTTATTAAATTTTAATATAATTAAATTTTATTAAAATTTTAAGGTTAAAGGTGTTTAAATGAGAATAGTGTTAGAATAAATGACCTCTTAAAAAGTCTTCATGTTGTCAACTCTATAGGATTAGGAGTCCTTGAAAATAGCCTTTCGGCAGGATTATACCCTGAAGGGGTAAGGTTGCGTACATCCACCCCTCCCAGACCCCGCTTATGCGGGAACTCTTGAGGCACTGGATCTGTTGTTGTTATAGTATTAATTTTTTAGTTTATAAATTTTTTAAAATAATTTTTTAATTTTAAAGTTATACATATTTAATAAAATAATTTAAACAGTGATATGAAATAATGAAAGTGGAGCCCGTTTTGCTTCCTTACAAATACCTATTTGAATTACTTTATTAAATTTATGTAATTTTTGGATTAAAAAACTATTTCACATAATTTATAGACTAAAAAATTAATATACCGAACCTTGTAGCACTAATATGTAACTTACTCTAAATTTTATCCTTAAATTTCTAAGTTTAATTTTCGGGTTATTTATGGCCAAGGTCGAATTATTTTGTCTATTGTGTCAATTTAGTTTTCATACTATTAATTATGTTAATTTGGTTCTTATATTATTTACATTATGTCAATTTGAGCAACACTAACTCTTTTATTGAAAGCTAATCCTTGTTCTAGAGCACATGTTCTTAGTATTGGCCTCCTAAAATTGCTCGGTTTGCATATTGAAGGCTTTTGGGGTAGGAAGGCTTTGCAATAATATATGGTATATAGTATATATATAGTATAAGTATAAGTATATAGTGCATGTATATATATATATATATAATTAATTATTTATTTATTTAATTAGGAAAGAGCAAAAGTGAAGCACATGTTGCTTGTTGCTTTCGTAGAGGAAAATGATAGTTCTTGAATGGGACTCAAGCTCCCTTGTGTGACAATCAACTATGTTCTCTTTATTATTAAATTATTTCAAATAAATTGTATACGTCTACTGTCATATTAAATATACTATTTTATATCTTTCTATACATTACAGTAAAGACCAAAGAGAGTACCAACACGCTGGCACCGGATTCTATTAGAACTCTGAAGTTAAGCGTGTTTGGACGAGAGTAGTACCAAGATCAGTGACCGCTTCGGAAGTCCTCATCCCTTAGGTTGGGATACTTATATCCTGAAGGGGGAAGGCTGCATACATCTACCCCTCAGAATCTGCTTAGGCGGGAGCCTTTTGGGCACTGAGAATGTTGCTTTGCTTTGCTATATATTGTAGCAAAGTCGGTTATTCCTTCAAAATGCATCAAAACCGCATCCAAGTTTTTCTGGAGCGTTTATCCCGCGGGGGGGGGGGGGGGGGGGGGGGGGGCGGGGGGGCTTTTTTAAAGTGGTGATGATCGAGTTTCCTTTCATGCATTCAAAAGTCATATGAAATCTTTATATGATGACAATACGTGAATTAAAATTATTTATAACGTAAACACTACCAGTGCATCGCACAGGAAAAAACTAGTGTGTGTATTAAGGTGATATGCTTCATCGATTTCCACTCTTCTCGCCCCTCTTTATAGCTAATCTGAATTTTTTCTAACCCTTTATTCAACCTTTTTGATATTTCCTCACATTTCTTTTGTAGATCCAACGATCCAGTCACAAATGCTTGATTTAGTGCGAAATCCGTTATTGAGGCCTAGGAATGATTGCTCTGGTACCAATTGATAGCAACTCGAATCTCCAAACCCAAATCCAACTCAAGATCAATGCATCAATCAACACAATTACACATCAAACTAAGAAGATTGTATTGTATTCACTATAGATGCTCTATAATTGAGCTCATATGGGGATTTACAAGTACTCAAGCGATATTAGGATAGAGAGAAAGGAAAGAGGACATAGAAAGAGAATTTGGGACGGAGAGAGAAAAGCATGTTCATCAACATAGCACACCCCCATTATTATGACCTAATCTTATTTATAATAGTAAATACTTAGAGATGATGACTAAGCATGCCACATAGGCAGATGACTCAGAACCAAGTGGTAGTGACGTGACATTGGGATCCGATGTAATCAGGTTGTTGTGTGGGGATCGGGGATATTTGTATCGATACCCTTTTAACCTACTTTGACTCGTATCATAGAGCAACAATAAAACACGGAAGCAACAATAGAGTAATAATAAACACGCAATCAACAAGCACAATAGCAAACATGTAAGCCTAGGGAAGATATCACTACAACAAAAAGGGGTAAATCTCGGCGCTTTTTTTTGGAATTCTCGGCGCAAAAAAGCGTCGAGAATTTCATTATCGGCCCTTAGGACAAGCGCCGAGAAAAAAAACGCCGAAAAATAAAAACGCCGAAAATACCGGCGCTTATAAGCGCCGGTATTTTTCGGCATTTTTTATTGTCGAGATTTTTCGAGTTTTTTAAATACATTACTTTTACTTCTTAGCATAGACCTTTTGTCTATTTATTTGTGCATATTTTCCACACACACACACACATATATATATGTATATACAAAATTACTTAATAAAAAAATATCAACTAAACTGATAAATTTTTCATAAGATTCCGAATTCGACAATCAAAATATTACATCACTGTCAATGTACTTCGATAGTTCAAGACAAAATTTGAGATTTTTTTCACTCCAAATATCAACATAATTAATCTAATAACCAAAAAATATATATATATACAATGCTAACTTAGTCAAGTACATTCTTCACAAATATATCAATCAACCGAATGAGCTTGGCGTGCTTGGAGATGCAAAAAAATTTGGGGGTTCACCGTCACCTGATCCCGATTCATCTCTACCCTGTATAGACAACACAATAAATTTAGTACATCTGATCCAAAATTTTGCTTCAAATGGTAAATTCATATAGTTCCCCAAAAGTACCAACCCCAATGCCACCTTTTGTCTCAATCATTCACATCATCAATTTCATTATTTACAAAGGATTAGAAAGGCGATTATTTGCATTATAGTACAAACAAATACAAATTAAATAGATTATCTTACCGGATCAGCAACCGCAGTAATAATTGCTCGACCTTCTACTATCGTTTCATATGATGCTTGGCCAGAAGAAACAGCATCATAGATGGGTAGGAGCCTTCTCATTTGCTGCTTTACATTGGCCAATTCTATTTTCATATTTTGTAATTCGACATGATCACCGGTACGGTCGAGTCCCTTTTTCTTTAGTTCACCCCTAACTCCGTATATATCACTCCTCTTCACGCCAAATCCATAGCCTACCGCTCGATAGCCCGGATTTTCCTGTTCATACATTAGCTCTGCAAATACTTCCTCCTCGATTTCTGATCGAGGTCTGGAAGAAGATCCAAGTCGAGCCTCAACTATTTCTCTAGCTGTATCCTACAAAGAAGAGAAAAAAGACATTAAATACATTTAAATTAAAAGAAATGTGAGATAATAATAAAACCCACCATAAATTCTTGTGAAACCGTGTTCTCAAAAAAGCCACCACTTTTCCTGGTATGAGTTTCTTGGTAAAACTCTATACTCGTGGGCTTCCTCCCTTTATTAATTTCCTACAATCAACACGTCAACATAAGTCTTAACTAATTTAACAGGTAGATAATAATAATACACTAAACATATACTTAAGTCCTTACAAAACTATCTCTTTTATTGGCATAACTTGTTGAACCAATCTTTTCATATCCAAGACCCAACTCATTGATCATTTTCTGAGCTTCATAATAAGATGATAGAAATACCATAATTTGGGAAAATGCATCAACAAGAAGTCTTAGCAACATCGTGAAGGACTCAGCAGACCAACTATGCATACATTTCAAGTGAAACAAGTGCAAAAGAAATGACAATTTGGAGAATGCGCTACAGCCTGGATATAGTTCTTCATTAGAAGCTTCCAATATCTTCTTATACTTGGCTTTCTCCTTAGGAGATTGGTTGGGTTGTTCAAGAGGAACTTGGTCCGACCAATCATGTTCATCAGACAAATGGGGTTGACTTGTGGAGGGAGGAATATCAACTCCGATACTTTCTCGTAGTAATCCACCAATATCATCTCGCCCTATGGCCCTTCCCTCATTATTATTGGTAGATGTTTGACTATTGCATCTCAATTGTTGAACAATATCTTCTTTTCCATGAAAAATCTATTTCTTATACTTTGGCCAAAAACCCTTAAAAAGGATATGATATTCCACATCTTCTAATGAGAACCATTTGGCTACTTTGCATTTATTACATGGACATCGAGTTTTTCCTTCTGTAAGGTTTTCTTTAGCCAACTTAATGAATTCAATGACACCATCAATATAAGCTTGACTAATCCTTGGTTGCGTGATTCAACTCGTATCCATATCTCTAAATATTAAGTAGTGCAATCAAATTACCTAAAAATCGAAAAAAGATAGAGTTCATAAGACAAATATTTAATCAACCAATCAAAATATATACAAATACAAAAACAAATAATTAATGGGACTTAGGAGAAGTTAGAAATTAAAGTAAGATACATGAGTTCCTTATAATCAATTTTAATCCTCTAATGTGAAGGATCCATCTAAACAAGGGATACAGCAACAAAGTTTTATTTTTTCAAATTTAAAAATTATGAAATCGATATCTAATCTCCCTGACATTAACAAATTGAACTCACAAGCGCCACCAACACATAATTGTAAACATCAATCAAACACAGTAACACAAGAATTTCGTCAAAACAACAATTTTTTGTATTAATCAATTGAAATGATGAGATGCAACGATAGAATCATTCGAACCATAGCATTAAGGATGCGCATGAAGCAGGGGAAAGTATGAAACGGCGATAATACAAAACTATAATAAAACTACTTCAACCAACTCAAATGATATAACACTTGTAGAAGAATAAGCAGTCCAATAAAAATAAAAACCGAAACTAGGGCAAGGACATCACATACTAACAGCAAAGCAAGAGCAACTGTGAAATCGGAAGGTGAGGGTGAGAGACGAGCGCTGGCGGCGACGGTGAGAGGCGAAGCCGGGCGCGACGGTGAGAGGCGAACCCGGGCAGCGACGGTGACAGGAGAACGCCGGCGACGACGCGGTTGGAAATCGGGTGGTGAGGGTGAGAGACGAGGGTTAGGGTTTGCGGGAGGTGAGGGTGAGAGACGACGGTGAGAGCGCGAGGGTTTGTTCGGGGTATTTATACCCCGAGAGATTCTCGGGCTTATAAACTCCGAGAATCTCGGCGCTTATAAGCGCTGATAATTTTTGCGTCGTTTAAAAACGCCGAGAATTTTCGACGCTTTGTCTCGACGCATTTAAACGCCAAGATTTCTCGACGTTTGTATAAACGCTGATAATTATGCGCCGAGAATTGCCCTGTTTTGTTGTAGTGTATGGATTAGCTTCGTTGTACTCCTCTATCCTAAACCACTATGTCAGCTACACCTATTCTAACCCGCCATTAAGCTATATCCAAGGTCATCTCTTTGGTTAAGTTCGGTGGGTGAGATCACGTGTAATCATCTCCATTTAGCTCTTATTTGGCCTTCCTCTATCTCTCCTTCCATGCCTAGTATGAAGTTGTTCGCATCTCCTAACACGGGTAGTGATCGGTCTTCTCCTAACAATGCCCAAACCATTGTAGATGTTACTTCCTCAACTTATCCTCAATGTAGGCCACGCCTAGTATGCTTCTTATAAAAGTCATTTTTTATCCTACTCTTCCTTTGTGTATCCAGACATCTAGCATAACGTCCTCATCTCTACCACCTTCAATCTTTGCGTGTGTTGTTGTTTAACGGGCTAATATTCTATACGGTATGACATAGTCGGTTTCACTACCGTCTTATAGTATAAAATTTAATTGATATAATAAGCAAAATATATAAACTTTTGGGGTGAATAACCTTGATTATATTTTGGGTTGAATATATGTTGGAATATTTTACGCAATTTTGCAATATTGTACTAAGGTTTGTTTGTCATGTAATTTTATTTATGGGGTGGGCTTGAGAATGGGCCTTTCTTGGTTTAAACAAATCATCCTCATGGGCCCAATTTCTTTGCCCAAACAAAAAATACAGTTTAATATTTGAACAAATTATATTAGATCTTTTGGTACCAAAGAGGGTACTAACACGCTATCATCGGATCCCATCAGAACTCCAAAGTTAAAGCGTGCTTGGGTAAGAGCAGTGCCAGGCTGGGTGACCTCACGGGAAGCTCTCACGCTCAAGTTGGGGGCATTCGGAAACAGCCACTCTCCAAGGGTAATACCTTGAAAGGGGAAGACTGTGTACCTCCGCCCCCCAAAACCTACTTAGGCAGAAGCTCTTAAGGCTTTGGACATGTTGTTTTATATTAGATCTTTTGGTATTATTATAAATACGTTCGATAATTATTCTTTTTTATTTTTGTACTAGAAGTTTTTAAAATTTTCTTCTAATTCACTCTTAAAAGAAAATACTAATTTTTCATATTTTGAAAATCAGAAAAATAGATTTTACAATCATTTAAAAGTACTTTTTTTATGTTAACCAAGCATCCATAAAAATCGAGTTATATACTTTATTGGTCCATAATATTTTTAAGTTTGTCAACTGGCCACTCATATTTCTTTTTTATTTAAAATAGTCTCTAATGTCTATAACTTTGTTCAATTTAGACTTTCATTTTTCTTTTTCAAAATGGGCCATGATGTTTCATTGTATAACAAAATTGGACCTTCGCTTTTTTAATTTTTATATAATTTTGGTCAATAGGTAGGAGACTGATTTTGTTATAAGTTAAAATAATAGAAACCATTCTAGAAAAAGAGACGAAGGACTAATCTCAACAAAGTTACATATATTTAACACCCTTTTTAACAAAAAAAGGAAAATGGATTATCAATTTAAATAAATTTAAAAACATTACCTTCATAAAATCTATTAAAATATTCTTTTATTTGGAGCAATATTAAATTTTGGGATTCTCTGTTTGAAACGATGGAATGGTCCAAGAGGGCACTCAAAAATCGACTGGGTGCGAAAAAGATCAAGAGACAAGTACTAGCAGCCTTGATTTATTTGATACGGAAAGAGAGAAATAGCATCAGATTTAAGGATCAAAGTCTATCTATGGATAACTTGACGAGGGAGATTAAGAAGATGGTGTGGTGGGCTTGGTATCCCTCCTGTCCTGTCCCACACCCGGTACCTTGCCTTCAATGCGAGGGAGGGGGGAATTTCCTCTCCTGTTTTCCATCCTATTGGAGGTCATCATTCGTTGTTACTGTGAGGTGTGGCTGTGTGTGTCTCTGCTCCGGGCCTATCTGTGGCTCTACTAGGTTTTGATCTTTTCATGTTTGTCATTTTTTTTCCGATTTGATGTTATCTTTGGTGTCTGATTTTCTCCGTTTTGTTCTGGAATTTGTTGAAAAAATGATACAAGCTCAATTTAGATTTGTAGGAAGTTATATTTGTGATTACAAACTAAAGGTCCCCAATCTCACATTGACAATTTAAAGAGGGGTAGTCGGGTTTATAAGGGTGTATGGTTTTAACTATTTGAATTAAGTCTTGGGTGAAGGAATGGTGGGAACCACACCGTGTCGTGCCGTGCTCGGGTGTGGGTGTGGATGATATTTTTCTCATCAGATATATTTGTTTTGCGGAAATTTAAGATAGCTAGCTGTTGGGCTCGTTTTTAATGCCCAGAAAATGTTAATAGCAGTTGGGATCCATATCAATGCAAATGAACCGATTCTAGTCGTTGGGAGCACCACATTAATCATCATTATTTCAGTGTTTATACCCGTTGAGCTTGAGAATTAGTATAAATGGGTTGTTTAACTTAAGTTTATTATCATCTCAAGAAAAAGTAAAGCTCTCTCTTCCTCCTTCTTCTCTCGGTCTCTGTCCTTTTCTTGTCGAGCATTCCGGGCAAAGTTCTCGTTCTCTCCTACCCAACGATTAACGAGTACACGTTAATAGTCGGACCGTGTTAATCCTGGAGGACGGCCGCCGGCACCACTGTATGCACCGGAGCAGCGGCGAAATCGTCTTTTAGGACAGTGGTATTTCCTACGGCACGGTATCTTCGGTATTTTCTAATCTACTCTCCCTCTTTCGGTATTATTTAATTGTCGTGTTCATTATTTGGTTGCGTCTTTTCAATTTATTTTGCTGCGATTTTATTTTACTGCGTTATACCGGATCTTCACACTGCGTTTTACTGTTTTTGCGGTTAAAATTCACTGTAATTTTCAGTTGACATTCGTTGTATTTTTCAGATAACATCAACACTATTGTTCTTTTTTTTTTTTTGTAATTTCGGTTAATTTTACTGTAATTTTCAGCAGTGTTTATTACAGTATTTTACGCAGTATTGTACACTCTATTATACGCAGTATTATCATTGTACACGCTATATTTCCAACAGAATTTTGTACCCATCTTTGTTTATGGGGTGGTTGAGGACTCACCTTGTCGAGGTCATGTATGTACTACTGCTTTGCCGCTAATTATCGAAAAAAAAAGAAGATGGTGTGGTGCAAGTTAAATTTTTTAAACGTAAATGGGTATGTGTGTAGTTTTTGACTAGTTGAGTTGTTTAGAGTGTACATGCCAATATTGCGATTTTAATATATCAAATAATAGTAGCGCTTGCCTTCTAACAAAAAAATAAAAATAAAAATTCTTTCAATTAGATAGTGAATATAATATATATATATATATATGGTGGTGTTCTAATGAGAATGACAAATTTTGGTCGTCTTTTATAATGAATGGCCAAAATTTATTGAACATTAAAAAAAATAACAATTTACAACCTATGCCCTTTCATAGGGTATAGAAAGAAAGAAGGGGTAAGGGAGAAAAATTTTTCTTTCAATATTCAACAAATCTTGACCATAAATTATTATTTTTTTTAATATCCAACAAATCTTGGCCTTCCATTACAATGAAGGGTAGGGTGGCGTTCTTATGAGAGGGTGAGGGCGTAAGAAGGGCGAATCCTACCCTTCCAAATGCACTGCCAAGATTTGTTCAATGTTAAGAAAAAAAATAAAAATTTACGGCTTATATCTATTTATGGGGCAGAAAGAAAAAAATGGATAAGAGAGGAAAATTATTTTTTTCAATATTCAACAAATCTGGGCAGTAAATTATTTTTTTTTAATATTTAATAAATCTTGGTTATTTATTACAATGAAGGGGCACGTTTTCACCCTCTTATAAAAATGTCAATATATATATATATATATAAACAGATGATATGATCCAATTTGAGTAATATTCTCTGTACATAATGATTTTATATTATTAGCCAAAAGAAAACAACTGGAAGGGGAACAATTCAGCAAACTATTCAATGCTGTAGGGACCCCTACCCCTTATATTTGTATTTTACTGCCAATAATATCAATTTCTTCCTGCATTGGAAATTTACTTTTTTTTATTTGTAATATCATTTCCCATTATTAGTATATTCAAGACTTCCTAGTTTTATATGTATTATTTACATTTATTATCATTTCTATCTAGACCTAGGAGGGTACCAACACGCAAGCACCGCATTCCATTAGAACTTTGAAATTAAGCGTGCTTGAGCGAGAGTAGCACCAAGATGGGTGACCTCCTGGGAAGTCCTCGTGTTGCACCCCTCAAAATGGAGGTTTTCGGAAACAGCCACTCTTCAGGGTAGCACCCTGATGGGGGAAGGCTGTGTACATCCACCTCCCCGGGGCCCTGGTTAGGCAGGAGCCCTTAGGACACTGGGAATGTTGTTGTTGTTGTTGTTGTATTATTTCTATCTAGATTATGATGTAGAGCGGAAGTATGAAATCGATATTAAACATGAAATCGAAGAAGAAAATCAGAGATTGTTGGGGTTGAGAAAGTTCATAGAATTTATAATTCATGAAAATGAGCGCTGCCAAGCACTGAATTTATAGGCAATATAAGAACCCTAAATCCAAGAATTACATAATCGCAGCTAAGTTAAATCACTAAAATGTACGTCTGGAGGTCGAATTTGGGAAAAACAAGTGGAACATGTGGCGAAGGGATATTGGCTTTGCAGAGTTCATTTAGAGAGTTTTGTTTTGATTCTAGAAATTGGGCATTTGGAAACAAGTGTGCCGTCTATAATCAGAGACAAATTAGAGGCTGCTGGACAGTGCTGCAATTATTTGAGATGGATTAGAGACCGAAGGGGTTAAAGAAGGAGCAGATAGAGATGGATTTGGCCATCTCTAATCAATGGCGATCAAATTTAGTCTCTAGTCCGTCTCTTATTAGAGATTGACCGTTTGAGCTTCTGAAATTCAATCACTTCTTGAACTCCTCGGCTACTCATCCAACATCTGATAATAAATGGGTTTGCTCTTTAACCTGATATATAATCTCGTATAATATTAGATCATTACTAAAAAGTCTCAATACATCCTCTCCCAAAAAGAAATCCTAAAATCTAACGGAATAAATATTTAGACTTTAAGTGATAATTATGTATCCGCAATAAAGTTATCCTGATATATAATCTCGCACAGTATCGTGTCACTACTAAAAAGCCTAACGGAAATGCCGCTCAAGTTGCTATTGTAAGGAAACTTAAACAAATCTGATATACTCTGATACCAATTTGTTAGGGTAAATCTTGATGCGGAAGCGTGAAACCCTGGTAACTTGATTCGATTCAAAAATTATGACTCACACAAAACGAGAAGTAAACAAATATATGGAGAAAGAAAGAACGAACACGAATGCGCAATATTTACGTGAAAACCCCTCTACAATCGAGAGGGGAGAAAACCACGGGCGGAGATGGAGATTCTTTATTGATACTGAACGGAAGAATTACAACGACACTTCCTTTGAACGAGTTCTATGAAAGAATTATAATCACTTTTTTTAAACTCTCATAGCACTCGAATATCCAGGAGGAATTACAAAATCACCTCTTTTCTTAATGGCGGCGCTTCACTCTTAATTTGGGTCGCAATTGTGACGTAACCGTACGTCCTAATTTATAGGCGCAGGTCTGGGAGGTCCCAATCGATCGGCCCTCTAACTGCCTAAATAATCCCAAATCTTTCCTTAAATCATTCGATCGATCGGGCTTCCCTCCCAATCGATCGGTGACCCTACGACAACCCCATAAAACTAAAAATAAATAATTTGAGACATAACCTACCAGCTATTATTTACAGTAATATCACCGCCTATTCTTTACCTCAAAACGATCCGTTTTGTTGCATTCATAAGTCAAGTTATGCATTTTGGCCTATAACACTATATATTTAAGCATAGTTAATATATACGGGAACCAATTTTACAACATTTAGCAATTTTCATTTCATTAAAAATGCACGAAGTAACTACCTAGACCCCTAGGTAAGTTCTAAGAATACATATTTTTATAAGAATTCAATTGATGTGCTAACCAAATTACGCCTGAAATGCAAGGGTAATATTAGTATAGTATCCTACCCTGACATATTTAAGATATTACATAACATCTGGTATTATTATACAGGGATATTCTATACTTTTCCCTTGTATACTTTCTTCTATATGTATAATTCCTCAGCAACTCTATTCAGTATGCTCTCAGAAATATTATCTCACACGGTAACAGAGCAAAGAAAACCCTAATTATCGCTTTTCCTTACCCTAGTGCTGTTCTCCTCTCTCACAACTGAAACATAAATATATCAGGATAGGATACTATACTTAGGGGTGTAAATGAGCCGAGCCGGCTCGCGAGCCCTCATGAGCCTGCTCGTCAAAAAGCTCGAAAGGCTCGGCTCGCTTCGAGTTCGAGCCGAGCCCGAGCCTGGTGAAGCTTGAGCTTGTAAGCTCGCGAGCCAAAACGAGCTTTTCTTAATATAATATTTTTGATTAAATATGATCCATGAAGCCAAATTTGAGCCGAGCTCGAGCTTAAACGAGCCCAAACGAGCCTAGATTGAGCTTAAATGAGTCAAAATATTGCAAGTTTAATTTAAGCTTGCCGAGCTTAGATCGAGCCAAGCCAAGCCCAAGCTTTTGACGAGCCGAGCTCAAGCTGAGCCCAAGCCGAACTTAATGCAAAAAAGCCGAGCCTCGACTCGGCTCAGGTCAAATACACCCCTAGTCTATACTAACGGGTAAAACAAATGATGAGGAAAATTGGAGAGTAGAGAGAGAGAGAGAGAGAGGAAGGTGATGGTCCCATAGGGGTGAATGATGAGGAGGAGGGCTATATTTGGAAATCTACTTGTATTTTTTCAGTCCCTCTTTTTGCCTACTTTTCTTTTCTATCTTCGGAATTTCTTACCCCCTCTCGACTGCTACTTCACGATTATTATTATTCACTTTGCAAAAAATAAAAATAAAAAAAATTCTAAGAGGGTACAAGCACGTAAGTATCGGATCCTATTAAAACTACGAAGTTAAACGTGTTTGGGCCAGAGTAGTACCAAGATTGATGACCTTCCTGAGAAGTTCTCGTGCTGCATCCCTCAAGTTGGAGGTTCTCGGAAACAGCTTAAAGGGAGAAGCTGCGTACATCCACCCCCAAACCTTACTTAGACGAGAGCCCTTGGGGTAGTGGAAATTTTGCTTTTGCTTATTCAGTTTGCAAAATAAATAAATAAATAAAGGGTCTATTTTTCAAAGTGTAAAAGATTATTATTTTTGTCTGAAAATATTTTACAAAAATGCTTTTATAAAAAGTGATTTAAATAACCGTATTTTTTAAAATGTTTTAGTTTTACTTTTGTTTCTATTTTAAATGAGAAATACTATTTTTTTCTTATGTTTAAAAAGAGAAAAATAGCTTCTAATTTTATATATAATTAAAATCATCTTTCTTTTTATGCCAAACGCTTACATGTTCCAGAAAAAAAGTGATTAAAAAGAAAAGATTTGGTCAAAAAAGCTCAACCCAAATTAACTAAATATAATTGAATTATAATATTAAAAAAATATTTCTTAAATTCTAATAATTTAGATTACATGGACAAAAAGATAGAAATTAAATATGTATAATAATATAGCTCAAACGCAAAAAAGACACTAAATGAATAATCATATTGCTCAAATACGAATACAACCCATTTACTAAACCACAGCGAGAAAATCTCAAACCTAAAGTAACCCAAATATATAATATATAAATAATAAATGGGTTAACTGCTTAATATTTGAGTAACTTTTCGTTACATTTATTATTTTGCCAATTTAGAAATATGCTAACAAAAAGCCCATATAGTTGACAATAATTATGAATACGTTCATATTTATAATTGTTTAAATAAAGTATCACATTATAATATTGATATGCTCAGCTATAGTTCAAAATTATCTCTTATTAAAAGTATACAGCTCGAGTAATTCATATAACTCGACATAACTCCAAAAAAACGATTAAATGTTGGAAACGAGTTATTCCAGCTAACACAAAACTTAACCCAATTAATTAAAGAGGCTATATTAGTCAACCTAAATTTAGCTGACTGTGAAGACTAACATAAACTCACTATCTTTATGTTCAATTTATGTCATATAATTGTATCGTGTTAGATTTTACGAGCTCTATTTACCAATCCTCCCCTGATGGCTTATTACTTACTTATACGGGAGAATCAAAAAAGAAAAAAAGGGACAAAAAAAAGGAAAAAAACAAAAAGAATAAACTAAATAAATAAAATTTCCCAATTTGGGCAAAAGTGACTTTCTACCTCAAATACTCTAACTATATATTACAAACCAAAAATTATAATATATACATTAATATATGAGGACAATGAGATGGACTATGACACTCATGATAACGCAAGCTTTACAGTCAATTATGATATATTTAACTGTTTTAAATTATTAAAAAGCTTCATTAGATACAACCCATAAAAAATAATGGGCTATAAAATTGTTTTAGGGGATTGTTATTTCTTTATGGATGCTAAAAAAAAAAAAAAGAAAAAGAAGATAATAGTGGTGTATAAAAAAAATAAGGTTACAACAACAAATTCAGTGCCCGAAAAGACTCCCACCCAAATTAGGATATAAGGTACGCAGTCTTACGTTTATAGATAGGGATGGCAATGAGGTGAGGCAGGATACAAGGGATACCTCCTCCATACCTGTATCCGCCACCCAAATCGGTAGCCATACACGCCATGGGTATGAAGTGGGGTGGGTACAAACCAATACTTATACCTGCCCCATTATCCACAGGTATTCAATGGGTATCAATTAAGGCTGGCAAAATCTGACACAACACGATATCACGACATGGACACGACACGAAGATAGCGGGTTTGGGTTTGGGGTTTCAAAGGCGAGTTGAGTTTGGGTTGATCCGTTTAAATCATTTAGATAATTGGGTTGAATTTGGGTTTGATCCGTGTAACCTGCTTTCGACATGATTGATCCATTTATATAGTTATGTCAGGTATTTAAGTGATATATTATTGTTATTATATATATATATATTTTTGGTAGTTAAGATATTTTGAACTATATTTAGTAATATTAATTTAAAATTTTATTTTAACAGTTATAAATAGGGTAAATTACAGAAAACTCCCATGACTTTTGCTTCAATAACAAAAAACCCCCCTCACAAATAAAACCACTCACTAAACCCCCTAACTTTTGAAAAATTTTCACTTTGCCCCCAAATAAATTTTTTTGACCATTTTGCCCCTCAACCAAAAAAAAGTTATATTTTATCTAATAATATTTTTTCCTAAAAATTTTAAAATAATTATATTTTTATAAATGTAGAAAATTTTCTTAATTTTTTTTTCTAAAAACATAAAATATTTAATTTTTATCTAATAATATAAAACCTTTTTCTAAAAACAAAATTAAACATTAAGGGCAAAATGGTCAAAAATAAGTTACATGGGGGTTAGGAGATAAATTTTTAAAAGTGAGATGGTTTTGTCAATGCTTTTATTTGTGAGGGGGGTTTTCTATTTTTGAAGCAAAAGACAGGGAAATTTTTTGTAATTTACCCTTATAAATATAACAAGTATTTATTGGTAGTATCAACTATAAAGTGCATTAATAACGTGTTTGTGAATTAAAAAACTAGCATTTAGTGAAAAAAAGTCACCAGTATAATTAAAAGGGTAACCTACGGGTACCTATTTAATAATTGGGTTGGGTAAGAGTTGAGAGTTCCTAACCCGTTTAATAAATGGGTTGGGTTCAGGTTGACCCTATTTCTAAGACCCCTCGCATAACACGAACGCGAACATGACACGACACGACACATTTGCCACCACTAGTATCAATTACCCACCCCGTACCCGCCCTAATGTGCGTACAATATTATCTATATATGTCCATATTAATTATTTGATAATCAACAACAACAACAGCAGGCCCAGTGCCCTAAGGGCTCCCGCGTGAGTAGGGTCTGGGAGGGGTAGGGTGTACGCAGCCTACCCCATCAGGGGGGTACCCTAATAAGAGGCTGTTTCTGAGAACCCTCAACCTAAAAAGTGAAAAGAGCATGAAAAGTAAGGAGAGCACTACAAGCATGGATTAATTATTTGATAATATTTTTAAAAATCAATTATATTTTTGTAACATTAATAAATAATTTAGATAATTGAATTTAAGTACGTATTTTTTAATTTGAAAGTTAATTAGGTATAAAGTAGAGTGGGTATATGGTGGGTACAAGGTAGGGCAGGGAGGGTATGAAGTGCGCCGGGCGAGTACAACACTCTACTTGTACTCGTCCCATACCCGTGGCAGGTACACCCAACCCGTACTCACTACCGACCTCACTTGTACTCATACCCACCTCAAACAAGACGTACCCACGAGTAATGAGTTTTGTCCGCTTCATTGATATCCCTACCTATAGGGAACAACTTTGAAGAAATGCTGTTTTAGAGGGCCCCCAGCCCGAAAAAGCAAAAACAAAATATTACTTATAAAATTAGGTCAAAATTAAGTTAAATCAATTAAAGCAATACCAAACATGTAAATACGCAAGCAACAATAACGACTGCAATAGCCTAGTGTTGCTTAACGCAAATCATTGCACACTATGCAGATCAGAGCACGTTACCTATCTCTCTCAACTTCCCCAAAAATTCAATTTTCAAATTTGTCAAAAAATAGAGAAACTATCAAGAAAAACGTTTGTGCCAAAAGTTTAGGACGATGGGCTCCAACATGTCCCCTCACGCGAATGCCTATCGGGGCTTGAAGCATAAATAGTGCACAGGTCCACTTTATACCTTGTACTTAAATTGTTTTTAAATATTGAAAGTGGAAACTGTTGAGATTTGAACTCGTGATCTCTTGGTCAACAAGGCAGTGATATTATATCAAAAAATTATCTGTCCCAAAAGCTTAAACTAATGGATGAAGGTGTAAGAATAATTTTATACTAAAACAGAAACCATCAAAATTAAGAATAATTTTATACTCCAAAAAAAACCATCAAAATTCTCAATTTCAATTTTACTCCATAATACTTTCAACTCTTTTCCTCGATATTTCTATTTTTGTCTCCCACTAAAAATTTATAGACCTTTATATGGGAAGTATTTTTTTTTTTTTTTTTTTTTTGATAATGGTAAAGACAAAGGAATCAGCTTCAATTCCCCCCTCTAAGCACGGGGCGGCCTAAAGCTTCAGAACGGGAAATCAGGATGAGAGTGCTAGAAGGATCCGAATTCCCGACTAGGAAATCCGATCGCTTGTAGCCCTCACCCGCCACAAACATATGGGAAGTATTTGTATCAAATGATTATTTATTATGGAAATTTTTTTTGTAGGTGTGATCAAATTCATAGAATATTCAATATATATTTTTTTTTGATAAATAGTATGGCAGGAGGATCTTCTAAGAGATACATAAAATGTATATGAATAAAGCAACATTCCTAATGCCCCAAAGGCTCTCGCCTAAGCAGGGTCTAGGGGGTGGATATACGCAGCCTTCCTCCTTCAGGATGCTACCCTGAAGAGAGGCTGCTTCCAAGAACCTCCAACCTGAGGGGTGCAACACGAGGACTTCCTAGGAGGTCACCCATGTTAGTACTACTCTCACCAAAACACAATAACTTTGGAGTTCTAATGGGATCCGGTACTTGCGTGTTAGTATCCTATTAGGTACATACAATGTATCTGAATACCACAACAACAACAACAAACCCAGTGCCTCAAAGGCTCCCGCAAAAGCGGGGTCTTTGGGGGGGGGGGGGGGTTGATGTACGTAGTCTTCCCCCTTCAGGGTATGAAGCTAAAGAGAGGCTGTTTTCGAGGACCCCCAACCTCAAAGTTATGTCATCTTCGTATTATGGTGACCTGTGAGCAATAGGGTATCAAAGCAAAAGAGTAAGTTATAGCATAAAACGAGCAATACAAAACATAATGCTACCAGGCAGCTAATAAAAGCAGATAGACAGATAGTAAACAGTAGACAGTAAACAGATAGGCGTATAGGTAGATAGGTGCATAGGCCTATATGCCTAAGAACCCAATTATAGCAGAATAAGCGGCGGTGTGAGGCCGCTACAATCTGCTACCCCTATGCTAGTCCTCCCTCGAGCACTAACTCTATATAGCTCTATTTAAGGCTATCTCCTACCGTAGGTTTAGGTTGGTGAGGTCCTACCGTTACGACTGCAGTTGTCCCTTCTTTGGCCTGCTTCATCCTCTTCTTCCTAGCGTGGTACCGAGCTGATCGCATTTCCTGACTGGAGCAGTGGTTGGCCTTCTGTTAGCGTGCCTGAACCACTTCAAACCCAGCTTCTTCATTTTATAATCTATCTTCTATCTAGGCCAGTTTCTTCTATGCGCCTTACCTGGGCGTCCCTGGGACCACAAGTCCATATGCCTAAATTGTGTGATAGGCATACCGTAGAGTCATGGCACTAGATCAAGCTTACGAGTGGTCAGATGCTCCTACCCCACTACATCGGATACGCCTATACTTGTCCTCCACAAAGCTCTGTCTAGAGCCATCTCATCATTTAGGTTGAGATAGGTGAGATCCCGTCGAATTATTTCCATCCAGCTCTTCTTTGACTGTCCTCTCCCTCTCTTCTCGTCTGTTATGTGGAGTTGTTCCCATCTCTTGACAGGGGCAGTAGTGGGTCTCCTTCTAACATGCCCAAACCACCGTAGGCGTTGCTCCCTCAATTTATCTTCTATTGGGGCGATACCTAGTTTACTTCTAATGACCTCATTTCAGATCCTGTCTCTCCTTGTGTGTCCGCACATCCACCGTAGCATTCTCATCTCCGCCACCCTCATCTTTTGGGTTTGGTGGCACATTACAGGTCAGCACTCTGCCCCGTAAGACATAGCTGGCCTCACTCCCGTCTTATAGTATTTACCCTTTAATTTTAGCGGAAATTTCCTATCACATAGTATCGCCGCTGCTCTTCTCCATTTGTGCCAACCCACTTTAATCCTGTTGTTGACAACTGCGTCCACTTCGCCATCATTCTACACCATTGAACCTAAGTATTTAAAGCATGCTTTATGAGATATGTGCTCCGATCCAACCCAAGTATTTAATACATACCATGTATCCGAATGCAGAAGCAAAATCAGAACATACAATACTACAGAAAATAAAAAAAAACAAAATGGGAATCCTTTAGCTTGGATATAAAACGTACCATGATCGAAGTTGTGCCACACGATGTATCAAAATTGATTAAACATGGGTAAAATTGGACGTTTTTTTTACCCTGGCTTTGGCCATGATGCGCACCTATCTTAGATTTTTTTTGATAATTATCAGCATAGCCGAAATACAAACAGACAACTCGAAAAGACAAGGCACCTATCTTAGATATTTGTGTTTTTGATTTTCTTTTCTTTTGTAGGCTTTGGCTCTTGGTTTTGAGGAGTATCACTTACTATACAATACCGAGGATCTTCTCTACATAATTATCAAAAGCAATATTAATTTAACATGAATTGTTGATGTATGTAAATACACAGGTAAGCATATAAAAGTTGGACATACAAATACCATAAGATATTCATGCAAATGTTTAAAATGTTTACCCTTTTTTCAATAATTAGATAGACAACTCTCTATACAAATCCACGCACTTATCGAAGCGGAGCCTGAGAAAGCCCATAGGAGAGAAAAAAAATGCAAAACAAAACTTGAGCTCGGCTAAATTTTACTGACGTTTTTTTTCTCTCCAACGGGCTTTCTCGAGCTCGTTAGGCTTGATGCTCGTCTTGCATTTAGCCAACTTGATGCTTATCTTGCATCAAGCCTAAAGCAAGGTGTATATGAGTCCAGTGAAGCCTAAACTCGCCAGGCTTGATGCTCATCTTATATTTAGCCAACTTGAGCTCGGCTTGATGCTCTTGGAAGCTTCCAGCTCACACTCGGCTCATCATAGCCTTGAGTTTGGCTTGGCTTTATTGAGCTCTTAACCAGTTTGGCAAGTTTAAGACTAAACTCGTCATATTTAGGCTCATTTAAGTTCGATCTAAGCTCTTTTGGGCTCATTTAGTCTCGAGGTTAGCTAATTTAGACTCCAATGGCTCGATCCAACATATGTAAGTTAGTAAAATTTTATTAAGATAAACTCAATTAAGCTCAGGAGCCTGTAAGCTCAAGCTTCATTAGGCTCGGGTTATGCTTGGCTCAAGCTTGTAGCGAGCTGAGTCTTTTGAGCTTTATTACGATTCGGCTCAAAAGGCTCATTTACTCCCGTAAACGCAAGTATTGAACAGTGAGCCCTTTTGCATAATGGAGGTGTCAACGTCACCTTGAGTGATTCACATCATAGTATGCTACCAATTAATATGCATCTCTTTTATATTATATATGTTACGCATGCATTTGTAATGCGTAAACTTTCAACAGGACTAGGGACAACATATAGAGTTGGCGGTCTACATATAAGCTTAAGTGAGGGTCTATTCTAAAATCAATTGGTATTAAGTGAACTAACTCACTAATATTTTATTTTGATAACTCTTTTCTCACAATTCTACTGGGATTTTTTGCAAACTCGTAATGTAGAATCTTTAACATAATATATCATTCATAGATCATCATTTTCTTAATTAGATATATTGCAACAAAATAAACTCATAATATAATAAAGGGTTATTTACACGAAAGATCTATGTACTTTTCTCATTATGTCAATGTAGCCCTTGTACTTTTATTTTGTCAAATTTAAATTAAGTTATTTATATAATTTTTAACAATGAAAGCACTTTAGATATAAGTAACCCATTACAAATCACCCTTTTAGTCAATTCACCCAACTCATAGTCGAACTATTAAAAATTTTATTATCAACTTAGCATAAATTTTACTATAAGGACCAAACTGACACAATATTAATTGCTTTTTTTGATAATTAGAATGATAACTCTTAATAAAAAACCGCTGCACTCACTAAAGCGGGAAAAAAAAGGCAATAACATACCCTAAAAAAATCTAGACACCTACATCCACGCCAACTCCTGAATACCCAAAAAAACCTAGACGCCTATACCTATGCCAACTCCAGAAGCCAAAAAAAATAAAAATGGATCACATATTTCCTGGAATATATCCAAAAAGCACAATATCAATTGTACAAGGACTAAATAGATATAATAAAAATTTAAGAAGTAAATTAACATAATAAATAAAGTACAAAGATCTTTAGTGTAAATAATACTATAATTAATTTTTAAAAGAAACCATTAATAAATTAGGAACCTAAGTCCAAATAACTGTTTCAATTACTCGGACTCTTGACCGAACCCACTTTATTTACCATTTTTCTTTGACAAATAATATTGACACGAGCAACAAAAAGAATTTGAGGCCCCAAAGAAGAGATAGTGGCTAGTTGTGTGTGTTGAGAGAGAGAGAGAGAGAGAGAGAGAGAGAGAGAAAATGGGGAGGGGAAAAGTGGAGCTGAAGAGAATAGAGAACAACATAAGCAGGCAAGTTACCTTCTCTAAGAGGAGACATGGCCTTTTCAAGAAGGCCTTTGAACTCTCCGTTCTCTGCGACGCTGAGATCGCCCTCATTGTCTTCTCTGCTCGCGGTCGCCTTTACCACTTTACCAGCTCCAAGTATGCTCAACTACTCCTTCCTTTTCTTTTCTGATAATTAGAAAGAGAAGTTTTTCTGTAGTGTACAAGAGATAGTTCTTTAAAGACACGAGAATTAAAAGAATCGAAATAAAAACAAAGAAAGAAAAAGATATTATCCCCTATAAAATCCTGGAACATAGACAAAGCCAAGTTGTAGCTGCCTAGCTTTCCCTATAGTTTGTAATTGAGACGATGCCTTTAGAGATGGCTACATAACATGTAATAAGATCATTCTGGGTTTCGATCTGGGAATGACATTGGGAAAAAAACTGTTTTTCAGAAGTAATTGCGTCAAAAGTGTACAGGTATTTTTGTACGAAAAACTTAAGTTTTGCTCATACTTCTAATTCTACACCAAAACACTCTGTTTACGGGTCAAATACCCTCAAATCTTGAAAACAGTATTTTTTTCCCAAAAACACCGCATTTATACAAAAAATAAACTTAGACGAACAGGTTCAAACTCCAATAAATTTGATTTTAGGGTTTTCTGATGGGCTGCACTGCAATGAGAACCATCTAGGGTTTCTTTTCCTTTGTTCCCTTTCGTTCTATCTTTCTTTATAGAACGGGGAAAAAAAAAAAAAAAAAAAGTCTCAAAACTACAATGAATATATGAAAATAAAAAAGAAAAAATTATTCAAAATATATATTTAAATTTTTTTTGAAACTTTGAGTTCATCACATAATTAACGAGTGCGGACTTTCTTGAGCTACACTTAGGTGGAGGCACCGGCTTGTACTGAGAGCTTTCTTTCTAGTTATCGAAAAAATCACATAATTAACTAGTACATTTGTGTATACTAATAAAATGATTAGTGTATGCATTATAATTCATTTTTTTCAATTAAAATCCCCGATTTTGTAGGATTTGGATATACATTTTGATGCCACTTTTTATTTTCCTTCAATAATTACTACTTTTCTTCAAAAATGTTAGGGTTATTTATATTTTACTACTCTGACGTTTTTAAAAATAATAAAAATGACTCTAATCTTTTTGCATTATTAAAAAGATTCCTAAATTCTTGTTATATTAATAAAAAGGTCACTTTCCAACATAATGACCTTATTTTCTGTTGATAAAGTTGTTGTAGCAACTTTCTTTTAGTAATACTATAGTAAAATAATAAAATTACCCTTCAATACTTTTAGTATTTCCTTATAAGCACAAAATTCAAGATGTGTTGTGTAGAAACTATCTATTTTCACTTAATTTATTTAAAAAAAAAGGTTATTGAATGATATTTTTTTATTTTACTGTAGCATTAATAAAACAATAGCTACCACATTAGTTCTGTCAACGAAAAATGATTTCATCATGCCAGAGATGGGTCTTTTTATGAATAAGACAAAAACTTAGGGGCCTTTTTAATAATTCAAAAAAGTCAGGATCCTTTTATTATTTCCAAAAAATATCGGAATTCTAAAATATAAATAATCGAAAATGTTACATACAACTACATAAATGTTGTACAAAATCATTAACTGACAGAAACTGATATTAAAATACTTAATTTTTTGTAAGCTATAATAACATATGTATTAGATATATACTTATGGAGTTTTAGCTATTTTTTCTATGATGGAAATAATGTGATCTACCCTGAAAGATGTATATTTTCTTAATTTTCTGCAATTATATCATTATTATATGATTTATATCTTCATTACAAGATGTTTTCATTCACTTTACTTCTTTTTTCATTTTAGAATCTATATTTTTTAGGTTTTTATATGCAAAAATTGTTTTTACATAGGAGATGTTAATGACTTCACGTGTAAATCAAATGTGAATCCCCACATAGGAGTCGCAAGAAAAAAGAGATCAACGTATAAGCCTAGTGGGTTACTTTACGTACTGCCAATTAATTTTATGATGAAACTCTATTTGGACTTATATGTGGATATTGTGTGTGACAACTCCGTGGATCGGGTTTAAAGGCTCAACCAAGGGGAGTAAAGGGAGGGGGTAAGATTAATTTGTAAAGATTTTAAGACATTTTTACTCTTATTTTAACTATAAATTTCTTTACCCTTATCCCTTTACCCAATTGACAAACAAGGATAATTCATTTACTTCTCTTAATTTAACATATCCAAATAAGGATAGGATATTACCTTACTCTCCTCCTCTTTACCCTCCTTGACCCCGTTGTCAAACAAGGCATAAAGTGCTATTTTACCCCCTTGTCATTTGGGAACAAGAAGGGTTTTTTAATTTCTTTTTGGGTTTATTTATGAAGATATTTATGTTGTATTTAGAAACGAAAATAATTTTTATTTTCATTTTCAATTGTTTTTTCTATTTTTCATTTTGATTTTCCGACATAGGAAACTAGAAAATACATATATGTCATCTCAATTTCCCGAATTTTATTTATCAATAAAATATGATTATTGCAGTAATATAGGGAAGACCATAGAGAGATACCAACGTTGCTGCGGTGGCACCATTGGACCTCTTCAACAAGATAGCGCTCTTGCTTGTGACCTCCAGGTCTGTTTTCTTTGTATTTACCTTAATACTTTAATTTCAAATATCGGTGACCTCTTGGAAAGTTCTCGTATTGCACCCCTCAGGTTGAGGGTTTTCGGAAACAACCTCTCTTTAGGTTGCTACCATGAAGGAAGAAGGCTGCGTACATCCACCCCCTCTAGACCCTGCTTAGGCAGAAGCCCTTGGGGCACTGACAATATTGCTTCACTTTTAATATCAAATGTCAAAATATCATTTTTAATCTTGGTTTGGTTTCAGGTTGGGGGTTCTCAGAAACAGCCTCCCTTAAGGATAGCACCCTGAAGGGATAAGGCTGTGTACATCCCTTCCCCCTAGACCCTGCATATGCGGGAGCCCTTGAGGCACTAGGGCGGTTGTTGTTGTGGTTGGTGGTTGTTGTTTTAATCTTGGTTTAGTAGTAAAATACTACTAAAAATAAGGATATGCACCAAAAATCCTAGATTTATATTATATCCCTCAACTGTGCTTAAGGCTTGTTTAGTTTAGCTGTGAAAAAAAAAAAATTTAAATATTTTTTGCAAAAATACTTTCATAAAAAGTGTTTTTAATAAGGTTAACTTTTGTCAAAAAAAAGTTAACTTTTACTTCAACTTTTGCCTTTAGAAAACACTATTATTCTGCATGTATTGAGAGAAAGAAAACTTCTCCTTTTATTTAAAAATATATGTTCTTTCAAATTAAACACTCTTAAATCTTAAAAACTTACCTTTAAAAAGATTAGATCGAGCAGGACCTGTAATTGTCTAATGTAGGGACAAGTACTACTCATTTTGTCTCAAAAGTAATTGCCATCTTTATTTTTATTTTTTTGATGACTAATATGAAGACGACCTTGACTTAAGAAAGAGCTTGTGAGTTCTCATTCATTCTCCGTTGATATCTAGGCCTTGAGTAAAACATTTTCTTTTAGAAAATCTTTTTACAGAACTTTTTTGTTGGAAAATATTCTTTACTTCAAAATATTTGTATTTACAGCTAAAAATATTGGCTCATATCATAAATCTATATGGGAATCACGTTTGAGCAAATTGAGATTAGAGTGAGATTACAACAAAAAAAAAATATTCCTATAGAGGAGATTGTTTTCCCCTTGCACCAACGGAAGTCAATTTCCGCTCAAAGGAGGAAAACGTTTTTCATATTTGTATTTACTCTATAATAGTTGCAGGATGCCATGTTTCTATGCTGCCACGCTTCTCAAGTTGGGGACCTTGGACATAGCCTCCCGTCAGGGTAGCACCCAGAAGGGGGAAGGCTGCGTACATCCACCCCCAGACCTTACTTAGACGGGAACCCTTAAGGCACTGGGATTGTTGTTGTTATATTTATTCCATAAAGTTATGCAAAACAAATAATAGAATTGAAACAAAAAAAAAAAATAAAAAATTGTCAAAATAAAAAAAATAGGTATTACCATTTTGATTTTGACGCCTTCTTCTTTTCTGGAATTTCTAGGTATGAAATAAATTTATTTTATTTTCCTTCCTGACTGCTCTATTACATCGCAGAGCTGGAGCCAAGAGCTTTCAAGGTTGAAAGCAAAATATGAATCTCTGAAGCGTCAACAAAGGTATACATTTTATTTAGGGCATGTTTTAAAAATTATTTTCCCAGTTATTTATTTTAAATTTCAGTTTCGCTTAAACTATTAAAAATTAAAATATGAAATTTAGTTTCTCAAAATCATAAAAGTCTTGCCCTAATATATATATATATATATATATATATATATATATATATATATATATATATGGTGACATAACCAAGGAGGGCACCAACACGCCATCACCGGATCCCATTAGAACTCCGAAGTTAAGCATGCTTAGGCGAGAGTAGTACCAGGATTGATGACCTCCTGAAAAGTCCTCACCCTCAGGTTGGGGGCACTGGGAAACAGCCTCTCTTCAGGTTAACACCCTGAAGGGGGAAGGCTGCGTACATCCGCCCCGCAGACCCTGCATAGGCGGGAGCCCTTGAGACACTGGGTATGTTCCCTTTGCCTTTAGGGTGACATACTTATGAGAGGGGAGATCGTGTGAGGGGCGAATCCTGACCCTCCATTGTAATGGACGGCCAAGATTTATTGGACATTAAAAAAACAATAATTTACGGCTAAGATTTGTTGAGTATTGAAACAAAAAAAAAATCCCTCATGTACCCCTTCTCTCTTTTTTGCCCCCTGAAGGAATATGGGCCATAAATTTTTTTTTTCTTTTAATATTCAATAATAATGGACGGTCAGAATTTGCCACTCTTGCGCTCTCACTTTCTCGTAAGAACATTATTTTATATATATATATATAAAATTTCGTACAAGTACACAAGCAAAATTTGAATTAGAAGAAATGTATATATATGAAGCATACAGTTAGGTACAATACACGTCTGTGACAAAGACTAGATTTGATTCATAATAAAATATATTTACACGCTTTAATTCATGTGTCTGATTCACTAGGAGGGGCAAAGCGAAATACAGTAATTCTTGTATTCTAGATCATTAATCTCGTTACTGTTAAGAGTCGAAGCACTCTCCAACAGTGTAGTTATGTCCATTAGACTACATGCTTAGACCGATAACTGAAATCAAGCTACATAGTTCGAATTTTAGAAAGATGATAAGCTAATTCAAGTGAAGAAAAAAACTTACTATAAAGAAGAGATACACGACCTCTTTCGGTGTATTTTTGACACACTTTCATCTCTATGTAATTCATCTATATATAACCTATCTAAAGACTCATGTTGATTGAATAAAAACTCGCACATGAATGATATTAAATTCTAATTCATGAACTATGCTATGCATGAACTTAGGACGAAGAGTGAACCGAGGTGGTACATGGACTTACACGAACACATGTTCGTTTAATCTTATAAGTGAATGAACCTAATAATATTAAGTGCTGAATGAACCAAAGTTAACATCATAATTTTCTACAATTGCCAAGTTCAGCATCTATTTTTAAAAGGAACAAATAGATATAACAATTTCACTACTTGTTTAGTTGAACTCGAATTAAAATCTAAAGATTATGTATGCAGAGTCAATAACAAAAACTTATGTCTGAGTTAAGACAAAGAATAAATCAACATATAAGTTCAGTAAACTACTTCAGAAAACGCCCGATTACTGATTTTATAAGAAAATCTCATTTAATCTTATATGTAAACCTCACGTGTCGATTCCGTTAATTTCACATAAGATTATGCATGGTTGGTTCAGGCAGTTGCTGGGAGAGGATCTGGGGGCACTAAATGTGAAAGAGTTACTGAATCTTGAAAAACAGCTTGAACAAGCTCTCACACAGGCCAGGCACAGAAAGGTACATTTATTGTTGAGGACTCCACACGTGAGTCTATATAATAGAATCCCACATTTGAGTCATAAAAGTGAAGAAGTTAATTTATAGGTCTAGTAAGTTACTCCACCTATCACCAATTACTTTTAGGATAGAAACCCACTTGGGCTTATATACCAATCCCATGTATGTGCCAATTCCGTGGGTCAAGCCTAAAAAGACCCGTTAAAATTTAACATTTCATTGCTACTCTTTATCTCAATTTATTCCAAAACTAGATAGGGTGTACTTTTGGTTCATCTATTTTCCTCTTATCTTTTTTTAGGTTATCTGCTATAGAAAGATCTGTATACTTATCTTTTATAATGACTAAAAAAAATTAGCAATACAAATCAACTAGTATTAGTAGGTATGTTGACAGTGATCGGTCATGATAGTGGAGTGGATAATGGTGGTGTCAAGCAACAACGATGGGCAAAAGCGGTGGAAGTCAACGTAGATCATATTAAAGATTTAAGACTAGCATAATTTTTTTGAAATATTTTCACAAATAAGTTGTGAAAGATTTCGAGTTCTACATCTTTGTTTGTTTAGTTATAGAGTAACATTTCACAGTTTTAAACTGTTAAGAAATTAAGCTAAAAATTGTCTAATTATATTTTAATATATCTAAGAACAAACGGTATATGTGTCAAATTGATATAATCTGATTAAAAATATAATACAAATGATTTTTTATTTTTTTTGAACATTTAATACAAATGATTACGTTTTTATTAGTTAATAATTGATATATCTGATAAACAAATTCAGCATATGGTTTAAGTATCAATAACTTTACTCGTATGAAAACAAGTAGCAGAGGAAGAAGAGGAGAGTACAGAAGAAGAGAAACATATAAGTTTATAGAACATACCTGTGAATTTTTAGGGTTTAATGAGACTGTAACCACTGCAAATCCAGATCATCTCTGAATGATCAACTGAAATCGATGCACAATCTCGATTTAGAGCGTAAAATCTTCATAGCACATACCTGAATTTCAAAGTTTAATCGGGATTGAAACTCCTGATCATCTCTGAATGATCAATTGAAAATCGATGCACAATGCCGATTTAGGGCCTACACAGAAGAAATCAACTATAAATGCGATCAAAATCAGAGGAGGCACAGAGGCATTTGCAGCACACATACCTGTGATATCTTAGGTCTTAATCGCGAAATCAAGATCATCTTTGAATAATCAATTGAAAATCGATGTATAATGTCGATTTAGGGCGATTAACTGAAGAACTTAACGATAAATGCGATCAAAATCTGAGGAGGAACAGAGACATTTGCCGCGCACATATCTGTGATGTCTGAGGTCTTAATCAGGATTAGAATCGCCGAAATCGAGATCATATTTGAATAATCAATTGAAAATCGATGCATAATGCCGATTTAGGGCGTAAAAGAGGAGGAGAAAAACGAAGTAACCGTCAATGCAATCGAACGAGAAGAAGAACAGGAAAAGCAACATTTACAGTGGAAAGTAATTGTGAACTTTTGGAGATTAAACTGTGAGAAATCAAAGCAAATTAGGGCTGAGTTGCAGTGAAAATATCAAAGAGAGAGAATCCTGTTGACTTTTTGTTCCCCGATAGTTAACGAACACCGCGTGCAGAAGAGATCTACGTTAACCGTATAGAAACGGGGGATAAAAGATAGAAAAAATCGAGATTATGAAAAAGGGTGAGTTTGACCCTATAGCAAACTTGCCTTTGGTTGTGAGCTCAATTTGGCTCGATAACAAGGTTGGCTTAATTCGACTAACGAATTGTGAAAGCTCATGAATAGTTTCAAACTCTAACATGTTGTAAATACAGACACAACTGATGACTGAGCAAATGGAAGCCCTACGCAAGAAGGTAACTAATGAGTTCATTAATTTTTTTTTATTTTATCTCTTGATTTGGATTGTATTTGATTTTTGCTTCTCGATTTCTCGCGGTCGATGTCATCTTTTCTATTTTCTATATTGATATTGAGCATCAAACTCAACTATAAAATACTTATTTTCCGTCCAATAACCATTTCTATGGACATGCAGGAGCGTCAGCTCAGTGAATTCAACCTTGAACTCAAACAACAGGTTCTTCTCGTATTAATTTTTTCCTCGTTATGTTACTTCTTATTTAAGTAACCAAATTAATTACTCTGAGTGAACTTATACACTCTAATATATTATGTATAGGTATGCGATAAAACCAGACTTCATAATATAATTAACTTTAGAAAAAGACCATTAATAAATCGGTTCTTAAACGACTGCTTGAGTTACTTGATGTCTCGACGAGTCATGGATTTCAGGTAGGGGAACAAGGACAATATGGAATGATGAGGCAAGTACTACAAGGCTCGTGGCCACAGTCAAGCAACACTATGTGCGGCTTTGCTTGTGACTCTTCCTCTTTGCAACCTTACAAGCCTGAGCCCGTCCTTCAAATTGGGTACTCTCTCTCTTTGCCTTTCTGTATCCCTCCTCCTATTTTTCTTATCAGCAAATTAATTATTTCAAAAGTTTAAGCTAATCTATAACTGTTGGAATGACTTTATACTTTACCATGCCCTCGTACAATTATTCTTGGGTCTTCACTAATTAACTTAACTTTTGAAATAATTGGTTCCTTCACATGGTATCAGAGCTTCATTGACCAATATATCACGTGTTTTGTTGATTTATAAGAGGTCCATAGATAAACTTAAGTAGAGTCTCATCTTAAAACCAATTGACATTAGATAAAGTAACCCACAAGATTAATATGTTAATCTCTTATCTGCCACTAACATGAGATTCTGAGTAGACTCAAATGTGAAGTCTATACATGTTCGAATCACAATAATTTTGACTCTTAGTATAATATAATTTTAACAATAAAAGTATATGAAATGCGTATGTGTAGTATCCGCCTCTGCTGGCATGGATTTGTATGGCCCACTCGACTAGGGGGTAGACGAGTTGAGTCAAGCCTTGTTCGAATTCAAACTCTTATCAAGCTTTCAAACCTTTCTTTGACCTCTGTCCGATA
Source organism: Simmondsia chinensis (assembly GCA_018398585.1). Lineage (NCBI taxonomy): Eukaryota > Viridiplantae > Streptophyta > Magnoliopsida > Caryophyllales > Simmondsiaceae > Simmondsia > Simmondsia chinensis. Next base: position 3,013,963 of record JAGTTD010000007.1, on the reverse strand, counting down.
ACATTTTAGTGTATTCAATACTCGAATAGGCTCAACTCGTTAACCTTATCATGCCAATTCAAGCACGTTATCAAGTTGAATCAAGCTCACAAACAAGTTGGGCTTAGTATCGAGTCAAGATGACTATCAAGTTGAAAATTTCAAGTCATTATCAAGCCATTATCAAACCATTTTTTAAGCTAATACTAGTTAATGAGATCTCAACAAGCTTTTATAAAGCCCTTAAATAAACCCTTAACGAATTGTTCGCAAATGTTACCGAAGAGCTCCTATAACAAACACAAACAAGCCATTATCAATTTCAAATACGAGTAGTTTATTAAATATCCTATTATGTTCATTTACACCACTTAGACTCGACCAATCAAAATTTACAAACATAAAGGCTCGACTAAAACAATGCCATAAATAAACTCATGCCGTACCCGATAAGAATTAAATCTTAAATATCAAACCGAGCTCGAAAAGAGGTTTAAAGACGCTAAGATTGAAGTGTGTATCTTGAACGTTAACAGGTGCCCACCCTATGGAAACCAAGAGGAAGAAGGGCCATCAAATACAAGGGGTTCGCCCACTGAGCTCAACTTCCCACAATCCTGGCTGCTTTAATTTTATTTTTTTTTCTTTTTTAAGTTGAAAAAACTTATTTTTATGTTTTTTATTAAAAAAGAAGAATGAGATTCGAACTCGGGCCATGGTCAGATAATCGTGAATTAATTACCATTATATCAATCCTTTAATTTTTGGCATATTGGATTATAGATGAATCAAGTCGAGTCTGAATTTTCTGGGCTTGATTTTGATCATGAGTACGATTGTTGCAATTGAGCTTAAATTTGATTATGCAAGCTTTAATCTCAGTTCGGGTTTAGTTATACAGTACTTGTTAAAAATTAGGACCAATGAATCAAAATAGCAGGCAACCCGTAAGAGGGGAAAAAACGCAAGCCACCAAATTTACATGGCCCGACAAAAACCTAGATCCACTGTACCTAAGAAACAGCACAGAAGATAGTTTACAATGGTCAATTGAACTCACACAATCTTACTGCGTGTACATGGCAACCTAAGAAGCTCCAGCGCGCTACTAAATCAAGAACAAATCAAACTTCGTACATAAAAAAAATATTTTCCCCCCTAAAATGTGTTTTTTTCGGCGGAAGATATCTTTCTGAATTTGAGGATTTTTTGCCGACAAAGAAAGGTGTTTTTAACAGAAGCAAAAAAATCATGCCGGTCCTTTATTAAAAGTACTCTTTATAAAGTATTTCTGTAAAAAATAATTCTAAAAAAATTAATTTTCGTACTTCTATCAAACAAGTCGTCAAATGTAAATATTTACAACCATACCCATTTATAAGGAAACTAATTTCGAATACTTATATCTGTTAAATCATCAAATTTTAAAATAAACCGAGATGGCCTAATCTCCCAATGAAATTTCCAATATGCATAGCAACAACAATTTTGTACATTTAATGTAGGGCAAAATGTTACATCCATACATTAACTTCAAAACTCCCGTACTAGCGAATTAGAGAACTCACCTTTCAAGGTGCAGATATGGGTAATAGTCAATTGCATAACAGTCAATTCATGTTGGCGGAAATGGTCGAAATCTCCTTTCCGGTAATCCAATAAAGAGATTGGTCTCGACATCGGAGATTTGGCTATTTGTATCCTCGGATGGTGAATCTTCATTTCCTTGGTTTGATGATGTCTCCTTTGTTTGTTCACTAACCTGCCACAACAATCCCTTCTTTAGCGTGTTTTCGTTTACGTGGCGGTCGGAAGAATGATTTTATAACCTAAGACATACCGCTCATAGAAATGTTTAACCCGAAACATGGAATTTTTATAGAGTTGCTTGATACAAAAGTGCTAAAACTTTTAACCCTAAAAAATATCTCATTGTATGCATGCAAATATCAAAATACTAAGGTGATAAAATATTCAAATCTTAGGGTACATAAGCGATAAATTTACTCAATAAATTGGTGTGAAAGACAATCTCGAGCTTTTTTTTTTTTTCTCTCTCTTCAAATAGGTAAAGATCAGAACCTTAGGGCATCCATCTCCTACAAGGGACCCCTAAGGCATCAACCCAGGCAATAGAAAGACAATCTCAACCATACTAAAAAGCTATGCCAAGGGCAGAAAACACAACGCAACAAAGACCCAACAAGTCTCCGTTCTTTTCTTTTTTTCCTGTCCAACTTAGAGAGTCCAAAGTGTCACAGTTATGAAGCGCCCAAGCGTGAACCAATTCTCAGTAAAATAACATAAGCGCAATTGTAAAAGTGGAAAGTTTCCAACTAGACCTATATGACTAGTCAAACTCCACATATCCATCCAACAAGAGATTGGGCCGTTACAAGTCATACAAGAATAAGGAGATTACCATTGCGATTCATAAATAATTTTAGATATTTTCCAGTTTAATGGGTCCAAAGTATCAGTGTACTTAGTTCCTAGCGATAAACAAGTCTCACTAATGTAACATATTCTAAATTGAATAGTTATATAATGACCTAGTCCAACACCAGTATAACACAATCCACAAAAGTAAAAGGTACCCAACTGGCGCAAAATAGATCACTTAAGCTTAAAAGGGGAAGGCTTTGTTACTCTAGTACATGATAAATCACTAATCAGTTGGTCAAACTCCATAGATATATCAAGTACGAGATTGGACCCACAAAATGAGGACCAGATTTCAGGTTAGGGCAGTGTGAAGAACTTCCCTACTCCGCAGAGGGCGTATCAAGAAATATCAATTGCATCAAGAGCTCTTTGTTCTTGTCTTCGCACTTAAGATCCTACTAGGCGCTTGGTTTGTTAGATTTTATCACCATAGGGTTGTCTTGTATTTCCTATCTCAGTTTTTTTCCCCCCTCGGGCCCCGCCTTATCAGGTGCGACCTAATTTATATTTGCTAATTATAGGAAAAAATGAGACTGGACCGTCACGAGTCAAATAACAAAAAGATAAGGAATTTACCTTCTGGGAGAGTCTGGCATGCTCAGCAGCTAAGGCTTTTTCCTGATTTCAGTTTAAGAAGTTAATCAATAGCTAAGACTGATTAAACAACAATCATCTTGTCACGAAGGACTCTTTATGTAGGACATGTAGTCCTAAGAGTTTATGGAGCAACTGAACTGCTAGAAATCTAAATAGATGGGCCGAAAACACTAATATGCGCAGGCACCTTCAAGCAGTCACAAATTTTGATTCGTAAGAAGTTACGGAGCCTTTAACCTATCAAATTGGAGCCTTCAGACCGAACTATGCAACCTTAGCTGCTGACTCTGCCTATTTTGCATGAATCCGGCCTCTAAACGTGTTTTTAGGCCACTTTATGTTTTGTGGTTAATTTAGTGACATTTTCATAATTTTGCATTTTTAGGGTTTTCTTCTGTTTTGCTCATTCTGTATAGCTGGTTGTTTTATTGATTCATCAAATTCTCAATACAAAAGCCCTAGGTATTTTCTCCCTTATTGGTGGATTCTGAGTTGTTCTTCGATTTTTGACGTGTTCAAATCGATTTCACATTTCCATTCTGCATCAATTTTATTACCTTTTCTATAAGCAAATAAATTTTTGACATGTAAAAATTAAATATATCGATACATAAATTAGGTACATATAACATTACTCGTTTGTATTCTCTCTTCATTCATTCACACAAATTAGTGGGAATATATCGAGGGCATTGAGAGTATTATAAAACAACTTATGATAAATCCAAGATGCCCGAACTCTTCAAGCCCGAGAGGCTACTATTTCTGTAGAAGGCTTAAATTTTTCGTTTTTTTTAAAAACGATTGTTTTTTTAATATGTTATTAGAGCCTTTTTGATCAAGAAGCTACGAGTTCTTATCTCCACTGCCCACACTCTTGGCATTAATGCAATTGAAGTATAAAGTACGAGCTGAGACTATAAATTTTCTACGCTTCAAGCCCAATCAGCATTTGCGCGAGGGGACGTTTGAAAGCTCAAACTATTATTGGACCTTCATCTAATAGCATACGCCTTCATAACAGTTTGATCGTTGATTGTTGAAAGCCCGCTCCTACTTATTTGGGTTTTTTTTTTTTTTTGGGTTAAAAATATAGTTCCATTCTTAATCGTTACACCATAGAATTTGAGAAGCGCAACCGATACACTTAAATTCTACAGAATTTGGATGTCGTTAATAACTCGACATAGCAGTCCAGTAAGAATCATATATCTAAATCGTAAGTAAAACGAGATCAAATATGTAAATATAGTGGGATATTCCACTTAATGTCAATTAGTATTAGGACGAAGCTTGCTTGAGTTTATACATGCTCAAAACAACGTACCTTTTCCTTCAGGAGCCTTATCTGCTCATTGTAAACATGAGTCTGAAATATATAATAAGAAAATAAGTTAAATTTCGCCAAAAAATAATATTTTTCAATGGAAAATTTCTCTCAAATTTGTGTTTAAAAAAGGCATATTTTGACGAATTTTATGGTCACTTTTGAGCTTCTTTATGTAATGCCCGATTTTTCTTTTATAATGGGTCATATGCCAACAGAGCAAAGAATCCACCCGGTTTTGTACGTGAATAATATACTCCCTTAGGGTTTCGGCGAGTTGTAACTTGGACATGTGAAGAAACCATATACTCTACAGCTCCACGAACGTAAGTATAATTGGACAAATCACGTAAACCTTGTTTCTTTTTTTTTTCTTTTTCTTTTTTTACTTATTGAATTTTCATTATTCTTCTGCTTCATTTCCTAGCAACCACAAACCTTTCTTGCTCGGATTTTGTTCACACTTCTCTCCAACTGAGATTCCAACCGTTGCAGTTCTTCAATGGTGCATGCTGCTAATCCATCTCCAAGAAGTCGCCTAATTGAGTTTCAAAACGAGGAAAAAAGAAATTTTTTGAAACAAAGCGTAAGAAATAGCACAAACGAGCTCCATAAATCAACAAAGAAACACCCTAACGGTGAATTCAAGCATAATTCAAAGGTTAGATTCAGTTATTTACCTTTTTGCAGCTTCAAGCTCCTCAATCTTCTTAACCAAACTTGTGGTTTGTTCTTTAAGATTCTGTAATCATAATTAAGAAAAAATAATGTAAAAAACTTCATCGTTTGCTTACTTGTAAGTATCGATGCTACAACTAGTTCTTCAGTGTAACTATACAAGGATACTGTGACTAATTTCACATGTAAGATTGACTTATAAGATAATCAGTACTCTCATCATATACGCTAGCACATACATACATGCCCAAATGATGTGTGGTACTCAACAATACCAATACTACAAACCTATATCTACTGAAAACACTATTGAAAATTGTGATGGTAACTTGATTCATGCATCACTTGAAATTAGAATTATTTCACTTATTAGGTTAATTGAACACATGTCCATGTACCACATTTTTTAGATCGACAATGTTTATAATACAGGTTCATGAATCGAGATATTTAGTGTCATTCATGTATAAGCAAGCTTGTAGGGATGAATGTGTGTGGCAGTTATACACCAACTTGTAACAAGTTTTCTTTATTTGAGTTAATTTATCATCTTTCTAAAAATCCAACTTAATATCTTGTTTTTGGTTATCAATCATGGACGTGCAGTCTAGTGGATCTAATTACACTATTGCAGAGCGTTACTCTCCACAAGCGCTCCCACGTCACATGTTTAGAATTCAAAGGTCGGGTGTAATTATTTTTTAATGAAAATAAATACAAGTCATTAAATACTGGATTAGCAAAAAATGAAAAGAAAGTAGATGTAAAATCGACTATTGCATCTTTTGGTCCATGGACAAAAAAAGTTACATGGAAAATTGATTGATTGACTGAGAGAAAACACTTGGATTTGACGTCACAGAATGTCGGTGTCATTACTAGACACGCTACATATAAAGCTAAGACTTTGCTTGCGCGTTCATGGAAAATATGAAGGCTTAGATGATAGTGGGCCAAGAACCCTATTTTTGGAACGGCCTCCATAAAATACTTTAATTTTAATTCAGCCACAGTCAACAAAAATTTTACTTTTGGCAAGTAAATAGGATAGCAGATAAAATAAGGAATTCTTATCGTAAGGTCTAAAAATTATTAGGTTTTTTTATCACTAAACCAAGATCTCATTAGCCTATTAAGGAACACCCTAAAGCTGACCATAGCTCAACAAAAGCCCGATGATCAAGTCATTACTCGTTGGGTCAAATACTAGCTTGAAGGCCTGTTTTGGGCCTATGCCCATCTGATGAAATTTTTTCTTCACATGTAGCTAGGGTTTCCTTTGTGTGGTTATAAAATCTTGCTAAGGGTTTGGAAATAATCCGTGAATGGGCAGAAATTCTTTATACTCTTCCCAAAAATAGTGAAAATCTCTGCCATCCCGTGAAAATAGGCACAATTGGCCAAAACATGTAAATTTTGTGTTTTTTTTTTTTTTTTTTCCTATGAATGTTTCGTCATTCTTTTGGTTCATTTCCATTATATAATTCTAGTAGCAACTCAACCCCAACTCGGATAACTTACTAAATTCAACTTTTTTTTCCAGAGGGGGGGTGGTTGTACCTGTATGTTTTCTTCAGTTAATTTTTCCTTTGGTTGATTCTCTTTTACATGCTTTTGATAGCGTTCTATCATCTCCTGCATGCTGCAATCTCATAAACGAAAGAAGAAAAAACATTAGAGGATTGCGATATTTCCCTTTTGGTTTTTAAATTTGGGTTTAAGACTCTAAAAGCTGGATTGTGGGAACAAATTTTTCTTGTTTTTCATTTTATTTAGTTCTTATTCGAAGAGGTCAACAATATGCATCGAAGTATGTTGTAATTTGTAACTACCCATTTCGTCATTAAAACTCAAACAAAACAATGCTTCTTTCCTATGCAACTTAACTTTTTATTCAATAGATAAGGAGCAAAAAAGCTCACAGCACAAAGTAGAGCTCACCTACAGAAAGTAGGATCCCGGAAACAAAAGGAACAAGAGAAAAAAGAACATAAAAACAAAGAAGTAGTAGTTAACCCCCAACTCCTCTAGCATCCACCGGCATCGCTACTTAAAAGGATACTCGGATACCAGTTAAATCCTCGATAAGGAAGATTACGCTTCTACATGCTAATGATTATTATTATATGGTGGGGGTGTTGTCTCTAGGGATTTCAAGAAACAAACATGTATTATTAATTCCTCCATGATTGTAGAGTTTATTGCTCTGGTTTCTGCTTGTAAAGAGGTAGAATGACTAAAGGATCTTTTGTTTAATGCTCCTTTGTAGCATAAGCCAACATTACCTATTTCTATCTATTGTGATAGTGAAGCTATTCTTTCAAATGCATAAGAGTGATTGAAAAGTTCGGACATATTAGTATGAGACATAGCTATGTGAAACAACTCATGAAAAATTAAGTGACCACTGTGGACTTTGTAAATGCAAGTCAGAATCTAGCGGATCCCTTCATGAAAACCTTGCTAGAGACTTGGTATTGAATACGAGTGAAGGGATGGGTTACAACACAACAATAATTACGACAACAAAAAATCTAGTGCCTCGAAAGATTCCCGCCTAAGCAGGGTCCGGGGAGGTGTACGCAGCCTTACCCCTTTGGGTGTCACCCCCAAGGAAGGCTATATCCGGGGACCCCCAACCTGAGAATTGTGAAAGGATGGGTTAAACCCGTCAATTTTAATCACCCATGATGGACCCACGCTTAGTACAACGCCATGTCTTGCGTTCAATGAGAAAGTTCCATCTTCCGTGCGATTGCAAGCACTAAAAGTAAGATTACATCCCGGGTGTAGTGCTTGGTAACCTATGACAAAGGGAAAAGGAGCTCTTAATGGACCCAAGAAATTATTGAATGTCGTGTTGCAGGGGCATGATCAATGGTATCTAACTAAATGAGAGTGAAGTTTGGCCACTTCAACGAGTATTTTTTAATGATATGGGTTTAACTTTATTACACTCATGAAGGGTATGGGACACAAGGCCTAAAATGTGTCAGTCGAAGTTGAGGTGTGTTAAGGGGAGTAAGTCTTGTATGTGGAGACATATGTGGTTAGTCAAATGGACTCGTATGGTTCAAAGGTTAGTCTACCATTACGCTCCGACTAATTACGATGTGTCTTCACTAAGTGATGGTTCAATCGGAAGACACTTTCATTTATGCATAAAGACTTCCTTTTATTTCGAGATTATGTATAATTTGTATGAAAATGTGTGTATTTTGAAAATGATGAGGGATTTTTAGTGTATTTTCAAAATAAAGTGTTTTTGTTAGGTTTATGTCTCAAATTACTTGTTTTTATGTTTATGGGGTTGCCATCGGGAGGGAAGCCCGACCGATCGGGTGATTAAGGAAAGATTCGGGATTTTTTACGCAGTTAGAGGGCCGATCGATCGGCCGGTTTCGATCGATCGGGACCTCCCCGGCCTGCGCCTATAAATTAGGTCGTAGGGTTTCGTCATCTTTATCCAATCAAAGTGTGAGGCGCCACCAGAGGTGATTTCGTAATTCCTCTAATTCAGATTTTGAGTGCTACGAGAGTTTAGAGAAAGTGATTGTAATTCTTTCATAGATCTCGTTCAGAGGAAGTGTCGTTGTAATTCTTCCATTCAATATCAATAAAGAATCTCCATCTCCGTCCGTGGTTTTCTCCCCTCTCGATTGTAGAGGGGTTTCCACGTAAATATTGTGTGTTCGTGTTTGTTCTTTCTTTCTTTCTTCATATATTTGTTTACTTCTCGTTTGTGTGAGTCATATTATTTGAATCGAATCAAGTTATCAGGGTTTTCACGCTTCCGCATCAAGATTACCCTAACAAATTGGTATTAGAACCCTATTTATTTCGATTTGATAATATGACGTCCGCAATTAGATCCGAAGTTGAGAAGTTGGTGGTCAAAGGAGCTTCAATTTATGGCAGGTTCGCGTTAAGGGCCTCTTGACTCAGAATGGCTTGAAGAAAGCTTTAGATGGGAAAGAGAAGAAACCAGAGAATTTGACAGAAGCACAGTGGGAGGAGTTAGATGAGAAGGCACTCACAGCAATTCAGATGTGTCTTACCGATGACGTTTTGACAGAAGTTCTGAAAGTGAAGACCGCTAAGGAATTGTGGAAGAAATTGCAGGATATGTTTTGTTTCAAGTCTGTCTCCAACAAACTCGCAGTTAAGCGCCGGTTGCTCACGATCCGTATGTCAGAAGGTACGTCACTTAAGAATCACGTCAATGAATTTAATTCAATTATTCAAGATTTGAAAGAATTGGATGATGTTCCTAAGGATGAAGATCAGGCAATGTTGTTGTTATGTTCTCTCTCTACTTCATATAAGGGTTTTGTTGAAAGCATGATTTATGGGGGTAGACAAACCTATTTTTGGATGAAGTTAAGAGAAACCTATTAAATAAAGAACGAGTAGTTAAAGAATTATCTGATTCTGTTTATAACTCAGGTAGTGGTTTATGTGTAAGGGGGAGAACTGAGTATGATCACAGTGAAAACAAGTCTAAGTCTAGGTATCAAGACCTAACTTGTAACTACGGTCATAAGAAAAGGCACATTGAGAAAGACTGTTACAAGCTTAAAAGAAAACTTGAAGCAGATAACAGGTCTGATCAGAGATCCATAGCAGCTAGTGTTGTGGATGGTGAGAATGAAGATCTTTTACTGTCTATGTCTGAACCTCAGTCCAATTTGAGAGATAGTTGGATTTTGGATTCGGGTTGCTCCTATCATGTCGGTCCCAACCGAGATTGGTTTTCCACGTACGAGTCAGTTAGAGGTGGATTTGCTTTAATGGGTAATAATACTTCATGCAAAGTTCTGGGTATAGAAACAATTCGTTTTAGGATGCTCGATGGCACTATCAGGGTTTTGGGCGATGTTCATCATGTTCCTGATTTGAAGAAGAATCTCATCTCTTTAGGTACTCTTGAGTCTAAAGGGTACAGGTACACAGCTGGAGGTGGAGTTTTGAGGGTCGTTAAGGGTGCATTGACAGTTATGAAGGGCAGAAGGTTAGGTACTCTGTCTGAGCTTGTCGGTTCCACAGTAGTTAGATCCGTTGCAGTATCTTCATCATCCTTGCTGTTGACAGAACTAGAGATCACAAATTTAGGACGTTTGAGATAGGATCATTCAGGTGATAGGGGTCTGTCTGAGCACAGTGTAAGGGGCTTTTTGTGTGGTCAGTCTGGTGAGTCTTCGTTACTATCTCCACAGAAGATGTCATCAGTTGTTTGTGATTCAGGTCAGGTGAGTAAGCCAGAGGGAGTTCAATTAAGTGACACAGTTCAGCAGCAGGTGGCTGTTTCAGACAATGTGTCAAGAGCCAATTCAGAGCAGAAGAAGATAGGCATTGCTGATAACCTCTCAGATATGTTCACTCAGTTTTTACCTAGCAGGAAGTTCAAGCTTCGCTCGGACTCGGTTAGGTTTTGTGTTTCGTTGAGTTAACCCCGTGTGTGGGGTGTTTAGTGGAAAAGGTGGAGGAAATTCTTTTATGTATGTAATTTGAGCCAAGGTGGAGATTTGTTAGGTTTATGTCTCAAATTACTTGTTTTTATGTTTATGGGGTTGCCGTAGGGTCACCGATCGATCGAGAGGGAACCCCGACCAATCGGGTGATTTAAGGAAAGATTCGGGATTTTTTACGCAGTTAGAGGGCCGATCAATCGGGACCTCCCGGGCCTGCGCCTATAAATTAGGTCGTAGGGTTTCGTCATCTGTATCCAATCAAAGTGTGAGGCGCCGCCAGAGGTGATTTCGTAATTCCTCTAATTCAGATTTTGAGTGCTTCGAGAGTTTAGAAAAAGTGATTGTAATTCTTTCATAGATCTCGTTCAGAGGAAGTGTCGTTGTAATTCTTCCGTTCAGTATCAATAAAGAATCTCCATCTCCGCCCGTGGTTTTCTCCCCTCTCGATTGTAGAGGGGTTTCCACGTAAATATTGTGTGTTCGTGTTTGTTCTTTCTTTCTCCGTATATTTGTTTACTTCTCGTTTGTGTGAGTCATATTATTTGAATCGAATCAAGTTATCAGAGTTTTCACGCTTCCGCATCAAGATTTACCCTAAGAGTTTTGAACGTCTATTTGATATATTTCGGTTTAAATATGGTGTGAGTCGACACATGCTAAGTGTGTGTCAACACACAAGCTTACGGAACCCAGAGGCTGGGTCTGTGTGTCGACACATAAAACTCTGTGTCAACACACAGACCCTATGTGTCAACACAAAAAGCAATTATGCCCATTATCTTTCGTTGGTTTTTGTGATTTTTTGAAAATTAGTTTAATATATTTTAAAGGATTATGTCCCTTGCCAAAAAATCATGTTTGAGAAGACGTGTCTCTTCTCAAGAGCTACATGAATTTTTATAAATAGCCCACCAAAGGCATTTGTAAAGGACTTGAAAAAAGATGTGAAAACAAACTTGTGAAAACATCATTCTCTCATTCTTTGGGTCTTGGTTATCCATCCTCTCTTTGTTTTTGGGTTTCATTCTATCCCTTAAAACTATTTCGGTATCCATGAAATAAGTCTCAAGGAAAATGGTTTGCTAAATGCCTTGAATCCTGTGACTGATTTTGATACCTGTTTAATATTTCCCTAACAGCGTACATCTTACCTCTCCAAACCCTGCTTTAGTGAGAGCCTTTTGTGGCACTAGGCTTGTTCTTGTTGTTGTTGTTGCTGCTGGTGGGGAGAAACAAAAGCACTGGAATTTATGTGGTTTGACTTAAACTCTACATCTATGGAAGGGGAGCAAAATAATTTCCATATTTCGAGAATAGTATGGGAGGCAATTTTCTGTGGTATACATCAGCCAACACAACCTTATGTGTATATATAACCACACCAAAAATCCTAGTGCACCATGGGTTTGAATCATATCGGCTCGACCTTCAATTTCATAAAACAAGACCCATTAAACCAAGCTACACACCTATGCGCAACAGATGCTTAGCATCATTACAAAGTAAACACATAAAAAGACAACGTTCACAAAACCCACCCACACTAGTCAAAAAACAGAAGCATCTATTACATAAATATTGCCGAACTAAAATACCAAAAATATGTCTAGCTGTACTGTATATTTACTATCAATATACTAAGTAACTGCCCAATTTCCTAGTCAATAAAATGCATTCGTTTAGTTGCCCCACTGACTCCAAGTCCTAGCTTTATCACATCAGTAGTTGTAAAAAGGAACATACCCAGTGCCTCAAGGGCTCCCGCCTACGCAGGGTCTGGGCGAGCGGTTGTACGCAGCTTCCCCCTTCAAGGTATTAACCTGAAGAGATGTTGTTTCCCAGTGCCCCCAACCTGAGGGTGAGGACTTCCCAGGAGGTCACCCATCCTGGTACTACTCTCGCCCAAGCACGCTTAACTTCGGAGTTCTAATGAGATCCGGTGACGGCGTGTTGGTGTCCTCTTTGGTAGTTGTGCTGGCAAATATTGGCTATCTTTTTGTTTTTTATAATTAACAACCAAGGTTCACGAGTATAAAAAGGGCAAGCTCACCGAAGTGGGGCCCAACAAAGCCAAAAATCGAAAGAGGTGACAATAAGAGCACCAAAAACAGGCAACTACGGCCTATTCATACATCGCAAATGACCAATAGAACTAACTAAAATAGCGGCCGGGATCCATTCCAAGATTAATGCAACCAATATTCCTTGCAATTTCTTCAGAACAGCGAGGAAGCTCTTCACACTATGCTTTAATCCAGAAGTCCGTCCTCAACTTGGTGCTCCAAGACGTGTCGTCATCATCCCACTGACCATCTTACCCCCAACACAGCAAGAGAGTCATTGCTCAAAGAAATCCTTCAAACAATGTGACGCTACCCAACACGTGGTTCAGTGCAGAACCGAGGATTTGGGCATGTCAACTTTTTTTTTTGGTTAATATAACACTTATTTTTAATTTGAAAGATTATCACCTAGTCATTATAAAAAGATATACATCTTTAATATGCATATCTAATTTAAACACTTAAAACATTCAATTATCATGGTTTGCTGGCATTGACATGATTTGTATATATTCTTGCAATCAAATAAGAATTTTCTGTATAAAACTCTTTCAATTTTTACAAAAAATCGTCAAATTTTTGCACATAACACCTAAGTGATAAGATATTAAAATATCAAGATACCTCAAAATATATATATATATATATATATATATATATATATATATATATATATATATATATATAACTTTGAAAATTGTCGGATATCTAAATAATAAATGCTAAGACCTCAAGGTAACTAACTGATGATTTTCCTAATTAAAAATAAGTTGAGATTTAACTAAAGAGTGTTAATACTTTTTACCATTGAGTTGTAATATATAACTAGATCATAATATTATGGTAAGTAAAGTATATGTATATGTTAAGTATATGTGAAAGATAAATATATCTCTCCAAACTAAAAGAAAAATATAAAAAGTCTCAGCCAGAAACACAATTTAAGCAATATATAATCCTTTTTTCAAATAATTAGCGACAAAGTCGCGATACAACAGGCACCTTGTACAAACGAGACTTGATTCAACCCGTAGCAAAATAGAAAACAAAATAAAGACAAGAGAAAAAAAAACATACCACAGACCAGGTAAACAGGATTACAGGACAAAACACAAGCAAAACCACCAACAGAGACTAAAAGACTACTACCTCTTCTGAACAGTGTGAACCCAAAAAAAGGGAAAGATCCAGTGTACCAGAATTAGGGCTAAGATTAACAAGGAAACAGATTGACCAATACCCTAATTCGTCATGGAAATGCAATATATAAGCCTTAAATGGCAATTGTGTGCACTTTCCTCATAATTTGGTAAATATTTGCCATTAATATTTATGTGAATTATGTTTTAAATTTTTAACAAAATTTACCAGATTTTAATGGAGAACACGCAGTAATAAAATTTCAAATAATGATAACATATTTAATTATAAATCTTTAAATATAAATTGCCTTTAATTATTGTCACGATGACAACCATAGTACAATTGCCCATTCATTTTCCACTAATGTTTGCCTGCAAACACATAGTACAATTTCATTAAAAAAAAAATGCAAAATATACTCAATTTGAATATTTGATCCTTGTAATTAATAACATTTCAAAATTTATTCGATCATAAAAAATAATATTAAACCACATTTTTTCTCGTATGATGCATAAATAATGTATTTATGCTAAAACTTAAATCACATATACAATAAATATTAGGCCATTAAAAAGATATTCTCTAAAATATCATAATTAATTTTTTTCAATAATTAGTAAGAAAACTCGCAATACAAAGAGAGGTGCAACAGTAAGAAACGGGGTCCGAGCATCACAGAGTGACAAGAAACACAAAAATAAAGCAAAAATACAGAAAGCTGAGAAAAAAGAACTCATTAGCCAAAAAGTACATTTGCAGCAAGCACTAAGCGAATAGTCTTCCATCCCATGAGCAAGATTAGTTAGTGTAACAGTTAAAATTTTTGAACCCGAGAATGAGGTCTTGGGTACTCACTCACTTTTTCCGTTCTCATGTGTTGAATCGATTGAAGGCCCTACTTAAGACAAAATTATACACACACTCACTCCTTTCCTTTTTTTTTTTTTTTTTTTGAAAATGGTACACTAAATGAGTGAGATAATAATATTTTTCAAATCTCATTATCATAATTAGTATTAAATTAATTACCTTTTCATAAGCTAATAATATTACAGGATATACATTGTATACATATAATTATACATACTTTTATATAGGGAATATATCGCTTATGTACCTTAAGATTTGAGCATTTATTATCTAGCTATTTTAATATTTCATTACATACAAAGAGGTACCCCGATGTTTAAAATTTTATCATTCATATACTCTAAAGTTTTAAAATTTCATCAATTCAGTACCCATTGGCAAAATTCAGCAGATTTTCATTTGAAATTGTTTTTATGGAACATAATTCCAACAATATATAAGTGTCATTTTCCAAAATTTGGCAGATTTTTATTAGAAATTGCTAACATGACACATTATTTCGGTTTTTATAATTAACACATTTTGGTAATATATGTGTATATATAAGGAGTTGTTATTATCATGATAAAAATTATTATTATCAGAGCAATTATGTAACTTACAAAAATGGGAGCCATCAAATTGTCTTGAAAATAACGATCATGTTTTGTCAATAACAATTTTGTCCTGACAATAATATTATCCTATATATATCTTCCATTTAAATCTAGTAAACTACTGGATTTTCCCAAAAACCACTAATATGCCTCATATATATTTTCTTAATCAATTACGACATCAGTAGCTTTTGGTGAAAACTAACTATACTTAGACAAACATTCGTCAAGTTTCAACATAAGATATCTAGGTGATGAAAATATTCAAACTTCATAGTACCAAATCTTATATATTAAAACAACATGATCAAAATAATAAATATTCAAATCTTAAAACATCTAAGTAATAAATTCCATTTTAAATATTTTAGCATTAATCTTTCATTAATAATGTTTGTTTTAGGGTTCATTTACCAAGCACTAATGCATCGGATCCCATTAGAACTCCGAAGTTAAGCGTGCCTGAACGAGAGTAGCACCAGGATGGGTGACCTCCTGGGAACTCCTCGTGTTGCCAACCTTATAAGGTTGGGGGTCCTCGGAAACAGCCTCTCGGCAGGGTTACACCTTGAATGGATAAGGCTGCATACATCCTCCCCCCAAACCCCGCCTCGGCAGAAGCCCTTGAGGTATTGGATCCGTTGTTGTTGTTCTTGTTGTAATAATGTTTGTTTTAATAAATTCTTTCATTTTTCTTCAATAAATAGTGAGAGAACACACGATATCAAAACTGATATCTCAGAAAAGGAGACCCCAGAGATACATACATAGTGTAGGAAAGAAAAACATAAAATAAACACATCCGTTAAAGCTATCCAAGTAGCAAACAACTAAACAGCAAAGAAAGAAGCATACTTATATAATAAATTCTTTCATAATTTTTAAATATTGCTTTTCCCCCCAATGAGGAGACCACACCCCCACTAAAAAGAGAAAACAAACAAAACATATTATCTGAAATTACTCTTTATGGCAACTTGGAATACCACCTTTTTCTCCTAAATTAATTATTAAAAATTACTTTAATCTGCAAATTAATTTAACCTAATAACTATATTTAATTTTACTATACATAGAAATATCTAGATACTATTACCTATTTTAGGAAAATAAAAAAGGCAATTTTAATATTGGGTTCTCTTGGAAATCAAAATAAAGCAGTGATTTTAGAAACTGCAACCCTAAATGTGCAAGAACCCTAGCTAGCTTCATTTTGCATAGTGCTTCAACACATACCCAAAAGAAAAAAAATTACATTGAAGTTTGTAATTATTTTTGGAACGTGTAAAAATCATATTTTGATGATAATAATTCGTTGTTTTTGGTATTTTTATTAACTGAAGTAGAAAAACAAAAATAAGGAATCAAAACTTGGGGCTAATTTAGTGTGGATTTCTATTTGAAAATTTTTGTTTATGATTTTGGCTGTATGTTTCTGTGGGAGTCGCGAGGCACTGGGACTGTTGTTGTTGTTGTTGTTGATTTTGGCTGTATGTTTCTGGTTTTTATTCAAATATGGGAAGAACCGAAATAAGAAACGGAAAACTAAGAAATTTATTTTCAGAATTTGTTTTCAATTTGTAAAATACAAAAAAAAAAAAAAAGTACACCTAACATGTCCTTAGATTTTAATTGCTCAGAAATCAAAAACTATAAATAGAATACAGTATAAAATAAATAACCCCTAAACTTTTTGCACAAAATAGGTTACTGAAACAAATCTCAGGAATAAAAATAATATAAATAGAAAAAAAAAGGGAAATATGCATATAACCCATATATTGTAGCTTTTTGAACAATACAAACTAGAACTTAGCTTTCTCACAGTAGATGTAGGATAAAATCAAATGTCAAGCAAACAATAGTGTAAAAAGCCTAAAAATAGGGATGTGGAGAATATCTTTTTTCTGGGTTGTAATGCTTCATGGAATCTTTGGTCTCGGTATTTCAACTGGTGGATGTAACTTGGGTGGTCCCGGATAATGTTGGGAGTCTTTTTGATCAAATGGCT
The DNA here is from genome assembly GCA_018398585.1 of Simmondsia chinensis. Classification (NCBI taxonomy): domain Eukaryota; kingdom Viridiplantae; phylum Streptophyta; class Magnoliopsida; order Caryophyllales; family Simmondsiaceae; genus Simmondsia; species Simmondsia chinensis. The sequence goes on along the minus strand of JAGTTD010000007.1, from coordinate 2,996,780 downwards.
TCATGTTATACAGGGGCCAAGATTCAAAAGAAGGCATGGTTAACTATGTTTTTCATGGTGATCATCAATGAATAGGAATGTGTAGTCCCGACAGAGCCAATGCTGGTTGCTTGGCGCTGATGTAACAGGGGTCTATCATCTACAAGTGACAGTATAGTATATTGTGTATGTGTTCCCATCTGAAGGTTCATATGTGGGAGATTTTGAGGTTTTCAACGTTTTTGGCAGCTTTGATTTTGGTATTGTTGTGGGTTACAGTGTCTAGGTTTTTGGGGGGTTTGTGACTGATTTTCAGGTGTTGCCTCGGGGTGGGTTTGGCTTTGTGACTGATTTTCAGGTTCATACTTGGGAGATTTTGAGGTTTTCTACGTTTTTGTCTGCTTTAATATTAGTATTGTTGCGGGCTAAGGTGTCTAGGTTTTTGGGGTTTGTGACCGATTTTCAGGTGTTGCCTCGCGGTGGGTTTGGAGCCATTTATTTTTTTGTTTTCCTTTTTCCTACTTTTGTAGGCTTTCTCAGTCTCCACTTTAGTGGGAACGTCAATTTTGTATCAAGAGTTTTTTTTTCTCTAATTATCGAGAAAAAAAACCTAAAATAAGAGATTACAAGTACTATTTCAGCTTTTTTGACATATAACACAACTTCACAGATCATTTGTATCTTACAACTTTTACCTTTTTAAAAAAAAATTAACAACTGTGTTTAGAAATGATTTATTGTTCATACTTTTTTCTTAGTTTGAATTAAAAACTAAATTAAAATATAAAAATTAGAAAAACTATATCCAAGACCTAATTTCTAAATCTCTCAAAAAACCAAAATATGGAAACAAAAAATGTACCAAACATACCCTAATATAGAGCATGTGTTTAGCTTCTCTTACTTTTTGTAGTTGATGGGGGTTTTAATCAACTAGAGTATAAGATCATTGTAGAACATTCACCTATCCGTTTAAGTTTTTAAGATAGTTGGTTTCTTGACATGATATCAGTCCAAGAATTACCAAGAAGTCACAAGTTTGAATCCCTACAGTCCTTAGTTCATTGTTGACATAATTTAGGCACAAGATATAAGGTGCATCTACGCGCTATCCATGCATCAAATCCAATAGACATTTGTGTGAGTGGGTATATTAGAATATAAAATCATTCTTGAACCTTCACCAACCAACTTAAGCTATTGCGTCAGTTAGTTCTTTCATTCTTGAGATGGAACATTAAATCAACTACTAGAATCATTAAACCAAACCTCTAGCAAGCATTAATATATATCTATTCTTTTAAAAAGGTAAGAATTAAGTGGATCAACTACTACAACCATAAATCAAATCTCAATCAAAAAACAATGTTATTAAAAAACTTATTTCTCCCTTATTACCTAATTTGAATCGCGCCGGTTCGAGTATAAAACTAATCATGGGACTTCACTCATCCGCTTAAACTTTTGAGATAAATAGTTTCTCGGTATGATATCACTCTTTTTAATCAAGAAGTGACAAGTTCAAATCCTATCAAGCCCCACTATTTTTTTGATAAGTAACGAGAGAACTCGTGATGCAAAAGAGTGTAAAACCAACCATGCGTCTTCACCCGTCAACTTTGGCTTTCAGAATAATTGGTTATTTGACATATTAGATCAACTACTACAACAATAAACCAAATCTCAATCACAAATAATACTGTTAACAACATTATTTTCTCTCTTATCCCCTAATTTAAATCGCCCCTCGTCTTCTTTACCAATTAATCACTTCATCCAGTGACCGACACTATACAAAAACTAAAAAAATACGAGACCCATTTTGTCATAAAATGAAACATGAAACACCATTTAAAACGAAATAAAGAAGTAATCAACCAACTTCAACAAACTTATAAACATCAGAAACGAGCAACCGAGGAAAAGGAAGTGTACCTGGAGCTAGAAAATTCATAGAGCTTGCCTCTGGGAGAGAAAATGATGAGGGCAACTTCAGCATCACACAGTACAGACAGCTCAAACGCCTTTTTCAACAGCCCATTTCTCCTCTTTGAGAACGTAACTTGTCTGCTGGTTGCATTCTCTATCCTCTTCATCTCCGTCTTCCCTCTCACCATCTTCAGTAATCAATCTGTTGATTAATTAATTCCTGTGAAATTACAGAAATCAGTATTAAGGTCTCCACATATAAGTCTAATAAAATCTGAGTCGGGGTTGTGAGAAAGAAGAGATCAATATATAAGTCTAATAGACTGTTCCACCTATTGCCAATTAATTTTTGGATGGAAACTCACTTAGGCTTATATGCAGAGTTGGTTCTAACATTTGAAGGGCTCGAGCGACATTTTTAGAAGAAGTCCTTCATATACAATAAATTATAATAGTTTTAGCAATAAAATTTACTAGTATTAAGAACTGATACTTTAAAAACCATAACTCCAAAAATCGGGGGTCTTTAAAAATTCACGGGCACCAAACGGCTGCTTGGGTTGCTTGGGGTTATATGTCCAGCCCTACTTATATGTAAACCTCGTATGTGCACGTGAATTGGGTCAAAGGCTCAATGAAATTTAACAATTCGTAAGGGAAATTTTTCAAAAAAAGAAAGAAAAATAGGGAAATGGGTTGAATGGGTTCATATTGATTGGGTTCTTTTCAAGATTAACAGATAAATTAATAAGTGAAGATCCAAAAATAATTTTATGCTCTAACATGGACACTTGCACAACACTTTAACATCAAATTAAAGAACTAACGATCCCAAAAATCTACACAGACAAGTGAAAGTATAAATAGATTTATAGTTTGTGAAATCAGGGTTCAGATTGGTGGGTTTTTGTCAAGATTAAAAGTGCCCACTCGCATAATACTTTGATATCAAATCAAGAAACTAACTATTCAAAAGTTTAAGCTGACGATGAAAATTTAAAAATAGATTGATGCTCTATTATAATCTATTTGATCGAGCTGAGAGTGATTACAGATGACATATAAAAGGAGAATCACTAACAGAAACTAACTAAACAAGTAAAATTCCAACAAAAAGGGGTTGCAGAAATTCAAATTAAAATTCCAATTGATTTTAAAATGGAATCTTACTTGAGCTTATATATAGATCTCAAGTATTTCAACTCCGTGGGTCAGGCTTAAATTTATTAAATTTCACCTAACCTTTAGGCCTGACTCACGGAGTTAACACACATAAGATCTACATGTAAGCTCGAGTAGAATTTCATCCTAAAATCAATTAACAATAGATATAATAACCCACTAAATTTATAAATTAATATTCACTATCACAACTTCTATGAACGATTCTATTCACTATCACAACTTCAACACAGGATTTTAATTACTAGACTCACATACGGAGTCCGAACAAAATTTAACATTGTTTGGATGGATATGAAGTGAGTATGCTTACCAAAGGGATGGAGAGAGAGAGAGAATCCTCCACAAAGGGCATCAAGAGAGAGAATTAACAAGGGGGAACATGCAAATGAAGCTTTTATGGTAAAATATTGATGTTGCTCGTGATTGATTTGATTCCTCTCTCTCTCTCTCTCTCTCTCGCGCTCTCTTTAGGGGTTTCTTCTTTTGGTACGGACTCATGACTGGGGAGCCATCATCCCCCCCCCCCTTCCTTTTTCATCCCTCTCTCCTTTACTTTAGTTTTTTTGTATAATTAGCGAGGCAAAACTCGTAAAACGAAAGTCGACATCTCATAAAAAGACCTGCAAGTAGGGGTGAGGGTTGGCTCGTTGAGTTCAGGCTCGAGCTCGGCTCTTCAAAAGCTTAGGCTTGGCTCGACTTGATCTAAGCTCGCCAAGTTTCGAATTAAGCTTGTAATATTTCAGCTCATTTACGCTTAATATAGCTTATTTAAGCTCGGATTCAGCTCATTTAGGCTGTAATTTGGCTTCATTAGGCAATAATTAAGCAAATATATTATACTAAATAAGACTCGCTTAAGCTTATTTAGGCTCGTGAGCCTACGGAGCAGGCTCGGCTCGGATTAAACTCAAAGTGAGCTGAGCTTATCGAGCCTTGTGACGAGCCTCACGAACCGGCTTGGCTCATTTACACCCCAACCCACAAGACACACATAAAATGTCAAAAAAAAAAAAGAGGAAAAATAACAAGATATAACACCAAAATAGTAATAATTCGAACAAGACTGAAGAGCCCAACAAGTCCCGTACCCCTAAACCAAATTACAATGAAAAGCGTATATTTTTTATCAATAAAAGGTAAATTATATTTTAGTATTTTGGAGTTTCATGTATTAAGTTTTCAGATCAAAAACTTTCTAAAGTAATTTATCAGTCTATATTTATATATATTTAATAAAATAATTAAAATTAAAATGTGAAAAGGCATAAAACTTGTTGTAATTTGTCAGTGCTAATGAGAAAAGGAGTTGAGTGAGAAGCTTATTTTACATCCTTAAATGCCAATATTTAAACTATTTTATTTAAATATATATAATCGTTTGACTAAAAATTAGTTCAAAGGGTTTGTGAGTTAAAAATTAGTACACAAAATCTTATAAAATAATATATAATTTACACTAAAATAACACATGAAATACTGTTTAAAAAGGTAAGGGAACGGTCCAGATAAATTTACAAATACTATAGACTAATAAAGACAATAACTATAGAAAATAACAAACACTAATGCTATACATAGGTAGAAAAAAAAATAATGAAAGGTTTTAGGGACCGATAAACTGATAATTATCTAAGTACGAGGGGGCCAAATCGGAGTTTCCTTAGGTAGACACCAGTACAAAGTTCTTTATAAATTGCCATGTTTTATACTGTGAACAAGGATCGCTCGTTAATTATATAATATCTTAATAAAGACATATAAGAATATATTATCCATATTTTGTGACTCGAGTTTGAACTTGATTTTTCTTTCTCCGATGTAAAATAATCTACACTGCTCGATTTTTATAAATAATATTCTTTTTTGATCAAAAGAAAGAATATTCTTAATTTAAACTTTTTTTATAAAGTACTTTTTAGCGAATGATTTTTTTATTATGAATATTTTTATTTGAAAATTTTTTACTTTCAAGAAAATTATCATTTTTAATTTTTATTTACATTTAAAAATAGAAAAATAATTCATATTTTTATTTAATTTTAAATAGTTAAAAAAAGGAAAAAAAATGAAAGAATGAAACCTTAGCCTTGTTCTTGTTTTGGTAAGCAGCCATAAAAAGCCATATTTTTCTGAGGAAAGTACTTAATATTTCTATTTTTAATATCAAATTTATGTATTGTAAAAAGGAATTGTTATTTTATTAGGGTAAAAATTATTATTGTCATAATAATAATGTAACTTATATAAAAAATAGTCACAAAATTGCCTTGAAATAATAATATTTCTCCGGCAATAACAATTTTGTCTTGGCAGTAATATTATTATTTTAATATATGCTATAAAATAACTATATTACAAAATACAGTATTAAATAAATTAATTTTTATGAACTGTTAATCTTTTGATACATAGGTTTTTTTATGCTAAAAATTCGTGTACTTTATTCACTGTATAAATTTTGTCGTTTTACTTATAATGGCGTCAACCCAATCATTGTACAATTCACATTGCATCAGCTTAATCTTATGGAGGATAGTCCGGTTAATAATATAATGTTAGTAACCCGATTATGTCAGATGCCAGTGACCTTATAAAAACCATTCGTTGACCCAATTTAAACTCTCAGTGTCACTCAACCCTATTTCCAACATTTTTTCTTTTTTGTTAGTTATATTGAGTTTTCTTTTAGATGGTAAGGAAGTGCAACAATGTCTTAATAACGAAAAGTACAAAAGTCGCAAGGTGTAGCGATTACTGGGACGCTGCTGGTGCTGCGGGTCCAGGTGAGTGGATGGTGATTGCTCCTTTAGCAACCAATGGTTATAAAATATCTAATGAATATAGGGCTATGGCGGGAGCGCCCCTTGCATTGGATGGTTTGTCGGCATCACAAGATAAGAATTATGTTGTCTTTGACGGCAGTATTTAGGTGGAGGTCAAAGAGGAGGTGTTAGAGAATGATGAGCTCAGTGATGATCGTCCTACCTATAAGGGTTGGGAGCGTATTGAGTGCTTTATTGATCTATACCTCTTTAAAACTGGTCCTACTCCTAGCCATGTTAAACCCTCTGCCGAGCCTTCCGTCGGCCTTTGTAGGGCCAGTCATGCCTGGGAACTTGGCAAGAAGTTGTCTTAAGTTGTGATAGCCTTGACTGCGATATATATCATCTCTTTTGCTCATGTGAAACCGTTGTCCCTGTTGGAGTCACCTGTACGAAGAAGAAGTCAGCCAATGCTTTGGCCTTGGTTTGATCCTAATAGGAGCTGCAACTGTGAGTGTAGATCTCAGGTGGTTGAAAGTTGTGTCTCGTATGGAGTGTTAGTTTTTGTCCCATTTACGCAGGACTGTGGCTTCCATCCTATATGATAATATGGCATTTGAGATTAATGGCGTCCACTTTACGATGTCCCGAGCAAGATGAAGGGCCTTCTTCATCAGCGGATCTCGTTTTCATGTTTGAGGGATTTGCTTAAATTGGGTAATGACCGATTTAGCGTTTCGTATTCCAAGAGTTGATATATGTGTGTTTCATTTATCTCTTCATGTTTTAGGGGTTGATGTAGGTACAAACGTTTCAATTTTTTGGGGTGTGCTATTATACTTCAGTGGTTGGCGTGTTTGTAGGCATCTAGGGATTTGTAGTTTATTATTCTGTTTTGCATTTTTCCCACTCGTGCGGTTTTTTCAGGCTCCGCTTCAGTGGATGTGCTGATTTGTATTGAGAGGCTTCTGTCTAATTATCGAGACAAAAAGGCCACAAATATAAAGACAGGGGAAGACGTGCTTCGAACACAATATATTATGTCTAGTGGATAACCTAACCATTGCATCAGAGTCAACGGCTTTATATCAAGTTATAAGGGTGGGGCAACTCTATGTCAATTCCAGATATTTGGCACTACCTTTCAAAAATATTACTAGCTAAATTAGCTAATACTTTCATAACAACGACAATAACCCAGTGCCTCAAGGAGACCCCTGCCAATACAGGATCTTGGAAGGGTAAGTTTACACAATCGCATCTCTATAAGATGCTACCCTGTAGATAGGCTATTTTCGAATGACCCCCAACCATAAAAAACGTTAACACCTTCATCTAATGCTTAAGCGAGGCATATAAATTAGGTATTTTTTCTTGGTTTATATTTATGATACTATTGTTATTACCATAATAAAAAAATATTATTATCCGGACAATAACACGACTTATAATGTATAATAGCGGACAATGCTTGCCTCTACTGCGAGCACATACTGCACAACATCTAGTAAGAAAGCTTGGTAGCTTAATAGGATTGTTAGCTTGCTCTCCCCGAATTGCTTAAGACTCTAGTGATGTATTTTTGCTCTTAGATATGGACCACTTATCGGTATGCATTATGATGGGCCCTAGGATGTTTGGTATGCATTACTGTGATTTCGGCTCTGCCTATATCAAATTGGCATCTCAAATTTGTTTATATATTTCTTGTTATTTTTTCTATTTTCACACTAAACGTATATTTATTTTAATGAAATGCTAATTTTTATATCACGAGTTTTACTTAATAATTATCAAAAAAAAAAAAAGGCTGACATTAATAATGATATAATAGAAGAGATGAAATAAAAAGGGGCCGTACAAGGAGGGGCCAATAAGAAAACGAAAACGCGGGGGGGGGGGGGGCCCAAAATGTAATAACTGTAAAAGGTTATCCCCTCATTTCTTTCTATCCATCCATCATGTCCCATCAACACGGTAACCCTACTCTGCCAGCAAATATAATTAGTATTTATTACTTAAATATTTTAATATATATAATAAAATATTTTAAGTTTTAAATATTTTATGACTTAGAAACCTTAAAAATTTTATTAATTAGGTATTATTTTATCAAAAATTTAATAAATTTTTATAAAAAAAAATACTAAAATTAAATATGATTTTAATAATATATAAATATATTCACTATAATTTGTTATTTCTTATATTCACCAAAGAGGGCACCAACACCCCATCACCGGATCCCATTAGAACTCCGAAGTTAAGCATGCTTGGGCGAGAGTAGTACCAGGATGGGTGACCTCCTGGGAAGTCTTACCCTCAGGTTGGGGGCATTGAGAAACAGCCTCTCTTCAGGTTAACACTCTGAAAGGGGAAGGCTGCGTACATCCGCCCCCCCAGACCCTGCGTAGGCGGGATCCCTTGAGGCACTGGGCATATTCTTTTACTATAATTTATTATTTTTTACGAAAAATATGAAAATGACATATAGTTATTATAATTTAAAGGTTATCTACATCAATATTAAGTAAATATTTTATTGCAATTTTTTGAATTTTTTATGAAATTATTAACACTATTTCACATATCATTATATTCATGTATTATATTTTTTTTTTTTGATAAAATTTATCAGATTCCATCAAAGGGTATCTAAGTGATACAGTATTTAAACTTCAGAATGCCACATTATATATATTGAAATGTCAGGATACCTAAGTGATAAATGCTCAAATCTGAGGGTATCTAAATAATATTTTTTCAATATAATATTTAGAAAATTTATCACTTAGAGAGCATGAGGTTTGAGCATTTATTACCTAATATTCTGATATTTTAATATATATAATAAAGTACATTGAGATTTGAATATTTTATCACTTAAATACCACGGAGTTTAAATACTTTATCAATTAAGTATCATGTTTTAAGATCACGTAATTGTTATTAAAAATTGCTAACATAGGATATAGTTATGCTGTCTTCGATTAGAATGTTATAATTCTCTATCGCAAAATACTAACACACCACATTATTGTTGATATATTTTCAAAATAAAGTGTTTTGAATGTTTACTTGTTATGTATTTTGGCTTAAATATGCAAAAACAAAAGTTTTGGTCTATGTGTCAACACATAGGCCTGTACTGTATGTCGACACATATACTTACAGAACCCAAAGTTTGGGTCTGTGAATCAACACACAGAGCAGTTATGATCGTTATTTTTGACTTGTCAGTTTCTAATTTTGAAAATTAATTTATTAATTTTGAGGAATGTGTCTCTTGATAATTAAAATGTATTTAATAATGTTTGATTCTTTCTTCACAATGAACACATTGCTTTCTATATAACAACAACCAACAACACCCCCACACCCCCCCCAATTTGGCATTTGCAAAGTGTCTACAACAAATTTATTATCTTTTTCTTTCTCAAGAAGTCTCAGTCATATTCCTCTATATACGCTCTTACTCTCACTTTGTTATTAGATTTCATTGTATCATTTAGATCATTTCGATATCCAAAAAATAAGTCTTAAGGAAAACAGTTCGTTACATGCCTTGAAATCCGTGACTGATTTAGATACTGTTCTATTATTCCCCTAACAAATTTATGTGTTTTCTATAAATTGTGCTAACAATTATTTCAATAATATACCGATATCTTCGGTCATACCTAAGAGGTTACTAACACGCAAACACCGGGCCCCATTAGAAATCCGAAGTTAAGTATGCTTGGACGAGAGTAGTACCAAGATGGATAACTTCCTAGGAAGTCCTTGTGTTGTACCCCTCAGGTTGGGGGTTCTTAGAAATAGCCTCTCTTTAGGGTAGCACCCTGAAGGGAGAAGGCTGCGTACATCCACCCTCCAGACCCTGCTTAGCTGGGAGCCCTTGGAGCACTAGGAATATTGCTTTTTTTTTTTTTTGCGGATATCGTCCGTCGTAATTCAATGACATTTTCGTCATATTTTGTTTAATTTTCTTTAAAAATTTTGATATAGCTCGTACTTATTGTTGTAAATTATAATAATGTATTGCATCAAAATTTTATGGTGAAAAATGTTTGAATTTTCACAAAAATTCACCAAATTCTCACATAGAATACTTAAGTAATAAAATTTTAAAATCTCGATGTAGTTCATTTTATATATTGAAATGTCAAGACATCTAGGTGATAAATGATCAAATCCCAAGGTATCTAAGTGATAATTTCTTTAATATTTATATAAATATAAGAATAAATTATATATTAATATCTTAAAAGTTATTGTATTAATATTTTAGTTTATAAAATTTTTTAAAATAATAATTTAATCTAAAAATTATATGTATTTAATTAAATAATTCAAATGCCGAGTGTGTATAGGTGTAGTATGCATCTCATCCAACTCTTCTTTGTTAGTAATGTCATAACACCGAGGTTTGTGCGTGGGAGGAGGGAAATAGTGACAAGATGATGATTTACCGACAAATACCGACAAGGTTTATACCATTTTATGTTATTATTAGACTCTTTTATCAGATACATGTAACTTATGGACTAAAAAATAATTTCATAAAATTTGTAGACAAAGAGTAATACATTAAACCAAACGATAAAATCAAAGATAATTGTAAAATATATATTTAATTAGAAAATGATAAAATCAAAGATAATCAATCCCCTTGCTTTATATCTTCGTGTTAGCATTTAGGCATAAAATTTGTTGAATTCCATTAAAATTTTACCAAATTAGAGTAAAATGTATTTATGTATGTCAAAATCATGCTTCATTTAGCATTTTTTTAGCGAAAATACATTGCACTACAACAGAGGATATTCATACACATAATTAATTTATTTATCATAGAATCATGTGAATAAAGAGAAAATATATATTAATTGAATAATAAAGGATGATACAAAGGTGGCCTGTATATAGGCAAGAGAGAAAATAATAAAGACCAAAAATGCCCTTGTACTTGCCATAAGTCAAGGGGTATAAGAGTAAAAGTAAAATGTAAACCCTAGGCTCTAGAATACTCTAATACGCCCCCTTAATCTGAGCGGGGTGGAAGAACGCAAAGATTGGTGCTGTGTTGAAGAAACAATCAGCAGCAAGGCCCTTGGTGAAGATATCGGAGATCTGTCTGTCTGTTGGAGTATAGTGGACCTATAAATCACCCTTAAGTACCTTTTCACGAACGTAATGGAAGTCAATATCAACATGTTTGCTTCGATCATTGGAAGTGAGGTTAGCTGCCAGGTAGGAAGCAGAGACATTGTCACAGTAGGTGATGATGGGTCCGGGATGTCGCAGGCCAAGGGCCCTCATGAGGTAGCGGATCCAATCACTTTCAGCGACAGCTTGAGCAACAGCCCGATATTCGGACTCGGTAGTAGATTTGGAGACAGTAGCTTGTTTCTTCGCTCTCCAAGAGATGAGGTTTGGACAGAGGTAGAGCGCATAACCAGTGGTAGAACGACGGGTGTCTGGGCAGCCACCCCAATCAGCGTCAGCGTAGGCGGTGACTGTCATCTGAGGAGCTGGGATGATAGAGAGGCCATGTTCCGGAGTGGCCTTGAGGTACCGAAGAATGCGTTTCACTGCTTGCCAGTGAGGGGTGCGAGGACTATGCATGAACTGAGAGACAAGATTGACGGCATAGCTGATGTCTGGTCGAGTCATGGTTAGGTACTGAAGAGCCCCCATAACACTCCTGTACTCAGTAGGATCCTCAAGAAGGTCTCCATCTGTCAATGAGAGATGTGCCCGAGTTGGGAGGGGGGTTTTTACGGGTTTAGCATCACAGAGATCATGTTTAGAGAGGAGATTAATGGTGTATTTGTGTTGGGATAGGAAGAGATGGTCAGTTGCGCGCTTAGCCTCAATTCCAAGGAAGAAGTGAAGAGGGCCAAGGTCTTTTCATAGCAAATTGGGAAGAAAGAGAGTTAACCTAGGTGCTAAGATGGGCCGAGTTGGTACCCGTTAAGATTATGTCATTGACATAGAGCAGGAGGCAAGTTAAATGAGATTTCGTTTTCTGAATAAAGAGGAATGGGTCAGCACAGCAACAAATGAAACCAAGGCTATGAAGGAACATACTAAACCGCTGGAACCATGCTCGAGGTGCCTGTTTCAAGCCATATAATGCCTTGCGTAGGCGACATACATGATTTGGAAACTTGGGATGTATGAAGCCATGTGGTTGTCCCATGTAAACTTCTTCCTCAAGGTAACCATGTAGAAAAGCATTTTTGACATCCAATTGCCAGATGGGCCAATTGTATGTGACGGCAAGGGTAAGTATAAAGCGTATGGTGGTTGGTTTGACAACAGGACTGAAGGTTTCCTTGTAGTCAAGACCTTCACGTTGGTGAAAGCCTTGAGCTACGAGGCGGCCTTGAACCGTTCAACGGAGCCATCTGCTTTGTACTTAATTTTGTATTTCCAGGTGCTTCCGACATGGTTTTGAGAGGGGTCATGTGGTACTAAGTCCCAGGTGTTGTTGAGAATGAGTGCGTTAAATTCATCCGCCATGGCTTCGAGCCATTTTGGGTTTTTCACTGCCTGTGAATAGCATGAGGGCTCCTGAACGACAGTGATGGAGGAGAGAGATAGGGGGTACTTAGTTTTGCGTATACCTGCTTTAAGACGTGTTTGCATGGAGTGCGTGTTAAGTGAAGGTTCAACCGAAGTGGGAGGCACAGGGGGAAGTTGCGGTACAGGCGGAGGTTGTGGTGCCAGTGGGATGGGGGCTGGTGAGGGTGCGGGTGATGGGGGTTCCAGGGGGGTTGAGACCGGGTCCTGAAGGGGGCCACCGTGAGGGGAAGGTGCCTCGGGGAGGGCACCGGTGGAAGCAGGAGGGGGAGCTGGTGGCGTGGGCACCGTGGGCGGAGGCGGCCGCAGGAGATGATAGAGGGGGTTGGGGACCGGGGGCAACCGGGGAATTAGTACAAAGTATCAATGGTGGGTGAGAAGTGACATCAGAGACTACTTGACTTTGATTAATGAGGTCATTGTAAGGAAAACGGGTTTCGTTAAAGACGACATGCCGGTTTATATATAAATGTTTTAGTTTAGGATCAAAACACCGATATCCCTTATAACGAGCAGCATAGCCTAGAAAAATACAGGGGGTGGAGCATGGGGTAAGTTTATGAGGAGCACGAGGTGTGATGTTAGGATAATATGCACACCCAAAGATGCGAAAACGTGAGTAGTCAGGTGGGGTTTGAAATAATTTTTGAAAGGGGGAAATATTGGAAAGGTTTGGGGTGGGTAGACGATTTATAATAAAGCAGGAAGTACAAAAAGCGTCATCCCAAAACTCATAAGGTAAGTTAAAATGTATTAAAAGCGTCCGTGCCATTTCAGATAAATGTCGATGCTTACGTTCCGCCACCCCATTTTGTTCGGGGGCATCAGGACAAGATAAACGAAAGCGAATACCAGCATCACGACATAAGGCGTTCATGCGTTGATGATCGTATTCGCGTCTGCCATCACTTTGAAAAATCTTAATGGTCAGATTAAATTGGTTTTCTACTAGGTTTTTGAAAACAGTGACTATTTCGTAGACATCAGATTTGTGCCGCATCGAATAAAGCCAAGTAAATCGAGTAAAATCATCAATGAAGAGAACATAATATTTAAACGAGGAGTTAGAGAGAACAGGAGATTGCCAAACATCCGAATGAATTATTTGTAAAGGCATGGTAGTTTTGGGTAATACACGTTCAAAAGGAAGTTTATGAGACTTACCTAAGCAACATGAATTACATGTACCTATAAATTTAACCCGCGAAAACAAATGTTTCTTACATATCAAATCAAGAATAGCACTGCCTAAGTGTCCTAGTCTCTGATGCGACAAGTCACCATTCCACACACGTGCTACGAGTCCAATGTCATGAGGTGAGAAACTATAGAGGGACCCATTACTGGGTACTCGAAGAAGTGGCGTCCCCGTAGTTTTGCCCTTGACACAAAAGGAAGTGGAGTCAAATTCAACACTGCAATTATCGTCGTGGCATAGGTGTTTGATAGATAAAAGGTTATGTGTGAGGTTAGGTACAAGCATAACGTTTTTAAGCGTTAGGGATGAGGTTGGGGTTGATAGAGAAGTGGAGCCCACATGAGTCACAGATAGGGACGCACCATTACCAACAAGCACACGTTTATGACCATAATAAGGAAGAAGGGTTTTGAGAATACCTGGATTGGGCGTCATATGGTTTGTAGCACCGGAGCCAGGGTACCAGTTGAAATCGTGTGGTTCTCCAATCGACATGGCAGCAAAAGATTGAAAGGGATCTGGAGCGGAGGTGTTATCAAATCAATAGGGACAGGTGAGAGCCGTGTGACCAACTTGAAGGCAGATTTGACAGGATTGAGGACCGGGGCCAAGCACACCTGCACCATAGTTAGGAGGAAGACCAAATGGGGGTCGGACTGAGCCAGGGTGGGGGGGTGCTGCAGTGGGTGCCGGGTTCGGGTACTGTACAGGCAGCCCACCACAGCCGCCACGGCTGCCCCTCTTATGCCGGCCTTTGCCACGGCTGCGGTGGCTGCCGTGGTTCGGGTTACTGCGGCCCGATTGCTGACCGGGCTGTGGTTGACCTTGCGCCACCATTGCGTGGCCAGTGTCGGGGAGAGAGCGGCCAGATTGGTGAGTTAAAGCCGCCTCCTCGTTGAGTAGCAAAGATTTTAACTCATCATAGGTATAGGTTTGGTTTGTTTGTCGAGAAAAAGTGGCAAAAGCACCGTATTCGGGGGGTAAACCATAAATTACAAAGTGTTGAAATTCTTTTTGAGAAACGGGGGAATCAATGGCAGCTAGGTCGTCCGTTATAGATTTTAATTCTAAGAGGCAAGCGTCCATTGTTTTGCCATCCTTACGGTGATTTATTAATTGGGTTCGGAGATCAAACTCCTTAGCCATGGAGTGATCCTGAAAACGTTTAGCCAAGGCATTCCACATAGCTTTGGAAGTAGAGTGGCGGACAATGTCGTTTAATAAAGGACGAGCGAGAGTAGCAGAGATGCAGGATCTGAGTCTTTGATCCGTGCGAACCCAAGTGAGGTAATCTGGGTTTGGGAAGGTCGATCCACTTGGAAGATTGATTTGGGCAGGGGGACAGGGGTAAGTACCATCTATAAACCCTAACAATTGATGAGAGATTAATAACATGTTGAATTGTTCACGCTAGGGCGGATAATCAGTGGTGGACTCAAGTTTGATTGTTACAATATTAGTAATATTAGATAGGGGAATTAAGACAGGGGAAGGGGACTGATTATATAAATTAGGGTTGAGTAGACTGGGGAAGGTAGACCCGAAGCCACCACCGGCACTAGGGAGTGGCAATGGGGGGTAGGGCACTGCACCCGCACCGGCACCAGCGCCGGCAGCACTGGAGTGCAGTTCGGCGGCACCGGTGACCTGCGTGGGGAAAGGAGGAATGGAGAAAAGGGAAGGGAAGGAAGTGGGGATGCCCAAACTAGGTCCCGGGGTGACTGTAGGCCTCCTAAGTGGTGGTAGAGTACCGAAGATGGTGACACCGGCATCGACCGACTGAGAGATAGAGTCGCCGGAGTTGATGGAACCGACATAACCGGTGTCGGGCACCACCCCAGACATAGCGGCGCCAAGCGGTTCTGGTGGGGGGGGCGGTAATGTTGAGACCGGCCTCCACCAGTGGCTAGGCGGCGACGGGACAAGAGGGAGAGGAGAGAGCATTAGCATAGGATCGACTAGGGTTAGCAACCATTGATGAATTAAAGAATGTTAAGTAAAAACTGAAAAGAAATAAAGAAAGAAATCAACACAATGCAATAAATTAAATAACATAAAAGAAAGAGCGGAAAAAATCAGAACCTAGGCTCTGATATCATGTGAATAAAGAGAAAATATATATTAATTGAATAATAAAGGATGATACATAGGTGGCCTGTATATAGGCAAGAGAGAAAACAATAAAGACCAAAAATGCCCTTGTACTTGCCATAAGTCAAAGGGTACAAGAGTAAAAGTAAAATGTAAACCCTAGGTTCTAGAATACTCTAATAAATCAAGAATCATAAAATTATCGATAATTATCGAAAAAAATCATAGAATCAAGTTGTACATGAAAAATGAGAGGGAAACATAAAACATGATATCATCATAATATATATTTTTTTAAGATAACGAGGGATTGGTTGCCCCAACCAACCCCGACCCATGAGAACAGTCCAGAAGCCTCATGAGCAAGTAAGTTGTGAGTATATCCATAGCGAGAATCGAACTCCTGACCCATGGGTGATGACCGCATGGATAGGAGACGCTGCCAACTGAGACACTCCCATGATGGGCCATCATAACAATTGACAACTAGAATATCCAAATAAGTCTATTGCCTGAAAGTCGCAGTCATTTAAGGTCTACAAGTATACGAGCAAGTGCTAAGTATCATACAGTGGTTTGAAGAATTAGTTTGATCATAGTTTAATACTAAAAATATTTATTTTGGTTACTATAATACTTTTTCTTTTAATTTTCTAAGCATAGTGCTAAAAAATCTATACATAGATAATTTGATATGTTCGTGATTATTTGTTATATTAAAAGGTGTTTAATTATTTTGCACTAGAATATCCAGGGATGTGTACCTTGGTGCATGCTTTTTGCAGATAACATAGTACTGGTGGGAGAGTCGCAGGAAGAGATAAATGAGAAACTGGAACTGTAGAGAGGGGTTCTAGAGTTGAAGGGTTTTTCGACTAAGCAGAGCCAAGACCGAGCACATAGAACTCAAGTTCGATCTATCTACCACGCCTAGCCGAGAAGAAGTCAAGATTGGACACGAGGCCATTTCGAGGACGGAGAGATTCAAGTATTCAGGGTCCACGATACAGCACAACGGCGAAGTGGACGAGGATGTCAGCTACAGGATCAAAGCGGGTTGGCACAAGTGGAAGATGGCCTCTGCGGTACTTTGTGATAGGAAATTCCCCTTGAAGCTAAAAGGAAGATACTATAAGACGGTGGTGCGGCCAGCCATGGCGTATGGAGCGGAGTGCAGGACGATGAAACAACAGCACACTCAGAAGATGAAGGTGGCGGAGATGTTAATGCTGAGATGGATGTGCGGCCACACAAGGAAGGATATGATCAGAAACAACATTATAAGAGGCAAATTGGGCATAGGTCCCATCGAAGATAAATTAAGGGAGCATCGTTTGAGGTGGTTCGGACATGTCAGAAGGAGACCAGACGACGCTCCAGTCAAAAGATACGAACAACCTATTACTACATTAGGTAGAAGAGGTAGAGGCAGACCGAAGAAGCGATGGCTTGAGACGATCCGACAAGACCTCACCCACCTAAACCTTCGGGAGGAGATGGCCTTAGATAGGGCCCAATGGAGAGCTAGCATAGGGGTATCAGATAACCCGGTTAAAGTAGGGTAGTCTTTATCTCTATCTGTCTATCCCTTTCTATCTTTCTATCCTTTTTTTTTTTTTTTTTCGGGGCCATACTTATGCTTTTTGATATTTGCCAGGTCTTTTGGCTGATGGATGCAAGACCATCATCTTAGGCTGGGGGTCCTAGGAAACAGCCTCTCTTCAGGGTAACCCCTTGAAGGGGGAAGGCTGCGTACATCTACCCTCCCCAGACCCTGTTTTGGCGGGAGTCCTTGGTGGCACTGGACTTGTTGTTGTTGTTATTGTATACTATTTATTATAACTTTATCCGCATACACCGTTTTAAACAGCGTACCCCATCAAAAAAAAAAATTATTTTTATATTTAGTGGGAGTATGCCATTCATCAACATTTTTTTTTTCTTTTTTATATTTATAGCGATGTACTCCCACCACACCTTTTTTTTAAATTATTAAATAATTAAAAATTTTCAAAAGGTTGTTTACGCCAAAGATTTTTATACTTTCACAATGGTATTAATTTGGTCTTTGTACTTTTAATTATGTCAATTTAGTCCATAAATAATTTAAAATGGGTCAATTTATTTCCTTTGATCAAATTTAAGTTACGTTAGTGACGTAATTTTGAATAGTAAATATATTAAACTGAGTAAATAGATGAATTTATAATAATTACTTACATCTAACATAATTTTACCGTTTAAATTATGTCACTAACATAAATTAAATTTGATTAAAAGAACTAAATTGACACATTTTAAATTACTCATGCGGTAATTAATAAGTGACCAGAACAATTAATCGAAAAAAATAGATGACACATATAATGTTATAATAAAGTTAATGTACTTTTTTGAAAAAATAAATTTTAAAATTTATTATATTTAAAAAATTATTAAAATTTTAAAGGGTTATTTACGTCAGAGGTCCCTCTACTTTCTCAATTGCGTTAATTTAGTCCTTATATTTTTAGTTATGCCAATTTTATTCCTTTAATCTAATTTAAGTTATATGAGTGACGTAATTTTGAACTGTAAAATTATATTAGATGTAAGTAACTTATTATAAATTCATCTATTTACTTAATTTAATCTATTTATCGTTCAAAATTATATTACTAACATAACTTAAATTTGATAAAATGAAATAAATTGACACATTATAAATTATTCATTAACTAAATTGACATAATTAAAAATAGTTATTTAATAATTTTAATAATTAAAAACAAAGGTGTGGTGGGAGTACGCCGTTTATAATAGTGTACTCCCACTAAATAAATAAATAAAAATTTGTTAATGGGAGTATGCCGTTTGTGACGGTGTACTCCCACTAAATATAAAAAGAAAATTCTTTTTTGATGGGGATACCCGAACTGAAACGGCGTATGTTAATAAGGTTATAATAAATAATACCATTTTGGTAACTATTTTTAAAACTATACAATTTTGATAATTTTTTTAAAAATAGTGCCAATTGGATAAAAAACTTCCTCATTTTATGTCAAAATTAATTCGTTAAAAATAATAACATACTTTTCTTTTTTAATTTAACAAATAAATTGGTAAAAATATTAATGTAAGATTAATTTAATGTTTTTTTATTATTCTTCCCTAGAAAATATCCTGAGCCATTTGCAATTAAATGTTTTTTAATTATCGACTGTGGTGTCGACAGCTGTCCGGCAAGGGTGGCCCCGTTGTGGAGTGAGTTGAGTTGGGGGGACCACGTGACGTGGAAAGTGGGCACTCCTTTTTTGAATACTATCATTTTTATTGGCAGTTATGTCATCCGTACGTCATCTCATGACGTCAGCGCATATATATATATATATATATATATATTAAGAGGGAGGGAGAGGGCTGTAATTAAAAAATAGTTTTTATTAAAAATCACATAAATTTAGGTATAATTTTCAAAATTCACCTAATTTTTTTAACTTTTAAAAAAATTACTTAAATTTTAGAATTTTTTTAATATTATATTTTAATATTAACGTCGTTAATAATCATTAGTTTTTGTTAACGGGGCTTTAAAAACATTAATTTACATATAAATATTACATTTAAAAATTATTTTAATTATAAAAACTTAAATTTATATTTTTTAGAAATATTTTTTAAATACCACATTAGTAAATATAAAAAATCTAAGTAATTTTTTAAAATCACACTGAAAGTGCCATTTTTAGTAAAACCAATTAATAAAACAATAAGTACATATCGTGGCAATGATACCACTTACAGTAAATAAAATACACATTTTAGTTAAAGAAAGTTACTGTCATTTATTTTTACAGAAATAATCTGACTCAGAAAAAATAAGCCACAAAATTATATTAAAAATAATAATCTCACTGTACAGCAACAACAATCCCAGTGCCACAAGAGCTCCCGCACACGCAAGGTCTGGGGGGTGTATGGACGCAGCCTTCCCCCTTTACGTGCTACCCTAAAGGGAGGCTGTTTGCGATGACTCTCAACCTAAGGAGCGTGTCGTCGTTGTTGAGTGGAAGCCTGTTGCATGAGGAACATAATATTAGAGTATTATAGAGTAGTAAGACCACGCGCCAAGCACTATGAGCAGAGGTTACTGGCAGGTAACTCCAATCAAACAGTCAGTTCATACCCACATAAGCACATAAGTGCGCCAATATATACATCAAACGCGAAATCAAGACACTTGGAGACACTAGTGCTAGTAGTGCTAAAATGTACTACTCTAAGTTCGGTTGCCCCGCTATGCTCGCTCTCCAACGAGCTCTATCTAAGGCCATCTCTTCCCGTAGGTTTAGGTGGGTGAGGCCTCGTCGGATCTCTCTAACCAGCTTTTCTTCGGCCTGCCCCTCCTTCTCCTCCCTAGCTCATTATGGGGTTGTTCGCATCCCCTGACTGGAGTAGTGGGTGGTCTCCTCCTAATATGACCAAACCATCTCAAGCGCTGCTCTCTTAATTTATCTTAAACCGAGGACACGCCCAATTTGCCTCTAATGACTTCATTCTTCATCCTACCATTCCTTGTATATCCGCACATCCACCGTAGCATCCTTATCTCTGCCACCTTCATCTTCTGTGTGTGATATTTTTTTTATTGGCCAACACTCTGCTCCGTAAGACATAGCTGGTCTCACTACCTTCTTATACTATTTTTCCTTTAGTTTTAATGAAAACTTTCTATCGCAGAGTATCACGGAAGCCATCCTCCATTTGTGCCATTCTACTTTAATCTGGTTGTTGACATCTTCGTCAACTTTGCCATTTTGCTGAACCATGAAACCTCAATACCTGAATCTCTCTTTTCTATGTATAGTACCAGACTCTTATCTTGACGACCTCTAGAGTGGGGCGTGGTAGAGGGATTGAACTTGAGTTCCATGTACTCGGTATTTGATTTACTGATTTGTAAGCCCTTCGATTCCAATGTCCTTCTTCACAATTCCAACTTTTTGTTTACCCTTTCTGGAGACTCCTCCACCAAAACTATATCATATGCGAAAAGTATGTACCATAGCACATCCCCTTGAATGTGCTTAGTGAGCTCATTCATTACCAGAATGAACAAAAGGGGACTCAAGAAAAATCCTTGGTGTACCTCTACTGTTACTGGAAAGGCTTTTGTCTCCCCTTCCTGTGTACGCACGTTAGTTTGTGCCTCATCATACATATCTCTAATTGCCCTGATATATGGCACTAGAATCATGTCCAGCATTCTCCCTAGAACCCCTCTTAGTACTCTGTCATATACCTTCTTCAAATCAATAAAAACCATATAAAAGTCCTTTTATCTTTCTCTGTATCGCTCTATAGTCCACCTTATTTGACAATAACAATTTACCCTACAATAACATTACCCTACTTAAAAGGCTAGAAATAGCAAAGCCTTGGAAAATCTACTTATAAGGTAATGCCATTATTCTAATGAAAGTGTTAATTTTAGAGCAACTCAATGAAATTGTGTAATTATTATCTACTATGAATCGCATCATTATTCTTATGATAATGCTTAATGTCTAGCATCGTTACATACATATGTAACAATTTATCCAAACACACCCTAAATCGTAAAACAAGGGATGAAAGGACGAATACAACAACAATAACAACAAACCGAGCGTCTCAAGGGCTCCCACCTGAGGAAAAACAAAACAACGAATAACACAAAAAATTATCTGTATGACATCACGATAAATGATAGTAAAAATAAAAAAATGAGAATCCAAAACTCAGATCTTTAGCTATGTTAACTGACCTGGAAATGCAAAACTTTCCCAGATCACTTGCCCAATTAATACAAAAACCAATGGGCACCACCAAAAAAAAAAAAAAAATGAAATACCCATTTAATAAAAATAAAAAAAATAACAAACCCAGAAGAATTTCAAACCATTTCTTCCAGCAAGACATTACTAGTTTGCAAAAGATCTCCTTCAAGAAGGGGTGAGAAGATCGCTATTAGCAGTGGGTTTCTTCTCAAACATCCATCGAAATCAACCTGGTTTATCCTCTCATCGCGATCAATATCGAACATCTCAAACAGCAAGCGCATCTGAAATTAACGCCCAAAAGCCGATTAGTAAGGCTCCATGGTAAATATGAAAATTTTACGTAATTTTATAGCAATAACTACAAATATGAAAAATTTTTCTGCATTGAGAAGAAATTGACTACCCATCAATTAAAGGAAAAAATACTCTTTTGTGGAATACACGTTTTCCATGGTCATCTCACATCAAATATCTCATTTTAATAACTTAGCAAAGCATGAACCTTATAAATTTATTGAAGGTAACTAATTTCTTCAGCTAGAAAGAAAATTTTAGAAAAAGAATATTTTCAACTGAAAATATTTTGTGAAGATAAATTTTTTATTGGAAAATGATTTTCTTTAAAGCAAATGTAGCCTAAGAGAGAGCACATTGAAGCAACCAAAAGATTGAAAATGGAGGGCTAGAAATGCCATAGGGGTTTGGGTCCCGTGATAAGGCACTTGGATCCGACGCCTTATCGAACAGTTAACTTTTAGTGTCAAGAGAATGATCGGATGTTCAACTGATAATCTCAATTCAAACTAACCATTTTACGCTATGATGAAAAAAAGGCATTAAAAGTTAAGGACGAAATTAGAGCTGGTCCTGAGATATTTTAAGCGCCCCAAAACTAGTTCAAACAATAAGCTCTTTCTTGGTAAATGAGATGTACGTGCCCGCTTAAGCACACCTTGAGAGCATCTACTTCATATTATAATATCTGATATATGCGTCTTTTATACTGTATATGTACATTGCATTTAAGATGTGTCATACATAGGTTGTTATTTCTCTAATTATAAATGGCGATACGTAGTTCTAAGCAAACTGATGATATAATTAACTTCATAGGAGCCCTTAACAATTTGGGGACCCCCAAACAACTGCTTTTGTTGTTTAGGGTCTTGACCGATGCTAGATGAAATCCATGAAGGATTAAGGTTAGTCAGGACCCTTTTACCTCTTCATGGTTCATATTCGGAATAGCCAGTCTAATTGCATCTCCGAACTGCAACAAAACAAATGAGAAAATTGTTACATTATGGGTGAATCAAGAAATTTTCAAAAAAAAAAGGAAAATTTGACCTTTTTTTTTTTTTGTTATTTGAATGTCAAAGAAAAACAAGGGAAAAAACTAGATCAAGAGGCAAAAATGATGGTGTTGTGAGAAGAGGTGAGGCAAAATGGTGTCGGAGATGTTAGGGTTAGAATAAAGAAGGAAGAAATGGTATCGGAGTTTCACTGACTTTGAGTTGGAGCATACGAACCTATGATTTTTTTTTTCAGTTGTCCCGTCAATTTTAAGAGGAAAATGATTTTCCTAATGTAATTTTTTTCAAGTTTTCTATCTAATTTTTTTCCTTCATCAGAATGCACGAAAATGCTTCCCTCGAAGTTTTCTTTCCTTTAAATTTTCCTTGTTTCAAATAGGGCCTAGAAGTTTCGGTTTTTGGTAGTACATAGTGTGGAGAGATTTAAACCTGAAACCTTATATCCCAGGACTTGAAACCTTAGTAGTTTTACCAATAAACTACTGCCACGTTAGCAATGTCCATACAAGTTGGCAGCACAATAGAGAGACATAAGACCTGTTCCTCAGAAATGAAATTGTTTTCCTCAGAAGTACTGCATTTGGCGAAGGCCGATTCGCAGGCTTGTCGAAAAAAGGGCTGATTCCGAACACAAACAGACGCCAACAAGAACTGCAGACACAACAAATCAAAAATATGAGATGCGGTTTGCTAAGAATAATAAGGGCGTTATGTTCCTTAAGTCTTTCATAAAAGCAACATGTTTTGGAAAATGAATACCAACTAGCCAGCAAAATGCTAATTGGGATGCAAAATAAGAAAAAGTCGTTCAAAATGCTGATATGGATCGCCACATACGAGACAAACGGTTTGGCGAAATGTGAAAAAACTACTTTTTATAGAAGCACTTTTCTTTTAGACCAAACACACTTAAAATTCGAAAAAACCGCTTTCCATAAAAGAAGTTTGACCAAAAATGCCCTTTGCTTTCCAGCTAGAGCGTCGACGACTAATTGTCATATCGGTTTCCTGGTTATTCCCTTACCAAAACGTTTCCGTTTCTGTAATTATGAAACATGATACTGTACATGTTCTTTTTCCGAGCTCAATACGTTTAATGGAATTTTGACCTACAGAAGAAGGAAAGTAGGCAAGCGACGGTACCTGCTTAAATGTAATCTTTCTATCCTTGCCTACGTCAACGAAGGCAAAGATCTGCAAAGGATATGAAAAGTATGAATTGTCATGGAAAGAACAATTATGCAAGTTCATATTGCAGACGAATACATTGGACTGCCTAATCAATTACCCTTGAAACCAGGTATTCCGTTAAAAATAGTTAATTGGCCATTAGTATCGATGCAAACAAACGCAAGATTCGTTGGGCTTATAGAGTTGGCGTTTGAATTCCACACATAAATCTAAATGAGGCTCCGTCCCAAATCTAATTGGCTCTATCTATGCTAATACTAACTGTTAAGTTACCCACGTTCATGTATTGAGAACCCTTTTTTCTGGGACCTTTTTTCCAAACTATAAATGAGACATTTTTATCTTATAAACTTTTAATTTTTCTTCTAATTCTGCTTCAAAGGAGAAGCCGCTACCTCAATACTTTTCCATGAAAATTAAAATAGATACTACTTTCATTCAAAAATGCTTTTATTTGTGAGGTCGAAAACCTAGAAAGCTCAACAAAATGCCCTTTCTGTTGAAAACGCACTTTCCCACCCAAAACAACGAGTCGGTTCCCAAAATAATGCTAAAAAATAAAAAAATTACAAAAATAATGCTGAAAAAAAAATATTTCCAAATCTACTGTTGAACCGCGTTTACTAAACGCGTTTAAATTTCAATAAAACCGGATAAAAATATGTGGGCTATATCAGAATAAACCGCGTTTACTAAACGCAGTTTAACTTAATATAAACCGCGTCTACTAAACGCGGTTTACAACTGAACCCCGTCTACTAAACGTTACACATAAACCGCGTTTACAAAACGCGGTTTAACGTCAGTAATCCAAAAGGCCTTTTTTTTCACTTATACTTACCATTATGCCGCAATTCTTCAATTTTTTGTTCGTTTATAGTTTTTATTATGCCGCAATTTGTGATGATTATCATATTGATCCCATGTCTCTCTTAATGAAGCTCCAACATCATAAGTGGAGGTCAAATAACTCCAATAATAGTACTTGAAAGATCTCCAGTGTGTAAGCAAAAGAAAGGAGGAGGCGAACGACGTGACTGGTGGTGGGTTAACGAGAAAGAGGCAGAGAGTCGGTGAAAGCAGCGGAGAGAGCACGCGTGAATTAGATAAACCTAGTAAACCGGGTCATAAAGACTCGGTTATAACAGAGGAAAACCGCGTCTTTGTGACGCGGTTTTTGTCAATTAAAACCGCGTCTTAAAGACGCGGTTGTGTTAGTAAAACCGCGTCTTAATGACGCGGTTTACTATATATAACCGCGTTATTAAAACGCGGTTTATGCTAATATTAAACGCTATTTTTGGACGCGGTTTATCAAATCCGCGTTTAGTAAACGCGGTTCAACAGTAGATTTGGAAATATTTTTTTTCAGCATTATTTTTTTAATTTTTTTTATTTTTTAGCATTATTTTGGGAACCGACTCCAAAACAACACGGCAAAACATGCACTTGGACACGGATTTTTGTCAAGAGGTAGACAGACACAAACATCACTCCAAAGATCAGACTTGACTATTTTGTAAGACTTTCTATATTCTCGGGGTAATTTGAGATACTGCAATTTGATACAAATACAACTAAGAATACACACTTACATTTGCAGATAAAGCACACGGTGTCAATCTCAAAGCTCTGTAGAACCCTTCAGCCTTCACTCTACCACTGTCACACCAGCTTTTTAAACATCAGCATCCGCCAAGAAACTATTATAATCACGGTTTTAGATAGCGGGCATGGTTGCACTGTTGCAAGTGGTAATACGTTATTTATCGGAAAGGTCCTTACACTTCGTCCACTACGTCAATTTAGCATTTTTACTTTTAATTTTATCAGTTTATTCCTTATATAATTTACATTGTGTCTATTAGTCCTATGACGAAATTGAAGTTAAGTTATAACGTAATTAATGTAATTTCTAATGACAAAATTGAAGTTAAGTTATAACGTAATTTCTTATGGTTCCATCATAGTGAGATGCAAGTGATCAAGTATAAATCCACTTCTTGACTCAATCTAAATACACATAACACACCAATAAAAATTCATCCCCAATTCAACATCAATTTCTCTCTAGGACTATATTGACACAACGAAAATTCTACACTAATCAAATTAACACAATTGAAGTACAAGCACATTAGACCAACGCACAGGGATCTATGATATAAATAATTCTCTTTCATCTTTTTTTCCTTTCCCTTTTTCTAGTTGATTCAGTAAAGAACCAAATTTGTTTCCCCAGGGAGAGAAGGAAATGAAAGTGGGGAATCAGGTCGGAGCATTTGTGATACAAACGCGGTTGCGGTTTTGTAGAAGCTGTAAGTCTTGGATATTATAAAATTATGGTTTTTCAAAGGAATATATCTTGTTCTATAAAATTATGTTTGCAAAAATTTATATGAATAACTATACAAGTATTAGCTTTCACACCCCTTTCATAGTTTTTAACATATAAATACATTTATAAACAGGGTTTAGTAAACAAACAAAATATATATGTTATGAAGACTGTTAAGAAAGTATTTTTACATATGCGATTAGTAAAAACTTGGTTACGTAACAGTTGCTACACTATATAATAGCCTTTATTAAATTCCATATCGAAAACAGCCTCCCTTCAGGGTAGCTCCCGAAAGGGGGAAGGCCGCGTACATCTACCCCCCAAGACCCTACTTTTGCGGAAGCCCTTGGAGGCACTGGGTGGTTGTTGTTGTTGTTGTATTAGGGACTCAACACAAAAAAGATCGTACAAGAGAATGCTATAATTAGACAAATTGCATTGTGAAGAATAGCTAGAAACATACTTGCTATCCGGATTCATGGACAAAAACTTATCCAAGAACTCCACAGCCTCCATCGTACTGATCTGGTATGCCTGCAAGAAATATCATCAATCAGATAAATATATATGCGCACATATGGGCATATACCGTTTTTAAGTTTTCAGAGTCTTCAAATGAGGAAAAATTATAGTAACACAGTACCCACAATAATCATTAAGGACTTCACATGTGAGTCTAATAAGAAATCCTATACCGAAATTGTGAGAGGAAAAAAAAATGAATATATAAGCCTGGTGAACTGCTTCATCTAATGCCAGTTGGTTTTAGGATGAAACCCCCACATGGACTTATATGTGTACCTCATATGTGACAATTTTGTAGATCTGGCCTTAGACCAGGTGAAATTTCACATGTAAACAGATAAATAGCCACTAAAAGGTGGCTGCCTTGTCTGCAGAATTACTCGCCGCATAATGACATATATCCCTCGCTATTAGCTAAAGCCATTTCCAGATCAAAAGCCACTTTAGCAATTGAGCACCCGTATACGAAAATTGAAGTGTTAGTAATAACCCTTGCCCTATTGATTTATTACAGTTGCATGTATATTTAACATGAAATTAAATCACAGTTCACAGTCAAGCTATGGTTGTGATAGCGGTATTGAGAAAGCAGGATGTCACTGATGTCATGTAATTGGTAATAGTGAGTGCATTGGTTTCTCTTAGGAAACATAAGTTGTTTTAAACCTTGCATAAAAATGAATGAAACATCGTGCAATCATCAATGTTAATACACACCTATGTTAGTTTTTAATATGCAAACACATCCATAAGTATGTTCCAATAAATAAAAACGTACATATTATGAAGCAATTACAAAGTAACGCTGTGTAAATGACCTTTATTTGATTATATAAGGAGTAAGCAATGAATGTGGGAAGGAACCCATTATACTGAACTTACAATAGTATTATTATTCGCAGATTAAGACATCTGCTTAAATGAACTACTATTAACAAAAATTTTCTTATGATGACATTCTCTCGAAATTTGTGTAACACTCAGCCAAAAAAAAAGCAAGAACAAGGTTGCAATATTACGAACATTAGGGGTACGTCTGGAATGGTTCCCATCTGGAATTTTTAGGAAATTAGAAATCAGGTTTTGAAAACGATTTTTTCTTGTTTATAGTTCTGTGTTTCCAATTTTCACTCAAACTATGAACTGAAAGCAAAAAACGAAAAAACTCATTTCCAAAGCCTAATTTTTAGTTTTAAAAAAGTAAAAACTACCAAAACAAAACCACCGATAGCAACCGTGCCCTAAGGTCCAAACTGATAAGACTAAATTATACTCACTGATTCTATCTTTGCCATTTCAACCATAAAAACTGAAGGATTTTCCTGTATAACATACATAGAAAAGATATCAGAAACTACTCAAATTATGTCTATGTAACAGCAGATAATTGAAGCTCACAAATATCTACAAACAAGTTTATTTGATTCTGATGAATCTATGAGAACAAAAATGTCAAAGAAATTTCATATACAAAGTAAACTCATAAAGGGAATTTATTACGGAGGTAGCCTAAGCTTTGAGCATTTACTACCTATGTATCCTAATATTTCAATATATAAGATGAGTTAACTTAAGGTTTATAAATTTTGTTTGAAAATTTATCAGTACCCTTTGCCTAAAATTCAATGGATTTTCATTGGGAAATGCTAACACCAAGCATGATTCTAATAATATCTAGGTGTTCTTTATCAAATCTACTAATTTCTTTGTCAAAAAATGTTGACATGACATTATTTCAGTCATATAGGTATTCCATTATACAGTGAATTTTATTGTAATCCTTTGAATTTTGGCAAAAACCATTGATATAGCTCAAATATATTATCGCAATCATGTAACATTTCAATATTTCCCAACGAAAATTTTCAGACTCTGACAAAAATTCACCACATTTTTAGATAGGTGATAAAATTTGTAAATCTCATGATACCTTATTGTACATATTGAAATATCCAAGTACCTAAGTGATAAATCCCCAAGTATAAAATAAAAATGTCAACCACGTTCAAACAGGCAGTAAAAATCACCAACCTGCTTTGATTGAGCTGCTCGCGTAAGAAGCATTAGATCGCCATAGGCATGAGAAGTTTGCACCACGTTGAGAGCTGTAGCAATGACACGAGCAGTCTGTATATATCCACAATTACAAGAACAAGTAAATTCCCACAGCAATGAAGCCACAAAAACAAAGTAAAAAGAAATGCCAAATTGAATTGGAATTTTAGGTGTCCAGAGCAAATTTGGATTTGGTGGGGCCCCCTTTTTATAAAGGAGGTTTATGTGTCAGTTTAAGCACACCTCGAATAATTTACTTCATATCATAATGCCATCTAATATGTGGGTCATTTACATAATATAAGTTCATATATGTTTATGTCAAAACAAGCAAATTCATGGAAGGTGATATACAATGTAAACAAACTCATAATATAATTAATTTTCAATAAAGATCCTTAATGATTTTGGGGTCCCCAACAACTGCTTAGGTTGCATGGGGTCTCTTGACTAGCCTTGTCAACTAATAGTTCATGTTATTAAGTAAAAGTGGTTACAATAGTGTAAAATAGCATAAAACAGCAAGTTCCAAATCCTTAAAATCTGAAATCTTTGGTCATAATGACCATTATAGCTTATTTCAAAACATAAAGACCATGATAAATTTGACTGGACAGAACAGAATGGAGAAAACAAGTGACCCCTGGTTTCTATATCAGCATTGCAGGCAAGCAGGGTCGACACTTGCTCAAATACACAGGCTGGTCAAGACCCAAACAATTGCTTAAGACCCTGAATTTGTGAGAGACCCATTTTGAAAATTAATTATTACTAGTTTGCTTCTAGTCCTCGCCTTCTGGTTGGGGGTACTGGGAAACAGCCTCTCTTCAGGTTAACATACTGAAGGGGGAAGGTTGCGTACATCCGCCCCCCCAGACCCTGCGTAGGCAGGAGCCCTTGAGGCACTGGGTATGTTCCTTTTAGTTTGCTTCTAGTGTATATATATATATATATATATATATATATATGTATATATATATGTAATAAAGGACTCACACATTAGTTAATATTATAATACAAAGTAAAATTTTCAAGGTGTGCTTAAATTGACTTGGACACCATCATTACCAAAAAAAGGACCAACCAATCAAAACTTTCTTTGAGCCCCTAAAATCACGGGAACAACCCCGCTCAAATCTAGGATGGGCACAACTAACACAGAGGCCCCCTTTTTAGCAAATAAGGATTTTGTCTAATGATTAAAACACTACTAAGATTGAAGCTTTAGGATAAAAGGTACTAGATTCAAATCCTCCCACCCCTAACTTGCATACCTACCAAAAAAACAATTCCTTTTTTAGCATACAGCGACGAATCTTTTATGGTAAGCGCAGAGCAACTATTCACTTTTAAGGCAGGAAATCCAAGCGGGGCGACTAGAATCAACCCATTCTGGAGATTCACGATATTAACCTCGAATATATACCAAAGAGACAACTCAATATATGCTTCTTGTTAACTAGAATCATACAAATCAATGACTTCACCGTCATCAAGGCAGACTCACCCTTTCAGCAAAATGGAATGCATTTTCCTTCTGATTTTCTAGTGGTTGTACAACCGGAAGATATTCTACCTGCTCAATGCAGAGGAACAGCAACGTTAGTACTTTTTCTAAATACAAGAAAAATGGAAGCATTAATGTAATTATAATTATACAGTAGTTGATGTAGAGGAATGCATGGAGCGATTCATTATATACAATCTAAATCAAGTATTAACCGTGGAATAATATAAGTGGAAAGCCAGTTCAAGTAGTTTAGCAGAGAATAAAGCCTCCAAATTTTGAAAGGGAAAAAAAATCGCCCGCTCCTCTCAAAGGTAACAGAGACCACTTTTTTGGAGAAGCAGGGTACACAAACACGACGATCATTAATCTGGAATTTGAACAGAATTCAAAAGGTTCTCGTCCACATCATCTGCTCTTTTACTTGCACTACATTGAAGTGGTGATAGAGATTAAGCATCCATGTGCTTAGTTGAAGGGTTCCTAAGAATCCCTGTGCACGAGATGACGATTGAATAGCCTTGTGCTCAAGCAACCAAGTACCCTATACTTAGCTTAAAACAGCCTCGTGCTTAACAAAAAGAAATAACTCAATTTATTCAAAATAGTCTGATGATCTATTTAGGCATCAATATTTGTAGAGAAGAAACTAGAATCCTAATTGAAAAGATTCCTAAATTAATAATAAACAAACTCCTAATATTATACTATTAAACAAATCTAATAAAAGTAAAATTCTTATTTTAAAGTAAGCAATAACTAACAATATATCCTAAGAGATATAATTTACAAAAATTCAAGTTATCGGTAAATATCCTAAATCTAAATCTTGATTCTTTATTCTTAATCTCCATCAATTCTAGGAAACGCTAGGGGGTATGAGTGCAGGTACATACTCAACCAACATGCACTCACACACAAGCACAATTATGCACATCACATACACAAACGCACAACCACACACCACATGCACACGCAAAAAAGAATAAATAAAACAATTACGTGCTATAATATATGGAAAAATGAATCTGAGTTAAGTGATTGATTCAGGGCCTAGAGGGTACTTATGCAGTAGTAAGAACACACGCAAGAAAAAGAATCAAGTGGACCACACCCCTCCTCATGTATGCATTTAAATGACAATGTCGTGTCAATCAGAAAGAATCAAATAAGAGGATAAACAAGTAAAAGAGAATACCTCCATGAAATTGTGAAATTGTGTGAACATTCGAAACATCAGCTTCGCCAAGGAAATATGCCCCCTAAAGAAGCAACATTTCGCTTTAGACACACTCAAAAATCACAAGACGTGGCAATATAAAGGAATTTTTCACAAGTATGGAGACATACCAAGATTGATCAAAGTGCACGTAGGGATAGCGAACAACGACAGGTTGGATGGGATAACCGGGTATGAACGCTCCAAGTTGAAATGAAATAAGGACTCTTCCATTAGTGGTGGTTCCCTCGGGAAATAATAGAACACGAGGAAACTTATTGCATGAAGCCTTTCTCTGCATTCAGGTCCTCAAAAGCACATTTCTGTATCAAATGGCTTATAATTGATAACATGTAATAACTTGAACTAAATTTCATCAAGTACTCGAAATAGTCTCCCATCATGCACTAATATACCTTCATTTAGCATAACATAAAAGAAAAATACAAAAAAAATCAAAATGGTTTCAGACCAAAAAGAACTAGTAAAATTTTCCTTCCCATATATTCCTAGAAAAGGATTTCCACTGTGTGACAAGTTCATTTGCATAACAAAAAAAAATAATACAAAATTTAGGATTGAGGGCCCTTGGGAACAAGCACCCTGATAAGGCTGCGTACATTTTAGCCCCCCAAAACCCTGCCTTGGCCGGAGCTTTTCAGGCACTAGATTTGTTGTTGTTATTGTTGAAAAAATACAAAATTTGTTAAGGTCATTAGTGTCCCAATAGCATAACTAGGCATAGACACATCATACATCAAGCAGTGTCACTTGATTAAAAGACCAACTAAGGCCATCCACAGACTCTCATGTGTACAGAGTATCAACAGCTGACATAAAATTTTACGAAAATGTGTTTTCAATGAAAAATATCAATACCTTTATTTCATTAACAGCATGCTTCCTTGATGGTGGTGAGAACCTATTTACATATATCACCTATAGACATAAACAGGAAAACATAAGCACTGGCCATATAGAGCCAAAACAACATTACTACTAAACTTGAGTGTCTTCGTATTCTGTAAGCATTAAGCATAAACGAAAGCTGAAATTATGGGATGCTAAGACCCTTCCTTTTTTCCCATATCTGCCTCATGATTGGGTCTAGTAACCGTATTCGATATTGGGAAGATAACTGGGTTGCGGATATTATTTTTGCTCATCAGTTTCTACTTCTATATAAATTATCCACTACCCATGATACCCCAATTATTTTCTTTCGTCTCAGCAGGGTAGCTCATTGTCTAGGAACATGCACTTTCATAGGGATCTTACTATAAGGAACTACATGTATTCACCCAATTAAGCTATATCTGCTGTCATTTATCGCCACCACCCGTTGACCACCCATCATCGAAACCACCCTTCCCTATTCCACCACACACCACCATAACTTGCATCTGCAATGTCCACTCCTACCACCCCTAACCATCACCGTGGCTTGCCACCAACCTATGACCCATAGCCACCACCACTCATCATCATGGCCACCATTTCCAACTCGACCCACCCTGGCCACCAATCCCAGTGATACCGTCCACCAACATTGTGTTGCACTTCCACCACCAACATTCACTGCCATTGTGTGGCACCACTATGACTCACCTACACCACCACCGTCTTCCCAATGTAGTCACTCCTTCCGGTTCCACCACCGTGGCCTACCACTTGATCTACCACTATGGCTTGTTTCTATATCGTTATTACTTATATTATTAGGTCTCTTTTTGTCATTCCACACATATAAGTTCTTTTTCATATACACATCCAAACACTTTATTCTATAAAAGGGATATGTCTATTAACAACCAAACACTATATTATAAAAGATACAAAACTTAAGTGTATAGATCTCAGTGAAACAAATAAGATGAAAATAGATAAACTAAAAACAAACGAACCTAACATACCCTTACAAGAGTACAAAAGCAACAAAGGCTTTTTCTTAGTTTCATGACATACCTGCATTGCTCGAATGATAGTTCCAACAAATGGGATTGAATCATGGGACTCTGATGCAACAATGGTAGGAAATAATTCATAGAAAAAGAAAATAGGTTCAATGTAGGACACATGATTAGATACAACTATAGGAGCAATATCCCTGGATGCTGGCCTTCGTTTTCTTTTTATCCAATGATAGCTGCACCAAACAAAATATAAATGTATTTAGTCATTATCCATGACATACTTTACTAAGCTTAGAGAAGGCAATAGCTGCTGAAATTACAAATAAGGAAAAACATTGCTAACCAAAGATGAGGGGAACAGCCAAACATGCTGTGGAGTGATCAAATCTTCATACACAAGTATCCTAGTACTTCGCAAAAACTACTCTTAAATTTTTGCTTACCAATTACCTTACTATTTGCCTTCCTCTCTTTTCAAACACCCACACATTCACCTATCTTTCTAATCATTGTGCCGTATGCAAACTCAAGTCGGACTATTTGCATAATAAGCAAATTGCAATTGTACAAAGCAATGCTATAATTATTTATTTATTTCACTTAAGTTTGACCATAAATTGACATTGTTTTAGAATCTGAGACAGCAGACTCCTGATCTTAAAGATGCTACAGCAAAGTCGCGCCTTAATCACACCGCTCCTAGGTGTTCTAGGATGGAAGGAACTCCTACAAAGTGAAGCCAGACTCTAAGTAGGATTAGAGCTCTTGTTGAGATTATAAATGGCACGTCAGTGGGCATTTAGTGCATCCATTTCAAACTTAAAAGAGTCAAGCAAACTACCCTCCAAATATTACTATTTCGTTTTCCAGCTGAAGTCAATCCTACTGGAATCAGAGGAACACAAGGGCATTCTATAGATTCAGGTACACAATTTCTCTATGTTCTTTTTCTAGCATGTATAAATAGTACTACCACTATGTGCAGGATGCCATCAAAACAATAGGAAGATGGTAGAGCCAGTCATGATCTCACACAAGGGAAGCAGTCACTTGGAGACCCCACCGTACCCTTTTGAAAATTAATTATATTAAGTTATGCTTCTATCGCATACCATAATTCATAATTGGGAAAATAGCAACTTAAATATGATACAAAAGGTCAACGTCCCAACTGGTATTACAATATAAAGTAAATTAGAGATGTGTGCTTAAGTTGAACTGAACACCCTAATTACCGGAAAAGGACGCACCAATCAAAAGTGCTTTGGGCCTCTAGGATCTTAGGACTGGCATGGTAAATGTTAAACTTTCACCGGGCCTTTGGGCCCGACCCAAGAAGTTGGCATACATGAGAACCACATAAAAGCTCAAGTGAGATTCCATCATAAAACCAAGTGCCATTACGTAAACTAATCCTAGGCTCATATATTGATCTCTTCTCTCTCACAACTACAAAGTTGGGATTCAACTAGACTCACCTCT
The DNA here is from genome assembly GCA_018398585.1 of Simmondsia chinensis. Lineage (NCBI taxonomy): Eukaryota > Viridiplantae > Streptophyta > Magnoliopsida > Caryophyllales > Simmondsiaceae > Simmondsia > Simmondsia chinensis. The sequence continues at coordinate 2,961,698 of JAGTTD010000007.1, read as the reverse complement.
GAAGTCCCTGACACTAAAAGATAACTAAAAACGCAATATCTAATCAAGCATTAGAAAAAACAAAAAAAAAATCTTTCTTCTCCGCAACTTACCCAAATGAAAAGAGTATACACCGAGCAGAAAGACGAGTGACCCACATAATCCGACACCGCCACCTAGGTATTGGATTATGCCTATCTTTCCACCCCTGAAGCGCAATCAAAGTTGCCAAATACCCCACCACCAAAGCCAACCCAAACAACACTAACCTAACCAACGCAATCGGCAAACACACAAAAATCTTAAACCACTCATAAACCCCTTCAATTTTCCAAGTATGGTTCCTAAACGGATCCACCGTACACGTGTCAGGCACAGAGACCCCGTCAACAGCTAGAAATCGGAAAGGGTTTCCTGGGTCAGATTCAAATTCAAAACCCAGATTAGGGTTTTGCGGATCTGAATTAGGGTTTTGATGAGGATGGTGATTGGTTGATTGGGATTGGGTAAATTCTTCGTTGGAAGAGTGAGAACTCAGATCAGAATCGATGGTTAAAGCAAAATCTGGGGGGTCTTTGGACGGGATAGAGGGTAAGAGAGGTGTACTCAGTGTAGATTCCGCCATTGAAGCTCTTGAGAAAGAGAAAGAGAGAGAGAGAGAAGATGAACGTCGATGGACGGGTGGGAGAGAGAAAGTACAAAGAAAATTCAGGGATTTGGGATGTTCTTTTTGTCATTGTAATTTGCATGTGGATCGGCTATAATAAATGTATAATATTGCACACTCATATTTTAATGTTACATACATTTTAGTATTTAATGGAACCCGGTGGAGGGCTGGATGGAACTCAACCACTTAAACTTACGGGAGAAGATGATTTTAGATAAAACTTAGTAGAGAGCTAGTATAAGAGTAGCAGATGTAACGGTTTAGAGTAGAGCACCTTTGACTGCTTACACTAGTGATTCTACGGATCTTTACTTCCTCTTTGGCAATCTCATATTGGAGCATCTATTTCGGTATCGGTGTCTTTACTAGCCGACTATTTGTCTGCAGTTATCCCCCTTCATGTTCCCGTCGAGTTTTCCTTGAGTTTTGTTTTGTATGCTAGGCTTGTGTTATGTATTGATCTAATACTAAATCGTTTTCATGTTTTCAGGCTCATGTTGGAGGTCCTTGAAAACAGCCTCTTTTCAGGGCAGCACCCTAAAGAGGGAAGGCTAGGTACATCCATCCCCCCAAGACCCTGCTCGGGCGGGAGCCCTTGTGACACGGGGACTGTTATTGTTGTTGTATTTAATAGGGTTTATTTACCAAGTACTAATACAACCGAATTCTATTAAAACTCTGAAGTTAAGCGTGCTTGGGCGAGAGTAAGACCAAGGTGGGTGACCTCCTATGAAGTGTTCATGTTACCAACCTTGTAAGGTTTGGGGTTCTTGAAAACAGCCTCTCAGCATGGCTACACCTTGAAGAGGTAAAGCTGCGTACATCCATTCACCCCTCCCAAGCTCCGCTTATACGGGAATCCTTGAGACACTGGATCTGTTGTTGTTGTTACATTTTAGTATTCAATATTTTTTAAAATAATAAAAAGGACCTTGACTTTTTAGAATTAATAAAAATGTCCCTAAATTTTTGACATATTAATAAAAAAGCCCTTAATTTTTTGTCATAATAATAAAAAGACTGCTCTTCAGTATGATAACATCATTTTTTGTTGATTGAGCTGAAGTGTCGACTACTTTTTTATTAATGTTACAGTAAAATGACAAAAATAACCTTCAATAACCATATTTTTAAACAAATTAAGCGAAAATAGATAGTCTCCACGCAATACAACTTCTCGAATTTCATACTTATAGAGTAATTATAAGAGTATTGAAAGGTACTTTTGCCGCTTTACAATAGTATTACTAAAAAAGCAGTAGCCACATCAACTTTGTTAACCGAAAATGATACATTACGCTGTCGAAGGGTCTTTTTATTAATACGACAAAAACATAGGGGCCTTTTAATAATTCAAAAAGGTCATAGTCCATTTTATTATTTTCAAAAACGTCGGGTACTAAAATATAAATAACCCCATATTTAATGTATTAGTTTTTTAGCATATAAATATTATAAAATTTTATTTTAGTCCAAAAATATATGTTAATTATTTTATCAAAAAATATATCATTAAAAGGAAAATGTATACAAATAACTTAAATAAGATGTTCCTAAAATACAATCAAAGAATAAACGAAAATACAACTAATAACACAAAGTCCTCTGATTTCTTTGCAAATCAGCAAGGCTATATCAACAAAGCCTCCCCGAAGTTATTGGTAGGGGTGTTCATCAGTCTAAACCAGGACAGGATCTGACCAAACCAGACGGGACTGAAGAACGAAATTGGCCTATTTTGAAGACCGAAGACCGGACCGAATTTATCCTGTCTAGTCCAAGACTAGACCGGACCGAACTAAAATCGACCGATTATCACTCCTTTTTTTAATATAAGTTGAATTTACTACATTTTGTCAATCTTGGGCAACTTTGAAGGCGTCTAATAGTAAAAAAATAATAAATAATAAATAATAGAAATAATAAAAAATATTAAATGCTCTTCCACCAAATACAACGGCTCATAACAACTTATATTTAGTAAAACCGATCCCAATAATTTGCCCCCTTTTGATTTGATTCACATTTCTCGATTCTTTACTAATAGCCAACGAAATTATTCATAATTTAATTATAAATAATTATGTATATAAGTCGTAACAATATAAAATGCAATCGTTGTTAAAAAAAAGACAATTTAATATAGGTGTTTATGGGCAATTATTAAACTAATTTTAGGCCTAAATATTATAAGTCTAGATTAATCTACCAATAATCTAATAAAATATATAGGAGGCCCAATAACATAATTCGGGTTTCGGTCCGATCTCGGGTTTTTCGGGTTTGGACCGGACCGGATCGAAACCCGAAATAAAGTCAATTTGTGGACTGAGGACCGGACCGAAATTGAATCGGTCCGGTCCCGTTTTTCTGTCCGGACCGATATTTGAACACCCCTAGCTCTTGGTCCACAAATATTTTAAAAGGACCCCTTTTTTCATAAGAACATATATTAATTTAATAAAATAATCCAAATGGCAGTTTATAGAATGTAAAACTTGTCGTTATTTATTGGGAAAAAAATTGCCTTGCTATTTCTCTCATTCCTCACACAAACCGCAATGTTTTGACATTGGTAATGAAAAAAGTCAGATAAGATGCTTATTTTACACTCTTATATAATGAACTGTCGTTTAGATTGTTTTATTTGTGTACATTTTTGACTAATAAATTTTATGAATTAAAAAATTAATACACAAAACCTCATGTACTAATGTTAAGAAAAATGTGTAATTTATGGTATTATTTATATAGATATTAAGATCTTCGTTAAAGTATCCGTTAATGCTGATATTTTGTAAATTCATTTTTTTAATTTAAAACTTTATAAAATAATTTTTAAATATAACAACAACAAACCCAGTGCTTCAAAGGCTCTCCCACATAAGTGGGGTATGGGAGGGTTGGATGTACGCAGTCTTACCTCTTTAGGATGTAACCCTGTCGAGAGTCTGTTTCCGAGAACCCCCCAACCTTATAAGGTTGGTAACACGAGGACTTCCCTGGAAGTCACCCATCCTGGCACTACTCTCGCCCACGCACGCTTAATTTTGGAGTTCTAATAGGATCCGATGCCTTAGTGCTTGATAAATAAATCCTGATTTTTAATATAACAATTAGGATAAAATAATTGTTTATTCCAACCATTTGTATCGTGAGTTATATTTTGCAAGAAAGATCAATATTCTTAATTAAAATGACTTTTTTTGCAAAATAATCTACTAAAAAAAATTAGAAAAATGACCCACCTCTAAAAATATTTAGAAAAATAACCCGATTTGTCAAAAAAGTAAAGAGGCACTGTTTCAAATTATAACTAGATTAAAAATAACCTACTTACATATCGAGTTAAATGATTAATAAAAAAATAAAAAATTTAAAAAAAAAAAAAAGTAGGGAGGCGCCATTCAAAATGGCGCCTCCAATAAAGAAACAGCGCCTCTTCTGCTTTAGAAACGGTGCCTCTTTACTTTTTTTTTTGACAAAATTGGTTATTTTTCTAAATATTTTTACAAGTGGGTCATTTTCAAAATTTTTTTTAAATAGGTTATTTTACCAAAAAAATTCAATTAAAATGATGCATTTTGAAATAACTATCAAAAGAAAAAATGTTTATCATTCGTATACTGACTATTACTCATCCCTCTCGTCTCCAACTGTACTACAAACACCTATACTGCTGCTGGTAGTCACTGTTTCCAACGGTACTGCAAACACTAATAGCATCATCGATCACTCCACCCCTACCTTGATCGGGTGCATAAGATGCGCACCCTAAAATTGGCCACCCCAACCCTATGAGTCATAGGCTATGACTACCCATTTGTCTCTCCTCTACCATGTGGATGACTATAACATCATTCGCTACCCTCTGTAAATGGCGTGTGAGCATGCATGAAACAACATACCCTATCCTGCATCCATCTCGAAGGCTGTCATTTTTTCTTCTACTTTTTGTGTTTTCTGTCAGCTATTGTGGATTTGGTTTGGAGGGTTGGGCTTATCTTTCTTGTTTTTGCAGGTTTTCTTGTTATTTTTCCTTTGTCACACTTTGTGTGTGTTCTTCGGGTCTCTTATTTGAGACGCCGGCTTTTATATTGCGAATTTTCCTCACTAATTATCAAAAAAATAAATAAAAATTCCGAAGGTTGTCGTAGCATGAGATTACGGTTCTATCACTACGATATCACTGAAACTTATCTCAACTTGTGCTATTTTAGATATAAATTTCCAATCATCCATTTCATTTTTGTCATTTCAATCATTTTCTGGCAACACTATTGCCGATCTTCACTACCACCAAACCTCCTGACCCTCGTCGCACCTAGGGGTGCACACGGTCAGATTTGGCGGTTTATGATTATCAAACCAGACTAAATTGTAAAATACGGTTTGACATTTTTTTAAGCCAAATCATACCATTTTATTTCACAAACCAAACCGGACCAAACCGTAATTATGATTTGGTCCGGTCCGGTTTATGATTTTAACCATTATAATAGAAAAATTGTTACACTAATATAAACATAATTTGATCAATATTAAAATTATCATCAACTACAAAAACATAAAAATATACGGAAAACTTTATTTCTTTTCCTAAGTAATAAAATATAAACAAAAACTATGAACAATACATAAAATTAGTTTGTTAAATTCAGTAGTAACGTTTTTTGGAAAATTCAACAGTAACATTAGGTCTGTTAAAATTTTTGTTAAGTTGTTAATGAAATATTTAGTGGTTTAGTCACAGATTGGGTTAAATTGAATTAACGAGTGGATATTACTTGCATTTAATATGATTTTATCGTTAAAAATTATATCATTACCTTAAGTTAAATTTGACCAGATGATTAAATTGAAATAATATAAATTATAAAGGGACTAAATTGAAATATTAGAAGTATAAGGCTTAAGTTGACACAATCAGAAAAGTATAAAGACCTTTGGTGTAAATGACCTAATATTATTTTTTTGGGTTATCAAGTAAATTTTGCCACTAACATAACATTTTATGATTTGGATGATATAAATAATTATTGGATTCTTTAGTTTATGGTTTTTATAGTTTATGGTTTAAGTTTGTTTTTAAACCAAACCTAAATCGTAAATCCTAAGAACCAAAGTTTTATAAACCAAACCATAAACCAAATTAACCAAACTAAACCGTAATTTACTATTTGGTTTGGTCTGGATTACGGTTTAAACCGTGTTGTGCACACCCCTAGTTGCACCCATTGGTAATACTTTTAACCCCATCCCTGACTTTCGATTTCATGGCTTACTTAGATGCTCTCCATCATGCCCTCTGCCACCTTTTCCCTTTTCTCCTTTGTCCAGATTGTTCTCAACCCGTCCCCCTCTCGTTTCAAAGTCCCAGTAATTTGTTTGTTTTCGGGTGGTGGCTTACACGATATCGATGAGGATGAACTGGATGCTGCGGTGGTGGTCGTGGATTGCTTGGTGTTCACCGGGGACAAAACCAAGCATATCCACAGGCATAAGAATAGACAACGAACAATTCGATAGGCAAATCTAAACATTGGGAATATAGATATCATATCCTTGGTTGGCTAACCAATCTGCTACTCAGTTCACTTCCTTCAAGCCGCAAAGGAAGGACATCTGCTTGAGCTTGAATTTGAAAAGAGGAATGTCTACTCCAGTAGCTCAAATGGCAACTCTTGGCAGTAGCAGCTCGTGGTCGTGGATGGCGATAAATGGAGTGGTATTCATGTTGAGAAGGTCACGGTGAGTTATTGTGGTTAGAGATAAACCGTAATAGGGACTAGGCATGTTGTAGATGGTAATGCGTACAACAGGCCGTAATGTGTGCAACTGGCAGTGGAGGAGAAGATGGATCTTGACGATTTAAGGTTAGCATAATCCCGTTGTAGGATTTTTCTGAATAGGCTGTGAAAGTATTTAGTTATGCACTTTCTTCTATTCAGTTATAAAACGATTTTTTCATCTTCTTATTGAAGTTATGAAAAAACTGTAAAAATATAAAACTTATCAGCCAAACACAAGCCTTACAGTCAATTAAAGCCTTTTTTACCATTTTAAACTGTAAAAAAGCTGAAGCAAACATAGCCTTCCTACTGGGTTGGACCAGTGGGCCAATATGTCTGTCGCCGTAGGATCCCATTGTCGGTATTCAGTCTGATTCGATAAATATAGAAAATACTACCCATACCTAACTAGAGCAGATAAAAAATGAACTAATTTGGTATTATTCTTTTCAATCATTCAATATTTTGATTTTTACCGATCCTCAATTTCATGTTCGTAAATTAAGGCCTTTTAATGTCCTAGCCGTGTATAATGCAAGTGGTCCACTACAAACCTGCGTGTTAACCCAACCTATACCTATTTGTCATCTGGCTATTAAAATTACATTGCTAACTCGATGTTAATTTTACTATTGAACTAGATAGACTAAATATAAAATATAAAAAAGTTAAATTGACATAATAAATAATTGGGCTTTTTACTCAAAAAAAAAAAAAAAACCCTAAATTTTAGGTGCAGTTTTAATAAATCACCAAAATTTTTTAATATCACACCTTAATGTTAATGCCATTAACATTTGTTATTTTTGCCAATGTGGCATTTAAAAAAATTTTAAGTATAAAATGATTTTTTAAAATAATACAAAATTTTTAATATATTTAAATTTTTTTAAATATATGGAATTATTTTATACTTAATTCAAAATTTTCTTTTTTTTAAAGGTACGTAAGCAAAAGCTAACAGATATTAATGACATTAATATTAAATTACGACATTAAAAAATTTTAAAAGGTTTAGAAAACTTTTTAAAAAATTAAAAAAATATATAATTTTTTAAAAATTATACCTAACATTTAAATAATTTCGAATGAAAAACCCTAAATAATACACAATATCAGATTCTTCATTGAGATGTGAGGTGAGAAAGCGCTCATCTGGCGGCCCTCAATAAAGAATTATAAGTAATAAAAGAATAGTGATAAGATTTTAATTTAATTTTAATATATTAATAAAACTTATTAAATTATAAAAAAAATTATTAATTTACATATATTATAATAATAACACGCATGTATATAGAGTTTAATAAAAAGAGGTCTAACCAGGATACCCACAGAGAATATACGAGGATATATGATATTGAATATTTTAAAATTTTTTTTTTTTTTTTGATCCCAGCTATATCCCTACTTAATATATATATATATATATATTTTTTTTTTTATGGTATCAACTTTATGCTTTAAGTAATTTCAAACAAATTTTTTTAATTCAAATATTGCAAATAACACTCAGTTACAAATTTAAATATAATTTATAAGGGTGATTAACAGAGGCTTTAATATTTTGAAGTAATATAATGATGGGTCATTTACGGGTACAAGAAAGAATTGAAAGATTATTTTCAATTTTTTTTTTTTTTTTCATCCAAGCGTTCCCTCCTAAACAGGGTCTGGGGTTTAGATGTACCGAAGAGAGGCTGTTTCAAAGAACCTCCAACCTGAGAGGTGCAATACGAGGACTTCCTAGGAAGTCACCCATCTTGGTACTACTTTCGCCTAAGCATGCTCAACTTCGGAGTTCTAATGGTATTCGGTACTTGTGTGTTGGTACCCTCTTGGGTATATTAGCCCTAAAATATAGGAAAAAAATACATCATCATTTCTTCTTGGTTTTTGTTATATTAGAAAAAAAAATATTATTTTTCTTTGGCTAAATAGGATGTTATGGAGGCTCTGGCTTTCAAAGTTGTGCAGAACAAGAAAGTGTCAACTATAGTTGGGTGTTGTATCTTAGAGGCGGTGCGTCAGTATCTACTGCACCGGCTTAGATCTGAGAGGGGTGTGAAACATCTTTAAGAGAGCGTGATCTACACCTCGCTCAACTTTTACATTATTGGTATATTGTCATTTTCACTTCTCCATGTAATATATTTCTATTTTATATATTTTGTTTAAGATTTTTCTGTGTGTGGCTCCACCATATGGTACCTCCCTCATTTTCATACTCATTGTTTTTTATATGCACGCCTTACTTTTTAGCATCTATTAATTAAAAATATGTCAGTTCAAAATATTCATTAAAAATATATGTTGTTAGGTAATTATACCTTATTATCTTGAAATTTAGATAAATTACTTTTAATTTTATATATTAAGGAAGTTGTTATTATCACGATAAAAAAAGTATTACTATTAGAGTAATGATATGACTTATAACCAACAAAAGCCATAAAATTACTTTAAAATATACATCTTACTTCTACATTAATAACTTTGACATGATAATAGTATTACGTTACGGCGGTAGAGCGGGAAGTTGTAATTCATAGGAAGTGTAGATTTTCGCTTTTGTTCGGTATGTAGGAAGTAGACACAACAACAACAACAGTCCCAATGCCACGAAAGCTCCCGCAAAAGCGGGGTCTCGGGGGGCTGGACGTACGCAGCCTTCCCCTTTTAGGGTAAGGAAAAAAGGAACATACCCAGTGCCTCAAGGGCTCCAGCCTATGCAGGGTCGGGGGGGGGGGGGGGGGATGTACGCAGCCTTTTCCCTTCAGGGTGTTAACCTGAAGATAAGTTGTTTCCTAGTGGCCCCAACCTGAGGGTGAAGACTTCCCAGGAGGTCACCTATCTTGGTACTACTCTCACCCAAGCACGCTTAACTTCCCAGGAGGTCACCCTTCCCCTTTTAGGGTGCTACACTGAAAAGAGGTTGTTTTCGATGACTCCCAACCTAAAGGACGTAGACAGAATGCAGGAAATAGAAATTGCTATCAATTTTCAATTGCTTTAAAATGTAGGAAATAACTTACCTAGCCCCTCAAGGTAATTTGTAAACATGACAACTTTACCCTTCTAATTGCCTGCGAGCCCCTCTATCAATTTTACGATTTCACAGTGGAAATTGAAAGATTGACTATAGATATAATACTCATTTTAATTATATTTCATGAGAAGTTGTTATGTCAACTAAACAAAACACATGAATTAAATTCCCCGAAAGTTTTATTTCTCATATGGATAACCACACACTTTTATACTGCTTCATGAAAAGTTGATTAGGAAAGTGAACTTATGGAAAGTATAACTTGCTATAAGAATTCAATTTCTTCGGCAATCAGACGAAGGAATTAAATTCTCAGTAAGTTTTATTTCTCATATAGATAATCAAACACTTTTATACTACTTATTGAGAAGTTGACAAGAGAAGTGAATTTCTGAAAAATGTAACTTTTTGTACAAATTTAATTCCTTCGATAACCGATCGAAAACCCAATCTTCCTATATATATTATTGTCCAATCTCTCCTTCTTCACATTCTCTCAAATCATAAATCTTCAAATTCTAAAGTTCCACCAAGTCTTTCACCCCTCAAAAGCCCTCAAACCCTAAATGAAAGATTATGTCTCTTAAGAAAAAGACATATACCTTTATGAAAGAACATGACTTTTAATAAATATGTATGTCTAATACGTTTCTTAGTAAAAAGACATGTATTTGAATGAAAAGATGTGACTAGTAACGAAAGAACACAACCCTTCATGTTTGGATAAAAGACACTTTTTCTCCTCTATAAATAAGAGTTTGGTCCTCTATAAACATGAAAGATAACTAAAAATACAATACTCCATTTTATATCGTATATTAAAGAAAATGCTTAAGAGAGAAATTAGATTTATTTGTTGTACATACTAAATGGTCAATCAAGAATTACTATTAATTAAGATATATTAACAATCTTAATGTGCGAATATCATAAAGTTTAAGATCTATACAAATTATTATTTTACAGCTAATATTTTATAAAAATATAATTATTTAAAATATAAATGCTTTTGTATATCGTATAAGATAACACTCATGTTATTTAATAGAACGAAAATTAATGGCGACTACCCGCGATTATTCAAACGGGTGTCAGATCAACGGAGACTTCTATCATTACCAAAAACTCTAAATTCTTGAAAACTTCCAATTTCAACGCGTGCAAGTTTCATATTTTCCCTTTCGGTTAATCCGTCTCTTTCTTTCCTCCCTCTGAATTTTCTCTCTCTCTCTCTTCAAAAATTCTCCATTATCCTGAATTCAAACCCTCATTTTTCTCTGTACATATTGATTTCAGAAGGGTAGAAGCTGGTATAATCTTTCATTTGTTATCATCAATGTTATTATTTGAATTGTTCAAAGTTTAGAGGTAAAAAGGTTGAATCTTTGTGGTTGATTTTGAGAGTATTTGATTTAGAATTTATAGGGTTTGTGCCAAATTGAGAGGCAAATATTGGGTTTGATTTTGATTTGGGTCTTTTGTAGGCGTTGTTGATCGGATGATCTAATTTGTTAAACCTAAGGTAGAATTGGAAGCCCAAGTTTGTAAATTTTTGTGGGGTTTCAATTTGGAATTGGTTGTAGTTGAGATTTGATTGTGTATTGATCTGGGTATAGAAATCAAGATTGTTTGTGATTGAATATGGATAGATATGGGTCACCGCCATACCCATATGGTTACCCACAGCCGCCAACTCAGCTTTACCCGCCGGCGGCAGCGTCAGACGGGTACCCGCCGGCGGCGGCGTCGGATGGGTACCCACAGCCGCCAATGCTGCCACCTCAGCATGCTCCATACCCATATCCGTATGCGCCACCATATCCATACCCATATTCGCAACCCACGTACTACCCTTACCCGTATTCGCAACCTGCGTACCCAGATGCAAGACCCATCTCATATTCTGGCCCACTCCCTCAAACTTTGCCACAACAGCCATTTCAGCTTCAACATAGTACTAGTTTTTCGTATGATGCTCGTGACAATGATGCTGAGATTAAGCCTTCGAAGCCGTCTTTGTACCCGCCATTGGATAACATGATGTCAGAAATGCGGTTATCTGATACTCGCCCTTCTGCTCCTGTATCAACTTCAGTAGATAATGTATCTGATACGTATTCTGGATCAAGCGGGAACTTTGCTTATCGCAGGGACTATTACGCTTCACATGGTCCAACTGCTAGCTGGGATGGTTCGTATTCGCCTACTATTGCTCATGGCCATCCATCCTACTTTGACAGTTCTCAGCATGGCCAGAATATGCAGATTGTTTCCCACCAAAAAGGATCACTAAAGGTGTTGCTTTTGCACGGGAATTTAGAAATATGGGTTTATGAGGCAAAGAATCTCCCCAACATGGACATGTTTCACAGAACTTTGGGGGACATGTTCAAGTTCTCAGGAGGTGCAAGCAACAAAGTGGAAGGACATGTGGCTAGTAAGATCACCAGTGATCCATATGTCTCCATTGCAGTAGCAAATGCTGTTATCGTGAGGACTTTTGTGATTAGTAACGAAGAGAATCCCGTCTGGATGCAACACTTTAATGTTCCCGTGGCGCATAATGCTGCTGAAGTGCACTTCATGGTAAAAGATAGTGATGTTGTTGGGTCCCAGCTCATTGGAGTTGTATCGATTCCTGTGGAAGAGATATTCTCTGGGGAGAAAGTTCAGGGTGTTTATCCTATTCTTAATGGTAGTGGACGACAATGTAAGCAAGGAGCGGTATTAAGTATTTCCATTCAGTACACACCAATAGAGCAAATTAGTATGTATCATCATGGAATAGGTGCTGGACCTGATTATCAAGGTGTACTTGGAACATATTTTCCGCTTCGACGAGGAGGAACCGTTACTCTTTATCAGGATGCCCATGTTCCTGATGGGTGCCTTCCCACTTTCGGCCTTGCTTCAGGACAACATTATGTGCATGGAAAGTGTTGGCAAGATATTTTTGATGCAATAAGACAAGCCCGGAAACTGATCTATATTACTGGTTGGTCAGTTTGGCACAAAGTAAGACTCGTTCGTGATGGGAACAATCATGCATCAGATTGCACACTCGGAGAACTGCTCAGGTCAAAGTCTGCGGAAGGAGTGAGAGTTTTGCTTCTTGTGTGGGACGATCCTACTTCAAGAAGCATTATGGGTTATAAAACGGTAAGTGGCTTCTTACACTCTTATGGTACCTTGACATAATATTGTGCAGGCTTCTTGAGCCTCTTCCTAATTTTTGATTTTTCCATTTTGGTTGGACTCAGGGACATGGTAGTTTGAACGTTGTGGATGAGTGAAATATAAAATCCTTCAATGTTTATGCATCTCTTTCTTATGAAAGCCCAAGCTTTTATCATGCCACAGCCAGCTTTGGGTGCAATAAATTGCTCTTCCAACAATGATTTATAATAAAAGTGAACAGGACCAATTGTGAAGGTTTTATCTGAATCTAGTAAAAAGTGTTTTCAAAAGGAATTGTTCAAGACTGGTAGTTTATTTACTAATTGATCAGTAAACTTTGAATAATTGATTTCTAGAATTTGTACCTTTAACACCTACTTGAGGATGGAATTTCTTAGATGTTAAGATCTCGTAAGATCTTAACGCAGGGTGTAGCTGTTTGAGCTTTAACTCTTTTTCTTTTCTAAAGGAAAGTTACTCAGCGGGAATATCATTGAATATTACATTTTTATTTGCAGTTGCACTTATGGATACATTTCTAACTTTTATATTTGTGGTCACTGTCTTGAAAATTATGCAATGAAGGATGGGATTATGGCAACTCATGATGAGGAGACTCGTCGTTTCTTTAAGCATTCATCTGTGCAAGTGCTGCTTTGTCCTCGTATTGCTGGTAAAAGACATAGCTGGGTCAAACAGACGGTATTTTCCATATGCTATATAATTCCTTTAGAAGTGCTTTTGGTTGTTCAGTAACCCTCTCATTCACTCCGATTTTTTGATTTGCAGTGAAGGCTCTTCTAATTTCTAAGATCCAAATTTGCAGAGTCAAACTACTGGGAAATATATAACATTATTCATGAGAAATCACGTGATAGTTGCGACACTCTGATTGTCAGAATTAAATATTTCTTGCATTTTCTGAGTTCATAGTGCGTTAGTTATCAATAATGTCTTGGCATGATCATATTGAATTAGGTTAATGAAACAAAGCCAGTAGTAATAGTTATCCTTCTTTGTGTTCCTTGAGAAGCATGTATTTTAATATGGAGCAGGCTGTAAGGCATAAGGAGCTTGTTGAAATTTAGTAGGAAAAAGCAAGATATAAGTTAAGATGTGAGGATAGTTTTTGATCACTGTATTCCTTCATAGTGACTTATGTTAGGAATTTCATAACAACTAATACCTTCTCCAATATCAGTTGTTAGGACCACCCACGGATCACTGAATCATAAATCGAAATAGCAAACATAATAAAGGAAATGGGGGAAAAATTTGAGACACCGGAATTTATATGGTTCAACCGAAGCCTCCGTCCATGGAGGGGGAGCAACATAATTTCACTATAGGACAGAGGTAGACACTCACACTCTACCTCCCACTATTTGGATTACATTTTCAATCCCTTGCTTTCAACCCCACCTCAACCATAGTATAAGAGGTACTATTTATTGGCCTCTACATTTATAACCCCCGGTAGTCCAAGAGTCACTATCATTAGGCACCAATAAATCCAGTCATGAATTGTCAGTTTCAAGATATTATCAGTCTCCAACCTTAACAACTTATTGCCAGATCAAACTGAAAGTTTCTAGTTTTCCTGAAATCGAGTGCCATATTTTGAAGAAAGAAATCTATGATCAGCAATATAGTTGGGTATTTCATTGAAGATCCAGACTCTGTTTTTGACTCATTGTCGAATCTATCCATTTTGGAAATACCTGTATTTTCCTGCGGATCTGTTTTATTCTAGTTTGCCATTATTATGTCTTATAAATTATAAGCATCATTACCCAAGTGCAAGTGGAATTGCAGATGCAAGTAATGATTGTCTCATTTCTTAAGCTAACAGGAAATCCATATTGAGCAGTTTCTTTCCACCTTGTCTTCTTTTCTCAAAGTTAATCAGAGAAATATCGCGCTTAGGTGTCTATTTTTATTTTGAGCTTTGCTTCAAAGTGCTGTTATGTGAAATTTTGCATTTGAGTGTAACTGTGGCACTTTCCTTTGGAGTACTACAACAACAACCTGGTGCCTCATAGAGGCTCCCGCCACAGCGGGGTGTGGGGGATAATATGTACGTAATACCCTGCAGGGAGACTATTTCCAAGGACCCCCAACCTTAAAGAGAAAAGAAAAGAAGGTACAATATACAAAGGAGTCAAGTGAAGCAATACCAAGCATGCAAGCAACAATAAAACAACAATAACGGACATGCAAGACGTATCTAATACATTCTGGATCTGAGAATATGACAAGCTGCATTTTGACATACTCGTTTCTAAGATTTTTAATAAATTTTCATCTCATATATCCTCTCGGCTCATTTTTGGGTCACTTCGATGTCAAACTTGGTGTTCTTATCCTTTCCCCTTTTTTTTTCCAGGAGGTCTCAACAATCTATACCCACCATCAGAAAACTATTATATTGGATGCTGACGCAGGCAATAATAGAAGAAAAATCATGGCTTTTGTAGGTGGGCTTGATGTATGTGATGGGAGATATGATACGCCTCACCATCCTTTATTAAGGACGCAACAAACATTGCACAGAGACGACTATCACAATCCTTCTTTCCAAGTAATCTCTTGACTTTTCTCATTTTTCGTTGAGGTTCTTTATTTCCTTTGTTTACTGCTTTAATGCATGCAATCTACTGAGACGTGACAAACAAGGATGTGTTATCATAGAATGACGGAACAATTCTTTTTTGAATTGTCCATGTCATTGCTCTGATATTAACAAAAAGAGCTCTGAAAATAACAATACCCTAAAACAAGAGAAATTATGATATACTGAAGGTGACCACAGTTCTCATCATTGCAATAAAGAAGTTACAGCCTCCTTTTTTATTTTTTTTGAACATTAAGAAATTGTAGCTTGTGAAGTTCTGATAGCTGCAATTCTTAATGTAACAAAGGAAAGCATGCCGAGTTTTGATAGATTGAGATGCATTGTTGTTTTAACCCTTTGATATGGAGCTGTTCTTTTAGCGGGTTTATGATTTGCATAATGGTGATACGTTACAAAATGCTAAGTTTTGCATCTGCAGATAGGCTCTCGTTTTCATTATGTCTCTGAGGCCAGAGATATGATGTTCTGTAACGAATTTTGGACTAGTCGTTATGTAGTAATACTTCTACAAAGATCTCCATTATGCATGATTTCACTGGTTTTTATTTGACTAAAACATATTTATATGTAAAAACTATTAAAGAAGTGTAAAAGTAATGATTTTGTCACTGTTTATTCAAAGTTTTGCAAATGCAGACTTAAAAGCCCGTTTAAAAGTTCAAAGCGATCGTCGTGACCCACACATGATGTCCGTGAACCAGGGACGCTACCATTATCCGACCGTGAATCCTGATTTGGTTTTATTCTCTGGCCCATTCTGCCATGATAGAATTTTTTACGTTTTGTTTTGTTTGCTTATTCGTTTGTGCAATACTTGGCCAGGGAAGTACTGCAGGCTGTCCAAGAGAACCATGGCATGATCTACACAGCAAAATTGATGGACCTGCGGCTTATGACATTCTTACAAATTTTCAGGAGCGATGGTTAAAAGCTTCTAAGCCACACGGGATTAAGAAATTAAAAATGACATATGATGATGCTTTACTTAGGATAGAACGATTGCCTGACATTCTCGGTATATCTGATGCTCCCTGCGTTACTGAAGATAATCCAGAGGCCTGGCATGTGCAAGTAATTTGATTTTCGATGGCTCTTCTATTAGAATCTTGTGTAAAAATGGATACCTATATTAATTGTTTTTTTTTTCCGCAACCTAGATTTTCCGATCTATCGATTCCAATTCTGTAAAAGGATTTCCCAAGAATCCCAAGGAAGCTACTTGCAAGGTTAGTGAAACTTAGATCTCCTGCTTCTCCTTTCTGTTTATTTTCAAATTTTCCTTGCTGTCGTGGATCTACCATTCAGTTCTGGATAAAGTGATTAATTTCTTTGAAACTGCAGAATTTGGTCTGTGGGAAGAATGTGCTGATTGACATGAGCATTCATACCGCATACGTGAAGGCTATTCGAGCAGCCCAGCACTTCATCTATATTGAGAACCAGTACTTCATTGGGTCATCATTCAATTGGAATTCACACAAAGATTTAGGTAAGAAATTATGACAAGTTAACTGAAGAAAACAAATTGGGATTATAACTTTGCATGCTCAAATTCACGGAAAAAAGTTGAACATGTCCCCCGATATCATGCACTTCGAATGATCTCATTATTGAACTGATAGGTAGTTGAGGGGCTTCCAGCTTATATGGCCGGCAAACGCACATATTCATAACTGGGAATATATGCATCGTGAGTGACGATATACTATTTCTTATAGATCGCTAATTTAGATGCCCTCATTTTTTCAACATGAGTGTTACTTGTCTTTAGCATAGTGTTTCAGATTTCTCACAGTCACTGCACTAGAGCTACTTAGGTTATCATGGTAACGTGGGGAAAGATATAATCCAATGTATTTGAGTTCCGTGTGTGAAGTTGTTTAATAGTTGCCTTTGCAAAGTTTAACAGATGGCAACTTCAAAGATTCCGCTTGGTCTTCTTACTGGGAGATATTGAATTGTTTCAGGTGCTAACAATTTGATCCCCATGGAAATTGCTCTTAAAATCGCGGAAAAGATCAGAGCACATGAAAGATTTGCTGCATACGTTGTGATCCCAATGTGGCCAGAGGGCATTCCTACTGGTGCTGCTACTCAAAGAATACTCTATTGGCAGGTGAAGTTCAACTTTGTTCTAGCATGATCTGCTCATGCAGTAAGTTTCATTTTATTTGTGGATCCTGAACACGCAGCTGCAAGTGTCTCAGTGGTGGTGTGGTAAATCTTGCTTGAAAATAAGAGCAAAGCCCAAGGGTTCGCTCAAGTGGTAAAGCACTTGGACCTGATGCCTCATGGGACATATAGTCTGTGGCTTGACTTGCCCCTTTTGCACGTATAAACTTCCAAGTAGATGGTCTATGCAGCCCGGAGATTAGTTGCGATGTGTGTAAGCTAGCCTTGACACCTAGATTACTAGAAAGATAATCTTTCTACAAAATAATAGCAAAGTTTTATATACTTGAAGAAGTGTCTTGAGGTAAAAGAAGGTATGTAAGAGGAATAAGAAATAGAATGTCGCCCGATCCAACTTGTGTCAGAGGGAAAGGGAAAAAAAAGGAGAGGAGAGAGCATGCTGCTCCGCCATTGGTTGATACACGTTTACAGTGATCAATAAGTTTTCATTTGATAGATTTATGCTGCTTGTGATGCAGCAAGATGAAGCGGGAGATATCATTTCAAACAAAAAGATATAGAATATAGCTTTCGGAAAAGAACACAGAAGATACCTTAATTCTTTGTATAGCTATGAAATTCATTAAGCTCTTTTATGCCGTGCAATTTTTAACATCTGCTCGAACATTTATTTGTAGCTTTAACTGAATTATGTATTTGGTGAGTGAATTAACAGGTGATGGATCACAGTACTTGTGGGATGCGGTGATGTAATGGTTAAGCTTATCAGCCGTTACTTGAATATATGAGTAGCAACGGGCTTTTGTATTGCATGCAAACATGATTGTGGACTGACATTAGTTATTCTAAAAAGATGAGATGAGATTTGTTCAAAAGATATATTTCTTGCAATTTCTTTTTGTCATGTGAAAGAATCTGGAATGGGAGCACGTAAGTTCCATTTATGTGATACCATAAGACAACGGTCTATTCGTGTTGAACTATGGGTTTTGTACTGATGAGAGCAGATAACTGTTTATATCATAGTTGCATAAGCTGGAGCAGGGAAAGGGAGCGGGTAGTCATAGAAGCTT
This sequence comes from Simmondsia chinensis, assembly GCA_018398585.1. Classification (NCBI taxonomy): domain Eukaryota; kingdom Viridiplantae; phylum Streptophyta; class Magnoliopsida; order Caryophyllales; family Simmondsiaceae; genus Simmondsia; species Simmondsia chinensis. Next base: position 2,943,190 of record JAGTTD010000007.1, on the reverse strand, counting down.
TTAAGGTTTGGGAGTGTCAAGAGAGCACTTATATTATTATATATTAGATATACAAGAAATACGAATGAAATGTCATGAATTAAGCCGTCAAAGCATAAATATCAAAATAAAGTCAATGGTAAGCAATAACCACGAAAATTAGGTGCTCGTACTCCAATGAATAAGATGGAGAAAATTGACTCCAACAAGTCCATAGAATTCAATCATTCTTTGAATTGTGATATAATTAACCGACAAAATCATCGAATAAATATCTTCTTATCAAAATGATTCCATGATTGTTTGAATTGCATTTCAGTCGAGATTGATACGTGTTTGAAACGCGATCTGACTTTGAAACGCTGAATCGCATTTCTGATCGTGAAACGTTAGCATTTTAGGTGTTTCCGGCAAATGTGGTTATATAATTCAAGGTTTGACAACTTTCGTTGTGGTCTCTCCAGGCATAACATGATTGATTGACTCATGGTGTTGTAGTGTAATGACTAAGCTAATTCCCATTATGCAACGGTCATTAGGTTAATAGAACATTGGAAACCACGCATTTTCTGTTCCTCTATGTCGGCTTACGTTAATGATATGAGGTTCGTGAGTCTGTTGAATCACAGTTTTACTAATTCGATACTGATATGAACTGTTGCAGAACAAAACGATGCAAATGATGTATGAGACCATTTACAAAGCTTTGGTTGAAGTGGGGCTTGAGGATGCATATACACCCCAAGATTTCTTGAACTTTTTCTGCCTTGGCAATCGCGAAGCTGCAGATGGAAGCCAGGCTTCAAAGTCTGGAACTCCTCATCAACCCAACACTCCCCAGGTTATAATATAATTGAAAGTTGTCTTCTGCTTTTGTTTTTTTGATAAGAAAAGAAAACGTCATTTATGTCGTAGTACTTTGTTTATAGTGTTAATTTAGTTTTGTACTTTTAATTGTATTAATTTAGTTCCTAATAAGTAGCAATTCATTTTATGTCAACTTAGTCGTAGAGTAAAATTGACATTAAGTTGATGACGGAGTTTTAGTGATCAGGTCACGAGGGGGTTTAAATTGAGTAATGGGTGAGTTTGTAATTGGTGACTTGCGTATGATATGGTCATGTTGTTAAAAATTAGATCATTAACTTTAATTTTACCATAGGAATAATTTGAGACTATAAATTGTGTGGGAAATAAAAGACAATACTAAATTCTCATAGCGTGCAAAATACATTATCAAAGAAACGATGTGGGACATGAGATTTTCAAAAATGAAAAGAAACCAACATAGGAAAGCCCTATAATCTCTCTGGAAATCAACCAAGATTTTATCAAAGAAGCCTCCATAACTCTTCCGCTCAAACCAAGTCAAGAAAGACTACCATCCCACAGACGATCCGCTAAGTTTTTGAAGTTCGGGTGTTTCTTTCAAACCAAATACACAGTAAATTTGCCACCCTTCAATTTGACACCCTTGTTCTTGCTTAATCCCCTCAAGTCGTTTACTAATTAGCTTCAGACATTGTTGTGTGCTGTTCGGAGATCTGGCTCAGGGATCCAAATATTACGGTATTACATAGTATAAAGGCTATTATGTTACAAATTATGAGATAGATATTATGTTATCGATTGTCAAGATGTATCATTAACAGTCACAAAACCCAGCCGTCCTCGTTAGTGAGCGATAACCGACTGCAATTCGATTTATGTGGCATCAAATGCCAATAGAGCTAACCACTGACCCCAAGGAATTTGTGTTTCAATTGTTCTACTTTGTTTTTTATTTTGACTTGTCTTGTGCATTCAATATTGTTGATGTTTCGTGCTTTGACTTGTATATCGTATTGTGGTATATCCAGGCGAATTGTTCAAAGTCTCGGAGGTTTATGATTTATGTACATTCGAAAGGCATGATAGTGGATGATGAGTACGTGATATTGGGTTCGGCAAACATCAACCAACGCTCGATGGAGGGAACACGGGACACTGAGATTGCGATGGGATCTTATCAGCCCTATTATACCTGGGCACGAAGATCAGCTAATCCACTTGGTCAGGTATAGCTTATCTTGCATGTTTTCTAACCACTTGGTCTGTTAGCGAAGGGCATGTACAATACGTGTATTGAACATGTATCTATATTTTTCCATTTAAAAAGGATGTTTACATGGAAATCTCAATAATACAGTAAAATATACATTGCCGTATGCTTTCCCGTATAATATACTCATATAATCTCTCTTTTTTTCCGTTTAAATAACAAATAATTAATTGAAAATAATCATACTTACACCTAAATTGAGTACCTATATTTTATAGTTTGTTAAATTGTCACTTCAACTCTTAAATTATTGTTATATCATATCTTTTACTATGCTTTATGCTTCTAGCTACCACTACTGTGACACCATTAAACAAAGACTATTACAACATTTTTTGGTAAGTCGACAAACTTTTGACATAAATTTTTATGTATAAAGTCGAATAATGTACATATATGTTTAAGCCCTTTTCCCTTACCATATTTTACTAACTATACTTACAAAAATAGGGTGTCGAAATTGAGGAGAGAACTCAGTAGAACATCCAAAGATGCCCAGGATCATGTAGACGTAAACCGAGAATGATTAATATTTTATTCCATTTCTGGTGAACAAGACAGAAACTAGTCATTGTATATGTGCCTGTGCTGTTAGATTGATGGGAGAAGCCAGCGAATAAAATAAAGATTATTATGTCACTGCCTTTATGTTATGTTTGGTTTCAAGGTTGGAGGCCCCTCGGAAACAGCCTCTCTACCCTGTAGAGGTAAGGCTACGTACGTCTTAGCCCTCAGACCCTGCTGTTGCGGGAGCCTTTTTGGGGCACGGGGTGGTGGTGGTGGTGGTGGTTATGCGATCTCACTTTTTTAGCCTTGATAATGCGTATGCATTGTATTTATTTATCAAAAAGCACTTACATTGTGTTTACATTTCTAAAATCATCAAAGTGGTTAGAAGTTGAATGTGTGGGTTGTCCTTCAACTTCACTGTGAGCAAAAGGATTAAAATTGATCCATTTAGTGACATCCATGACACCCACTTCTGCGACGTCACCTCCATGATGACTCAATTGTGATACGATAGATTGTTCATATTTTCATAGAACGGATCTTAAAAGCTCAAGCTGTCAGATGAAGGCTCAAGCATGGTTTTATACTTTAACACATCCTTGCATACGAATATTCATTAGGCTCTAAGTGTGGACAATGCAAATTACTACTCCATATACTGTGCTAAAATTGTATTACTATTAAGTGGGGGCTATGGAGATTTAAGATAATGACCTTTTTGTCAAGAAACTTCTGATATTTCGTCAGGGAATCACAAACTCGATGTGATTCTATTTTTGTCCTATTGACGAGGCACATTGTTTTTCTTCTTTCACTTCTAATTACTTGGTACAAAATTATAGAATTAACATCTGATTAACCAGTATATACTCATATCTTATAGATATACGGGTATAGAATGTCGCTTTGGGCGGAGCACCTTGGACTCGTCGAGGATTGTTTCACGCAACCCGAGAGTCTTGAATGTGTAAGACGAGTGAGGATATTGTCCGAGAACAACTGGGCTCAGTTTGCAGCCGAAGACACAACCGAAATGCGCGGTCACCTCTTAAAGTACCCGGTTGATGTTGATCGGAGGGGCAAGGTTAAACCTCTCCCTGGATGTGAGACTTTCCCCGATCTCGGTGGCAACATTTGTGGTTCATTTCTTGGCATTCAAGAGAATCTTACCATATGATAAGGTGGTTACTGCGGCGTTCATATTCTTCTTTACAGGTAAGCTTGGTTGAGTCTCGACCTTGACAGTGTTTTACCATTGGACCCTGTAGGAACTAACTAAAGGCTTGAATATAAACCCAGTAGAATACGAGTCATTTTTGGCATGCTTTGGAAGTAGAGATCGTCTCATATCTTTTTTTCGTAGGTCGACGAAGGCCTTGGATATATTTACTGGTTGACATAAACTATAGTGAATAGTACATAATAGCTGAACCTGTTGATATACACAGTTTTGTATGCCATCTTCAAACATTTTATCATTTATAAACAAATGCTCTACACCTTGAAGGCTTTTTGTTATGTCCTGACCATGTTTGTACTGCCTTATATCAAAGATTTTGGTTTCTCTCCTATATTTTGTTCCTTCAAATATTTGTCACATCTAAAAATTTGGATTATTATGATTAAAACTGGTTGCTATTAGGGTCAAGAGTTCGATTTTCGCTGAGGATATACTCATGACTTACCTGTTCATGGGGATTGTGGGCCTCCTCATAGGCTGAGATTGGCTGGGCAACCCAGTCCCTTGTTACCCAAAAAAAAGAAAAGAATTGGTTGCTATTTGATCTAGTTCTCGGTTTTACGTGTGCTTTTACTGGTCTTTAGCTCGAAAAATCGGGCCATTTGATATGTGAATGGAAGGGATTGGTTATTGTTTAGTTTGGTCTTTGGTTTGATATATGGGGCATTTGTGGTTCCATGTAAAGAGAATTATGATTCATTATTGCTTGAACTCTCCAATTAGCAACTAATTAGAAGAGAAACTTGGATTATTTTCTATATAGAAAATAAGTATTTGTAAAAATTATTTATATTTTAGTACCCTGACATTTTTGAAAATAATAAAAAAAATACTGACTTTTTTAAATTATTAAAACGGTCCCTAAGTTTTTATATTATTAATAAAAAGGCCTGTCTCAAGTGTGATGGCGTCATTTTTCATCGATAGAGTTGTTGGGATAACTTCTTTTAATAATGCTATAATAAAAAGATCTAAAGTACACTTTAATACTCTTATTTTTGCTACATAAGCAAAAAATTAGAGATTTTATGTGATGTTGAAACTATTTATTTTCGATTAATTTGTTTTAAAATATGGTTATTAATCAATATTTTTGTCATTTTATTGCATGACTAATATAAATACAATTGTTATGCTAGTTCTCTCAACTAAAAAACATCATCACGTCGAAGAAAGGGCCTTTTTACTTATACAACAAAACTTATAGATCTTTGTATTAATACAATAAAAATTTAAGAGTTTTTTTTTAATATTTTAAAAAGGTTAAAATCTTTTTTATTAGTTTCAAAAACGTCCGAGTATTAAAATGTAAATAATCATATTTGTAATGTAGGTTTTTGGATCATCCGAAATTTGATATTTATTTCCCTTTTGTGTTATTTTAATATTCTTAGGAATTAATGAATTAATCAAACCCTTAAAATTGGTATAGTTTTCACAATCAAAGGTTAAGAAAGACGGTTGAACTTTCCGTTCCTTCATTTCCTGCATTACAATGTAAAAGTGATTCTCATATCAGCTAATTGAAACTGGCAGAGCATGAATGTGTTAATCCAATGGATTTCCTTTTTTCCCTTCAAATAATGACGAGTCATCAATTAAAAAAAAACATTCCTAATGTCCCAAGGGCTTTCGCCTAAGTAGCGTCTAGAGAGTGAATATACGCAGCTTGTGCTACCCTAAAAGAAGACTGTTTCTGAGAACTCCTAACCTAAGAGGTGCAACACGAAGACTTTCCAGGAGGTTACTCATCTTGGTACTACTCTCGCCCAAACACGCTTAACTTCATAGTTATAATGGGATCCGATGCTTGCATGTAAGTACCCTCTTAAATAAGAGTCATCAATAGCATTGTTATGTCAAAAAACACAGAGTATGCAAATTGTATATATGTTCATATTTTTCCGCTTAATAAAGGCATTTACATATACTTGTCAATTATACGATAAAATATGTAATTTCTTGATATAATTTGGGTAATACACATCTTATAACACACATTTCCAGTTTAGAAAACAATAAGATTTTAATTGAAAATAATCCATACATGTTTGTGCTTATTTAGCATTATTTTTTATTTACAGTTTTTGTTTTTGGAAACAAAAAATCAAGTTACTTTTTTTTCAGTTTTGAGGATAAGAAATCAAAGACTCAACAACATACCCCGTGCCTTAAGGGCTCCCATATAAGCGGGATTTGTAAGGGATGGACGTACACAGCCTTACCCCTTCAGGATATAACTCTACCGAGAAGCTGTTTCCAAAGACCCCCAACCTTATAGGGTTGACAACACGAGTATTTCCTAAGAGGTCACCCATCCTGGTATTATTCTCCACCAAGCACGCTTAACTTCGGAGTTTTAATGGGATCCGGTGCCTTAGTACCTAGTAAATAAACCCTATAAGAAATCAAAGACCGGACAAAGTAATGTCATAGCTTTTAGCTTTTAAAGCAAAAAACTACAAATAGCAAAAGAGCTCTTTTCATAGAAAACCAACTTAAAGAGTTGTCATATCTCACTTAATCACCACAACTTCCTAAATTTTCAAAAAACACCTCCAAATGTCTAAAAGTTTTCAATCAACCCTCCTAAATCACACCTTTAACTACACATATCACGTGACTTCCAAGTGGATCTTAACTTTTTTTTATTTTCTGAGTACATATAAAGCATAAGTTAAAATAAGTTAAGGTGAAAATACATTCATCTGCCCCCTCCCCCACTCAGGTTTGATTCCCACAGGTTTGAAAGAAGCGGGATTTGAACCTTGGCGAGGATGAGGTAGGAAAACACTTTGCCAAGATACTAACTCATGTTTAATAGACACTCTAAATCCATATATATAAAAGTTTAGCAAATAACGAACAATTAAAACTCTGATTTGAAGTAGTTGATTGAAACATTTCACATTTTTGGAGATAACTTTCTGAATAAACTAAAAACTTGTAGTTAGATAAAAAATGATAACTTTTCAAGATAATTTTCTTTAAAAAAAAAAACCCAATAAAAAAGGCACCAAACGAATAAGTTATACATTCATATTCTATACTTTGCTAAATTCGAATCATCGCCTCCATTCTTAGAGTTTGAAGCTGGAGGCCAAAAACAGTGAGGAAGAAACCTTCAAATCGTCTTTGCATCTACCTAACGGGAAGATTCATCCATTGAAGTATCATTAACAATTGAATTATGTTTCAGAAAGGATAATAATGGACAGTTATACTAGATATATCTATAAGAAACATAATACATACGCTTTGGAGATCGCTACAAAACTAACCTTCATGTGGGATGATAAAGAAGGCTCTGTTTGTTCAACTTACGGAGAACTTTTCAAAGTTCATGCTTGGCCAAGTTGAGGTGTGATCACGATGGAAAAGTTTTTCCCTCCATGAAGCTGAATGTCTCCCTCTTTCAGGGGAAGTCAATTTCCCATCGGTGTGTATTAGTAATTGTTACTGTGAAGTTATGTAAATAAACAATAGAATTGGAGCCGAAAGATGCAGCTGCACATAAACACAATTTTCGCGTCAACAAAACCATATCTTCACCAAGAAATTTCTTGTAGCTTCTTCTGCAATGACACTATAAATTAACCAAATTCCAAACCATCTCGCACACTTCAAGAGATATTTACGAGCTTCGCACGTCGCGTTTCAGGGTCAACTTCCACCCGAATGCCAGCCCCAGCAAGCTCGGGCGTCTCCACAGTCCCTTGAACATCCAACTCCGCCACAACCTGTTGGTTTTCGACATTACCTTCTAAAACATTCCTTACACACCAAATTCCCCATTCTCTCAGGAAAGGATTATCTTCATCAAGTACACACTGCTGCAGAAGAATCAGAATCCCATTTTTCCGTCTTATTTCATCCTGTACATTTGTGCTTCTGTAAGCACAGTTCCCAATAACCGAGACGAGGTCTCTTCTAAAACCCTTGTATGGGCAAACTTTCGCTGACCCGGGTGTTGGGCCCTGGTTTTCGCCTGGTTTGAGGGCTTTTCTGATCGTTGATGGAAGCTCGAGTTCACGAAGTAACGATAAAAGTAGGTCTAAAAGGCCTTTAGATACAAGTCGATTCACAATGCCTTCTGAACATTCATTAGAACCATCTTGAGCGCATATATCTCTTAAGATACAAAGTGAATACCTGAGAACGTCAACAGTAGACTGGCTTTTTGGAAGAGGGGACGGTCCACGTAAGGAAAAATCAGAGGCTGTGGCGGCTCGTTCGAATATGGCAAGAACACTGTGAGGAAAATCTATGTTGACACGTATAGCGTTGATTCGCTCATTCAGAATGCCGGAGAGGATTTGCAAAAGAAATGCTTGTTCAGAAGAAAACTTGGCATATTGGGGCTTGGAATCTCTGTAGGTTTCTGGGCTTATCATAGAGAATAATGTGGGGAAGTGAGAATTTTCCAAGCAAATTCTTGACAGAAGCAACTTGAACCAATCTTCTCCAAATCCGACTGCAGAATTCCCGTGGGGGTAAAAACATATTTAGACTCCATCGTGAAGGATAAATAGTTATATTTGTATCCAATTTAAGTACTTGTTTGGCTAACTAATCACGTGGCAGAACATAATCGGACCATGATATGAGACAATGGTTTTTTCACATATATCAGGTACTTGTAAAGAGTATCTAGGGCAGGTCTGGCTAAGCCTCTTTTTTTTTTTTAATGAAGAAAATGTTTTTTTCTTTAAAAAAAAAATCTTGTCAGATTGTCAGATTTTAAGGACATTCGGCCTGGGAAAAAAAAGCAATTTTAAATAAAAACAGAAGCTATTTTCTGCTTTTACGTAGAAATAGAAAATTAGTGCTTTCCTTCAAAGCAAAAACAAAAGCTCAAAATTTTTCAAACAAAAATATTCTTACTGATAGCACTTTTTACAAAAATACTTCTGAAAAAAATGAGGGTAGAAAGGGGTAAATGAGGATAAGGGTAAAGAGGGGTAAAGGGAGAAAAGGTAAGGTAATATTCTATCCTTATTTGGATATGTCAAATTAAGAAGGGTAAATGAGTTACCCTTGTTTGGCAATTGGGTAAAAGGGTAAGAGTAAAGAGAGTTATAGTTAAAATAAGGGGAAAAATGTCAAATTTTTTTTAAAAATTACCCTTACCCCCCTTTAACCCCCCAATTTGGGGGTTAAAGAACTTGGGGGTAAAGAGGGGTAATAGGGGGTAAAAAATTACCCCCATTACCCCTCGAACAACTTTGCCAAACAGGGGTAGAAATTTACCCCCTTTTACCCTTACCCTCCTTTACCCCATTGCCAAACAGGGGGTTAGGCAAAAGGAAAAAATCCGGTACAACAATACCTGTGGAAGCAGTGCGGATGATTTCTTTCATAATTGCAAGTCCTGGATCTTTACATAGCTTATCAAACATTTTCCGATTTCCATCACAGCAAACATAAATAACCATACACAGAGGATCACAAGTCTCCCTTTTCCGAATTCTGGCAACTTTGACAAACCCATCCGGGAAAAACTGGTCCCATATAGCGCACTGTTGTTTTTCTCCAGCTAATGAAGCATTCGCCAGAACCTGTAACCCGGCACGAACGAACACTTGCTCTGAATCACCATGTATGAGCCCCACATAATCATTGATCACACTGTAAACGATTTCTACTCCATTACTCTCAATAAACATGTCCTGGTTCAACGCTTCACCTGCGCACAGATTTCTGAGAAGTCTCAAAGATAACAGCAGGAGTTGATTAGTAGATGAACGAGAGAGACATTGTACAAGTTGAAGCACTGTAGGTATGATAGATTTGGTAGCGAGATTTGAGCGCCCTTTGTTAGTTTTAGAAGTTTCAGTCAGAGTTTTTATGGCTTCTTCGAACGTCGATGAAGCTGCAATACTCAACAATGGCTGCAGAATGTTGTCTGGAATGCTGGGTTTGTGTGCTGATGTAGCTTCCATCTGCTAACTGAAATTATTCACGTTTACACGCAGGAGCACTGCAAAAATAAATAGATCAACAGGTAGAAGAAGCCCACCACAACAGAGGGTGACTGACTAAACACCACTCAAATCGTTAAAAATAAACACTAATTTTCTAGTTTATATTCTTGATTTCTTGTTCAGGAAAGGTTTAATGTCTCAAACCATAAAAGCCTAATAGAAACTGTATACCCATAAGTTTAGCCCCACAAGTATGTAGCGCAAGCCATGATAGACATATACTAGGACGTTAACTACATTGCTTTGGATAGCAAAAGAAATTGAATTAAAAAAGAAAACAAGCAAAAGATGTTAAGGACAAGATGTCCTTAATGAAGAAAAGAAGTACAAAAATACAAAAGCAATGAAGTAAAACACTCTAGTCTATTTTCAAATCAACCAAAGGTGTTCCCGAAAAACTTCAAAAACTTTCATAGTGAGCCTAAAAGAACCACCTTCTCCCATAAAAAATTTACCAGATTGTATTTATCCTTGAATATTTTGTCGTCTTTTTTTCAACAAAATGCACCAAAGAATGTCAATCAAATAGAATAATTCCTGTGGGTGTTTCACTCAGTCCACTTACTGCATAAAATTGGAGTGATCCGCAGCTCAATTACTTAATAATTTCAGCAAAATAATAGCATATAGAAGAAATCAATACGAGCAAAAACCGTCAAGCTAATTTAATGACTACAAACGTCCAAACATCCCAAGTACGACTTCGGATGATTGATCTGAATCTGACCAAAAATCTCCTTGGTACTTCTCAGCAAGGTTGTTCAGATTTTGGGACCCTATTCTCTCCTTTCTGAAAATACATAAGCAACTACAGCCTTCAACTTCAAGTCTTATTGCTGTGGATTCGACCCAAAGCGGAGAGATAAAGGACATCTTCTAAGCCCCTGTGTAGCATTGTTGAAGTGTTCCCAAGTTTAAAATTGTAAATAAGATTGAGAACTATAAGATTCTACTAGATGTGCCAAAAAAATAACTTTTTTTTGCAAAAAATTAGTATTGGAGCTTCTAAACATATCAAAGAAAAAGACTAATAAATATGAAAATTTAATCTAAACAAGTATGTCCCTCTAGACCTGCATGTCCGCTATTGTTGTTTTATTTTTGCTTGCATACTTGGTATTGCTTCCTTTGATTCCTTCCTATATAGTCCCTTCTTTTCTTTTTCTTTTCAAGGTTGGGGGCCCTTGGAAACAGATCTTCAAGGGGTAAGTCTGCATAAATCTTACCCCCGACCCTACCGTGGCGGGAGCCTCTATGAGGCACTGAGTTGTTTTTGTTGTTGTTGTAACCAAGCAAGTACTTTCCCTTTGGATTTTCCAGAACCAGAAAGTTAGAACTATAACCAGATGCCATGTAAACTACAAAAATAAACAAAGAACAATCTCTCAACTACATTAAAATTCAAAGACCATTCTACATTGGTACTATAAGATATAACAATGGAACTAAGATAGCAATTCTAGACCACCATGTCACAATTATTGTGTTAGAAAGATATTAAAGAAACAAAGCAATCATAGTTCTGCTTGAGCCTAAGCAACTAGGACACACACTAATCAATGTAATATAAACACATAATTCAGGAATTCTAGCAAACAAGCAATAGAATATCGAGTTATTACTCCTTTGGTCCGTGCTGTTTTTAAGTGTGTTCAAATTGGTTCCTTATCCATTTTTTTTATTCAAAATAGTCCCTAATATTTATAAGTTTATTCAAATTGATCCGTCATCTTTCTTCTTGTTTAAAATAGTACTTTATATTTTATTTTATGATAAAATTAGATTCTCATCTTTTTGATTTTTATCCAATTCTAGTCACCGAATGAGGAACCAACTTCACTAGAGATTATTTTGAAAACTAGGAACCAATTGAACAAAGTTACAAACTTTAAGGACTAATTTGAACAAATAATTAAGACGAGATATCAATTCGAACAAATTTAAAAACATCAGGTATCAACGGAGCAAAAAAAACCCTAAAATATAGGTAAATTAGCAAATACTACACCATTATGCACAATAGATTAAACCACAAAACAAATTTGAGGAAAACTTTATGAAAACAAAAAAAAAAAAACCTAATTCTCGCTACTAAATACTGACCTCCTTATACACTTGAGGCGGTTCAAAAGCGATAGAAACGCTGGGTTTCTCAGAGGGAGAATTCGATTACGACGGAGAATATACGACAAGAGATCATATAAAAATATAATTGAATTGAGTTGCAGCCCTGATTGATTATGAGAAGAGATAAAGAAAATTAGGGTTTGGGGAACAAAAATTTGATTGACATACCAAGCAGGGAAGTGGAAGGGCAGAGAGAGAGAGGGGGGAGTATTTCGTGTGGACTCTAGAATATCCTTTTTTTTTTTTTTTTTTTTTAAGTTTTTAGTTTTTTTTTTATGATTTAAATTAAAAAAAATTATAACTTATGTGCCTCGGGATTTAACTATTTATAACGTCTATATTAAGATATCCTGAGGTTTGAATATTTTATCACTCAGGTATCCTATATTGAAATTTGATATCGTTTTATACAAAAGATGATAAAGTAGTGCACTATTATAATAATATATAGAAGTCATGTTAATATTTTTAGGAAACATTCAACGAATTACGATAAAAATTTTAAAGAATTGGGATGTGAACTATCTATACTTTGTCAAAATTATGTGTCATATTAATATTTTTAAGTAAAAAGTCATCCATTTTAGTGAATATTATTGGAGTTATATTTTACTTTTGTATTTTTTAACAAAAATCTATCAAATTTAAAAAAAAAGGTATTTAATTAATAAAATTTTAAAATTTCATGATACCTAAAGGATAAAATTTTAGATCTCAAGTTAAGTCATCGTAGATTTTGAAATGGTCTCAAGATACCTAATTTATAATTTTTCTTCAAACTTTTAGATAATTTTTAGCCATATAATAGCCAAAAGGGTATTAAAAAGATATAAAATAAGTTTTTAAAATAAATTCACAAGAAACTTTAAAGATTAAAAAACTATTTTTACGAATGAATAAAATATATAAATATAATAACTTTTATAAACTTTGTTAGTTTTATTTGTTTTGTATTTTTAAATTTATACATCTAGTCAAAATTTTATTTTATCAAAATTATTATATTTTATATCTAACTATTTTTTAAATTTTTAATTAAAAATTTAAAAATACCTTTTCATCTTCTACGCTAATAGCATAATTATTATAATCAATTTAAAAAGTTATCTTAAATTAATTATAGAGAACCCCCTATCAATATAACGTAAAATATATAGAATTTTTTTTTTTTTTTTCAGTTTACCCCTAAAATCACATATAAGGTCACCAAATTTTAAATATTTGGAGGGACTCTTAAGCAAAAAGAATGTGAAACTAATACCGCAAATATTTTTACAAATTTATCACTTAATTATGTTAAAATTTGACTATTTATTACCTAAATACTGCAAAATTTTGATACATAAAATAAACTATTATGAAATTTAAAATTTTTATCAATCAAATACTCTTATATTAAAATTCAATAAATTCTGTTAGAAATACTAAAGTGAAACATTACCCTGGCAACATAATTATCTTTTTATGATAATTTGGTTTTCTGACAATAAAATTGTGACGCAAAATATAATTTCAACAATGTATAAGTAATTAATATTAAAATTTGATAAATTTTTGCCATAATCCGATAAAATTATTCAAAAAATTGACATGCCTTATACATATTATCATAATTATGTACCACATCATCATTTCTCTAAAATTGGATAGATGATGACAATTTGTCAAACTTTGACACGAGACATCTAGCTGATAAAATATACAAACCTCGGTACCTTATTGTATATATAACAAGGAAAGCCAAATATAACACAACAGGATTTGATTTTGACACAAACCCAAAATTGTATAGCTTCTCTCTATCAAATTATACAAAGCACAAAGTGGAAAAATGTAAAAAATAATTAGAAATTCATGAAATCTGACTACTATTAAGAGTTCTCTCCAAATACATTTGATGAAGAAATGAGACAGCTATAGGGTGTACATACTCGGTTCCACGAATAAGATTATCTATCATGATGCACAAGATCGAACTATCTGTAGATAGTTCTCCTAGTGTTCTTATGTTCTGAATAAATACTCAATCCTGCAAAAGAATAGAAAGGAAACAAAAGAAAACGAGGGCACCACAACACACAAGACTCGGGCTAAAGTGGAGTCTAATGCAGATTAAATATACGTAGTCTTACCCTTTCTTACGGGAACAGACTGCGACTTAAAACTTGTCAAAATGGAGCAATCTTGCCGATTACGTCTAAGACATACCTCCAACAGGAATAATTTTTTTTTTCTTTTTACAACTACAAAAATCCTGTAGTGGAACCTCAATGTAGCTTCAACATCAGGATCCTGACATGTAAGTATACCGAGTCTGAGCTCCGAAAATAAGTTCAACGACTTTCTCTGCAACATGAAAGAAAATGAACTGAGTCGGCTGGCAGGGGCTTGATATTTAGCTTGGAAAGAACACTGATTTCAGATCAGTTTATGTCAAGTTGGCTTGTTTAGCTAAGCGAGTAGAGCCCAAGCTTTGATCGGTGGCTCGTGAGACTATATGGGGCTCAATGAGCCATTATTGAACGAAATTTGGGCCTCAACAAGTCATAACGAGCCAAACTCAAGCCTAAACGAGTTGAGAGGATTCGAGCTCAACCCAAATGAGCCGAACTCTAGTTCAAAGTTTGAAAGCTTCAAGGCGTGTAAAATGTCGGTGAGCTGAGTTTTGAAAAGCTCACTCATTTCAAAGCCGATTCAAGTTGAGCCGGCTTGTTTGGCTAAGAGAGTAGAGCCCAAGCTTGGAAAAGCTCGGATCAATGTTTCACGAGACTAGATTGGCCTAAATGAGCCATTCTTGAGCCTAAATAAGCGTCAATGAACCAAATTCAAGCTTGAACTAATGGATCGAAGCTTGGAGAGTCAGATTGAAGCCCAACCGAGACGAGCTAACAACATGTTCAAAGTCTTGAATCTAACAAGCTCATGTTCAGTTCCACTCACACAAGCCGACAAGTTTACAAGCAGAAAAATTGCACAAAAGATGCAAGCGTGCATAAATCCGAGCAAAGTATTGTCATTTGCACCTGTAAGTAAACCAACAACAGGAACAGGTTCCAACACTTTCTGGGATCTCTCAAGCCTTTGCCTGTAAGCACAAAAACAAACATAAGAAAAAGCACAACCAGGTTCGAAGCTCCCGATAATATGAAATATATGAGGTCTCATCCACTTCTATGAAGAGGTTTTTGAGACTTGAACAGGTGACTCTCAGGCAACGATCCCCGAAGGCCCACCTCAGTGCACAGAATCAAAATTACTGTTCATGTTCGTGGTTTCTCAGAAGTGGCTGTCAAGGACGTTATACAACGGTAACGATGGTAATTGTAGGATTTTTTTTAGGAATATAAATTGCACTTGGATCTTATGTTTGCGGTAAAAATCAAATGAGAATTAGGATTTCCCATGTAAAGATATGGATTAATTATGAAACAACTAGCTCATAATCTGTAACGGAAGCTCTTTTAGTTGCACAAAGAAAGTTGAAACTGAAAAGAAAACATAGATAAATTAATGTTTCTAAAGACAGAACCTGGTATACGTGCAAAAGAATGGATCTCTCATAACATATAGCGCCCATAACACTTTACGTCGCATCAACTGCATTGAACACACGATCGGTTTTAGCACCAAATTCACAAACCCACAACTGGAAAACGCGAAAATGATTATTTCCAAATTACTGGTTATTTCAGATTTCATTGATCAAGTTGTTTGATGTGAGAAGTTGATAAAGGATGTTCTGTATGTATCCTGACATTTCAATATATACAATGAGATATCCGAAGGTCTAAAATTTTTATTAATTGGGCGCCCTCTACCAAAACTTGATAAATTTTCATTAGTAGTTAAAGTGTGCAATATGATTATAGGGTATCCTCTATCAAAATTTGATGATTTTTTTTACCGAAAAATGCTAAGATGACTATGTAGGCAAAATATAGGTACCTTCCATTAAAATCCTATAAATTTTCATTGTAATCTGTTCAATCTTGGCTAAAAGCACTGACATAGCTCACTTATAGTATCGCAAACAAGTACCAAATCAACATATTTTGATGAAAATAGTATGTTTTTCCTCCAAAAAATTCACCGGATTTTGTAAGAATACCTCAGTAATAAAGTTTCAAATCTAAGGTACCTTATTGTATATATTTAAATGTCAAGATACAACAACAACAACAACAACAGTCCCAGTGCCACAGGGGCTCCCACACGAAGCAAGGTCAGGGGGTGGATGTACGCAGCCTTCCCCCTTCCGGGTGGAAGAGAGGTTGTTTCCGAGGACCCTCATCCTGAAGATCGAGTCGATTTAAATGTCAAGATACCTAGGTGATAAATGGTCAACTTATAGGATACTTAAGTGATAAATTCCCAAAAGAGAATTACTCTCTCATTAACCAAAAATAGCTTTGGAAATAACGCCATCCGCTCAGAAATGTTACCTCATTTTTTTCTTCTGCTGAAAGATGAACTTGACTTGGTGCCTTCATTTGTGGCAGAGACTTTGTAGACAGTGACGTGGCACCCATCCCAACCACATCCACAGCCAGTGAAACAAGCCACGGAATCCAAGAATGTATCCCGTACTTCCTAATAAATGAAACATAAACCAGCGGCCTCAAGATAAATAGCATCTCTCCGAACAGAAATAATGTCCCAGGAAGACCTTTCTCAGATAATATAGAGGATAGACTTGGCTTTTCCGTGATAGAATCTGTAAAAAGACAAGATCTGAATGATTCTAGAGATATCTTTCTTTTAACAGGTAAGCAGGGTAAGGATTGGGATCTCAAATCCAAGGATCTTAGCCCTAATAGTGTTTTACCACTAGACCACGATCTGTCGGACATTGACTACGTTTGGAATACCCAATCAACACATCAGCCAATTAACACTGATTATACCAATTATCCAACTATATATTATCCCATGTTTTAGAGGACAATGCTGGGGGTAATCCCACTTTTAGCGGGAGTAAGGGACAGTGGAAGAGTTACTACCTTGTCTATAAACAACTCCCCCTGCATACTCCCATGGATACAAAGAGACGCAGAGAGAGAAAATTTATCCTTAAAAGATTTGCTCTTCTCATTAGAGTACAATCTACGTCTTTGGTATTTTGGTGACATGAAATTGAGAGGATTAGTACAACAAGCTCATATGAAGGCTCCTAAGACAAGCTCAAGATCTTATTCTATGATTGAGGTATACAAGAACTTTGTGTTTATATTTACTTATATTTTCATTCAGTCTCATTGGCACTCTAAAGATTTCTGAAAAGATAAAAACACGATTACAGATTACGAAGAGGATTACTTGGAGGATCCATAATTGCACTCTGGTGCTGCATCCTGCTAATCCATGTTGGGTCATGAACCATCCTAGCGTTTGCACCAAACCTACTCAGCGCAGCTAGTGCCTTGCCCTCGAGATTCCACGAGTTTAGCCCGTAATGATGGTTCGGGTTGCTCGACATACCATGTCCATAAGCTTTCTGGAAAGATCCAAATCTACCTTTGGCATCTGAGGCATCAACGGTATTGGGTGTTTCACCGCCATGCAAAAGCATTTTGTAACCACTTTTCTGAAACATGGCTAGCCGAAGTAACACCCTAGGATAAATCACACTTCAAATGTTATCCAGTTGTTATAGTATAATATAATTAGGAAACGTAATACATGGGAGAGAATAGCATTCAAAGAAGAAGGGGGAAAATATAGAAGGGTCCCTTAATGCGTATCTTAAGGTTAGATGCAAAATTTTTGGTACCCTGAATTCTTGTAATAGTTTTGAAGTATTGTCTATTATTTGACATGTTTTTTCTAGGCATCCTTACCATCATGTTGTTTGCTTCCATCAATAGCAGCCAGCATTTCATTAAAAGGGGCTCAACCACGCTCAAAAGGTGTCATTTATGAGCAGATGACATAAACGCCCTAAAAAACATGTTAGTGCAGTGGAAAGATGGAAGAAATTTTCGGACAATCTTATTTTTTGCATCATTAATGGTGGGCAAATGATGTGATGAGAAGAGTGTCTAAAAGAAATGTCACATACTTAAAAATTGTTACAAAAGCCCAAGATACCCAGAAATTGTTAAAGCTACTTTCAAGGAAGTTGTAAGGGACTTTTTCATAAATGTACATATCAGTATCGCTTACTTTGAAGCTTCAGTCATCAATATGAAATTCCATTTTTTATCATCTCCATAAAATTGCTGGGCCGCGACTTCGACCAAGGTCTCCATTTCCTTTAAAGCAGATATACACAATGAGTAAGGAAATGAAGATGATGCAGCGGTTGGCCATGGTGTTGGGGTCGTGTCAATTATATGTTGGTTGACTGCGGTAACTACGCCCAAGATTGAAGTGACTGCAGGAATATTAACAAAAAGCACTGAAAAATACAAATTAAAAGAAAATCCTATAGCAGCCAGAATCTAATTAAGCTGACAAGAAGACTGCAAGTGTCACCAAAATTACACAAAACCTGCTTCTGGTCCGATTTCTGAAGTAGAAAAGCGCTCCGGAAGAAGCCACGTCAACCCCTAAACAGTGAGGGAAGGTTAACTACACGGTTAATACAACTTTATGTGATAATTAAGTAAAGCTGAGAGGAGGTCATTAAACTGATAATCCAGAAAGTGAAAAAGGATGCAGAAAAGATGAGATAAGTGTGCTGCAAAAAAAAAAAAAAAAAAAAAAAAAGGCACCAACACTCTTGAGCACCATTTAGGTGACACTACTACATGCCTCTACTTAGAGTGCTTTATCATATGTGTCTCCATATAGGGTTAGAAAAAAAAAAAAAGGATATATACCAATGAATTTCTTATGAGAAACGGTGGTCCTTTTAGGAGCTCTACGGACAAAGAATTAACATAGCTTTGGCTGATCAGAGAGGTTGGAGAGCTTTATGTTATTGGTTCTTGGTTTTTTAATGTTGCATGGTTGTATATTTGAGGAGATCTTGTCTTCAATTCTTTGTAAATTCTTTATCTCTTAATAATATTTCTTTTTTTTATCAAAAAAGATATACATTAAATATGAATTCAGATGGTCACGTGTAATTATTTTCTTAGCATCTGATTCATTACTAATAACACTGTTAGGGAGAATACTAGATCATGACCATTTCTAGAGAAAGCAAGGAAGATAATTCAGGTATATCCGAGTGAAAAAAGCCCTCCAAGATGGAGATCTATTGGAATGAGAAGTATGAGTAAGAAACGAGGTGTTGAAGCAGTAGGTATGGCAAGCAATTGGGGAAAATTCTTGACATCCCAAAGCATACATTTCTCTCCTCACTGGCAACCCGCAAGCAATTGAGGAGAAGCTTAGCTAAAGAAGCAAAAGCGGTCATGTAACAGATTTTGAACTAAACATTATACAGATGGCCATTACATTATGGTACTTTTGTAATTGCCGCCAATGAGGCCTTGGTTCTTGATAGAAACACTCATAAGGTTGAGGCTCTAAATCAAGAGATCCTTGGTTCCAATTCCCTTACCCTCTAACCCCACTAACCTATGAAAAAATAACCTTTTGTAATTGTCTTCATATGTATTATATTTTATTTATTAAAATACACTTGTGTTGACTTGTTATCAAATGGGTATTAAAATTAATAAATGCATGACTTTCCACTCCAATGATTAAGAGCAATTTATATTGCCTAAAAGACCCAAGATCACATCTACAACACCCAGCTTCAACAATAACCCTGTTTGATTAATGGTAGTGACATTCGATCGGAAAAAACTAATGGTAGTGACAATAAGGACAAACTTTGAATCGAGGTACGAGGCCACACTTGGTGACTTACAAGTACCGTACACCTTGATGAGTTCAGTATCTACTTCTAATGGATTTAAAATACATCAAACGACAATGAAGAAATAGAGCACAAGAACTTATAGTCAAATTAAGCTAGCTTCAATTTTCTTATTCCAACTAAACATTTATAATAAAAAATTTAAGGGTTATTTACACCATCAGTCCTTGGACTTTGACAATTATGTCAATTTAGTCCATGAACTTTTAATTGTATCAATTTTATCGTTATACAATCAAAATGGTCTCAATCAAATCCAATTCTTAAATTAATTAGTTACGCGAGGGCTGAGATATGATTATATACTCTAATACTCATAGTTGCATGAATCTTCATTATGCTTAAAACGTAGAAATTGAATAGGTTTATCTCATATCTATGATAAATTAATGAGTATATGGGCCGAGAAGCAATAGGGAAGTCCAAGAGTAAGTAGAAGGACCCGGCTTGAGGTGGAGGATAATCTATAAATGGACTTGAGATTGCATTAGAAAGCAAGCAAAGAAATCAAATGTCTTCCTATCTCTTCTTACTTATCTCTTTAATTTTAGTCAACTTTCTACTTTCTAGTTAATTTCTGTCTATTTTGGTTTTTGGCTCGTACCAATCTATTGTTGTAATTATATTAATATTTAGAGTTAGGCATTCAAACTCACCTTTTAGAGTTAAAAGGAACTAACCATTTCAAAAAGTTTAAGCAATTAGGTGAAATTTTAGAAATGGTAATATAATCTGACAAGTAGCTCAAGAACACCAAAAGAGCAGTTACCCGGAAAGAATTCAAGAGCTACTGATATGTTATGATCTAAAATGGAAAATAAACTGCAACTAAACAAAGCTGTAAATTACCGAAATTAGAAAGGGACGAGTAAAAGACAGAAAGGAAGACACGGTTTCATGACTTGGTTTGCATTGCAATTCGCTATCTCTATATATAGTTTGCTAATACAAACCATATCAATCAAGCAATGAATCAATCAATCCACAAATCAAAAGCAGTATATTCAGTAGAAACTGTAAAATATAGGAAGATTTATAAGGTATAAGATAGGGAAGTTAGGGGGAGAGAGAGACCAAAGAGAGACAGGGGAGGGAGAGACCGAGAGAGACTCAATTCATTTCATCCATTCACATATTTCCTCTACACTAAAGACCTATATGCAGAGAGTTAGGGGAGGGATATAGTTGGAACAAAAGACTTAACCTATTTATTTGTATCTAAATTATTCATCACTTAACTACTATATTTTGGATTGCATCATTTGCCCCCTACATGGGCCGCGCCTACACTACTTCTCATGAGTCTACCATATTACTCAAGCCTCATATACCTAATTTGTTCACGAATCACGGTAAACTGCCATGTATACCAAGGGCAAATCTATAATATTTTTATAATATTAGGGGTAAAATTGTAAATTCAATAGCCAAATTTGGAGCTCCTTCCTTCCTGTGAGCCCCCTTGTATGAGTTCATTAGGTTTAGGGTTTTTTCTATAAAACTTTACTTGCATTGTAACGGAGATATGATAATTACAATTTTTACTGATTTTCTCTTTCTCCCTTCAAATTCTCTCTCTCTTTCTCCTCCAATTTTCTCTTCCCTTTGTTCAAATTTTACTGTTTTAGTTACGAAATTGTTGATTTTGTTTGATAGGTTGAAATCAATTGCGTCTTGGCATAAACTTTATAATCCCAAGATACAAAAAGATCCACAAGGAGAGAAACACAGTAATCCACCACAACCCAGATCTAAAATCATCGAAACAAACCCTAATTCAACACAAAATTTCATCAATCAAACGAAAAAGAAACTTACATTAGCTAGAGATTCCAAGGAATGAACGTAATCCTTGTTGCGCCGGACCCAATTCTTGTAACCCTCCATGAGAAATGCAAATTCACTTCAAATAGAGTGAAACTAAGTTAAATTCAACTGCCAATTTGAAACCCTAGCTCATTGAGAAGCATCCAAATCGGTAGATACTTGAGTGTCTTTTATGAACCATCGAAAATTATTGCTCATTAAAGCAGCGGTACTCGCAGCGAAGGAGACATCGAGATTTGGGTAAAATAAATTTGGAGGTTGCAAGGAAATTCCTTGGTTTGTCACAAGCTATTGATTTTAGATCTTATTTAGTTGTCGTATAACATCCTCATTTGATTGGAAGTTTTTAAAAACAGTCTCTTTTAAAGAGAGAATGTCGTATATATTTACTCTCCAGACTCTGCATATGCGGAAACATTTGTGGCACTGAAATTGTTACTGCTGTTGTTATTTTTGTATTTAGTTGCTGTATGAGTTGAATTTTTATAGGAAGTTGTATCTTTAGGAAATCGAGCAAGTTACTTCCTACGTTTTAAAAGAATTGAAAATGACTCAGTAATTTTCACTTCTTTAGATCCTACTTAGCTACTTCTTGGCAATCAAATAAGATGCTAAATGATCACTTCTTATCAATTTGTACTTCTTACATCTACTTCCTAACAATGAAATAAGGCTATAAATTTAAAGCTTGTCACCCTCATATCAAGTTTCGGTTTTCAAAGTAATAAAAGTTAAGGTAAATTATATATTGATTTCATGGGGTTTTTTATATTAATTTTTTAGTTTGTAAATTTTATGAAATAATTTTGTACTGTAAAATTTTATATATATTTAATAAAATAGTATAAATAACGGTGTAAAAGGGAGTAAAATATGCAGTTATTCATGAGTAATCTCGCCTATTCTTCTCATCCCATACCAAAATGCAGTGTTGTGACACTAATGAAGAAAAACAACAACAAAAAAAAATCTCAGTGCCTCAAGGACTCTCGCATATGCAGGGTTGGGGGTGGAATGTAAGCAGCCTTACTTGTATAAAAGATTTATTTTATACTTTTTTTTAAAATCTATTATTTAAACTATTTTATTAAATATATGCAATTTTTTTAGACTAAAAAATGCATGTTATTTGTTAACTTGGTAGTAGAAAATAAATAATTAACAAGTCATTTAAAACGAGTTAATTAATATTCCAATTTATAGAATTTTTTGCTTTAGTTTATTTGATTTTTTTTTTTTGCCAAAAGGCAATCGCAGATACCATTAAACTATCAAAACTTTTACATATATAATTTGTATAAACAAAACTTTTACATAGTTTATTTGATAATTATTAGTTAAAAAACTATATCCAACATCATACTGGAATATATGATCATTTTTGTAGAAGAAACTTTTTTCTGTTGCGCTATAAAGTTTCTAATCGATCAAGAATTTTAATTTAATTAATAATTGTCTAATTTAATTGTCTATTATTTATTTTTATTTTAACATATATTTATTAACTTATTAGTTAATTAATTTAGTAAAGCAAAGACTCATAATCACCCTTCTAAGCGATTGTATTATTGACTAATCTATAAATTAACTATATATATATATATCTATTATATAATAGAGGAGTTTGAGCTCCTCCAAGAGCACCCCATCCCCAAAACCCTTTTTTTTTAGATTTTTCCTTTTTCTTTATTTACCTTGCTCCTCCGAAAGCTCCCCAACTTAATCCCTTTTTTTAGATTTTTTCTTTTTCTTTATTTACCTTTTTTCAATCCTTTTTAGATTTTTTTATTTATATATTAAACAACAATAATTATTATTTATTTGTAAATTAAACAATAATTAATCTAAAAATAGTTCAACTATATCTCAATGTATCAAAAGAATGGCAATGGTGTAGGGCAGGTATGGCGTGTCCCCTCCATACCCGTACCCACCGCCCAAATCATACACCTGTACCCGCCTCAATACCCTAATGTGCGTACAAAACGATTATCTATAACTATACCCGCCACCCAAATCCTATACCCGTACCCGCCCTATTACCCGCTACGGGTATGAAGTGCATATCCAACAATAATTAATCTAAAAATAGCACAAATATATCTCAACATATCAAAGGGATGGCAATGGGCCGGGGCGGGTACGAGGTGCCTCCTCCAGACCCGTATCCACCACCCAAATCCTATGCCCGTACTCGCTTCATTGCCCTAATGTGCGTACAAAACGATTATCTATACCCGCTCATATTAGTTATTTAATACTATTTTTAAAAAAAAAATTAAAAACAAATTACTTTTTTATAACATGTACAAAATGATTATCTATACTCGCTCATATTAGTTATTTAATACTGTTTTTAAAAATAAATTATTTTTTATAACATTGGTAAATAATTTTGATTCTTGAATTTAAACACGTATTTTTTAATTTCAAGGTTAACTATGTACAAAATGAACCGATTATGGTGGGTATGGGGTGGGGCGGGGCGGGTACGAAGCGTGGCCGGCCCGGTCCCCACTTATACCCGAGCCCGCCCCATTTCAATTTGGTTTATAAGATCTACGCATTAGACAACAAACTAACTGTAACCGCCACCCAAATCCTATATTCGTACCCGTCCCATTACCCGCCACCGGTATGAAGTGCATACCCAACAATAATTAATCTAAAAGTATCACAATTATATCTCAACGTATCAAATAGATGGTAATGGGGTGAGGCGGGTACGGGGTGCCTTCTCCATACCCGTACCCGCCACCCAAATCCTTTCCCCGTAACCACTTCATTGCCCTAATGTACGTACAAAATGATTATCTATACTCGCTCATATTATTTGTTTAATACTATTTTTAAAAATAATTTTTTTTTAACATTGATAAATAATTTGGATTATTGAATTTAAACTCTTATTTTTTAAATTTCAAGGTTAACTATATACAAAATGAGCAGGGTATGGTGGGTATGAGACCGGGGGGGCCGGTTATGGAGCGTGGCAGGGCGGGTCCCCACTTATACCCATACCCACCCCGTTTAACTTTAGTTTATAAGATCTACGCACTAGACAACAAAAATAACCGCACCCGCCACCCAAATCCTATTCCCGTACGCGGCCCATGACCCGCCACGGGTACGAAGTGCATACCCGTACCGGCTCTGCCGGTGATTGACCCGTACCCCTACCCGCGGGTATCCATTACCCACCCCGTACCTCTTTAATGTGCGTACAAAACAATTATCTATACCCGTTCCTATCAAGTGGAGCCTATTGCCATCCCAATATCTCTTAGTCAAAAAATTACCTACCACCAACTTTTCTACCAAAATAAACCAGAGCGTTATATCATGCGTCACACTGAATCACCAATTCAATATCTTTTAAAATCGAATTCTTTGAGTTTGATTTTTTTTGGGATAGTTGGGTTATTTTGATAAAAACCCTAGCACACTATGCCAAACGTATATTCGTGCATAAAGTAGTAAATTTTTTATTTGAGACTTTTCTTATGTAATCCAAGAACAGGGCACGGGTTAGACCTCCGACAACTCAAAAAAAAAAAGAGTTTTTGTATTTAGTCCACGAAGTGCGACATTTCGCGTGCCTACTGCAAGGAAGGATTTATTTTAATCCGGTGAGTTATATAAATTTTGACTTGGGTTTATAAAATCTACGCATTATACAACAAAACTAAGATATGAAAAAACTTAATTCATTAAAGTTCCAAAATTAAAAATGAAAACATATTTTCAATTTAAGACTTTTCGTATTTAACCTATAAAACAATAAAAAGGGTTCTAAAAAAAAAGGGCCCCCGAGAACCAAAAATAATAAAGAAAATATTAAGGCAATATATTATTATTTTAATACTTCTCTTATGTAATCCAAGAATAGGGTACCGGTTACACCTCTAACAATTTCGAATTAAGACTTTTTGTATTTAGTCTATAAAAGAATATCAAGTAAACCTCCCATAACCAAAAATAAAAAAATAATATATTCTTAATTTAAGACTTTCTGTATTTAATCCCTAAAAAAAATAAATCCGTAAAAGAAAAAGAACAAATAAAGTGCTTGTTAAAGACTTAAAATGGGAAATATAGTTTGTCTTTTTTTTTACGGAAAACTTTTACAGTTACTACTATGAGAATTATGTAAATTGAACCACATTATGGACAGCTGATTAAACAAGATGTTAGTTCGATACAAAAAATCAAGGCTATTGTTGCATACATTTAGTATATAAATTGTAATTAGTGGCAATTAGTGAGGAAGTATAAATAGGAGTATATCAATTCATTTTGAATCATTCAAATAAAATCTAACTCCTTTTCATCTCCCTTCTGCTTCTCATCTATCTTCTTCTATGTCTCTCTCTCACCTAACTCTAACACACCTAAACCCTAATCCTAGGGTTGTTACATCAATTCGGTGTAACATTTGGTATCAGATTCAGGCATCGAGCTGCGTTGTTCATCAATGGCTGAAGGCACTCGTAGTGTCTCGGATTTGCGCTGGCTGGAGAACCGCCTGGACGAGACCGAGAACCGTATGGATGAGCGATTCGGTGAAATTGAGAATCGATTCGAGTCCTTGCACTCCGAGGTTTCTTCGATCAAGACTATGCTCCAAGAAATTCGTCAGGCACAGCAGGTCGGCAATGGTTTGCTCGCTCGACCTTCCGCTTAGGCACCACCGCCACCGCCGTCCTCTCCTCCGCCGCCTCCACCGCCACCGGTAACCTCTACAGGTCCGGGCTCTGGTATGGATTCGTCCGCCTCTTCTCCTTATCAAATTCATACAAGAATGTCTAAAATCGATTTTCCTCGATTCTCCGGTGGCTTGGCCATCAAGAATTGGATTTGGAAGGTGGAACAATTTTTCGAGATTGATAATACTCCTCCTTCGACACAAGTTAAAATTGCTTCAATGCATTTACAGGATGATGCATTAGAATAGCATCGTGCGTTTGTTCGAACCCTAGGGCGGCCAATTGAGGTTATTTTGTGGTCTGAATACTCTGCGCTGTTGATTGCTCGATTTGGCCGTAGTTATGAAGATCCTATGTCCGATTTAATGAATTTACGTCAAACCGGAACTGTATCGGCCTATCAGACACAATTTGAGCGTTTAATTTCGCGCTTGAACCTCACTGAGGACCATTTGATCTCATGTTTTGTCACGGGCCTTAAGGATTCGATTAGGTATCCGGTCTTAATGTTACAACCGCGTAGTTTACAGCATGCTATGCGTTTGTCTCGGCTACAAGAGGACAATCTTATATTAGGGGCTCGGCCTTCTTCTGACAGTAGTACTAGGCCTTCGGGTCCACGGTCCTCTGTCACCGCCATCACCCCAACCTCCGGGTCTGTGGTGCGGTCTTCTTCGGATCTTAATTCGACTGCCCGTCCTGTTAAACGTGAAGGACATACCATTTCCGCAGCCAAAATTGAGGATGGGCGTGAACGGGGTCTTTGCTTCTTTTGTAACAAGCCATTTATACTGGGACATATGAAAGTATGTAAGGTTAAGAACCCACAGTTACGTATGATCTTTGGTGATTCGGATGAACCACCCGATCTGTCTCCCGAGGAACCGTTATGTGATGACGTTGAGACAGACTCCGAGGATGTTCCCCGGATTTCCTGTAATGCATTGGCCGGATTGGCGACTTATACTACGATGCGTGTGACTGGGGTCCATAACCGCCGATCCTTACATATTCTTGTGGACAGTGGAAGTACGCATAACTTCCTCGATTTTGGCAAGGCTCGTTGGCTAGGGTGTGTTCTCACCCCAATTTCTACAACTTCTGTTGTCGTGGCGGATGGCAACCGTATTTCTTGTCGTGCTATGTGTAGCGATTTCAAATGGACTGTACAAGGCACCGAATTTGTGTGTGACGTTCTTGTCATTGATTTAGGTGGTTGTGACATGGTTCTTGGCGTCCAATGGCGCGCTACTCTTGGTTCCATTGTTTGGAATTTCGAGAAATTACTTATGTCGTTTGAATGGAAGGGCAAGACTTGTGTGTTGCAGGGTCATCGTCCAACCGTGTCTCTTACGGGTAAGCGTGATCCTTTTCGTTCTTCGGTACATGTTATACTTGTTCCATTCTCTATCATGTCTATGTCGGGTACTGCGCATCCTCTTTATGCTGCTTCGAATGAACATTGGGCTGAGTTAAATGACTTGCTTACTGATTTTGCTGACATATTCGAAATGCCCACTCAACTTCCTCGGCTTCGGGCTGGGTTTGTTGCATACATTTAGTATAATAAATTGTAATTAGTGGCAATTAGTGAGGAAGTATAAATAGGAGTGTATCAATTCATTTTGAATCATTCAAATAAAATCTAACTCCTTCTCATCTCCCTTCTACTTCTCATCTATCTTCTTCTATTTCTCTCTCTCGCCTAACTCTAACTCACCTAAACCCTAATCCTAGGGTTGTTACATCAATTCGGTGTAACACTATAAAATATAGTGACCAATAAATATCATCCGTGCATTGCACGGAAACGAACCTAGTATATATATATATATATTCACGTATATTTGACAAAAAAGTAAAACAGAGTGCTAATAATAAGGGGTCCTGTTTACCAATAAAATAAAATACTTTACCTTGTCATTTGGAAATCTTTGATTAAAGTTGTTTTAGATTTAAAATTTTTAATTTTATATATTATCACATTACACTTGTATGAAATTTCCTTTATCTTCTTTTATTTTGCCAATCGTATTTACTGTTTAAGCTTCTTATTATACTATCAATACTCATCATTTTTTTGTTATTTCTATTTTTTCGGTTATTTACGCCAAATGTCTCCATACTTTGTCCATTATATCAAATTTAATCCTTGTACTTTTGATTGTGTCAATTTGATTCATGTACAATTCAAAATGTGTTAATTTGGTCATTTGAGAAAATTTAATGTTAAGTTTTTAATAAAATTTTTAATAGTTCGGCTGCGAGTTGGATTAAATTGAGTAAACGGGTGAATTTATAGTAAGTTAATTGCATCTAACATAATTTTACCATTCAAAATTACGTCATTCACTTAACTTAAATTTGACCAAAGGACTAAATTGACACATTTTGAATTGTACAGGGACTAAATTGACAAAATTAAAAGTGCAAGGACTAAATTGACAAAATTAAAAGTGCAAGGACTAAATTGACATAATAAATAAAGTATATGGATCTTTAGTGTAAATAATCCTATTTTTTATTATTTGCCAACTTACATATGGGACTTCAAAATTGTAAGATTTTGGGGTTTGAGAGCATTCGAGGAATGGACTTGACAAAAATACATAGAAGATTTTAACTTTGCTTTTACTCTTAGTGACATCTTATATTTGGAGTTTATTCTTAGGCCTCGTTTGATATGCAAGAAATAAACGCGGGGTATAGAAATTTATAGAAAGTACAGATTTTAGCTCTCGCTTGGTTGACAGGAAGTTGGCAGAATATAAAAGTAGAAATTGTTTAATATTTCTGATTACTTCACAACACAAGAAGTAGCATACCTATCCCCCAGGTAAGTTCTAGTTTCTTTGTTTTTAACTAACCTCTCTAAGGAAGTTCTATTCTTTTATCCTGGAAACCAAACACTGCCGAGCTTATAGTGAGTGTGTGCTTAGTAAATAAATATATGAAATTTTATAAATACTTATAAATAAGCATAATGCCACTTGGTTACAAAGCTCAACTTGCTTAAAGAGCACAACTCTGCTTGATAAAGAGCTCAACTCGCCTGATAAGTTGAGCCGAGTATCAACCATATCAGTATCTTATTAAACCAAGTAGCAACAAAGATACAGACACCCATTAACACTCGGGTCAGACTCGTTAAGATTATATGAAACTCAAGTTTAAACTAGGGATGCTTTGCTTAGCTCGAGCTTGACTCTGTTTGTTTACCCCTCCATATCATCAAACCCATGAATCTACCTTAATATATACAACTTCTAACAAGGGCCATCCCAAGGGAGGGAACTCACAAGCAAAACCTTGAAAATAAGAGGTTATTTATGCCACTAGTCCTTGTATTTTACATGTTGGGTCAATTTTAGTTCTTATACAATTAAAATTGCTCTATTCAAGTCCAATATTGAATATAACATTAACTTCTAACTAAAATTATACCGTTAATTAGCATTTACTGATGCTCTCCATATCAAAGAGGTGTGAGTCGACACATAGGTAAACGTGTCCTGTAAATGCTAATCAATGTTACAATACTAATCAGAAAATTAGTGTTAATTTTCAATATCGAATTTACTTAAACATTTTCAGTCGTATAAAAACTGAATTGACACAATAGTCAAAATACAAGGACTAATGGTGTAAACTACTCAGTAAAGATTAGTAGAGAGAGTTGTAAGTGAAGAAAGTAGCAAGAATTGAGGAGATGCAAATGAAGAGTGAAGGAAGCAATGTGGTATTCAAAAGTTTGCTCTCCCCCCAGTTGCCTGCTAGAGTTATCGTCCCGTCCGCGATTACTCGGGCTAGCGTCCCCGCTTCTGTCGATAGAAGGCCTCCGTTGTACGTCCCTCGAGACAACCTCGATGACATGACTCGCGATAAGAGTGATAGGTTTACTCCTACATTTATCACGACAGATACATGTTTAAGTAGAATTGACAATACTATGGTAAAGCACATATTTTCCAGCTCAAAGAAGGATGTTTACGCATAATTGACAATAGTATGGTGGCACACAAGGTTTCTTGAGGTTATTTGTATGATACATGTGTTATAACACATATTTGTATTTTTCCGATTTAAAAAAAAATGAGTAATTGAAAATTATCATACTTATGCCTAATTTAGTATGTATGTTATATACTTAGCTAATTGTCACTTGAACCCAATTATTGATTGTATCCTATCTTTTATTATGTATTGTGCATCTTGGTACCGTTGTTGTGGCTAATACTATCAAACAAAAGTCAAGAAGTAAGCACTTCTTTCCATTGTGCACGAGAGATTCTAACTCTCTTGTACGTCATGATGTTGTATCATAGTTGCACATAAGTTAAGGGTATAAAAGGGTTGAATCTAACCGAGCAGCCCTTGTTTGAACTCAAGCTTGATAAGATTTATCAAACTCAAGTTCGAGCTTAGCTCTTATCGAGCATTCGAACCATTTTTTGAACTAGGTTCCATAAGATATTAGTGTGTTTGGTACTTAGCTCGATTCGGCTCGTTAGCCTAATCGAGCTGATTCGAGCTCATTATTGAGTCTACCGGAGTTCGTTATCGAGCCAAACCAAGCTCATAACCAAGCCGAGCTATTCGAGTTACTATTGAATCATTTTTGAGCTAATACCAACTCTCAGCAAGCCCTTATCAAGCACTTAATGAGGTCTTATCGAACCCTTATTAAACTGTTCGCAAACATTAATAAGTTGTCCCCTTGTTTGACCTTGGTTCCAAAGCTTATCAAGTTTGCTCAAACTCGGCTTGATAAATTATCAAGCCCCTCAAATGAACACGAACATGATAGAAGAATGCATATGGAAAACTAACCTTCAAGTACTTCAGCGGATACGAATGTAATGATAGCAGAGAAGACATATTGAAGACCAGAATAAGGGATTCCGATATTGAAACTTAGAAGAATGCCTAAGCATAAAATAACCTCGGATGCCACTAAAATTTGCCTGCAATATATGACCAAAAAAAAAAAAAAAAAATTTATAAGAAGAGCGTTTATGATATAAAACTCGATATTCAACTTGCCATAATTGAAGAAACTTAGAATATGCCGAAAATGAGAGAAAATGCTAGAGGGGTTGTATTTTTATGAAGGCACAATCAACTACTAAAGAGTATATATAAGAAAAGCAACTAAAAACCTAAAATACTAAGTTACAAAATTGCCACTACACTAGTCATAAAACACAAAGGTAGCTCGAAAGCACGTCTAGACGCCGAATTTTGGCAAAGTAGGTGGGACCAGTAGCGAAGTGGCGGATTTGCATGGTTCAGTCCTAGAGCTTATTTTTGACATATGACTGGTCTCGTAACTTCTTATGGATCAAAAGTTGTGGTCGTTTGCAATTGTGGATCAATATTTTTGGCCCATTCTTTTGATTACTATAGTGAATTGCTCCATGTACTCTATGAATACTTATCCTACATCACCTTAAGATCCCTTAAAAGACCCACGGCCCTCTACATGATGTCTACAATGCCACCCTTACCGACACCATGACCACGAGCCCAATTAAATTTCATGATATTATATCAAACCAACTGTAAAATATAGTATTATTGTCAGATTGTTTTCCTTTTAGAGTGAGCTTACCTCTCTTCAAACATATTGCTGACGTAGTTCCCAACCAAAATGTTCACTGGAAGAACTGTTAGCCCAAGACAAGCGAGAAAAATCGCCACTCTTTGGGTTGACCAGTAAAAGTAGTACGTGGTGATTACACTTGACTCTGCAAGAAGTATCTCCATCGCATATTTGAGCATAAAATATATCAACAGCTGAACCTGTAAACCACATATAAAATAAAATGTTACTATTCTTGTTTGGGTATAGAATCATTCATAGATCTTTATCCATCAGTTAAATTTTTGGAATAGTTGATTCCTCTAAGCTTTATTGATTGAGAGGTCATGAGTCCAAATCCCAACAGCCCCTCGCTTTCAATATTAATTTAATTTTATAACAAAATATAAGGTGGACACATGCATTGTCCATGCTTCAAGCCTAATGGACATTTGCGAGATGGGACATGTTAGAGTATAAAACTATTCCCGGGTAAAAGCCATTCCCAAGAACATGCAACAAAAAGACATACTCTAAAGCTTCAATAGATATGATTGGCATAGTCATAGTGCATAAATAAAGATATATACGAATATTTAAACTCACTACTCCACGGCAAAAACGTCTATTTTCATTGATGATTCGGAAAAAGGAACGGCGGATTTGTACAAGAGAGGTTACATATTAAATGAAGACCGTTATGTAACATAATGGTTGTTAGCAATGGGTTTTATGCAAGCTGTTACATTACACGATCACCAAGACATGATATGTGATGTCTATGACATCCACTTGCTTGACACTGCAACAGATACAACGACAACAACATTAGCAATAGCTCCGATTATGATTCGATAAAAGATAAAATCTACAATGTACTTCATAAATTTCAATGAAATTCAACATTACAAACATTAATGTAATTAAAAATATTTATAATATACCGGATCCATCAATACACCAAGGTGAAGAGAATACCAGTTAATGTGCGACATAACTAGAAGCTGGAACAAGAAGACGACCCAAGAGTACTGACGAATATGCATTGATCGTAAGCATGTCACCCTAAGAATACCTGATCCCTAGTGTCAAATTCGAAATATCGGATAGACCTAAGCAATCCAGATATCCCTATGCCACACACCAAGCACGTGCCATGAGTCCTATAAATACCCCTTTTACCTTACAATAAAGGATTGCAAGAACACACCTTAATACCTCAAAATTCTCTCCAAGAGTTCCCAACTCTCTAGTCTCCCCTTTTAAAAGTTTGAGTTCAGCTCTCCTAATCTAAAAAACTCTTCTAAAACAGTTTGGCACATGAATTTACAATTGTGCATATATAAGAAAAACAAACTTAAAATCAACACCTCACCTTGATAGATGGCGTGAGCAACCGGTAAGCGGCAACAATTGAGGTGGCAGGTTTGTGACTTTCTGTGGAAGCTTCATCACAATCACATTCTGTGCCTTCATCATGATCATCATCATGTTGCTTTTCTTTTGAGGGCAAAAGCAGTGGCTGTATCAAACCATTCTCCATTGCATCACTTGCTACTGAACCTATAAGAGAGCAAGCCTAATCTTAGCACAAAATATGTTGTACTAAAGCAGTCAGAATTCGGCAAACTGAAACCGAAAAACAAGAAGACAAGAAACATAGGCATTTCATGAAATGCCTAGCTAGGCATTTGAAGCACAATTGGGCGAACCACTTAGATCCTGTGTCTTCTTTTTTTCCCTTTGATTTTTTTGTTATTCTTTTATTTTGTTTTATTAGAGTATATTTGTATAGTGGGTTATATTTGTATATAAATCAGGCCTAATGGGCTTTTCATATTTGTAATTAATATTCTCTGTAAATATTATAAATATACGAGAGGGCTCCTATTCTAGGGGTACCAATTATTCCCACACTTACGTTTCTACATGGTATCAGAGCTAACCCTAGCTCTCTCGTAAAAATAAGGCAAACCCTAGCCGTTTTTCCTAAACCCTAGTTCTTTACTGGCGCCGCCACCCCTCTCTCGTCGTCTTCTTCTTCCTCCATCCCATGGCCAAAGCACACTCCTCCACTACCGCTTCTCACGACACGGTGCTGCCCTCCTCCTCCGGCGGCCCAAATCTGCCCACGCTGTTCAGTATCTCCAACATTCGACAACATATTTCTTCAACTTTAGATCTCAACGATCCGTCTACATATCTCGTTTGGCGCCGGTCCTTTCTTTCTGCCTGTCGGGGTTATGCTGTGGATGATCACCTAGATGGCACCTCCTCTCCACCAGCTGCATCAGATCCTCATTATCGCTATTGGAGACAGGTTGATAACCTTTTGATTTCCTGGATATAAGGTACTATCTCTCCCGATCTCGCTAATGCTGTGTGTGGCACTGACCATGACGTCACGGCTGCTACCCTTTGGGGCTCTATCACCCGACTTTTCATTGATTTTGCACTATCCCGTCAACTACAATTTAAACTTGAATTAACTAATATAAAGAAAGGCAATCTCTCCATGGTAACCTATCTCACCAAAATTAAATCCTTGGCTGATAATATCAATTCTGTTAATGCCTCCATCACTGATGTCGATATGGTTTTAGCCGCTGTGGACGGTCTTTCTGAGGAAAAAGATTTCAGTGCTGTGTGTACCTCTATTACGTCTCGTGTTCCCTTTCCATCATTTATTGAGGCTCAGTCCATGTTGATGAACGAAGAATCTCGGCTTAAGAATACCAATGCAGGTAATCAATCTATTCTCCTCGCAACAGGTACACCACCAGTCACACATACGACTTCTCAGCTGGTCCCGGCTGTGCCAGCCATGCCGATGCTGCTGCAGCCGAACAGGCAGTCGACCATCACGCTCACCAACAGCAGCCTGGTTATGGGAACCCGTATGGTAATGGTCGTGATAATGGCCGTGGTCGTGGAGGTCGCGGTAATGGTCGTGGTCGGGGTAAAAACAATCGTGGTTATGCAAATCCGTGGATGCCGAATACGTGGGCTCCGAATTTCAGGGGAATGTCGTACATGCCGTTTATCCCGCAGTTCAACATGCCATATCGACCTCCCTCCTTTGGTTCTGCTCCCTCGAGTGGTAACGTCTCTAACACACAATTTTATCCTGCAAATAATGTTTATACTAATGGCTATGGCTTCTATCCAAGTTTTGATGCGAGTTAGTACTCTCCACAACCTTATTCCACCCCTACCCTTGACCCTTCTTGGGCCATGGATAGTGCGGCCTCCTCCCACTTGACTAATAATCCCGGTATCCTAACGTCCTTGTCTCCATATACTGGGTCTGATAAAATTTTAGTTGGTAAAGGTGCTTGCCTTCCTATTGCTGGTACTGGGGTCTTGTTTCATATCTACTCCTGCAGGTCGATTTGTTCTAAACAACATTCTTTTTGTTCCTAATCTCTCCAAAAATTTACTTTCTGTTCGTCAATTTTGTTCAGATAACAATTGTCTTCTCGAATTTGACTGTTTTGGTTTTTCTGTCAAGGATCCTAAACTGAAGTCAACCATCATCCGCTGTGTCAGTCCGGGACCTCTTTTTATAGTACCAGGATCACCACCCCTCACTACCTCGTTCGTCGCTTCGCGAGTCTCCTCTTCTCTTTGGCACCGTCGGTTAGGCCATCCAGGAGAGCTAGTTTTGACATCATTAGCTAAGCATAAATTTATTTCCTGTTCCAGTCCTATAGAGTCCAGTTTGTGTCATGCTTGTCAATTAGGCAAGCATAGTCGTTTGCCTTTTCAGAAGTCTGTTTCTAGTACTACGCGTCCCCTTGACATTATTCATTCTGATGTATGGACATCGCCTGTCTTTAGTTTCAGTGGTTATAAATATTATTTGTTATTTTTGGGTGATTATTCTCATTTTGTGTGGATTTACCCGATGCGCTCTAAATCCGATGTGTTTGATTTGTTTCTCCAATTTCGGGCGCTTATATTAAACCAATTTGGTGTGGAAGTCAAACAATTTCAGTGTGATAATGGGACTGAATATATTAATCGTGATTTTAATGCACTTTTTGTACAACGAGGGATTCTTAGTCGGGTCTCGTGTCTTCACACATCCAAACAAAATGGGAAAGCTGAACGTATGCACAGAACTATTGGAAATATGATGTGATCTCTCCTATTTCAAGATTGTATGCCTCTAGAGTATTGGGTTGAGGCTGTTTTGGCTGCTACTCATATTATCAACTTATTACCCTCCACTACTATTAAGAAAAAGTTCCCATATCAACGTTTACATAAACAAAAGGTTCATTATGATCACCTTTGTGTCTTTGGATGTGCCTGCTATCCTAATTTGACTGCTACTGTTCCACATAAACTTGCACCTCGGTCTACTTTATGTCTTTTTCTGGGGTATCCGCCGAATCTCAAGGGGTACAAATGCTTAGATCTTTCCACTAACAAAGTCATTATTTCGAGACATGTTGTGTTTGATGAAACAGGTTTTCCTTTCACTCCGTTGGGTACTTTTTCTCAGGAAACGATGACTCATCTTCATCAGGTGTTCTCATCACCTCTTGCTTCTTCCCCTTTCGCCAGTACAGCTCCAGTTCTGCCCGCCCCCCCCCTGCACCGCTTGCTTCCGCACCGGCTTCTGGTACTTCTGGTGCTACGAACCCGGCCGAGGCTTCACCGGACCATGACCAGCTGCCCGGTTCGCCACCTGTACCCGCCGTCCCCACTCTACCGTGCCCGCCCCGGGGTGATTCTCGATCCCTTCATCCTATGGTCACCCGTTCTAAACCTAGTATTGTGAAAACCTCTTCTTAAACCTTCTATGATTGCTCATTCTATGTTGCCCGAGGTTCCCTTCTCCTATAAGCAGGCACTTACCGATCCAAATTGGAAAGACACAATGCTTGATGAATATAATGCTCTTATTCGTAATCACACATGGGATCTTGTTCCTCCACCTGCTCATGGTAACACTGTTGGTTCTAAATGGGTTTATCATATTAAGCAAACTTCTACAGGTGAGGTTGAACGATATAAGGCTCGCTTGGTTGCACAAGGTTTCACACAGAGGACGGTATTGACTATGGTGAAACTTTTAGTCCTGTTGTTAAGCCCGCTACAGTTTGCACAGTTCTCGCTCTAGCCACCTCTCGCCGGTGGCCCATTCATCAGCTTGATGTTAAGAATGTCTTTCTGAATGGATATCTTAATGAAGAAGTTTATATGAAGTAACCTCCTAATTTTGTCAATTCATAGTTCCCTGATCATGTTTGCAAGTTAAACAAGTCTCTTTATGGTCTGAAGCAGGCACCCCGAGCATGGTATACTAGCTTTGCTACCTTTCTACACACCCTTGGCTTCACCGGCTGTAAGTCTGAGTCATCTCTTTTTGTCTTACGTCGTGGAACTGATATGGCCATACTGTTAGTTTATGTGGATGATATAGTTCTTACTGCATCCTCTCCCGCGCTTCTTCAAGCTATACTTCGTTCTCTACGTTCTGAATTCGACATGACAGATTTGGGTCGCCTTAATTATTTTCTTGGGATCTCGGTTACTCACTCTTCAGATGGTCTTTTCTTATCTCAGTCCAAGTATGCTCACGATTTACTTGATAAGACCAACATGCTTTCCTGTAAGCCTGTGGCTACACTTACAGATTCCAAGTCCAAACTTTCAATAGATGATGGTGACCTCATGCCTGACCCTACCTTATATAGATCTACGGTTGGTGCTCTTCAGTATCTCACTTTCACTCGCCCCGATATCTCTTATGTTGTGCAACAAGTGTGTTTGTTTATACATGCTCCGTGTTTACCTCATTGGATGGCAGTAAAACGGATTCTTCGGTACGTCCGGGGCACCCTTGATTATGGGTTGACTGTGACCCCTTCTCATGTGGACCAACTTGTGGCATACTCTGATGCAGACTGGGCTGGCTGTCCTGATACTCGACGTTCTACCTCTGGGTTTTGTGTTTTCCTGGGAGGTAACATTATTTCTTGGTCTTCTAAACACCAGCCTACAGTTTCCCGCTCCAGCGCCGAGGCCGAGTATAGGGCGGTAGCCAATGCCGTCTCTGAGTGTTGCTGGCTTCACTCTCTTCTTGGTGAGCTTGGTCTTCTTCTTCCACGGGCTACTTTACTCTATTGCGACAATGTCTCGGCTATGTGCTTGTCCACAAATCCTGTGCAGCATGCTCGCACCAAGCTTATTGAGATTGATATTCATTTTGTTAGAGAACGCGTCCACATGGGTTTTGTTCGGGTTCTTCATATTCCTTCGTTGCAACAAATCGCTGACATCTTTACGAAGAATCTCCCGCGGCAACTCTTCCTTTTATTCAGACACAACCTCTGCATTCGTTTATCTCATGCTTCGGTTGAGGGGGGATGTTAGAGTATATTTGTATAGTGGGTTATATTTGTATATAAATCAGGCCTAATAGGCTTTCCATATTTGTAATTAATATTCTCTGTAAATATTATAAATATACGAGAGGGCTCCTATTCTAGGGGTACCAATTATTCCTACACTTACGTTTCTACATGTTTCCCTAACAGTAAATACAGATATAGAGACACACAAACAGATATATGCAATACACTCAAGAAGTAAATGCAACCTTGCTTACCCTCGTTAGCTTCTTGAGA
Organism: Simmondsia chinensis; assembly: GCA_018398585.1. Taxonomy (NCBI): domain Eukaryota; kingdom Viridiplantae; phylum Streptophyta; class Magnoliopsida; order Caryophyllales; family Simmondsiaceae; genus Simmondsia; species Simmondsia chinensis. The sequence goes on along the minus strand of JAGTTD010000007.1, from coordinate 2,904,660 downwards.
CACAACACTAACAGCAGGCATGAGAGGCTCTTTAAATAAAACCCACAAACATATTAAGTAAATAAGCCACGCAAGAGCCATAAACCATCCAGGTAAAGTTTCCTCATTGAAGGTGAATTTGTATAACTTGAAGTTGGTTCGAAACAAACAAGCAAGAGCAGGACCGCAGGCCATTCCGAGCGCACTTGCAGTAACAAAACCTGCAGAAGCCTTCATCTTCATTTTTGGTGGCACGCAATCACTGATGTAACGCCGGTTAACTGCTCTTGCAGAACCCAATCTGAGATGGTAATATCAATTAGATTGTCAATTCAAAAGAAACAAAATAGATCATGTTTGGTTGAAGAATGGACTAAAGATTAATCTGGCACTGGAATAATGTGAATTTTCACCTTGCATAAAGCTTTTTTGGCTAATGTTTTAAGCATTGAATCTTACATAACACATAATGGCGACTACTCTTTGATAGACCTTGAGTGTTTTCTCCAGATACGGTCAGTAGCAGCAGAAACTACAAAGTACACCGGCCTTGGGCACATGTGTACAGCTTGCATGTGCTCTCTTTGGACTAATTTATTTACAAACATTGATTCTTAATGGTTATAGAGGATAAGTTGAGGGAGTAACGTTTGTGGTGGTTTGGGCATGTCAGGAGGAGACCAACCACTGCCCGTGTTAGGAGGTGCGAACAACTCCATATTACAGATAGGAAGAGGGGAAGAGGTTAGCCAAAGAAGAGTTGGATGGAGGCAATTCAACAGGACCTTGCCTATTTCAACCTAAATGAGGAGATGACCCTAGATAGAGCTCGGTGGATGATTAGTATAGGTTTAACCAATATAACGGTTTAGGATCGAGGAGCACTTCTAAGATGGTAATAATGGCCCGAGGATTTTTGCATGCCTGTATGATTTTTACACACTGTGGCCGTATGTTGGATGCTTCGTGTTCTTATTTTCTGTCGCCTTGTTGTTCTATTACATACTCGTTGCTTATAATATCTATATGCCTGTCATGTGGCTATGTTGATATGTGGCATTGTGTTTACTCTTACACCTTGATGCCTATACGTTTTTTGCTTTCATGCTTCCATGCTCTCAATGCTTTTCTTGCTTTTTGTGCTTTTCAAGTTTCTCAGGTTGGGAGTCCTTGGAAACAGCCTCTCGTTAGGGTATCATCCTAAAGGGTTAAGGCTGTGTACATCACACCCCTCCCAAATCCTGCTTATGCGGGAGCTCTTGAGGCACTGGATATATTGTTGTTGTTGTATTATTCTTAATGGTTATAGGTTTGTTCAAATTTAGCGAAATATATGGCTACTTAATTTAGGTGTAAAGCAGTGATTATTTTCAATTAATCATTTTTTTTAAAAGGAAAAAATACGGGTAAGATGTACGTTATATGGATAACAATGAGAAACTGAGTAGTTTATATTATTGGCAATTGTATGTAAACACCCATTTTAAACTGAAAAATCATATATGTGTTCAATAGAGCCGTCGCCCAAAATAGCCCAAAATAGAAAAATATTATCCAAAATGGCATATTTCAAAAAATATTTACCCAAATGACCTCCACGTCAACAAATTTTAAATTTTTTTTTTCGTTTTGAGATACCTCCTTCCATGTGATAATAATTTATGTTAAATATTATGTAGACAAACGACTATTATTAGATAACTATAAAAAAATTGTGTATACATAATATTATTTAATATTTAACAAATAATTTAATTTTAATTATTTATTATAAATTATATATATAATTTAAATAAAATATATATTATAAAACTAAATATAATATGATAATAAAAATATAATTAATATATTTAATTTAATTAATAATTTATTAAAAAATAAATAAAAAATAAAAAAGGTTTAAAGTGTCAAGTACCCCAAAAAAATTTAAAATTTTAAAATTTGTTGATGTAGATGCTATTTAGAAAAATATTTTTTAAAATGGACTATTTTGGGTAATAAGTTTTTATTTTAGGCGATTTTAGACAATGGCTTTGTTCAATAGGCATATTATACCCATTTTTTTACTATAGAGGCCAGTAAGTAACAAAAGAATGAATGACTCACCCACAGAACAAGCGCCCAATGAGAAGAACTGATATAGAGTCAAGATCATAAGCCAGAGCGTATAAAGTGTTCCCAATAAGAAGAACGACACTGCTAAATAAAAGAGGCCGCAAATATGATTTGTTAGACCACGCACTGAAATAAACTGAAGAGAAGATCTGAGCAATGGCCATTGATCCAATCACAACCCCACAAACAGTTGCTGCTGCTCCAAGACTCATAGAGTAAGTGTCTGCTGTAGGGACTATAATATATGTATTGACCATATATAGAAATGTGTTTATAAAGTTCAAAATAAGAGACATGAAGTCGTATCCTTGGTCAGTAACATCATCTTCGGATGGAGTTGGTAAGTCGTCATGCATTATCAACGCATGTTTCCCCAAGAAGTTAAGGAAATTTGTTGAATGTGTTAGCCTATCCACGGCTGATTTGATAGAAACAATGACAGGATCCTGTAAAACAGCCATAATTAATAGCTTGTAATATACATGCAAAAAAAAAAAAATAAAAAATCAAGGGTTCATTCAAGGTTAAGTGCACTGGTGGATACTGTGGTAGATTGAGTACATGTGGTTTATTGTGGATTTTGTAACACTTAAAAGCATTCCAATAATGAGTTAAATTGGTTTGGGACAAGTTAAATTTTTTTTTTTTTTTTTTTTGACACTAAGTTAATTTTATTAGTTATACAACTATCACATTTGATGGTTAATGTATCTTTTGATGGTGTCGTATCATAATCAATGTATCCATTGATGATGACCTATCATATTAATGTGTCCCTTGATGGTGACATATTATAATTAATGTGTCCTTTATGCTGTCTTATATAATCAATGTATTTTTTGATGGTGTCCTATTAGAAGCAATGTGTCCCTTGAGATGTCCTTTCTTTAGGTCCTTTGCATCATGATCTATAAATATGAGCAACATGTGACCTAAGGAAAAAAAATTGGAAAAGAAAAGGTAATTTCCTACCGTCTCATCCCGTGAGGTCTAGGGGATTCTTTGAAATTGCTAATTCAAAGAACCTAGAAGGCTTTCCCCAAGGTGTGTTTGCCCTAACCCGTCAGCAAACTCAGTATGCGGACAAATAATACATTCAAAAAAGTGATTAGCCACACCTTACAAGCTTACGAATTTCTGAATTTTTTATCAAATTGGCACACTTGCGAAAAAAATTTACCAAAATAATACAGCTTTAAAAATATTTACCAAATTGGCACACTTTACTGTAGCAGTATCAATGTACGCCGTTACGTTGATAAAAAATTTTTTTTTTTTCAAATGGGGTACGCCGCCAATTTGTTTTATTTTAATATTATTAATATTTTTTATTTTTTTTAGATGGGTTAAATAAGGGTATTTAAAATTAATATTTAAGTACTCAAAATTCTTTTATGTACTCTTACTTTTTTATAGTATGTGTTGACACACATTTAACGTACCTAAATTCACCACAAATATAAGAGTACTTAAAAGAATTTTGAGTATTTAAGTAGTGATTTTAAGTACATTGGTAGTGAATTTGAGTGCGTGAAATGTGTGTCGACACACATAATTTATATGTCGACACACACCATAAAGAAAATAAGAGTAACAAAAAAAACTTGAGTAATTGGGTAGTGATTTTGAGTATTTGTGGTAATTTTGAGTACGTTAAGTGTGTGTCGACACACATTTATGTGTCGACACACACCATAAAGAAGTAAGTGTATCTAAAAGAATTTTGAGTACTTGAGTAGTGATTTTGAGTACGTTAAGTGTGTGTCAACATACATAATTTATGTGTTGACACACACTATAAAGAAGTAAGAGTATCTAAAAGAATTTTGAGTACTTGGGTAGTGATTTTAAGTACTTGGGTGATAATTTTGAGCACGTTAAGTGTGTGTTGACGCACACCATAAAGAAGTAAGAGTACCTACAAGAATTTTGAGTACTTGGTAGTAATTTTTAGTACCCTTATTTAACCCATTTAAAAAATAAAAAAATATTAATAATTTTAAAAAATAGATGGGTACGCCCCATTTTAAAAAAAAGGTGATAATTTTGAGTACGTTAAGTGTGTATTAACACATATCATAAAGAAGTAAGAGTATCTAAAAAAATTTTAAGTACTCATATCTAACTCATTTTAAAAAAAATAAAAAATAGTAATAATATTAAAATTAAAAAAAAATTTGGATGAGAAACGGCGTCCCCCATTTGAAGAAAAAAAAAAAATTTTGATCAACGTACGCCTTTTAAAACGGCGTCCGTTGATACTGCTACAGTAAAGTGTGCCAATTTGGTAAATATTTTTGAAACTGTGTCATTTTGGTAAATTTTTTTTAAAAATGTGCCAATTTGGTAAAAATTCCGAATTTCTCTATTAAATTTCTATCGAATGTCTCTTCTCAACAGATACAATAATAGGCGTTGTTCTATCTCCAAAAAAAAAAAAAAATTAGAAATAGAAAACCCAGATACAACAATACACAATTGGACATTTTGTGTGATAATTAAAACAAGTCAAGCTGGAAGTTCAACATGTTTGAAGTCCTGGTAATAGTGCCTATTTCCATGAAAATTTAGAAAGTGAAATTCTGAAAAATATTTTTAACCACTTGCATGCTCAGGCTTGCAGAGACATTTCCTTTTACTAAATAGAATGATTTTAGGCCATAAAGCTCCAAACACTCATCTCGTTTTGAGCTTGAACATAGTGGAACTAGCTTATTGTTTACTAAGTTGAGCTTGAGCGTAGTGAAGCTCGAGCTTGTAAGCTCATGAGCCAAAATGAGCCTAAGTGAACCAATGTTAATACAATTTATTAGTTTAAATATGTCCAACTGGGCCAAGTTTGGGCCTAGATGAGCCGTTCTAGAGCCTAAAGAAGCATAAATTGAGCTTAAATAAGCCTAAATATCGAAAGCTTAGTTGGAGCTTGCCAGGTCCAAACTCAACCGAGCCAATCCAAGCCTATGATGAGTCAAGCTTGGGCTTGAAGTTTTCTAGCCCAATATTTTTTGCCCAAGCAAAGCTAAATACAAATGAGCCGAGCCTCAAGCTTCACAAGCTTGTGCTCAGCTCGACTTAGTTACATCCCTAGGTGCATATAATAACAGTATTTTAAATCAGAATGTTAGTATAAGACCTGGAGACGAAGAACAGGCTGATCGTATATTGATATATAGCTTCCACTGTTTTCTTGAAGATCGGAAAGGTTGTGAGATATAGCTCCCACTACAGCCCCAAAACCCTGCATGTCCAACAAATAGATGTACTTTAATTATTGTTGACAACTTTACATGTGAGTGAGTATAGTTAAAATGTTCCATGTTGGTCTTGTGAGAGAGAAAATATTAACATATAAGTCTAGTGGGCTGCTCCATCCAATCAAATGCTAATTGGTTTTGTGATGAAATTTACTTGAACTTATACGTGGATTTCATATATGCCAACTCCAAGGATCGGACCTAAGGCCCAGTGCAATTTCACAATTATCATAAATCACAAACTGAGGTGGTTAAAGAAAAAAATAAAAGTTCACAATTTCCATCAAATCTTGAAATTTCCTGGAAAACACACTTGGTTCTTTACAAATTCCATTCCATGAATATGTATATACACGGTGCAAACATAGATAATAGATAGGTCCTGGAAGCATTCACGACCTTCAAACAAGTGCAGGAATATACAGCAAGGAAGAATCAGAACAAACAAAAAGGCATGCGCAGTAGACTGAAGAGCAATATACAAAGAGAAAGAAGACTGTTCCATTGGATTTGGTCATTTCCATGCAAAAACAGTGAAAGGTTCAAAGAGAGGCCAGAATGTGACACATGACATGAAAGATTAGACAAACTCAGAAACAGGAGTCTTTTATGAGTCTTATTTTAATAATTAAGATAGATGCTCTGTATCAATATAAAGTGAAAAAACAGGAAGACAAACACAGTCCTCTAGCTCATCCACAATACCCATAAAGGTAATTGCAGTCATTCTATATGTTCGGGCTCCAGAGTTACACAACTACACATCAAAAACATATTGAAGAAACCAAAATAGCAACAAATGAGATACGAGGAAAGTTAAGAGTTACCACATGCTTCAAAATTTGTTGAAGCTGAGAATAAGGATGATTGGAACGAGTTTTGACATAATAATTGGTAAATCTATAGCCAAGACGCTTATCAAACTTCTTCAATATCTTCCTTAGACCAATAGCATTCATTTCGACGAAGAAAAGAAGCCTCAGAAGTTCTTGTCCGGCTGATCTATATTCTTCCCGTAGTTCAGATACATCAAGTAGAACTCCCTGCTGTGCAAAAGCATCCTGCTTTTCTCTAAGCACTGACAATTTCTTTGCAAGTAGCCCTTGTTGTTCCAGTATAAACAACACTATCTTCTCAATCTGCTTAACTCCATAGTAAAATATGGTATGGGAATTAAACAACATTTAAGGAATATGTGTGTTATTCGGGCTTATACATGAAAGTTTTGGCCAAAAATTCGTTGATTTATAAAAGTTGTATATGTGTACATTCATGTCTAAAACAACTCATTTTTTAAAGATATGAACAGAGTTGGGAGGGATATAATCATGTAAATATGTCTTTTATTTGATGATGCTAGCCATAATATCGGTAGCAAAAAGCACAAAACAATAATCAACATTTTGGGAGTTGGAGGTACAAATTTAGTAAAATTTAGAATATGGATACTTAATTTAGGTGCAAGTATAATTATTTTCAATTCTCCATTTGTTTTTAAATAGGAATAATACGGATGCGGTGTGTAAGATGTGTATTATATGGACACTATCAAGAAATACTGATTTTACCGTATTATTAATAATTATACATACATACCTTTTCTTAATGAAAAATATAGATACATGTTCAATATACAAATTGTATGTGTTTTAACTAACAAAGCGTGTTATGTCTTCACTATAACGACTATATTATGAATAGGGGGGTAAACATGCCGAGTTGAGCCAAAGCCCCCCTTGTTTGAACTCAAGCTCAATAAGTCTTATCGAGCTCTTATTGAGCTTTCGCGCCTTATAGCCTGATTAGATAAGATTTTAATGTGCCAGCTCATCGTGTAGCTCAATAAGTTAGCCTAATCGAGTTGATTCGAGCTCGTTATCTAGCCGAATCAAGCTCCCAACCAAGTTGAGCTTCCTATCGAGTTGATCTATTCGAATTACTATCGAGCTATTTTTAGACCCTATTCGAGCTAATCCCGAAAGTTAATGAGCTGTTAACAAGCTCTAAAGAGCTCTTATTAAGCTCTTATCAAACTGTCTGCAATTGTTAAGGAGCCGAGCACCCCTCTATTCAGACTTGACTTGATAGGCTTATTGATCTTGCTTGAACACATCTTGATAAGCTATCGAGCCTCATAACATACATGAATGAGCCATTATTGATTTCGAAGACGAATATTTTTGGTTCACTTGCATCCCTAATGAAGAATACGCTGAAATTTCTACCTGATTATCCAACATTCTTGAGAAATCCTTCAGAATGTGAACATGGTCTCCTGCTTCACTTTCAATTTGACGAGCATATTGGTTCACTTTCTTCTTCAAGAACTTATAGTTGATATAATATCTACGAGAGAAAACAAATGATCAATCCCATAAACAACAAGAACAACAAATCAAGCCTTATTCAACTAGTTAGAGTCAACTAAATGAATTCAGCAAGAATCCATACGATTTAAGGGGAAAAAAACAAAAACTTACTGTAAATTTTAGTCGTGACAATTGAAGGGAAATGAACTAAGTAAAAATGTAGACAGCATGTAATTATTTCAATATTTTTCAACGACAAGAGGAAAAAGAAATGCATATTGTCCTCTCAATAAAATTCAATGATACAAAAGGAAAAGAACTGATTTACAAAAGTTCAAAATTCCTCACTTTTCTTTACCCCACAATATGATACCTAGGGGTGTAACGCTAGCTAGGTCAGCCAAAGAAGCAGCTGAGAAAGTGTAGGACTTTCTTTCTGACTCCTTCTAAATAGAGGGAGAACATAACAAAGGATCAATGAAAGGGCAGAGTCGAGCAGAGCATCCCTTTGTTTGAACTCAAGCTCAACCTACGTTATTGAGCTCGAGTTCAAGCCAAGCTCTTATCGAGTTTTGAACCTTTGTTTGAACTCAGTTCGATAGGATATTAGTGGATTTGATACTTAGCTTGAATTGGGTTGTTAACCTAATAGGGCTAATTCGAGCTGGTTGTCTAGTTGAGTTGAGCTCATTATCAGGCAAAATCGAGCTCATTACTGAGCGGATCCTACTATTGAGTCAAGCTCACTACTGAGATGAGCTATTCAAGTTACTACCTAGCCATTATCGCAATATTTTCAAGCTAATATTGATTGTTAACGAGCCATTAATGGGCCCTTAACAAGTCCTTATCAATCCTAAGGAGTTTTTATGAAGCCTTTAACGAGGCATTATCAAACTATTCATGAACATTAATAAGTGATCGAACTTGGCTCATAAAGCTTATCTTATTGAGGCCCAAAATGACAATGAATAAGCCATAATTAATTTCGATTACAAGTAGTTTACCAAACATTGGTTGGTTTACACCCATGATGATACCCCACCAACAAGCAGAAAAAACGAACAAGAATATCAGAGATTGCTCAAGCATAACATATACCATCTAATATCATCATGGTCATCTAAACGAGACATAATAAGACCAAAATTATCGGCAATATAGCAGAACATAGACTCTAAATGAGGAACTAAGCTGGAATAGGACTCAGACATACCCCTGCCATTCTTCAATTTGCGTAGCTTTCAGCTTTTTCCCAAAGGCAACCATTTTCAAGCATCCGTACGTACTACAGGAACAAAGGAAAAGCACATATTTCTGTGAGAATCTGAAACTCAAAATGAAACACAGCAATCACAATATAAGTTATAAGAGCCTCAGCCTTTGGAAGGTTAAGTTACAAACTCTCTCATGTTAGGAAACGCAACAACTAAACATAATGAAAGATTCAACGGGAAAATTAAAATCAAACACACAGATTTATGTGGTTCAGCTAAAGCCTATATCCACGAAGGGGAGCACTATAATTTCACTATAATACTTGGAGTTTACATGAGATGTCTCAACTCTCAACTCTTCCTCAATCATAACTCAAACCCTAATGGTAACATACACAACCTTTGTGTATATATAGAGCCATCACACTAAAACCCTAGTGCGTTATGGGCCTCAATAGGATTGGTTCGATCCTATATGTCATAAACAAGACCCAATACAACTAGGCTCTATACATAACCTAATATCTCATAATGCAACTTTTGGACAACTGAAGTTGCAAACACTCAATCAAAAGCACCCGAGTATGACTCTTTTCATACTCGGGTGAACCACACTCTAAACGCTCTCAAACAAAGCGCTCAAAAACAATTCTCACTTTCTCACCTGTCCATGTGCTCTTCTGTTGGTATGCTTTAACCATATCTAAATTAGATATCTAAATCTTATCCAAATTTCAATTACATCACAGTTATATCTTTCCTTATTTTCCTTTATCAATTTCTACTTTTAAGGTAATAATATCAAACAACAAGCTTGGCCATTTCAAATATATCACGTCACCAACCCAATCTTTGCGGTCTAGTCTTTCCATATTTCCTTTCCATCGCTGATGTAATATGTTTAGGGTAATGTTATTGATTGGACAAAAATGTCAAATATCATAGCAACCTTGCAAAATTTTACGGCTATTATTCACTATAAGTTACATTCTTATTTTGGTAATAATAATTTTTGCCATGTCAATAACAATACTCTATTTTCATTGCGGAAAATTGTTCTCCCAGAAATTGGAATCTCAGGCCCCGAGGTTGGACTTTTTCATCATTCTGTTATATATTATCAACGCTAATTTTCATCCCTACGTCCTCTTTATTTCATGACACCTAAAACTTTCTCAAATTGGCACATCAAATCCACATATAAATTCTAGTGAAATTAATTTCAAATCAATTCATACGAAGCCTCTATTAAATTTATGTGTTGATCTCTTTTTTTTCCTAACTCTAACTTGATGCTTGTTACTAGACTACGTCTTATAGGGAAAAAAAAGTAGCCACGTGCCGGATACATAACTCAATGATATATATTTTTTCTACCATGGCTTAATAATATTTTAGTAGGTAGTTATATTTTAAAAATAATCTAGGTAAAGTTCTATATCTACTCAATAGTTAAAGAGTATGGCGGTCCCCCTCCCCAATAATAGGCTGTAAATAACATGTATGAAATGAATGATAAAATAAAATCTGTCCCCCTCTACTATTCTTTTCTCTTCTTCTCTCCGAATTCTACTTTTTTTCCCTTCTTAATCTCTAGTATTAACTTGGTTAAGCTTGAAAATGACAATTTAGCCACTCTTTCTAATTTTAACCATTATTGTGGTGTATACTCCTTAACAAAAACAAATGCAACTGCAAACATTTCAACATGATCAATACGGCTCTCTGACATAAGCAAACTAAACGAGAAATCAAAAGGAAGTCAGATCATCAAAATCCTAGTAAGATTTAATTTAGAATCCATTCGTATGAATTGGAGTACTAAACATGTAAGTTAATCTCTTTCTGTTCCTAGCTCTAACATAATACTTGTTGCTATACTATGACGTAAGACTCCTTAACAGAACCAAATATAACTGTAAACTTTTCTTTTCTTTTCTTTTTTTTTTTTTTTTTTGTTTGATCAACATCCTCAGAAATAAACAGACTAAATAGAAATTGGAACGCGAAGATATATCAGATCGTCAAAATCTGGCTAAATACTTGAAAGAAATCAAACGCTTAACCTTTGATCATCAAATTACAGCCAAGCAGAGTGAGAAATAAACAAACTAAATAGAAATCGAAACACGAAGATAAATCAGATCATCAAAGTATAACGAAATACTTGAAAAGAATCACACATTTAACCTTGTGATCGTCAGATTACAGCAGAGCACAGCGAGAAAGAGACCGAGAATTCAAAAAATCCTCAGTAGCTTGCCGGAGAGTGGTAGCAGAGAGAGAGAGAGAGAGAGAGAGAGAGAGAGAGAGAGAGAGAGAGAGAGGTTGCAGAGATGAGAATGAAGGGACAGTGAATCGTCATGATATTTGTTACTTAGCATTCTTTTGTTTGATTTCTACTTTTTATATATACTAATTTTGGGGTACAATTACAGTACAAATGTATTCATTTTCCAAACTTTAACATGATACTCGTTACTGGACTATGACGTAGACTCCTTTTAACAAAACCAAATAGAACAGGCAACATTTCACCATGATCAGTACGATTCTCAGAAATAAACAAACTAAACAGAATCGGAAACACATAGATAATCAGATCATCAAAATTTTTATGAAATACTCGAGAAATCAAACATTTAGCCTTTTGAGCTTCAAATTACAGCAGAGCAGAGTGAGAAAAAAACAAAGTAAGTAGAAATCAAAAATTTAATGAAAGACTCGAAAGAAATCAAACATTTAACCTTTTGAGCTTCAAATTACAGCCGAACAGAGTAAGAAATAAACGAAACTAAACAGAAATCAGATCATCAAAAATTAACGAAATACTAGACAGAAATCAAACATTTAACATTTTCAGCTTCAAATTACAGCCGAACAGAGTGAGAAATAAACAAACTAAATAGAAATCAGACCATCAAAAACTAACGAAATACTAGACAGAAATCAAACATTTAACCTCTGATCGTCAAATTAGAGCCGAGAACAGCGAGAAAGTGACTGAGAATTCAAAAAATCCTCAGCTGCTCGCCGGAGACTGTAGAGCGAGAGAGAGAGAGAGAGAGAGAGAGAGAGCAAACGGTTACAGAAATGGAGGGAGAGTGAATCGTCACAGGCTATACCAGAGAGAGAGAGAGAGAGAGAGACACGGAGGAGAGAGAACGGAGTGCAAGAAATCTGGCGCCTAATGCGATTTCGGGCCTTGAACGAATTTAACCGTCGCTTATCCCCCCCTCTCACTGTGCTCATCACGTGCTCTTAAATACAATCGCAAAAATGCCTTGTAACCACAATATATTCGGAAGAATTAAAAATCATTTTTAATTTTTTTAAAAGTCATCTAAATTTTGTAAAATATTTCAATGTCGTATTTTAATGTTAATATTATTAAAATCAGTTAATTTTTGCTTAGGTGACCTTTAAAATAATATGTTTCAAAAATATAAATTTATTTTTTATGTATGCATAAATTTTTTATGTATTTAAAATATTTTATATGTGAATTCAAATTTTTTATAATTGTTTTCTTTTTTTCTTCAAACGCCACTTAAGTAAAAACCAACGGATATTAACTGTGTTAATATTAAGATGTAACATTTAATTTTTTTTAAATTTAGGAATTTTTTGAAAAATTAAATAATTTACGTAATTTTTTAAAATCGCACCTAAAATTTAGCTGATTTTCAATTAAAAAAAATTTTATTGAGAAAGAAAATTAAGAACATTGATTTTAAAGATAAATTAGGTATCTGTATCCTAGCAGTTTATTAATTACCTTTTTAATATACAAATTTTATAAAATAATATTTTAAAGTTATGTATATTTAATAAAATATTCAAACAGTGGTATTTAAAGATATAAAATATACCTATCGTCACACTCTCATACATTAGCAGTGTTACAACATTGCAGTTCATATGTAGAATAAGGAGAATATCGAGGGGATGCTAAGTTTACCAAAGAAATAACAAGTTATCGAATTAAGTACATTGAGAACGAACATTTATCACATATATATCTTGACATTTCAAGATATATTTTAAAGTTTATAAATTACGTCACATAGATACTCTATTGGCAAAATTCGATGAAATTTTATCGGAATTTAGGCAGCTTTCACAACAAAAAAATGTTAATATGGTACATAATTACAGTAACGCATTTAAGTCATATTAGTACTTTCAGCACAAACACAATGTACTATGACAAACATTTAGTGGGTTCTATGGAAGCTACCCATATATTTGCTAAAGTACATGTGATTTATTACTTAGGTACCCTGAGGTTTAAGAATTTATCATTTAAGTAACTTGACTTTTTAATATATATATTGAGATACTTTGAGATTTAAAAATTTATCACTCAGGTACCCTAAAATTTTATTAATTAGGTACCTTTTTTTTAAAATAAGATAGATTTTTATTAAAAATTGCTAACACGGGACATATTATAGCAATATATGAGTGCTCTTTATCATAGTGTTATAATGCTAACTTAACACATTATTTCACTAATATACAGATATTTTTTGTCATAATTCACCGACTTTTATTTCTTAATTGGTTGGATTTCCGTTGAAAAAATTGATATAGTTCATATATATTATTGTAATCATATACTGTATCAAACATTTTATGGTGAAAAAAGTTTGAATTTTCATAAAAAATACCAATTCTCGCACAGGACACCTAAGTGTTAAAACTTTAAAGCCTCATGATACCTTATTATATATATTAAAATATCAGAGTACGTAGGTAATAAATGGTCAAACCCCATAATATCTAGGTGATAATTTTCCCTATCTAAAATTATTCAACTTAATTTCGATAGAGAATATTTGATTAATCAAACTTTAAACTTACTTAAGTCATAATTTTTGAAATCTTATAACATCTTATTATCAGAGCCAGTCCTAACATTTTCGGAGCCTCAAGTAAAAATCTCTAAAGAGGCCATTCATATACAACAAATTACAGTAATTTTGACCATAAAATTTGTAAATATTAAGAATTGACACTTCAGAAGCCACAATCCTAAAAATTTGAGGCCTTTAAAATTCGGGGTCCCAAGCGATTGCTTGGGTTGCTTGGAGTTATGTCCGACCTTGCTTATTATACATATTGACATATTTGAATAAATAGGTCATAAAAAATTTAATGATAAATAAATAAAAAATATGATTTATTCCTTACTTTATTTATGGATAAGAATTTTTTTGTGGGACACAAATGAGTAAGAATCTAATGCGTTTGTCTTGAACAAAAATTTTATATATTTACTGTATTATGTAAATTTAGATTTATATAGATAATAGTGTTATTTTGTGTGATGCACGATAGATTTTAACAAAAATATTATTTAAAATTTAAATGTCATACTTTGCTTCTTACTAACATAAATTATAATTTTTTTTCTTCTATTCTTAATTATATCTTTTAAGATTATTATCAATACATTTGCAATTTTGATATAATAATATTCTTTTAATACCTAAATTAATTTTTATAAAAAAGTATTTTTTAAAATATTTTTAAGTGCTTGACTAAAATCTTATACGCACGTTTTCAACCAAAGTTGATAAAAGAAGCTTCTAAAAATATAGAATTAATCATTTAAAAGCTTTAATAGAGATTAACTCCTCTACAATATATAAAGATGACAAAATATATTAATAATATATTTATTTGTAATAAATATACTGGACTTTTTTTGTTTTTGTTATCTATCTATATATTATTACCAAATACACCAAAGAGGGCACCAACACGCCGTCACCGGATCCCATTAGAATTCTGAAGTTAAGCGTGCTTGGGCGAGAGTAGTACCAAGATGGGTGACCTCCTGGGAAGTCTTCACCCTCAGGTTGGGGGCACTGGGAAACAGTCTCTCTTCAGGTTAACACCCTGAAGGGGGAAGGCTGCGTACATCCGCCCCCCCGACCCTGCATAAGCGGGAGCCCTTGAGGTATTGGGTATATTCCTTTTTTATATTATTACCAAATACCTCCACCCCAAAAGCCTCCAAACCCCTATTCAAGCAATTCTAAAGTGGTGTCATTAAAAGTATCTATTTTTTTTGAACAGATATTAAAAGTATCTATACTTCAGTTCAATCAATTATAGGAGAGTGTTATTCATATTTTAGATCATAAAAAAAAAAAAAGAAATTCAAGTTTTTTTACTATAAAATTTTAAAAATATATAATATTGTATCTACATAAAATTTAATTAAATTTTAATATAATAATATATAAAATTATATAAATATCCTCCGTGCATTACACGGGGTACTACTAGTATATTTATTATTTGACATGGTATGGATACTTAGGAGTGTTCATGGTTCGGTTAACCATAACCAAAATACTCAAAAATCTCTAACCGTTACCGTAACCGAAAAGACCGGTTAACCGACTCTCGGTAAATCGGTAATTCGGTTCGGTTATGTCGGTTAACTGATAACCGAAAAAATAATATAACGCCTCTTTCATGTTATATGATCCATCTCCCTAATGGTTTCTAAATGTTCAAAAAATACTTTAAACGTGAGAATACTCAACAAATTACGAGTCTATAATCTAATTCTACAAAATTAAACACTAATATATCATTTTAACCAACATGCAGGCAAACTAATAGTACTAGATTGTCGCAAAGTAGTGCTTAGTTAGTATTTGAGATATACTAATAAGGCACGATAACTCTACGATAGGAGATTAATTGGAAAAAAAAGATAATGTTGATCTTATATTATATAGCAGTCACTTATATGGTACAAAAGTATACTTAGTGAATAATATAGTATTTCGAACATGTAAAAATATGTACGTAGTGTATATTATTTCGGTAATTCGGTTAACCGAAATGGATAAAATTACTAACCGTTACCGTCCCGAAATACAGCAAATTTGTTCGGTTCGGTTAATCGAACTGAAAATTTGGTACGGTTAACAGTATTTTCTAATTGGTATGTTAGTTACGGATTTTTTTGAACACCCCGACGGATACTAGTGAAAATCCAAAATGTTGGGGCCACGGAGGATCCAGGGGAATATTCTGATGGATACCCCATACCTGTCCTTAATGCTTTACACGTGGCAGAAGGGCACTTGTTTATAGCCCACGTGTCCCTAGCTTTTTGTCTTTATGAGTAAGTTCTCTACTTTAAGAAATTAAATTTTTATAGAAAATTATATTTTTTAGAAACTTATTCCTTTTGTTAATTTTTTAAAAAGTGGTATAAAAATATTTGATTGTTCATATAAAAAATAAAACGTCTTGAGAATTTTTTTCCTATATTTTATTTAATTGATACAATATTTTTCATGAAATACAATTAAAATTATTATTTTATCCATGTCTAATCTTCTAACGTTATTGATAGAGGGAGTAAAAGGTAAACTTGTTATAATAATAAATTAAAAGAGTTAGAATTATCATATTAATTAAAAGTTATAAAGGAAGTAGAACTTATTTACGGGGTTAGGTAAGTTACTTCCCCCATTTTAAAGCAATTAGAACTTACTTAGAAATTCTAACTTTTCACATTCTATTAATTTCTCGCATACCAAATAAGACCTAAAAATAATACTTTTCATAAATTAAAACTTTCCTCGTCTACTTTCTGCATATCAAATGAGGCGTATATATAATTACACACTGTGCATCATATTTATTTTTTTAATTTATTTTAATGTTGGTAAAGGCAGGGGAGGGGGGCACTGGTGGGGCTCGAACCCCGGCGCTCTCACACG
Organism: Simmondsia chinensis; assembly: GCA_018398585.1. NCBI lineage: Eukaryota > Viridiplantae > Streptophyta > Magnoliopsida > Caryophyllales > Simmondsiaceae > Simmondsia > Simmondsia chinensis. The sequence goes on along the minus strand of JAGTTD010000007.1, from coordinate 2,888,029 downwards.
ACAACCGGGCACCTTATCTTTAGGCTATGAGCTAGTTGCTACACTGTGCATCATATATGAAAACTGTAATTTAATTTAATAATAATCGTATTTGTTTTCATGTGATGGATACATAAGGGCCTACAAATATCTTGTTATATTGTATTGATGTGTTACAAAGTGCTTTTTGGACACAAAAAAAAAGTTAGGTTGAATCTAATTTATTTATTTAATGGTTTAAGCTTTTAATCTTCGTATATTCAATTGATAAAGGAATACTTTACTTACTTAATTTATATTTATCTTTTAACTAACATAATATGTTAATATACAAACAAAGGGACCCTTAATTCAAAGGTTTTATTATGTAATATCTTGAAGTTCGATAACTATATCAATTTGGTATTCTGCTAAAACTTGATAAAGTTTTGATGGAATTCTTGGTTCGCATGTGTACGTGTTTGTGTATATATACATACACACATACACACACACACACACACACACACACACACACACACACACACACACACACACATATATATATATGGTAAATATCAAATGAGAGCATTTGACTATGGTGAAATAGGAGAGCTTAAATATAACCATTAAATTCAAAACAAAGGGCTGAGATTGCACATATAAAAAGGAGGAGAGAGAGAGAGAGTTCTTAGGGCATTTTTACATGTGCAATCTCAGCCCTTCATTTTGAATTCAATGGCTGAGATTTAAGCTCTCATATCTTACCATAGTCAAATGTTCTCATTTGATATTCACCACATATATATATATACACATAATGGATTATTTTCATAATCTAGTACTAGATTTTAGCAAACAACATATGACATACACATATTATCATATATCATACATTTTATAGTAAAATTTTGGCAGTATTTCGACAAAAAATTATCAGATTCCGTCTTAAATTACCTAGGTGATAGTATTTTCAAATCTCAAACTACCTCATTATATGTATTAAAATGTTATGGTAATAATTAGATAATAAATACTCAAACTTTAGAAAATCTAAATGATAACATTCCGAAAAAAAAAAGGCAATATGTGAATTACTAGTTTGATTATATAGTAATTTTTTTTTTGTTACATGCTACTTTGTTAACTTAAAAATAGCTAATACTGTCAAACCAGTTGAATACTATCATACGTATAATTGATAAAATGAATAACCAGATTAACTTTATCAAATATAGTTTAAATAATCTTATATTGATACAGGTTATACACACCCATATAGATTATATACACACATGGACCTATCACGTCGGGTTGTTAGACCCGTTTCTTTCGAGGTTTCTCTTGCATGTGCTGCTACAAATACTTACTGTAGGGCTACATCTCATTTTTGAGTGAGAGCAAACATTAGCAAACGTGACTCGTGTAATATTTCATTTTCGATCTCGTAAAGTTCTTTACCTTTGTCTGCGTTTTCCCGTTTCTTAAGGATTTTCCACGTAAATACTGGTGTTTTCGTCTCTCTTTCTCCCTTCTCTTCTTTTTTGATTTTTCAGATTTCATTTTAGTGTATAAATTGAATCCAGATCTTACATATTTCACCTAACACAAATTGAACTCGACCCCAGACATCCCACCCAAACGCACTATCTTTTTGTCGTGCTCATATCGTGTTATATTGTTACATCAGACCTCACCAAATGATTTGCAAGCTCTGTTTGGTTGGAAGGAAAATATTTCTGTCCAAAATACATTTCTTTTCAAATTACTTACGTCGCTTTATATTAACTTGATATTTAACTCATTAAATTTGGAAGGAGTGGTGCGAAGGAAAATGATTCATAAAGTTCTGCTTGTGCAGCATCGGTCCCTCACAGTAAAATTAAGACTTTGTTTGTTTGTTTGCACTAGTTGCGACTTTTCTCATTTTAAAAAGTTATTTTTTTCGGTATAAAAAATAGAAATTTTTTCGTGACGTTATTTTCTCTATTTTTGAGGAGGAAGAAGAAGAAGAACTGGTAAGAGTCCAAATGTAAATAAGACAAACCAAAATAAATCCGAAAAGCGAAAAGCTGTACGTACGTAAATAAATCCATTTCTATTTTTACCAAGTAATAAAAATAGTAAAAAATGAATAAAATGAACGCCCCCTTGATCTATTAGATGAAGATCACCGACGTGCTACCGTTTCAAATATGTATAATCTACAAGCTCAACCCAATATTTTGTTATCGAATTATATTAATATCAACAGTAGGATCAATCAATGAATAGAACTCTAATGACATATTAAATGATTAACCAGCTCAAAAATAAAGCATATTGAATTAAAATTTACAATTGTAATTTTATTTTATTTTATTTTTTTATATCATAATGTCGGGGGTGGAAAAGTTTCGCTTAAGTTCTCCATAAAGGAAAGCCATAAGTCCTTAAATGGAATCAAACCCCGAACAACAGGAATAACTGATTATATTCTTTGCTGTTAAATTACGTCCTAAAAAATAACAGTAATAATTTTATACTCTAACAGTGTTATCACCAAAACAATTGAAATGGGAAGAATGAAACATGAACTTACAGTTGGCACCCAAAAGCCCTTTGCAACGTGGAAGAGAGAGAGAGAGAGAGAGAGATGGCCTTTGAGAAACACGAAGAGACTTCACAAATGTTTGGGTTTTATATGCAATAAATATGAAATGTTTAATAATAAAAATTTTGAATTATTTGCATTAAATTACTTTTTAAATGATTAGTTTTTTTTTTTTTTTTTTTTTTTACTTTAACCCTCATAAGTTTTGTATTCTTCGAAAAATTATTTGTTGTTGTGTTGTGTCTCATATTTAAGTTTCAACTCGAAGTAGAAGTCTGTAGTAAATCAGAGGCTCTGAACTGTCGGTACTGTATTTTTTTAGATCGCCCTAATATACTCATTCTGCTAGAGCTTGCATTTTGTACTACATATATGAATTATATAGTTTTTGCACCACTGCAGCTTGTATATTTCATTTAAATTTATAGCGAATGCTTTCTATCTCTTAGTTTTTCACTTATTTGAAGGGTTTTCTACGTAAATTTCTTTGTTATTATTTTTATCTCTCCTTTCTTTTCTTTTTTCATTTAGACCTTGTTTTTTATTGGATCCACTTCTTACGTAACTTTTGACACTATCTAGTGTACTTCTTATTTTTTTTCAATAAATCATCTTTAATCGACGCAGTTAAAATTTTGTTCAAAGTTCCACATGTCATGCACCTAAGTTATTGATGATGTTAGTGTTCAAATATATATATATATATATATATATGGCAAAGAATAGTTTTTAGTAACAGTTGTTAAAATAATTTAGTTCATGGGTTAATGTCACCCGTCGCCTATTTTAGTAGGATTTTACTTAAGTATGCTTTGTTTTCGGTAATGCTCTAGGAGGCCTTAGGACGTGTTAGGGCCTTTGGAGCTAGCATGCGTGTAATCTTTTGTGTTTAGGTTCATGTATGTGCGAAGAGACATGTCCCTTGGGTTAGGAGACGCATTCCTTGAACACCCCAAACAGTTACGGACGGTTGAGGGTGGTTACTTGGGACGGATGGCATATGGGGACGTGTCCCCTTTTTGTGGTAGTTATATTCATGTAACTAAGGGTAGTTATATGAACGGCTGTAATGAAGGGGTGTATCCCTTCCTTGATTTATGCGTGTACTTAAGGGAGATACATGCACACAGTTATTGTGAGGGAATGTGTCCCAACCTTGTGATGTATGTACATAGAGGTAGCTTCAGGCACGGTTATTGTGCCCCAACCGTGGGGGTGTGTGATTTGCTGTAGAGTTGTATTCTTTCACTCATATTATAAATAATGGAAGACGACATTTGTCATTGGTGATCAACGTATTCCATCCAAACTCTCTCTCAATTGTTCTAAGTGTTCCAATATACTTGTGCGCATAATTTTTCATTCTCTTCCTTAATTGCTTTCGTTGCCTTTATTCAGCATTATTGTGTTTCTTGTGCATGGGGTTGCCTGACTTAACGAGTGACTTTTGGAGTGAAGTTGAGTGGCACATGGGCTTTGACAAGGGTGTCTAAAGTCATCCCGTGACATTAAGCTCGAAACATATATCCTTATCTTTTGATTATTTTTTTTTTAATCATCCAACCAGAATTATCTTTAGCTACGCCCAAACTCATAAGTTTAGCTTGTGTTTTTTCAGCAAAACGTTAGTGACATTGATAAAAGGTGGTTGATTGAAAACCTTAAATTATAACATATGATTTTTGTAGAAAATGCAAAAGTTACGGTTAAGTGAAACTTGATTACTTATTACAATCATTTTGAATAAAAAATTGTAAACTTTTACATTGTATTTACGATAATTAGGAAAGTCCTCGGAAACAGTCTCTCGACAGGATGTGTGACCTTTTGGGAAGTCCTCGTGTTGTTAACCCTATAAGGTTGGGGGTCCTCGGAAACAGCCTCTCGACAGGGTTACACCCTGAAGTAGTAAGGCTGCATACATCCACCCGTCCCAAACCCCGCTTATGCGGGAACCCTTAAGATACTGGGTCTGTTGTTGTTATTGTACCGTTCATCCGGATAATTACCACAGCATGAGCTAGTGTTGGTGCAACGATGTGAACACTTTTGACTCATTTCTTGTCATTTCCTTTATGATTTAAATTAGGTCCACTTTGTAAGGTTGATTCCAAATTTTATTTTATTTTCCTGTCTTTTCATAATTTTATATTTTTATTTTTTGGATAATATTATAAGAGAAATTATCAATTAGGTACCCTGAGATTTGACCATTTATCATTTAGATACCTTGACATTTTAAAATATATAATGAGGTACCTTGATATTTAAAATTTTGTTCTATTTAGATACCCTGAAGTTTTAAAATTTTATCGATCAAGTACTCTTTCTCCAAAATTCAATAGATTTTCATTGAAAAATGTTAAGGTAAAATATGATTCCAATAATATATAAGTAAATTCATTAGAATTTAATTTTTTTTCACCAAGAAATATTGATATGACACATGATTTTGACAATATAACTGTAGTTTGCATTTAAGCTAAGTGAAGTTTTTCATTGTAATTCATTGAAGTTTTGCCGAACACATTGAAATGACTTGTATATAATATCATAATTATATATTATATTAGCATATTTTGTATAAAATTGGTCTAATTTTCAAAAAATCTCATCAAATTTTGACATGGGATACCTAAGTTCAAACTTTAGGGTACCTCATTATATATATTGAAACGTTAGGGTATCTAGGTGTTAAATGACACCATGTATGGTAACAAATTATATAAGAAACTATACAATACTCAATGCATACATTCTATGAATTACCCCTCCTTTGGGCAATTTAAAAAAAGTTATCCATGGTATCTGTTAAATTTCATCTGGCTTTAAGTCCAAACCCAAGAAATTGGCATGCACGAGATTTATATATAAGCATAAGTGGGGGTTCCATTTTAAAAGTAATTGACATTAGGTGGAGCAGTCCTCTAACCTTATATATTGATCTTTACTCTTTCACTACTCCTGTATGAGATTCTCAGTAGAGTCACATGTGAAGTCCTTAACATTATCCACTTCTTTTAATTGCGCTCTATGTTGCCTTTTTTTTTTTTTTAACATGTGGAAAGAAGTCTGCATGGCTTGCACAAGGGAACAATCGTCCCCAAACTTCATAATTCCTGTCTCTCCTGATGAAGGCAGAATTCAATCCCAGATTTCGGATATCGCTTCTTATAGATTGTATTAGCTGAAATAATTGCAGTTTCGGAATTGTAGGCGACTTTGAATCGAAAGAAAGAAAATGGCTTAGATGATGGTGACAACCTTCGCATTTGAATACGCGACATTGAGTATTGAGTAGCCAGTTTCAGCCGAAAATATAGTGTTTCTTAGCTAAAGTAAAAGTAGAAGTAAAAATAATATTCTTTCACTCAAAAATATTTCTATCAAAAGCCATTTATGTTAAAACAGTTTTTCACAGTTCGGCTAAATGTTTTTCCTTTTGAAGCAGAAGCAAAATTAGAAACTATGCTTTTTTTTAAAAGAAACCTCTACTGAAAGCAATTTCTTTAAAAAGTACTTTTGAAAGAAATAATTTTTCACAGTTTGACCAAACAGATGTTTGAGATATGAAAAAAAAAAAAAAAACTTTTAAAGAGATAAAGACGAGAGGACAGAGTTTCACTGTAGGGCTTTGGATGGTAGGAGGTAGATGCGCGAGTAGAAATTCACGGGAAGTAGGAATTTTGGATATTGTTTGGTTGACAAAACGTTTGCGAAATGTGAGAAATAGCATTTTCCAATTCCTTTAAAAACAGGAAGTAACTTACTTGCCCCCTTCTTCCAGGTAAAGTCTAATTCCTTCGTCTTTTACTAGCTGCTTAAAGGAAGTTCTATTTCCCATCCCGACAACTAAATATCTTTTACATACTTCTTAAAAAATTAACAAAAAAATTAAATTCACAAAAAATATATTTTTTTTGTAAAATTTTAATTCATATGGTAACAAAATGAGGCCTCGATAATGCAAATATCTTAATTAATTAATTTACGGCAGACATCAAAGTGGGCATTTTGTACTTTTCTCATAAAATCAGATAAAGCCTTCTCTATAAAGTATCCCATATACATATAATTTGCTTGTGTTTTTTTTTTTTTTTTTAATTTCCCGAGATAGAGTCGTAATACATAGCAGGTAATTCAAATAAGCGAGTCATGAGTTAACTCGTATAACGATGGGGATCAAAACAATAGAAATAGTACAGACATGAATGTAAGCAAAAGTAGGCAAATAGTAAGAGGCTCAAACACTAATAAGGAGGACTTAAAAACAGGACAAACTAAAAGACAGGAAAATAGAATAGTCAAATCCCTAATCTATCGAAGTAAAGCACTTAGCATAAGTGGATAATCATCAAAATCTAACCCTAGTCTTCTCTCTATCTCTAATGTGCGCTCTACAACAAGGATCTTACTATATTTAGTCCCTGTATTTTTAACACCAGAAGTCTCTGTACTTTAGCCATTATGTCAATTTACTCCATGTATTTTTAATTGTGTTAGTTTTCTGTACAATGGATATTTTGTCAATTTAGTCCTTAGAGTAAAATTTATATTAAATTGTTAATAAAATTTTTAAGCATTTGGCCATAAATTGGGTTAAATTGAGTCAATGAGTGGATTTATTATGGGTTAGTTGTATCTAATGTGATTGAGTCGTTAAAAATTACGTGAATAACTTAACTTAAATTTGACCAAATAATTAAATTGATATAATATAGATTGTAGATGGACCAAATTAACACAATGAATAAAGTACAGGGACCTTTGATGTAAATAACCCGTCAATTAATTATAGAGTATTGTTAATTATGAACATTTTTTGTTATTGTCAAAACACATGAGATCGAAACCCTCTTCAACTTATATTAAATTGCTTTGACAGTAATAAAATTATTCTGATTATAACTATACCCTCGTTCATGTCATCAACAAGCTTCTATTTTATTTTTAATTGTCCAAATTAATTAGCTAATTATTAGAACAACAACAATAGCAGCAGCAGCAGCAGCAGCAGCCCAGTGCCACAAGGGCTCCCGCATAAGCAGGGTTTGGGATGGGTGGATGTACGTAGCCTTCCCCCTTTAGGATGTTACCCCTAAGGGAGGCTGTTTCTTGGGACCCCCAACCTATGGAGCATGTCATCATAGAACTATAGTATCCTGGAAGCATGAGAGTAACATAGTATTAGAGCAATCTATAGCATAGGCCAAGCAATACGAAGCAAAACTCACTGCAGGCAAATAGTCGGTAAGTATGCAATAGATCAAGTACTTAGGTACACATATATGCAAAAGAAGTACGCCAATACTTGAGCCAAAGAGGAAGTCAAGACCCCTAGAAACTCTAATACAAGCAATAAGATGCACTACTCTATGTCGCTGCATCGGATACCCCTATGCTCACTCTCCATCGAGCTCTAACTAAGGCCATCTCTTCTCGTAGGTTTTGGTGGGTGAGGTCTTGTCGGATCATTTTCAGCCATCTCTTCTTTGGCCTGCCTCTCTCTCTCCTCCCTAACATAGTAGTATGGGGCTGGTTGCATCTGCTCACTGGAGCAGTGGGCGGTCTCCTCCTAACACGACAGAACCACCTCAAACGTTACTCCCTTAATTTATCCTCAATTGGGGCCACGCCCAATTATTAATTAGCTAATTAATAATTTCCAAAAAGATCAACTAGTGGAAGAAGCAAATGTACCAAATTCAATTCCTATTTAGTTAGTGTACCTAATAATGTGGCAGAAAATCAATATGTTATTCAAAAATAATATTAAATTAATTGTTTTTCATAAATTGATGACTTTAGTCCTTATATATATTAAGTATATATAATTTTTATATATTTTATGTCTACTATTGTTGTTGCTTTACTGTGGAAACAGTCTTCCTTTAGAGTAGCACATCGTTGGAGTAAGGTCACGTAGATATCACCTTTTTTTTTCCGATAAATTGCGACAAAGTCGCTACACAAGCCGGCCACTATTGCTAGGCGAGGCCTGAGTCCGACCGCAACAACACGGGGACCAAAAAAGCAAACACAAAATAAGAAAACAGGATCACACCGCTCACCTCAAACCACGACACATCAACCACCGAGCACAGGACCAGAAAAGACACGAGGACAAGGAACAACGTCACGCACAGACCCATCACACACAGGGAACCTAGATGAAGAAGAACCAGAAGGCCAGCACAAGAACAAGGAATGAGACTGAAGCTACAACCCAACACCCAACCCATACCATTGGGCGAGAATGTTAGTCACCATAGCCGGGTCGAAGCCATCAAAATTGAGACCCACCTTTTCTCCTATCTCTATTACTCGCTCTGCTTTCAGGATCCTCTCATCTTACTCTTCTTCCGTGATCTTCTGGATTCACCTTCCCCCATACCCTGCCTTGGTGGGAGCCCTCTGAAGCACTAGGTATGTTGTTGTATGTAATTGATGTATATTTGTTAGATACTTATAACATTACTCTTAAGGGCTGGTCCTCACAGGAATCAAATTCTTCACACTTTATTCTCATTCCTATGTATCGTTTGTTTGCTAACCTTTGTGATTCTTTTTATTAACGATTATCAATGAACTAACTTTTCCAAAAATGTTACTGATAGTAAAGACCGAAGAATAATTTTGCACGCTAACATATGCCCCCTCCAGCGGTTGCCTACTGGGGTTGCAATGTGGCACAAGTCAACGTCATACGTCATGCTTAAATTATACTAATATTGAGGGTGAGAGCTTGTTGGGAGTCGAACTTGCAACCTCTTAGTCAAAAAGCCTCTGATATTATATTAAGAAACCAACTATTTTAAAAGATTAAACTAACTGGTAAATTTTCAAAATAATTTTGTACTCTAACAACAATCTACTTAAATCAACTCGTATTGTAACTATGGAAACATAAATGTTTTTCCCGTAACTCAAAGGAATTAGCTTAAGTGATAGGGTATTTGGACTACAGAGTTGAAATTCAACTAGTGAGATGTTGCAGAAAGAGGAACTTTTGAGCGTGCAATGCATGCAATGTAGAGTTTAATATGGAGACAAATCGTTTGTTGTCTGCTTCCCTGTCCACTCTTATTAGCAAGCCTTTTTTTGGCAACTTAATAAGGACTCGTATCACAAAATTAACGGTCATTACATACTTTTATGTGCTAGTTGGATGCCCTAGCATCTCTAATCATTACTGCATAGAAAACCCGTCAATATTAGTCTACAGAGCTGCGCCTAGATCAAGGTTGCTTCATCTATTTGTCTTCATATCCATAAAGAAGCTAGGTTACTCATGGACTATGCTCAAAGTTATATGTTTTCAACTTGAGTTTGATCATGGTGCGTACTTTGACTATTTCCAGATTCTTTTTTTCAGTTTTTTTGTTTTTATATGTTTCCTTTTGCTGATTTTTCAGTAATTAAGAAAAAAGAGAATCCTCTTGATACATAAAGTTTTTAGAAAGGGAAACAAAAAGATAAAGAGAGAAATAAATCCACGGATCATCTCAAGTCTAGATGCATCTCTTAGAGCATCATGTCCTCCTTATAAAAAATAAAATTAGATGTTGATGTAGATCGGTCCAAAGATCTGACCTGCAGCCTCGAACCTCAATGACGTGTGGTGGGAAGAATAGGAAGTCTCTAACCTGTTGACTACACCTAGGGGTGTAAACAAGCCCAACTGAGGACCCCCCTATTCGAACTCGAGTTTAATAAGGCTTATTGAGCTCGAGTCTGAGTCGAGCTCTTATTGAGCTTTTCCAACCCTTGTTCAAGTTCGATTCGATAAGATTTTAGTGTGTTTGGTACTCAGCTCGGCTCAGCTCGTTAGACTAATCGATCTGAGTTAAGCTTGTTATCAAGCCGAGTCAAGCTCATTATCAAGCCCAATCAATCTTAAAATTAAGCCGAGTTTGCTTTCGAATCGAGCTCGCTACCGAGCTGAGCTTTTCAAGTTACTATCGAGCCATTATCAAACCACTTCCGAACTAACACCAATTGTTAACGAGCTCTTATCGAGCTGTTCATGAACGTTAACAAGCCGAGCACCCCCTATTCGAACTCGGCTTGTTAAGCTTATCGAGCTTGCTTGAACTCGACTCGATAAGCTATCAAGCTCTCACAATGAGCATGGACGAGCCCTAATTGATTTCGGACACAAGTAGCTCATCGAACGTTCCGTTTGTTTCACCCCTAACTGTACCCAATGATTCCAGATTACAAGGGATCGATTAAAACTCGTTGATTCTACGAATACTTTAAAAATAAATTATAAAGATTAACTCAAAACATAATACTCATCAAATTATTTTAGTTAACCATAATATTCCTAAAATAAATAACTAATGACCTATTTATAAACACTTTCCTACAATAACTCTGACTCTAACTATTCCTAATTCAAATTAAATTTATAAAAATTCCTACTCTAATTCTAACTCTAATTGTGATTAAACAAAATCCCTAGATTAATTTAAACCCTAATTTTTTTTTCTTTTTTTTGTCTTAATCGGATTATTTTAATCCCTATTTATATTATATGTGTTCTTGAACCTAAAGGGCTCTTCTTAAAGTTACACAATTACTTAATTTATTTCAAAGACTTCATAAAATAACAAAGACTTCATATAATAAATAATTCAATACCATATATCATATAATATATACTTTTTGAGATATTGTTCATGTACTTTTTATTCTCCGCATGCACCATTTGATATTGGAGCAAACAATAAACCTATATTGTTCTTTTTATTTACCTTTTGATAAATAAAAGTATAGTGGTGACGGGGCAATAAATAGAGCTCGGTGGAGGGTTAGTATAGGGATAGCCTATAGCGACTTAGAATAGAGAAGCATATTCTTGCTAACATTAGTGTTTCCAAACTTATATAACTATCTCTTTAGTCTACTTGATATGGCTATGAGCTGCTTTATTTGCCTATTTTTTTGCCTAATTGTCTATTATTTGCCTTTAGTTGCGTTATGCTTTCGTTATGCTTGCCTTGTACTGTGTTTTTGCTCCTATGCTATCATGCCTTTATGCTTCTCAGGTTAGAGGCCCTCAAGACCCTGAAGGTGTAAGGCTGCATACCCCCTTCCCCCCCGACCCTCCTTATACGGGAGCTCTGGAAGCACTAGAGTTGTTGTTGTTGTTGGTGACGGGGCAATACTAATAAAGATCAAGTGTCAGTCCTAAGAATTTTAAAGTTCGAAATAGATATTATAAAACGGGGCCATTTATATGTATAGATAATTTCTTAGCAACATAAATTTAAATAAATTACAAAATAAAATTTATTTTGGTGCCAAATTAAAGATCTTAAATTTAAAGACCCCCTTTTTTGGATAATTAGCAAAAGATTGCAAGACAAAAGCTGACACCCCGCAGATGTAGGATCTGAAACGCACGCGAAAGGGTGCAAACAAAATAGAAAGAAGGGAACAAAAACAACAAAAAGACCAAGACAGAAGCCGAGTCCAAATCAGAACACTACTAAGCAGAACAAAAACAAAGACATAAAGACCGGCAGAGCCCCAAAAACAGTCAGAACGACAGAGATCCATCCAACAACCGAGTTCGGACTATAATCCACCACACCACAGCAAGGAGGAAGCATAGCACCCAACAAAGAAAAACATAATCCCTATCTGCCAACACCAAGACCACTTCAAGAAAACGAACCACTCCTTGAAGTTAACTTAGGTTGCGTTTGGTTCAACTTTTTAACAGCTTCAAACTATGAAAAATCCTTTTTTGACTGCAGGGCTTGCGTTTGGTCGGCAGAAAAGATATTTTTATATCTTTTTCACAGCTTAAATAGAAAGATAAAAAAGTTATTTTATAACTAAGCAGAAAAAGATGCAAAACTGGATTATTTTCACAGTTTATTTCAAAGAAATACTTTAAAAATATTATATTAACATTAAATCTTTACCATCATGACCTACTTTTACTTGTTATCACCACTCCAACCGACAACCACACCTTTTATGGTCATGAGTTGCTATACTCACTACTTGCCACTATCATGACCAACTATTATTATGATTCTCTCTTACCTACTATAATTAAATACTTTATATTATTAAGTTATTTTTGTGATTATAGTAGGTAAGTTACTTTTTTAGCTTGCATTGAAATGCTTTATTTTGTAAAAAAGATCTTTCTACACTGCACAACTAAACACTTCACTGTAAAAAGATACAAATCTTAAATGGATAGATCTTATTAAAACAGATAAGCTGAAAAAAGATGAGCTAAAATAAGCTGAACCAAGTGCACCCTTAATAAACATTTTCTGCAACAACATCTGTTTCCATGTCATATAATTTTGGCGTTGTGCCAATAAGAGCTTTAAATTACAAAATCTTTTTTTGGTATTGTTGTTGTCAAGACAAAGAAGATGTTATGTCAGAGCAATTGTATGTTACATACCGAAGAAGGTTCCATTCCAAAACTAATTGGCAATGGATGAAGTAACTCCTTAGGAATATAAATTAGTATTCTCTCTTTTAGTCCACCAATGTGGGATTCCATTTTTCTCTTTTTTTCGACTTGTATCATTGCATAACTTATAGAAAATAACATCTACAAATTTTAGTAAAGTTACTTCGATATTAACATTTTTACTCTAGCATTAATATTTACCTTGTCTATGCCGATCGTTTTCTTGCACTTCTAGGAATCCTCACTGGCCCTACAAAAAGCAGTAAAATTTTACAATATGAAAAAAAAAACTTGTATATTTCCAATGGATAATACTATTATTAAGGCAAAATTATTACTGTCAGAGTAATATTGTAATTCTGAAAGCAATTTAATGGCTCTCATTGTTGGTAAGTCACATTGTTCTTCTGATTTTTTTTCGATAATTAGTGACAAATTCGCATAATAAGCAAACTACTAGAGTTCCTTAGAGATATGTCTCCAGGTGGAAAGAAGATGCCCGAGAAATTGACCAAAGCAAAAGGAAAGAAGAAGACTCGGAACAAGAATAAGAAGAGTTTTACCGCTGAGCAACTTCTCAAAGGGGAAAAAAAAAGGAAAACTAGGAAGAAGCTCGGGTTGGCTTTTCATGACGATGAATCTCTCATGATCGAATGTTTTGCAATGATGGACTAGGGTGAGACTTACAATGGCTTTCTCCCTCAGGTCTTTGTTGGTGCTGCTGTGCTCCTCTCTTACTCAATTTCTCGTTTGGCCTTCTTTTAGTTCGGTTGCAGGGCTATGTCCAGTCTTGTTTTGTTTTTCCTGTTCCTGTTGTGTTCTCTGTTGGTTTTTTCTTGAGCAGATTTTCTTGCCACCTTCCGTTTACAGGGTGTTGAGGGCTTGCTGGCCTAGGTCCCTGGTTTGTTCTTCGGCTTCGCCGACATTTATCAAAAAACTACTAGCCAATCAAGGCCTGAGTCCATCTGTAGAAAAACGGGGACCAAAACAACCAAAACAACATTAAAGAAAAAGGACAACACAACAACAGAGACAGAATAACAAGAAAAACACAAGCCCCAAAACACGACAGAACAAGACACCGAAAATAGGGCCAACCAGAAACAGAGAAGCAGGAAAAGCAATGCTCTGATAACAAAGACAGGGCCAACCGAAAACATTGTTACTCTGATAATAATAACTTTTATACTGATAATAACAACTCTCTTTTTCAACCGTATAAAAGTAAAAAAGATCAAGAAAATATCAAAAGCGTAAAAGTAGAAAGCTACGTGTGCCAATGGTATGAGAAATAAGAGCCATGGCATGTGGTTGCCAATTAAAGCTACTTAAAAATCTTTGCTGCCCCACTACATCACTAAGGCCTCGTTCGGTTACCACGTGAATTGAATTCTTACATAAAGTTATATTTTTGGAAATTCAATTTCTATATCAACTTCTCAAGAAGTAGCTACGAAGTGTTTAGTTGTCAGAATGAGAATAGAACTTCCTTAGGCAGGGTAGTTAAAAACAAAGAAACTAGAACTTACTTAGGGGGGTTAAGTAAGTTACTTATACTTCCCGCATTTTACCTACTAATTTGACGTTTTTGTAAATTGTTGTTATCCTATTCTGGTCTGCCTCGGGTGTTTCAGCCTCTCGTGACCTCTTTTTTTTTATGTTTAATTTGGAGTCTTGATCATGGATAGCCTTCTATCTTTAGCTTTTTGCATATGTTTTTCTTTTATTTTACGCCTTTTCTTATACTGTTATTGTGCTTTTTATCGAACACGTATTCAAATTATCAGAAAAAAAGTTACTTTTTTTATTCTGAAGTGTAATAAACAATGCAAAGGAAAATATATAGTTGTAGTTATCCCTATAATGAAATGCCACGACATAGGACAAAAGTTGGCAACTAAAAATTGCAAAAAAAAATAAAAAAAATATTTCTTTTTTTTTTTTTTTTTTTTTTTTTTAAAAGATGTGAAAAAAGTGGATGTGATCTTATTTTTTGTTGGCATGTTGATGCATGGTGCATGCAGCACTGGACTTATTGTTTTATTTTATTTATTTCTTTCTTGTTTAGTCTCGTATTGTAAGGAATTTAAATTTTTAGGCTTAAGTATTTTTCACAAAAATTACCAATGAATTACAAGTAGTTGTTTAAGTCCTAGCCACCCATCCTTGATCAAACAAAAAAAGGCTCATTCCTTCAATGGCCACCAAATTTGACCAAGAATTTTCCTTTTGACTTGGTAGAAGTTATCTTTTGAATTGAGTAGCTAAGCTCACCAACTTTGAACATTGGTCAAACCCACAAACTTTGACAAGAAAAAAAAAAAAATAGCCTTTTTGCACTATAAATACCCCATTTGGCTTCCTTTCTCAAGCATCCAAAAATAGACCTAAACAAGAATAGGAGATTAAGGAAGAAAAAGGGAGAACTTTGCTTGGGATTTTAAGAAAGGCTTTGTCTTTTCTAGTAAGTAACTTATTCGTTAACTCTTTCGTCCTTTTGTTAAAGCTCTTAAATTTTAATACGTTAATAGCTTCTTAAAGTTCTCAAAATACTTATTTTGTACACCACATGTTTACTTTCTGTGTGTTGAAAATAAAAAAGGGATCAATATCTTTAACTAAGTCTATGAAATATGGAATTTGGGTTATGTTATAATGTTTCAATTTATGGAATTTTGGAAAGATGATTTGAATCATGTTCTATGGTATGAAATATACCTCTTATACTTTGTTTGGTGGGTTGTGCCCTATGATGACAGGTAAAGACATTTCTGAGCCCTCGATGGGGGATTATAGCATCTCTGTCACTAGTGCACTATTTGGAACGTTCCTCAGAACCCGTAGTTGGTCGGGGACCCAATTATGTTAGCCAATTCTGAGCCCAGTTGCAGGGATTATATGCAGCCACAACCAAGAAGCTTAAAGCCTAAAGATTCAGTTGATGTGTTTCTAAGCTTTCAGAATTAACTTTTAGTAAATGATTTCAGCTATGTTTTGATGTGTTCATGCTTTTAAATAATGCTTGATCCTTGTTTTGTTATCGGATTTGTTACTTGCTGAGCTTTATGCTCACCCTATTGTTCAACAATTTCAGATAAGACATAGTTAGCTGGATCGAGAAGTTCAAGAAACTTACTTGCTACATGGTTGAAGTGGTTACAACCTTAGAAGACTTTCTTCTATGTTTTATAAGTTAGTAGTTCAGCTATATAAGAATATGTTTACTTTTGGAAGTTTTAGCTGTTGTTTTGAGTTTTGAACTCCAAGGATTTGTATCGTGTATTATTAAGCATATTTGGAATAAAGTTTCCTTGTATTTCACCTACGATGACCATTCGTTTCCTGGTTGGCTTACAAGTCATTGGCCCTTTGTTTGCTATGTTTGGGGTCATGACAAAAATGGTATCAGAGCAACTTTCTAGCCTAGTGGGTTTTGGGAACTTCATTTAGTTTGCATCCTCATTAGAGTTGACCTCAACACATCTTTGGATATACATATATATGTTCTTCTAATACTAAAGCTTGGTCTGTCAGGTTTGTATAAGATAAGATGTCGAAGCATCCGTCAAACCCTTCAGATGATAATGGGGATGTACCCATCCTTCAATATGCCCGGAAAAGATGGCCTAATCAAGCTGGGGCAAATAGTAGTGGAAGCCTTGATGCTTCCTTACCTGAAAATTTGGCTCAAAGTTTCATTCAACAATTAGCTAAACAAATTGGCTTGCACGTTAATGGAGAAACTTCTAAAGATGTGACGCACGATGAAGGCATTTCGGAAGCTCATATAGCTGTTTAGAGGTTCAAAAGCATGAATCCGCCATCCTTTGCTAGTGATGGAGATCCTCAACAAGCCCTTAATTGGCTGAATGAGATAGAGGAGTACCTTGAAGTATTAGAGTGTACTGACTCGCAAAAGGTTAAATTTAGTACCTTTATGCTGCGAGATCGGGCAAAAGATTGGTGGAAATTAACCAAATCACAACTTCCTGAAGCAATGACATGGGAGAATTTCAAGGAACTCAACAATGCTGAATTCTTTTCAGAGGTGCTAAGAGAGCAGAAGGCGATTGAGTTCATAGAGTTAAAGCAAGGGGATAATATGTCTTTAAATGATTATTTGAAGCACTTCACCGAACTATCTCCTTTCACCTCCCATGTGATCCCAAATGACTACACCAAAGCCAGAAAGTTCGAAAGAGGATTGAGGTGTGATATCAAGCTTCGTGTAGTACCTTTGCGACACAAGACCTACCGGATGTAGTTGATACTGCCCTTGTGGTTGAGAGGGAACTTAAAGAAAATCAACAAGTCAGAGACTTAAAAAGGAAGGATCGAGTCAACACAACATTGCAAGGAGATACGAACTCTAGGAAAAGGCAAAATGTTCCAACTTCCAACAAAGAACTCATCCGAGAACCATAAATGCCATGTATGTGATAGGTTCCACGCTGGGAATGAATGCTATAGAAAGAGAGGAGCTTGCTTTAGGTGTGGCAGCATGGAACACCGGATTGCAAATTGCCCAGATATGACAAACGGCACTAAGAGCAACCACAACAAGCAAAGCATGCATAAATCTGAAGCAAAGAAGCCTCAGGCTCAAGGTAGAGTTTTTGCTCTAAGTCAACAAGATGTGTAAGGCTCTAACTCTGTGGTGACAGGTACCTTATGTCTATCCCCGCTTTATGCTCATGCACTATTTGATTTTGGATCAACACATTCCTTTGTGTCTCCTTCACTTGCCCAAAAACTTGGCATAAATCCTGTGCACTTAGATACCGAAATATGTGTGGAAACGCCAATGGGGGACTCTATGATCGCTAGACATGTATGTAGGGAGCGTAAAATACAAATTGAAGATAGGATCCTACCAGCTAATCTAATCGTCCTAGATATTCGTGATTTCGACATTATTCTCGGCATGGATTGGCTTGCAACATATCATGCGACTGTTAACTGTTTCGCAAAGAAGGTAACATTTTGCGTTCCAGGCTAAATTGAGTTTGCATTCCAAGGTAGTAGCCGCCAAAGTCCTCCACCCACAATATCTGCTTTACAAGCTCGTAGACTTATGAAGAAAGGATGTAAAGGATATATGTGTTATGTTAGAGAAGTCACCAAAGAGAGTCCTAAGTTGGGGGATCGCGCTGTTGTTAAAGACTTCCCAGAAGTATTTCCGGAAGACATACCTAGCTTACCTCCAGATAGAGAGATAGACTTCTCTATTGACCTTGTGCCGAGAACTGCACCTATTTCTAAGACTCCATACCGAATGGCCCCCGCTGAATTAAAGGAATTGAAGATACAGTTACAAGAATTGTTGGACAAAGGATTCATTCGTCCAAGTGTATCTCCCTGGGGTGCACCTGTTCTATTTGTGAAAAAGAAAGATGGTAGTATGAGGCTCTGCATAGATTATCGAGAGTTGAACAAAGTAACGGTAAAGAATAAGTACCCCCTCCCACGGATTGATGATTTATTTGACCAGTTGCAAGGTTCTAAGGTCTTTTCCAAAATTGATCATGGATCGGGATATCACTGGCTCAAAATCAAGGAAGAAGACATACCGAAAACAACATTTAGGACACGATATGGGCACTATGAGTTTTTAGTGTTACCGTTTGGATTGACTAATGCACATGCTGTTTTTATGGACTTGATGAACAGGATTTTCAAACGATATTTAGACCAATTTGTGGTCGTATTCATTGACGACATTCTGGTCTACTCGAAAAATCACGAAGAGCATAAGAAGCACTTAAAGATTGTCCTTGAAACACTTCAAAATAACCAGCTCTATGCCAAGTTCAAAAAGTGTGAGTTTTGGCAAGAGAAGGTAGCATTTTTAGGTCATGTGATATCAAGAGATGGACTTTCGGTAGATCCTCAAAAAGATGAAGCTATCACTAACTGGGCCAGACCCACTAATGTGACTGAGATTCGTAGCTTCCTTGGTTTGGCTGGATACTACCGCAAATTCGTGGAAGGATTCTCAAGCATTGCATCTCCCTTGACTCAATTGATGCGAAAGAATGCTAAATTTGAATGGAACGAAGAATGCGAAAAGAGCTTCCTACAGCTCAAGCAACGTCTAGTTTCTGCTCCCATCTTAACAATTCCTTCTGGTAGTGAGGGATTTGCGATATACTGTGATGCTTCAAGGAAAGGCCTCGGATGTGTCTTGATGCAACACGACAAAGTTATTGCATATGCCTCTCGTCAACTGAAGCCCTATGAGAAGAATTACCCTACCCATGACTTAGAACTTGCTGCTGTGGTTTTCGCACTCAAAATTTGGAGACATTGCTTGTATGGGGTTTCATGTAACATTTTTACCGATCACAAAAGTCTTAAGTACATTTTCTGCCAAAGGGAATTGAATCTAAGGCAACGAAGATGGCTAGAGCTGTTGAAGGATTATGACTTCACCATTCATTATCACCCAAGAAAAGCAAATGTAGTCGCAGATGCCCTGAGTAGGAAAAATGTGGAAAATATGGCATGTCTGTTAACAAAGCAAAAGTGCATCCTTGAAGACCTACAAAGGCTGGATATTGAAGCCAAAATGCAGAACAATTCAAGCTCTCTTGCTCAGCTAAAGATTCAGCCGACCTTAATAGAGCGGATCAAAGACGCCCAAAAAGTTGATGCGCAATTATGTAAAATCCTCAATAATGTAGAAAGTGGTCAAGAAACCAAATTCAGAATTCATGAAGATGGTTCCCTAAGATTTGGGGAACAAAGGCTATGTTTTCCTAATGATTCTCAGTTAAAGAAGGAATTACTAGAAGAAGCTCATAGCTCGAGTTATTCTGTGCATCCTGGCGGAACTAAAATGTATCGTGACCTTCGTGAAAGATACTGGTGGAACAATATGAAACGAGACATTGCTCAATTTGTGGCTCGGTGCCTGACATGTCAGCAAATCAAAACGGAACATCAAAAGCCAGTCGGTGAGCTTCAACCATTGCCTATACCAGAATGGAAATGGGAAAATATTGCAATGGACTTTGTAGTCGGGCTTCCAAGAACAGCAAGGGGGCATAATGCAGTTTGGGTAATTGTTGATCGTTTGACTAAATCGGCCCACTTTTTACCCATAAAGATCACCTACAACCTGGACAAACTTGCTAAGTTATACTTGCATGAGATTGTCCGATTGCACGGCGTTCCAGTATCTATTGTTTCTAATCGTGACCCTCGCTTCGTCTCACAATTTTGGCAAAGTCTACAGCGGGCATTGGGTACCAAACTTACATTTAGTACAGCCTTCCATCCTCAGACAGATGGACAATCTGAAAGAACAATTCAGGTATTGGAAGATATGCTTAGAGCATGTGTCTTGGATTTAGCAGGAATCTGGGATGATCATTTGCCATTAATTGAGTTTTCTTACAATAATAGCTACCATTCCAGCATTGAAATGGCACCTTATGAGGCTTTATATGGGAGGAAATGTAGATCGCCTGTTTACTGGGACGACATTGGCGATAGGAAGCTTTTGGGTCCTGAGATCCTACAAATTACAGTAGAAAAAATTCAGTTGATCAGAGAAAAACTTCGAACTGCTCAAAGTCGTCAGAAAATTTATGCCGATGTTCGAAGAAGACCACTGCATTTTCAAGTAGGGGATCATGTCTTTTTGAAAGTATCTCCAACTAAAGGTGTAACGAGATTTGGCAAAAGAGGAAAATTAAGCCTGAGGTTCATTGGTCCCTTTGAAATCCTTGAGAAAGTGGGTGAAGTAGCTTATAAAATAGCACTACCACCATCTTTATCCGGCATACATAACGTGTTCCACGTGTCCATGTTACAGAAGTATGTGCCCGATCTAAATCATGTACTACAGCATGAGTCCTTGCAGATAGCAGATGATTTCTCCTATGAAGAGCATCCGGTAAAAATCATCGAACAAAAGGAGCAAGTACTACGGTCTCGAACCATAAGCCTGGTAAAGATTCTTTGGAGTAATCACAATGAAGCAGAAGTGACTTGGGAACGTGAAGATGAAATGCGCACAAAATATCCTTTTCTGTTTGATGATTCAGGTACATAAGTTTCAAGGACGAAACTTATTTTATGGGGGGAAAGATGTAAGGAATTTAAATTTTTAGGCTTAAGTATTTTTCACAAAAATTACCAATGAATTGCAAGTAGTTGTTTAAGTCCTAGCCACCCATCCTTGATCAAATAAAAAAAGGCTCATTTCTTCAATGGCCACCAAACTTGACCAAGAATTTTTCTTTTGACTTGGTAGAAGTCATCTTTTGAATTGAGTAGCCAAGCTCACCAACTTTGAACGTTGGTCAAACCCACAAACTTTGACAAGAAAAGAAAAAAAATAAAAAATAGCCTTTTTGCACTATAAATACCCCATTTGGCTTCCTTTCTCAAGCATCCAACAATAGACCTAAACAAGAATAGGAGATTAAGGAAGAAAAAGGGAGAACTTTGTTTGGGATTTTAGGAAAGGCTTTGTTTTTTCTAGTAAGTAACTTATTCATTAACTCTTTCGTCCTTTTGTTAAAGCTCTTAAATTTTGATACGTTAATAGCTTCTTAAAGTTCCCAAAATACTTATTTTGTGCACCACATGTTTACTTTCTGTGTGTTAAAAATAAAAAGGGGATCAACATCTTTAACTAAGTCTGTGAAATATGGAATTTGGGTTATGTTATAATGCTTCAATTTATGGAATTTTGGAAAGATGATTTGAATCATGTTCTATGATATGAAATATACCTCGTATACTTTGTTTGGTGGGTTGTGCCCTACGATGATGGGGAAAGACATCTCTGAGCCCTTGATGGGGGATTATACCATCTCTGTCACTAGTGCACTATTTGGAACGTTCCTCAGAACCCGTAGTTGGCCGGGGACCCAATTATGTTAGCCAATTCTGAGCCCAGTTACAGGGATTATATGCAGCCACAACCAAGAAGCTTAAAGCCTCAAGATTCAGTTGATGTGTTTCTAAGCTTTCAGAATTAACTTTTAGTAAATGATTTCAGCTATGTTTTGATGTGTTCATGCTTTTAAATAAAGCTTGATCCATGTTTTGTTATCGGATTTGTTACTTGCTGAGCTTTATGCTCACCCTGTTGTTCAACAATTTTAGATAAGGCATAGTAAGCTGGATCGAGAAGTTCAAGAAACTTACTTGCTACATGGTTGAAGTGGTTACAGCCTTAGAAGACTTTCTTCTATGTTTGATAAGTTAGTAGTTCAGCTATATAAGAATATGTTTACTTTTGGAAGTTTTAGCTGTTGTTTTGAGTTTTGAACTCCAAGAATTTGTATCGTGTATTATTAAGCATATTTGGAATAAAGTTTCCTTGTATTTCACCTACGATGACCATTCGTTTCCTGGTTGGCTTATAAGTCATTGGCCCTTTGTTTGCTATGTTTGGGGTCGTGACACGTATTGCGTATAGTATACGAACCTTTTTCTAATATGTTTGTGGTAGGAAGTTCTTACGAAAAAAGGTTTGTGTTTCTCGTGAAATCAAGCAATTGGAGTTGAAGACGAAGAACTTTATTGTCTAGGGAGATTCTTGCGAGTGTTCGTGATATGAGTGAATTGTTTTAGTCCCCGGTCGAAAATGTATCTGCATGGAGGTTGTGTGCCGGCTTTAGCATGTGGTAACGATAAGCTATTTGCATGTCACTTTTTTCCTGGCAATACTAGTGTGGACTGAATCTCATATTTGGGTGAGCCTATAAGGGATGAATTGATGCACGGGGTGTTGGCGAAATAGCTAAGACTCTTTCTAGCCGACTGAGTTTCGGACGGTTCGGTACGTGCTGAGACATGAGAACTAGTTGAAACCCTAGGCAAAAATCTAGCAAGTATAGATAGGAAAGTGAGCAACCTAGAACAATGTATGGGGGTCGAATTTTATAAGTACCTACAAAATGAGCAAAGCATAGGGTAACCATGCCTATGTGAAGTCGGATACAACGAAAATGGGTAGGAAAGTATCGAAGCGCAGGATGAAAGAGAAAGCTAAGCGGGAGCTACGAGATTTCCTAAAGGACATGTCGTTCAGTAACTGTGCGAAGAAATCAGCGAAGGCCTCTAGCAAACAAAAAAAAGAGGAATCAAGTGAAAAGAGGCAATAGTGTCAAAGATGTCGATAGGATCCTTACTGTGGAGCGCACGTTGGAGATGAAAAAAGACTAGGGCTGGGTTTTGATGGTTATGATCCGCTCATACGGAGTGCTTTGCTTCGATAGATTAAGGATTTGACTATCTTATTTTTTTGTCTTTTCGTTTGTCTTGTTTTCAAGTCCTCCCTAGTGGTGTTTGAGGCTCTTAGTGTTCGCTTGTTTCTGCTGGTATTCCCGTCTGTACTATTTTTATTGTTTTGATCCCAGTCCTTATACAGGCTGACACGGGGCTTGCTTGTTCGAGTTGTCTACTTTGTATCCTGACTTTGTCACTAATTATTGGGAAAAAAATGCGAATTCTTTCTAATTTTCAATTCTGTACATTCTTAAGAAAGAGAAAGTTGTAAAGAATTTAGGAGTATAAGATTCCCAAGGAATATCTTCTCGTCTTTAGTGAACTGGTCCTTGATAGATGGATGCTACGGGGCTTGTAGTAACTAGTCCTAGACGAACCAATACCTAGATCTGATCCATGAGCAAGCTAGCCCCGAATCTTGGTAACTTGATCCTGATCGAACTGATTACTCATTCATAAATCTTTTTTTCAATAATTAGTGATACGATAGCATTACAAAATGGGCAACTTGTACAAACAAGACCATAGACAACTCCCAAAAAGCAAGGACTGAGAAGCAAAAAGGAAGCCAAGACAAAAACAGAACATAAAAACAAATAGACAGAAAAAAAATACAACAGGCACTATAAGTATACAACACCACAAGTTGAGACGGGCCACGGATAGAGAGGAACAACCAACTGTACTGAAACTGGAGCTGAGATTGACAGGGGTCAGAATACCTAAAACTGTATTACATCCTTGAAACAACTCAACCACATCCGATTCATCACCATCATAAGTCAAACCAAGTTTTGTTTCCCATACTTCCATGAGCGCCTCACACCAAAATGCTTCGCATCCTCCATAGCAATACCGCCCCTCCTTGCCAACCTTGCTAGGGTACCATATGTCCCAAAAGCTTAAACTGATGGATGAAGGCCTAAGATTGGTTTTATTCTTTAACATGTCCCCTCATGCAAATGTTGTTTTGGCTTGAAGCGTGGATAATGCACAGGTCCACCTCATACTTTGTGCTTATATCGTATTAATACTGAAAGTGGGGGTTGTTGAGATTCGAACTCTTGACTTCTTGATCATCAAAGCTCTGATACCATGTCAAGGTATCATCTGTCCCAAAAGTTTAAGCTGATGGGTAAAGACCCAAGATTGGTTTTATCCTCTAACAAACCTTCCTTTTTTTTTTTTGTTTACCAGAAGGTTTAACTGATTTCTTCGCACACTTTTCGAGAGACATACCTTCGCCAACCTCATTCATAAATAAATAAATAAGCAAATAGGACCATGTTTTGACAAAAGACATTCGCATCGTGCTGCATGAGTGAAATTATACGACGTTGAAGTAATAGAACTCCGCTATTATTTCAAAGTAGTACTAAGATAAAGGTACCAACTAGCTTAACTGGTAAAGTTTCTAGGCCGGTATTCTAGATTTGGGATTGAATCCTCGCCTTTATTAGGGGGAGAAGGCTCAAGGGATTTGGGGAGAGCTGCTCTCTTGCGCAACTCATGCGGCTTCTTTACCATACATAAAAAAGAAAAGTAGTATTAATATAAAACTATTCCCGTGGCTTTACCTATTAGGTTAGGCTTTTGGGATTGTTATTTCCTTAATATAATATCAAAGTCTTGCGAGCCAAGAGTTCACGAGTTACTCCTACTATTTCAACACAAGGTACGTATAAGATAAAGGAACGTACCCAGTGCCTAAAGGGCTCCCGCCTATGCAGGGTCTGGGGGGGCGGATATACGCAGCCTTCCCCCTTCAGGGTGTTAACCTGAAGAGAGATTGTTTTCCAGTGCCCCCAACCTGAAGGTGAGGACTTCCCAAGAGGTCACCCATCCTAGTACTACTCTCGCCCAAGCACGCTTAACTTCGGAGTTCTAATGGGATCCAGTGATGGCGTATTGGCGCCCTCTTTGGTAAGGTACGTATAAGATAATTATGCATTATTTATACTTCAAGCCCAACGCACCATTTATGTGAGTGAATATCATATAGTATAAACCATTCGTGAACCTTTATCAATCAGTTTTAGTTTTTCGAATAACTTATTTCCTTCCATGTACATCCTGGAAATTTACTAGGTAGGAGAAAAGTGACACCATTCACTGGCAAACAACTTTTTGGCGAACCAAATAACTCTTTTGATCTTGGCCCAACTAGTCTTGGGGAGAACGATTGCAGCCCAGTGCTTCCATCATCCCGATACAAGTTAGGAAAATCACACATACGAGCATAACGGAAATAAAAAAAATATGAAAAAATCAACACCCTAAGTCTTCTAAAAAACCTCTAAACTATAAGGAAAAACCTCGCGATCTTTATTTTATAAACACAGGAAAGCCTGCAAGTGAAACTACAACGCATAACGATCATTGTTTACAACGATTGCAAAATCCGGTGGAAGAACATCCCACCAGATATGAGAACAAAGATTCCTCATATGATTAGAGGCAATAAAATAGGCCAAGCCTATCATGAGATCGTCTCAGTTGGTGGGTTCTCCTACTCATGCGGTCATCATCCAAGGGTCAAAAGTTCGATCCTTGCTAAGAATCTACTCATGAGGCACTGAATATAAGGACCTAACGTAAAGCACAAACATCTAAAACTGAGGCATATATAGTCAGCTCAAAAATATTATTAATAATAGCATGACAGTCCCACAAAGAAACACAAGATTCGCGCAAGAAACCCACAAGTGCTTTATAGTTGTCTAAGCTATTATGAAATTTTGATTATATTACAAGCTCTAGCTAACTATAACCGAAAAACCCGCTCTTGCAAACTTTCACATTGCCAAAGCTCAAAAACCCATAACTTGTAGCGAATAATACTAAGATTTTTTTATGAAATTGCTCTAACAAAATAGACTTGGTTGGGCTATTTAATACCTGAGCAGAAAGAATAACCGAACAGAAATTTTGATAAATTTAATTACCCAACACTTAATTAAAATTTTATATGGTCACTAAAGTGATTTAAAATAGATATGTTGTCATAGAAGTCAAATTTTGAAAAACTTTAGACGTGAATCTAGAATCTTACATTGAAATTATGAGAAGAATTAGAATCTTATATAAGTCTAGTAGGTTACTCAATCCAACGTCAATTGATTTTAAGATGGAACTCCTGTTTGGGCTTATATGTGAATCTCATATATGTTAATTCTGTAGATTGGATCGAGGACCCGGTGAAATTTAATACCCATTTTTAAATAAAAACTCATTTTGGTAATTAAGTAATTTAAAAGCTGCTTGACAATTTCTTTTTTTTTTTTTTAACTTATATTACAAATTTTGTGATTTTTAAATTGCTTTATTAAGTAAAATGAGTTTTTATTTAATTTAACTGATAAAATTTTCCAAAATTTAATAGGTGATTAAATTTTGCTTTTCAAACTACTTAGTAATCAAATGAGTTTTTATTTTTTTATTTTTTTTATTAATTGAATGACTGAATCTTTAAAATTTAATTTAGATGGTCATTTTATTCATTTTAATCTGCTTGAATAATTAAATAAAATTTTCATTATTCGAAAATTTAACTTCGACATCTTAAAACCCTGTCAATTTTGGGGGTTTACTGCAGCAATGTCTATTCACGAAGAACAAACCCTAGATTTATTTCATCAATGGCTACAGGTTAGATTATTTTTCTCTATAATTCCTTCATTTCTTCAATGTTAGACCTAGAACGCCATAAATTAATGGAAAAGTTGTTCAGATTTTTGTTCTTGTATCCTTGTTGTGTCTCTCTTTGTATGCAATATGTAGATATGAACTGACAATTCGAGTCTTCCTTCACATGTGATCGCGAATTGAAGCTAAATGGAGTGGAGCTACGAGGTTGCAAGATCAAATTCTGCGATTCCAGCAAAGGGTTCGGTTTATTCTCTGCTAATGATGTCTCTGATGGTGAGTTTTATTTTGGTATTATTGTTAAGAACGTCACATGTTAGTTTAGTTGAATCTTACATTGGAGTTGTAAAAGAGAAAGATTGATATACAAGTCCTAGTGGGTAGGTGGTCCACCTAATGCCCATTGGTTTTAAGATGGTGCTCCACTTGTTCTTATATGTGGACCTTGTGAACTTCGACTTCCTGGGTCGGGGTTAAATGCCGGGTGAAATTTGACAATTATCCTGCAAATGTCTTCTCTAATTACTTTGCTTCGTTAATCATCATTAGGGTTTTATAATTAGTGTCTCGTTTGTGAAACGATAATATCTGCATATTTCATGATATATGTGATAGAAATTAAGCATCTTTGTGCCTGATTGAGAGGGTTTTTAGGCATCCCTATGCCTAGAGGACAGTTGAACAATCTTACGCCATACCAACTAAGTATCTTGTACTTAGTTTTAAGCAAACACACGCGCGCCCCCCCCCCCCCTCTCTTCCTCCTCCTCCTCCTCTTAAGAAATATAAATAATTGAATCTATTCAAAGCAATCTAATGATCTATATTAGGCCTGCTTAGATCGGTATTTATTGAATATGACACTAAGGCCTTAATATATTAGAAATTCTGAAATTGATAATAATGAGGTAAATTAGTAAGAGTAAAATTGTAAGACTGAAATAATTATAACTAATCACACATCCTGAGAGATAGAAATTATAATAATTCCTATCATCTTCAAATATCTTAATTCTGGATCTTGATCCTTTCTCCTCTATTTCCATCAGCATATTAAGTCATTAATTTGGATGGTTAAGGAATTTACACGAGTCTAGTAGCAAGTCCTGCATTGAAGTTGTGAGAAAGAAAATATCAACATATAAGCCTTGTGAGCGACTTTACCAAATGACAATAGGTTTTGGAATGGAACAGTTATATTTAGATCTCAAATATGCCATATCCATGGGATAATTTCAGACCAATGAAATTTTCACAGGGACTATAACTTAATTAAATTCCTCTTTTACCTGCTGTCGATGTTGATATCCCGCCCACTTTTGAGTGGCACTTTGCACATGAACGGGTTATATATTAACCAAAAAACAGGAAACAATTGATTTCCTATATCAGTGCAATAGGTTTGATGCCATTTTGTAAGTAGCTTATTTGGTTGATGTTGCAAACATAGAAATGATCAGCTTGTGGATCCTGAACACTTTGGGAAACAGGGGCTGTGGTGAGGTGGAAGTCAGTTGCAGTAATTGGTTCATAAAATAGAATGCAACTTGCATGTTCCGATGTTTTCGCCTTGATGTAATGCAATTTTCTTTCTGGGGATGAAGTAAGAAGAAAATTACATAGATTGGTTCATGAAAGAGGGTGTAACTTGTACATTATGATTTGTTATTGTCACTAGAAATGTGGCTGTTATTTATGGGACGTGGAGTATTTGAGGTTGGTCGTCAATCGCGCTAACTAGTTATTAATTTCTCCATCATGGGTTCGTGATTAGGGATTCTGCTGGTAGTCCCACTTGATCTGGCCATAACTCCAATGAGGGTTTTGCAAGACCCTCTACTGGGACCAGTATGTCGAGCAATGTATGAGGAAGGTGAAGTGGATGACAGGTTCCTGATGATTCTGTTCTTGACTGTGGAACGACTCCGTAAGAGCTCTTCATGGAAACCGTATGTGTAGATGTTCCTGTTTTTGGTTGTTGATTGGTATGATCCAAAAATGACTTTTTGGTGATTCCTTGTGGTGTAGGTATCTTGATATGATACCCAGCACCTTTGGCAGTCCACTGTGGTTTACTGATGATGAGTTTATAGAATTGAAGGGCACGACACTGTATCGGGCTTGCATATCGCAGGTAAGCATATCTGAGAATTATATTTGATGTTTATAGAGTAAAAATTATATTTGATGTTTATAAATTAGAACTATCAAAGTTGTAAAAGTGAATTATTCGTTGCATTGTTTGGCCTGATGTGACGCTCTTGATGAGCCAATTCTCCAATGAAATTCTCTTCAGTAAACGTTCTTTTTGCTAAAGCCTTGCATTATTAGATCAGAATCTTTTTGCTGTAATTTGGTGGATTTACTTTTGGTGTAAATTACAATTAAGCTCTCTGAACTTTGCTCGAAAATAGAGAACCTCCTTGCATATGAAATCAAACATTTTGACACCTCATGTTTCCAGAACTCTTCAGCTAACCTCTATTATGTTATTTATGCTCCTAATTTTATTTTTCATTATTTTATCCTTCTAAAACAAGAAAATGCTAATTTTATTTTACAAGGAATTTTTATGATTTTTAGTTAAAGAATTCATTTTTTTCTCCTAAATTTAGCCTTATAGCAACAACAACAAAAGACCCAGTGCCTCAAAGGCTCCCGCATAAGCGGGGTGTAGGAGGAGTGGATGTATGCAGCCGTACCCCTTCAGGGTGTAACCCTGCCGAGAGGCTGTTTCCGAGAACCCCCAACCTTATAAGGTTGGTAACACGAGGACTTCCCAGGACGTCACCCATCCTGGTAAATTTAGCCTTAGATTTATGTAAATATTCCTTCATCTATTGTTATATACAATAACAAATACTCACTTATCACCTTTACATTACTCCTTTTGTCCTAAAATAAATTTCATATTTGATTCTTTGGAAGTGAATTTTTATAATAAACTTAAAAATGTAGATGTTTTTAAATAATAATCATAGTACACCCTGATAAAAGAAAATCAATCATTTTAACCTATTATTTTAGAAGGGAAAGCTAGTCATAAGAAAAACAGTTAACATCTTATGCAACGGATCGTGGGTGAATTGATGGGTGTTAAGTGTTTGATTTTATTTGTCCAATATTTGCTGCTTCTGGATATGAATGGTCATGACATTGGTGTTCACGTATGATTTTTTTGGATGTAATTTCTCATATTCACTTTCAGAAGCACTTAGTCTTCAATATTGGAGAGTAGGACTAAGCAAGTCCATTTGCATCTTGTATTTTCTCGGTTTCATCTTTGAGTAGCTTATGTGTGCTCGAACTTTTGCTTCATCTCTGTGGCATTAATATTTGAATATGGGCACATATTGCAGAGAAAGAGCTTGCAGTCGTTGTTCGAGGAGAAAGTGAAGGATTTGGTGAAGAGACTTCTGATTTTAGACGGAGATTCAGAAAGGTGTGTAGAAATGAGTTTAACATGACTGGGTGCTCTCTCAGTCACTTCCAACTCGATGCATGACAATTATTTGTAGCTCATCTGAGATCATAGCAAATTATGCATGAACTTTGCTGCTGCTTTATCCACAAGAATGGATCGAAGTCTGGTCGCTATTGGCTACTATCTTCCTTTTATGGCTTGTAATATGTACCATCTTTCCTGTGATTCTATGGTGTATTTTGTTTGAAAGAAAAGTTAGGATTTTTAAAGTCAATATACACCAGTTAATTTCTTATGGGAAAATATTGTCTTTTTAGAAGCTCTTTGGGCAAAGAGCTGTGGATGCTTTGGTGACATAGCCTTAGTTGATCTGCGAAGGAACTAGAGGCTTTATATTATTAGTCCTTAGTTTTCTGATGTTGCATGGTTGTGATTTTGTGGGCATCTTGTCTTTAACTCTTTGTACATAGATAAAAAAATATTTAGACGATTATTATGGCTATTTGTCCTTCACTACTAAATATTGCGGAATCTAGTCTGTGCTGCATATATCCTCAGCAAAAATGTGCTTGAGTCATACAACAACAACAATAAACCCAATGCCTCAAAGGCTCCCACCAAATGCAAGGTCCCCGAGAGAAGGGGGGGGGGGGGAGATGTATGCAGTCTTACCCCTCCAGGGTGTACCCTAACGGGAGGCTGTGCCGCATATATCCTCAGCAAAAATGTGCTTGAGTCATGTAGTTAGATATTCTGATTATTTTTAGGGTTATTTACGTTAAAGGTCCTTGTACTTTGTCCATTGTATCAATTTAGTCCTTAATACAATTCAAAATGTGTCAATTTGGTCCTTAGAGAAAATTTTATGTTACTTTTTTAATGAAATTTTCAATGGTTCGTCCACTAATTGCGTTAAATTGAGTAAATGGATGAATTTATAATAAGTTACTTGCATCTAATATTGTTTTTCCGTTCAAAATTACGACATCAACTTTAACTTGAATTTGACCAAAGGACTAAATTGACACAATTAAGAGTATAAGGACCAAATTGATACAATGGGCAAAGTATAAGGATTTTTGGCATTAATAACCCTTATTTTTATGATACTTTACTATTTTGCGGATGGGTATTAACCTGAAACTTCTTTTGCTTTTCGTGCAGTGAGGTGACGTTCGAAGACTTCCTCTGGTATGTCTTCTTGGAGAATAGCTTACGGTGTGTTCCCAATAAAATATTCAGTTTTTGTGGATGACTATGATTATTTACTGCTATGGTATAATTCTTACCACAGGGCAAACTCTGTATTCTGGACTCGTGCTTTGAACATTCCTTTTCCACAATCTTATGTATTTCCCCAAACTTCAGAAGAGACAGATGGTTGCTCATCAAAATCTAGAGAAGATCCAGAAACCCTTCGTAATTCCACTTCAGTTCGTGATGTAGTTAGCAACGAGGATGGGAAAAACGAGAATGGTATCCATATCTGACTTTCTCTGCCAAATTCTCGTATATTTTCATTGGGTGATGTACGTGGATTAGCAAATTCTGCCATTGTTAAATATATACTTTTGGCTGAAGTTGGTTTCTTGACTTTCAGGGCCTGGCATTTCTAGGGTTGATGGGGCTGCCAACGGTGCAACACCCCACCATACACAAGGAGAGACTCTGTGGATTGAAGGCCTTGTCCCTGCAATTGATTTCTGCAATCATGGTAACATACGCTAAAAATTGTTAGTATCCGTTGATCTGGCGGCTTTTGTCTCAGTTAGAGCTTTATCTCAGTAGTGTCATGGCAATAAGGCCACTTTACCCCTTGCAATACTTTTTATCTTTTTCGTGACTTCGTAAATGGTCACGTCACCTAGTCACACTATAAATCTCCGCCTACTTTAGTCGTGGCTCCTCATTCAAATATATCTGAGAAGTCTACATCAGAGGCGGGATGATATTTCCCTCTCTGTCTTTACTCCGGTGCTTGTGTTGAATTTGGACTCCTATAATAGGCCTCTTTCTGCAAATATCTGAGTTTTAGACTTCCCATGGCTTGTCTATCCAAGTGCCAAGTCCTTCTCTTTTACTTTTTATAAACCTCCTTTTCTTCGGAAGCTTCAGATTCAAGCTGCACTTGATCATCTATCATAATCATATGTATTTTGTCCATACGTATTTTGTCCATTATTTTTTCTTTTATTATTTTCTAAGTAAGAGCTTTGTTAACCAAACTAACCTTCGTTGAATGGTATGTAATTCCACATATTTATATTCAATAACAAGTTTCAATCTTTGCTATTAATCGTGGCCTGCTTCTTCCCATCATGAACTGCAAAGAAGGATATCAACTCACTTGAATGTGTATTAGTACCTGAAACACGTCACATCGTTTCCTGCTATTGAAAGGCAAAATAAATGAAACATGTCGGACGATTAAGATCCCAAGAAACTTTTGTATCTGAGAGGAGTGGTGTAGACTAGGCTGTCTTGTCTAACCATGATGGTGTTGCATGTTTTTTCTGTTCTATATTTTGCTGTTTCTTGCCATTTTCACAGCAGTGGCAGGTTTTTTTGAATCAAATAAGACTTAACAGCTGTTACATAATGGATTGTAAGCCTGGCTTTATGTGACTGACTGTTAATTACTGCTACTTTTATAGTAGACTCCATAATGCATACACACTCTGTTCTTATTTAAAGAATATATTTATAAATGTATTTGTCTAATAAAAGCAATCAAAACGATATATAGGTAACGCGTACATTATATTGATTCAAAATTCTTTTGGCCTAAGAGAATGTATATAGCTTAAAGAACTGAATGCAATTACCGTAACCTATTATGTAACATCGGTGACAACCTAGAGAAGTGGCACGGTGACTTCGAACGCACACTGCGATTTGGTTCCATGGAAGGTTCATTGTGTTTTCTAAAGTGTATAGTCATGTATATCTCTCTGCCATCTACATACTGTCGAGAGAATAGAACCGAGCATCAAGGTTTGAAAAAGAAGGTTCTTATAAAGAACTTTTTCATATTCCCCGTTCCGATCAATTTTATGGAACCAGATAAATGATTCTCCCTTTTCCATTGTTATTGTGCTGTGGAGTTTCTGGGTAGGAGGGGAGTCGGGTGAGAGTATATGAGCATTCTCGTTTCAGGAGAGAATCCTTTAACGGTAGGTTCATTATGCATTTGTATTTCTATCTCTTATAATTCTGTGCGACCTTAGGCAAACAATTTTTTTTTCAGATATAATGTCATTGGGCAGGTCAGATTATGATGAATTCGGTTACAGTTCTATCGTACTAGATGATTTCTCTTTCAGATTTGAAAGCTGCAGCAACATGGGAAGTTGATGGAACTGGATCAGCTACCAGAATCCCTCTCTCCATGTACCTTCTCTCTGGTATTTCTCGTCTCCCTCCAATAGTCTTTTGCCATTATAAACTTGCATATCGATTTTAGAAACAGAAGTACAAAATTAAATTTTCATGATTCGTGTTTCTATTTCACGTTTGTTTGATTGTTTTTCTCATATGATTCTTGTTTGCTTTTTGGTTTTTTTTTAACCAAATGGATAGTGAATCAAGGTCCTACCCAGGTTGACAAAGAGATAACTATTTGCTACGGTAACAAAGGAAATGAGGTGCTCCCTCTTCTCTTATTGGCTGTCTTTGTTTTCATTTTTAGATCACTTCTATTTGCAATTTTTTATGTTTTCTAAAGACTCAAACCATATTCTAGAAACAGTTTTTTCTGGTTTTTGATTTTATTTTCAGTTCTTTCCTTGTTTGACTTAAAACTAAAAATAGAAAACCACAACCCAGAAAATTACAAGTTGATTTTTGGTTTCTCAAAAACCAAAAGTTGCCAAGTGGGGAAAAAAAAAAAAAAGGATTGATGTTTCTATTATACTTTGCCTTCTTTTTCGTCCGGTTTATGCTTAAATTTTAACTTCATGTTAACGAATTGCAAGACAATGAAGTTTACATAAAATAAAGTCCAATGGACCTGTGCTTTAACAATGATCCTTTGTGCGTTACTAATCAAAATTGCCAGTTTCTCATTTTAACCGAATATTCATATTCTACAGGAGTTACTGTTTCTTTACGGATT
The DNA here is from genome assembly GCA_018398585.1 of Simmondsia chinensis. Taxonomy (NCBI): domain Eukaryota; kingdom Viridiplantae; phylum Streptophyta; class Magnoliopsida; order Caryophyllales; family Simmondsiaceae; genus Simmondsia; species Simmondsia chinensis. The sequence continues at coordinate 2,853,597 of JAGTTD010000007.1, read as the reverse complement.
CATTATTGAAGACAATCCAGATGATTATCTCATGGTAATTCTCTTGAACTTTATCAGATTGTCTCTTATTCATCCCGTTCAATTTTCATCTGATAGCTATACTTACTGAAGCTCTTCATATTATACACACGCAATTATTAGTCAGATATATTGGTCTGCTCAGTATTTGTGGTCATTTTACTAGGTGCATTCATGTTAGTGATAGAATGCATGATGCAGGTACATTATCCAGTAGAGTCTCTTCAACGTATCCCATTTTCTGACGCCAAAGCACAGCTTCTCAAATCACAGGTTCGATAATGATTTTTCCCTATCCCTTTATATGTGGGTATCTATGTAATCCGGACTGGACTGGCCTTTTTTTCATGGACCGGATTGGATACTCTCTATTGATCTAATCGTCAATCCTAATATCTTATCTAAACGGGTCTCCTGACTGGTCTTATCTAAGACTGGGAAAATTGGTGACCAGATTGCATCAGTCTTATCGGTTGTAAGCACTGACCGTATAATAAAAGTGGAAAATAATTCTATTGCCCCATTGACCCAGAAATCATGCAAAACAGGTCCAGTCTGGTTTGGTCTGATTTTCAACTGGTCACTAACCGGACCAGCCGGGTTATCATTTTTCTCATCTTCAGTCTCAATTCTTGAGTTTATATGGTCATTGTTTGATTCATTGGACTCAAGGCTCAGCTTGAAGCTCATCGAGCTCGAAAACTTCAGCCTTAAGCTCAACTCATCATAGGCTTCGACTTAGCTCGGCTCGGTTGAGCTCGAACCCAGCTCAATAAGCTCCAAACTAAGCTTGTAATGTTAAGGCTCATTTAAGCTCAATCCAGACACATTTAGGCTCGAGCTCATGCTTCACTAGGCTCAGGCTCACTTGACTAATTTACACCCCCTATGTTTGATATGCAATGTATATCTTCTCATATAAAAATATATGCCATGTGTTTGTGTAAGCCGATGCAGTTATTGATAAACTGTTGATGATTTCCCAGAATGCCGAATTGAGGTGTCTGTTACCTAGACGTTTATTAGATCATGGGTTTTACGGAGCACGCACCTCAGATAGCAAAGGCGACTATAAGTGCACGATTGACAAAATCTGCAATTATAGTTGGAGTGGTCAGCGAAAGACACCGTCCTACTTCAGTAAACTCGTCTTCCCCGAGGATTTCTTGACTTCGTTGAGGACTATAGCCATGAAGGAAGACGAGCTCTCCACAGTTTCATCATTGCTCCAAGAGGTGCGGTTTAGTTTTTTTATTTGTCTTCTTTTCTTTTTGTTTATAGCTTATGAATTATTTGGTTTTGATTTCATTATGGGCGGTCAAGATCCCAAGCAACGAAAACAGTTGCTTGGGCCCCCAATCTGTTGGGCACCCTTGAGAAAATATCAACCTATGTTAATACATTGTGAACGCATGTGTACGACATATACATAAAAGACTCACATATTATCTGGCATTATAATATAAAGTGATTACTTGATGTGTGCTTAACCTGCCTTAAAACATTTCGGTTACCAAAAAAGGGGCTCAGTGATTGAAGTCGCGTTAGACTCCTAAATCTCTAAGCCGTCCCTGGTATGTATAATGAACAACAATATATTGCACCTGAAGTCTACCTGTAAGAGTTTCCTTTCCGTGACAAACATTAACATTGATTATTGTAATACCATTTTCCTATCAGAGGATATCTAGGTATCGAGATCTTCAGAAAATGGTGTCGCTTACCGCATCTTTCTTTAACATGATTTCTAGGCATTTTGAGATTCTCTTGCTATAGTTCTTTCGAGACTCTATTCTGCTGCAAAGCACCCTTATCAGATAAGGATATTTGAATGATAGTGTTACCCTTAGATACTTTAAATTAGATCGAATAAATAGAAAACTTTTAAAGCGTATCCTACTATGACCTCTAGTTACATTACATACTCATGTCGTATACTCATTTTTAGGTCTAGTCAGTTTGACCTCTAGACATATATCCATGCTCGAGTCTACCTGAGTTTGGGTATTGTGATCTGTAGACATACATTACCTGAGTCTAAATAACATAGGCTGGCACTTTATTGTAGCGTCCGGCAATCTAGACTATATATTCGATGCTCTCTTTTATTAAAACTCTCTCATTCCTTGGTGAAAAGCTTGTTGGTTCTGATGAGGAGAGGGAGCCATCTGAGAGCGATGTTCGAGCAGCAGTATGGGAGGCCTGTGGGGATTCAGGAGCTTTGCAGCTTCTTGTTGATCTGTTGAATATGAAGTAAGTTTGCTGCGCGCTCTCTTCCCTCTCTCGTACCATGCTTACATTCAATTTACGAAGTTATGCCCATATAAATTATGCTGATCTTCGGTTGCATTTTTCGCAATTGTGCATATGAATGAAACAAAGTTGTACGGCCCACTTATCACGAAGAATGATTCTTGAGAAACTTAGGGTGTGTTCAGTTCGTAAAGAAATTTCTTGGTTTTCTCTGTTTTCTTGGGATGTTTTATATGGAAAACACTATCTTAGGGCTTGTTTCGTGTCGTTTTCTTTTTGTAGTTTTTGGATTTTGAGAAATTAAGAACCAGGTTTTACAAACGATTTTTTTTTTCTTTTTTGGTTTTCCTCGGGTTTCACTCGCACTTTGAAAAGGCTATTTCCAAATATCTTGTTTTAGTTTCTCAAAAACCAAAAACCGTAATCAAGCTATTGGGAAATGGCAAAGATTTCAAAGGAAATTTTGAAAAATATGAGAAATGGGTGTGTTTTTGCGTCTTTCGGTAGAGAAGGGAGGAAACGGGAAAATTTGTTCTAGAAAATTTGGAAACCGAATCTTTCAGTCGCATATTCTAGGAAAGCATAACTATTGGAATTAAACACATGAACGAAACAAATTTATTTAGGCAATTTATGCCTCATGTATCAGCACTTAACCTAGGACACAGCCTCCCTTTAGGGTTGTATCCTAAAGGGGTAAAGGCTGCATATATTTCATCCCGCAAGACCCTGCTTTGGCGAGAGCCCTTGTGATACTGAGTTTGTCGTTGTTGTTGTATCAGCACTTAACCACATGCTGTGGCTTTTCACTTTCCTAACTTTGTTAATGTGTCAGGATGATGGATCTTGAAGAGGGTTCCGGAACAGAGGAATCTGACACCGAACTTCTTCAGAAGGCTTGCGTTGTCAGTAGTTCTGGTGGCTGCACAAGGTATGAGACTGACCCTGTCTAATCAATTAAAGGCCGGAATGTAAGGGTATTTACATAATCAATTAAAGGCCGGAATGTAAGGCTTGCGTTGTAAAAATAATTTTGTAACAGCTATCACAATTTTATGTACTACAGTATATCTATAAATGTATTTTTACGTTAAAACTGAGAATGAATGTTTGAATAGTCGTTTATCCAATTTTTGCAAAAGGTTTGAAAGAAATTTATACTCCCTTTTAGAAGCTCAACGTAACCATGATCTATTACTAACATGTCATGGATGTGATACAAAACCATTAGAAAGTCTTTGCATAATTGTTTAACCTGTTGGGATAGTTGGTTAATTGATATGGTATTAGAGCTTCTTTGCGTGAAAATATTGAGTTTGAATCCCAATATAATTTATATTCAGTGGCTATTCACCGATAGGCATTTGCTAGAGGGAGAATTTTAGAGCATAAAACTATTTCTGGGCCTTTATTAAGAAAATTGGAGAATTCCCTATTTCTAAACAACTCTTTTGTTTCTCGACTTTTTATGGTGCATCCTCTTTCGACTTTGAGTTGCAGTGGTGCGGAAGCAGGTTCGAGTCAGCGCGAACCGATGAGTCGGAACAGATGGGCAAGCATAGTGTATAGAAGGGGGCAAAAGCAACTGACTCGTCTGTTCTTAAGGGAGGCCGAGTATGCTCTTCAACTGTCCTTGTCTCAATAATGTAAGACTGCTTGCTCTTACACTTTTTCATTCATGTTGCTTCCTGCTTCATTTTTTATAATTTATTCTTGGGAAAAATATTTATCTATTCTAATATTAATGTGAGAAATAATCAAATTATAACAAGTAATGTTAAATGATTATTATCCCTTAGTTTTCTGTTTGTTCTGGAATGCATATGTTAAATTTCACTAGGTCGTATGATCGAACTAGGGAGTTGGTATACATAAGGTTCACTTGTAAATTTAAATGAGGTTTTACCTTAAAATTAATTAGTATTGGGTAGAGTAGTTTACTCGACTTATATATTGATATGCTTGTTCACATAACTTCAATGTGCGAATATAGATATGATGATATGATACAAATATCTAGAATTTTTAAGATCAAGAAGATGGGCCTGGGCCCGTCTTCTGATTGGGCCATCCATCTTCAGTTTTTGGATCGAGAACGTGGGCCCTTTCGGCTGGGCTTTTTTGTTAGTTTGTATCCATTAGGCCTTTTGATTTAGGGTGAGTTTGGTTCAGCTTTGATAAAATTTGTCTATTTAAGATATGTATTCATTTACAGTGTAGAAAGATCTTTCTTATAGAATATAGTATTTATATACATGTTTAAAATAGAAAATTATTTATTATAATCCTAAAAAAGACTTAATAATATAAATAAATTAATAATAGTAGGTAGGAGATAATTATGATAAGAATTGGTCATGAGAGTGGAGAGTAGTGAGTGTTGCGATCCATGGGCGTAAAAGAAGTGGTGGTAGGTAAGAGTGGTGATAACAAGTGAAAGTAGATCATAGTGGTGAAGATTTAATGTCAATATAGTATTTTCAAAGCATTTTTTTGCAATAAGCTGTAAAAAAAATTTAGTTTTACATTTTTTTTGTTTAGTTATAAAATAGTTTTCTCATCTTTCTATTTAAACTGTGAAAATGGTACAAAAAGGTCTTTTCTGTCAACTAAGCGGAAGCTTTACAGTCTACTAGAGTTTTTTCACTACTTTAAGCTGTTAAAAAGCCGAATCAAACATAGCCTTAGTCATATACAATTGAATTTACTAACAAGGAACCCTGTTACCTAGTAAACTCCGGCTCATGTGGTGACTCATATACCACAAGAGCCAATTAAGTTAAGGATTCCTCAGGAAGAGGGTTCAAGGGGGGAAATCAAACTCCAAATCTTTTGGCCTAAAGTAATACTTTATTCCCTCACTAGCCTCCTATTACTAAGGCAAGGCTTTGGAAGGTCATATAAACCCATCAGTAATCCAACCGTTGAAAAATATGTTGTTTAATTTCAATTGTATTCTAGAATTGATATAATATGCATGAAATTAATATATTAGATAAAATATGAAGACAGATGGCATGATGACCTACAAGGGCGTTGCCTTGATGATAGGAGACCTAGGAAGCACGGATACGGATACAGATACGAAATATGACACGATACCGATACGTCGTCACATAATTCTTCAAAAAATTAGGATACGACACCTTGGGGACACGTTACTTAAAAATTATATATTTTCTCAGATATTTATGCATGTAATTAATGAAAAAACTTGAGTTATAAACTAAAAAAAATAGAAAAAAGATTATAATAGCTTAAGAATAATAAAGCTTAACTTAATTAAAATAGGGCAAATTTAAGAATTTACAATTAACAAAAAAATTAATAGAGGCTCAAGTCACGTCGCCACTGCTGCCATTGCTCTCTCCCTCTTTGACTTAATAGAGGCTTATTTCTCTTTTTTTCATCAATGTCTCTCTCTTCCAAAGTGTAATATATATACATTACAAAAAAAAAAAAAAAAAAACTATAAAACATTTGAAAATATTAGATTATTTTTGGATTTTTAAATATAATTATAGGTGCTATGGATAAAGGACTTTTTTTGCAAAATAGCATGTTTTGGAAAAAAAATTAAAAAAGTGGTACAACTTGAAAAATATTTAGCAAAATGGGATGGTTCACTGTAGATCAATGGTTGCACGCCATTTCCGACGTCGTGCAAAAGGGAAAAAACGACCTATGCAACCGGGACCTATTGCACGACGTACGGCACGTCGTGCAACGGGCAAGGTTGCACGACGAGCCGCACGGCGTGCAACGCGCTCCCGGTTCATGACCTCTACCACGGTGTTGAACGACCAGCCGCCCGGTTCACCTTCTATCATTTTATTTTACTTTATTTTATTTAATCACTTGTAATTACCACGGCGTACAACAACCAACTTTTATCATGTGTTGCAACCCTACCTTAGCGCTGCGAGAATCCGGCTACATCTTCACCCATACAATATATTTTTTATCCATCATATAATAAGTGATTGCATCATATTATATAAATTACAGCAATAATAATAAAATATTAAAACTATATGAGTCGAGGTACTAATTATGTAAATAACTTGAATAGTAATAATAACAATGATATATCGTATTACAATATAAAAAAAAAAAGAAAAAGTAATGCATATCTTAAGGATCCAAATTTTATGTGGACCGAGTAACTGCAACAGGTCCCGGTTGCATAGATCGTTTTTTCCCTTTTGCACGACGTCGGAAATGGCGTGCAACCATTGATCTACAGTGAACCATCCCATTTTGCTAAATATTTTTCAAGTTGTACCACTTTTCTAAATTTTTTTTCAAAACATGCTATTTTGCTAAAAAAGTCTGGATAAAGCTTCTCAAAAAAGCTTTATGAAGCTCTAATGGTTAGAAGGAACAAGATTAAGCTCAAAGGACGGTGTACCGAGCAGCAACTCAACTTTTCGGGCAGGGCAATACTACCGGGCGGGGGTAGTACTCGGTTTTGGTAGCAGCAGTACAAAAAAGGCAAAGGTTAGTGCATGGTTAAAGTGTAATTAGTACAATAAAGCAAGGGTCGAGGATAAATTGAGGGAGCACTGTTTGAGATGATTTGGACATTGTTAGCAGGAGACCGACCACAGCTCCAGTCAAGAGATGTGAACAGTTACATACTACGTTAGGTAGAAGAGAGAGGGACAGGCCAAAGAGGAGTTGGCTGGAGACGATCCAACACGACCTAATTCACCTGAATCTAAGGGAGAAGATGACCTTAGACAGAGCTCAATGGAGGGCTAGCATAGGGGTTGCAGAGGTAGCGGCGTAGAGTAAGGCTGCGACTAACTGGTAGTTTAGGATTTCTAGGCATTTGTAACCCCAGGTGGTTAACTTTTATGCTATTTAGTTGATTTTCGATTACTCGTCTTATTGGTCATGTACTATTTGCTTTATTATGTGTTTTGTAGTTGTCCTTTGTAGGATATATTTTATAGTACTAGTTTTACACTATGTACTAAGCTGATGTTTTGTTGCTTCCATGGTTTCAGGATACCATGTTCTCATGACGACACGTTCTTCAAGATGGGGGTCCGCGGAAACACCCTCTCTTCCACCCGGAAGGGGAAGGCTGCGTACATCTACCCCTCCCAGACCCTGCTTGTTGCGGGAGCCACTTTGGCACCGGGACTGTTGTTGTTGTTGTTGTTGTAGTACAATAAAGCAAGGGTATTTTAAACAATGTCCCAAAAGTCTCAAACTCAAAATATTAGAACAATAAAACGCAGTGTTTCATCTCTACTTGTGCATTAAGTGATGCGTTTTAATGCCCATTATTTTAGCAGCTTATCTTTGCTTGTTTTAAACCCAGTTTTAAAATTAATTATAAGCTTAACTTTTTTTTTATCAGAATTATAAGCCTAATTTTTACCTTATTAGGTAAAATTTAAGTCATATATTTATCAATTAAAATTTATATAACTATTTGTAGAAAAAGGGGAGAGAGAGAGATGTGCTAAAAAAACAAAAAAAATAGTATTAGAAAAACAGTAAAGGCAAAGGGTTGATTAATGGGAGCAACATGAAGGCTCCGTTTGTTTTGACGGAAAAGTAGAATCTAGGAATTGATTTTTTTTCGGAAAAGGTTTTCCAAGGAAATATAAATTCTGAGTGGGATTTTTCGTTGTTTGATTTTATATCTTTTTATAGGATAACATAAGTAATAATATAATATATATGAAGTAAAAAACTAAAAAGTTAACTATTAAAGTTGTATAAATTAGGAAAATTGTTTCTCAGGCATTCTAAAATTTGAACATTTATCATCTGAATACTCTGTCTTTTTATTATATGCAATGAGGCGTCAAGAGATAAGAAATTTTATCACTTGTGTATATACTGTGTTAAAATCTGGTGAATTTTTATTAAAATTCGGCTAATTTCTGCTAAAAAATCGATGTGGTATAAATATCATATTATAAAAGGGTTGTCTACATATTATCAAAAATTTTGTCATATTAGCATTTTTAGATAAAAGAAATTATTGCATTATGATATAGAATACATATAGATTGCTACTTTCATTTAAAATATACTAAATTTTAGTAAAAGATACCTAATTCATGAGAAAATTTTTAAACTTCAGGGTACTTCATTGTATATTACTGAAATATCACAATACCTATGTAATAAAGACTAAAATATTACCTAGATAATTTTCTTATATAATATTATATAACAATTCAACTTGATTAAAGTTGTTCCATTGCAACAATAATAAAGTAATATTCAAGCCGCTTTTAATTATTTAGTCTAATTCTTGTCTGATATTGACGTTAAATGTCTATAATGCAGTCTGATTTATTTTGATTTGATCTCGATTTACATGATGATAACCGCGAAGGTTTTTAAGCCACTTAGAATCACGACTTCCCCCATTTTAGAAGGGAAGTCATTTTTCCTCATTCGGAAAACCTTTTCCTTGAGCTAATGATGCGCCAAACAAAAAAAAGGAGAAAACTACTTTCTAAAATGTGTTTTTTCTTGAAACAAACAGAAGGGAGAAAACACGTGGAAAAAAGGAGAGAGAGAGAGATGTGTTTAAAAAAAAAAAAAAAAAAGGAGGTGGCAGCTCAATTGTCCTATTAGGGACAGCTTAGGGAGAAACAGAGGAACACGGCGGGAAAATGATTGCATTATGTAATAGTGTGTTATAATAATATATTTTTAAATTCAAACCATAAAAAACGCATCGGGGAAGTATTGAAAGCGTGTCAAAAATTTAAAATTAAAAAAAAAAAACGAATTCGATACCTTTTTACGCATCGGACATGTATCAGAAGTGAATCGAAACCGTGTCGGAGATTCAAAATTTAAAAAAAGAAGTATCGGATACTTTTTTCACGTATCGGGACGTGTCCAAAGCGTGTCGGTGTCGGACACATGTCAGACACCGATACTCTAGCCAAAAAAGAATGTCGGTGCTTCCTAGTAGGAGACAGATGAGGGGATAAATTATTACTTTAGGTTAAAAGGTTTGAAGTTTGATTCCTTCCTTAAACTTCTTCATAAGGAATTCCTGATTTAATTGACTACTGTGATATATGGGTCGCCGCATGGATCGGAGTTGACCTTATATCCGAATTTCGCGTTAAAAAAAAAAAAAAAAAATGGCATGATAACCCATGGATTTTAGTGGGCATAGGAATGGACTTTTTGGAAATTGTTAAATGTTTTATCAAAAATGCTGTATATCGCAAAAAATAACTATGAAAATTTTACGAAAAATAGGTGCTTAGAATTTAGTTTGTCGTTAATGACAAACTTTGTTCTAATGAATGCATTTTTGTCGCCCTTTTCTCATGTCGTGCAGTATTACTCGTATTTTAATCATGGTTTATAAAAGCAGAAGGTGGGAATGGAGTGCAGCGCAGGGGAAAAGAAAGGAACAATGCGAAGTGGCAGTGTCACGTTGCATGTGAAGGGCTTTTGCCACGTGTTTTCTCCCTACCGACATTAATCACCCCTTTGCCTTTATTGTTTTTCTAATACTAATTTGTTTAGAGTATTTTAATAAATTTAAAGTAATTAAATACTTGATTAAATTATCCAAAAAGTTCTTTTAGGGATTGTTATAAACCTTTAATGTTAAATATTTTTAGGGTAATGTTATTATTAGTAAAATTATTATTATTAGAGTAAAATTATTATTTTTGAGATAGTTTTCTGACATATTATTATTTTGATATCATTTAAAAGCACTATACATGTGGGCCTGGCTATGGGGTGCTTTTATTTCTTCATAGAGTTCCAAATAGACTCATAGTTTTAAAAACAAATTACCGAAATAGCACACTTTTAAAAATATTTACTAAAATGATACTATTTACTATAGCTCGTTCAACGTGCACCGTTTGTACCGGCTTACGTCGAGTGAACAGTTTTTTTTTTTTTTTTTTTTTTTTACGGAAGCACAGCGAATTTGTATTCTAAAAATTATTGTATTAAAACTATTTTATATAAATAATTTAATAATTTTTTAAATTTTTAAAAAAAAGTATATTAACTTCATCATGACATTGTATGTGTCTTCTTTTTTATTGTCATGTCATCTACCACATATTCTTTTTGGTTGTCATTTATTTTTTCGACTAATTATCCTGGTTGCTTATAAAAAGTTGATATCTTTCATGGTCCTTTTTCTAAATAATACTTTTCTTCTTGGATATTTTTGCAAAGTATGTTTCCCTTACTGTGTATAATATTATTTTTAAAAACTTTCACCATTTATGTTTTCATCCAAATATAGTCTTCAACTAAATAGGGCACCAACATGTCATCATCGGATCTTATTAGAACTCCGAAGTCAAGCGTGCTTGGGCGAGAGCAGTAATAGGATGGGTGACCTCCTAGGAAGTCCTCATCCTCAGGTTGGGGGCACTTGAAAACAACCTCTCTTCAAATTAACACCCTAAAGGGGAAAGATTGCGTACATCCGACCCTCTCAGACCTTGCGTAGGCGGGAGTCCTTGAGGCACTGGGTATGTTCCTATTAAATATAGTATTCATGGTACCATTAGGATATTGGGAATGTATCCTGCTTTCTATTTACTATATTTAATACAGTGAATAATAACGATAATATATACAGGTTATTTCTTCATTTAGGTACTCGTTAAATTTTTGTTGAGCCAATATTATATACATGAAAATTATACATTACTTTTTGGATAAAAATATAAATTGTGAAAGTTTTCAAAAATGATATCATACACAGTAAGGGCGACATACTTTATAAAAACGACCAAGAAGAAAAGTATTATTTAGAAAAGGATCATAAAAGGTATCAACTATTTATAAGTGACCAAGACAATTAGTCGAAAAAAATAATATGACAACCAAAAAAAATATGTGGTAGATAACGTAACAATCAAAAAGATGGCACATGCAATATCATGATGAAGTTAGTATACTTTTTTTTAAAAATTTTAAAATTATTAAACTTTTAAATTATTTATGTAAAATAGTTTTAATGCAATAATTTTTATAATACAAATTAGCTGTGCTTCCGTAAAAAAAAAAAACTGTTCACTCGACTTTTTTTGTAAATTATTTATGTAAAACTGTTGAACGAGGTACAGTAAATGGTGCCATTTTGGTAAATATCTTTGAAAGTGTGCTATTTTGGTAATTTTTTTTTCAAAACTATGCCAATTTGTTAAAAAAATTGACTTTTTTTGTAAGGTGGCTTCATTTGAAAAAAATTTTAGAAATTTGGCCTCTTTTAGAAAATATTTAGCAAAATGGCCCTATTTATTGTAGCGAGGTGGGTGCACGGTGTACGGAACGTTGTGCAGCAGTGTTGCACGATGTTCCATACGTCGTGCACCCACCTCGCTACAATAAATAGGATCATTTTGCTAAATATTTTCTAAAAAGGCCAAATTTCTAATTTTTTTTCCAAATGAAGCCATTTTGCAAAAAACATCTTCCAAATATGAGCGGCGTTGCATTTATTTCTATGTTGTTGAATCAATATTAATTTCAAACTGACATTTTACTGTATTTTATAAGTAATACGAAAATATATATTTTACTATAGTTTTAATAATTATTAGTAAACGCCCTTTTAGAATGTAAATATATATTTAGTACGTGTATTTTTCTATGTCCTGAAAGGTAAAGCTGCATATTTTCTATCCCCCGATCCTGCCTTGATGGAAGCCTTGTTGTTTCATATCAACGGAAGTAGCGGAAAGTTAATGGAAAAAAAATGTGTGAAATTCTATAAAATAAGGAGAAATTTAGTTGAAAATTGTAATTGTAAGCTAATTTTAAGGATGAAGAATTGGATTTTTATTTAGGGCTTATATATTACTTTGTTGTTATGATAGATATTTGGGAAATTAAAATCAAATTGTAGAAATTACTTTCTATTTTGATGTTTTTGTTAGTTTGATTTCAAAGAAAAATTGAAAAACAAAAAAAAAATCCTTTCAATATTTCTAAGCAAGTCTTTTTCAAATATAAAATATCTGCTTAAATACTAACTAATCAAGTAAAAATTCAACCTAAATAAGCCAAACTTGAGATTAAACGAGCCTAAATAAGCCCAAATTAAACTTAAATAAATAAAAATATTAGATTAGATCGAGTTCGAGCCTTTGACTAGCCAAGCTTAAGCATGAATTTGGCTCAGGCTCAACTCAAATACACCCCTGTATATCATACCTAGTCGTACTTATCTTATAACTCGATCCTCCCATCCCCGACTTTGACTTTAATAACCGTTTCTTACCTATTGTGTCAATTTCAAATTACGAAAAGGAAAAAAGGAAATCAAATAAAATGGTCACCCTAACTGACATCTACAGATAAAATGCTTGCAAGAAATGCTATATAATTAATTTATATACGGCAAAAGAACTCAAACTAAAAAGAACAAATCATCATCATCCTCCTCCTATTTGTTGTGCATCAATTACACCAATGGCCTAGTTTCTACATCATCTTCATCGTCATCTTCCTTCATCGACCGAGACTTATATTCATCGTTAGCAGTCATGGCGGTGGCCAGCGGAGGAGGAAGAGAGGGTCGGAAATGGTGGGGTTTCGAGTCGGTTGGTAACATCTTGAGTATGATGCCCATGGCTATGAGCAACAGCCCAGTACCGTGCTGTTCTGTCATGGGTTTCTTGAATAGCATGTATGATAGCATCAGTGTCACTCCCTTCCTTGCTGTTGTCACCTGCCCAAAGCCAATACATAGATTTGAATGCAACCCGGATCGAAATTTCAATAACCCGATATCAAATATAGGTTGTTATGTAAGGTAGTTTTGATGTTGTTTCCTAGTTGCAGTTTTCGGTCTTTCAAAGAGTTGAAACTGAGCTCCGTTTGGTAAAAGGGAGTCTTCTTCTCCTGAAAAATGTTCTCGTATGGAAAAGATTTTACAAGGAAAATCGAAATCAATTTGAGGTTGGATTTTCTGTTGTTTATTTCAACGGAAAACATGCTTCCACCATATAATATTCTCTTGTTTGGTTTAAAAGAAAACATCTTTCAATAATCGTGAGTTCCATCATTTTAGAAGGGGGTTCATTTTTCCCCTTATTATAAGGCAATATAAGAACAATACATCATACATGATCAAGATTCAGACCAAAAGATAACCCAAAACTTATGGCCCTCTTGGAATGATGACTTTCCCATTTTACAAGAGAAGTCGGGCATTCTGGAAAAACTTTTGCGTCAATAAATACACGTCAAACAATAGAAATGGGGAAAACTAATTCCTGAAATCTAATTTTCTCCCAAAAGAAATAGGGCCCGTGTTTTGGAAATGACTATTTTTGAAACTTAAATGCACATAAACCTAGATCTCGTTCGCATCTTATATTTTATATATAATGCGATTACCACGACCCATTATATAACGTCATAACGACAATGCAACAACAAAGTGTGACAAATTCATAGCATTGAATAAAAGGCTAAGATAGCATCAATTGAAGGCGAAAACCGACATAAAGAGCGTACCATGGCGGTGGTGGCAGCACCGAAGATGGCGATGAGAGATAAGACGGAGACTTGACCGATAAACGTGGCCATGGCTTCGAATATCAGCACGCCATACACGTATGGATGCTGTACGGGGACAACACAAGTGTGAATAACGATGCATTCCGCTTTATATGAGCATAAAAATGAGAACTTTGAGGCACGTCTTATCAAGGAAAACAATAGTTCCAAAAGTTTAAGCTGTTCGTTGAAGAAACATTAGTAATTTTATACTCTAATGTACCTGAGAACAGGACGACCATGCTCTGAACAATTCACCCGTCAGAAGCATTGGCGGGATCAGCATCGGTAGACCCACCACGGTTGAGCAGAACAACATCTCAGTCTGTGTTCAGAAATTAAAAGAGGATTCTTATTTGCAGTTTTTGAGTTTTGAAAAACTAGAAAAACTATAAGAAATGGACAATAGTTTCCAATTGAGAACAGAAAAATGATAAAAACAACAAAATACGAGAAAAGAAATGTTCATTTGGAATTATATGTTGAATAAATTGAAGTTTACGTTAGTTATATGAACAAACTTCCAAACATTAGGGTCAACGATGTAAATAACTCGACACATACGAAGGGAAGGAACATAAACAATGACGGGATGGATACACGCCTAAATGGATGAGCTTTTCCGTCCCAACTCATATACACTTAAGTTGTGTTCAGTAAAAATAGCAGTAGTTAACAGTTAGTAGCTTGCGTAGTTGTTGAGATCACCTGGGTAGTTTCGGGATTCATGGTGAAGATAGCCTCTTGAAGATTACCGAGGAACGAGTCCATGACAAGGGCACCCGTTATCATAACGACACCGATGATGCTGAAGTTTGGAGATGTATGTGCATCCGCCAAAGTGAAAAGGATCAAACCCACTACCAAAAGTATCGCGGATATGTATTCTTGAAACGGGTATTTTCTCCTTAGTCCCGGTATGAACGCACCCATTATCATCACCGGCAAAACCTGTTAGCGAAAATAGAGGAATTATGACGACGAAAGCTACATCGAGTGATACATGATAAGAACGGTATAGGTGATTGATTCCGAAACAAAACCCAATTTCAATTAGTATTATTAGCATATATATAAACTACTTTAGTATAGTTCCAGTTGTACTTAGACTATACTTTTATCTTATCTTGTATTTTATCTGTTTATGCTTTAAATGTATGACGAGCTGATAATTCCGATATTCGGCACATGAACTTCAATGAAAAGGCACTGGTTAGCAAATTTTCGCTCATAATTGTCCGATGAAAGATGTGAAATATGAAATCGTGATTCATGGAGGAAATTTCAAGAAACATCGGATATATTGGTTCAGATTTCCTAAATTTGTCTCAAAATCATGCTTCGTTTTTCACGTAGCGCGAGTGGGACCGGGGAGGCGGTAGTTATAGAAGTTTCAAAGGTTGTAAGATAAAAATCAAACAAAACGACTTCATCCAACGGTTTACCTTAGTGGACTTGAACATGATTTGCGCCGGGTAGTTAAGGAAAGCCAAGGACCCTTTGGTAAGACCATGGGAACCCATAAGAACCGCGGATAGCTTCACATATGTCTTCCATGGGTTCACCATTTGCTTGGTGGTGAACCCGTTTAACCGTATTAATGCTATGTACACGAAACCTTGTATAAATGTGAAGTACCAACCATAACTGAAAAAACAATATGAAAACGAGTTTCAGCTAGAATGTTTGATTCCCCATGCTGAAATTAAGCTCGGTTTGTTTCAACGGAAAATTTCTCTTTGCAAAATATTTTCAAGTAAAAACGTCATTTTTTTCTTTCAAAAGTTTTGTCTTTCTAGCCAAAACGAATGGCTCTATTTTGTAAATTTGTATGAGGTTCATGCTTGGCCATGTCGAGGTTTATCATAGAAAGCTTTCTCCCGCTGTCTTTGAGAGGAAGTCAATTTCCCCTCGACAGAGATAACATTTTTATATTTGTCGATGTTATTATGAAGTAATGAAAGGAAACAATAAAATTAAGACAGAAAATATTTTCCGTCAAAACAAACCGAGCTAGAATGAGGAAACACGAATACCCAGAAAAAAAAAAAAAAAATGTCACCTGAATTGTAGCCGATTGTACACATATTCCTGCAATTAAAAGAATTTCAAACTAAAGATCAGTCGTGTTACATTAACTAGACCAAGGAAACGAAGAACATAGAAAGAGAAAACGAAATAAAAATAAGAGAAAAACGATCTGAGCATTAATTTGTTTCTGCATCTGCTTTAAAGAAGAAATATTTTTTTTTTTTAACTTATGTTTAAAAGCAGAAAAAAGAACTTTTACTTCTATTTAAACACCTTCCTTTTCAGGCCAATCGCTCTCAAATCCAAAAAAAAATCATACAAAGTGGACTACAAATTCCAACATTTTTATATGAGTAATTAGTATATAACAACAACAATAACAAACACAGTGCCTCAAGAGCTCCCGCCTGCCTAAGCAAAGTCAAGTAGTTAGAGTGCTACTCTAAAGAGAGGTTGTGTCCGCGATATGAGTAATTAGTATAATTTAAGAAAATAAACATACATGCATGGCAAAATCAATAACATGAATAGCAAGATTTATGGGCCAAACAATAACAACAACAACAGACCCTTGCCTTAAAGGCTCCCGCGTAAGTGGGGTCTGGCAAGGGTAGATGTACGCAATCTTACCCCTTCAGGGTGTAACCCTGCCAAGAGGCTGTTTCCGAAGACCCCCAACCTTAGAGGGTTGGCAACACGAGGATTTCTCGGGAGGTCACCCATCCTGTTACTACTGTCGCCCAAGCACACTTAACTTCGGAGTTCTAATGGGATTCAATGCCTTAGTGCCCGGTAAATGATATCTTTATAAAATCACTAAATTTTTTTTTTTAATAATTAAGATACAAATTCAAAAGATATTAATAAATATTGCATGCCAAAACCGAAAGCCATAGAAAACCCAGAATTTTATGGGCATTTTAGTAGGATTTAATTCCCTTTTTTACCCATTTTTATTATTTATTTATATTAATAAATAGTAAGAAATCGAAATAGAAAAAAATATTCATTAAAATTTCTTCTATCAGGAAGAGAACAACTTAAAACAGTATTATAATTCATTCAAGTTATTTACACCGTTGGCCCCTAGTGTTTTTTTAGTTTGTTCAAATTAATCTCCGTCTTTTTTTTATTCAAAATGATCTCTAATATTTCTAATCTTATTTAAATTAGTTTTACATAATTTTGGTAACTATACGAGAGACCAATTTTCTTAAAAACTAAAACATTATGAACCATTTTGAAAAAAAAAAAATGAGACATCATTTTTGTCATAAAAACATCACAAACCATTTTGAGCAAACTATTAGAGTACAAAACTACTAACGGGCCTTTACCTGTCAACTTAAGCTTTTGGATAAGAAGATTTCTTGACATGATATTAGAGCCTTGATGACTAAAAGTTCATGAGTTCAAATCTCAACAGCCTCCACTTTCAATAATAAAAATAATTTAAGCACAAAATATCAGGTGAGCTTATGTAATATCCACGCTTTAAGCCCAATTAGCACTCCCGTGAAAGGACATGTTAAAATATAAAAGCATTCATGTACCTTCACCCGTTAGCTTAAGCTTTTGGGACAAGTGTCTTCTTGATAAAAGTTCATCTTCATCTTTTTAACTTTTACATAGTTTTGGTCACTATACGAGAGACCAATTTTCTCATAAACTAAAATATTATGAATCATTTCGAACGAAAGAAAAGACGAATAGAAAGCAGGGTAAAACAGTAATACCTCGCAGATGCCATTAACAAGATAACCAAAGAAGAACCCAGATGAGCAAATCACAAATTGTTGCCATCTGGGTCTGTTTGTTAGCGAAATCCCAAACAAAGATCGAGCTTGTTCTTCATTGTTCTTCATTCTTTTTTTTATTTTTTTTCCCTTTCTCCTCTGTTCTTGTATACGTTACTCTGTACGGAATAAAATAGAAAAGAAAAGGAAAGAAAGAATGTGAGAAATTAACTGGGGAGGTGTGTGTATATGGTGTGAATCAATAAATGCTACAGGACTCTCTCTCCTTGAAGCTTTACATTAATGGAGTCTGTAGAGAGAGAGAGAGAAGAGAGAGAAAGAGAGAGGGTGACAATGAGGTATGTTTTCCTCGGCAAGGACTCGTAGGAGGAATGTGATATGCATCCTATTAATATATTTACTAGTGTTATCCGTGCGATATACGGACGGTGGAATATGCTCGACTCGGCAAATAATTTAAACCGACTTAATTAGTTGGATTGGTGGGTAAAAGTGGAGCTACTCAAGTACTATAGTGAGTTGGAACAATAAGTCAATAACTTATTTTGTTTGAATCGAGCTTGGCTTGACCGAACATCCAACCCACACCCTGCTGCTACCCATATCTGACACATTTGATCTATTAGATTTGACCTGGTTCGACCCGTTGTGCGGACAGGTCAAACCTTGTTCTACCAATCCAAGCTGCTTCATTATAACAATTATTACGGTATTCATTTTACCTTTTTTATGAGAAATTTATGGCAATTTATGACTTATTTTTTTATAAATATTTAAAGACCCCCTCTAGACTTGCTAAAAATAAAATTTGGGTATGTATATATATATATATATGACTTCTTTGGAGTTTTATTTGAATCTAGGTAAATTTTTTAAAGTATTTTAGTACTTGACAATTTTTGAGATAATAAAAACGATCCTGACCTTTTTGAGCCATTAAAATTAAATTTTTTTGTTTTGATTTAAAATGCTCTTTTTGTCGTTATGATGTCGTTCTCCATCGATAAAGCTGATGTGATGACTTTTTTTTATTATTATACAGTAAAATAACAAAAGTATCATCCAATAACTTCATCCTTACTTTAAGTTATTGTATTAGGTAGAAATTATTTATTTTCGCTTAATTTATTTAAGAATATATTTATTAAAGAGTTTTTTTGTTATTTTATTATAGCATTAATAAAAAAACAGCTAGCACGTCAGCGCCATCAATGAAAAATGATGCCATCACTCCAGAGAGATGATACAGTATATTTTGTATAGAGATATAAGAATATAAGAAATATAAGTCTTGCATTGAAATTGTAAGTAATTAGGTTAGTTAGGTGGTTATGTTAGTTGGTTGTGTTAGTTACCAATTCATATAAATAGCCTTGAAATATATGTAGCAAAATATGCTTGAACGATAATACAAGTTACTACTTCTTTTCTCCCTCCAATTCTTGATTCTCTCTCCTTCCCTTCTTCTCAATCTCATTACTTCGTTGGTCTTCAAGAGGCAAATCGTCCCTTCTTAGATTAACCCATATCAAGAGAAGCCTTTTTATTGATATGAATATAATTTAGAATCTTTTTTGTTAATTCAAAAAGGTTGAAATTCTTTTTATTCTTTTCAAAAATATCGGGTATTACAATAATCCAATTTTAAATGGTAAGGGTAACGAAGGGTAAAACTTTACCCCGTTTGACAAATTTTAAGAGCGACAAAGAGAGTAATGGGGATTAAAACTTACGCGTCTACCCCATTTTTTTTACACCCAATTTGAAGGGTAAAAATGGAAAAGTAAGTTTTAAAAAGAATTTACAATTATATCCTTATTTTAACTATAATTCTTTTTACTATATCCTATTTACCTAATTCTCGTATAAAGATAACTCATTTATCCCACTTTACCCTCACCCCTCTTAATTAAACATATCTGAATAAGTAGTGGATAATATCTTACTCTCTCCCTCTTTACTGTTTTACCCAATTGTCAAACAAAACATTAACATGCTAATTTTTTTTTTTTTTTTTATAGAAATCTTTACTTTTATTTAACAAGTAAAGGTGAAATAATTAACAAGTTCAAACTCTATCCGACTAAAGGTGAAATTGATACGTGTTAGGTTCATGATACAAAACGGTTGGGTACGTTAAAAATGAGGAAAAAAATGTTGATTCTGTAAGGATAAGTTGATGAATGTCCTTGATTTCTATTAATAATATATACAGTGTTATTAACGGAGTAAAAAATATGATTAACATAACAGTGATATGACTTGTAATAGTTAATATTCACAAATTTTTATAAAATTATTCTGGCATTAATTAATAATTTTTCCCAACTAATAAGATATGTTAATATAAAAATATTAAACATATAAGAACAAGAATTATTTTGTATTATTTTATAATTTAATCATATATTTGGTATTTTTCTTCCTATAATATAGGTAGCCATTGTTGGGGAGCAATGTAGATGAATTGTAGCTATATTGTAGTTTTGTTGCAGAAATAATGTGATGCGGGAAAAAATAGTTAAATTACGTGTTATTTACATTAAAGGTTTTTGTACTTTATTTATTATGTCAATTTAATCTATACGGTTTTAATTGTCTTAATTTAGTTCTTGTACAATTGATGTTGTATCAATTCGATTCTTCGAGTAAAATTTGTATTAAGTTGTTAATGAAAATTTTAGGGGTATAGTTGTGGATTGACCGGTTAAATTGAGTAAACGGTAGATTTGTAGTGGGTTACTGGTATCTAACGTGGTTCTGCCATTAAAAATTGCATCAGTGGTTTACTTGAAGTTGACTAAAGGATTAGATTGATACAATATAAATTATAAAGAAACTAACAACAATAACAGACCCAGTGCCTCTAAGGGTCCCGCATAAGCAAGATCTGAGAGGGGTGGATGTATGCAGCCTTACCCCTTTAGGGTGTAACCCTGCTGAGAGGCTATTTCAGAGGACTCCCAACCTTATATGGTAGGCAACACGAGGACTTTCCAAGAAGTCACCCATCCCAGTACTACTCTCGCCCAAGTACGCTTAACTTCGGAGTTCTAAAGAGATTCAATGCTTCAATGCTTAGTAAATGAACCCTTTATAAAGAAACTAAACTAGCATAATTAAAAGTAAAATGACTAAATTAATTATAAAAAAAAAGTATAGGAAAATTTGGTATATATAACCCGTAAATTATTTAATAATCCTTATTGTGATTTGTTATTGAAAGTATCGTTGGATATATGACAATTTTGAATATTTGTATAATATTTATTGTTTATAGTTTTTATTATATAAAATATATACTATATAATGTAATATAGTATATACTATATATACTATATAATGTAAAAAAAAAAAATTGTAATATAGTATATGATCTATTACGATTACTTAGTAATTTATTAATGATTAAAATGTTAATTTAATAAGCTAATTATAAAATAAACTTTATTTCAAATTATTATATCATCAAATGTGTAATTTTTGGATTACATAACAAAAGCATTGTTGAGCTAGTAAAAAAATTTCTGATTAAATTGTTTTAATAAGAAAAGCATTCTTACTTATTATTTGTAAAGTATGATTAAATAATATAATTAAAAATGATTTGCTTTTATTTAATTTGGCTTTTCCAATGTTTACACTTTTAACCATAATATTAAAATCGTTTGTTGTAAAATGTGCTTAGTTTTTTCTCAAATGTACACTGTAATCAGGGGATGAGAGTTTCAATATGATCAACTAGGAAATGGAGGCAAAATAAGTTTGTGGCACGATAAATCAACGGGTGATTTTACACTGAAAGAGCATCACTTTTCTGTGTCACTGCAAAAGGAGCACATTAGGGATGTCAATTAGACCCGAACCCATCTATCCAACCCGATCCACTTGTGGTGGATTTAGATGTAAAAAATCTGTTCTAAATAAATTTAGATTTGGAGTTTGATAAATGGGTTTTGAGTCGGGTTGGATTTGGATGACATTAAATCCAACCCGAAATTATGTTTAGTATAGGAAAAATTTTTAAATTACTAAAATTTGAGTTTTTAACATGACAAATCAAATCTCGATATTTTTTTTTTTTTTATGTGCCAACATTTTGGAATTTTTCTGACACTATAATATTCTTTATAAAATCGACCATGTAACAAATATATGTATAAAGATTACTGGTGAAAAAGTTTTCAAACAGTGGCCCAATATTGTATTATTATTATATTATACATATTAAATGAAAAAAATGAAAAATACATAGCAATTTATCCAAATATTTGTTTTTAAGTTACTATTGTCCCAAATAATTGTTACATATATTAATAATAAATCTTAATATTACAATTTATTTGAAGGTTAAATGGGTTATAGCTTTGGATCGAATATCCATTTTACCCGATGAATTTAGGTTTGGGTTGAACTTTTATAGAATAAATGGGTTTTTTCCCGGATTTGGGTTGGGCCGAATTTTTTTTGGTTGAATCTGAATGAAGGCAAACCCGACCCATTGCCATCCCGAACACATGGTAGGAGAAATAGACAAGTGATATGGATTTAAGTGGAGGTGGACCTTGAAATGGTAAGGACAGTTCGTACGGTGAGAAGAAGAAATGGTCCAACAATTTGTTCAATTAATGGAACCCTAGAAGCTGGTACAATACAAGATGGTCACAATTTTTTGGCACATGAACAAGGGAAGTCACAAGTACAACAACAATAACAACAAACTCAGTGTTTTAAAAACTCTCGTGTAAGCAGGGTTTGGGAGGGGTGTGATGTACGTAACCTTACCCCTTCAAGGTGATATCCTAACGACAGACTGTTTCTGAGGACCTCCGACCTAAGAAGCATGAAAAGCATGAGAGCATAAAAGCATAAAGAAGGAAAGTCACAAGTAGTACAATGTAAATTCCTTTACTGATGAGGTATGGTCTAAAATGGTTTCTCCTTGTAGCATCGACAATTTGGTGAGTGGAGTTTGGATGGGGTTAGCACCACCGATTGTCGAGCTCGTAGTTTGGGTGATATTCTAAGGAAGGTTGAGCACGAAGAACTAATTAAGGAAACTTAAAATTTCTATACATATGAAGTTCATCATGTCTGTTTTAGTGATTGGGATGAGAACACAGATCTCTTATTCTGCAATCGTAAGTCAAAAAATATGCTTAATTTGGTCTAAATGCCTGTGGGAAGTTGCTCTGGTACATCCAACCATTATCAAGCAGTTCTTTGAACAGTAGATATCATGCAGTGTCGGTGGAAAATTTCATAAGAGTGTGGGGTCCCTATTCTTTGTGGTTGTATAGGTGATATGGAACAAAACAAATGGGATAATTTATGCAAAATGAATCTTTGTGTACGAACCCCATGTCGTGTGCTTATGCGTTTATGTGCGTATGCATATGTGTGCATGGATGTGGTCTATTTGCCTTATTATGTGTTGTGGATGTGTCTTTGATATGACCTAACCCTTTTCAGGATGCCTTGCTTCCAGGACGGCGAGATTCTTCAAGTTGGGAGTCCTCGAAAACAGCCTCTTTTTACTCGGAAGGGGTAAGTCTGCGTACATCCACCCCCCTAGACCCTGCTTTTGCGGGAGCCCGTGAGGCACTGGGAATGTTGTTGTTGTTGTTGAGTCTTTGTGTACGAAATACCTTTTTGAAGTATCATACTACGGGTTGGTTTCTGGATTAATGCATAGATCAATAAAGAATTCATGTACATGCCCGAGGAGGTAACTCGACGCATTGATTATATTAAAATATGGTCTAATGGGAATTATTTTACAATGCTAGTTCTTTATATTTTGGTCCCTTATCTTTTCTATTCAAAATAGTCCTTTATGTTCATTTTTGTGAACAATTTAGTCCCTTAGCAGTTTACCTATATTAGATAACCGGTGAGGTGTCGATTTTAATGTCACATGGGGGTAAAGATTCAAAAACAAACAAAAATGAGTTATTTACTCCATCGACCCTAGCTAATATTTGTAAGCTTATTCAAATTGGTCCCTGCCAAAGAGGGTACCAACACTTCATTACCGGATCACATTAGAACTTCAAAGTTAAGCATGTTTGGGTTAGAGTAATACCAGAATGGGTGACCTCCTGGGAATTCCTCCCCTTGAGGTTGAGGGCACTCGGAAATAGCCTTTCTTCAGAGGTTATACCCTGAAGGGGGAAGGTTGCCTACATCCGCTCCTCCCCCCCCCCCCCCCCCCCCCCCCCCCCCCCCCCCCCCCCCCCGGGACCCTGCTTAGGCGGGTATGTTGTTTGTTGTTGTTATTCAAATTGGTCCCTCATATAATCCAGTGAGAGACTAGATTGTCAGAAAATACAACATAAAAAATAATCTTAAACAAAATAAAAGATAACAGATTAATTTAAACAAATTTATAAACATCTGCTTCAAGGTTCCGTTTGTTTTAACGAAAAATATTTTTCTTATAAAAATATTTTTAAATGTTTTGTAACTGAAGAAATGATTTTGTTTGAAGAATTTGTATAGGAATTATACTTGGCCAAAGTGACGCTGAAGTGAAGCATATGACGTCAAATAATGATGGAAAATGTTTTTCCATGTGTCAAAAATATATTCTGTATTTGTAATTATTATTAAGAAATTGTACCAGGAAACAATAGAATCGACACGGAAATCATGTAAAGTCAAAAGCAACAAGTCTGAATTTTGGGCTTTTTCTATGTCTATTGAAATGTGACTGTAGCATGATTTTAGATCGGTAGATATAATCTTAATCGATTTATATCATGATTTATTTAAGTTTTCTTGCAATATAAAGTACGTGCCAACAGATCTAAACTATACAAAAAGAAGAAAAAAATCCAAGTTCTTTTCTTGAGGAATTTATTGATCAAATCAAATCAAAGGGAAGAACAATTAGATCTTATTTGCGCAAAGAATATAAGCCATCAATCAAAAACGATTTGGTATTGAATGCAACTTTTTATGAGACAGAATATAATTTTGATCATTTCCGTTCTCATATCGGGATCGGGGATGTTAATCAATAGATAATCCTATTGTAACATTAAAAATTCATATTTAGAATCGAATCAAATAATGATCAACCTCATTCTATTTTTGATTAATCCAAGTTACACGGTAGATTTTGATTAAATGCTTTTTTGACCCTTTATAAATGATTTATTGCTCAAAATTTAGAATGGAATAATTTTTATTAAAAATTCACAGAGTCTTCGTGTATAGAATCAAAGATCAAATTGGATAGCAACTAATCCAATGAGAGTTTTTTCGGTAATCAATTCTTAAGTCCTTACTAGTTTGATTTGTTTTGGATTAATACACAAGATTCGAGAAACAGGATTTTAATCTACATTTATTTTTCTGCGGTAGTATCTATTTTGATAACATCTTATTGTTATATTAAAATCTCATCAACACTCTGAATTAAATATGATCTGTTCAACTAAGCTAATTATAAACCTCACGAGGAAAAAAAAGAAATATTAATTCGAGATAATCATTTTTTATTATCTATCTATTTGGTGTATATATATTACATTTATCTAGCCTTTTTTAAGTTTATATATCGTTTTATTATCATTTTTGTTATCTTTAAATAAGTTGTAGTGTACATATATGAGATAAAAGCCTTTTTTTTTAAGAAGTTAACTATATTTAATTACCTGGGAATTTGATTAAATAAATTTTAGTCTATCAATTTGAAAACTGAATTTCTTAGTTCTTTAATTATAAAGAAGTAATTTTAGTGGTGCTATGGTTGCACTCGCAAGAGGAGCGTTTCGTGTGCGAGTAGCAGTCGGAGAAGAAAGGGAGACAGAGAGAGCAAGTGCCCGCCCTGTCTGGCAATTCGGTAGAGGGAATAGAGAAGGGTAAAGAGGGAGACAAAAGAGAAGATGAAAAATTATCCTATTACGGAAATGTTTAATAAACAAGTTTAATGATAAAGAGTCGTACAGAAGTTACACTTATTTGACAATTGAACAAAATGGAAATTAGCTCTCCAATTGTCAAGCAGAACTAAACCATGATTAAAAATGGCTCTATTATTTTGGGTTTATTAATGAATCTAAGTTGTCAAAATTTTGTTATAGTAAAAAGATGCAGTTTAGGTAAGGCTATTATTATCTTTTATAGCACTATCCTTCCCACGTGTCGCTTTCCTTCCCGCCAGATAGGCGAACTTGTTCAATTTCAGAAACGATGCAATATGATGACGGCCTCCTTCATTCCATCTCCAACGAGACCTAAGCCCTACCTTCAACACTTTGGATGCTTCCTTATTGACAACCTCCTTCGAGCTCCTAATCAACCCCGACGAGATCGAATCCTCCATGCCTTTCTTCAATGGAACTCTACTTCACGCAATTACCTTCACATTATCCATTCGATTCTCGAAAGAAGAAACCTCCACTTTCTCCTAAACTGCAACTTCAAAGAGATTTACAAACCCTAGTGGAAAATTGTCGCTAGTGTTCTTCTTCTAAGCCAACTGATCCTCGCTAACCTCCTTTGTCAAGCTTTCCGTTTCGAACTATGGAATACTTGAAGTCATCAGTGCATCAACTTCCTGAACTTTAACTTCAAAGAAATTTACAAACTCTGGGGGAAACGTTTCACTTGCACTCTTCGACTTCTCGGCAACGTTATTCCTCGTATCCTCAACTACGCCATCTTTTATATATCCGATAATAATTCGTATTAAAGATTAATATGTATTAAAAATAGTTTTATTAAAACTCTAATATACTAGAGGGCAAGCCGCCGGTGGTCCTAAAAAATGGGAGGGGATGCTTGGTATCTAAGTTGATATGTCGGCAAAGATACCCTTATTCGTACACATTCTTCAAATGTCTGAAAGCCTACATTTTGTCTATAACTTAATGACATTAAAACATCATATAATACAGTCGTGAATAGAGGAGCATATTTTAATTAGCACTAGTGTTTCTAAGCTTATATGT
Organism: Simmondsia chinensis; assembly: GCA_018398585.1. Taxonomy (NCBI): domain Eukaryota; kingdom Viridiplantae; phylum Streptophyta; class Magnoliopsida; order Caryophyllales; family Simmondsiaceae; genus Simmondsia; species Simmondsia chinensis. The sequence continues at coordinate 2,827,037 of JAGTTD010000007.1, read as the reverse complement.
CTGCCTATTTTTATCTGATATGTTTGGAAGCTGTTTTTTTTTTTTTTTTGTGATCAGGATTGGGTTGCCCCAACCAATCCTAGCCCATAAGAACAGCCAACAAGCCCCCATGAGTAGGTAAGTCATGAGTATATCCTCAGTGAGAATCGAACTCCTGACCCCTGGGGGATGACCGCATGGGTAAGAGACGCCACCAACTGAGATACCCTTATGATGGGCTGGAAGCTGTTTATTGCTTATTACTGCTTCTTGCTTCTTACTTAGGCTTGCTCTTGGCCGTTGTTTTTATACTCTTATGTTCTTATACTATTATGCTCTGATGCTTTCGACTTTATATGTGTAGGCTGCCGTGCTTGTACGCTTCTCGGGTTGGAGGTCATCGGAAACAGCTTCCTTTTAGGGTAGCACCTTAAAGGGGTAAGGCTACATACATCCCCGACCCTGCTTATGTGGGAGTCCTTGAGACACTGGGTCGGTTGTTGTTGTTGTTGTTGTTATAATACAGTTATGACATAAAATAGATCGATATATGTTAGGATTATGCCTTAAATTTATGTATTTAGAAATAAAGGGTAGCCGATGGGTCACCAATCGATCGGGGGAATGTCCGATCGATCGGGTGATTTAAGTGAAAAATACCTGTTTTGGCCGAGAGAGGGCCAATCGATCGGGAGTTGTTTTTTTGCGAGGGTTATAAATAAACCTGTTAGGGTTTCAGTTTAGGTATCTAATCAAATCCAACTTTAAGAAAGAGCCTGGCACCGTCATCAAGAGAGAGAGGGAATTTCATAATTCCTCCAATTCCTTTTATTCGAATACTACGAGAGTTCAGAGGGAGTGATCTATTATTCTCCATAGATCTCGTTAAGAGAAAGTGTGATTGTAATTCTTCCATTCAAGTTCAATAAAGATCTCCATCTCCGCCCATTGTTTTCTCCCCTCTCGATTGTAGAGGGGTTTCCACGTAAATCATTGTGTTTTTCTTGTTTGTTCTTTCTTTCACCTATTTTGTTTACTTCTCGTTTGTGTGAGTCATATTATTTGAATCGAATCTTGTCTTGGGTGTTAAGTTTCGCATTAAGGAGGTATTTATATTTTTCCCTCACAAATTGATATTATAGCATATCAGATTTGTTAACATTCCTCACAATATATAAGTTTAGTAGCGTACTATTTGGTTTGAAGATGAATATCACTTAAGTTTATATGCGTATGTCATATATGTCGATTATGTGGGTTGAGCTTAAGACCCGATGAATTTATAATGATCCTGGAGGATAAACACCCAAGCGATCAAAAGATGATCCCGAACTATCTTGTTTGACATGATCAGTAGACAGTGGGCACTAACGACTATTCAGAAACGCACTGTGGCTCGAGTCATGCATTCATCAAAGGTAAAGGGGCTTAAGAATTTAGAGAGAGCCGCCCTCTTATGCCAGGTCAAATAACTTTCTTATCATATTTTAAAAAAAGGGAAATTATCACTTAGTTATCCTAGGGTTTGAATATTTATCATTTATGTATTTTGATATTTCAATATATATAATGAGATACTCTGAGTTTTGGATGTCTTACCACTTAAATACCCTCAAGTTTTAAAATTGCATCAATCTGGCAACCTTTAGTCAAAAATTCAATAGATTTGCATTAGAAAATGCTAAAATTAAACATGATTTCAACAATTATAAGTATTTTCATTAGAATTTGATCAAGTTTTGACTAAAAATGCGAAAATGACACATGATTTTGGTAATTTTAGGTGGTTTACATCAACATTCGATGAATATTTTATAACAGTTGGCTAAATTTTTGATAAAAACTTTAGCCCTAACTTACATATACTATCGTATTCATATATTATATCAACTTCTTTTTATAAAGTTAATTAGATTCTTACAAAAATTCATCAAATTCTACCATAAGGTACCTAAGTGATAAAATATTCAAACCTCAAGCTATCCCATTGTATATATTAAAACGTTAGGATACCTAAGTAATAAATATTCAAACTTTAAGGTACTTAAGTAATAATTTTTCTTAAAAAATACTGTAAATAATGGAAGAAGTAATAATAAAAGTTAGAAATAAGCAGAGTGGTGGCACAACACTTTTCCACGCATACAAGAAAAGCATAAATTTCGTTCACCTCCTCATCACGCAATCCATCACCCTACTTAGGGTGTTTATCGGTCTAAATCTGAATTATTGTCTTCGTAAAATTTGCATATAATACACATTTTTAACATGTATGTGTATTTTTTTTTTATAAGCGGGAGCTTATATATTATTATTAATAATACAGTAAAATACGCGTTCTTTTGATTTCATCTATATTATAACATGTATTATAACCAAAGAGGGCACCAACACGCCGTCACCGGATCCCATTAGAACTCTGAAGTTAAGCGTGCTTGGGCGAGAGTAGTACCAGGATGGGTGACCTTCTAGGAAATCATCACCCTCGGGTTGGGGGCACTGGGAAACAGCCTCTCTTCAGGTTAACACCCTGAAGGGAGGAAGGCTGCGTACATCCGCCCCCCCAGACCCTGCGTAGGCGGGAGCCCTTGAGACACTCGATATGTTCCTTTTATTATAACATGTATCTGTATTTTTTCGGTTAGAAAACAAAAGATAATTGAAATAATCAACACCTACAACTAAATTTAATATTCATATTCCATATTTTATTAAATTTGTCACTTTAACTCTCAGATTGTTGATTGTATGCTATTGTTTACACGTATATATCCAAATAATATACGTACGTATTCATTTACCAGCCACTAAGGCACCAGATCTCATTAGAACTCCGAAGTTAAGCATGCTTGGGTGAGAGTAGTACCTCCTCGTGTTGCCAACCCTATAAGGTTGGGTGTCCTCGAAAACAACCTCTCGGTAGAGTTACACCCTGAAGGGGTAAGGCTGCGTATATCCGCCCCTCCCAGACCCCGCTTATGCTGGAGCCCTTGAGGCACTGAGTCTGTTGTTATTATTGTTGTATTTTGCTAAACGAGATTGTTATAAATTGAATAAAGACTAAATCAAGGATTGATAAAAGTTCAAAATTTAAATCAAGAATCAAATATAATAATACAGTTCGGTCCAATTTTAGACTAAGTTATCCAATTCAGTTCACATTTTAATGTAGACTCCACTTTTTTCATTGTGTACTTTTAATTGTGTCAATTTAGTCCCTATATAATTCAAAATGTGTCAATTTAGTCTTTAGATAAAATTTTATGTTAAGATTTTGATGAAATTTTTATGATTCGACCACGAATTGGGTTAAATTAAATAAACCCGGATGAATTTATAACAAGTTGCTTACATCTAACATAATTTTACCATTCAAAATTACAACATTAACGACTAAAGGACTAAATTGACACATTTTGAATTTTTCGGGGGCTAAATTGACACAATTAAAAGTACAATGACCAAATTAACACAGTGAACGAAGTACAAAGACCTTTAATATAAATAACCCTATGTTATTTATAGTATAATATTTTTTATTTCAAATTGCTGCTTTGTGTTTGTTAGAGGACCTCAAGAACTTATGGAGTCGAGTTCCAACAAATTCGATAAGTTTAAAAAGCCGAAATTGAACAAGGGATATTCAACTTGTTAATGTGGGTGAGCAATTCAATAAGGGGTTATTAATAACTTGTTTGATGGCTTGCATTAGCTCGATAATGGATCAATGATGACTCATTAGTAGCAAGCTCGGCTCAAAATCGAGCTTGATGAGGCTTATCAAGCTCAAAGTCGAAGATTTTTTCGCTTGACTTTGTTCACTCAGACCCCTTGATATCGTTTTCTATTTATGGTTTTTGGTCATTAAGAAACTAAAATTTAGGTTTTAAAAACTGACTTTTATGATTTTTTATTGTCAGTTTTCAGACGAACTGGATTAAGATACCAAAAAAAAACAACAAAATAAGAAGAAACGAGGATTCGAAAAGCAAAGAATCATTCGTCAAATATAAATTTAGGTTTTCTGAAATCACAAACAACAAATAATGCGAGAAGATTAGTCCTTTATATTTTATCTTATGATTGAACTAGCTCCTTATTTGATAACCGGTAGTGGACAAGAATTTTAAAATATAAGATTAATACACCAAAAATTCCTGTACTTTTTTATTGTGTCAATTTTATCCTTCTATGATTTATAGTGTCAATTTAATCATTTGGTCAAATTCAACTTAAGTTATTTATTGATGTGATTTTAATGGCACAAGAACACTAGACGCAAGTAACCCACTACAAATTGGTTCAATTTAACCTAACCCATGACAAATAATTAAGTTTTACTCCAATGACCAAATTGACACGATATTAATTATACAGGGACTAATTGACACAACTAAAAGTATAATGACTAAATTCACATAACATGCACGGTACGGAGATCTTTGGTGTAAATAATCCGAAGAAGGACCAAATTTTTAAAGATACAAATAATATCTTAATGCAAAAATGGTAAGCTAGAAGGGGTTTCCTGAAATTGGAAAGAGCCGTTGATGGTGAAATGCCAACCACTTTGCAATAACTTGTACTCTCCAAATGCTTTATTCATTTGATTACCTTTTACTCAAATGCTATGAAACTAAATGTAGTTAAAACAATGATAATATTCGTCGATTTTATAATTAACGAACGTAATCGTTTACCCAACACACATTTATGGATTGGAAAACGACGTTGTTTTGATTGCTGAGACGCGTGCTTGTCCCGTGATTGGAAGTAATTTGAAGAAAGTGAGTACTCCAGGGCTATGTTGCTAAGGAAACACGAGCTGGTGTCAGTTATTAGGGACGCTGCAAAAGGGAAAAATGCTCAAACTTGAGATAGTTACGTGAGATATGTTAAAAAGAAACGCTGGCCTCAAGGACAGTTACGAAGAGGTGAAGACGTCAAGAAATAGGTCGGTGACTTCACGTTCTGTTTTTAGTGGAATACCAATAGATCATGGAGAGCTCGAGGTCAGACGCGTGCTTGCATGATTTTCGGAACAATATTAGGACTTGGATCCTATAAATAAGAGATTCAACAATTGAGCAAAGGGTTCTAGAACCACATCACCAACTCCTTAGTTTATCTGTACACACACTTGAGCTTATCTTTCTCTCTCTTTTCAATAGGAGTAATCGTAACTGTAGCTTCTTTATTTTTGCAAGTACAATCCAAGTGCTAGAAAGGGTGCTCGACAAAGGTATACTATGTGTACTTTCTGCCGTAGTCTCTTGCATTCACCCCTTATCGTGAATTCAACTTATGTCATTGGTTCAAGGTTTTGAGTGACAAGCTTCGAGCTTGAATGAGTAGATCTTGGATTAGTGACTCAATTTGGTTCACTCCATCTTTCTATTGTTATGTACGATCTTGATTTTATAGTCTTAAATCACCTGATTGGATTGAGCTCAAGATAGGCTGTTGTGCTCTCAAATTTATGTTCACCTTAGTTTTCGTTTCTTGAGCATTTGAGAGGAGGTGTCTGAGGAGTTCCCTACAAAATACAATACTATATATGTTAAAAACTCTACACGAGTATATCAAAAACAAATCCGATATTGAAGTTGCAAAACTGAAAAGATTAATATATAAGCATAGTGGGCTACTCCATTTATGTCAACTAGTTTTAGGATAAAACCTCACTCGAGCTTATTGGTGAACCTCATATATGCCAATTTCATGGGTCGAGCTTAAGGCCTGATGAAATAACACCATATATAAAGTCCAGCACATAACACTTCACCAATGGAGGCTTGACGAGGAACAGATATGCAATGCGTTACCCCTTTTTTGTAGAGCGACTGTTTTCGAGACTTGAACTTGTGACCTCGAGTCAATGAGCTTTCATGATGAAATTGTGCAATCTTACAAAATCGTCCAGTGTGAGCTCTTCTGGTCTTGACTGATTCATCAATGGAAACAAACATCAAAATCGGTCATGTCAGACTAGAAAATTATTTTCAGTTTTTGTTTATCAGTTTTCAGTTTTTACTCGAAGTAGGACCAAGTAGAAAACAAAAATAGACATAAAGTTATTTTTAGTACCTAATTTCTAGTTTATCAAAAACCAAAAGCTACATATAGAAAACGATACCAAACAAACCTTTATTTTTTTTTTCTTACTAGTAGTTCCTTTGACATGACAGCAGGTCCTCTATGCTCGAGAGGTCTCAAACCCAGCGACCGCTCTATGTAAATAACATAATTCTAGCTTAAGGTATGAAGGGCGCTTCCGAGTATCATGCTTCAAACCAGCGAACATTTGTGTAATGAAATATATTGTAGTATAAAAGCATTCATGAACCTTCACCTAACAACTCATGTCTAGAGATCGTTCATTTTGAGAAATGGTTATTGATACTTACCCAAATTAGGTATATAGGCCTAAAGTAATAGGGTAGCCTAATAAGAAGTAGAGTAGACACGACCCGAAACGGGGGCAAACTCCATAACCTCTATATATATACAGGTAGGGACTAGGGAGTTGTATTGGAATCAAGCAATGAAATATATCATTTTTATTCTCTCTTTCCTTATTCTTTAATTTCCGAAGTTCACTGCTTTGATTTAGTTCTCAATCCATTTCAAATTCAGTTCATATCAGATAAAGTGGGGTGTCACGGACATTGCTCCATGGTTTGCTGCGATGTGTATAATTGCAACGAAAGGTCTAAAACAGAAGGTGATTATCATGCTTCAAACCTAATACATAATTTATGCGAGAGGACACATTATAGTAAAAAGAACATTCACGGGTCTTCACCAAACAACTTAAAATTTAAACACGTGCTTACGGTGGGTGAAAGACCGATGCTATCAAGAGCAGCTTCAATATCGGGGGGCATGCAAATGTGCTGAAGGGTCTTCCTCAACATCTTGCGTTTTCCATTGAATGCGGCATTCACCTAACACCATATGCACAAGCTCGGTATTCAAATGAATAATAAAGGCCGTTATGTAATATAACATTGATTATGATAATGAAATTTAAGCTAGCAATTACGCAATTGGCAGTAATATGAGGGGTGATTCTGGAAAGGCTTCTAAAATGAATTTGCACGGGACTTTATTTACTAAAACATACTAACTAAAGGCCCATAAAGTGTTTGGTTTTGAGAAAATAAAGATCATATTTAGGAAATACGGGTCTGTCTAGTATCGTTTTCTATTTGCATATTATTGTTTTTTAGAAACTAAAAACCACATTTTAGAAATCATTTTTTCTAATTTCTAGTTTCTTGTTTTCGGTTTTTCTTTGTTTGAACGAAAATCAAAAATAGGAAAATCAAAAACCGAAAAAAAGATTTCTAAAACCTAGTTTTTTAGTTTCTCAATAACCAAACAGAACCAAACTCTTATGATCTTTGGTTTCTTGTTTCAGTCACCCCCCCCCCCCCCCCCCCCCCCCCCCCCCTCTTCTGATTTGAGTAAAAACTGAAAAGAAGAAAGAGCAAAAACCAGAAAAAAGAAACCAAAAATCAAATGAAAAGCGTCTCCAAAACTTGGTATTTGGTTTCTCAAATCCAAAAACTGCAAATAGAAAATGATATCAAACAATCTCGTAACATGTTTACATGCTAAAACTACTAAAAGGGCATTGAGATTAGTAACTATAAAGACATTAAATTGATTCCGATTTTCGCAAATCAATAAAATATGATTACAAAAACGAAATAAAAGATCACCATGGAAAAGAAGCTTTTAATAGAAGAGACAGAAGGATAGTCCAGAGGTGGCTTTAGTCTGAATGTAACAACAGCTGCATCCACCTGCCAAATTCACCATAAAAGGCTCAGCTGCTTCATGGGGTAATCAGTAAGGTTTCTTCGTTGTATTTCGATTTTAATTTATGAATTTTAACATCTAGAAGTATAAAATTTAAGAACTATATTTTCTAAACGTTATTATAGTATAGTTCAAATCAGTGAAATGTTTTCCGAACTTACTTAAATTTTACTTAATTATTTAGGGGCGGTGGAGTAATGTTTTAGCTAGAATAGAAAATATTTTTCATTTTTCATTTCCAATTTTTCTTTTAATCCCCTGTTTTTCATTTCTATTTGGCATTGGATCCGCATAGCAGTGGAAAACCATAAATAGTTTCCCAACATAAAAAACTAGAAAATGCGTTAAAGTAATCTCAATTTTCCAATTTTTTGAAAATTGAAAGTTATACGCATAAGTAATACTTGTAAATCAGAAAACTCGATAATCCAATCTGAACTGATTGAAACAACTAGAATAACTTATTTGAAAAAATGATTGGATCGAGTATATTTGATCGAAGAAAATTAGATACCAGTTCGGGTACAAATATCATTTTGGAATACACAATTTTAAAGTGCGAACTGTTTACTCATAGTGCTCAGCAAGGGCATGAGAGAGTGAGATAAACAAAAAGAGAAGAATGGAGTGAAGAAAGAAGTAAACTAAAAAAAGACAGAACGGGGAGAAAGAAACCTGAGTAGAACACAGCCAAACTGGAAAACATGGAGGTGCAAAAATTTAGAAACAATCTAAAATCATTTTCCAAATTTTCCAAAAGAATAACGATAATCGGAAAACTGTTTTTCAACTCTCCAATTGGTAAACTCGACTTTTTAACAACTTCTCCAAATGTTCTAGGAAAATTTTGCGAGAGTTATCATTGATGTCTGGAATTTGTATAAGATTCGCATTTGTCCACTTGAGGTTGAGGTAAGAATATGAGAATGAGGGCGTCGAAAAGAAGACACATTCCTCTTCTCTTGAGAAGAGGTCAACTTTACATTCTTAGACGACTGACATTTTCTCTTTACGTTCTTGTTGCTACTCATTTTTGTAAGAAAACAATAGAAGTAGGATAAAAGAAAGCTCTTATATTTTGGTCAAACACCTTTGAAAACTCAAAAAAGTACTTTTCTCAGTGAGAAAAACACTTTCCTGCTCGAATAAATGCGTGGCCAAACAAACAGTAAGATTACAAAACTAATCACTTACATTAGGCTGGGGAAAGAAGTTAGCCCTTGGGACCTGAAAATTGTATTGAGGATCTGGAAGAAAGCAACATGGAATTAACAAACATCCCCAGTTAAAGATTAGCCAAGAAATTACTTAAACATGGCGGATAAAAAGTTTAATGTCGGAAATTGGAGAAAGAAGAAGAGTACCAGAATAAAAATTTACAAAGATATTTATGGGACGATACTCGGATGATCTGAGAGATGAATCTACCAAACGCATTGCTGTCTCATCCTGCAAGTGCATTATCATCAGATGACCTGAGATCATGAAATTGATTTTCTAAACCAGACACATGGACGTATTAAAGAAAAATATACTTAGTTAAGAATCTTTCGAGGGTAAATATTTTCCGGAAGAAAAATGTCTTCTTTATCTAGACGGAGCCCTATTGTGCAGACAAATTGTTCTGTCGGTAAACTCTTTAGGTATACCGAATCTTATTTGTCATACTCGGAAGCAGAAAAATAGTAGGCCCCAAAAGTATGAAACACACATGCTATTGCTATCTCTACTAGGTTTCAGGCACTTAAAACATCATTGATCTGATGGATCCAACAGCGTGAATGAATGAAGCCGCAGAGACGAGTACCGACCTGAAGCAATAGAACAACTTCTGAGAAGATGTCGCCCATTGGAAGAAGTTGCTTCACAACATCTTTACTTATGTTAAATGGTATATTTGCCACAACCTGTCTAAGAGAACTGTTAACAATATGGCCAAGTAATACCATGCACCAAGCCTCAATGTTTTTTCTTCTTTTTCTTTTTTTTTTTTTGGTGGATCGAAGTAGCAAGCCTCACGCTGCGGATGAAGCCTTGTTCCAGAAGCAATTATTCAGATTTTGTAACACGGAAATGAAAACAGTGGAATTTGGGAGAAATTTGCAGCTGTTTTATGCATAGTTGCACGAAGTGGAAATGGGAGCGGGCAAGCATAGAAGTTTCTAAAGTTAGGCGCATTGAGGGAGTGTTCCTATTACTATATATTAGGTATAGAAGAACAATTAATGAAAGGTCATAAATTGAACTATTAAAGGGTAAACATATCAAACAAAGTAAATGCTAAGCAATAACCACGAAAATTTAATATTCTAGTGAATAAAATCAAGAAAGTTTACTCCAACATATCTACACAATTAATGCTCAAAAACATACCCGCACAATTCAAGTATTCTTTGAATCAAGTGATATAAGCCAAAAAAAAAAAGGCAAAAAAACAAATAGGAGCTTGATGTGCGTTTGAGACGCAAATAAATCATTTGATAAGTATTTCCTTATCAAAATGATTCAACAGTGGTTCGATTCATGTTTCCGTTGAGTTTGATGAGCGTTTGAGACGCAAATTTCACTTCAAAAGGCCGAAATGCATTCCTGAGTATGAAACGTTAACATTGGTACTTTAGGAGCTTCTTGCAACCTTGGTTTTAAGCACTAGGAGGATGTCAGGGAGAGTAGAGATATGCCTTAGGAAGGATAATTATACTATTTGACACCTATGTCACTCAAACTCGGGTACAAGAATTGGAAAACTCAGTACGCGCCTAGAGGTCATATTGAATCACATTCTTAAGATTTTTCTAAGGTTGAGGTGTCCAAGTGTCATATACCAAATACCCTTATCTGACGCTTGTACTTTAGGAATGAACAAGAATCGAAGCATCTATGTTTGACGCTACATACACTATTGTGATCCATAAAAAAATAGAGATCTTACTTTTGCACATCTTGCTTCTGCACCCAACAATTTCTTGCTCTCTAATAGTGAGAGCATATGGGAGCGAATATGACATTTTGTGAAGTCCTCCTCCAAAACCTACAAAATGGAAATGGAGAAAGAGTGAAAACCGCCATAATTATAGTAAATGTCTAGGTTGCATAAGCGGGCATGGACACACTGGTTACCAACAAAAAACGATATGTTGCATGCAAACCCCAAGGATGGGCAGGACTGGTTAAAAGCTCAAGTAATCTAAGACATCGCTTAGGGCCCCCAATTTGTTAAGGGGGCCCTTTTGAAAATTAATTATATTATGAGTTGCTTCTACTGCATATCATGTAAAGTGGATTACTTAATATGTGTTAAAATTGACCTGGACTCATTCATTACCAAAAATGGGTCTGCTAATCAAGCTTACAATCAGGCCCCGAAAATCTAGAGACCAATCCTCAAGTTGGCTCAAGTGACAAGGCACAAGACAAGTGGAAGCGCCGAAAAAATATTTGGGGTTAGAATCCTATGAATGAATGCTAACCATTTCTTGAATCACCCAACACCAGTTGGGTCTGTGGACCCTATCTTACCATAGTGCACAGAAACTTTCAAGTAAACAGTACGGTCAGCTTGAGGATTAGCTGTGGTGCGCATAAGCTAGTTCAGACACCCTAGTTACCAAAAAAAAAAAAAAGAGATAAGTTTAATGAAAGCAAGAAATCAAGCCAATAACAATCTACCATTAGGCGATCCGAGCTTGCAAATCGTTCTTTGACAAGAACAGCCATGTGTCTATCCTGCACATACCCAAATCGGAATGCAAAAACTTAATTTGGATGAAGCACTCCTGTCAAGAGCAGAAACTTACATAAATATGATATCAAAACACAAAATTACAGCCCAGAAATTGGGGAAATAATTTACAAAATCATGTTATAAAAGTAATCAACTACTTGACAGTCTCATTATTTCCTTGATTAGAAATCCCATTTCACATATGACATCCATACCCATCCACCCCCAAGTTTAATGTGAAATCCTCAATACTTCCCCCATATGTGAGTCACTTCGAAATTTATCACTCTTTCAGACTCTCAATTCATGTCATGAGATCATCAATCATGTAGATTTCCTACCCACAGTGGAGGATAACAAGAGCAAAGACTGCCAATTGGAGCCCGAAATCTCCAACTTGGTCCAATATTGTGTAAAACTTCATCGGGTTTAAACCCTTGTGAAATTCCATTACCTAGCTCATGAAGATGGCATATGAGGTCCACTTATAACTCCATACAAGGTGTCATTCTTAAACCAAATCACGACTCTAATGTGGGACATTGTTACCAAATTTACACGTGAGATCCTCAGTAAGATGACTATGAAAAAGCATATAATTCACAACATGTGGATCGAGATGAAGGCATACAAAGACGAACCTTTTCAATAGCTAGAACAGTAGCACCAGCATTGATGAGAACATTCGTCAATGACCCGGTACCCGGCCCAATCTCAAGCACAATATCTCCCTCTTTAACACCAGCAACAGCCACCAGTTGCTCGTTGATGGCAGAGTTCAACATATAATGCTGCAAACAAGCACCCTTTCTAAATGTTCAACGAAATGCCCCAGAGAGTAGCAGGACAAACCGAAAGGCGCTTTCTATGAAAATTCAATTCTCCAACAACATTAAAGCATATGCGTCATCAAAGGTGTGAAGCATATCGAACCTATCTAAATCTATAAAATTAACTAATTAGGGGAGGGATGTCTTCACCATGCTAGTGTACTCAAGTGACGTGAGATTCCAGTGTCCCTTACCCATAGCATAGACCATGACAAACATCGTTATCAAGGGCTTCAACGCCGTATATTAGCCCAGCGGACATCTCTATCATAAGTCCAACCATAGTAGCAGGATCCTCTATGATTTGGACTCCAATACACAACTTTACGCACAACATGAAGCAAACCAAACCGCTGTAAATTATTTGCCTTAGAGGCTCAAACTTCTATCAAGTCTAGCTCAAACATCGTACATTAAGCCTAGCTCTATTACTAGATCAAATAATATCAGACCTAACTCCACTTAAGAAACCAACAGGGTTAGCCGATATTTTAGAGGCCTAAAGCAAGTCTTGATCAATAGATCCTTTTTTGGGAACGAAGCTTCTTTGTAAATTTAAGCACACCTTGAAACATTCATTTTTTATTGTAATATCAACTAATATTTGTCCTTTATTTCTGACTTACATATATTTTCACATACAGGTCATTATTTCCTTAATTACAATTGATGATGTGCAGCACAACAAACACATAATTTCATTAATTTGTAAATGCAAAAGAGCCCTTCACAAATAATGCGCTCCAAATCAACTGTTTGAATTGCTTCAGGTCCTGACTGGTCGTAACTACTTTAATATCAAGAGTTTTACCCCTGTTTTGCAACATAACTGAGGAGATAATGGGGTAAACCCTTATACACTATTTGTCAGCTTATTTTAAAAGTTCTTGGATAATTTGATTCTTATTTTAACAATAACTCTCTTTACCCTCTTCGCCATTGCTCCTGTATATCAAACATATTCAAACAAGAATAGAATAACCATTTACCCTCCCCTATTTACCCTCTATATTCTACTCCACCCAATTGTCAAAACAGGGTTTAAGGATTTATTAGCTGAGCAGTGTAAACCAACAACAACAACAACAACGGTCAACAACCCAATACCTCTAAGAGGCTCTCCCCCAGTGCAGCGTTGGGGAGTGATATGTACGCAGATTTACCCCTATAGGGTTTGCTACCTTGAAGCGAGGTTGTTTCCAAAACTGTAAACCAAAAATTCTAAAAGAGAAATATTTTTAGGTCTTGTTTGGTCGTTAGGAATTGGAATTCATGGAAAGTGGATATTTGTCCTATTATTTGTTACCGGAAAATTGGCAAGCCTGAAAATGGAAATTCCTCGACAATTTTCAATTCCTTTATAACGTAAAAAATAACTTACCTAGCTTCCCAAATAAGTTCCAATTATTTTGTTCTTTGTTAAGAAATCAACTTTCCTAAAAGCTTAAGCTCATAGGTAAAGACCTAGAATTAGTTTTATACTCCAATGTGTCCCCTCACGCAAATGCCCTTTGAGCTTGAAGCATGGATATTGCACAAGCCCACCTCATACCTTGTGCTTAAATTATTTTAATATCAAAATGGTGGTCAGTGAGATTCAAACCCGCGACCTCTTAGTCAACAAGACTTTGATACCATGTCAAGGAACCAACTTTTCCAAGAGCTTAAGCTAATGGATAAAGGTCCAGGATCAGTTTTATACTCAAACATACATAACTCCCTCAGAAAGTTCTATTTCTCGTAGTGATAACCAAACAATCTGTAGACCTTACTACATGAGTCGAATTGAAGAGAGAGAAAATCAGGACGCCCACCTGGCCGAGGGATTTTCTGGGGAAACGGCGGCGGGAATTGAGGGCTTTGAGGGTGGAGTGATAGTCATCTGGGGTTCCGCCATGGCTGCAAATCTGAAGCTTTTTGCTTCGAATTAGGGTTTTGGGGGTGGATTGAAATGGAAATGGAAAGTAAAATTCATCAGAGTTTGAAAGTATTGGGGTAGTTGGGATGAACTGAAGAGATCGTAGTAGAAACGGCATTATCTCAACCCACCAAGGAACTTGCTTGAGAGAGAGAATACTATGAAGGGTAATTTATTGTAAAAGGTGATGTTACTTTGTGTGTTGTATCAATTTAATTCTTATACTTTTAATTATATCAATTTAATTTATTTATAATTGATATCTATCAATTTAGTTTCTGAAATAAAATTTATATTAAGTTTTTAATAAAATTTTTAATGGTTCGGCCATAAGTTACGTTAAATTAAGTCAAATGGTAGATTTTCAGTAAATTACTTACATTTAACATAATTGTGCCACAAAAAATTACATCAATAACTTAAGTTGAATTTAAGTGAAGGACTAAATTGACACAATTAAAAATATAAGGACTAAATTGACTAAATTAACCAAAGAGGGCACCAACACGCCGTCACCGGATCCCATTAGAACTCCGAAGCTAAGCGTGCTTGGGAGAGAGTAGTAGCAGTATGGGTGACCTCCTGGAAAGTCCTCACCCTCAGGTTGGGTGCGTAGGGAAACAACCTCTCTTCAGGTTAACACCCTGAAGGGGGAAGGCTGCGTACATCAGCGCCTCCTAGACCCTGTATAGGCGGGAACCCTTGAGGTACTGGGTATGTTCCTTTTATGTTCCTACACAAAGTATTGGGATCTTTATGTAAATAACCCTGTTATGAAATATGGAGCTTTAACCTTTATTTGTTTATGGACTAAATTATATATTAGTATCTTAAATTTGGTGTATTAATTTAAAAAATTATAGATTCATTATTTATCGTCTAGGTATTTTGAAATTACTTTAATAGGTCTTTATTGGAAAATGCTCAAGTGCAACATAATTCTAACAATGTATTAATATATTCGTTAGATTTAATGATTTTTTTACCAAAAACTACCGATTTGGCATATGATTTCAGTAATATATAGGTAATATGTATCCAAATTCAGTGAAATCTTAATTGTAATTAGTTGAATTTTTCACGAAAACACTAATGTGTCATATATATATTACTGTAATAATGCATCACATTAATTCCGATGTTGAGTATCTAAGTGATGAAAATTTCAAATGTTAGGGTGTTTTATTGTTTATATTGAAATATAAAGATACTAAGGTGATAAATGGTCAAACCCTAAAATACCAAAGTGATAACTTTGCATTAGTTTATTAGTTCAAAAACTTTATAAGAAATAATTTTTTAGTCTAAAAATTGACATGTATCTAATAAAATAGTCCCAACAACCGTTTGAAAAGGTTAACATGTTATTTGTTGGTAACCTCGGCTATTCTCCTAATTCCACAGGCAAATTCCAATGTTGTGACATTTCTAATTAAGAAAAGTTAGATAGAAGAAATATTTTACACCCTAATAAACTACGATTTTGACTAATTTATCAAACACATGTAATTTTTGGGCTAAAAAATTATTTCATAAAGTTTGTGAACTAAAAAGTTAATAAATCAAACATCAAGGTACTAGTATGTAATTTACCCTTTGTTTTTATTTGTGTCTAATGATAAATATTAAATTAATTATTCATTTATAAATTGATAGCTTTTTTACTGTATTATTTAGTATAATTATTTAGATATTATAATGTTGTTTCTTTCTTCTTTTTTTTATCATTATAAAAACCAGCATCGAATATAAACTAAAAAAAACATTATCCACCAGAAAGGAAAAGTCGAGCTCCCTAGGTTGGGGAAGAATAGCCATGAATGGGAGCACGTGTCCAATTAGTACTTTAAACTTCATTGGTCACCAAAATAAGCGATCATATTACATATTCTATGAATCTTTTTAAACAAAATATTAGAAAACCCGATTAAACCAAAGAAACATCCTTAATAAGAGTTTCAATCGTCCAAGGATTGAGGTCAAAATGCCACTAGAGAGCTTAGATATCTACTTTCTCGTCACAGTCTAGGATTTCCGAGCTCTGCTTGAGTTTAAAAACAAGAAGAAACCCTGCTCCAACACTTGAACTACAGATGCAAAGGCTTGAAGAAATCAGAAATGGCATGTAATGAGAGAGCTCAAATCATATAATTAAAGTATATACGTTAAATTCTATAAAATGATAAGAAAGCATGAGTTCAAGATTCAGATGACTACGGTGTTTCATATTAATATGGTAACAACGTTGAATATTTTATCACATTAATAAAAAATAATTAGGTCGAGCCCATTGAGTGTTTATTTATTGTTTACTATATACAAGTTTAGGGTCTATTTGATTTTATTTTGTATTTTTGTGTTATGAAAAATCCAATACCGTGTACATTTTTTAGTGCTTTTTCTTCGTATTTTTATTTTATTATTCTTATATATCAGTTCTTCTCTTTATAATATGAAGTTATTATTAGGATAAAAATTATTGGTACCACAGTAACGATGACTTACAACAACACGAGTTATAAAATTATCTTGAGAACTACAATCTTGCTCTGACAATATCAATTTTTTCATGATAACAACAACAACAACAATCGATCCAGTGCCTCAAGGGCTCCTGCATGGGGGGGTAGCCTTACCCCTTCAAGGTGCTACCTTTAAAGAAATGCTATATCCGAAGACCCCGACCTAAGAAGCATACAAGCATATATCTTAAAGCATGAGTCATGAAGTATGAAGCATGGAGTATGGAGTATGAAGCAGCAATATGTCACAGAGAGAGCATGGAGTATGGAGTATGAAGCAGCAATATGTCACAGAGAGAGCATGGAGCATGGAGCAGCATAGGCCATAAAACAACTCACAGACATATCCAGTGAATCACACAGGCGGACATAAGCCTAGAGGCACTAGTACAAGCTAAAATCTGTTCCTTAATTCTAAACTACCACATCAGCTACTCCTGTACTAGCCCTCCACTGAGCTCTATCTAAGGCAATCTCCTCATGTAAGTTTAGGAGGATGAGGTTGTTTCGGATCATCTCCATCTCCTCCTTATCGTAGCATGGTGTTATTCGTATTTCCTAATGGTGGCAATGGTTGGTCTGTTACATATAATTGTAGATCATTTAAGTAATTAGTTTGTTAGTAGGGATAAAACATTAATAGTTGAGTTGATTAAGTTGGTTAGGGACATTCTTGTGATGAGTTACAAAGTAACTCTTTAAAAGAAAATTCAATGAGTGAAAAAGTGAAAAGGGAAATTTACATGATAACCCCTTTGAAACAATGTGATGGCTAATCAAGAACTTTAAAGTCCTAGAAGTTAGCAAAAATTAATCCAATGAAGATTGCACGTGTATTATAATCACTTTTTGAATTCAAATTTTGAAAATTTGCTTGTCTCCTTGATGTCTGGATTAATTATAGCTAATGTTGATGATTATCTAATTATTTATTTACCCTCGTTTTAATCTTAAATTAAGTAATTGTTCGTGTTTTGCACTCGATTTGATGACTTGATTAAATCATTTTTCTTTCTTTATAACAATACGGAAGCTAAATGTTGGCTGCACAACAGCAAACTCTTTGTAAATCTGTCACAATCTTAGGATTGAGACGGAGAAGAGAGGTTGAGAGTTTAGATGAGGGAGGGGAAATAGAGAATTGGAGATGAGAGAAAGAGAAGATATTTCATTAATTGTTGGTTGAATGCCGTTACAGGATATTACAATACGTCTTTTTATAGTAAAAACTAACTACGCACACGGGATGAACTAACTAAGCACATGTTCCAAGGCTCCTAACAAACTGAAAAGTAAGCTTACATAACATGATATAGGCTGTGACAGCGTCGTTGGGGTACCGAGGACGCGAGCCTGGCTGTGATCTAGGACGGTGACGAGCACTATTTGTGCCCTGCCTTTGACCTGACTGGGTTGCTAACAGTGTACGCTACCCTACTGCTGTGACAACTGCCTACAACACTAAAACCTGTGACAGCCAGCTAGTGTTACCATGACACACGACACCCTCAACAACCTTGACATGCTGTTGCGCTACTCCTAATAGGTCACGAGCCCATGTTCGTGACAAAATTCCCATTAAACCCCTTTACCTAGATGACGAAGGTAGGATTCAATCTCAGACCATGGACATTATCTCCTCAAGACTTTATCAACTAAGCAAGTTGACACCTTCAATTTTCGGTCGTTCTATTTCTAAACTTGCTGTCTGGCAGTTCCTTCCTTTGATTGAAATTTTTGATATTTTACATTATGATGCATTAAAAAGATGTTTATCAAGAAAGGGTTTGTAATGCAGTTTTTAACCGTTATTTAGAAAAATTACGTAATTTTCAAATAGGATGAATGATTATATATATTCACATAGGTCTAAGGTTTCTCGATAAGCAATGTTGTGTCATAGTCGCTGGTAACGAGTTTTGCAAGGTGGGGTGAGGGTTAAGTTCTAGGAGTGTCAATAGATATAAAATGTAGGTGCTAACAGTAGTTGTGGTGCTTGACTGTAGTGGTGGTGTTTGATTCATATATCTCACTGAAGGTCTTACACTTCCCCTAACCTGTCATATAATTCATCTATATAAAGGTGTCATTTAACTCAGCTAGTAAAGTCTATAGAAGATGTTATCTAAACTTCGGATTGAATCCTTCCTTTATCACGGGGAGAGAGAAACTAAGGGAATTTGGGAAGTGTTTTCCCTTTGTGCAACACATGTTGCTGCCCTAGCATATGTGAAAAAATCCGATCTAACCAACCAAACCCGACAACATTTTTTTATGCCATTTCGGCAAACTTTTGCTAATCTAAATCCTCTCATACATGGTTTAAACAAAGCGAGGATATATATAATCAATAGAGTTTACATCATGTACTAAACATTGGTCTAACAGCAGATATATCAAAGATGGCTCAACACCCTTATGCCCCAACGGTTGAAGATGCTTTGGTCTAAACTCGGGATTCCAAGTGCAAGGCACCTTCCCCACTCTTACCACCTATATTTAAAGTTAGCCTGTGAAATATAAAAAAAGAGAAAGTATATTATTGAATGAATATGAAGTCATACAAGGAAGCCTACATATAGCAAAGCACATAAGAGCAAATTACACTGAAGCCTTTATAGTTATCATAACTCTTGGGGTCCAGGAAAAATTACACGAGAAACCATGGTTCTCATAATACTAGTAGTGTGCTCTAATACATTCAACTCCATCTAAGGTTATTTTTACAGTAAAATTTAGGTCAATAAGATCATATTTAATCGTCTTTATTTAAATTTTTTTTTTTTTTTAACTTACCTAACAAATATAGATGAAGGTGTGATAGGACACGTGGCAAGCAAAGGGTGTCGGTGAAGGGTCCTGATTAGGGGGTCCCCACCTCACGTGTTGGACTGACGTCCACGTCATCCCTTTTTTGCAAACTTTCAAATTTATGCGGACCCCATCTCAACGGTCAAGTTATCTTCATCTCCACATTCAGTCACGTCCGTCCGATCTACACACTATTATTACTATTTTTTTTTTCTATTTGAGTAAACAAAATTAATTATTATATTTTGAGTTTTTAAGGTGCTAAGGTATAAACAATTTAGCGTAAATTATATATTAGTACTCTGACATTTGATGTACTAATTTTTTAGTTCAAAATTTTTGTGAAATAACTTATTTATAAGTTTTAGTGTAATTATTTTTAGTCCAATTTAAGGCGTATAACATCAATATTTTGATGGAAAGCCGACGAGCAAAGTTAATGAAATTCAAGAAAAATACTAAATTGAAAAATGATGGCGTTTTAAATAAGGGTATAAACATCTTTTGTTTTTCTGACAATTTGTTTTGCCTAAAATTGGACTAAAAAATAATTACACTAAAATCCGTGGAACAATAAATTATTCCATAAAGTTTATGGATTAAAAAATTATTACACAAAATCTTAGAATACTAATATATAATTCATCCAACAATCTATGAACTCTTATGCATTCTTTTAAATTTTTGATACTATATTAATGTTCTATTAAATAAAAAATTACCAATTTGAGTTTTAACAACTTCATTCTAAATGTTTTATATTTCGAGCATGAGAAGAGAGTCTATATATAATTCAACTTTATCAATTAGTTTAAATTTCATAACGACTAATTTCTTAACATTTGGGACAATTGACATGTGTGGACCAACCGACATATATTTTAATAAGTTTTTAGATTTTTTAATAATATATAATAAAATAAGTTAAAATAACCAATATGAGTGTACAAGTAATACATGTAAACCAGGAAATTTAATAATCCGATCCAAACAATTAGGATAACATATACGAAAAAGGCAGATTTGAGTGTATCCGACTCAAAAAAATTTAAATATCAAATCGGTTATAAATACAACTTTGAAATACACAATTTTCAATTACACACAATCCATTTATGAAACTTGATGGCAAGGGCATTTAGGGAGCATTGGTGTAAAAAGAAAAATAAGGTTCGAATGAAGAAAAAAAATGAAACTGAAAATAAGAAAAATTACGGAAAAAAATGTGAAAACAAGAAAGAGGAAAATTTTATAAAACAATTTCAAATTGTTTTCTAAATTTGTCACAATGCAAGAAAAAACTAAAAGTTATTTTTCAGTTCTCCAATTACAAAACCGAGTTTTTAAACAATTTTATAAGTTTTCCAAAAAAAATTTAAAAATTCTTTATTTTCAAACAAACCCTTGTTATTTGAGTTAATTATTAGGGTTTCATTTGCTTGGGCCTCTCCTGCAGAAAGAACGTATTTTTAAATTAATTATATTATGAGTTTGTTTATATATTTACTATTGATAGATAGATGGATTAACAGTTATGTATAATATATAAAGTATTTACGTATTAGTTGACATTATTAATGTGTTGGATTCCTTCGTTATGAAAAGAACCCTTAAAACTAAAGCTTATATCATAAAGGTATTTTTTTTTACTAAAAATCACATAAATTTTAAGTATAGTTATGAAAAATACTTAAATTTTCTAATTTCTTAATATCGCACATGAACTTTTCAAAAATTTTCAATGTCATGTGATGCCGTTAACATCCATTAGTTTTGTTGACGTGACATTTAAAAAATATGTTTTTAAAATATAAAAATTAATTTTAAATATTTAAAAATTTGTTAGATATTTAAATATTTATAAATTACTTTAAATGTAAATTCAAAAATTTTTAATTATTTTAAGTCACGGCAACACAAATTAACGGATATTAATCACATTAATATTAAGATATGACATTAAAAATTTTTAAAAAGTTAAGTTATGATATTAAAAATTTACTAAAATGTAGCACTTGCCCTTTGATAAAAAAGACAATCAAAAATAAAAAAAAAGTTAGATTATTTTGTTTTGCATTTAAAATTTGATGATTTTACCTAAAAAAATTCTATTATAAAATCAAAATACCAAGAAAATGTAGTTATTTACACCATTAATCCCTTATCTTTTTAAATTTGTTCAAATTAGTTTCTCATCTTTTATTTTATTCAAATTGGTCCCTCATCTTTATAATTTTGTTCAAATTGGTCCCTTAACTTTTTAAGTTTGTTTAAATTAGTAATTTTTTTTTTGTTATTTGAAATGGTCCCTTATATTTTGTTTGATAATGTTTTGTTTCATAACAAAATTAGCTCCCCATATTATGATTAAAATTAGATAAAAATTTAAAAAAATAAAAATTTAATTTTATTATAAAATAAAATATGAGGGACTATTTTTAATAAAAAAAAAAGATGAAAAACAATTTTCTATAAATTTCAAAAAATAAAAGACCAATCTAAATAAAATAAAAAATAACTTAAGGGATCACAACATGTAAATAACTATATTTTAGAGCGAGAGTCACAAGACACTCACAAACTTTCCATGGGAGGGAAAAATTTGAAGGAAAGTTTCGATTTTTTCCACTTTTAAATCTTGAATGTGATTGTTTGTCATTATCTCCTTTCAAAATCTCTCTCTCAAAACTCAAATCTTTACAACTTTCCCTGCAAAATCCCCTGTTTCTCTCACTTCTTCTTCCTTTTCATCTTATGCTTAATAATTTCAAATTTTCTTCCCGTTTCTTTCAAATTTTCAAATTCACTTGACCGTTTCTTGCCTGATTCCGTACTATCTGCTAATTTAGTCTTCTGGGTGTGTCTGATTCTGTGAAATTGGTTCTGGGTCTCCATAGAAATTGATAAAAGCTCTAGTTTTTTCTGGAACTTTCTAGAGAGAGAAGGAGAAGAGAGAGAAAGCGAGAGAGAGAAGTTTGAGGATGAAGTTAGAGATGGGGTTGCTTGCTTTGCAGTAGGAAAAAACGCACAAGCTTGCTGTTTTTTTATTCTTAAAGGTTGAGTCTTCATCTTCAATTTTTATACTTTTGATCCTTTGGCCAAAAATTCCGGGTTTGTTTCTTTTTGTCGAGGATAACACATACGAGTGTAGTATAAAAATCCCACATTGGAGCTAGAGAATGAAGAAATCAGTATACAAGTCTAATAAATTACTCTATCTATTATCAACGCCTCACTTGGACTTACATTTGAATCTCGGGTATGTGTGGGTCGGGCCTAAAAAGGCCATATGAAATATAACACTTGTGAATTTTTATAAATTTGTTCAAATTAATCTGTTTTTTTTTTTTTTTTTTTTTTTAAATGGCCCACCATGATTATAAATCTATTTAAATTGATCAGAGTGCCCCGTGATTTACTTTAGGGAAACTGTTAGTATTAGTCACAAGATTAGCAACAATTTTATCGTAAAATAAAACACTCAATCTTAATATAAAAATACGAAAGATCAATTTGAGCAAATTTACGGAACTATTTTCCGGAAAAGGAAAAAAAAAAGTTGAAGTACTGATTTTATCAAGCCAAAAGTCTCTTATTTTATTTGGATTTTGATGCTTTTTTCTTTGCTTTATGGTTAGATTTTACTTCAATAATGCTTATTTTTCACTCAGAACACTTTAAATTTGTGAAATTTGTTCAATGAATCTTCTGATTGTTCTTGTTTTCTGTGTTTAGCTCGCTGAAACAGCAAAGATTGAGCAAGAAAATTGGATGCAGGGAGAGTAAAAGAAAAAGGGTGTTTAATTTCAGGTATATATTGATATGTATTTGTTAAATTTCGCTCGTGAAACACACATGAGATTTACATATAAGCTCCTGTGGGTTCCATTTTAAAACCAATCGGCAATAGACGGAGCAACCTGCTAGATTTATATGTTGGTCCCTTCTTTTTTGCAACTCCTACATGAGATTTACATTTAACTCATATGTTGAGTTCTTACTCTTAACAAATTCGTCTTTTTTATATTTTTCTTGAGGATTTTAAGTGGGGTTGGTCCAAAATTCTTGTACACTCTATAACAGTGAAAGAGACCTTCTAACTTGTCTTCAAAGCAAAGAGTTTATCTCCCAAGAAATGGCTGGTTGCAAAACTGAGTGGAATTTGGCTTCTATTTTGTCTGTATAAGATTAGATCTAATCCAAATTGGGTTAGGTTTATTATTGTTGGAAAGTATAGTTTAGGTATGATGGTTTCCAATAATGCCCTTATGATTCGATTTTGATAGGTAAGCGAGTTGGAATGAGAGACGTGAATCTAAAACCTTTTGTCTTAAACCGGCGTTGGTAGTTGTTGAATCTCATATTGCTTCGTATGCTAGCATAATTCAGCTTATATGATGAGGGTATTCCTCTTTTGAGGAGTAGGGTATTCGGGTGGAATTAGGTGCAGATATTCTAAAATAGTATCAGAGTTAAGCTTTTTTTATGATATTTAATCCCTTAATATTAGTGTCTTCAGCTATTTGGCATGGTTCACACCGTGCAGTGTGTTACGTATCTCGCATTGGTTTGCTTATGTGATAAGGATATCCCTCTCTTGATATGCTGGTTTTTCAGGTAGAGTGAGTTCAATATTCTTTGAAAATAGTATTTTAACCACTAGATTAAGGCCTCGTTACTCCCTTTGATTCCCAAAATTCCTGCATGCAATATAGTTTAATTGTTAAATTTCACCGGGCTCTACGACCCAACCCATAGAATTTACATTATATGAGGTTCACATATAAGGCCAAGTGAGATTCCATTCTAAAACCAATTGGCATTAAGTCGAATAACTCATTAGATTTATATATTGATCTGTTCTCTGTTATAACTCCGATAAAGGATTCTTATTAAATTCACAGTAGGGTACAGATGTACTTGTGAAATAAGCCCACCCATCTTTTTCATGAACTAAAAAAATCATTAAACAAGTGGTACTCAATTATATATGCAATGATATTTACACAAAGTTGCAATCTTCATGTGCATTGAATGATCATCATTTGAGGATCTCTACTGGTACAAACTTGTGGGGCTCTTGTTATCTGTAAATGGGTTTTCTGTGATCTTAGAAAATTCTAGAACACCAACCCCATTCTCTTATTTTAGTGATGTGTACATAGTTCATTACTTAACCTCAATAATTGCAACTACTCCCATGTATATTGTTCTTTATGCAAAACCCACAAAAAGTTGCTCTTTTTTTTGCAAAACCCGCAAAATTTAAGCCCTTTTCTGATCTGGGTCACTTTCATTGATCCTGAAAACCATTCTTATACTATATCTATCCGTTTAAGTTTTTGGAATAGTTGGCTCCTTAACATGTATCATTAATTTTTGTAATTCAAGTACAAGGTAGGAGGTTGGTTTGTATATTATCCTTGTTTTAACCCCAACTAGCATTCACGTGAGGGACTATTTGAGCCGGTTCCAAAAATAATGCAAAAGAAAAAAAAAATAAAAAAAATAATGCCAAAAAAAAATATTTACCTAACTACTGTTGAACCGCGTTTAGAAAACGCAGCTATATACGATTTAAACCGCATCAAGTAAACTGCGTCTTAAAGACACGGTTTTGTTTTACGTAAACCACGTCTCAAAGGCACGGTTTTATATTAAACAGCGTCGCAAGGGCTCGGTTTTATTTTAAGTAAACCGCGTCGCAAAGACTCGGTTTTATTTTAAGTAATCCGCGTCTTTACGACGCGGTTTTCTGATAAACCGCGTCTTTACTAAGCGGTTTAGATTTAGGTGAACCGCGTCTTTAGAACGCGGTTCACTTAAACGAACCTCCCCATTCTCCCGCTCATGCATTCACGAATCCCCCTCTCCACGGCTCTCAGCGTCTCTCTGCCTCTGTCTCGTTCACCCGCCGCCGGTCACGTCGTTTCGTTCATACGCCGGAGATTTTTCAAGTGATTATTGTTGGAGTTATTTGAACGATCTTCTCCAAGGGCCTTTTTTTGATAACCTCGCCTCATTTCCTACCACCTCTACTTATGATGTTGGAGCTTCATCGGGAGGGACATGGGATCAATGTGACAATCATCGACAGTTTCACAATGTGCCCTTTGAAAATGTTGATGAATAAACTAATTATGAAAATTTAATTTAGATGTCATATTTGTACAGTGTATACATACATTTTATTTGAATGAAAGATATTATTTCACGATTCAAATGTATGATAATTTCTTCTCGTAGACTATTGTTTTGATATTAAGTGATTGTTTGTATTAGTTGCTGCTGTAGAGATACTATAATTGAATGACATCAATGAAAATATTGTTGTAATACAAAATTTTAATGTGATTGACTTTGATTTTGGCTTACTGGCAGGCAATGTATTGCGAGCAAAGTTTCTGAGAGTAAACCGCGTTAATAAAACGCGGTTTACTTTGAGTTAAACCGCGTTTGTAAAACGCAGTTCACTTTGTTAAACCGCGTTTTATAAACGCGGTTCACTTTGAGTTAAACCGTGTTTTGTAGATGCGGTTTATAGAGAATTGAAACGGGTTATTGTGATGCGGTTTATATAGCCGCGTTTTCTAAACGCAGTTCAACAGTAGTTAGGTAAATATTTTTTTTTGGCCATTAATTTTTTTTTTTCTTTTGCATTATTTTCGGAACCGGCTCGGACTATTTAGAGTATAAAATTATTCTTAGATTTTCACTCATTAGCTGAAGCTACATATTTGATCTTTATGTATTTAATATTATTTCTTTTGAGCATCTTTTTGTGGTATCTGGATACTCAAGATTGAAACTTCTGTTTTCTGTTCTGATTAAATTAGAGTTCTTTGATCTTGCTATAACCAAATCTCAATCTGGTTTATCGAAGATTGAAAATTTCTTTCTTTTCTCATTGAAATACAGCTTTTGAGCAAAGTCTGATCAAGCTCAAGTGTACCTGCAAAGACTCCATGGTGGAAGAGAAAGAGCTCGAGCGTGACGAATCAATGGATAATCGAATGGCTGAGGAGCTATTATCCCTTGCCCAGGGTCTAGTTCCCATTGCGCTAGATAATGCGAAACGAGCAAAGGGGTTCCCTGTAAAGTGGAAGATGATCATATTGAAGTTAGATCAAGTCCCTTCGAGGCTATCAGATTTGTCGAGCCACCCTTGCTTCTTCAAGAACACCCTTTGCAAAGAGCAATTGCAGGCTGTTTTGAGAACGCTAAACGAGGCTATCGAGTTAGCAGAGATGTGTGTACAAGAAAAATACGAAGGGAAGCTTAGAATGCAAAACGATCTCGATTCGTTGGTAGCAAAACTGGACTTGAATCTTAAGGATTGTGGGCTTTTGATCAAGACTGGTGTGCTCGGGGAGGCAACGGTAACCTCTACATCGTCAACTGGCTCGTCTGAATCGGAAACTTCTGTAAATTGCAATATAAAAGAATTGCTTGCTCGGCTTCAAATTGGAACCCTGGAGGCGAAACATCGAGCCCTTGATACCCTTGTTCACATCATGAAAGAAGATGAGAAGAATGTGTTGGGTCTTCTAGGAAGAAGCAGTATCGCCGCGTTAGTGCGTCTTTTAACAGTAACATCTCCTAGAATCCGGGAGAAAACCGTTACCATCATATGCGCCATAGTAGAATCCGGGAGTTGCGAGAATTGGCTAGTCTCGGAAGGGGTGCTCCCGCCGTTGATTAGGCTTGTCGAATCTGGGAGCTCACTGGGTAAAGAAAAAGCCACCATCTCTCTCCAAAGGCTTTCGATGTCATCCGAGACATCTCGTGCGATCGTGGGTCATGGTGGGGTCCGCCCGTTGATTGAGATTTGCAAGACTGGTGATTCTATTTCACAGGCCGCAGCTGCAAGTACCTTGAAGAACATATCCTCTGTTCCAGAAACGAGGCAAGTGCTAGCCGAGGAAGGAATTATACGGGTCATGATCGATCTCCTCGATTTTGGGATCTTGCTAGGATCAAGAGAATATGCAGCTGAATGTTTGAAGAATCTCACTACAAGTAATGAGAATCTCAGAAAATCAGTTGTACTAGAAGGCGGGTTAAGAAGCTTATTAGCCTACCTCGATGGACCCTTGCCACAAGAACCTGCAATGGGTGCGTTACGAAACTTGGTGGGTTCAGTCTCAATGGACCAACTCGAGTCACTCGGGTTCCTCCCTCGACTAGTCCATGTTCTAACATCTGGGTCAGTAGGTGCTCAGCAAGTAGCTGCATCAACAATCTGCAAACTAACTGACTCACTAGAGGCCAAGAAAATAGTAGGAGAAGCCGGGTTTATACCATTACTAATCAACATGCTCGAGGCAAAGAACAATGCCGCAAGAGAGGTCTCAGCACAGGCACTCTCCAGCTTGATGACATTGTCACAAAACCGTAGAGAAGTCAAAAAAGACGAAAGAAGCGTGCCAAACTTGGTTCAATTGCTCGATCCCAGCCCTCAAAACGCAGCTAAGAAATACGCGGTGGCATGTCTAGCAACACTAGCATCGAGCAAGAAGTGTAAGAAGCTCATGGTGGCATATGGGGCTATCGGGTATTTGAAGAAGCTTTCGGAAATGGAGGTACCTGGGGCGAAGAAGTTGCTCGACCGCCTGGAACGAGGGCGGCTCCGGAGCTTGTTTAGCAGAAATAGGCCATAAAGTTGCTGCGTCTTAGTGTGTTTTGTAAGGTTTAAGGTGTTCTTTTGAGTATGAAAATGGCTGTTTCATTGCCTTGTATGAAACATGAAGTACTAAAAATTGTATGAAACTAAGGGACGTAATGTGTATCTATGAATTGTGATATGCATGGAGCTGGTCTAATTATGCATGGTGCATTTATTAAAAATTCAATATATTATGTATATTTTCTGTATTTATTATGCAGAAAATGCCTTTTATATATATATATATATATATATATATAAAGGAGCGTCTAGAATGGGAATGGAAGTTCTTTGAGAATATGAGAAAATTAAATCTACACCGTTGGATCTTAAGTAAAATTGATCAGTGGTTCTAAGAGGCTCATCGTATCCGAAGCCCTATCACCACCCAACGGTCATCAACACCGCCACCCACCACTGTCGTCGCCGCCACTCCTCTCCGCCACCCCGGCCACCGCCACCAATCTTAGTTCCCTACGATTGCCACCACCGCCATTGTCGCCACCCGCCCCGCCACCGTTGCCACCGCCCCCGCCACCGCCGCCATCCATCTCTCTCTCTCTCCAGCCCATCTCAAATCCTAATCGTCACCGCCCCGCCTCCCACTGCCACCGCCACCCGCCACCAGCCACGGTGGCGGTGGCAGTGGCAGTGGTGGTGGGAAGTGGCAGCGGTGGCGGTAGGGATTTGAGATGGGATGGAGAGAGAGAGAGATGGGTGGCGGTGTCGGGGAGGAGCGGCGGCGGAGGTGGTTGTGGGTAGTGGTGACCGTAGAGATCTGAGATGGGATGGAGAGAGACGGGTGGTGGTGGCGGTGGCAGTGGCGAGCTGTGGTGGTGGTTGGCGGCGGTGATGAGCATAGAGATCTAAGATTGGTGGCGGTGCTGATGAGCGTAGGGATCTGAGATGGGTGGCGGTGGCGTGAGTGGTAGAGGTGGCGGTGACCGTTGGGTGGTGGCAGGGCTCCAAATACGACGAGCCTCTTAGAACCGTTAATCAATTTTACTTAAGATCAAACAGTGTAGATTTAATTTTGTCATATTCTCACAAAACTTCCATTCTCATTCTAGCCGCTCCCTATGTATGTATGTATGTATGTATGTATGTATGTATAGTTTAAAAACTACTTAATATGATAAAATGCATTGGATCCCTTGCCCTCTTGATTATTGTGGGGTCATTTAGAGCTTGTTTCAGTACTTTTTTTCACTTAATAGTTCTTTAGGATTTATAATTAAAAGGTATTTTTGGAAATATTTTTTTTTCTGTTTTTGATTTTTTAATTTTGGATTTTTACTTATTTCAAGAAAATAGTTTTTTTTTTTTGATCAACGAGAAAAGAGTTATAGAATGATTCTTTGAGTTTGTTCATAATCGTTTTTTATTTGCAGTGTTTAAATATCACTTTAAGTCTTATTTTTTTTATTTTTTATTTCTATTTTGATTTTCATAGCTATTAAAAAAAGGAAAAAGGAAAAAAGGAACATACTCAGTGCCTCAAGGGCTCCCGCCTACGCAGGGTCTGGGGGGTGCTGATGTACGCAGTCTTCCCCCTTCAGGGTGTTAACCTGAAGAGAGGCTGTTTTCCTACGCACCCAACCTGAGGGTGAGGACTTCTTAGGAGGTCACCCATTCTGGCACTACTCTCGTCCAAGCACGCTTAACTTCGAAGTTCTAATGGAATCCGGTGACGGCGTGTTGGTGCCCTCATTGGTTTTCATAGCTATTAAAAGAAAACAAAAAATAATAAAGAAAAAATAAGAAAAATTGGCTACTAAGTAAGTATGGTTTTTCACTTTATTTTCCGAAGCTTGAAAAATTGCAAGCAAGCAGAGAGATCATTGTAAGTCTTAGGTTACCAAGCTTTTTAGTAGAGGTCATAAATGTGCAGTGTCGTGTCATATTTATATCTGTATTATGTAAGAGATTTTAGAAATGGACTCAACCTAAACTTGATCTATCTACTAAATGGGTGGAATGCTTTTAACCTCTACGCGATCTAATTATTGAACATGTAACTCGTGCATTTAATTATATAGGTGATTTTTTATTAAATATTTAGTTTTTTAACTACGAAAATGTTTATAATATATATTTTATGATTGATATTAGTAACAAATATTTGTTATATTTTTAATTGTTAAAATAAACTATTAATTAATGTTATTGATTATAGTTCACTTTATCTTAATTTTTAAAATATATATATATATATACAGTAATATGTTACTTAAATGTCTACCATAGAAACGGGTCAATCATGTCTAGAACATGTTACACAGATCAAATCTACATTCAACCTAATTACCTAAACGGGTTAAACAAATCAAACCAAATTCAACCTGACTTCAAAACCCTTTACTCAAATCCACTATTCTCATATTGTGTTTGTATCATGTTATCGTGGCGTATCACATCTGTCCCCTCTACTTCTTAGTATCAAGCACAATTTAGGCCATTTTTAATTATTTTTTGTACTCTATTTTTGGTATACACTTGAAGGGAAATATATTTACCTATTAGAATCTTGTTTTAATAGTAGGAGATAAATAAAGAGATAAAATATTATTTTATACCAAAAAATTTGGAAGTTTGATTCCTTCCTTGAATCTCTCTACAAAAACTTCTTAATTTAACTAGCTTCTAAAGTGTACGAACTGCTGTATGAATCGAAATTTAATAGGTGAAAGGGTTACTCGATAGCAAAAATGTATACTATTTTTTCAAGAAAGGGGTGAGGCTCGGTTGGCGTGAAATACTCAAGGCCTGGAGGCCTCTGACTTTGCGAAATTGCTTGAATATCGACACTACTCACGAAGAGCAAAGAGAGAGAAACCTCCAAAATTGCGAGCTTCGAGGTAATCTCTCTCCTCCCCATATACCCTTCTTTCTCTTCCTTCCCCCTCTCTATCTCTCTCCCTGTGCAGGAAATTGGGAACCCTTGCTCGTTGTGATTTTAAGGTATTTGATAGTTTTGTGTTTTTATTGCTTGTTTTGATTTGGGTTGTGTGGAATTTTGATTCCATGGAAAGAAAGTTTGAGTTTTGATGCTTGTTGTAGTGGTATATTAGGTGATTTGTTTGACTTGATTTCGGTTTCATTTTAGAGTTGATAGATTTATGGGGGAATTTGTTAAGAGCATAAATTTATTATTGGGCGATGACCCATCGGTTTCATATTCTATTTTAGCATTTTCTAATGAAAATTGATTGAATTTAAATAGAAGGGTGTCTAATTGATAAAATTTCAAAACTTCAGGGTACCTAAGTGATAGACCTCAAGATACCCCATTGTACGTGATGATACCTAGGTGATAAATGGTCAAATTTCAGGATATCGAAGTGATAATTTTCCTTAAAATGGACACTGAAAATATTGGGGTCACAATGAAGGGAAAATAGCTGTTGGAAATGTGAACCTTTGAGTCAAAGTGCTCAGGACAAAGTTCCATTTTTGTGATTGGAGTAATGTGGTCTCATACAAAAAGGGTTCGACGAGTCATATTAATAGTCAACTTGTTGATGCTGTAGTTTATTTTACAGCCGAGTGGATGCTGCTTAGACTCTCAATTGTACTCCGTAACTTTCAATTCTTTCAGTCACGGGGTACTCGTATTAACAGTTCTTTGATTTTCTAGGTACACTATATAGAAGATAAAGAATGAGTACTTTGGATACAACCAGGGCAGAACTTGCTCTTTTGGTTCTCTATTTGAACAAAGCGGAAGCCAGGGACAAGATATGCAGAGCAATTCAGTATGGTTCAAAATTTTTGAGTGATGGACAGCCTGGAACAGCTCAAATTGTGGACAAATCGACCAGCCTTGCAAGGAAAGTTTTCCGTTTGTTTAAGGTCAGCTTAGTACATTAAATAATTCTGACTAAATATCCGCTCTTGTTATTGAGTTGGCATCAAGGTCCGCTGCTACTTTGTCTGAGATATATGTTCACGGTCCGATGTTTTTGTTTGGCATTCACGCTGTGTCATGGTACTTTTTTTTAATCACGGATGTGAAATTGACATATATGCACTATTCTCTCTGCTACTGAAACAAGACTTAGTGTTTTAAAGTTCGATTCATGTTAAGACACGTATCAAACTTGAGAGAAACGTCAATTGTTGTGCCACTTGGATAAAAAATAATGCTTTTCGTAAACAAATTCATTTTTTGGTCTTGTTCGATTATTTTTTGGTTAATAGTACTTTAGGAAAGGCTTTTATATGCTAGCCACCATTTCCTTGCCTGATCCCCTCGTCTTTAGATAGTGGAGTTTTAAAACTGAAAACCTTTTTTCTTTCGTAAATATAATTTTATGTAAAATGTTCCCTTTGCTTGCTTCTAACATCAGAAACTTCTATTGCTACTCATCCCTTGCTCCCGCCTACTTGTAGTTCATGCAACTATGTATTGGGCTTCCTATTTAGAGCATGATTTTTTATATACTGTAATGGGCCATATGTCCATGAAGCAGCGGATCTGGATGATAGTGCTCCTTAGCTCTCTATGGGCGTCTGGAGTTCTGTTTCGTGCCCAAGCCCATTTGAGGACTTATTCCGAGGCGGGTAGGGTTTCCTTGTACGGCTGCAAAAACTGTCTAGGGTTTGAGAGGATGTGTGAATAAGAAGAAAACTCTCTGTGAAACTTTGCAGAAATAGTGAAAATCCCTCCAACTTTGTGGACGTAGGCACAACTGACCAAACTATGTAATTCTTGTGTGTTCCTTCATTTTCTCATTGATTTTTTCATTGTTCTTTTGGGTTCGTTTCCTTAACACTATGCACGTGATCTGAAGTTGACATATAGCACCATTTTCTTTGCTACAGTTTGTCAATGATCTGCATGCTTTGATTAGTCCGAATCCAGCAGGGACTCCTCTTCCCATTATTTTGCTTT
The DNA here is from genome assembly GCA_018398585.1 of Simmondsia chinensis. NCBI lineage: Eukaryota > Viridiplantae > Streptophyta > Magnoliopsida > Caryophyllales > Simmondsiaceae > Simmondsia > Simmondsia chinensis. The sequence goes on along the minus strand of JAGTTD010000007.1, from coordinate 2,793,867 downwards.
CAAAGGTACGCCATCTTCTTGTCATGTTGCCCGGATACCATGTTCTCTCCCAATACTCTTAACAATAATTTTTTTCTTTTTTCTTTTTTCAGTCCAAAAATGCGCTGCTGTCGACATTTCTGTTCCTTGATCAGATTGTTTGGCTTGGTAGAAGTGGCATCTACAAGGTTTGATGCCGTTCGTCTAGTTTATAGGGATTTTATCACTTGAGGTTTAAGCATTTATCACTTAAGTATTTTGACATTTCAATATATACAATAAGGTATCCCAAGGATTGAAAATTTTATCATCTAGGCACCTTAATACTGGAATCTAGTAAATTTTGTCAAAAATCCAAAATTTTTACTAAAAATGCTGGTGTGGTACGTGATCATGAGAATATATGTGAGCTATCTCAATGTTTTTAGTTAAAAATCAGCAAATTACAATTGGAGATGCCTATTTATTACTGAAATGATATGCCATGTCTACACTTTCCAGCGAAAATCCATCACACGCTAACAAAGAACGTCTGAGTATTATTTGAATCATGTTTGTCAACATATTCCAACAAAAATCCACCAAATATAGGCAGAGGTACTTGATTTATCGACTGTTTAAACTTTAGAGTACACAAGTGAGTAAACTTTAGGATACCTCATTGTATACATTGAAAAGTCGGGACATCTAAGTGATGAATTTGCCAGCCTCAAGGTACCTAAGCGATAAGTTATCTAGTCTATATGATGTCAATTTAACGAGGACTCGTGCCTTTTTTGATAGAACAAAGAACGGACAGATATGATCAGCAAGGTATCCCTCTACTGCTGGATGGGTTCCTCTGTCTGCACCTCCTTGGTTGAGGTATGTCGCCCCAGAGGCTTAGAATCTAAGCATACTATTCTGCAACTCTCTTTCTTGATTAGTTTGAAGGGCTCCAGCTTGGCTTTCTGGGAACTTTTGTCTTTTCATGTTTTAGCTTGGCGAGCTTGGAAGGCTTTCGGCATCAATGAAAAAGTTGGAGAGGGATCTCAAGCGGAGTGAGAAATTTGAAGTAAGTTTGTAAACTGTGCAACTTGGAATCAAATCATGGTTTACGATTGTATAACAGTTGCATAATATAGCGGAAGTGGGTGTCGCCAGTGTTACTTAACAAGTCACACCATCGGTTTGGGTTTTACTAGAAGATCGGCGTTTTTAAGCATATTTGCAAATATTTGAATGAATTTTCCTATAATCATTATTTTTATACGATTTTGATAGTTTTCGATTTATAAATATATTTTAGTAAATAAAATACTTTATATACCAAAGAGGGCACCAACACGCCGTCACCGGATCCCATTAGAACTTCGAAGTTAAGCGTGCTTGGGCGAGAGTAGTACTAGGATGGGTGACCTCCTGGGAAGTCCTCACCCTCAGGTTGGGGGCACTGGGAAACAGCCTCTCTTCAGGTTAACACCCTGAAGGGGGAGGGCTGCGTACATCCGCCCCCCCCCCCCCCCCCCCCGACCCTGCGTAGGCGGGAGCCCTTGAGGCACTGGGTATATTCCTTTTCCTATATATTTGTTGATGGAGGTGGTGACAAAAGTATTATCACTTAACTGCCAATCGTATAATGGGCTAGCTTAAAATCCGTTCGTAATGACCATATGAAGTTCAACTACGTCCATTTCACCAAGATGGCAGCTACAAACTATGATTTGATTCTATGATCATTACTCCATTCCTTCCCAATTGCTTACTTTTTTCTAAAATTTCCGCTTTTACGATGGCAGAATGAGCAATACAAAGCGAAAATGCAGAAGTACAACGACAGGTCATTGGCTTTCGTTAAATCCGCCATGGATATAGTGGTTGCAGTGGGTTTGCTTCAGTTGGCACCCAAGAAAGTCACTTCCCGCCTTACCGGAGCATTTGGGCTTGCCACTTCTCTCATTTCTTGTTATCAGGTACCTTCTCACCTCCATGCTATCTGTATTTTCACTTTTCTTCTTTTTTTCGGAAAAAGATATTCCTGTTTGCATCTCGAGTCTCTTTCGGGGAAATTATGTCTCAGTTTAAGCCTTTATTCTCCCTGCTTTAGCAGAAGTCCTTGTCGCACTGAAAATGTTGTTGTCACTAAGCCTTTTTTCTTTGTTTTGGAGACGAGGCTTCCCTAAAGTTCTACTTTCGTTCTCGCCTAGAAAATGCCTTAAGACAAATTTATCTAGTTGAGTAGACAAGGACATTCTTTTACACATAATAAGGAAGTCAGATGAGTTGTACAAGGATATACGTATTTTGCGTATTTCCTGACAACCAAACGCAGGATGTAACTTACCTAACTCCTGCTAGATGAGTTCCAATTTCTTTGTCTTTAACTACCTCGCAGGGAAGTTTTATTTCCTATTCTAGCAACCAAATATTTTATACCTACTTCGTGATAAGTTAACACAAGAATTGAATTGCCGGGACATGTAACTTCTCATAGGAATTAAATTCTTGTACCAATCAAACAAGCTCTTACATGAATCTAACCATCTTTTGCATTCCCTGACATCATTTAGCATGAATGCGCATATATCTTGTCTTTCCTTCTCTCTGTCTTCAGCGTAACGTGTTTTAGGCGTAAGAGATGTAGGATTTCAAGTGAAACACTTTGTTTACATAACTTACGTACCCGATTGAGTATCCAATACTGATAAGAGTTCATTTGATATCATTTTCTATTTGTAGTTTCTGATTTTTAAAAAACTACAAATCAGATTCTAAAAACCAGTTCATATTTTTTATTTCCTATTTTCAATTTTCACCCAGAATAATCAAAACCCAAAAACTACAAATAGAAAAATAAAACTGTAAATAAAAAACGATACCAATATAAGCTAATGTTTTCCGGGCATGGACATTAACAGATTCGTCTCTGACATTTTTGATACAGCTGCTCCCTTCACCAGCAAAGTCAAAGACAGCTTGAAGATAAAACCCAAAAAAAAAAAAAAAAAAAAAAAAAAAGAGCTTGAATAATGCATGTCACTTGTGAGGTTTGTATTCTTGCTTTTGTATTATGTTTTAATGTTAAATCTAGCAAATTCAAAATAATAGTATGAAATTAAACTTTATGTTATTTTCTGTTCGTATTTCATCTACATTCCGCTTGAATAGGGTGATCGAGTGTGTATAAGATTCTTACCGAAGCAGCGTCATAATGGAGCAATCTTACTGATTGCATTATGATCCATAATCAATAGTCGCAATATTTTTATTCGTTTTGCCAACAATGTATAAGGACTATGATGTGCATTTCATGTTGTAGTTCGTTCTTTGAGTTAGATTATTTTGCGTTTTAGGTAAGTAGAGTTAGTATGGAATTACAGTTTCTTGCCCACTGCAAAGAATGCACCACTTTTAGTTAAAACTAGGGCTGGCAAAATCTGATACGACATGATAACACGACACGAAAATAGTGGGTTTGGGTCGGGGGTTTTGAAGTCGGGTTGAATTTGGATTGATCTATTTAACCTGTTTAGGTAATTGGGTTGAATTTGGGTTTGACCCGTGTAACCTGTTTTCGATACGATTGACCTGTTTATATAGTTATGTTAGACATTTAAGTAATACATTATTGTTATTATATATGTATTTTTTTGAGTTAAGGTAATTGAACTATATTTAGTAATATTAATTTGATAGTTTATTTTAATAGTTATAAATATAAGAAGTATTTATTAGTATTATCAACTATGAAGTGCATTATTAATATATCTGTAAGTTAAAAAACTAGCATTTAATGAAAAAAAGTCACTAATATAATTAAATATGTAACTCGTGGGTTACCCATTTAATAATTGGTTGGGTAAGGGTTGAGAGTTCTTAACCTGTTTAATAAATGGGTTGGGCTTGGGTTGAACGTATTCTTAAGACCCCTTGCATAACTTGAATACGAACACGAACACGAAGCGACACTTTTGCCACCCCTAGTTAAAACTTAATTCCATGACATCGGACAGTGGAATTGTGATTCCAATTTTAGCATGTGAACTAATCAAAAAGTTGGAATTTTGGACTCCAATTCCAGGCTTTAATTTCATGCACCAAATCTTACTTTAGGAATATCGAGCTTTTATCTTTTATTACCTAGATAATATGAGGTTTAAACATGTTATCAATCAAATGTTTCAAAATGTGATTACTATAATATATAGCATCATCCATTAAATTTGATTGCGCAAAATGCTAATATGACATATGATTTTAACAATGTATAGATCAACAAAAACAACAACAACAACCGACCCAGTGCCTCTAAGGGCTCCCGCAAAAGCAGGGTCTGGAGAGGGTAGGTGTACTCAACTTTACCCCTTCAGGGGCTACCCTGAAGAGAGGCTGTTTCCGAGGACCCCCATTCTAAAAAGATAGTCTGCACCAATCAGCCAAGGACCTGGCAACAGGAGAAGCATCAGGATATAAAGAAAAGGATATAGAGAAAATGATAAAAATAAAGAAAATGATAAAGATAGAGGATAGAAATAGAGGTCGAAGGGGTAAAGAAAAAGAGTGAGAAAGGAATAGATAAGGTAGAGACAAGGATAAGGTAGAGACAAAGGCTACCCTACTCCAGTCGGATCATCTAATACCCCAATGCTAGCCCTCCATTGGGATGTCTTTCATTAAAATCCAATGATTTTTTATTGTAATGCACAAAATTTTCATTGAAAACACTTGTACATATTATTGAATTCATATGTACGATATTAATGTTTTCGATGAAAATCAGCTAGATTTTAAAAAAAATTTATTGGATTGTGCTATATAATATCTACATCATGAAATTTTCAAACCTTAAAGGTAGCTCATATATATTTAAATGTTAAGGTATCTAAGTAATAAATGTTTATAAGTGTTCAAGGTTTTCCGAGAGAATTGAATTAGCTTTGTAACAGGCTAAAATACCTTGAAACGACGCTACATTTAAGGATGAAAGAACAGGCATTGTGTTTGAATATTTTGCGGTAGAAACAAGAAACCGAAAACAAAAAACAAAGACAAATGTGAGAATAGACTATTATTCGTGTAAGAAAGAGTACGGCATTCATATCTTCTTACTTTTGATAATTAGGAGAACGAGGCCAAAAAAGAGCCATATTGAAGAGAAAATACGCGAAAATAAATGAGCATAAGATATAATGTGGAAAATCCTCTAAAGTATATAGGAAAGATCACGGCAAAAATCAATAGTAAAAATCTACTATGAAGATAGCAAGTACAACGATATCGTTTTAAGTTTGTTTGTCATAACATGAAACCCGTAAGCAATTAGATTAGTATAAGGATAACTTTTCTAGGTTCGAAAACAGTTGATTCTTCTGATCAATTTATTCTAAATAACAGCCTAGAAAATTCACTCGAGAATGCTATGAGATCTGCCATTGTTTCTGCGTAACTTTATGGGCCAATGCTTTCTGAATTTTTATGTTAAAGTATGGGCCTTAGTCCTAGCTACATGGGCCCATCAAAGGCCCTTTTAAGCTTATGTTTCCTTTTCTATTGTTATTTCTTTTGCTTCCTTTTCTTTTTCATTATCTTTCAATATATATATATAGTGGCGTTCTTATGAGAGGGTGAGAGCGTAAAAGGGGCGAATCCTGGCCCTCTATTGTAATGGACGGTCAAGATTTGTTGAACATTACAAATTAATAACAATTTACGGCTCATAACCCTTTATGGGGCAGAAAGAAATAAAAGGTAAAGAAGAAAAAATATTTTTTTAATATTTAACAAATTTTGGCAGTAAACTGTTATTTTTTTAGTGTCTAACAATTCTTGGTCGTCCGTTACAATGGAGGATCAGGATTCGCCTCTCTCACGCTCTCACCTTCTCATAAGAACGACATATATATATATGTATTGGACTGGATCATAGTACTTATTATGCACCCTGCAAGCATAGATCAAGAAGAAAGCATAAAAAACAACACAACGCTTCAAAAGCCTACAACAAAGTACAAAGTTCGTAAGCGTGGACAAAGTCTAACATGATATGACACGATAATTCGACACAAAAATAAAAAGTCATGAGGGTTTTTATTGTTTTATGTTAACAGTCTTTGATTATGACCCGCATATCAATCGGTGTTATAATACAAAGCGGAGTCTTCGAGTTGGACAATATTCCACTAAAGATGTATGAAAGATATATATAATTTCAAGGTTAGATGTAACGGCAATATCATTTAGCATTGTACACTAAAAAATACTTTAATGTACAAATAATATATAAATAAATAAACGAAATAATAATGCACAAAAAATAAGGATTTGGATTTTTCCAGAAAATTATGGGCATAATCTTTGCATGTACTTTCTTTACAAGAAGTAAGAGGATTTGTCTCTAGCTCGAAGGATGATTTTTGATTGACAGCTCCGTAAAATAGAGTACTAGACGAGTCCTAAGGCTCTATGGAGTTTCATGAGTTTAGGGTTATTTCACGAGACTTTGGGCCCGACTTATTCTTAGAGTTTCATGAGTTTAGGGTTATTTTATCCCTAAGGCTCTATGGATTTAGAATTGACTTAAAAATCATTTGGGCTATAGTTCAATTTGGAAATCATTGAACTTCGATTTGCGCGTTATTTTGGGACTGGCTTGATTAGAAAGTCATTTTGGGCTTGAACTTGGAAGCCATTTTAGGGCTGTGGCTCGGACTTTTGGACGACTTTGATTTGGATTTGTCATGAAAGCCTTTTCGGCCTGCATTTGATCATCTTTCTAAAGTTTTGGTTATTAGGGCCAACTGAATAGTCAAATATTGACTTTTGTCGTCTCCGATTTCGTCCAATATTAATTTTTATTTAAATTACTTCCTTTCTGCTCCCAACTTTTAATTTTTTAAACATAATAAAATTTTCATGTCTATACTGATAAATTAAGTCATGGCGCTTAATTTTGTCCTCTATACTTTTTCTCCTCCACTGTGTTGGCAACTTTCCTTCGTTTTTACAATTATAGATATTAGAAAAAATAATAACCTAAGATATTTTATATTACGGCTACATTTGGGTTAATATTTTAACAGTTTAAAACTGTGAAAAATTCTACTTGATTGTACGGTTTGTGTTTAATTGACAATACAAATAGGAAGATAAAAAAATTATTTATAACTAGTTAGAAAATGATGCAAAACTGAATCTTTTACACAACTTATTTCAAATTAATATTTTAAAAGACTGTATTAATTAGCGCTAAATCTTTAGGAAAATGGCCCATTTTTACTCTTTATCATCAATAATTAATGATGTTCATGGTTTGGTTAACCGTACGGAAAAGTATTTCGGTTCGGCTAACCGTAACCAAAATACTCAAAATCTCTAACCGTTACTGTAGCCGAAGAGATCAGCTAACCAACTTTTAGTAAATCGGTAATTTGGTTCGGTTATGTCGATTAATTGATAACTGAAAAAATAATAAAACGCCTCTTTTATGTTAGATGATCTATCTCCTTAATAGTGGTAAATGTCCAAAATATTCACTAAAGCTGAGAATATTTAGCAAATTATGATACATATAATCAAAAAATAAAATGTATAATATCTTATTTTAACCAACATATGGACAAACGAGTAACACCGAATTGTAGCAAAGTAGTGCTTAGTATTTAGGATATAACAGTGAAGCACGAGTACTCTATGATAGGAGATGAATTAGGGAGAAAAGATAACGTTAATTATGCATTATGGAATAGTTCACTTATATGCTACAAAAAGTATGCTTTAGGGAACAATATGATATTATGAACATGTAAAAATATATACATAATTTATATTACTTCTGTAAATGGGTTAACCAAAATAGATAAAATCAATAACCGTTATCGTCCCGAAATACCTCAACTTTCTTCCGTTCAGTTAACCGAACATGAAATTCGTTATGGTTAACAGCATTTTCTAGTTAGTATTTCAGAAATTCGGTTCAATATTTTGGTTAAAGATTTTTTTGAACACCCCCTACCAATAATACACCTACCATCACTCGTTTTACCACCATATGTCGCTACACTTACTACCATCCACTACCATGACTAACCATTATCATGATTCTTTTACCCACTGTTAACATCATTAAGTAATTTTTTGTGACTATAATCGATAAGTTCTTTTTCCAACGTGTATCCGAATACTTCATTATGTAAAAGAATGTCTTTCTGCACTCTACAGCCAAACAATTTACTATAAAACGATACAAATCTTATTAAAACAGAACAACTGAAAAAAGATACGATGAAATAAAGTAAATCAAACGCACCTGAATAAAGACATAGTTACCACTACGACGACCCCCCGAATCCTGTAATTTTTCAAAAAGCAAGATTTTTTTTTTTTCAATTTTTTAGGAAATAATTAGGTTTTTCAATTATAGGAGTCTATTTTAATATTTAATTCTTGCATTACAATTGAAGGGGTTGCTTCTTTTGTTTGCATTTCTCTCTAAATGATCACCTTTTGCTTTAGAGTAACAACCATATTGTTGTATAGTACAATAATAAAATGAACTTATACATTAAATATTTATTAAGTGTTATATTTTATCCGAAATATCCTTATCCTATGCTCACGGTGTCAATTTGGTCCTTCTACTTTTAATTTAAGTTCGTGTACGATTTACATTATGTCAATTAAGTCCTTTGTTGAGATTCAAGTTACTTTAATGCCGCATTTTAAAGCGGCCTCGTCAAGTGAAATGCAAGTGATCCAATACAGACCCACCCATAAATCCGAACATTAAATATTGGGTTATTTAAGCCAAAAACCCATGTACTTTACCCATTGTGTCAATTTGATCCTTATACTTTTAATTATGTCAATTTGGTTCGTCTCCTATTTATACTGTGTCAATTTGATCCCTAGAGTAAAATTTACGTTAAGTTTTTGATGAAATTTTTAATAATTCGGCAACAAATTGGGTTAAATTGAGTCAATGAGTGGATTTATAGTAAATTACTTGCATCTAACATGATTATACTCTTAAAAATTTACATTATTAACTTAACTTTAATTTGACCGTGGGACTAAATTGACACAATATAAATAGTATGGGACTAAATTGGCACAACGATCAAAATATAGGGACCTTTGGTACAAATAACCCCTTAAATATTTCATGATCAACAGAATATGTTTAATTATACATGAACTAAATTAATACAGTAAACGAACATCATATACTTATAATATAAATAACCCTAGATTTAATATAATATCATATCAATTATTATATATATATAAATCTTTAGGATGCATAATATTATTTTTAGATTAAGCTACAGAAATAGTACAATAATAACTATGAAAAAGTGAACACTTTATGAAGATAGCAACATTCATCCATCCATTTAAATCATAACTTTATTGCTTTTTTTTTTTTTTTTTACTAGTAATAATAATGTAACAAAAGTCAACTCACCCTATACTAGGCACACCCTACTTATTTTAGGGCTTAGCGTAGTGATAATTATTTTATCTGAATTTAGACGTTAAAGATTTTACATGTGAGTTCAGTAAGAAATTTTATATTAGAGATATCAATTTATAAGTCTAGTAGGCTACTCTACCGTGTTTGAGTACTAGCTAGTCCACTTTTTCGAGGCACAGGCTTGTTTTTTGTGATATCAGCTGAACAGACTGAGGTTTCTTGTGCAAACCCTATATAAACCCATTTCGAAAGTTTGAGAAAATAGAGTGAAATTAGAAGAACTCTCTGTACAATTTTCAAAGCAATAAAATCTCTCTGCAACTTTGTGGATGTAGGCAATTTTGGCCGAACCATATAAATCTGTGTGTTTGATTTTATTTTCTGGTTGAACATTTTGTTATGTTTAGTTGTTGTGTTTTCTAATAACCATTTAATGTCAATTAATTTTAGGATGAAACTCTGCTCGGATTTTTATATGGACCTTATATATTTCGACTTCGTAAGTTGAGCCTAACAGCCGGTGAAATTTTACATTAGAAGTGACTCGGTTAGAACTTTATCATCTTTTTGCCCTAGTGTAATTATCTCATGTTACAATTTTCTAAGAAGGAGCTCATAATTTTTTTCCTATCATCGTAAGAACAAAAAGAAAATATCTGAAAGGGGTACAATACCAGTACTTCTCAAGAGGTTACCTATCTTAGTATTACTCTCACCCAAGCATGCTTTACTTCAGAGTTCAAGTGGGACTCAGTGTATTAGTGCGATTTCAAAGAAAATATGGCTTAAGCCTCGCTCTTACAGGTGTGGTTGTTTTGTATCATAATTTCTGTCGTAATTATCGAAGAAAATAAAAAGAAAAATTGAGCAGAGACATTACATTGAGTACTAAAAGGTGGGTTTAAGGAAGTAAAGATAAAAATAGGAGAAAATTCGGTTCAGGTATCTTTATAAGGCTTTAAAATATTTTTGAGAGGCCATAAAATTTTTAAATTTTATTTTAAGGTACTTTCGATTGTATAACTTAGGGTCTGTTTGGGATTGTTGTGGAAAAACTGTTTATTTTAAAGGCACTCTCTGTAGAAGCACTTCTTTAAAAAGTATTGTTTTGAAGAAGCAGTTTGTGTTATGCTCAACCAGCCAGAAGCACTTATTTTATTAGTGTTAGTGTTTGGCCAATGTTTAAGAAAAGTGTTTTTTTCGGTCAAATTACTAAAAAGGACATGAGCAGAATGCTTTTATAGTCAATAGTGTTTGGATGTAGAATTGATTTTATAGAGTGTTTTTAGTATATATATTAATTATTTTATGTTTTAAATTTTTATAAAATAACAATGAATTATAAACTAAAAATAATATTTTTTTTATTTAGTTCATAATTCAGTGTTATTTCTTACAAACTTAAAAACCTAATATGACTATTGTTGATATTATTCTTATTGTTGTTATTGTTATTGTTATTATTATCATCATTAAGTAAAATAAATACAATATATATATATATATATAAGTAATATAACAAACTTAAAAATTTCAAACTTGTATATAGATAGCATAAGTAATATGGTTTTGAAAGATAATATTTGTGTAAAGATAGAGAGAATTTTAATGTTTTGAGTAGGGGTATTATCGTCCTAAAAATTTTAAGTTTTTTATTTTGCTTCTGCTTATAATTAGAAGCACCAAATTTCTGCTTCTACTTTTAATAAAAATCACTTTTTAATGTTTGTCAAGCACCCTCTAAATTATAGAAAAGTGCTTTTTTATTTTCTCAAAATAAGCAAATCCAAACAGGCTCTTATTGTTTTGAATAAATAAAGAAAAAAACACTCTCCTTTTGATTAAAAAAAAAGTTAAAATTTGTAAATAAAATAAATTTTCACAAGTAATGGTAAATATAGAGGAAAAAATATAAAGAGCAAAAAATTCACTTGTTTAGGTTAACCGGTCACGACTGTTCGGATTTGAATCTGGAACCTTTTGTCTTTAAACTCAATTACAATGAGAAGATATAAAGTCAAATAAGAAACCTAAAACGCGAAATAAAAAGAGCGAATATATAGAAAAATATTTCATGTACTATTTTTCTCTATTTAACTAGTAAAAATGAGAAGACATACGCTACGGTGTGAAGCTTCTGGTTTTAAAAATAATAATCCAAAAGACAAATTAAATTGATAAAGGTGTTAAATAGCAATGAGATCTTCATTAATTCAAATGTAATATTTTCGACATCAACAATACTTATATATTTTAGAGTCCGTTTGTTTCAATGAAAAATATTATTTTTATAATATTTTTAATTAAAAATATTGTATTTTGATTTTTGACTTTCTATTTAAAGAAAACAATTTTATTCTTTTATAAATTATTATGAGATCCACACTTTATTAATGAGATTAAAGTGAGTCATATAACGCAAGAGTACAACAAAAAAAATATTCTCCCATTTTGTTAAAGGAGAGTCAATTTTATCTGTTTAGAGAAAAATATTTTCTATATAAGTAGCGAGTGCTGCGAACTTATGCTAAAATATTGACAGAATAAAACTGAAGGAGTTTTCTATTTGATCAAACAGAACTCTGATAATATTGTCTCCTCCTATTATCTGTTGGCCCCACTTTTATGGTTCGGATTTCGCTTTTACGAGATGTCGAGTTTTCATAATGGGATTTTTCACTATCTATCGAAGAAAAAAAGAACAATAAAACGTAGAAAGGGGTAGTACGAAGCTCATGACTCATACCATGATTGTGACTATATATGTATATATGGCTTGCATGCAAAGTCTCCTTTCTTCACATGAAATGACCTTCCTATTTTTTAAAAAGTTGACATTAAACTTTGAATTTTAATTTTTTTTATAATTATAATACAAGTTGCGTTTTAGTGTCGGGTGTCCTTCGGAAATAGCCTCTCTTCAGGGTAACATCTTGTAAAGGTAATGCTGTGTACATCTCCAAATCCTACCTTAGCGGGAAACTCTGGGCTTCTTGTTGTGGTTATGGTTATCATACAAGTTGATGCAATTAGAAAGGGTCGATGTTAAGGAACAAAAGCTCTGTTTGTTTTGATAAAGAATATTTTCTGTTTTAATTTCATTATTTTCTTACATAACTTTATAACATCTATAAATATAGAAAATGTTTTCCTCCAATGAGAGAAAATTGACTCCCAACTCCCCTAACGGTAGAGGGAAAATGTTTTCCTTTATGGGAAAAGCGTTATCCGCAATAATCTTGGGTCATTAACGTTTTTGGCTTGCTTCAATCTCAATTTTTGTCAAATACGATCCTTATATTAAGCTTCAAGATAAAACAATTTTCTTTAGTTAGAAAGACAAAAGTTTTTTAAGAACTAAATTAATAATATTTTACAAAAGGGCTATGAGAAAAATGTTTTCTCTTGAAACCGAAAGGAATCAAAGAAGATGAACAGATGTAGAGCTACAAACAAGAGGAAAAAATAAGAAATAAATCGAAAGGGTTAAAGGGAGAAAGGTTGATATTAAGGAAAGTAATTGTAACCAAGCGATGAAATCTTAAAATCGGGAAAAACTTAAATTTTGGAGACAGAACTTGGATGATATTCGGATTTATATCACGATCTATTACATATGTAGATCTCGTGTTTGAGTTCAAAATGTCATGTGATCTAGGAGAATCAATATGTAATTTTGTGTTTAAAATTCGTTCATGTCCTAAGTATACATCAGAACTTGAGAAACGGCTCATTACTACCTGCAGTGTCTTTTAGGTCGAGATTATTTTTTTTTTTTCCTTTTCTCTCTTGCATATTTAAATATCCATTTTATCAGTTTATTGAATTTCTGAAAAGTGCTCAAATATTTATTAGATAAGTGAATTATTTTCACGCTTTAACGTTACATAATCACAAATCGAGCCATGACCAGATATTGAATGGCTTGTCCAAGGATCTATTTGGCCGAACTTCGTCTTTGGGAAAAAAAAAGGAAAGTTGTTTTTAAGGAAGAACACTTTTTTCATAGGTTGAGAGTGTTTAGCTCTGAAGGAAAAATGTTTTTAAATAAAAATATAAGTTATTTTCTATTTTCAAGTAAAAATAGAAAAATAGTTTTTTTTTTTTTAAATAAAAGTAGCAGAAGCAAAAACTTAAATGTTTCAAGCAAAAACGCCTCTATTAAAAACATTTTCTGTAAAAGTACTACTGCAAAAAAATGATGAAAACGAAAGCCTTTACAGCTCGGTCGAACAAAGTCAAGGGTAAGAAAATTAATCTTCAATTTATGTTAAAAGCACAAATCTAACTATTTTTAGTAAGTAAACAGATTAGAGAAGAAACATTTACCTATTATTTTTCCGACTTAAACCTTAAACTGATATTAGTAGCATTTCATCATTGATTCAAACTGTATTGACATTACTCCAATAATTTCACGAATACAAGGAATCCTTTTTTTTTTATACAGTAAGGAAAACATTTTTACAAAACATTTCATAAAGTAATGAATTTCAAGGGATAACCCCTTCTTTTTTTTTTTTTTCTGGATAATTGAGAGGCAGAGAACCTCATAAGCGAACAGGAGAAGTCCTCTAGTAAATACAAGAACCAAAAGGGGGAAAAAAAAAAGGATAAGAAAGTAAATAATGAAGCATAAAATTAAATCCTATACTAAGTGCGCGTTATGGTCGAAATCGGGCCATAGTTGCCCAACATGTCTATGGTACGCACCTGAAGGCGATGCCTAAGAAGGAGTTATGGAATATGTGGTAAGGAAAATCTTGTTTTGGAACCGAAGAAAGTATCGGGAACCAATCTTGGAGGGTCTTCCATACAGTGATAAATGAATATATCTGTATAATCGACTAATGTCTAGAATGAAGTTAAGTGAGAAATACTTCAGATGTACTAATATACTAATGTTTTTGAGTTGATTGAGTGGTTCGATTGTCTTGGATTGATTTGAATCATAACAAGTTGTTTGTATACTCTACCGAGACTCTTAACCTCATTTTAATTATAAAAAATATAATAAAATTATATTCATATTTATATTTACATGTCTCAATTTTAGTTTTAGTGTATCATAAATCCAAAAAAAAAAAAAAAAAAAATCAACCAAATTTTCCGGCTAATTAATTAAAGTTTGATTATTTCAAAAGTTGTGGTAGTACCCTATCCTATGTCTAATAATTGAAGATATGCGTCTTCATTGATTAATTTTAAAGCTAGACAAATAAATTGATCCGGTTTGAGCTCGTTATTAGTTCAATGTCAGTCGAGTATGAAGAGTTCAATCTCGTGTTTTTTTTTTCTATTCAATTTTTGAAATAGAGCGTATTTGAAAAACAGTGGAATAACGAAGACACTAATTCAAAAGGCGAAACTAGAATCGAGCAATTTCCTATGTTCTCGTATGATGCTTTAGCTCCCGCGACCGTCACGGCTTCATTGGCTTGATATATTATGGCAACTTCATCAGGTTTACAAGGGAACTCACTGTACCAAACTGTTATCCAATACCCAAACCTCAGTCTGATATTCCACGAGATGTCATCATCTTCCGACAGCTCATTCTCAAAGTCGAAATCTAACCTATTCGCACTATTTTTTTAAACAATTTCATTTCGTGACTTGTTTGGAACAAGTTGTTGAAAAATTATTTGTTTCATAAATACCTTTTAAAAAAGCACTATTGTAAAAAGTGTTCTTGAAAAAATTTTAGTTTTTGCTTATGTTTCTCCTTTAAAGGTGAATAACTATTTTTTCGACTTATGCGTTTATCTAAAGGCACTTTTCTATCTAAACCAAACGTCCTCAAATCTCGAAAAAAGCATTTTACTAACGAAATCCAGAAAATAGCTTGGTTAAAGAGGCGTTCCATTTTTTTGTTGTTATCATTATTTGCTTCTTTTCTTTTCTTCGATAGTTTGAATACAAGCCCAGAAAAACATAAAAGTACAAGGTAAGTCCGAAGGCAAATAATAAAAAACATCCAAGGCTGTAGGTTGGCTAAAATCAGGATTGAAAAACAAAAAAAAAAATGCCTAATTAGGGGAAAGCGCAATCATAATGCTAATGACCGCATGATTAAGGACCAGAAGACATCACGAAGGAGCTGCCCAAACGTATACACTCATATGACCTACTCAACCATATACTCGTCTGATTTGACTTAGCTAATTCCTTCAAAGCAATATAGACATCTCCATGATAAAAAAAGCTCCAATTTGATTTTCGATCTCCCGTGCCTTTTCACGAAAACAAAAGATCAATGCTTACTTACTGTTGATCCTTCTTTGGTCTTCTTTACAAAATTTCTTTTAGTTCACCTGG
This sequence comes from Simmondsia chinensis, assembly GCA_018398585.1. Classification (NCBI taxonomy): domain Eukaryota; kingdom Viridiplantae; phylum Streptophyta; class Magnoliopsida; order Caryophyllales; family Simmondsiaceae; genus Simmondsia; species Simmondsia chinensis. Next base: position 2,778,119 of record JAGTTD010000007.1, on the reverse strand, counting down.
TTTAACTGTACTAACTGGTTTATCGTGATAGATTCGTCTTCATTGAAGCTAAGCCCAAGTTTCTTACCCATCTTTCACGCTTTTTCAGCAAACACCAGAGCATCATAGGTGGATTCTTTCCGGCCCTCCTCAGCCCTTACTTTGTCACTCTTCTTCTCTTGTGATTTCTTCATCGTGAGCTTCTTGCAAGCAACTTCGTTTCTCCGTTAGAGTTGGTTTTCGTGTGAAAGTAATATTTTAATAATTGTAAAAACCTATACGAGAATTTTTATAAATAATCGACAAAGTCACAAAGGATGAAGCAGCTTTGAAGAAAAAATTAGTTATTCTTTAATATCTCTTGATTCAATAATAATTGGTGTATAAAACTTACGTTTTAACTATTTAATCTACACATCTAACCGCAAGCCCGTAGCAAAATAAAATATTAGTGTACTAAAAAACTATTTCACTAAAATTTAAGCAACTAAGCTCGAACGCGTGAAGTAGAAATTGCTTAGCGATTTTTAAATCCTTCAAAATTCAGGAAGTGACTTACCTAGCATCTCCTAGATAAGTTATAATTTGATGCAGCTCACAGAAAGTGGGATTTGGGAACAAGAAGGTTCAACGACTATTCCTTTTAATTTTATTACGAAAATAATAAAAACGAGGGGAAAAAGTTACTCAATTTCTCAAAACCCGAGAAAGAGATAAAACCCTAGAAAATTGATAACAAAATCTAAAAATTATGAATGCTAAATTAATCATAGTCTTCCTCTTGTTTAAATAGAGGAGAATTACCTAACCTAAAAGACTTAAAAGACAAAAGATAAATAAAAAATTTAAAGATAAGTACAATAAATATTAATAATCATCTATAACCTACTAAGTATCCTAAAAGATGACAAACTCCTCCAACCGTATCTCTAACCGTTAATCTTTAGCCCTATTTATCCGTAGCTCGCCTCACCTGGGATCACACCAAGCTATCAGCTGCCAAGCCCCATCTGCCAATTATCAGGCTGCATCATAATTACTTTGTTCTTAATTAACCTCTCTAAAAATGTTATTTTTCTTATCTTAACAACTAAACACTGTAAACCAAATCGGGTCTAAAAAGGAAAAAAAAAAAGAAAAAAAAGAGAGAGAGAGAGAGAATCAGCCAAAACAACAAGAAAAAGAGATTCTAAATAGCAGGGCTGCAGTTGGATAACCGATTATGAATATTCTTTATGAATAAAAAGAAAAAAGAAAAAAGAAAATAATTCAAAAATATTCCTTGGGCTTGCTGCTTCCATTACTATATACTTTGTTTCTCAAAGTTGCCACCTTTATTAATGGCAGCCTACCCTTTTTTTTAATTATAATAAAATGCTATATAGGGTTCATTTATCAGACACTAATGCACCGAATTTTATTAGAATTTCGAAGTTAAACGTGCTTGGACGAGAGTAGTACAGGATGGGTGACCGCCTGAGAAGTCCTCGTGTTGCCAATCCCATAAGATTGAGGGTCCTCGAGAACAGCCTCCCAGCAAGGTTACACCCTAAAGGGGTAAGGTTGTGTACATCCATCCCCCAGACGACCCCGCTTATACGGGAGCCCTTGAGACACTGGGTCTGTTATTGTTGTTGTTGTTGTTGTTGTAGATTGGCTGATTGATTCTTTCATTCGTTGATTGAATTGGTTGATTTGTATTGGATTGATTTGTTTCATATCAAAAGGTTTTTTTTTTTTTTATAGAAAAATTATTTAGATTAATTATTGCGAGGATGCTTCTAGTTGGGATCGCATTGAGTTCACAAAATTAAGGGTTATAACTTGGTTATGAGCGCTACTTGAATGCTCTGATGTATCCCTTCACTATTATATTTGGAGGACCCACTCAGAATTACTGCCATGGCCGAGCCCAGACCTGGTTTCACATCGACACCTAGCTTCCTTGGATAGACTGTTGTTGGGGACCACTGTTATAGCAAGGCTTCTCTATATGCCTGGCTTTGATTTTGATGCCCAACTCGGCTTTTGAGACCTAGTGATCTTTTGTCTTATTTTGATTTACGCATATTGTATCTATTGTATGTTTCTTTTGGAGGCTACTTGGATGCTTCAACGTCTCCCTCCATCATTGCACGGAGAACCCACTCACAGCGATTACCACAGCCTTTCTCAAACCTAATTGATCTCGACATCTAGATTCTCTTACAAATACCATTAATTGTGGCTGATCATTTTCAAAGCTGGACTTCTTGTTCGATTATACGTATAGGTGATCATAATAATATGCATACAGACGCGTTGGGCTCGACCTTGTATTTATGTAAGTCTGTATTAATCCATTATCAATATACGAGAAGGCACCCTCATTTGTTAAGTCGCTCATTATTTTTACACTTCTCTTCACACTCGGCGTTGATCTTGGTATGCAAATCGGCTTCGAGATTTAGTTTTGTTTTTATTGAAAGTTTTTTCCTCCATTCAAATTATAAAAAATTAATAAATTAATTACATATAATCTCAGAGATATTGAATGAGATCTCATTAATAAGGGTCATATGACATTACATGCAATCATATAATATAGTTTTACATACACTATTAATGTGTCAACCATAAAGTTCATAAAAAAAATGTTAATGAAATTAAAATAATAATGGAGGTAACACTTAAAATTAAATATAAGCGTGTCAAAGCCAGAAAAAATGATGGAACTATTAATATTAATAATTAATATAAATAAATAAGTGCAAAATTTAGTTTCATAAATAAGTGTCCTCTCTCTCTCTCTGCATTGAAATTGATGAAGCTAGGCCGATTTGCATGTGCTTTCATTAACCTCTCTTTCTTGTGTGTTAATTTTTTTTACGAGTAATTTATCACTTTGATATCTTAAAATTTAAATCTAAGAGGATACCAATACTTACTCCAAAGTTAAGTGTCCTTGGGCCCGAGTAGTGCCAAGATGGGTGACCTCCTGGAAGTCCTCGTGTTGCACCCCTCAGGCTGCGTACATATATCCCCCCAGACCCTGCTTAGACGGAGCCCTTTGGGCACGGGGAATGTTGCTTTATATCATAAAGTTTAAATATTTATAAGTTTTTTTATATTTTGATACATATAATTAGATATTATAAAGTTTGAAAATGTCAAAGAATCAATTATTCCAAAAGTTTAAGCTAATGTATGGAGGTTCGTGAATAGTTTTATACTCTAATATTTCCTTTACGCAAATGCCAATTGGGGTTTAAACATAGATAATACACAGTCCTGCCTATATATATATTGTGTTTGAAATATGTTAATATCACGGGAGGGGAATGTTGGGATTTGAACTCACAACTTTTCGTTTAGCAAAAGTCTGATACCATGTCAAAGAACCAAGTATTATAAAATCTTAATTAGTCGATGGGTGAAGGTCGATGGATAGTTTTATACTCTAACAGAAAATTTTCTCACCTAGATACTATATGCCGAATAATTGTGTTCTTTTGCTATAATCCCACCAATTTTCACAAGAGAATGCTAATGTGGTGTATATATGTGTGTGTGTGCTCTGTTAGTGGTTTCAACAGAAGCTTAGCAGAATATTGCCATAAAAATTTTCCAAATTTTGATGGAAATTATCTATATATACGAAATTAATAATATTTTATGTCAACATTTCTCGAAAAGCAAATCATCAAATTCTAACAAGATATACCTATGTATTATTTAAATCATGTTTCATATAAAATTTTTCAATCAATTAAATCCACTGATTTTCGACAAATGATACTTAATTGATAATTTTTTTTAAATTCACGAACCTAAGTCATGACATTTTTAACTTTCTAGGCATCTTTTTATGTTGAAACATTTATGTATCCAGGTGATAAATGCTCAAATTTTAAAATATCTGATAGAATTATTCACTTAGCCTAGGTTCGGCTTGCCATGGCAGAAAAATTAATAATTTTACTAGTGTTGTTGTTAGAAGTGACAATCACCGTGTTCGAAGTTAAATCGTGTTACTAATCTAATTTTTTATTATGTTACGTTGCGTAAAACATCTTCAAATACTTGATTAGATCCTTACGATGAACTAATATCGAAAAGCGTTAATGATAAGATAATCCATTACGTGTCGTGGTTACCTGCCATATCGGTTAAACATACGATTAATGCTTCTCTCTAACAGAGTACGAAATGATCTTAACTTATGATGAAAATAATTGCATGCACAAAAATGAAATACGGATGCTACTTTTAAATCTCCACGATTCGGTGAAATTGGATGCAAAAATAATGACCAATTAATGTAAGAAATTGCGTAAAATGATTCGAAATACTTAATCAAACTTGATTACTTTAGCAATCAGATGAGTAATGATGGTGTTAATTATCAGCCTCTTTAGTTGAAGATACGATTAATGTTCCTCCCTTATAGAGCCGGAAGCAGAGATATTTAATATCACTGAAAATAGAATCATGTACAAATTTGTAATATTGACACCAATTTGAGATCTCCATGCCTTTACGAAGCAAGATGCAAAAATGATAATAACAAAGCCGAAAGCCCAGAAATTAATATCACTGAAAATAGAAACAGTTGTAATATTGACACCAGTTCGAAATCTTCGTGCTTTTACGAAACTAGATGCAAATATGATAATAACAGATTTTATTGATAATTGATGTGCAATCCATAAATACAACAGAGTATAGGGAAGAGAGTCGAATAACGAGAAAATAATAACTAATTAATACGTGCACGTTGTGTAAACTGGCTCAAAATACTTAATCAAACTTGGAGGTGAAACATAACATGCAAACCCTAACAATTAGAGAATTCATTATTGGTGTTAATTATCAGCTACTTCAGTTGCTAATATGATTAATATTCCTCCCATAAAAACGAGAAAATAAGAGTTTGAAGAAATCTCGAAGTCTTTACAGAGTTAGACCTGATTTTTCGATTAATTAATATTGACAATTCGATCAAAATACTTCATCAAACATGACTATTAATCATGTAATTAATTAAAAAATTAGCTATCATATGGTTTATTGCTAGCTTTTAATTTTATTATTATCATATGGTTAAGATACGATTAATGTGCTTTCAATGTTGAATGGAAACAAAGAGAAACAAAATTAAACGAGATTTATAGCTCTCCATGTGTGTTAATATCTAACGTTTAATCATTTATCACATAAATATCCTAACACTTTAATTTATAAAATGATAGATGTTTTAAACTTTTTATGCGGAAAAACTGGAACAAACTGATATACTTTGATACCAATTTGTTAGGAAAATCTTGATGGAGAAGCGTAAACCCTAATCACCTGATTCGATTCAAATAATATGACTCACACAAACGAGAAGTAAACAAATATAGGGAGAAAGAAAGAACAAATACGAACACACAATATTTACGTGGAAACCCCTCTACAATCGAGAGGGAAGAAAACCACGGGCGGAGATGGAGATTCTTTATTGATACTGAAGAAAAGAATTACAACGACACTTCCTCTTAACGAGATCTATAAAAGAATTACAATCACTTTCTCTAAACTCTCGTAGCACTCAAAATCTGAATTAGAGGAATTACAAAATCACTTCTCTCTCTCAATGGCGACGCCTCACACTTTAATTGGATACCTAATGACGTAAACCCTATGTCCCTTTTATAGACCCATGTCTGGGAGGTCCCAATCGATCGGTATGCTGATTGATTGGAACCGGCCTATCAATCGGCCCTCTTACAGCCCAAAATCCCGAAACTTTTCTTAAATCACCCGATCGATCGAGCTTCCCTCCTGATCGATCGGTGACGCCACGGCAACTCCATAAACTTAAAACAAGTAATTTGAGACATAAACCTAACACTTTTATCAGCTAAATACCTTATGACAGGTGAATTTTCATCAAAAGATATTGATATGATATATGACTACATTTTTGGATACAATCTTTGGACGCAGCTGCTTGCACATTGGTACTGAAGCATTTCCAAGCTCTAAACAACCCGATGTTAGAAACAGGCCTTAATGTGCGTCGATCCATAAAAATTTACTGTAACACATTCAATGTATGGCGATTTCCATTGCAGATAGCGCTTCCCCTACTCAATGACTCAATGTTAGGTTATAGTTTCTTTTTAACAATTATAAATATGCCTCTTACTCATACTTAACGTTAATTAATCACAGTACTTTATTATTAACATGTTTGTAAAATCAGAACTAACATATAATAAGAAAAGTCGCCCATATAATTAAATTAGGTAAATGTTAATAGTTCATAACTCATTTAATAAAACAGGTTGGGTTCCGATTCACCCCTTTTTCTAAAACTTCTTAAATAACGAGAACACAAACATGATACGATACAACACATTTCACGGTCTTGTTTACCCAATAAAATAGACTTGTAATTAATACAAGTACACAGCGACAGTATACCAAATAATGAAAAGAAGGTTCATTAATGCATGATTATTAAAATAATTATAATGTTAAGAATTTCATAATGTAAATCTTACGTAATTCCACTTGGAATATTATAATATAAAGTTTTGCATGGCTATAACCGCTGTTTTATAGCCATTGTTTGCATGGGATCATGCATGTTTATCTTCTTTAATTCCCCATTTAATTATAACCTAAGATTTGTATGTACTTTTCTTGTTGTATAAATTTAATTCTTATATTTTTAATTATATTAATTTAGTTTCCTTACAATTTAAATTGTGCTAATTTAATCTTTTAGTCAAATTCATGTTAATTTATTGACATAATTTTTAACGGCAAACATGTTAAGTAATTCACTACACATCCATTTATTCATTTTAAAAGAACTCATGGCTAAACCATAAAAAATTTCATTAACAGCTTAACATAAATTTACTTTATAGACCAAATTGATACAATCTTAATTATATAGAGACTAAATTGACAGAATTAAAATATAAGGACTGAGTTAATACAATGAACAAAGTATAAGAATATCTGCGGTAAATAACACAATAACTTACTTAACTCCTGTGAAATTACAAAAAAGAAAATGTGTATATATATGCATTAATTTAGAGTTTGTATTTTAAAGGGTTATTTAATATGTATTTTTTTATGGTACCTTTATTTTTAATTGCGTTAATTGAATTTTGTATATTTATACAGTATTAATAAAGTCTTATCTTGAAATTTAGACAAAATTTTTAATGGTCTAGTTATGTAAAATGCAACTGGTTTAATACAAATCCACTAAATTTAAACTCACTCGTGATCTTGTTGCTAAAAATCTTGTTAAATCAATGTCAATTTTTATGATAGAACTAAATTAACACAATAATAATCATACATATTGAAATTAGATTAATATAATTAAACTTTCAACGATTAAAATAGACAATATACATGAATCCTTAACATAATTTACATAAAAAATTTTGAATAAATTATATATTAGTAGCTTAAGGTTTTGTGTATTAATTTTCTAGTCGATAAATTTTCTAAAATACTTTTTAGTTCAAACATATGTTTATTTAATAAAATAGTAAAAACGGCAATGCCTAACGAGAACAAAGAGAGGATGGTAGGTATACTAACAAATAACATCATTTTATATAATCATTTGAAATATTTTATTAAATATATATAACTTTTGGACTAAAAAATTATTTAACAAGATTATGGACTAAAAAAATATACACTAAGCTTTGGTGTACTAATATGTAATTTCACCTTTTTTGGTAAGTTATATATTAGTATCTTAAAATTTAGTGTATTAATTTTTTAGTTCACAAATCTTGTAAAGTAACTTTTTAGTCCAAAAATTTACATGTATTGTATAAGCCCTTCTTTCATTTTTTTTCATACCGTTGTTTTGATAATTTTTTTAAATACATATAATATTTTAATATTTTATATAATTTATAAACTAAAAAATTAATACACTAAAATTTTTAAAATACTAATATAAAATTTATCCTATTTTTTAGAGTCGGTTCCCAAAATAATGCTAAAAAATAAAAAAATTAAAAAAATAATGCTGAAAAAAAAATATTTCCAAATCTACTGTTGAACCGCGTTTGCAAAACGCGTTTAAATTTTAATAAAACCTGATAAAAAAATGTGGGTTATATCAGTATAAACCGCGTTTACTAAACGCGGTTTATCTTAATATAAACCGCGTCCACTAAACGCGGTTTACCACTGAACCGCGTCTACTAAACACCGTTTACATATAAACCGCGTTTACAAAACGCGGTTTAACGTCAGCAATCCAAAAGCCCCTTTTTTTCACTTATACTTACCATTATGCCGCAATTCTTTAATTTTTTGTTCGTTTATAGTTTTTATTATGCCGCAATTTATGATGATTATCACATTGATCCAATGTCTCTCTTAATGAAGCTCCAACATCATAAGTGGAGGTCAAATAACTCTAATAATAGTACTTGAAAGATCTCCAGTGTATAAGCAAAAGAAAGGAGGAGGCGAACGACGTGACTGGTGGTGGGTTAACGAGAAAGAGGCAGAGAGACGGTGAAAGCAGCGGAGAGAATACGCGTGAATTAGATAAACCTAGTAAACCGGGTCATAAAAACGCGTTTATAACAACATAAAATCGCGTCTTTATGACGCGGTTTTATTTAATTTAAACTGCGTCTTTAAGACGCGGTTTTATTATATAACCGCGTCTTAATGACGCGGTTTAATATATATAACCGCGTTATTAAAAAGCGGTTTATGCCAATATTAAACGCTGTTTTTGGACGCGGTTTATCAAAGCTGCGTTTAGTAAACGCGGTTTAACAGTAGATTTGGAAATATTTTTTTTTCAGCATTATTTTTTTTATTTTTTTAGTTTTTAGCATTATTTTAAAAACCGACTCTATTTTTTATCCTTGGTTATGAATGGAGAGGATTTGAATAATGATTGGGGTTTGATATTCAAGTTACACATATTATAATAATAATTATCATACACTTTAAACTCTGATGATTAACAATGAGGGATATATATTAAAGTTAATATATTTGCACTTTAACCCCTTATCTTATACTAGTATTTTAAAAAATTCATATATATTAGTTTTTAAGTTATATATATCTAATAAAATAGTTTAAATAATAATATATAAATGCATAAACTCATAATTTTTAGTTAGAACCATCAACATCTCTTCATTTAAATTTATTCCTCATCTATATCCTCCTTATTAATAGTATTATAATATTATAGTTTCTATATGAGATAGTTTAAATAATAATATATGTATATATTTATATCATCATCTCCTTATTTAAATATGTTCTTTATTTATATCTTCCTTATTAACAGTTCAAATAATAATATATATACCTTTTAATTTATAATATACATATATTTAGTAATTTAAATTATAAAATAACTTAAATTAAAAAAAATTATTAACTTTGTTTAAATTTAAAAAAAAATTGGGTACTATTACACGACGTCTCATACATCGTACAACCATATTGCTACAATAAATCTGTCAAATTGTTAAATATTTTTAAAATTACGTCAAATTGTTATATTTTTTTAAAAGCCTGCCAGCTGGCTAAAAAACTCTACTAACCTACACTAGTAGCTAGCTGCTGCTGCCGTAGGGGACGCAGCAGTACTACTAATTCATAAGTCAACTAATATCTTTACACTTTATTATTTATTTTAGGATAAATTATAAAAAAAATTTCTAATTTTTGCTTTAATCATAAAAAACTCTCCTCATAAATAAAATCACTCACTAAACCTTCTAACTTTTACAAATTTTTTACTTTACCCCCAAATAAATTTTTTTGACCATTTTGTCTCTCAACGAAAAAAAAGTTATATTTTATCTTACAATATTTTTTTTCTCAAACTTTTAAAATATTTTTTATCTTCTGAACTTATATAATATTACTATAATTAATTAAAATAATTATATTTTTATAAATATAGAAAATTTTCTTATTTTTTTTTGCTAAAAACATAAAATATTTAATTTTTATCTAATAATATAAAATTTTTTTCTAAAAATAAAATTAAACATTAGTGGCAAAATAGTCAAAAACAAGTTACATAGGGGGTTAAGTGATAAATTTTTAAAAGTGAGGGAGTTTTGTGAGTGCTTTTATTTGTGAGGGAAGTTTTCTGTTTTTGAAGTAAAAGACATGAGGGTTTTTCGTAATTTACTCTTTGTTTTATTTAAGTATATTAATATTTTAGTATTATAATAAGGTATTATAAGGTTTAAAATTTTAGTCAATTAGTTATCCTGTGTTGCAATATGATAGATTTTAATTAAAAAACACTAACGTGTTACATGACCTATGATTCAGGTAACGTATAGATACCCTTTGCTAAAATAAAGCCTCGTTTGGTATAAAGCGAAATAAACGCAAGAAGTGAAACTTAATAGAAATTATGGATTTTGGCTCTTGTTTCGATGGCAAGAAGTAAACAGTATGCAGAAAGTGAAAATTGCTTCAAAATATACGAAGTAACTTATCTAGTCTCCCTTGGGTAAGTTCTAATTTCTTCGTTTTTAACTATCTCTCCACCCCCAAAGAAGTTTTATTTTCCACCCTGGTAACTAAACGTGTTTTACCTATTTCCTAAAAAGCTAACACAGGAATTGAATTTCCATAAAATACAACTTGCTGCATGAATTCAATTAATACAGCAACCAAACGAGGCCTACGGCGAACTTTTTTTTTCCGTTGATTCCGACAATGTATGAGCATCATCCGCCGGCATCAAATGAACATTTTGTAGAAAGTATTTATATAGACAACATATGTACTGTCGAATCCATGTATCATTTTGAAATTTTTTGGCAAAAACATGATAAATTTCAATTGGACTGATCCTTAAAAGCTACCTAGTGATAAAACGAGATCATGCATACTCTTTATCATTATAATAAATAATAAATATACGTTATGTCGTTTTTATTTCTTTTTCTAACATAATAATATTCTCTTAAAATATTTTTACTCCGATCATTAATAAAAAGAAGGGTAATATTACAATAAAAATTGATAATAATGAGGAGAATTTTTATGGTGTTTTAACAGAAAATAGTGATTTAATCAAATTGTATTAATCTAATGCAGGAATGGGTTTTAATTAATTATCTATCATTCTTATTAATTATATTGTGATAATTATACATGTAATATAGCTGCCAATCTTCGATGCTGCGGACCAGCGTTTCAGGTCGGGGCTCATCGGAAACAGCCTCCCTTTAGGGTAACACTCGGAAGGGGAAAGACTGCGTACATTTACCCCCTAGATCCTACTTATGCGAGAGCCCTTTGTGGCACTCGGTTTGTTGGTGGTGGTGGTGTTGTTTTCTATATAATTTATAATTATATGAAAACTGAAACTCCCCTAATATAAGAATAAAATAGTCAACATTGAATATCAATTAGAGATTATCCAATTAAAATATTTGGACCGATGATTAGAGTATAAAGCGATTTATTATCCTAAAGTTTAATTTTTTGATTAGTTTATTCCTTGAAACCAACGCAGATTGTGCTAATTAAATCAAGTTATTACGCAACAACAAATTTTCAAAATAATTAAAACTATACATTTTGTTGAATGCTATGTACATTTTTTGCCACAGCATAAAAATATTATTTCTATTAGAACTATCTACTGAGAAATAATTTTTGAAAAATATTGTGAGGGTATTTTTATCTTACTATGATAATTATAAAATATTATCTAAAAACTTTATTGTAATTTTCTCTCTGTATAGCGAGCGCTCGCTCCCTCTCTATATGATGAAGTTATTAGGCAACAATAATATATTTTGGCAATCATTTTGGATTTTTTTTTATAGAAAATTGAAAAAGGAAATTAAAAAAAATCAGAAAATTTTGCTTTAAAACTTATTTTTTAATTATTCAAATATCATAAAATAAAAAAACATGTAACAAAAAATGCCCTTATTAAATTATTTTTTCTATTAAAAATACTGCTTTAGTCTAAAATAACACACCAAAATATGCATTTAATTTAATTGTTTATAATTTAAAACTCCGTGGTCCTTGGAGGAATTTCTTCCATTATAATGGGAAAAATAATTTAAATTCAAGCAAATAATAGATGGAATAAATTATATATTAGTATTATGAGGTCTAGTGTATCAATTTTTTAGTCTAAAAATTTTGTAAAATAATTTTTTTGTCCAAAAAGTTACGTTTATTTAATAAAATAATCCAAATAATGATATAAAAAATGGAAGCAGGGACTGTTATGCACCCTGACACGTTGATATTTGGATTATTTTATTAAATGCATTTAACTTTTTGGTCTAAAAAATTATTTTATAAAGTTTGCAGACTAAAAGTTTAATACCCAAATCTTGGAATACTAATATGTAATTTACTCTTACCTTTTACTGGGTTAGTACAATTAAATATTATATTAGCATTTAAATGAACAAAATTAACTAATTGAACTATTTTATAACAACATTAAATTGATATTATTCCATCCCTTTTCATTTAAAATCCACATTTGATTTATATTATATATTCAAAAAATAAGAAGGGATTAGACTTTTATAATTATGCTTTAATTTTAAAAGAATTAAATAGATGGATACGATGGAAAAAGTTAATAAAAAACATTCACGTTATCAAAATTGTTACATTGTTTGTCGTATTATTTTTCTGGTTGTCACTATATTATTTAAAATAAGTCAAAATATTAATAATTATTTTTAGAGTAAGTTACATATTAATACTCTTAGGTCAAAGGTATACATTTTTGTCCACAAACTTTGCGAAATAATATGTTAGTTTAAAAATTATATATATTTAATAAAATAGTCAAAATGATGGTGTGAAAGGGTGTAAATTTGATAGTAAACCCGCAATCCCCTTGCTATTCTCGCTCATTCTACGCACGAACCGCAATATTATGACAATAAAAAAGCGTTGGATGAGAGACCCATTTTGGTTCTTTATAAAATGCTATTTGGACTATTATATTATACATGGAAATTTTGAACTAAATACTTATTTTACAGAGTTTGTGGACTAAAAAAAATTAATATACTAAAAGCTTAACCTAATGGGTGAAGGCCCATGAATGGTTTATACTCTAACATGCCTCCTTACGCAAACGCCCGTTGAAGTGTGAACATGCACAGACCTATCTCATACATTGTGCTTAAATTATTTTAATATTGAAAGTAGGGCTTATTGAGATTCGAGCTCGTGACCTCTTGGTCAACACGGTACTGATACCATATCAAATAACTATCTTTCTCAAAAGCTTAAATTAATGAGTGAAAGGTCGGGAATTGTTTTAAACTCTAACAGTACGTCATAATATGTAATTTACCCTTAATTTTATTCAATATTAAATTATTGCAAGGTGGAGAAACAAAATGACTTATGGGAGTAATGAAGATATAACATTGACTAATATTATAAATTAATAATAATTAACAGCATTAAATGAGATTACATGAAAGTGATTAATAAGGACACATTAATAATGTACCAAAAATAAAATATATGGACCCTTATTAACTATGACGATCCTATATCTGTGTGGATTTCATTCATTTAATTTTGATTTTATGGCTTCTTTGACCATAATTTTAAATTAATTACTTGCTTATTATTATTTTTTAAAATTATAATGGTTGGATATTTTTTTCTTATAGTATTTTTGGTTATTTATACCAAATGTCTATGTACTTTTTCAGGGTTCATTTATTAGGCACTAATACACCGAATCCCATTAGAGCTCCGAAGCTATGCGTGCTTAGACGAGAGTAGTACTATAACTCATGTTGCCAACCCTATAAGGTTGGGGGTCTTTGGAAACAGCCTATCGGCAGGGTTGCACCCTAAAAAGATAAGGCTGCGTACCCCGCTTTGGCAGGAGCCCTTAAGGCACTAGGTCTGTTGTTATTGTCCATGTACTTTTTCACTGTTTTAATTTAGTTCTTGAACTTTTAGTTGTGTCAATTTAGTCCTTATATATTTGATATTGTGTCAATTTGGTGATTCGAGTAAAATTTATGTTAAGTTAATTAAATTTTTAATGGTTTATCTGTGAATAAGGTTAATTTGAGTCAACTAATAGATTTATAATAGAGTATTTATATCTAATATAATTATACTGTTAAAAATTATAAAATTAATAAAATTTTGAAGATATATATTTATGTAAAATTTGTAGATAATTAATGTGATATAAAGGGCAGTACAGATGTGATGGAAACACTATTGGTTGGGATATTAATGTGCACCGTGTGGTCTTACATTATTATTATTATTATTATTATTATTATTATTATTATATTTATTATTGTTATTATTTTCATTTAAATTTTGCCTACTTCTAAGTCAACATTACATGCTTTTCTTTAAGGTTATTTATATTTTATTACCCTATTTATTTTAATAATTATAAAAAAAATTATGACATTTTAAAATTATTAAAAAGGACCCCAAAGTTTTATTGTATTAATAAAAAGAACTATCTTCAGTAAATAAGGAAAATTGACTTTCCTTTTAAAACGGGAGAAATCATAATTCTGAATGGCCCAAAAATCTTCACGGTAATTATCATGCAAATCTAGATCGAATTGAAATAAACCAAATGGCCCAAAAACCTTTCAAAATGACGTCAGATGTTCGGAGAGAGTCCTTTTTCTTAATACGATAAAACCTCAGGGTCCTTTTTAATAATTTCAAAACGTCAGGGTTCTTTTTATAATTATAAAAAAGGTTAGGGTAGTAAAATATAAATATTCATTTTCTTTATTATACAACATATTATTGACTTACAGCAACCATACTTTTATTTTATAGGTGTTTTTGAATTATCAGTAATTATCGTTTTCTCAATAACCATACATAAAAAAATAAAAGTGTTATTATTATAACACGGTTATAGTCTTTAAGATAATTTTATAGCTCTTATTATTTGTAAGTTATATAATTACTCTGACAATAATAATTTTGTATTAAGTAGGTATATTCGTATAAAATTGTTAAAAAGTAAAACTAATAAAATTTGAAGATATTTAATGTGATTTAAAGAAGCACGGACTAGTGCATCAAGGGCTCCCGCCTAAGCAGGGTCGGGCGGGGAGTGGTGGATATACGCAGCCTTCCCCTTTCAGGGTATTAGAGGCTGTTTCCGAGTGCCCCAACCTGAGGGTGAGGACTTCCCAGGAGTCACCCATCCTAGTACTGCTCTCGCCTAAGCGCGCTTAACTTCGGAGTTCTAATGAAATTCAGTGATGGCGTGTTGGGACCCTCTTTGCTTAGTTGATTATAGATGATGATATTTATAAAGATCCTAGCATGTGGGTGGAAGTTTTAATTGTAATGGAGAGCAGGATACTCTTGGACTTATAAAGTTTTTTTCAAGATCATATTTGATTGCTCATCGCATAATTCTAATCCCCTATTGTTATAGGCAGGATAGCTTTTGTTGGAGATTCACAGATGTAAACGAACAGAGCGTTCGGTAAACTACTCGTATTCGAAATCGATTAGGGCTCGTTCATGTTTATTAGGAGGGCTCGATAGCTTATCGAGCAGAGTTCGAACAACGGGGTGCCCGGCTTGCTAATGTTCATGAACAGTTTGGTAAGGGCTCGATAAGAGCTCGTTAAGGGTCTCGATATCAGCTCGTTAAGGACTCGTTATGAGCTCGATAACAGTTGGTATTAGTTCAAAAATGATTCGATAATAATTTAAAAAACTCAGCTCGTTAATGAGCTCGACTTGATTGCAAGCTTGTCTCGGTTTTAAACTCGATTGGGCTTGACAATGAGTTCGACTCGACTCGGCTCGATAAGCCTAACGAGCCGAGTATTGAACACACTATATTTTTATCGAACCGAGTTCGAACAAGGGTTAGAAATGCTCGATAAAAGATCGGCTCGAACTCAAGCTCGATAAGCCTTATCAAACTCAAGTTTGAACAAGGGGGTGATCGGCTCTGCTAGTTTACACCCCAACAAATGGTAATTTTCCGCCAAGTCAGGCAATTGGTTGGCTCAAAGGCACCAGTGGAGCGATATCATCGCTGGCCCTTTAGTGGATGTGGAATGTTGATCTTTATCTCAACAACAACAACAACAATCCTAGGGCCTCAAGGGATCCCGCAAAAGCGCGGTCTGGGGGGGTAGATGTAGGCAATTTTCCCTCTTCAGGGTATCAACCTGAAGAGAGGCTGTTCCCGAGGACCCCCAACCTGAGAGATTTGATCTTTATCTCAAAATAAAGATAATTTGCTTGCAAATTGATCAATAATACCTTGCCAAATAGCTGTTTCAGGGTGGTAAGCAAATAGTGACTAGATGCCCTCTATATGTTAATTATATATTCTAAGAGCATAGACAATCTCTTTGTTGATTGTATCTGTCAGGTTTATGTCTCAAATTATTTATTTTAATTTTATGGGGTTGTCATGGGGTCACCGATCGATCGGGTAATTTAAGAAAATTTTGGGTATTTCTGGGCCGTAAGAGGGCCGATCGATCGGGTCCTCCCAAACCTGCGCCTATAAATTAGAACGTAGGGTTTGCGTCAATGGTATTCAATCAAAAGTGTGAGGCGCTGCCATTAAGTAAAAGAGGTGATTTTGTAATTCCTCCAAGACATTCGAGTGCTACGAGAGTTAAGAGAAAGTGATTGTAATTCTTTCATGGATCTCGTTCAGAGGAAGTGTCGTTGTAATTCTTCCGTTCAGTATTAATAAAGAATCGCCATCTTCGCCCGTGAATTTCTCCCCTCTCGATTGTAATGGGGTTTCCACGTAAATATTGTGTGCTCGTGTTTGTTCTTTCTTTCTCCATATATTTGTTTACTTCTCGTTTGTGTGAGTCATATTATTTGAATCGAATCAAGCTATCAGGGTTTCCACTTCCGCATTAAGATTTTCCTCACAAATTGGTATCACAGTATATCGATTTGTTCTAGTTTTTCCGCACAAATTGGTATCAGAGCCCTGTTTATTTTGATTTGATAATATGACGTCCGCAATTAGATCCGAAGTTGAGAAGTTTGGTGGTCAATGGAGCTTTAGCTTATGGCAGGTTTGCGTTAAGGGCCTCTTGACTCAAAGTGGCTTGAAGAAAGCTTTAGATGGGAAAAAGAAGAAACCAAAGAATTTAACAGAACCACAATGGGAGGAGTTAGATGAGAAGACACTCACAGCAATTCAGATGTATCTTACCGATGACATTTTGACAGAAGTTCTGGAAGTGAAGACCGCTAGGGAGTTGTGGGAGAAATTGCAGGATATGTTCTGTTTCAAGCCTGTCTCCAACAAACTCGCAGTTAAGCGCCGGTTATTCACGTTTCGTATGTCAGAAGGTATGTCACTTAAGAATCACGTCAATAAATTTAATTCAATTATTCAAGATTTGAAAGAATTGAATGATGTTTCTAAGGATGAAGATCGGGCAATGTTGTTGTTATGTTCTCTCTCTGCTTCATATAAGGGTTTTGTTGAAAGTATGGTTTATGGTGATAAACAAACCAAATCTATTGATGAAGTTAAGAGAAACCTACTGAGTAAAGAACGAGTAGATAAAGAATTATCTAATTTTGTTTATTACTCAGGTAGTGGTTTATTTGTGAGAGGGGGAACTGAGTATGATCATAGTGGAAGCAAGTCTAAGTATAGGTATCAAGACCTAACCTGTAACTACTGTCATAAGAAAGGCACATTAAGAAAGACTGTTACAAGCTTAAAAGAAAACTTGAAGTAGATAACAGGTCTGACCAGAGATCCATAGTAGCTATCGTTGTGGATGGTGAGAATGACGATCTTCTACTGTCTGTGTCAGAACCTCAGTCCAATTTGAGAGATAGTTGGATTTTGGATTCGGGTTGCTCCTATCATGTCTGTCCCAATCGGGATTGGTTTTCCACGTACGAGTCAGTTCGAGGTGGAGTTGATTTGATGGGTAATGATACTTCATGCAAAGTTCTGCGTATCAGAACAATTCGTTTTAGGATGTTCGATGGCACTATCAGGGTTTTGAGTGATGTTCGCTATGTTCCTGATTTGAAGAAGAATCTCATCTCTTTAGGTACTCTTGAGTCTAAAGGGTACAGGTACACAGCTGAAGGTGGAGTTTTGAGGGTCGTTAAGGGTGCTTTGACAGTTATTAAAGGCAAAAGGATAGGTACTTTGTATGAACTTATTGGTTCCATAGTTGTTAGATCTGTTGCAGCATCTTCATCATCCTTGTTGTTGACAGAACCAGAGATCACAAATTCAGGATGTTTGAGATTGGATCATTCAGGTGAGAGGGGTCTGTCTGAGCACAGTGTGGGGGCCTCTTCATGTGGTCAGTCTACAGGACTGATATTCTGTGAACAAGGGCTTTATGGGAAGCAGAAAGCTTTTTGCTTCAAGCAATTCCTGACGAGTAGACATGTCACGTTTAGTGAGTCTTCGTTATTGTCTCCACATAAGATGTCATCAGTTGATTGTCATTTAGGTCAGGTGAGTAAGCCAGAGGGAGTTTAGTTTCAGTTAAGTAACACAGTTCAGCAGCAGGTGGCTGTTTCAGATAATGTGTCAAGAGCCAATTCATAGAAGAAGAAGATTAGCATTACTGATAACCTCTCAGATATGTTCACTTAGTTGCTACCTAGCAGGAAGTTCAAGCTTCGCTCGGACTCGGTTAGGTTTCGTGTTTTGTTGAGATAACCCCGTGTGTGGGGTGCTTAGTGGAGAAGGTGGAGAAAATTCTTTTATGTATGTAATTTGAGCCAAGGTGGAGATTTGTTAGGTTTATATCTCAAATTACTTGTTTTAATTTTATGGGGTTACCGTGGGGTCACCGATCGATCAGGAGGAAAGCCCGATCAATCGGGTGATTTAAAGAAAATTTCGGTATTTTTGGGCAGTAAGAGGGCCGATTGATCGGCCGGTTCCGATCGATCGGGTCCTCCCATACCTACGCCTATAAATTAAGACGTAGTGTTTGCGTCAATGGTATCCAATCAAAAGCGTGAGGCATCGCCATTAAGTAAAAGAGGTGATTTTGTAATTCCTCCAAGATATTCGAGTGCTACGAGAGTTAAGAAAAAGTAATTGTAATTCTTTCATGGATCTCGTTCGGATGAAGTGTCGTTGTAATTCTTCCGTTGAGTATCAATAAAGCATCGCCATATTCGCCCGTGGTTTTCTCCCTACTCGATTGCAGTGGGGTTTCTATGTAAATATTGTGTGTTCGTGTTTGTTCTTTCTTTCTCCATATATTTGTTTACTCCTCGTTTGTGTGAATCATATTATTTGAATCGAATCAATCTATCAGGGTTTCCGGTTCCGTATTAAGATTTCCCTAACAAATTGGTATCATAATATATCAATTTGTTCCAGTTTTTCTGCACAGTATCTTTGCGTAACATTGTTGGAATCTTGCTAAAAGAAGAGGTAGGCTTTAGCTGGGGCCTTATAATGTTCAACTCGTAAGCGGCTATAAGACATGAGCTATTTGTGTTGGCTCGTTGGACTATCTGGAAGGTTCGTAATGAGAAGGTCTTTTGAGAAATCTAGGTTGCCATTACTAGAGTATTGATAGAAGCAGAAACTAAGATTCTTCAATGGACTGCGTGCAATTATCTGCACCTAAGTTGAGATCGAGCTCTAGCTCAACCTTCAATGAGTAGAAGAGAGCACTACTATGTGCAATGGAGATCACCAGATTTTTTATGAGTTAAGGCGAATTTTGATAGGTTAAGGAAAACAAGACGTTCCTGCTTGTGATTTGTTATTAGAAATCATCCAGGCCAATATCTAGCATCGGGTTGTCATGGGCTTTGAATGCTTCGGTACTAGTGGCGAGACACTAGTAGTAAAAGACGGTGTTCACAAGTGTATTCGTATGGGGTTTAATCAGATCCGATATTCTGTTGATAATTAAGGCATTAAGAAATGACAATAGTTATCCTTGACAAATTAGGAATATTATTATCGGCATTCCACAAAGTGCAAGTTACTCATGTCTTAAGAGAAGAGATTCAGACAGTTGTTTGATTGGCATAATCATGTCATTAGCAGAGGCTCAACAAGGGATTCAAAATCGTAAAAGCATCTAATAAATTCAGATTTTAACCAGGGCTCTCCCGATACGTTCAACACTTTAAAGATAAGATAAAATCAATTTTTTTTTTTTAAGTTTGAGCTGATAAGTGAAGTACCATGAATGGTTTTATACTCTAACATTTTCTCTCACACAAATGCTCAACTAAATTGAAGCGTGGATGTTACACAAATTCACCTCATACCTTATATTTTATTATATTAATACTAAATGCGAGAGGTATTAGAATTTGAACTCATGGCCTCTTGGTTAACAAAGCTTTAATACCATGTCACTAAACCGTTTTTCTAAAAGATGAAGCTAATAGGTGAAGACACATTAATGATTTTATACTATAACATAAGTTTTATGTGACTAAAATTAAAATTCACATAACTTACAACAACAACAACAGACCTAATGCCTCAAGGGCTCCCGCCTAGGCGGGGTCTGGGGAGGGTGGATGTACGCTGCCTTATCTCTTTATGGTGTAACCTTGCCGAAAGGCTATTTCCGAGGACCCCCAACCATATAGGGCTGGCGACACGTGAACGTCCCAGGAGGTCACCCATCCTGATACTACTCTTACACAAGCATGCTTAACTTCGAAATTCTAATAGGATCCGATACCTTAGTGCGTGGTAAATGAACCCTAAAATTCAATAATTTAATAAAAAAAAAGGAAAAAAAAATGAAAAGGCTTAATAAGTCCTACACATAACGACTAAATCCAGGTTTAAAAAATTTGTTTAGAAATAAATTTAAGTACAAAGTATAAGGTGAATATGTGTAATATCCATACTTCAAGCCTAATGGGCATTTGCGTGAGAGATGAGCTTTTAACTTTTGGGAAAGTTGGTTCCTTACGAAAATAAATACTAAGGAACATCTTTGGAATTTGGTGCCCGCTATGCGAAGAATTGGTGGAGAGTGTGGATCATTTTTTCCTTGATTGTAGGTTGTCGTGGAGTATTTAACATGTGTTTTCAAATTTAGAGAATGAATAAAAATTCAAAATTAGATACTCTTTTTTTTTTTGTTTTTCCCCAAATTGTTATTTATATATACATAAGATGTTAAAATTAAGAACAAAAATAGTATCTTAAACAAGTCTTCTCTTGTCACTTACATAAGAAACAAATACAGTTAAAACATATTATATATTAAATTACGTAAAACCTTAGAATTTTACCTAAAAACAAAACAGTCCCTTAACCTTTTTCCAAAAAACTGTTACATATCAAAGGAGGTTCCATCTCAAAACCAATTGGCAATGGGTGGAGTAACTGCTTAGATATATAAAAATCTCCCTTTGGAAATAAAATACTTTACATTATTTTACTTTTAAGGGGCAAAATGATCATAAATAATTGACTTAACAATCCACCTAACAGAGTTGGATAAAGTGATAAATTTTTTAAAAATAAGGAAGCAACGTTTGAGGTGGTTCGGTCCTGTTAGAAGGAGACCGTCCACTGCTTCAATTAGGAGATGCGAACAGCCCCATACTGCACTAGGGAGGAGGGGGAGAGATAGGCCAATGAAGAGATGGTTGAAGATAATCTGACTGGCCTTACCCACCTAAACCTAAGGGAGGAGATGGCCTTAGATAGAGCTCGATGGAGGACTAGCATAGGGGTAGCCGATGTAGCGGCTTAGAGTAGTGTATCTTATTATTGCTTGCACTAGTGTTTTTAGGTGTCTGGGCTCCCTCTTTAGCGCATATGTTGGCGAACTTATTTGCTTATCTATGTACTTCTGTAATTGAGCACTTTCGTAATTGCCGACTATTTGCCTCTAGTTTCCTTCTATTGAGTTTTGCTTCGTAATGCTTGGCTTGTACTATGTAATGCTCTAATACTATGTGCTCTCATGCTTCAAGGCTACTATGCTTCCATGCTGACAAGTTTCTCAGGTTGGGGGTCCTCGAAAACAACCTTCTTTCAGAGTAGCACCTTAAAGGGGAAAGGCTGCATACATCCACCCCTCGAACCCTGCTTATGCGGGAGTCCTTGTTGCACTGAGACTATTGTTGTTGTAGGAAGTAAAGTATTTGAATTTTTTATGGTTTTTTTTCCTGTTTTGGAAGCTGAAAATCCAAGAATATGTAAAGAATATACATATGAGCGTAGTAAAAATCTCACATTGGGCTTGTGAGAAAATGAGAGATCGACATACAAACCTAATTCTTTACTAAATTTTCAAATTTTTAAAGAAATTGAAAAAAATGAAAAATTATTTTCTAGTTTCTCCAATTAAAATATTAAACATTTGAATAACTTTTTCTGTTGTACAGTTTTACTGAAATCTTTTTTATTTAACATATTTTTAATTAAGACTTACTAAAACATTTTTAATCCTCAGAAACAGCCTTCTTTCAGAGTAACATCCTAAAGAAAGAAGGATGCATACATCCACCCACCGAACCTGCGTGTGTAGGAGCCCTTGTGACACTGGAGTTGTTGTTGTTGTTGTAAAATATTTTTAATATTTTAAATATTCAAAAATATATTATCGAAATTTCATATTCCTACTCGAACTCTTATGTAATATTTAAATGGCGTTATCCAAATGCATAAAGCGCACCGCAAGTAGCCATATTATATCTTAATACATCCAAAAATAACTACCTATATTTCCTAATTAAAAAATAATCAAACCCTATTTTTTCTGACTAAAAATAATCCGACTTTAACTTTTATACAAAAAATAACCCAATTAAGTATTTTTTTTAAATCAAAGTTTTATAGTTCGATTTTTTTTGGGTAAATAAGTTAAAGTTGGGTTATTTTTTAGTTAGAAAATAGAGTTTGGTTGTTTTTTAATAGAAAAATTAGAGTTGAGTTATTTTTTATTAAGAGATATATAAATTGGGCTATTTTTTAATACATTGAGGTATAATTGAATTACTTTTTGACTAATTATTAAAAAAAGGGTTTTAAAAAAAAAAGAAAAAGAAAAGCGACGTCAAAACGGACGTTGACTCAAGGTCATGGGCTACATTTTGAATGTCACGAAAAATTCGACCATACTTTTTGACTCTATCGTTCTAACTTTTCAATATATTGCCGTCATTTATTTTTTATTTTTTATTTTTTTTTTGACCCAAAAAATAAATAAATAAATAAATTATTATTTATGTATTTTAAAGTTTTTAATCATATGCTATTCAGATATTCTGATATTTTAAAATATTTTAAACTCTGAAGTTAAGCGTGATTGGGCGAGGGTAGTACCAGGATGGGTGACCTCCTACGAAGTTCTCATATTGCCAACCCTATAAGGTTGGAGATTCTCGGAAACAGCCTCTCGGCAGGGTTACACCCTGAAGGGGTAAGGCTACGTACATCTATTCTTCCCAGGCCCCGCTTATGTGGGAACCCTTGAAGTACTGGGTCTGTTTTTATTATGTAGTAAAATATCTTGATACTTTTAATTTTTATCACTTATATTGAGAACTCCACATGTGAGTCAAGTATGAATCTCACATCGAAATTGTAAGAATGAATAGATCAATTTACACACTTAAGCTTATACGTGGATCTCAAGTATACTAACTCCATGGGTTGGGCCTAAAGGCTCGTAAAATTTAACAACTTAAATACCCTAAAATTTTAATATTCTATTAATCAAGCACCGTTCTTCCAAAATTGGATAGATTTTCATTGAAAAATGCCCAAGTAAAACAAGATCCAGACAATACATAAATATATTTATTAGACTTTAATGATCTCTTACTAAAATATTGACATAACACATTATTTTAATAATATACAGATAGTTTACATCCAAATTCAGCGAACTTTTAATCTCACTTTGTTGAAAAGATTGACATAACTTATATAGATCATTGTAATCATGCATTCCATTAACATCTTTTTTATAAAATTTGTCCGATTCTCACAAAAATTTATCCAATTACGACATAGGATACCTAAATAATAAAAATTTTAAACCTTAGGGTACTTCACTGTATATATCGAACAAAAAAACACCTAGACGATAAATAGTCAAATCTCGGGTACCTAAATAATAATTCCCATGAAAAATATTGCCGTTAAATATATATATATATATATATATGAACTCGGATGGGCGTGTGTGGCCATTGATGTTCTCTACCACGAGGCTATGTCTCTAGGGAACGCGATTAAAATATTTGAGAATTCTAATTATGTTATGTGTTGTGGTATTGTGTACCTTGGAATTTATCATTTCTATATTAATGTCATTAATATTTGTAAATTTTTATTAACATGATCTTTAAAAAAAAGTGAAAATAATTTTAATAAATTAGAATTTATATCTAAAGTAATTTTTAAATCTAAAAAATTTTAAGCATTGAAAAAAAATATATATATATATATTTAAAAGAACTTTGAACATCTAAAAATTTGTAAATACTTTAAACGTGACATTGAAAAATTAGGAAATCCAGGAAGTTTGATAGTTGAAAATAGTTTTTCTTTTTTTATTTTTAGTTTTTCTTTTCATCTCCAGTTTTTTCTTTCTAATTTTACAATATAGAAAACTAAAAAACGTGCATGAGTGATCCCTATTTTCCAAATTTCTAGTAACTGCGAATGCTACATAAGTAATAAATCCAAAAATTGAATAATACCAATGAAACTCGGTCCAAACAATTATGTCACCGATTTAAAAGTTGAAAATGATACGATTAAGTACAACAACAACAGTCCCAGTGCCTCATGGCTTCCGCATAAAGCAGGGTCTGGGAGAGGTGGATGTACGCAGCCTTACCCCTTCCGGGTGTAAAATGATACGATTAAGTAATACCTATAAATAGAGATAGCAATAGGATAGGTAAAACTCGTTACATGTGGGTATCTCGCTTCTTGAAGTGGGTATGGATACTAGTGAGATGGGTAACGGGTACAAGCTCAAATACAAGTTCAAATATGCACCATGGGTATGGGGCAGGTATAGATATTATGTTGTACCCATTCCGTACCTTCCCTATACGCACTTGATTATTTGTCACATTTTATGTTTAATTAATTTAAACGTAAGATAATAATTTATATACTTTATTTATCTATTAAATCAAGTATACTTAGATTACAAAAGATAAATTTAAATAATTATATGTGTGAATATAGATAGTTTTCGGATATACATAAATTGTAGTGGGTACGAAACGGGTAGTGAAGCGGGTATGGGTATGAGTTTGTACTTGCCGGAGTGGGTACAGATATTCACTTTAGACCTGTGGCAGATTGATAATGAATATTCCCGAGTTAAGTGCCCCAACTTAGTTCTCGGTCTTCCCCTATGCCATGTCGCTGCCGATTCATCACTAATGTGAAGTGCCGTGTCATCTATTCTTAGTTATCT
This sequence comes from Simmondsia chinensis, assembly GCA_018398585.1. NCBI lineage: Eukaryota > Viridiplantae > Streptophyta > Magnoliopsida > Caryophyllales > Simmondsiaceae > Simmondsia > Simmondsia chinensis. The sequence continues at coordinate 2,752,692 of JAGTTD010000007.1, read as the reverse complement.
ACTTATATAAATAGGATTAGATATTGTAGTTAGGGTTTTACTCTTAGATGTTGATGATCAATGTGATCTTTCCCTCTATCCCTCCTAATTCTTTCTATATCTTCTCCCTCTTCTACGTATTTCTACCATTTCTATAGTTAATACAATATAATTTTTATGTTTTGATACTTGAATGTGTTAATTGGCCCATATCTTGAGATAGACTTTAATTTGGAGCGTGATTCGTGACACAAAAAATGGGGCGGGTATGGATATCAGATTTGAGTGGCGGGTACAAGTACGAAGGTGGCAACCCCTCGCGCTCACCCGTCCCATAGCCATTCCCACCCGTAAATTAATCAAACATGAAGAAAAAGGAGTAATGTATCATCGAAATAAATTACAAATATAATCTAAACATACTTGTGAAAAAAAGACATAAGAGGAAGACGATGATATGGGATTATATAACAAAATATTATAAAATGGGTGAATAGTGAAAAAATATGAAAAGTGGGGGTGAATAAAACGTTAAAAAACAAGATCCCTACCTAATTTGTAAAGAAAATTTAGAAAACAGTTTAAAAATGTTCGCTAACCTCGTGAAAGAATAGGAATAATTGGAAAATTATTTTTCAACTTCTCCAATTAGAAAGCTAAAATATTAAACACCTTTTTCAGTTTTCTAAAATTTTTCTAGGTTACTATAAAATTCTTTGTTATTAAGCATTCCGTATATAGCTTTTAATAAAAAAAAGGGTAAATTACAGAAAAAATCATGACTTTTGCTTAAAAAACAGAAAATTTCCTCACAAATAAAACGATTTATCAAACTCCTCACTCATAAAAAATTATCACTTTGTCCCAAATAACTTTTTTTGACCATTTTGCCTTTAAAATAAAATAATTAAGTATTTAATCTTATTTTTATGAAGAAGTTTATGTTTTGTAGAAAAATAAGATTTTTTTATATTTATAGTAAAAGGGGTTTCTATATTTATAAAAATTATTATTTTAATTAATTATATAGTAGCAATATTATAATATAAATAAAAATATTATACTTCATCTTATAATATTTTTATAAAATTTTAAAAATATTTTTTTATCTTCTAAAATTATAATATTATTATTATAATTAATTAAAATACTTATATTTTTTATAAATATATAAAATTCCTTTAATTCTGTTGCAAAAAATATAAGAGTTTTCTAATTTTTGCCTAATAATATAAAATTCCTTCTAAAAGTATAATTAAATTTTTAACCCCCTCACTTTTAAGAGAAAAAATGGTGAAAAAAATTTAACAGGGGTTAAGTGATAAATTTTGAAAAAGTTAAGGAATTTTGTGAATGCTCTTATTTATGAGGGATTTTCTATTTTTGAAGCAAAAGACAGGAGTTTTTTATAATTTACCCTAAAAAAACCCTTTTTATTTTCCCCAATTTTACTGCAGTAAGGGCACTGTACCGACTCACATGGAAACTGGCCCCCGTCACCGGAGATCCTCCACCGGCAAGTCGAATCTCCGGGAATCTCTCGGTGAACGGTAAGCTTCCGATTTCTATTGAGTTCAATAACGGCACAATTACAGCGGCTAGAAACCCTAGATTTTCTCTAATTGTTTATTTATCTCAAATTAAACTTTCTAATTTCAATCCTCCAATAATTTCATCGCTCGTATGAAATCTATTGCAGCACATGTTCGGTTTTATTCCAAAATCAATTGATATTAGACAAATTAATTTATTTAATATATAGGCTCCATTTGTTCTGGGGAAAAACCACATTATAGGAAGTGATTTTCTCCTTTTTTGTTATTTGACGCAAGATTAGTGACGGAAAACCTTTTCCTTCAAATGGGGGAAAATGACTTCCCTTTTAAAAGAGGGGAAGTCATCTTTTTGAGTGATCTGAAAACATAATTCCAACAATATATAAGTATTCTCATTATATTTTTCCTTAAAAATGCTAACACGGCATATGATTTCGGCTATATTTAGGTAATTTTTACATTAATATTTGATGAACTTTTTATCGTAATTTGCTAAAAATATTGATATGGCTTGTAAATATTATCGTAATTATTTATTATATGAGAACTTTTATTTTTGGCCAGATTCTTATTTTAAATTCATCAACTTCGGAGTACGTCATTATATACATTCAAATGCATGATATGTAATAAATGCTCAAACCTTAAGGTATCTTAGTAATAATTCTACAACCACACAGAGTCTAAATAATTTTAAATATATTATATTGCTACTTATATTGTCCTATATCTAGGTATAAGATGGTTAGTAAAAGATGATTTCTTTAAAACAAGCAAGGAATATCAAAATGTGAAAATATGTTTTCCGTTGAAACAAACAACGAAAAATCTCAATGGAAATAGCATTTTCCATGGAAAACCTATTCCAAAGGAAAATATTTTCCGCGGGAAAAGTACTTTGTTGAAGCAAACGGAGCCATAATTTAGTATCGTTTCCTTACATTTTTTGACATAGGACTATTTTGTATTAAACCACCACATTCTGCAATTGTCGTCCTCTACGGCTTCATTCTAAGTATAGGTTAGCATTTTTCTCCCATAAACAGCTCAACTATCATCTAAGCAGTCTTTTTCGAAATTTGGGCCCGTTATATGTGGCTTGTCAAGCACGGCCATCGAGCACGGTCCGTCCCATACCAAACCAAGCTCCTGAAAATTGATCCAAGAATTGACAGCTGTAATACTATTGTTATAGTACAAATAAGATTTCATCTCAAAATAGCTCACTTGATATAGTTTAGTATCATTTCCTTATATTTTTCGATGTAGGACTATTTTGTATTAAACCACCACGTTCTGCAGTTGACTTACTCCACGACTTCACTCTAGGTATAAATGGCTCAACTCTCTTCTAGGTTACCCTTTTCAAAGCTTGGGCCGGTTACATATAACTTGTCAAGTACGGCAATCGAGCACAGTTCGTCCCATAGGAAGCATGACTCCAGAGCAGGGTCCGTCCCATATCAAACAGACCTCCTTTAAATCGATTCGAGGTTGATGATTTTAATACTATAGTTACAATACAAATAAAATTTTATCTCAAAATCAATTAACAATGAATATACTAGTTCACTTGATATAATTTTCTTATATTTTTCGATGCGGGATTGTTTTGTACTGTAACAAATTCATTCCCTCTCTCCACGAGTTTTCGCTTTACTGTTGGGACAGAATTACAGTGGGTAGAAACCCTAGATTTTCGGTATTTGTATATTTGATTTCGAATTTGCATTTTCAAATTCTTATATGCAGATCCCAACGTCATCGTTTTATAGAGAGAGAGAGAGAAATGGATCTGAGTTGTATGGGCTGGTCCCTGTCCTTAACCCTTCTCTCTCCTTCTCTCCACTACTACTACTACAGTAATACGAGAATTACTATTGTTAGAGTAAAAATTTATTATTATCAGATCAATGAAAGGATTGCTGATTTTAGATGTGAACCAGCAGCCAGTCGTGAAATTTGAAAAGTAAGTATGAAGAGAAAGCACGACAAAGGGCAAAACGGAGAAGATCGATTAGGGTTTTTTTTGAATTTTGAGTCCTTTTTAATGATCGGTCGTTCCAATATAGCTAGAACTACTAATTTTGGAAATCAATCGGTGCAATAATTCTCGTTGGAACGATACTCGACTTTGTTACTTTATTACTTGGTACAACTTACAAACAATAAGAGCCATTAAATTGCTTTGAAAACTACAGTCTTCCTCTGGTAATAACAGTCTGTCCTGACAACAACGTTACCTTACCTTTCTTAAACATTATTTACTCTTTTGATTCTTGATATTTTTAAATTTATTTAAATTAATTTTTTGTCTCTTCCTTTGTTTGTAATGTCTTTTAATATTTATAAGTTCATTCAAATCGGTGTTTTGACTTTTCTTATATTTAGAATAGTTTTTAATATTTCATTTTGTAATAAAATTGAACTTTTACCTAGTGACAAAAATATGTAAAAATTAAAAAGATAATGGGTCAATTTTATATAGGAACTAAAACTAGGGACCATTTTGAACAAGGAAAAAAATGAGAAATCGATTTGAACAAATTAAAAAATAAGGAGCAACGATGTAAATAAGTCCTTTTTTTACCGCACTAAGAAGTATAAATTTTGTCTTAAATATGGTTGCCAATACACAAAGATGGAAAAAATGAGCTCAAGCCTAAGACGCAGTTCTTCGGAGTGTAAAACTTAATAGTTACATCGATCAATCTCACTCAATATTAGTAGTATAAGTTTCTCTATAATAGTAAGTAGTATAATTTTTTTCCCTAAATAAGGTTAACATATAGAAATCACATTTTGGATAAATTGAACAATATTATTATCGGAACAAAATTATTAATTTTAAAGCAATTTTATGAAATCTTCTGGCTATTATTCACTAAAAGCTGCATCATTACTCTATCAATAATAATTATTGTCTTGATAATAACAACAACAAAGCTTCAATAATAAACCAATATTCCACACTGGGAGGATAAAATTATTATTATCAGAGCAAGATTATAATTTTAAAGACAATTTTGTAACAATAACAGCAACAGATCTAGTGCCTCAAAGGCTTCTGTATAAGCAGGGTCCGGGAGGGATGGATGTACGCAGTCTTACCCTTTCAGGGTGTAACCTTGCCGATAGGCTATTTTCGAGGACTCCTAACCTTATAGGGTTGACAATACGAGGACTTTTCAGGAGGTTCTAATAGGATCCGGTGCTTTAGCGTCCGATAAATAAACCATTTTAAAAATAATTTTATAGTTTTTATTATTTATAAGTTAAATTATTACTTTAAAATAATAATTTTTATCGCGGTAATAATAGCATACTGTTAGCATCGTGATGTATGATACAGTAAATTAGTGATTCCAGTGCTGAGTACTTTTTTACGGCCAGCTTTTTGCAGTGAAAGAGAAAGGGGGAGAAACAAGAAGAAGAAGAGGAGGAGAGTCAACCGACCCCCAGGTTTTGATTTTTCTTTTATAATATTTGTGGGTTTTGATTTTTTTTCTTTTTTGGGATCTTCATTTGGGGGTATGTATTTGTAAGGCTTCGAAGAGTCCACATACTCATCTCTCTATCTTGGTACCTTTTTTTTCATCTCTTTTCTCTCTGAACTGTCCTGTGCTGTGACTTTTGTCTCTCTCTCTCTCTCTCTCTCTTGAGCCTTTTCGTTTTCTACTTGGATGAGGTCCCTCAAAAAAGGCTATCAATGGAAGCTTTAGCTTTTTGGTTTGTCAAAAACCTTGCTTGACATTCATACATGCAAAAAAGGACATCTTTTTCTTCTCCCTTTTCAGTTATAGCTAGGGTTTCTTTTCTTGCATTCTTTTGAATTTTGCATAGTTTTAGTTTCTCTTTGTTTGATAAGACTATAAGTGAGTGGGTTAGAGAGAGAGAGGGGTTGAGAGGGAAGGACCAGGTAGGCAAAAGTCAAGGTGTAATAGCTGGCCTTCTTTCTCTTTCTCTCTCTTTGTGCTTTGTGTGAAGAAATTAGAGAGAGAGAGAGAGAGGGATTGGAGACATTTGGGTAGAGCCCTTTTGTCTTCTCTGCCTCTCTTTGGTTTTCTCTCCTCTTCTACCCTCTTTCGTATCCCCCCTCCCCACATCTTTCCAAGCGTTTTCTCTTGTTTTTGCCCTCATTTTTCTGTCTTTAACATAAACTCAGTTCAAAAAAAGTTGTTTTCTTTTCTGGGCTTTTGTTGTTTCATCCAAAGCTTTAGCTTCCTTGTATGAAACTAGGGCGAAAAAACATATGATATTGTGGTGTATGAGGTATATACTGTGTTAATTAGTTCTCAAGAGAGTGAGAATCTGGTGAGGAAAGTAGCAATTTATTAGAAAAAGGAGGATCATTGATGAGTTTTGGGGGTTTTCTTGATAACGGTGCTGGCGGCGGTGGCCGTGGCGGCAGCAACGGTGGGGGTTGTGGTGGTAGACTAGCTGATATCCCATCATATATCAGCAACCACAACATGCCCCCTGGTTCCATTTCTGAGCCCCATCACCTTTTAGGTGCCCCTTCTTTCAACAAGTCCATCTTCAATGCTCCTGGCCTCTCTCTTGCTTTGGTATACTCTTTTTCTCTCTCCTCTCTCCTCTCTCCTTTTATTATATTTATTACTATTATATGCTTTTTGGTGTGCATACTGATATGGGTTTTCTGTGGGGTGATGTGATTTTTAAGCAAACGGGTATGGAGGGGCAAGGTGAAGTGACAAGGCTGTCAGAAAATTATGACACAAATGGCGGTGGCGGCAGTGGTGGCGGTAGTGGCGGCTTAAGGAGGAGCAGAGAGGAGGAGCATGAGAGCAGATCTGGGAGTGATAACGTGGAGGGTGGTGCATCTGGGGATGACTTAGAAGCTGCAGATAACCCACCAAGGAAGAAGAGATACCACCGACACACACCTCAGCAAATCCAAGAGCTTGAAGCGTATGATTCTATCAATTTTGCCATCAATTTTTTGCAACAACTCGAAGAGTCCGAGTTGTTGGATTTAGTATAGTGGTTAAGCTAACCACCCTCCTAAACATGATATCTTGGGTTCGATGCTCATTTCCCCTCCCAAACCAGAACGGTTGGTGACCCTATTTAGGACAATATTGTACCTCTTCTTTCTTTTTCTGGAAAGAATCCTTGTAATAAGATCTTAGTTTATGGTTAGGAAATCTAGCCCGCCGAGATCCAAGTAATTTTGATTGATTTTTGGCTTAATGTTCATCTTTTTTCCCTTCCTTGTTGGGTTTTTGTGAGCAGTGTGTTCAAGGAGTGCCCACATCCTGATGAGAAGCAAAGGTTGGAGCTCAGCAAAAGGCTTTGCTTGGAGACTAGACAGGTTAAGTTTTGGTTCCAAAATCGCCGAACCCAAATGAAGGTAGGGATTATTTGGTCTATTTCCTTCTGTTTCTGAACTGGCTTGATTGTTATTTGATTTATAAAATCTTTTATATCGTTCACCCTAGACTCAATTGGAAAGGCACGAGAATTCAATACTGAGGCAGGAGAACGATAAACTCCGAGCAGAAAACATGTCAATAAGAGAAGCAATGAGGAACCCGATGTGCACAAACTGTGGTGGTCCAGCTATCATTGGAGACATCTCCATGGAAGAGCAACATCTTAGGATAGAAAACGCCCGTTTGAAGGATGAATTAGACCGTGTTTGTGCACTTGCAAGCAAGTTCTTGGGCCGTCCTATGTCATCCTTGTCAGCATTATCCACACTTTCCTGCTCCATTGCCCCTACAATACCGAGCTCGGCCTTGGAGCTCGGTGTTGGAACCAATGACTTTGGTCCTTTGAGCACAGTGGCTTCGACTTTGCCCTTGGCACCTGATTTTGGGAGTGGGATTTCGAATGCATTGCCATCTGTTGTCTCGCCTATGAAATCAACAGCTAATATGGGGGGAATCGAGAGATCGCTAGAGAGATCTATGTACTTGGAACTGGCTCTGACTGCTATGGATGAGCTGGTTAAGATGGCTCAGACGGGTGAGCCCCTTTGGTTGAGGAGCATTGAAGGAAACAAGGAAATCTTGAACCAAGATGAATATTTGAGGTCCTTTAGCCCTTGTATTGGGTTGAAGCCGAACGGGTATGTCAATGAAGCTACTAGAGAGGCTGGCATGGTAATTATCAGCAGCTTGGCACTCGTAGAGACGCTGATGGACTCGGTAAATTTTCATTCTCAGCCTCATTTGACTTTTGATTGGTTGACGGAATTTACATGTATGAGATCCCCATGTAAGTTCAAGTGGGGTTCTATCATAAAACTAATTAGCAATTAGGTGGAGGGGCATAGTATGCTTTGCTTATATGTTGATCTCCTTTCTCTCACAACTCTGATGTGAGATTTCTTACTAGATTCACGTGTTGATGGTGATCATGCTATTTTCATTTTGTTCTCTAATCGAGTATCGTATAACCAACATAGCAGAACCGATGGGCAGAGATGTTTCCTTGTATGATTGCTAGGACAACAACTACGGATATCATATCAAGCGGAATGGGAGGAACTCGAAATGGTGCCCTTCAACTGGTAACACATCGTCATCTAAATTTTCTATAATCCTTATATTAAACCATAATACAAGAAACTTTAAACTCTGAAACAAATTATACTTGATTCTCAGATGCACGCCGAGCTTCAGGTACTATCGCCATTGGTGCCTGTTCGAGTGGTCAATTTCCTTCGGTTTTGCAAGCAACATGCCGAGGGTGTATGGGCGGTAGTTGATGTGTCTATCGACTGCATTCGAGACACGTCAGGGGCACCGGCATTTGTGAACTGTAGGAGACTTCCTTCTGGGTGTGTTGTCCAAGATATGCCTAATGGGTACTCTAAGGTAACTTTAATACCTCAGTTAGCATTTATTTATTGGAAAAAGAGATAATATTAAGAGAGAAAAATATATAGTGAGTTACGGATAAGATGTCCTTAAAATTGCAAATTGCAACAATAAAAACCACGAACTAATAACATAAAGTCTTCCAATTCCTTTGCTTTGGCCAAAGAGCTCTTGAAAAGACCATGGTCTACTGTCGGTATTTAATTGGCTTATGCTGATCTTTAAAAATCGTATCATTCCTTTCAAACTAAATACACTAGAGAATCGCAATCTTGGTTGTAAAGAATAATAGTCTTCGCTTAACTTTTTTCCTTTTGGTATTTATTGAGTTGAAGCAAGTGGTTGTGTGTGTCCTTCCTTTTTAGCCTTCAATGAGTTTGGTGCAAGTAACTGCAACTTTGGATCTTAGTTGAGCAGCAAACAATATTTAATGAACTTTATGCGTAGGCCCTGTTTGGTCTGGCGAAAAGTGGGTTCGAGAACTGGGATCCGTTGAAGAACAGTGTTTTTTGGGTCGTCTTTGGTTGGTCAGAAATGGGTGGTCAAGGAAAAGTTGAGTTATATTTCACAAAATGTTAATTTTTCTCTTAGTATAAACCGATCAGGACTGTTCTCGAGATTTTAAAGGCTCAAAGCGAGTTTCAATCAGCGGATCCCTTTTTGGTAAAAAAATGTCTGTCATCTCAAACGCGCCTTGAATAATTCACTTCAAATTATCAAGCAAGAATGGTGATACCGAATAGAAGCAAACTCAATTAGGCTTTGAGCAACTGTTTGGATTACTTAGGATCTTGACCAGCTTTAATGACGCCATATTAAAAATATCACAAGAAATTAGATTCCCAGCCAAAGAGTGCTCATGCATCAATGAAACTTGTTGTCTGGTGATTACCCACTTAATTACCCACTTTTCTACAACGATTTCCGAGCCTTCTGATGGTCATATTGCATTGACCCAGATGCTTGTTTTGTGCCAAATTATATTGCAATATTCAAGCTTCGACAACGAGGCTTGTTCGTAAATACCAATATAATATAAGGGCGATTGTCAGAGAATCGAGGATATTTAAATGAATAGAAGCCTCTATTATCCTTAATTTTCTGAACCTTGGAACACATTAAACTTCATAATATAATAATGCCTTGTAATCTACGAATAGTGTGATTAAATTATGTATTTGATGTTTCTATTCCAATTCTTGATGCTGCCTCGATCTTCTTCTTCATATTTTAATCTGTATGTGACAGTGTGTGACCTGGTTCTTATTCTTGTTTTTTGTGATTTTTTTGTTTTAATTTTTAAAATTTTTGTTTATTTTATTGTCTGCTGAAGACTTTGTAGTCAAAAATTCAAGACTGTCTACTTTGTTCCTATCTGGGTATCTGTCCTTTGTGGGTCCGGGTCCGGTTTTCGGTTCGGGTCCGGATCTCGACGACAACCTCGAGAATCCGCATTTTTCAATTTTTTACGGGATGTTTGGTGTCGTTTTTTCTTTGTAGTTTTGGGTTTTTGAGAAATTAAAAACCGGATTTTATAAAATAAAATTTTTTTTTTCCCTCGATTTCACCTGAATGATGAGAAAACTGAAAAAAAGGGGAACTAAAAACCAGAAAAAGTCGTTTCTAAAATGTGGTTTTTAGATTCTAAAAAAAAAAAAAAAAGCACAAACTGCAAATACAAAAATATATCAAACAAGCTACAATAAACCTAGTGCCTGAAAAGTTGTTTTAACTATAAATTTAGGAGGATTTTAAACTTAGGACCTCTTGCAATAAAATAGATAACCTTCTCTTGCAATTTCATATTACTCTAATACAATGAGTTTAAATTATTGGTACAGATAAAATTATTGTCACTTTTGCTCTTTAATACAAGCAGTAAACTATATTTGACTGTTTGATTTATAATTTATTATTTCATGGCTTCCCTCCTTCCCGCCGTTTTTAGTGTCTTTTGTGTCTGAAGTTTGACTGTTTAAATATATATCTTGGTCGCCGTGCTTTGTTTTGGGTATTTGTGATTTGTTTGGCCAAGCTTATTTTACGGGGACTTTTTTCAGGAGTTAAGACGTTTGGCCCGGAAAATGGGGTCCTTCCAAAGAAAAATGGAAGCCGTTCTTTTGCTTTTAAATAGAAGTAGGATGAAGTGTTTCTCTTTTGAAGAAGAAACAAAAGCAAAAAAATAAAAAATTTTCAGACAAAATTGTCCCTATTGAGATCTCTTTTTACGAAAGTGCTTGTGAGAAATATGGGTTTTTATATATGGTAAAGTATCATTAGTTTGGAGAGTATTGTTATTTAACAATCGAAGTTATTTTTCCTGAGGAGTAATTGGTCGGTGCAGGTTACGTGGGTGGAGCACACGGAATACGATGAGAGTGGCATCCACCAGCTATATCGGCCACTGACAAGCGCGGGAATGGGGTTTGGTGCTCAACGATGGGTCGCCACTCTACAAAGGCAATGCGAGTGCCTCGCTATCCTCATGTCCTCCCCTATTCCCTCCCGTGATAATACTGGTATGGTCTCTCCGTATGATCGTTATTTGTACTTCTAGTTGCATTTTCTACACATATTGAGTACTTAAATTGGGTGCATAGTAAAAGTAAGCGGGCGTTCATTTCTATTTGGAAGTGACCCTGAATCTCGTGTGGACAACACCAAGTACCATTGGTCACTTGTTCATAAATGGTTACGAAGACTACGTTTTTATATCATCACTGTGCATGCGTGTGTGCAATTTTTGGTTTTTGAAAACTACTCAAAAGGTAGGTTTGAAAATAACTTTTTCTTGTTTTTGATTTCTTTGTTTTCAGTTTTTGCTCAAGGTAAAAACCAAGAACAGAAAACCAAAAATATAAGGACCTATTTGGTATCGTTTTCTGTTATAGTTTTTGTTTGTCAGAAACTAAAGCCCTTAGATTGGAAACAATTTTTCGTTTTCTTTTTCTTTCTATTTTTCTCCCTGATTTTTCAAAAACCTGAAAGTCATGAAAAAAACTTTCAACGCCTCTTTTTTAGTTTCTCAAGAATTATGAACAAAAAATGATACTAAACAGGCCTTTAAAGGATATTTCTACAATATAGTTTTATACTTTCAAAAAAGGAAACCAAAAACTGCAAATATAAAAGAACACCAGACTAGCCCTAGCTTCCAATACTACTATTCAAGTTTTCAATGTCGGTGGGGAACATAGCCTAGTGATGGAGAACGCCGGCAGCCAACCACGCCACTCGGGTTTGATCCCGATTGGATCCTTTTTATGGGGAATTTAAGTGGATTTTCCCCTCCCCTTGACATTATCGATGTAAAAAAAACACATACTAAAAATACGAACCCTTTGATTTCCTTTATACCTAATCACATCCACCAAAAATTATATTTCTCATGTCCAAATACAAACCTATCTATGTGCATGCATGAGTCAAATAATACAAAACAACATGACTAAACCCAACCCCAACTTTTTAAACTTTCACAGCGGCTATCACGGCCGGGGGACGACGGAGCATGCTAAAACTAGCCCAACGAATGACCAACAACTTTTGTGCTGGTGTATGCGCCTCGTCAGTCCACAAATGGAACAAGCTCGTGGGTGTCGGTGCAGTCGATGAGGACGTCCGGGTCATGACCCGCAAGAGTGTGGATGACCCCGGTGAGCCTCCTGGCATTGTCCTTAGCGCCGCCACCTCCGTCTGGCTTCCCATTTCCCCGAAGCGCCTCTTCGACTTCCTTCGTGACGAGCGGCTTCGCAGCGGTTGGGATATTCTCTCGAATGGCAGTCCAATGCAAGAGATGGCTCATATTGCCAAGGGCCAAGACCAAGGGAATTGCGTGTCCCTTCTTCGTGCTAGCGTACGTTCTCTTCGCCTTATCTAAATGTTTTTCATTTTTTCGGTTTGAGTGATTTGAATCTCTGATAGTAACACATGGTACAGATTACATAGGGTCTGATAAATACTTGTACAGTTCAGCTATACACGAAAACTTTGGTAAAGAAGTCGTTGCTAAAAGTAACACATGATGTTAGTCACGATAGGAATGAAAGAAATATAACACGGTAAATGGTGTGGTACAATCAACAATTTGAGAGTTCAAAGGTCAAGACCTATTCTCTTTGCCTTATCTAACTATTTTTCTTTTTTTTTTTTGGTAATTTGAGTAACCTATTTTTGAAGTTGAATAATATGTCGTTCTATGTAATATGAGAAATAATGCCTGCCGCTATACATTTTAAAACCTGCGCAAATGCGACTCGTATTGCTTATTAAACGTCGCCCTAAAGAAAATACTGCAATATGTGATACCAAAATACTTTATGCACATAATTTAGCTGCCAGTGGTAAAAGAATAGTGAGGACTACCTTCTATAATAAAAATAATCGTCGTCCATAAACCAATGATCTTTGCTGCATATATTGAGTGTATATGAATTAGGTATAGAACAGTGTTTATTATTCTGTTCTTCCATAATATTTGTGGGTTTTTTCAAAGCTGTCCTTTTTCTGGTTAAAATAGTCTTTCGTGTCTATTTTTATTACAAACATGATACCCATCTTTTAATTCGTATTTAGAGTTGATTACCAAATTGGAGACCAATTTGGACCATTTAAACAAATTTACAAACTTTAGAGACTAACAGATAAAGGACTATCTCCAACAATAACCCAGTGCCTCATAGAGGCTTCCGCTGCAGCAGGGTCGGGGTTAAGATGTACGCAACTTTACCCTTCTAGGTTGCCATCCCTGGAGATAGGTTGTTTCCGATGGCCCCCAACTTTAAAATAAAGAAAAGGGAGAGAAGATGAAAAAGAAGAAGAAATAACAAACATGCATGGCTAGAGGTACTATATTCCTATCTTCTAACTGCAGTGTCAACCACATATTTTTAACCGCTACTCAACTCTATGTAAGTCCGTCTCATCGGTAAGGTTTAAACGGGTAAGTTCAATTCTAATCGTCTACATCCAACTTTTCCCGTGTCTGCTTCTTTTCCAATGTTTGTAATGTAGTTATTCACATTTCCTACCTCAACGAGTATCTCCGAGTACCCTAATTGATACCAGTAGCTTTCAGCATGCAATGTGCAAAAGGCTAAAAAGATAGGGTTTTGCTGGAAAGAAAGGTAGGTCTAGAATAGATGATAAAATGACCCAAATGTCCCTAGAGTGAAAGGTCAAATCTTTTTTTTGTCCAAATCAGTGAGGGATGCTGCTGGTACTGTGGAGGTATCCATGAAGACATAAACGAGGCAGATTATGAAAATAGCCCCTCCATTTTTTTAACCTTATTATATATTCAGGACCATTACTGTAATAATGTCAAAATATGTGGGGGCCTGTCACATTTTGTCATAATGTAACATGAAATAAATGATATATATATATATTTGGGATCTTGTTTTGACTAATGACTTAACAGTAGTACTATCTTCTGCTGAGATTTACTGATTCTTTTACAGTCCCCTCAATCTTTGGGTTAATGGCCGTTCTTGTAAATATTGGGATGTTTTGGGGGTTCGGGTGGAATTTAATAAAGGTCGTTACGGGTAACTAGTGTGAAAACTAGCAAACCGTTACCTGGTTGGTTTATTGGCGGAGCCAATGTTATGGGACGGGGATAGGTGTCCCTCGTGACTTGGGAAATGCTTGAATGATAACACTGGGTTTTACTAGTTGTGAGAGAATAAGATTGCACTCCGTGATTTTTTATAAATTTTTTTAAATACGAATAGTATTCTAAATTTTTTTTAATGTGTTTCAAGTTTTGTAGTAATTTCTTACTTCGTACATTAATACTTTTTGGTTGTATTTTTTTTTAAATTTTTTTGGTTTCTGCCCATATTTTTTTAATTTTGCAATCCATTCTTTTACTCCCAATGAAAAAAAAATTTGGATGTCATTGGATTGGTTGTTACACTATAGTACTTTTGTAACGGGTTTTATTACGTATATGTTAGAAGCTATTAATAGTATAGAAATAAACTAATAATTGTATGGTTTTTATTCATATTTTTTTAAATATGAAGCTTAAAAACAATCGACTTTCCCTTCAAAATCCAGTGTCATCTTTTCAACCCGTGACGGAATGACTATGGCATACAACACTAGAATCGTGACCATTATGTGACTGTGAGTTGTTATTTGATTCAATTCTGAAGGGTGTTTTTGGTAATCGCTTTTATTTGCAGGCGATGGATGCGAACCAGACGAGCATGCTAATCCTACAAGAGACGTGCACTGACGCATCAGGCTCACTAGTGGTGTACGCGCCTGTTGACATCCCTGCAATGCACGTGGTGATGAACGGAGGAGACTCTGCCTACGTGGCGCTCTTACCCTCCGGGTTTGCCATCGTCCCTGATGGGCCGGGCTCTCGTGGGCCCGGGCCTGATAACAATGGTGGGTTGGGACCAAACCGGATGGGCGGGTCCCTCTTGACCGTTGCGTTTCAAATCCTAGTCAATAGCCTCCCCACAGCTAAGCTGACCGTGGAATCGGTGGAGACGGTAAATAACCTTATTTCTTGCACTGTTCAAAAAATCAAGGCCGCCCTCCATTGCGAGAGCTGATCGGAGGGCAGTAGCTGTGGTGGTCGGTGGTGATGGTGGGTGTACAAATAATTCCTAGTGTATTCTGTTTTACTGTTGTGTGTGTTATTTTTTCTTGTTACGGTGTTGTCTAAGAGAGGGGTCAAAGTCGCAACTAGGGTGCGAGTCAAGAACGAACCGCGGGTTTGCAAATCCTTGCGATGGGTGCGGTGAAAACCGAGCCACCAAGCCCGAGAGTGGCAGCGGTGGTGGTGGTGCAAGGGTGGTGGTTCGGGTATTGACTCAGGTCAATCCTGTGACTTTGGTGCTCTTAAATTTAAAATTTTAAGGACACAAGAAATGTGGGAAAGGGAAAAGAAAAAAAAAAAAAGAGGTTTGGTTTGTGAATGTCAATTGTTATATTACATATGTTCATTTACATTTTGTATTTTTTGCCTATGGTTTTTCGTGTTTTGATCATTTTGTCTGGGTATTAGCGGTGTGTTCGAGTTGATTCGGATTTTCAAGTTTATTTGAGATAATAGAGAAATGCAACAATATCATAATAAAGGTCACTGATTTAGATCTCGTGTTGCTCAAACGAGTCCGTTTGAGACTTCTGATTTTTTTGTTTTTCTATTATGTCCTTGTAAAAATAGAGTTATTTGCTCCTTTGGTACATAAAGCAACATTTTCAATACCCTAATGGCTCTCGCTTAAGCAGGGTCGGGGTGGATGCACATAGCTTTTCCTATTTAGGGTAACACCCTGAAAAGAGACTTTCTGAGAACCTTTAAGGGTGTACGAGAATTTTTTAAAAGGTCACCCGTTTGGTAATATTTTTGTCCAAGTATGCATAATTTTGGAGTTTTAATATGATCCAATGTTACTTTGGTACATGATAGCTTTAAATTCACTGAAATTGATTTGTTTTTAAAATAGTCTTTAATGCTTGTAAATTTATAAAATTAGCTTGTCGTTTCTTTAAAATAGTCATTTTCTTTTCAAGTAAAATTGATCTCTTACGCCTGGAGGTGAACAAAAATCGGTCCGGACCGGTGGACCGGACCGGACCGGACCAGCCATTTTGGTCAAGGACCGGATCGGACCGACCATATATCGGTTTGGTCTTTGGTCATGGTATATGGACTTAATCGGTCTTCAATCCGGTCCGGTCCAAAATTTAAAAATCTGAAGACCGATCAACACTAATTACGCATTAAATATTTTGGATAAAGATGTTTAATATTTCATGTATGCATTTAAAAATATTAAATCTTATAAAATTAAATATTTATTTTTTTACTATTTTATATTATATAAATATTTTGTATAATTAATCTTAAATTATATATATTGTGTAAATTATATTATTATCGTTATTTTTTTAATTTTTATCTCTCCTATGAAAATATTTTTCTTCTCATAATTGCATTTGTTAGATAAAATTTGGTCCAAATCGGTGCGGTGCGGTGCGGTTCGGTTCGGTCCTCTCCTCGGTCTCGTGATTTGATGTACTTCAGTCCGGTTTGGCTCGGTCCGATCTTGGACCGATATGCACCCCTACTTACACCGAAGGTTGTTGTAATGTACTCGTTATGTAATTTAAGTTTTATACTTCTAAGTTTTTCGTGTACAAGTTATATTGTCAATTCAATTATTTGATTAAAATTTACATTATGCTAGTAATGAAATTATTAATAGTTCAATCCCGGGTTGGTATAAATTGGGTCAAGAGGTGTGTTCTTATTAGGTTACAAGCATCTGACATGATTGCGTCGTTAAAATTATGTGACTCTTAACTTTAATTTTATCACGTGAGCAAATTAACACAATTTAAACTATATAGAGATAAAATTGACGCAGGTAGGGTAGAAAGACTAAATAGATAATAGTGAGCAAAGTACAATAACTTTTGGTATAAATAATTCTAAAAGCTACGGATAGGAAACTAAAAGCGAGAAAATACTATATAATAATCTAAATTTTAGATTTTTACAGACTGAAAATTACAAATAAAAAATAATATCAAACAGGTCCTCGGGTAACAGTCGGTCATTAATGAGAAGAGGCATTTTGTGTTGGCTCCACTTGTCACATGGAAAATGCCTCCTCTTATAAAATTTAGATCCGTACAAAGTTAATAATTAATAAATAAATTGAATTAAAAATCATATTTTAAAAATAATTTGTTCATATTTTAAGTGTTTCTTAATTTAAGCAAGAATTAGAAAAAAAAAAAAAAAGTTTATCTATGTCAAAGGTCCTGTACTTTATTTATTATGTCAATTTAGTCTCTATATTATTCAAAATGTGTCAATATAGTCCTTCGAACAAAAATTATGTTAAATTGAGTAAACAGATGAATTTATAATAAGTTACTTGCATCTAATATAATTTACCAAAGAGGGCACCAACACGCCGTCACTGGATCCCATGAGAACTCCGAAGTTAAGCGTGCTTGGGCGAGAGTAGTACCACAATGGGTGACCTCCTGGGAAGTCCTCACCCGCAGGTTGGGGATACTGGAAAACAGTCTCTCTTCAGGTTAACACCAGGAAAGGGTGAAGGCTGCGTATATCCGCCCCCCCAGACCCTGCATAGGCGGGAGCCCTTGATGCACTGGGTATGTTCCTTTTGTTCCTTTTATCTAATATAATTTTACCGTTCAAAATTACGTCATTAACAAAACTTAAATTTGACGAAAGAACTAAATTAACACATTTTGAATTGTTTAGGGACTAAATTAATAGTACAAAGACCAAATTGACATAATTAGCAAAGTATAGGGGCCTTTGGCGTAAATAACCATAGAAAAAATTATTTTCAAAACCTAGTTTTTAATTTTAAAAATAGATATCAAAAATAAAAAAAATATTAACAATAATTTGCTCAAATTGAGAAAAATTGGGGAGGGGAGTCCATGCAAGGTCGGATATAACCAGAAGCATACTGGGGGCCCTCGGATTTTAGGAGCTCCAAATTATAAAAGTTATGGTTTTTAAGGTAATAATAATTAATATTAATAGGTTTTAAGAGAAATACTATTATATATGAACGACTCTATTTAAAAATGTTATTTTAAACCCTAAGAATGTCAGAATCAGCCCTCGATTCATGGGAAATGGGAGAAGTACAAATACATGTAAGAAGGGTGGACTCACACAAAGAGGGCACCAACACGCCGTCACCGGATCCTATTAGAACTCCGAAGTTAAGCGTGCTTGGGCGAGAGTAGTACCAAGATGGGTGACCTCATAGGAAGTCCTCACCCTCAGGTTGGGGGCACTGGAAAACAGCCTCTCTTCAGGTTAACACCCTGAAGGGGGAAGGCTGCGTACATTCCCCCCCTCTAGACCCTGCGTAGGCGGGAGCGTTTGAGACATTGGGTATGCTTCTTTCTTTCTAAGGGTGGAATCACATACGAGAAATTATTAGTTGATTTGGGGTTATCACACACTTTATATGAATTTTTCTATGTCGTTTTCTTATAAATATCTCTGTTTTGCTCACATAAACTGTATTATCGTGATCTCGAGTCATCTAATAATTTTCGATAACATAGATAGCTGACCATGGAAAAAATGCATGAAAAGTCAAAGCATAGGGCGGGGCCTCCTCTCCCCTTATCTGGAAGCTGCTTTCCCTCCTTTGCCTTTTCAAATTTGGGCCCCCACAATGTTTAAAAATAGTGTTATTTACGTCAAAAGTTTCTATACTTTGCTCATTATATTAATTTAATTCCTAAATAATTTAAAATATATAATTTAGTCCTTTTGTTAAATATGATTTAAGTTAATAACGTAATTTTGAATAGCAAAATTATGTTAGATGCAAGTAATTTATTATAAATTTATCTGTTTACTCAATTTAATCTAATTTGGGCTGGAACCATTAAAATTTTTATTAAAAATTTAACATAAATTTTTTTCTAAGGAAAAAATTCACACATTTTAAATTGTATAAATATTAAATTAACACAATTAAAAGTACAAGGACAAACTTTACATAATGAACAAGGTATTGGGACTTTTGGGAGTCGATTCCCAAAATAATGCTGAAAAAAAAAAATAATGCTAAAAAATAAATATTTACCAATCTACTGTTGAACCGCGTTTTATAAACGCGGTTATATTAAACCGCGTTCAAAAAATAAGGTTATATGTAAAAATAACCGCATCAAGAACAAAAAATTATATAAAGAATAAACCGCGTTTCGAAAATGCAGTTTACTATCATATCAACCGCGTTTAGTAAACGCGGTTATAATGCTTTATGAGTAAAACAATATAAATAACAAACTAATAGATATATATAAATAATGAACTACTATATAAAAAATAATATAAATAAAACATAAATAAATGTTTAAAAAAATGAAACATAAATAAATATTACCGTCATATATTTCATTGCTACTAGCTGCTAACCGA
The DNA here is from genome assembly GCA_018398585.1 of Simmondsia chinensis. Lineage (NCBI taxonomy): Eukaryota > Viridiplantae > Streptophyta > Magnoliopsida > Caryophyllales > Simmondsiaceae > Simmondsia > Simmondsia chinensis. Next base: position 2,733,346 of record JAGTTD010000007.1, on the reverse strand, counting down.
GCCTCGTGCTCCTTTTTCATCTTGCATGTCAATACATTATGACATTTTCTCTTACAGAACCCACGTGTGACTCTTCGTGTATAGTCATTCTCATCCATTTCATTTTGAATTCGTTTCGAGCGTGGGCGTCCTTGACTTCAAGACTTGTCGTTTACAATTATATGAACCGCGTCTTTAAGACGCGTTTTAGTCATACATGAACCGCGTCTTAAAGACGCAGTTTAGTTTCAAATGAACCGCGAACGCTGTTTATGTTCACATGAAACGCATCTTTAAGACGCGTTGTATAACTGGAAAAAATATTTTTCTCTTAATTCGGTTATTTTTTGAGTGAACCGCATTTTCTAAACGCCGTTCAACAGTAGATTGGTAATTATTTATTTTTTGGCATTATTTTTTTTATTTTTTTATTTTTCAGCATTATTTTGGGAACCGACTCGACTTTTGGTGTCAATAACTCTTGAAATATATTATTATTATTATTTATCTTTTTTGTTATTTTTTATATACCTTAATATTTTAATATATATTATAATAAGAAACTTTAAGGTTTACAAAATTGTTGAGATATTATCTATTTTTTCGATAATTGGCGACGGAGTCGCGACAGAGTAGGCAACTCGAACAAGCGAGCCCTAAGTCAACCTGTAAAAGGACGGGGTCAAAACAATAGAAACAGTATAAATAGGAATACAAGCAAAAACAGACAAACAATAAGAGCCACAAATACTATTAGAGAGGACTTGGAAACAGGACAAACCAAAAGACAGAAAAAAAGGACAGTCAAGCCACAAATCTATCGAAGCAAAGCAATCAGCATAAGCGGATCATAACCGTCGAAACCCAACCTTAGTCTTTTCCTCATCTCCAACATGCGCTTCGCAGCGAGAATCTTACCGGCATCTTTAACACTATCGCTCCTTTTTATCTATTAGAATGTCCCCTAGGGACATAGCTTAGTAGCAGTGAACGTCGGCGGCCATACACATCACTCGGGTTCGAATCTTCACTATGTCACTTGTGGCTCCCCTTTTTGAGATTTTAAGGGATATCCTCCCCTCCCCCAACCTTACCGATGTAAAAATAAAAAAAATCTATTAGAATTCACTAAAACTTTTATCAATATTTGACAATTTTTTGTTGAAATATGTTAATATGACGCATAATTTTGATTATATATATATATATATATATAAAAGGAAATGAATACTTGACGAGCAGGCGATTAATTTTGAACCCAAGACCTCTCATTTACGCAGTTAAGAAACAAATCACTACACCGACATTATTAATGAAGAAATTTATCTTCATTTAGGAAGTACGGAAGTCATGGTTTTACTTCTTATAGGAGAAAAACATTTATCCACCGTAATTTTCCTTCTTCAATTTTGCATGTATTGCAAACGGATCTGAATCTCATATCGGTTTATATAATTGAATTGATTTTCAAAACTAGCGTAGAAAAATTCTAAATAAAATATATTTTAATTGAATGAAAGAAAAATATTTTTTGTTAAACCAAATAAAACCTAATAATATAACTATTAACTACAAAAGAACAAATTCATTGCCAAAAAGAAACTTTTTTGAAAGATTATTACTCCTCTGCGTTAGCAAAAAAATTTGCGTATAGTACACATTTTTTTCAAACATAAAGGTACGGATATGTATGAAAAAATGTGTATTATACAAATTATTGCCAAAAATACTATATAATAAGCATTTTTGTGATATTATCTGTATAATACACATATTATAATGCGTATCCATATTTTTTCGGCTTCAAAAATAAACGAGAGTTGAAAATCATCTATACCTACAACTAAATTAAATATCCATATTGAATATTTGCTAAATTTATCACTTTACCTCTCAAACTATTGATTGTACTATTATTTACTATATATTATGTTTCTGCTATCGCTTCAGTGGCTAACATTATTTTTTATTTTTATAAGTCAGCAGACTTTTGACCAAATTTTTTATGTATACAACCAAATAATACATGTACTTATTAGATCACGTTTAATTTTTGTATCATATTTTGTATAGAGTTACTATTAGTGGGATTCGACCATGAGTGGGGTCATTGGCCTCCCGGGAATCATCACTGCTAAACTAAGCTAATCTTGATTATTCATGTAAAATATAATCCTAAATTATTCTTCCATTTTTCTTTATATTATTAATTGATAAATAAATAAAAAATAACTTATATATAATCTTGCTCCATCGATCTTTAAATTACGGACACTTGCAACAATCTAAAATATTTTCTGTTTCAATTCTACTATCTTTTTACACGATATCATAACTGTAAATACAAATATGAAAAATATTTACCTTTACAGAGGAAAAATTTACTCCCCTACTAATAAAAGAGAACAACGTTTTCCTTCATTGAGGAGGAAACGGTTTCACAATAATCTAGCATCGTATATCTTACTTCAACCCTAATTTAGCTAAATGTGTACCTTATACAATTTTATAGAAAAAGGTATTTTAATTAAAAATATTTTTAAAAAAAATATTTTTGCTCTGTCAATATTTTCTTGTTACGTGTATAACCGAAGGATTCTTCACACCAATGGTCCATGCAACTTACTTATTCTATTTATTTAGTCCTGATACTTTTAATTGTGTTAATTTAATCATTGTATAAGTAATATTGTGTGAATTTGGTCCTTAGAATAAAACTTATATTATATTTTTAATAAAATTTTTAATTGTTCGGCTATAAATTCAATTAAATTGAGTCAACAAGTGGATTTGTAGTGAGGTTCTTACATTTAACGTGATTGTATTGTTAAAAATTACGTCAATAACTTTACTTTAATTTGTTTAAAGGACTAAATTAATATAATTAAGAATATAAAGCTTAAGTTAATATAATTAAAAAAGTACAGAGATTTTTAGCGCAAAAATCCATAAATGAATGTGAAAATGGGGAGTGGGTGATGACAAAGAGGAGCAACTCATTGTCAGAGAGCCCATTGGGCTGACCCTCACAAGTCACATGTGCACTTGGGGCCCACCCTCTTCCTAATCTTCTCACTGTTCATACCTCTTCCAGTTTGATTATTAATCATCTAAGTATTATAATATTTTAATATATATAATAAGGTATTTAAGGTTCAAAGCTTAATAATATAAGTATCCTTTAACTCAGTTAGGTGAATTTATATCAGAATGGAAATTGTTTATACGGTAAATGATTACTGGAATATAGATGCGTTATGTTAGTATTGTTGTTGAATTCCCACCGAAAGCCACTGAGGTGGAGCAAAGGGTACCTATATATTGTTAAAATTATATTTCACACTAACATTATCGGGCGAAAATAAATTGGATATGTGTCAAAAATTACTACTTTATAAGAAATTTTCTCTCCGGACTAAAAGTAACTAGGTGACAATTATATAAACCTCATGATATCTAAGTGATAATTTTTAAACAATAACGGGACCTCATTTAATATGTTTACATATTAGGATAACTAAATGATAAATCCTAAGATCTTAAAATACCTAAATGATGAGTGCCCTAAATATTAATAATAACGCGTTCGAATATGAACTTAAACTAATATATTAATTTATTCAAAAAATCGCTTAGGGCCTATTTGTTCAAGCTTCTTTCTAATTCTTTCGGGAAAAAGCACTTCTTTTAGGATATAATAGTGTTTGACCTGAAAAGAAAAGTCTTTTAAATAATAAAAAAGCTATTTTTTACTTTTATTAGAAACAGAAAAAAATAATATTTTTTCTTTAAAATAGAAGGAAAAGCAAAAATTTAAACTTTTTCATACAAAACTACCCATATTAAAAATATTTTTTTACAAAAATATTTATAGAAAATACTTAGGCTTCATTTGGTATGTAAGAAATAAAAATTCATAGGAAGTACCGATTTTCACTCTTGTTTGTTCGGTGAAAAATATCCCTTAAAAGGAATGAAGTAACTCATCTACCCTTGCGCACGCGAGTAAGTTGTAATTCCTTAATTTTTGACTAGCCTTTTGAAAGAAGTCTATTTTCCATCATGATAATCAAACATGTTTTATGTACTTTTTGGAAAGTTGACACCGAAATTGAATTTTTCGGGAATTACAACTTCACTCTGGTATTTAATTTATGTAACAATTAAACGAGACCTTATAAAAAATAATATTTTTTACAATTTGAACAAACAGGCACAAAACACCAAGATGGGTGGGGGTAGAGCAACCATACATGAGGTCCCACCTAAAAGTGCACCTTTGAAATTAATTGTGTGAACTTGCCTACTTTCACCTTTTTGATAAGATTGTGTCATTTAGGATTCGCTCGAAAATTATTATTATCAGAGTAATAATATAACTTATAGAAAATAAAAATCACAAAATTGTTATGAAAGTTATAACCTTGCTCTGACAATGACGTTGCTGTATTTCTTTATCATAATTAATAATTGATGTTTAACATCAATATAACTTGACAAAAGGACTGACAAAATCCATAAATGTAACAAATATTCAAAGGATTAAATACAAAAACAATGGGAAAGAGAAAGGGGAGAAGGGATGGACATCGAGATTCATGGTAGTTAAACATCCTAATGACCGAGCTTATTCTCTGGAAAAAAAAAAATATTTTTTTGAAAGAAAATACTTTTCCAGTATTTAGGGATATTTGACTAGAAAGAAAAGTGCTTTCAGATAGAAATAGAAACTATTTTTTTGCTTTTAAGAGGAAGTGTGGAAATAATGCTTTACATAATTTTGGAGTTGTATTTTCTATGCTAAGCTCGTAGTGTCATACCGAACCAGAGAAGCCAAGTTGTGCATTGTTTGTTTCGCATTGGAGATTTTTATACAGTCAAGTTCTATCGCTAGCTGTCTTATGTGAAACAAAGAAGGGTTTGGTACATGAAGATGTTATGTCGTTGTCAATCATGTCAGCAGCTTGATAAACTAGTTTCACTCGATCAATATCATTCATAGAATGAGAGAAATGAATGGTTTACCTAATACTAATAGTTGAGAGTCGGTTCCCAAAATAATACTGAAAAATAAAAAAAATAATGCTAAAAAATAAATATTTACCAATCTACTGTTGAACCGCGTTTTATAAACGCGGTTATACTAAACCGCGTTCAAAAAACGCGGTTATATGTAAAAATAACCGCATCAAGAATAAAAATTTATATAGAGCATAAACCGCGTTTAGAAGACGCGGTTTACTATCATATAAACCGCGTTTAATAAACGCGGTTATAATGCTTTATGAATTAAACAACATAAATAACAAACTAATAGATATATATAAATAACGAACTACTATATAAAAAATAATATAAATAAAACATAAATAAATGTTCAAAAAAATGAAACATAAATAAATATTATTGTGATATATTTCACTGCTACTAGCTGCTAACCGAGCCTCGTGCTCCTTTTTCATCTTGCATGTCAATACATTATGACATTTTTCATTACAGAATTCACGTGTGACCCTTCGTGTATAGTCATTTCATCCATTTCATTTTGAATTCGTTTTGAGCGTGGGCGTCCTTGACTTCAAGACTTGTCTTTTACAACGATATGAACCGCATCTTAAAGACGCGGTTTAGTCACATATGAACTGCGTCTCAAAGACACGGTTTATCTTCAAATGAACCGCGAACGCGGTTTATGTTCACATGAAATGCGTCTTTAAGACGCGTTTTATAAGTGGAAAAAATTAATTCGGTTATTTTTTGAGTGAACCGCGTTTTCTAAACACGGTTCAACGGTAAATTGGTAATTATTTATTTTTTGGCATTATTTTTTTTATTTTTTTATTTTTCAGCATTATTTTGGGAACCGACTCAATAGTTGAAGCAAAACGACATACAATGCGATCAACCTCTTCTTATAGATTTGGATTATAGTTTTCTTTTTCCCTTCTTGTGACAATTTCGTTAAGTATTTGAACTTGATGTTCAAGATCCAACGTATAGTTGTATTAATTTGTATAGGTCTAGTGAAAAAAAAGAGAGTATAATTACGCCTTAATTTAAATATCATAAGATATCCGAGATACGTTTAAAAGAAAGTAAATAAGAGATAAGCTGAAGTTTAATATCGAAGAGGAGGATAATAAAACCACGTTATTAAAATAATATCTGATTTTAAACTTACGTTTGGATATAAATTATGAAAATGGTAATAATTTTGATCGTTAGTTAACTGTTTGAGTAATATTCAGTTTGTTCATTCATTAAAAGTATCTAATTTTGTAATGGACCATTTTATTCCTTGTCAAATTTCAATGGGCCTTAGGCCCAATCTATAGAGTTGGCGTACATGAGATCTACATATAACCCCAAGTAGGATTTTATGGTAAAATCTGTCAAGGAACCATCTATTCCAAAAGCTTAAGCTGATGGGTGAAGGTCCAGGATTAGTTTTATACTCTAACATGCCCCCTTACGCAAATGCCCGTTTGGGCTTAAAGTGTGGACAATGCACAGGCTCACCTCATACCTTGTGCTTAATTGTTTTAATATTGAAAGCGGGGGTTGTTGAAATTCGAACTCCTGACCTCTTGGTCATCAAGGCTCTGATACCATATTCCTTCCTCTCTACAGTTAGCAGACATTTTTACAAAACTCTTCCTCGAGTATTGTTTTTAGATTTTAGATTCAGTCTTCGTGTTCGCTGCACTTCTGCTTTGACTGAGGGGGAGTGTTAGCATATTTAATTATTGTATTTTATATATTACATTTATACCCTTGTAACTCACTATAAATATAATACAAAGGGCACCCATTATTGTGTGGCTGCTATTTTACAAAATCGATTGACATTAAGTAGAGTAACACATTGGACTTATACGTTGATCTTTTCTACAGAACAACATCTGTATAAGATTTACGTTTGACTCATACGTGAAGTTGTTAACATAAGTCACTATTATTTAATTATCAAAAATAATAATAAAAAGGGGCTCAACATTATCTACCAAGGAAGAGAGAATCCCAGATACGCGGCAGCATCTCCAACATCAAATCAACAAAAAATCAACGTCATTTTTTTAATTTCCAAAAGTATATACAATTATTTCATCATTATATGATTCGAACTGTAATACAATCGAATATAGCAGTTAAATGAAGGATAATTTAATTATTAATTAAATTAACTAAATTCTTTAAATATTTCATCTTTTATATATATTATAGCAAAGTTTTTTCCACCCAAAAACAAGCTTACTGCTCAATTATTTAACTTCCCTTCACATCACTAAATTAAGTCGATGTTAAAACCTAATTAATTTTATAAAATCACGATGACAACATTGGAAAATAATATTAATACATTGATAAGGAGTTAAAAATGACAGATTAATTTCGAAACACTAAAAATATGTCGATATAGCATATCAAAATTTTTTAAAAATGTAAAAATCCTTTGTGTATCGCACGGGGTTACATTAGTTACATCATTAAATCCAACTATGCTCCTATATGGAAGATCAATTAAGTTTCTCTATCTCGTGTCTTTCTCCTCTCTCTTCTCGGTTTCCCTCTCCCTCTCTTTACATATCTCCCTATTTTTATACATGTAAAGCTCTACTATATGACAGTGTACGGTTTATAATGGGATCAAGACAATATACTATATGAATTTTGTTACTATTTTGATTGTGAGTTGATTCATTGGTTGTATTGATATTCGGTGTGAGAATCATTTGGTTCGTATCAGATTATTGTTTTTATCTGCAGTTTTGATTCTTAAGAAACTAAAAAAAATAAGGGTTTTGAAAACATGCTTTTCCGTATTTTCTATTTTCACTCAAATTAAGAAAAATCGAAAAACTATATTCCTATGACTTTTAGTTTCTATAAAACCAAAAACATCAAATACACGATACTAAACAGGCACTTGGGTATCTCGAGTTAGTTTTTTTATCATAAAGATATGAAGGTTCATACTGTATATAACAAAGTATTTTGAGGTTCGAAAATTTTGTCATATAGGTAACTTCAGTACAAATAGAATGGAATTTCATTCAGAATATCAAGATAAAACAAGTTTTTGAAAATAAATAGATTTTCTTAGCTAAATTCGGTATTTTTGGAGGAAAATGCTAAAATAACTCATGATTCCAGCAATTAATGTATACATATAGGTACTTCCCTCTGGAATCTAGTAATTTTTTTCGTAATCTGGAAAACTTTTGTTGAAACTGCATATATATGATACACATATGTAGTTCGTATCATATGCTATAACAATATGTTTTATGGTCAATATTCATCAGATTCAACAAAAATTTTATTAGATTTCAGCAGAAGATATCAAAGTGATAAATTTTCAAACTTTTGGATGTCTAGTTATATTTATTAAAAAATCAGATTACTTAGTTGATAAATATTTAAATCTCCTGGTATTTAAGTAATAAATTTTCAGTATAATTTTTTTTAATTATACAATGATTTTTCTATACAAAATACTCATGCACACAACAACTCATGAGCATCAATTATATTACACCAAAACAAAAATATTGTATATTTTATTTATTCAAAAATCATTTTCTATAAATCATTGGTTTTTGTACCGTATTCTTTTTCAATTATTCTCAAGAAAAAGTAATTCTTTTTCATTTTTTGCATTTATTTCAATTAAAACATGATACTTAGTTACAATACAAGAGGGATCATTTACCAGGCATTAATGCACCGGATCCCATTAGAACTCCAAAATTAAACGTGCTTGTGCAGAGTAGTACCAGGATGGGTGACCTCTTGAGAAATCCTCGTGTTGTTAACCCTATAAGGTTAGGGGTTCTCGAAAACAGCTTCTCGGTAGGGTTACACCCTGAAGGGGTAAGGCTGTGTACATCCATCCCCCCCTAGAACCCGCTTAGGCGAAGCCCTTGAGGCAGTGGGTCTGTTGTTGTTGTTGTACTGTGACTGTCCATCTTATGTGTTTTTGCTCTATTCGATAGACGAGAAAAAAAATGATTCTAGGAAGTCGTTTTTCATTTTTTTCCTTTGTTTGGCACAAAGCAACTGATGTTAATTTTCTTCAAAGTTCCTATTTTTGTCTGATTTTGAAATCAACTCCTAATGAACAAATACTACACAGATAAGTGTCAAAAAAATCAGACCAAAGATTAGACCGAATAATACTAGTCAGTTGGTCTACGGATCGCATGATAAATCAAACGATCAAGTTCGACTTTTAGTATTGACAATATTAATCCATGAATGACATTCGTTCCTAAACTTAAAAAGGGACGAAAAAAACTTTTTTCCTCTACCAAACGAAGCCGGTGTCGAAATAAGATGTACAAATTTCTTCTATTTAAAGCCAATGGTACAATGGTTTCACATGACTAGATACAACAAACATAGTAAAAGCATAATAATTTTTCCATTTTTGTAGTCTTGTTAATAAAAAAAAAAAAAGTTATTTACATTAACGGCCTCTGTATTTTTTTTATTGTATCAATTTAACTGTTGTATTTTTACTTATGTTAATTTAGTCCCTTTGCAATTTATATTGTATCGATATAGTCCTTTGGTTAAATTCTAGTTAAGTGATTGACGTAATTTTTAACAGTACAGTCACATTAGATACAAGTAACCCACTACATGTCCAACAGTTGAATAAATTTAATGTAACCCATGGTCGAACAATTCAAAATTTCATTAACAACCTAACATAAATTTTACTCTAAGGACCAAGCTTACATAATATCAATTGTACAGTGACTAATAAATTGACATAATTAAAAGTATAGAGACTTTTTTCCGATAATTATTGGCAAAGTCGTAATACAAAACAAGCACTTAGTATAAAAGAGACCTGATTCAAGCTGTATCAAAATAGGGATCAAAATAATGACAAAAACAATACAACATACTAAAAAAAAGGACTACAGGACAGTCACAAACAAAAACCAACAGGTACTGCATGAATACAACCACCGCCAGAGAAGATGGACAGTCATAGTACAACAACAACAATAGACCCAGTGCTTCAAGGGCCCCCGTATAAGCGGGGTCTGGGAGGGATGGATGTACACAATCTAACCCCTTCAGGGTGATATCCTAACGAGAGGCTGTTTTTGATGATCCCCTACCTTATAGAGTTGGCAACACGAGGACTTCCCAGGAGATCACCCATCCTGATACCACTCTCGCCTAAGCATGCTTAACTTCGGAGTTCTAATGGGATCTGGTGCCTTAGTGCCTGGTAAATGAACCCTGCATAGTCACAGTACACGAACTAAATTAATATAATAGATATAGTACAAAGACCTTTGATGTAAATAACGATAAAAAATATTTTTTTCCCTTTATTTTCCACTTGGGAAAATAGTTAGGTCTCACTTTCATACCCATCAAGGCTTGTGACCCTTATGTAGTACAGGAGAAGTTTTCCCATGTGGTTTATGAATCATGCTAGTACATTATTATGAGCTCAATTATTAATTTTCCTTTTTGTTTTTTTCTTCGTTTCGATATACCGAAATAAATTTGATAAAATATTACTGATAAATGTTCAGATAGAAAAAGACTACACTAAATGATAACCGATACAATTTCTTTGTAATTAAGTAATTTAATTCAGTATATCAATTAGCAATTTAATTGAAACCGACACTCACATACTGATAACGAGTTTGAATGTCCGAGAAACTTTATTAGTACTAAATAGTCAAGAGGGCCATACAATAATGTTGTACTCTGTATTGCGACATCTTGTTGATTCAAAAGTGTGAAATCTCACTAGAATTGCGTCTAACTTAGATTGAGATACAAGTGTGGGGAAAATTCACACAATCAAGCACCACGGAAGCAAAAAATGTTAAAAAATATCGAGACAATCAATACGGATATTTATATGGAAACCCTCTCTCAGCCAAAGGGAAAAATCACGGGACCTAACAGATGCCTCATCCACTATGAAATTTGGAATTATAATCTCTAATTATAACCTCAAACCCATAAATAATCATCAATGTGACTATTGTACGGTATGTCACCAACCTTCTCAAAGTATAACTGCTATCCGACAAGTTACCAATCATCTTCAGTGTAGCTTTTGTACGGCAAGCCATCAACCTTCTTCAATGTAACTGTTGCACGGCGAGAAACCAACACTCCTTAATGTAGCTGCTGCACGGTGAGCTACCAACCCTCTCACAACGTAGCTTTGGATAGAGGAACTTACAAGCCCTCACAAAATACCGCTCATCCAAAATACCTCTCAAAAGCATCTCTCCCCTTGCCCGAGTGCCCCCTGGGCACCCCTTTACAAATCTCATAAAACCTCACATTTTTCCTCTCTATTTTCCTTCACAACTTAAAAATAACCACCAACAACCCCTATTTATAATTGAGTTACCCGATTATAATCACAATTAAATTTTAATTAGATTAGATAACTAAATCATATCAAATATCTCCAAATCAAATTTAAATTAAATCAAATCAATATTAATTTTGAGATAAAAAGCTTCAGTGAAGTTTCATCTTAAGATCAGTCAATATTAAATATAATATTTTATTATCTTTATAAATTAATTTATATCCTTATTGTCATAATTTCAATCCAAAACTTTGAGCTTTTTTGATATCATTTTCTGTTTTTTATCCATTTTGTATTTTTGAACAACTAAAACAAGTTTTTAAAATAAGGTTTTTTTTATTTTCGGTTTCTTGTTTACTATCTCTACTGAAACTTAAAAAAAAACAATGAAATAAAAAAAAAAAAAAAAGAAACAAATGTTTTTAAAAATAAAATTTTTAGTTTCTAAAAAATAAAAAATTATAAATAGAAAATGATATCAAACAAGCTTACGTGAAGCTGTAATGTCGACGATGTTACCCATCACCATTTTGTCAAATTAAATTTGGACGTGTTCATATTTACATTATTTGTTCTATGTTGACGTTGAAATCAAACACATATTAATTTTTTTTTCGATAATTGGTACATCTTTAAATACGCGTACACCAATGTATAAGGGAATAAAATACAGAAAAGATTAGAACACCGAGAGAGGCCACTACACTCCAAGCAACGTTTTCATTAGACCGTTAAAACCAAGAGGTCATTGGTTCGAACCCAAAGTGCATCCACTATAATATTAACAGTGAATCACATGATATTAGTAGTACTATGAGATTTGGTGTACTCATGTTTTTTAGTGTACAAACTTTACGAAATAATTTTTTAGTCTAAAAGTTACATATAGTTAATAAATAGTTCAAACTACAGCGTGTAAAGATATAAAATGGGTCCTCATCTAACTCTTCTTTATCGGTTGGAGGTCCTCGGAAATAGTCTCTTATCAGGGTCTCACCCTGATGGGGTAAGATTGCGTACAACTTACCCCTCCCAGACTTTGCACGAGCGGGAGCCCTTGGGGCACTGGGTATATTGTTGTTGTGTATTTAACTCTTCTTTATCAATGAGGAGTGTCACGGCATAGCGATTCATGTGTAATGATAGGTTTTATATTTTTTTACACTACTGTTTATTTTTCTAAATTCTTTTACACTAAAAATTATTTTATAAAGTTTATGGATTTAAAATATTAATACATTAAATCTTAAGGTAAACAATATATAATTTACTGTGGGAACATACCCAGTGCCTCAAGGGCTCCCGCCTACGTAGGGTCTAGGGGGGATGTACGTAGCCTTCCTCCTTCAGGGTGTTAACCTGAAGAGAGGCTGTTTCCCGGTGCCAACAACCTGAGGGTGAGGACTTCCCAGGAGGTCACCCATTCTGGTACTACTCTCGCCCAAGCATGTTTAACTTCGGAGTTCTCATGGGATCCGGTAACAGCGTGTTGGTGCCCTGTAATATTAATATACTTGTACAACAAGTTATAAGGTAAAAATATGCATTATCTATGGTTCAAATTCACTGGGCATCTCCTTGTGGGGCCATTTTAGAACATAAAATTATTTTTGAACCTTCATCTAACAGGTTAAAGGTTTGTTCAGTATTGTCTATAATACAATTTTTAAAATGTTTTTTTTTTCTCGATATTTGTTTTTCTATTTTCGGTTTGAACTTGAACTAAAAAAAATTGAAAAGTAGAAACAAAAATGAAGCGAAGGCAAGATTTAAAGGTATCCAAGGGCGGTCACCGATATAAGTCGAAGGCGATGTGGCTTTTTCTTATCTTGCCCACTTTCAGATGCGTATCTCTTTTAGGGATTTTTCTATTGATGTTTTATTGGTGTTACAGAAGAGGGCACCAACACGCTATCTCCGGATCCCTTGAGAACTCCGAAGTTAAGTGTGCTTGGGCGAGAGTAGTACCAAGATGGGTGACCTCCTGGGAAGTCCTCACTCTCAGGTTGAGGGCACTGGGAAACAGCCTCTCTTCAGGTTAACACCCTGAAGAGGGAAGGCTGCGTACATCCGCCCCTCCCCCCCAGACCTTGCATAGGCGGGAGCCCTTGAGGCACTGTGTATGTTCTTTTTTTTTGTAGGAAAAAAAAAAAGTAAAAACCCTATCAAATAAACCCTAAGCTTTTAATTTTTTATTTTGGTTATTTACATTTTATTATCCTCGCCTTTTTGGAAATAATAAAACGACACCGACCTTTTTAAATTATTAAAAAGGCCCATAAGTTTTTATCGTATTAATAAAAATACCCCTCTCAAACCTGATGGTGTTATTTTTCAGCAACAGAGCTGATGAGACAACTCATTTTTATTAATGCTACAATAGAATGACCTAAAGTACGGTTCAACGCCTTTGTTCTTACTTTATAAGCACGAAATTCGAGGCGTTGCATAATATAGAAACTATCTATTTTCACTTAATTTATTTCAAAATATAATTTTTAAAGGATATTTTGTCCTTTTAATGTAGGATTAATAAAAACATAGCTGTCACGTCTGTCGACTAAAAATGACATCACCACGTCGAAAAGGAACATTTTTAATAATTCAAAAAGGTTAGGGGCCTTTTTATTATTTTCAAAAACGTCGCGGTAGTAAAATGTAAAAAGCCTTTTTTTTATTTTTTATGTTTTTTTTTTAATTTTGGTTCTTTATAATTTATACCATTTAGGAAAGAAAACAACATACAAAGAAAGCAATAGATAATTTTGAACTTGAAGCCAAGTTTCGAGGACCACAATTTTTAGATAATAATTTTACCTTCTATTAGGAGACAATATTTTGTATGTTCGAGATTTCTCAAGGAGTGTTCGTGTAGGTAACAGATTATGTATTGGTACGGAACTGTTGATATAGTCATTTGGTCGCACTGATCCAGGCGTTTTAAGTTGTGACTCTTAAGTTAGAGTCGGCAAAATCTGACATAATATGATAACACAAGACGAAGATAGCGGGTTGGGTCCATGTTTTCGGAGCTGGGTGGAATTGGGGTTGATATGTTCAACCCATTTAGGTACTCGGGTTTGGGTAGGATCAACCCGTTTCTAACACGTTTAATCCATTTACGTAGTTATGCTAGGTTAGTTGAGTGATATACTGTTGGAAAAATTATGTATTTTATTAATTTAAAAATTATTTATTTCTAATATTTTCAAATAAAATAATCTTTTATTAAAAATTCCTTTAATTAAATACTTAATTATCAAAATAAATGATAATAGATGCCCACTCAATATTTCAATGACATGAATGCATAAATTTCATAAAGGTGAATTGAAGAGCAACGGTCAACATGCCTTAATTGTCTTTGACCGGACATTTGCAAATTGAGAAAAAATAACTACATGATTTTTTTCTATGTAGGTATGAGCTTGATGAGAAAAATACAGATAATATAAAAATGTTTTTTAATCTTTCAATTTCTCACACTCTTGTAAAAAATAGTGAGCTTGGTAGTTGTAGTTCGGAGATTTTTCATTGCTGCACTGATAGAGGTCCGACGGATTGTTAAATCCTCGAAAAGGAGCGCACTTAAGCTTACTAGCAATACTCGCGTAGGAGGGGCATTTCCTTTCTAAGAATAGCATTCTCACATGCCTCAACCCAAAGCTATGTTTTTCTAAACTCTTTTCTTTGTTTAATTTACTTAAACATTCTTGTTGTTATTTATATAGTATTATTGGTCTTGATTTGACCGTGTTTAATTGTTGTATTATAGTTTTGTTTGTGTAAGTATCCAACTCTTGATGTTAGTCTTAAATTTGAGATATGTTAATATGTATTATTTGTTTAATATATATTTTATATGATAAATACTACAAATATTTCCAACATATACCACTGCTAGTATATGTATATTTTTTTGCGAACTGGGGACTTGGTGTAGTCGTCCCCAAGCATAGGTGTCCTGGGTTCGAAACTCATCTCCCCCTTCCCTTGATGTTAGAGGTCTTTACTAGGTCAATGTCGTACCTCAGGATTACCAATTTATTAATTGTGTTGGTAACGGTTGAAAGTTTGTGAATTGTTTAATCAATAGGTTGTGTTTGGGTAGACTCTTTTTCCAGGACTCTTCACATAACACGAACACGAATATAACATGACATATTTGCTTGCCCTACCCTAATTCTCTTTCCCATTTGGTGAACTTTTACATTTTTCATAACTCATTAGACTCAGTGGACTTTGTCTATCTTTATGTTTCTATGACTTTGTATTGATGTGAGTACAACAACGACAACCCAATTCCTCAAATAGGCTCTCGCTAAGGCAAGATTTAGGAGGGTATAAGATATACACTGCCTTACTCTCGCCCTAAAAAGAACCCTATTTCGCCAAATAAAAACACTCATCTCTAGTTCAAACAGATACTGCACAAGTCAAATGAAGCAGCAACAATAACAAGCATGGAAGCTTAGGGGCAATGTCTAATACAAAATATGTAAGTCTACCGCACATATTTTTAGTCGTCACTTTGTATTTATTTGAGTATCTAACCTAACTATAAAAAACAGTATTTGTATGTTTCGCTCCGGTGTTAGTTCTGTTTGTAAGTCTTTTGTAATCCTGTTTTCTCATATTGGGATGTTGTATTTTTGTCTCCTTTGGATCCCTGCTTTTATATGGGTTGACCAGATCTCATTTGTATGCGCTGCCTATAATGTATTGCCACTTTATCGTTAATTATTTTTTTAAAAAATTTGTATGCTTAATTTAGAAATTGCATAAATGGTACTTTTTTTTAACATGATGGATGTACATTGAAATTTTAAGAAAGTTTTGTTCATTTACAGTAAGCAACATTCTCAGCGCCCTAAGGGCTCCCGTCTAAATAGGGCCTTGAGAGGGTGGATGTACACAACTTCCCCCTTTAGAGTGCTACCCTGAAGAGAGGCTGTTTTCGAGAACCACAAACCTAAGAGGTGCAATATGAGGACTTTCCAGGAGGTCGCCCATCTTAGTACTACTCTTGCTAAGCACGCTTAACTTTGGAGTTCTAATGGGATCCGGTGCTTGCATGTTGGTACCTTCTTAGGTATTGTTCATTCACAGTAATTGATATAAAAAAGAATTGTCAATAGTGACATAAATGAGTATGTGTTGTCATAAGCGAGCCTTTTTCAATATGATGTATTTGCTAAAATATGCCCAATGAAGCCAAATTCGAGCATAAATGAGCCTAGCTCGAGCTTAAACTTTCCGAGTTCTAACTTCGAGTCGAACCCGAGCTGAGTTTAATGCAAACGAGTTAAGCCTCGAGCCTGGCAAGCACAGGCTCGGCTTCACCCCTGCTTACACTCTAAAGTTAAAGAGAGATAAATGCGATTGGAAGAAGAAACTTAGTTCCGGTTTGGTCAAATTGTGAACTAACTATTTTTCGCAAAAGCACTTTTGTAAAGGATTCTCTCAACTGTGGTAGTTTTGTTTGAAAACCTTTTCATTTTTACTTATGCTTTTGTTTTAAATGAGAAATATTATTTTCTTACTTCAACGTAAAAGCAGAAAAACAAATTAAGTTTCTATTTAAATATATTTTCTTTTATTTTGTTTGGCCCTTTCACGCGAATGCCAATTGGGCCGTTGAGATTCGAACTCGTGACCTCTTGGCCAACAAGGCTCTGATACCATGTTAAGGAACCAACTTTACCAAAAGCTTAAGCTGATGGGTGAAGTCTAGGAATAGTTTTATACTCTAAGAGAGTTCAACGAGAGAAATAAGGGGTGCAAAAGAATCAAATATTCAATGAATTACTCGTATTTGAAATCAATTATTGCTCGTTTGTGTTCGTTTGGGGGGTTGGATAAATTTAAGAAGGCTTAATAATCTTAACGAGTCGAATTAGAACAAAAGGGTGCTTGGCTCGTACACTTTTATGAATAGTTTGATAAGGGCTCATTAAGAATATGTTAACGACTCGAAATATCTTGTCAACAGCTTGATAAGGTTCATCAACAATCCGTATTATTTCGAAAATGGTTCAACAATGACTCAACACTACCACAAATAACTTAACTGTGTAGCAAACTCAACTTGATTATAAGCTCGATTTCACTCAACTCGACAACAATCTCGAGTCTCAAATATAGAACATGACAGCATCAACTAAGTTTGAACAAAAGTTCGAAACCTTATCCTAACAAGTAAACATGCCTTTTCTAGGCAATGTAAATGGGATGGTTGGGGGGGGGGGGGGGGGGAGGCCTCGAAGGGGAGAATACTCTTATGAAAGCTAAAATAGAATGGGCCGATGGGCCAAAAAGAAAACTGGGCTCTATACTTAGCCCACATATACAATTTGATACATTAGGGCTATAGGGGCCCATTTAGGTTTGAGCATTTGATGATTGTTCTTCATTACGGTCCAAGAAGCTTAGCCAGTTGGGCCCAATTTTTTTTTTTTTTTTTTTTTTCTGTCAAAAGGTGATTTTTTTTTTAATTGAAAGAGTGCTTTCTTTAAGATTTAATTATGTTTTTTCCGTAAATGAACCGAATGTTTGATAAACTACTCATATTGGAAATCGATTACTGCATGTTCGTGTTTATTACGAGGGCTTGATAGCTTATCGAGCGGAGTTCAAGTAAACTCAATAAGCTTAATGAGTTCAGTTCAAACACGAGGGTAATCAACTTATTAATATTCTTGAACAGATAGATACGGGCCTGATAAGAGCTCATTAATAGCTCGTTAACTGTTGGTATTGGTTTGATAATGACTTGATAATAACTTGAAAAGCTTGGTTCATTAGTGAGCTTTACTCAATAACAAGCTCGCTCGATTTTAAGCTCGATTGGGGGTATATAATGAGCTCGACTTTGCCGGATATGCATAACAAGCCAAGTCAAGTTGAGTATCGAGGACACTAAAATCTTATCGAATCGAGCTCGAAGGGTCGGAAAGCTTGATAAGAGCTTGGCTTGAACTCGAGCTTGAACAAGGCGTTGCTCGGCTTGGCTCGTTTACACCCCTAAACATGATGCCATTAACATCCCGTTAGCTTTGCTGATGTGGCATTTAGCAAAATATTTTTAAAATTTAAAAATTACCTTAAATATTTACAAAAGTTTTTAGATATTTAGAATATAATTTTTATAAAGCATTTCAAATTTAAATTCTAAAATTTTAAATTAATTTTTTTTTTCAAATAAACCATGTCAATAAAAAACGATTGTTGACGACATTCACATTAAGGTGACATTAAAAAATTAAAGTAAATTTTGAAATTACACCTAAGTTTTAGGTGATTTTCAATAAAAATTCAAATACTATTTAATAAAGTTTATTAACTGAAAATTTCCTACATGAAACCGCCATATAATAATTTGTAATTTTTTTTTGGACATTATAATAATTTGTAATTTATCCAACATTAAATAGCAAAAAAAAGTAGAAGAAAAAAAAAATATTAAATTGCACAAAAAGTAGAGAAAAATATCAAATGGGAAATTATCATTTAGTTACCTTGAGATTTGACCATTTATTATCCAGATATTCTAACGTATCAATATGTATAATGAGGTACCCTGATGTTTGAATATTTTGTCAATTAGACACCTTATGTTGAAATTTGATGAATTTTTATGAGAATTAGATCAAATTTATACAAAAAATGTTAATTTAGTGCATATATATGAGAAGAAGAACATACCCAGTGCCTTAAGGGCTCCCGCCTACACAGGGTCGGGGGAGAGGATGTACGCAGTCTTTCCCCTTCAGGGTGTTAACCTGAAGAGAGGTTGTTTCCCAGTGCCCCCAACCTGAGGGTGGGGACTTCCCAGGAGGTCACCCATCCTGGTACTACTCTCGTCCAAGCACGCTTAACTTCGAAATTTTAATGGGAACCGGTGATAGCGTGTTGGTGCCCTCTTTGGTTTAGTGCATATATATATATATATATATATATATATATATATATATATATATATATATAAATGTTTTCAGCACAAATTCATCGAAATAGGATAAAAAGTTTACTAAATTCACATATAAACAACTTATATATTGCTGAAATTATATGTGATATCAGATCTTTTTGGTAAAAGACAATCAAATTCTAATGAATATACTCACATACCGTACAAATTATGGTTTACTTTAACATTTTTCAAAGAAAATTCATCAATTTTAGAAAGGACGACACTTAAATGATAAATTTATAAAATTTCAAGTACTCAAGTAATAAAATTTTTAAGCCTCAAGATATTCAATTATATATTTTAAAATATTAAAATATTAAGTAATAATTGATCAAACCTCCAATATCGAACCGATAATTTTCAATATTAAATTGCAAAATTTTTTATGCGTCATCTCCTTTCCCTCCAATACATCATAACGAGCTAGAAATCCCCCAATCCACCTCCATTACTCAACCTTATCCAAACCTAATTTCGAAAGTAAATTCCCTCTCTTTCTCCAATTACTAACCCTAATTTCTCTATTTCCCTCAAATTTTCCCTCAAATTTCCCATTTCTCATACTCGAATCCCAATAATTCCTAAAATTTGATCCCAATTTCATCATTTATGCCCTTCTATTGACCCTATACGATCCCTAATTTCCTCAATAACCCTAGAATTCGATTTCAAAATTTGATTGTAATTAGCCCTAGCTTCTTGATTTCCCTCAAAATTTTCACATTTCTCACTCTCCAGTCCCAAAAACCCTAAAATTCAATTCCAATTTCATCAATTTGATCCATAATTGTCCCAATAAACTCTAGAATTTGATTCCAGAATTCTCAATTCAACCCTATGTCCGGGTCCCAATCATCCCCGACAGATACGGCGGACTCAGCGACGGAGCCGCTGCTAAGCCGCCGGCTCTCGAGCCGTGCGAGCCTCCATGGGGCCGCGCTCTTACTGCGCCACCGTGAGGAGTCGGTGCGAGTGCGAGAGACGGCAGCCGCGCAAATAGAAGCGCGGCAAAGCGACTGGGCGTACTCTACTCCCATTGTCGCGCTCGACCTCCTTTGGAACGCGTTCTTCGTTGCTGCTGCCGCTGTGGTGGTGGGTGTTAGCGGCGATGAAACGACGTCGGTTCCATTGAGGTTGTGGGTCGTTGGGTATGGATTTCAGTGTGTGGTGCATATGGGTTGCGTGAGTGTGGAGTATAGGAGGAGGAGAGAAATGAGAAATGGTGAGCGTTTGAGCTATTCGAATTCGGGTTCGAATTTGGGTTCGGATTCTGGGAGTGATGGTGGTGATCTGGTTGAGTTTGTCTCTGAGCATCAAGAGGGTGAGGATAATGTTAGGTGAATTCATCGTTCTAATTGCTCTGTGTTATTTTTAAGTAAATTATCATTTATATATCCTGAGGTTCAATCATTTATCATTTAAGCGCCCTGATGTTTAAAAATATAAAATAAAGGACCTTGAGGTTCAAAAAATTTATCGCAAGGTATCATGAAGTTTTAAAATTTTATCGATTAGGTACCCGTCTTGTAAAATATCCAAGTAGTTTGCATCCAAATTAGCATAATCATGCATTATATTAGCATCTTCTGTTGATTTGCTTCTCATAAAAATTTATCAAATTTCAATATAAGGTACCTAAGTAATGAAATGTTTAAAACTTAGGATACCTCATTGTATATAATAAAATGTCAGAAAACCTCTTACCTAAGTGATAATTTCCCCAGTTCTTATGTGTTGGAAATTTCGAGAAGTTTTCCGTTAGAGTACAAAATGATTGCTAGCCTTCATCCGTTAGATTAAGGTATTGACACAATTAGTTTCTTAACATGGTATTAAGGTCTTGTTAAGCAAGAGGTTATGAGTTTAAATTTTGACAGCCTCCACTCTCATTAATAGTATAATTTCAATGTAAGGTATGAGGTGGATTTGTGAAATATCCGTGCTTCAAACCCAATGGGAATTCAAGTAAGAAGCACTTACCAAAAAAACGAATTCAAGTGAGAACGCATGTTAGAATATAAAATCTTTCACCCATATGTTATGGGGTCACTTGTCTATAGTTTTCGAAGGGCCCCAGCTCTTTCTGTGCGTACACATACTCAAACAAAGGTTGTTGCGCTGGGTAATGAATCTTGAGTTAGTCATTTCTTAATGGTACCCTCTTTTGGGGCCGCCATGATGCATATGTGTTCGATTTTATTTAGTAAAGTATACTTGTAGATAGGTTGCATAATTAAACTAAGAAAATGGTTCGACAAAAAAAAAAAAAAAAACCATCAAAATGAATATTTAAGGGTCTGTTTCAAAACTAAAAACTAGTTTTGAAATGATTTTTTCTTGCTTATTTAGTAAAGTATACTTATAGATATGTTGCATAATTAAACTAGTTTTGAAAATTGAAAATAAGAAACCGAAAACAAGAAAAGATCGTTTTCAAATCCTACTTTTTAGTTTCCAGAAAACCAAAACTGCAGTGCAAAAGTTAATGATGGTATAATTTTTGGTTCCAAGTTTTGCAACAATAAGATTATAAAGCTACTTATATTTCCTAAAGGAACTGAATGTGGTTCCTGTTTATAACATCTCCGATACCTTTCTTCTACAACACTGCGACTGCAAATGTTACGCGACTAGATTGAGCAAGGACCAAAATTGATTCATTTCGAATCCTAAATTTTCCTTACTCTGTATTTCGACAGTGTCGCAAAACATATAGAGTCGGCAAACACGATGTTCTCCTTCATTTGGTGGATCACTGGATTCTATTGGATATCATCTGGTGGACAAGCCTTAGCCCGGGACGCTCCATTGCTGTACTGGTACGTAGTTAGTAAGATATAGTACGGGAATCAAATGAGATATAATACATACGTATATCATCCGGCTTTATACATGGATACATTTCATATTTAAAACAACACATTCTTTTAGAATACAAATAGAGAGGGATATAAATCTATCAATTCAATTTTCCTTTGCCCTTGGGCTTTTTAGTATCAAAAAAAAAAAAAAAAAAAAAAATTCCTTTGATAGTGTTAGCCACAATAGTGGTAACATAAGGCATAACACATAGCAAATGATAGGGGGTATAATCAATCATTTGGGAGTGGCAGTAACAAATTTAGCAAAGTATAGAATATGAATATTTATTTCAGTGTAAGAATGATTATGTTCAAGTAATCATTTGTTTTTAAATCAAAAAAACACAGATACGTGTTATAAGACGTGTATTGTATGAATAACGTCAAGAAAATGTTTATTTTACCCTTTTTTTGATAGATATATATTTCACCGTATTATTGGCAATTATACATGAATACCCTTTTAAAACGGGAAAGTATAGATACCTGCTTAATATGCTTATTACACAAAGTTTTTAACTATCAGAGTTTCGTAGGCTTCAAGCTCGCTTTTCTCTTTCACCCAAAGAATGTTCTTTTCGCAGGCTTTGTATTGCGTTTCTAGCATTCGATGTGTTCTTCGTCGTGATCTGCGTTGCTGTGGCCTGCATCATTGGCATTGCGGTCTGCTGCTGTCTTCCTTGCATTATTGCAATTCTGTATGCGGCAGCGGATCAGGTATGATACGTACTGAAATTAAGCTACTTATAATGAACTAAAGGAAATGTAAAGAGTGAAAGAACGTAAATATTCACTTTTGACATTATTTTTAGTTGCTGTCACCAAGTTGTTTAGGCTCGAGCTCGGCTCATTTCGGCTTGAACTTGACTTGATTAAGCATACTTAGCCTAGTAAGTTGCATCCAAATAGGCTTGGTTAGACTTGTGAGCCCGTGAGATTGCTAGGCTCCATGCCAAGCTCACCGTATTCAAGCTCATTTAAGCTTGATTTAGACGTGTTTAGGATTGAGTTTAACTCATTTAGACTGAAATTGTGCTTGCATTAGGCATATTTAGCCTCGTAAATTCTATCAAAGTGGGATTGGTTGGGCTCTTTGGGCTTACGACTTCAGGCTTCACCTAGCTCGGGTTCCATTCAATCTCGAAACAAGCCGATCCTTCCGAGCTTTACAACTATAAGCCAGCTCATTTCATTCACACCCCTAGTGTAACACACGATTACGTTTTTGTTATATTTTTTGATCTTATTGCTCCGTCTAAGATACTTTTTCGCTTGCGAATAGGAGGGAGCAAGTAGAGAAGATATCGAGCTGCTTCCAAAGTACAAGTTCAGGAGAGTAGGTGACTTTGAGAAACAAAATGGTGAGATTCAAGAATCATTTGGAGGGATCATGACCGAATGCGACACCGATTCCCCCGTGGAGCGTGTTCTTTACCGCGATGACGCTGTAAGTTTCCCTTTGTACTCGTATCAATTTTCCGACGCTATCATACAATTTACACTAGCGTAATTGCCCGTATGGAAATGAGCCTAGTCGTTATTTTAAGAACATGGAATCAGATCGCGGTTTATAGTTGTGAACATCGGGCGATCATGAAATGTAATGGGTGGCTCAAAATTTGTCGTGTAATAGTCGACGTAAGACCCACTGGATCACCAAAGTGGGCAAAAATGGACAAGTCGATTACCCAAGTCGGATTTCAAAAAATTCGATCACTCAGCCCCTAACAAAATCCCCTTTGATCACCCCGAGTGAAAATTGAGAAAATCCTATCACCCAATTCTAAATAAAACCGAACTCAATTAAACACATTAAGTGATTTAAAAATGATAAAATTTTGTCCAGGAATGTTGCATATGCCTCGGTGGATACGAAGACGGAAGCGAGCTGAGAGAGCTGCCATGCCGGCACCATTTCCATTGCGGTTGCATTGACAAATGGTTGCACATCAACGCTACTTGCCCCCTCTGCAAGCTCAATATCCTCAAGTCTACTGCTTCCCCCATTGTTGAGGAACCCTAGGTTCTCACCTTTTGTCATCGTCATCGTACAGTCAGGTATCTTGAGGTTTGATCTTTTGTCACCTGGGTACTTTGACGTTTTAATATATATAATGAGATTTTTCTTTACATGCTATAGGCAACTGGGTAAAGGTGGTAAGGATGTGATGCGGTAGAATTAGGAAGGATCTAAGCCCTTCGAAATTCAATATAAATCTAATAGAGAGAGATTGATAGAGGGAGAAAGAATCAAGAATTAAAGGGAGAGAGAGAAGATTATGTTGTCTATATTCATCTATGTCTACCATTCACCTTCAATCTTCTATTCATACAACACACATTTGTCTAACAACCTTAACAACTCAACCCGACAAACTAACTCTTGTGAAACTAATAGAACTAACAATTGTTTCCTTTAAAACTATAATTGTGTCATGGGATAAACTTGCTTAATTCCAAGTCTTTGATTATCCTATATCAGGATGCGAGATGTTACCCCTAATTTTCTTTACCCTCGATTTGGAAAGGTAGGGTAAAACTTTAAGAACTTGTGAATAATTTTATCCTTATTTAACTTTTGAATAATTTTATCTTTATTTTAACTATAATTTTTTTTATTCTTATCTCTTTATATAATTATCGAACTAGAGTAAACCATTTGCTCGTTTTTACCCTTAATTATCTTTTGTTTGGCGTATCCAAATAAGAATAGAAGAACTACTTTTTGTCTGTTTGTGCCCCTCTCTACTCCCTCTATCTAATTGTCAAACAAAGTATTAGGTACCCTCAGTTGTCGTTCAAAAATGCTTATTTCGTATATATTTCCGACAATGTATAGGTGTCCTTTGTATGAATTTGGTATGTTCTGCTAGAAAATGCTGACGCAACGCTTGATTTTTGTAATATACTGGTGCCTTCTATTGGAATTTGGTAATTTTTTTGTTATAGTCAGGTGAATTTTTGCCTAATTTGTCATTTTCTACCACGTCAACATATTTTGCAAAAAAAATTATTGGATTCTACAAAGGTACCTAAGTAATAGAATTTTTTATACCTTAGAATATAAGGAATATACCCAGTGTCTCAAGGGCTCCCGCCTACGCAGAGTTTGGGGGGGGGGGGGGGGGGGCGGATGTACGCAGCCTTCCCCCTTCAGGGTGTTAACCTGAAGAGTGGCTGTTTCCCAGTGCCCCTAACCTGAGGGTGAAGACTTCCCAGGATGTCACCCATCCTGATACTACTCTCGCCCAAGCACGCTTAACTTCGGAGTTCTAATGGGATCCGGTGACGGGGTGTTGGTACCCTCTTTATACCTTAGAATATACTCGTTGTATATATTGAAATGTCAGACTATTTAGATGCTAAATGTATCAATGAAATGTGTAAAAGTTATATGGTTGTATCAATAGTAAATGTTTGATCAGATAGGTTATTTGTTCTATATTGTCTATTTTTATCATTGCATTTAATCGTGTGTTTTGATCATGTCTCTGCTCCTCTCTTCTGTCGTCACTGGAGTACTAAAATATATTTAATTATTTTATATAGTTACAAATAATATAAAAAATGAGGGTCATATTGTCATAAAAAATTGAGTTTCATAGTGCAGGCGCTCCTGTACTTCAGGATGGGGGTCCTCGAAAACAGTCTCATTTCCATTCGGAATGGGTATGGCTGCGTACATATACCCCTCTCAGACCCTGCTTTTGCGGGAGCCGCGAGGCACTGAGATTGTTGTTGTTGTTGTTGATTGTCATAAAAAAATAATAATTTGTATTATAGTTAACCCACTGATTTCAGGTTCTAGCGAAAAAAAAAAAAAAAGCCTTATTATAATTAACTCCACTGACTTGAGGTCCTAGCTTTGCTACTGTTTTGGATGGTATTATCATGAACATTTATTTGGACTTTGATTCTTTGTAATCTTTCAAATTGATTAGCTAGGTATGCTTGGTTTATTTTATTTATTTGTAGTTTTTTATTTTTTAGAAAATAAAATTATAGTTTAGAAATATATTTTTTTTATTTTTGGGTTTTTTTTCATTTTTTTTTGCATTTTGATTGAAGACTAAAAATCAAAAATAAAAAATAATATTTTTAAATTTGATTTTATAGAAAAACAAATGAACGATACTAAACAGACATTTATATGTCTAGTATAGAAATGAACCTATGTTTGAATTTTTTTGATCAATCTCGGTATTATCTTAACATTATGAATTGGACCTAATATGAACTCCGACTTTGCATATTGTGTTGATTTAGTTTTAATTTAATCCTATATTGAAATTGATGTTAAGTTAGTAACAAAATTTCTAATGATCACGTAATGAGTTCAAATTGAGATAATGTGTTTGCTTGTATTGAGTCATTTGCATTTGACATAGCCAGACTGTGAAAAAAATTCTAATGTTAATTTAACTTCAATATCACTATAGTATAGAACTGACATAATGTCAATTATACAAGTAAATATAATTAAACGTATAAAAATTAAATTAACATAGTAGGTAAAATATAAAAGTCTATAATATCGATAATTATGTTGAAAGATTAACTTAGATCAGTTGTTATTTAATATGGTCTCGATTTGGCATTAGCTTTTAATTCCGTCTTATATAGTTTCAGTTTAGACTAATAATACAACAACAGGCTCAGTGCCTCAAGTGCTTCCGCCTAAGTGGGGTCTGAGGGGTTGGATGTACGCAGCTTTACTCCTTCAGGGTGTAACCTTGTCGAGAGGTTGTTTCCGATGACCTCCAACCTTATAGGGTTGACAACATGAGAACTTTCCAAGAGGTCACCCATCTTGGTACTACTCTTGCTCAAGCACACTTAACTTCGGAGTTCTAATGTGATCCGGTGCATTAGTGCCTGGTAAATGAACCCTGAGTTTAGACTGATAATATTATATCAAATATTGGAGGGTGAGCTAGAGCTATATTTTTTCTTTAAATTGGTAATGTCACTACAAGGGGTAGGAGGGGATGCCTCGAACCCGTAACCCCGGGATAGCCTAAAACCTCCCCAATTATTAGGGCACAAGGGGTTCTAGAAGGGATGAAAATGGAGTAGGTAAAAACCGTTACCCACGGGTACTCGCCCAGTTTGGGGTGGGTATGAATATAAGTGATGCGGATAGTGAGTACGGATTGGGTGTACCGACCCCCTTCGCGCCACGGGTATGGGGCAGGTAAGGGTATGGTGTTATACATGCCCCGCCCTATGTGAGGAAAATGGTCAAATTGCAATGAAAATTACATCTAAATTACAGTAGAACACTTCTTGTAAAATACAGTAAAATACTGTTATAAATTACAGTATAATTGTATTATAAATTTTAGTAAAATACTGAAGTAGAATAAGCTAAAATTCAAGTGAAAGTTGCAGCTGAAAATTGGCAGTGAAAACACAGTAAAAATACTGAAAATTGTAGGAAAAATTAAGAAGTAATTATATAAAACATAGCAATCAAATAATTGTTAGGGAATTAATAAATATTCAATCATAGCAATGAAAAGAGAGAGTAATTAGAAAGATCTCACAAAAAGATGATATCGCGCTGTGGTAAATGCCACTGACCTAAAAGACGATTTCGCCGCTGCTACGGTGCACACAGCATAACCGGCGGCCGTCCTCCAGGATTAACGCGATTCGACTCTTAACGTGCACTCGTTAGTTGTCGGGTAGGAGTTCCTAAAAACTTTGCCCAAAATTGGAAGCGCATGGAAATTGGAGAACTTGAAATATAATTTCTCGGTAATTTTATCAATATTGGATGCGTGAGAAGATGTAAACCCAAGATCGACCCAAGAGCAAAATCCAAGCTTTATGGCCCCACAGCTCCACTGACAGGGACGATCTCTGCCTTGTGGAGGTGGTCGCGGGACCCGGAAAGGGAAGAAGAGTGGGATTGAGTGTCAACAGAGAGACGAGCACCGCCGTGACTGCGGCGGCGATGGCCACAAGCAGGAGGTTGAAGTCCAGGGCTGCTGGAATTATACAAAGAGGGGGGGGAGAGAGAGTGACATAAGAGTGGTCAAAACCTTTTCATAGTTTTTTATAATCTCTTGTGTACTGTGCAGATCATCACAGTTATACTCATAAATTGCATCATTCCAACAGTCATATTCTTCAGTGGCCATAAATCCCAACAATAAATATTGTTAAAACGGCTGCTGTAATAGAGCAACCCAAACACTGGAATAAACATGGTGATGTTGAAAAATCTTTCCGTAAAATAAATATACCCGTTAAGAATAAGTTCACCCCCACAATTTTTCTAACGTGGGATACAATTCCCCTATAAAACAAAAGGTTAGCTTGTATCATTTTTCCAACACCCTACGCCATATACCCATCACACTCACCTCATTTTATATTTATTTAATTAAAAAAATATGCTTAAATTTAATTATTTAAATTATTTACTAATGTTATAAGAAACTATATAATTACATTTTTAAGAATATTATTAAATAATTAATGTGGGCGAGTATCAATAGTCATTTTGTAGGGGGGGGCGATAGATACCCGTTGGATATCCGTAGTAATGGGGCGGGTATGGGTATCCACTTTATATCCTTGGAGGGTATATGTATGGATTTGAATAGCGAGTATGGATATGAAGGAGGCACCTCCCTGTACCCGCCCTCCCCATTGTCGTCCCTAAGTTCCAGCAATGTTGTAAATAACACATTTTTTTTTTATCATAAAAGCCCGAAGGCAAAGCTATATGTTCTTGTCAGCAAAAAGAGCCCTCGAAATAGAGGGGGGAGGGGAAACAATCTAGTCATGAGAACAACTATGAACATGGTGATGTTTTGCCACCTCATGAGCTACAACATTAACTTCTCGAGAGACCACAAAAAAAAAAAAAAAAAAGAATAAGAACAAAAAACTGGACAAAAGGATCTAATTTCTTCAATAATTGGTGCGATCTCCTACAGAGACGGTCTATCAGACTTGATATATATATGATAAAAAATTATTAAATTATCATTTATAGTTATTCTTTATAATATAGTTTATTTTATTATATACTGTTGGTTGAAAATAATATTTTCTTTATAAGAAAGGTTTTTTTACAAAAAAATTTTGTACGAAATATATATATATATATATTTTGTCTTTAAAACTCAAGAAATTAATTTTGAAGGTTAATGTTTGACTAGGTTAAATTTTAAGTGAAATATATAACTTGAAATAATTATAGAAAATAATTTTTTCTTCAATAAAATAAATAATGCTTTCCGCTTTCGTTCTTTTTAATAGAGAAAAATATTTTTCGTATTTATAATTATTGCTATAATGTGAAGCAATAATAGAATTGAATCGAAAGAGATTTTGCTTGGAAACAAATATAATTTTAATTATATAAATAAATATATAATAAAGCATTTTCCAATCTGCAATTGAAAGATGAGTATTTTAAACGCCTTTTGAATACGCCCCCAAAGGGTGAGCAAAAATACTTTGAGAATAAAAAAAGAGTATCTTCAAAGTACAAAATAAATACATGATATTGCTATTAATAGGGTCACGATCCGACACGACCTTATCCATCTAAACCTATAAGAGGAGATGACCTTAGATAAAGATCAGTGGAGGGCTAGTATAAGAATAGCCGATGTAGCGGTGTAGAATAGATGAGCATATTTTGGCCAGCATTAGTACCCTTAGCCTTATATGTCTGCTTGTTTTGTTTGATATGTTTGAGAGCTGTTTTATTACTTATTGCCTATTGATGCTTCTTGCTTTTTACTTAGACTTGCTTTGGATCGTTGTTTTCATACTCTTATACTCTGATGTTTTATACTTTATGTTTGTAGGCTGTCATGCTTTTGTGTTTCTCAAGTTGGGGGTCCTCGGAAACAACTTTTCTTTAAGGTAGCACCCTGAAGGGGTACAACTACGTACATCCCTCCCCCCATACCTTGCTTATGCAAGAGCCCTCAAGGCACTGAGTCGTTTGTTGCTATTAATACGGTAAAAAATATTACTGTCTGAGTAATAATATGATTTGTAGCTAATAATGACCACAAACTCATTCTAATATTAATAATTTTATTTTGGTATTATTACTTAAGTATATTATCTTACCAGGGATGACTCACATAAGAGGTTGAGAGATGAGAGGAGAGAATATGAATTATTAGATTTAAATCAGAGAGATCGGGGCCATTAGCTTTAATGAGAAGCGTAAAACCAATTTTGAAATTCGAGCTCTTGATTTAAATTTGATGGTCCATATTTTCTCGTCTCATTTCTCACCCTCTCATGTGACTCATCCATTTATTTTAAATATAAGAGAAATTTAAAAAATAAAAAATATATTTTACAATTTTTAGTTTAAAGCGAATAAAAATGAAAATCATATTTTTCTTTAAGGTTTGAAATTTGTAAAAGTAATTATGAAATCTATGTCTTTGATTTAGATTAAATGATCATTATTTTCTTTTCTCGTCTCTCACTTTTTTATGACAGTCATATGCATATATATATATAATATTATAGGCTCCGAATGTTATTGATATCAAATATTATGGAATTATTAGTGTAAAGTCCAAAATATTTAGATGTAAAATAATTTAATTAAACTACGATTCTCTTGTATATATTTGCGTAAAGAATAAATCAAATACAATACGAACATGTTAGAGCTCCATGACTATGTACACGTTTCATGTTCAAGATCTACATGTTTCTCCTATAATTTCAATTCTAACTCTGATTTCGTATTCTTTCTGTATGCGTTTAGTTATAAAGCCAAACAGAGTGGACCAGATTTTTATACACGGTCTGGATTATACCATTGTAAGGGAACTCCAATCATGACACCACTTGAATCTCTCTCGGCTGGTAAAGCAACTCTCTGATTTTCGGACTTTACTCCATAAGTATTAACCCTGTTATCAACACGATGATCTTGTAGTTTTGTCATATTTTTTATAGAAAAATTAATGATCCCATTGCGCTCCCCAAGTTCGTCCCTTAACCCATAGCTCAAGAAATGTAGGTAATTTGTAGGTAAGTTTCCACCCACGAAATCTGATACCGGGATCCTAGCAGCCCCAATGCTCTTACAATGATTTTTTCTCATTAACCTCATCTTCTTGACCGAACAAATTACTTGCAACGCGATGAACCTTGCATGAACCGGAACTCTAATCACCAACTTCTCGTTCCACACAGGCTCGCTCCCTCCTACACAACTCTTCGTTCTAATAACTTCTTCCTGTTGTTGTTGGTCTGTGTCTACACCAACCGTAACAAACATATCAACAGGATTTTTTCTTTTACTTACAGTCAAGGATTCAGCTGACAATATCGTGATTTCTATAACACGGTATGGAGTGTTTCCCATGTTCGGAAAAGTAAAAAAAAGAATTATTCCTAGAAAAATGAGAGAATTAGAGAGATATGAAGTGAGGTATTGATGGAAATGACATTATGAATTATGAATATATATATATATAATATATATTTATAAGTTCTATTATGTGGTACGGAAAGTGTATAGAAGCAAGATAGAAGGAGATATGTTGTTTCTTTTGTGGATTTGGAATTTTCAAATATATTTTTAAATTAAAGGTAAAAGAAAGTGCTTAAATGACGTGGATTTTTTTATTTTTTTAAATACTTTTCTTTTGTTGAGCCTTAAATAAAAAAAAAGAGACTATATATATGGTTGCGTTCTTATGAGAAGGTGAGAGGGGCAAATTCTGACCCTGGACAGTCAAGAATTGTTGGTCATTAAAAAAATAATAATTTACAGCCAAAATTTATTGAGTGTTGGAAAAAAAATTTCCTTCCTTACCCATTCTTTCTTTCTACCCTCTGAAGGCCATGGACCGTAAATTGTTAGTTTTATTAATGTCTAATAAATCTCGACTATCCATCACAATGGGGGGTGAGGATTCGCCCCTCTCACACTCTCACTCTCTCATAAGAACGCTACTATATAATAATAATAATAATAATAATAATAATAATAATAATAATTAACTTAATATTATTTTGAAAATATAATTACTTCATGTCACATCTACTTCCATTTTTGTAGTTTTTTTTTAATGTTTGAGGAATCAAATTTTTTTTAAAAAGTTGTTTTTTTTATTTTTATTTGTCTTAGAAAACTAAAAATAAGAAAAACTTATTTTCAAATTTTATATTTTTTTTAACTTTCTCAAAAATTAAAAGACAGAAATAAATAAGATGTAATACATGTGCTAAATGTGGTACATTTAATATTTTCTTATATAATATATTTAAATACGTATATAATAGACAATAATAAATTTAATAATATATAAAATAATTAATTTAAAAATATTTTAAATAAAAATAAATTGCTATTATATTACTAAATAATAAATATTTGTTTAAATTAAAATGTACTTAATAATTTTCAATTTAGAATTGACCAGGGGTGATAGGGGATTTGGTGAAGGGAAAATTCAATTTCGGCGTTTGGAATGTGTGTGTGCATACTAGTCTTACACGCGGAGCCGTCAGAGCGTGTCGTACACGCTCCCCGTAAATTTTCTAGATTTTGACTACTAAGTTTTCTGTAAGATGATGGGAAATTGAGTATTTATTATTTAAATATCATATTTTAGGTTGAAGGTTTTTTAAAAATAGTTTTTTTTTAGGGTAGTTTTTTGAATGGGGAAGGCTGCGTATATCTATCCCTCTAGACCCTATTTATGCGGGAGCTCTTGGAGGCACTGAGTTTGTTGTTGTTGTTATATTATTTAAATATTATAATATTTAATATATATATATATATATATATATATATATATTAGTATTTTTATTAGAATTTGGTAATTTTATCAAAAATTGTTAATATGAAATATGATTTTAGCACTATTTAGTCTGTTTTCATTAATATTTGGTGAATTTTTTTTATCATAATTTAATAAATTTTTGCTAAAAAATTGACATGGGTTATATGCATCAATATAATCATGTACACATCAACGTTTGTTTTGTATAAAATTAAATTTTTACAAAAAATTATCAAATTCTAACATATATGATATTTGGGTGATATATTCAAACCTTATAATACCTTATTAAATGTATAAAAAATTAGAGGTATTTAGGTACTAAATGCTAAAACATCGGTACGGAACTGATGCCCTAAAACGTTTGTGTAACATTTGGATAACGACTAAGCAAACACAAGCTATTTTGATATTATATAAAGAAATTATCACTGAGTTCATTTACCAGGCACTGGATCCTATTAGAAGTCCGAAGTTAAGCGTGCTTGGGCGAGAGTAGTACCCGAATGGGTGACCTTCTGGGAAGTCCTCGTATTACCAACCCTATAAGGTTGGGGATCCTCAAAAATAGCCTCTTGGCAAGGTCACACCCTCAAGGGGTAAAGTTGCGTACATGCACCCCCTAGACTCCGCTTAGGCGGGAGCCCTTAAGGCACTAGGTCTGTTATTGTTGTTGTTGTTGTATAGAGAAATTATCACCTAAATACTTTAAGATGTGATCATTTATTATCTAAGTACCTTAATATTTTAATATATATAATGACATACCATGAGATTTCATTATTTTATGATCTATTTATCCTATGTAAAATTTGATGAACTTTGTAAGAGTACAATCAATTTTATGTAGAAAATGTCGCTGTAATATATGATAATAACAACAACGACAACAAACCCATTGCCTTAAGGGCTCCTGTCACTGTAGGGTCTAGAAGGGGTAAGATGTACGTAGCCTTAACCCCTTTAGGGTGATATGCTAAAGGGAGATCGTGTCTGAGAACCCCCAACCTGAAAAGCATAGAAACATAGCACAGAGAGGGCAAACCGTAGCAATAAGCAATAAAACAATAAAGCAGTGAGCATTGAAGCACATAGCATCACGAAGCACAATAAACTGCGTGAGCATTAAGCGATAAGCAATCAGCGGCACACACACAAAAGCAAATAGCAAGTATTGTTGAATATACAGTGAGTAAAACAGTAACCAATCAAACACTGCAACGAAATGACTAAATGATTAAGTGAGGAAAGATCTTACAAATGAGTAACCGCGCCGTGGTATACGCCACTATCCTAAAAGACGATTTCGCCGCTGCTAGGGTGCATACAGTTCAACCAGCGGCCGTCCTCCAAGATTAACGCGATCCGACCTTTAACGTGCACTCGTTAGAAGCCGAGTGGGATGCTAAGTAAACTTGCCCAGACTTAGAAAGAGTTTTAGAGAAGAAGAAGGCTGGAGAGAGCTTAGAGAAAGAGGACGAGAAGTTCTGGATTTTGGATGCTCAAAAGATGGCTGACAAGAGGCGGTATTTATAGTTATAATGGTGGCTGTTGGGAGCAGCTATGACCTCCCAATGGCCAGCCCTGAAGGGTTGCGACCCTTGGAAAAAATCAATAATAAAGGAGGTCCAGTTGTCAGTTTTGAAGGGGTGCTTTCCTAAGCAGTAATGGAGGTTCTTCTTGGGAGAGACGGGTGCGTTTTTACGAGGTGCATTGATGGCCGACTAAAAAATATTTCCGATAAAATAATACTCGTAATAAAAAGGACACCCACATCCACACCCGAGCAAGGACGGCTGGAAGCACGCGTGTGGTTCCCACCATTCTCTCACCCATTACTTAATTCAAGTACTCCTTGTTACAATGTCATATATAAACTACCACTCTCTTCACTAAATTATCCATGTGGGATGTGGGTTTTAGCTTAGGACTTTAATATTCAATTTGGCTAATCTTTGTTACATTTTCAACAAGTATAAGCAAATTGGGCCAAAGCCTAAGGGCGGTAGAACTACCTTACTATACTCTAAATCGCTATATCGACTATACTTATATTAACCCTCCGCTCAGCTCTATCTAAGATCATCTCCTCATTTAAGTTAAGGTAGGCAAGGTCACGTCGAAACGTCTCTATCCAGCTTGTCTTTGGCCTGCGTCTTCCTCTCCTGCCATGCGTAGTATAAAGTGGTTTGCATCTCCTGACAAGGGCAATGGTCTGTCTCTTCCTAACATATCCAAGCCATTGCAAACGTTGCTCCCTCAACTTATCCCCTATTAGGCAACGTCCAATTTGCTTCTTATAATGTCATTGCTAATCATGTCCTTCCTAGTGTGTCCACACGTTCACCGCAACATCTTCATCTCCGCCACTCTCAATTTATACGTATGTTGCCGTTTAACTGGCCAATACTCCACACCATATGACATAGCCCGTTTCACTACTGTCCTATAGTATTTTCCTTTTTAATTTTAACGGGAACTTTCTATCGTATAGTACCGCAAAGGCATTTATGCCAGCCTATTTTAATCGGGTTATTAACATCTCGTCAACTTCACGGTCCTATCGCGCCATGGAACCCACATACTGAAAACAGTCTTTTCTCGACATGGGCTCTTGTCCAATATTGTTGTCTTCTATGCTTGGCTTGGTTGCGATACAGAATTTAGTATATAAAAGTCATGTCAATGTTTTCAGTAAAATTAAATGAATTAGGATAAAATATTTACCTAATTTTGATTTAAACTACTTATATATTATCGAAATTATGTGTTGTATCGACATTAATTTAGCAAAATATAATCAAATTCTAGTGAAAATAATCTTATATTATCGGAATCATATTTCACTTTAGCATTGTCTGATGAAAATCTATAGAATTTCAGCATAAGAGTGTCTGATTGATAACTTTGAAAACTTTAGGGTATCTATGTGATAAAATTTGTATACCTAGAAGTACCACATTATATATATATTAAAATATCAAAGCACCTAAGTAATAAATAGTCAATCATAATTTTTATGTGTTATATATACAGAAATATGTTTTATATAAAAAATAAAAAAAGATATTCGTTACATGATAGGTAGTCAGAACAACGATATAGTATTTGAGAATTGACACGTCAATTGAAAAGATAACGCGGTTAATAATTGAGCAATAGGAATTACGAATGCGCCGAGCGGTGCGATAATTATTGACGAAATCAATTTATGTACTGCTATTTTTTCAAATTATATTGCCCTTTTTGCTTCTTTCTGAAAATATATTAATATTATTATGTACATTAGCTTTTCTATAATGTTATAATATTTTATTAAGTATATTGTATATCATATTTTGAGTTAACACGTGCAAATTGTGGCTTTTTTGACCTGACCTTATACTTTTTTTTTAAAACATTAAAATGCCCAAAGGCAAGACTAGATTCCTGACATATCGTTCAATACAAGCGCATACAGAAGTGGCGGGACATTTGCGCACCAATCACGGGAGCAAAAACCTTAATTTGACTGCTTGGTATTAGTTTTTATGGACCAACATTGGCAATGAGATAGTCAATCTAGTTGTTAGCGTATAAAATTATTTATAAATTTTTACTATACTTAATAAAGCTTTTGATATAGTTGACTTATTTGTTGAAGTTTCTGTCGATGAGAGGTCTGGATCTAGAGTCAATTCACAACAATCCACCTGGTTAATACTAATATATAATCTCAGAACAATGCATGAAATGAATATGTGCAATTTTTTTTTTTTTAGAGTTGAAGTTTAGGAGAAAGAGGATGAGGAACAAACTCCACAGAAACAACACCTAATTTAATGAGCAATTCGGAACATGGGAGGCCTATGCTAATACACGGTTACTCCCTTGCCAACTACACCAGGATACAGGAAACACTTCCCGCGAACCGACTCCAACCATCTCCGCTATATTGGGTGCAGCACCAACACAGAATTGCCGCCCCAACAACCAGAAAGAGGTTGAAGAGCTCTCTAGTGAAGGTAGTAGCAGCTAAAATATTGGTGACTGAAAAATCTACATTAATTTATCCAGCTTGCTCTAACGACCAAGTTAATTTTCCTCAAAAGGAGAATGGCAATGAACTTTGGATCTTGGAGCTTCTAATGCTCTCGTGATTATGTAAGTGGGGCCGGCAGCAGATTTTCAGTTGGTTCAAGCCAATGTAGCTGTTTTCTCTTTAGTGCCACCGTCTTCGGTTCCTAGCCACCAATTTAGAAGCCAGGCGCATTGGGTCTTGTGCGGCGAGGTCATCAACAAGAATTGCATCTGATGTAGAGTTCTTTTTTTCCGCATAGCCACTCTGAATTTGATGGAGTCGAGCACTTTCTTAAGGCCTGATTGTTTATCGCTAAAGGTATTTGTATTCTAATTATTTATATTAAAAAATAATTTATTAAGCCAAATTTTTTTATTTAGTTAGTAATATACAAAATGTATATGTATTCTCTAGGTCAAACGTAACAAAAATTATACGTATTTTTTGGTAAATTTTACTAATAATTACTAAAGAAATAACTATTTTTATATTCATTAAAATGAAATTATAGTTGTAGTTGGTCCTGACCCCTGTTAATCTCTCCCCAATTTGATACGGTTTGACGTCTTTTCCTATACCGGATCTCATCCAGCGGTGATGCAGCCATATAGTGTCTGTTTGATTATGTTTTGCCTGTTTGTGTTTTTTGCCCTGTATTCTTGTTTAATTGGCGCATTTATACGGGTTTATTAAGGCCTCAATTGCACGAGTGGTGTGTTTTATATATCGGCTTTGTCACTAATTATCCAAAAAACTAAAATGAAATTATCTTTATATAGGTCACATGACTCACATGACCCTTATACAAGGAGCGGGTCCCGTGGGCCAAGGTAGGATGGGGCCGAATACAAGGAGGGTACCTATTGCGCCAAGATTTAAAAAATATTTTTATTGGAGCATACCAATAGTGTTTTTGGTAATACTTTCTTTAAAATATTGTCTGAATATGTTAACACAATATTATTATATGTTATTTATTCATTGTATAATCTCTGAATACATCTCATGTGTATAATTAAGTCTTTTTCGAGATTTATTCAACGATTGTGCAAGGTAATAGATAATATCCTTGTGTATACCGTGCTTTTAGAAGTCATGTCCTAAAAGAGCCTAAAATAATGTACATACATGCTGTAAAAAAACAAAGAGCAAGCAGTAAACAATAGACATCGATACAGAGAGGAAAGATCTTACCAAGCAAATAATCGCATTGTGGTATAAGCCATTATCCTAAAAGACGATTTCGCCGCTGCTAGGGTGCACACAGATCAACCGGTAGCCGTCCTCTAGGATTAACGCGATCCGATCTTTAAGGTGCACTCGTTAGAAGTCGAGTCGGATGCCAAGGAAACTTTGTCCAGACTTAGAACGGAAGAACGAGGGGAAGCCAGTAGAGGGAGAGAGAGGAGAGAACTTAAAGGAAGAGAAGGAAGAGCATTTTCTGGTTGATGATGGAGGTTGAATGAAAGTATATATTTGTAGGCGAAAAAATGACCGTTGGGATCACCCAATAGTCAGCTTGGGACGAGTCGACGCGTCTCTTGGAGCAAAATAAGCATGCGGTTTTACGAGATGGGAAAAAAAAGACTACCCATTTAAAGAAGGGGGAGAGTTTCTAATAAAATAAAATACATGTAATAAAAAGGACATCCAAGCATGGCGTGGCAAGCGACGCGTGCGTGTGGTTCCCACCATTCTCTCACCCCTAACTTAATTCAAGTCCTTGTCTTTACAAGGTTCTATATAAACTCTTTTTCCTTTCTCTAAATTACCAATGTGCATTTAAACTTACGTCATCAATTTTTCAATGTGAATATGCTTTGTTACATTTTCAACAATACATACATATATACATATACGTATAATATATATATATATAAAACATAAAAGCATAAATCTCTTAGTAAATATAAAAATGAGGGCAAAAGGATTAGCCTAAAGAAATTTGATAAATAATAGAGATAACTTAAACTTTTTTATACAATTAAATAGACATTATAGAACATCTAATGCTCTAAGCTTAGATCTGCCACCGGGTACCCATGTTTATCTGTGTGGTGGATACTGCCACATGTGCCTAATCTGTGCCTATAACTTGTTAAAAAAAATGGAACCTCCAAGTGTTCTTTAATGATATGTCTCCTGGTAGCAGTGGGAACAGAAGGCCCGGGAAAGTGACCAAAGCCAAAGGGAAGAAAAAGACTCGAAACAAGAACAAGAAATGCTTCATAGCTGAGCAACTGCTCAAGGGGAAACGCACTTGGGAGACCGGAAAGTTGCTAGGTTTGAGTTTTCAGGGGGATGAATCCCTTATGATTGAGTGCTTTGCTGAAATGGGCTAAGGTGTGGTTTTTTTTGTGCTGCTCTCCCTCTGATCTTTGTGTTTCTGTTCTCTTCTCCCTTCTATGTCCTGAGTCAGTTTCTGGTCCAGCCCTGTTGCGTCTCTTTTTCTAGTTTTTGGTTGTGTTTCTTGTCCGTATTTTTTTGCTGCCCCTGGGTCCCCTCTTTCGTCCTGTGTTGCTCTGCTGGTTTTTTTGTTTCCTGTTTTGTTTTGTTTTTTGCCCTGTTTCTTGTTGCCCCTCCCCCGTTTTGTCTTTTCTCTGTTTTGTTTTGCCTGGTCCTCCTCCGTCTTTCGAAGTTGTTTTGGGCTCTCTTTGTCGAGGCCCGGTGTTGTCCTTCGGCTTTGCCGGTATTTATCGAAAAAAAAAAATTAATACTGTTTGCAGTTACTAGCTGTTTAGGGTCACTAAAAGTGTGACCGTTGAGAATTTATTAACAAAATAACAGTGAAATTTATTACGTCCGTTTATAACCGTTGGAATTTATTGCACCCCATTTTAATACCTCTAACCATTTTCTGTATTTAGTTATATATATATGTATGTATATATCTCAACCATTTTGCCCAAATATCTCGGCTTCTCATCCTCCATTACCAAAACGGCTCAACTACGCAAGAATAGGCATCTGAGCTATGTTCCTCATATACCCATTACACATATCTCTAACTTTTCTCAAAATTTTTGAAACCCCCCATTTCAATATGTTTCTGACACCCCGCTGAAACCTGCATGTTTTAGTTATCCTCTTAACACTAAGTTGGCAGGTAGAAAAATCTAACGGCCTAAGAATGCAGTGTGATACATTCCAATGTGGGGGGCTGTGAAAGCACCCGAGAGCCTATAAGGTATGTTGTCAGGTGATAATCTTTTCTGACTATTGTGTTTCTACCGTTGTTTGCTAGTTATAGCTAACTCATGGAAATTCATTATGGTGGAAATATTGTTTGTCCATTGTCCAAAGTCAATGTAAATAACTTAATGATGCTAAACACTTGGGCTTGAGAGCCTTGCAAAGGCTTGGGTTGCCTTAAGTTGAGTTGTAAAAGGCATCTTGTGAATTATGGTATTATGAACCTATTTCTCTTGATATCACCAAAAATTTGGTACAACATTGGTAAGACATGAACTACCCTTAATAGTAATATCGCATGTACGCTAAGTACGATGAGAATGGGTATATGGTCCTTTGTGACCTAAACTAGTGATAATGTTTCACAATTGTGATGAGATATGAAAGTGACAATTTGCAGTATGTGGTTTTCGTGCCAACTGTATATATTATGTACGTACTATGTGAGTACTTGGGGTGGAGATGTAATTTTACTAATATAATGTGTGCTCCACTAATGTGTTATACTGACTCTTATTGAAGTTGGCAGGCGATGGAGCTAGTTGTTTAACAGCTTATTGCGGGTACCTCAATGTGGGGGTAAGAGCAACTCGTGATTGATGTTGGCAGTAGTCAACTCTGAAGTACCGCTCTGTTATAATACAGTGTTGAAGTGTCTTTGTGGGGGCTTCCAGCTCCATTAGTGTCACTTCACTGTGACAGTCAAGCTGCAACTACTGTGGCAGAGAACAAGGTTCATAATGGCAAAAGGAGACACATTCGTCTCAGGCATAAGATCGTGAGAGATCTAATAGAAAGTGGAGTGATATCACTAGACTATGTAAAGTCTGAAAAGAATCTTACGGATCCGTTGACAAAAGGCCTTTGTCGTAAAATAATTGTAAAAACATCGAGGGGGAAGGGACTGAAGTCTGTACACGAATAAACTATGATGTATCCAACCTGGGCTTATCAGGTTCAAAGTGAAAAGTCATAATTTCATTCAAGATATGCACTGTGTTTTATGTTGTCCCTCCCTATGGTGTGACAGTGCGGAGACGAGTCCAATGCCGTATGTTGGCGGTGTAAGCACGACTTGCACATGACGGACAGAGATGGGTCTAATGCCGTATGTTGGCGGTGTAAGCACGACTTGCACATAACGGACATTGTCTGGAGACGGGTCCAATGCCGTATGTTGGCGGTGTAAGCACGACTTGCACATGACGGACACTGTCTGGAGACGGGTCCAATGCGGTATGTTGGCGGTGTGAGCACGACTTGCACATGACGGACACTGTCTGTATGTTACCAGGGGTAAGGTTGAGCTTTAGCTCTTAATGGACCCGTATCCATATGTTTGGTGGTGTGCGGTAACACACACTTGATGGGATCCACCTATATAGGTGTGGGAGTCCGGCCGCTCCCTATAAAGGATTAAGACTTGCTTTCTAGAACGCTTATGAATATCCAGGATGAGCGCATGGCCAATTAAACTCGCCAAATCGCAGGAGTTGTCGAGATCTGGAGTTTGGTATGTGTCCAAGTGGAGGACTATACAACCCCTTATGAGGTTCAAGACGAGAGTCACCTTGCAAGATGTTGGTCCTAAACTTGGGTTGCGCTTGGTGACGATTCAAGTCGCAAGACATCGGCACTGAAGAACTAAACTCCCTTTGCCCAGTCTATTCCTTTCTTTCTCTTTCGCTTGTATCCTTTGTGGGGGATTGTTAGAAAAATGATACAAGCTAAATCCAGATTAGTAGGAAAGTAGTATCCCAATTGATAAAAATCACATTGTGAATACAAAATACAAAGCTCCTAATCCCACATTGACAATTTAAAGGGGGGTTGTTGGATTTATAAGGGTAAGTGTTTTTATTCCACTTGAATTAAGCCTTGGATGAAGGAATGGTGGGAATCACACACTCGCGCGCACCGTGCCGTACTCCAGCGAGGGTGTGGGTGAGTTTTTTACACCGGGTATATTTGTTTTGCTTAAAATATTTATAATTACTGTCATTACTTTAAAAAAACCCGTTTTGTGACTGTTGTAAATCCTAATAACTATACAATTAATCAGATTTAGGCTGTTGAACGTAATTTACTGCACAAGCCGTTTTTTACTGTTGGAGGAGAATAATTGGGTTGCTTGTTCTAGTATAAATGAGGGACGACACAAACCTGCAATTCACAAAAAGAAAAAAATATCATCTCTTCATGTTCTCTGCTCTCGCTTTGCGTCTGTCCTTTTCACTTCTTCATTCCGGGCAAAGTTCTCGTTCTCTCCTACCCGTCTATTAGCGAGTGCACGTTAAAAGTCGGACCGTGTTAATCCTGGAGGACGGCCGCCGACACCACTGTATGCACCGAAGCAGCGGCGAAATCGTCTTTTAGGACAGTGGTATTTCCCACGGCACGGTATCTTCGATATTTTCTAATGTACTCTCCCTCTTTCAGGTATTAGTTGATTGTCTTATTCACTTATTTCGATGCGTCTTTTGTGTAATTTTACTGCGTTATACTACCGGGTTTTTCACTGAATTTCGGTATATATCACACTACTTTAGTTACAGTAACTTGCATATTATTTTTTACTATTTTCACAGCAATTTTGGGCCGTAATATTGCTGTATTTTTAGTCGTATTGTCGCAGTACATCACGTTGTATTTTCGCTGTATTTTCCTGTATTTTTGCAATACTATTGTAGTATTTGCAGTTGTACGCGGTAATATTTCCAACAGACCATTCTACTAAATTAATTTTTGTTCTTTAGAATTACTCTTCTTATAATCATTTTTTTTTTCGAATTTTGAGTGAGGGTACTTTTTTGGTACAAAATTCAATCCGGCTTCTAGTTTGTGATGTATATATGGGCGTATGGGGTAGGATAAGCTAAACTCATGCTTCTAAGTGACGCAATACGTAGATGGAAATTAACGGAAATAGGAATGTTCAACAGCCTTCTCTTAATTTCTATTGCTAAAACAATAAGAAACAAAAGGGGAAAAGTGCTAAAACAATAAGAAACAAAAGGGGAAAAGTCTAACATAATTTTTACAACCCGAGAATTAAAAAGAAATCATAAAAGTATACAAAAATAAATCTGAATTGAATCCTACTCTTCTTCTTTGTTTAAATAGAGGAGCTAATTCATCTAAACTAAAGACTTCAAAAAATAACTTTTAATTATCCGAAAGAACTAAAAATTATCTCATAATCTAGTCGAAGGTAAAGTATTCTCATTAATATAAAACTCTTCAAGCTCGTTTCTTGCCGCGCGTATCTCGCCAGCTCGCTAAGTTAGCCATCTCGCCTATTCCAACCTGCTCAGCTTCCCATCTCGCCAAGAACCCGACCCACCAAGTAACCCGCCAATAGCCCCATAACTTGCCAGGCTAAGGTGCGGCTGCATCATTCTCCCTGGGTTGGAGAGAATTCGTCCTCAAATTCTCCAATAGATCATGTGGGGTATTCTTGCCAAGCTATGTCTCCACATGCCTGTCTCCCATCTTGCCAAGCTCATTCCGGTGTGGACTATTGATCCAGCTCGCCATAATGCTGATTGTAGCAAGTCTTGCCAAAATACGGGTTGCATTACTAAGGCAAGATCACCAAGATCACCTAATTGGTTTGAGTATGTTGCTTGGCTATCGAGCCTACCCGGCGTGTATTTGTCTGCCTGGTATTTGACCATCGGGTATTCTGTTTATTATGGTCTTACCAATTTTGGTTACGCTTGCTTTTGTCAGGTATTTGGGTAGTTAACTTTCATACTTATATTTGCCATGTATCTTGCTCGTTGTGTTCTGTTTGCCTTATTTATGCGTGCCTCTTGGTATTGCCTACTTGCTATTTTATCTGTCCCAGAAGGGTATGACGGTAGACACTTCTACTTATGTATTAAAAGAGAAATAATACTTTTGGGATAGTGTTATTATCATGACAGTTTTTGTTAATGGTAGGGCAATTTCAACACAAAAAGCCCAGAAAAATCTTTATAATTGCTCTGACATTAACAAAAACTACTATGACAATAACACTAGCTTATTTTTATGCTTGTATTTAAAAGTATAAAAATTAATTCCGTTTGTCTAAAATATTTTTATATTTTGATCAAACACCCTTAAAAAGTTAAGGTCTTTTTGGCAGTGTTTTTAGTCCTTAGTTTTGGTTTTTGAGAAACTTTTTACAGCTTTTGAAAATAGAGTTTTGGTTTTTGAGAAACTTTTTACAGCTTTTGAAAATAGCTTTTTTGTTTTACTCTTTTTTTTTTTTTTAACTCAATGTAGAAAAAAAGATTAAAAATTAAAAATTAAAAATTAAAAAATACCAAAATATAGTTTTTAGTTTCTAAAAATTCAAAAATTATAAATGAAAAAGATGTTACTATTACTAGGACAAAAAAATATTATTGACAGAATAATAACGCAATGAGAAAAATAACCACAAATTGTCATGAAGTGG
This sequence comes from Simmondsia chinensis, assembly GCA_018398585.1. Taxonomy (NCBI): domain Eukaryota; kingdom Viridiplantae; phylum Streptophyta; class Magnoliopsida; order Caryophyllales; family Simmondsiaceae; genus Simmondsia; species Simmondsia chinensis. The sequence continues at coordinate 2,688,674 of JAGTTD010000007.1, read as the reverse complement.
TTAGGGCACTAACAATTTTTTTCCTAGCAATAACATAACCAAAAAATTATTTATTTTAGAAAAAATAATTTTTATTAAAATTATATAAATTTTAGGTGCAGTTCCAAAAATCAACTTGATTTTCTAATTTTTCAATGTCATGCATAAACTTTCCAAAATTTCTCAATATCACACCTACTATGACATCATTAACATCCGTTAGTTTTTACTGACTTAAGATTTAAAAAAATATTTTTTAAAAATATTTACAATTTATTTAGATATTTAAAATATTTTTAAATTATTTCAAATATAAATTCTTATTTTTAAAAATTGTTTTCTCTTTTTTCAAAAGTTACCTCTACAAAAACTAATAGATGTTAACGACGTTAATATTGATTGACTTAATTTTTGTGGCACAATTACGTTATGCAAGTAATTTACTCAAAATTCATCATTTGACTTAATTTAACCCAATTCATAGTTGAACCATTAAAATTTTTATTAAAAACTTAACATAAATTTTATTCCAGGGACCGAATTGACACAATATCTATTGTGGAGGAACTAAATTAACATAATTAAAATTATAAAGACTAAATTTATACATGAACAAAATACAGAGACTATTGGTACAAATAAACATAATTTTTAGGCGGTTTCCAATTAAAAAAAAAAAAGGACCAAGGACGGATCTAGCAATCAAAATGAACCGGGCGAACCGGAGTGAACCGCGGTCTATAAATAAGGGGATCCTTCCTCGAATCACAATCGTCGTTGTCTGAACGTTGACATCCATTTTCTCCATTTTCCTCGAGAGAGAGAGAGAGAGAGGGGATCGAAATCGCCGATCGGAATCGCATTTTCTGATCATTCAAATTCAATAATTCCGATCTCCGATATCCGATTTTCCGCTGGCGGTTGAGATGATGGCGCCTGAAGGAAAGCTCGAAGTCGTACTCATCAGCGCCAAAGGCCTCGACAACACCGATTTCCTCTGTATAACTCTCTCTCTCTCTCTCTCTCTCTATTCATCTCTTTACTTGATTTCTGATTTTGATCTAAGTAAGGTTATTGATGAACATGAATTTGGCGTAATTTGAATGTCATTTGATCATACGAGAAATAATTTATATGATAATGTTATTGACGAAGTAAAATAGTTAATGTTAAGTAATTTTGTGAGATCTTGTGGCTGTTATTAAGTTATATTATTATTTTGACAATAACAATAATAGTGATAGTAATTAATAATAGTAAATTTATATTTATATACTTGATAACTTTTGTAACGTATATCTATGTGATCATATTACGTATGTAAATTGTGTTGTTGGAGCATTTTCTTTTGAATTGTTGTTTTGTGTTATGCTGCTTTGCTTATGATTGTTTTTCTTAGCGATGGATCTATGTTTTTCTTAGATCTGTGAGAAACGTTGAACATAGTAATGTTTATATATGCGAGATGATATACATTGAGAAAAAGAAAATTAAGAGGAATGTAAGGATGAATTTTGGTAGAGGAGAAGGAAGAGAGTGCCAAAGATCATATGCATTTATTTTTAATAAATATATGATGTATTTTAATATATTAAATATGCTTTTAACATTTGTAAGACATCATTAGGTGATATAAAAAGATTATATATTTATTTTAAATTAATATTATAAAATATATATAGTGTATTTACTTTTAACAAATATACCTAATCTGAAGAAAAAAAGGAGAAGAGAAAAGGAGGATGATTTTTATGACATTATTGAATTTGTAGGGCAGAGTTATTGCGAATCGTGATGATTTTGCACAATGTTGTGATTCATTTCTATTCTTTTTTTTTTTTTTTTTAAAAATTTTCATTTCTATTCTTCGTATCTTGACAATAATGGAAAGTGCATTATTGTCCTGGGCCACCTAATAAAATGAGGAAAATATTATATACACTTAAAAAAGGATATTTAATTATGTACCTTGTATATATATATATTATATATATATTATTATTATTATTATTAAATTGGAGTGTTGAATTTAGTGTAATTGTTAGGTTATCTATCTTTAAAAAAATTATTAGATTATAAAATAATTAAAAATTTATTTGTATTGAATGTACAATGGGTTATATATATATATATTTTATTTAAAACCACCTGAATTTAGATATGGGGGTTATCGGAAATAGCCTCTCTTCCACCCGGAAGGGGGAAGGCTGCGTACATCCACCCCCCTTGACCCTGCTTCGTGCTGGAGCCCCTGTGGCACTGGAACTACTGTTGTTGTTGTTGTACCTAAATTTAGATATGGTTTCAAAAAACTCCCAATATTTTCTAATTTTTTAATGTCATAGCTAAACGTTTTGAAAATTTTCAAAGTCACGCCTTAACAATAACGCCATTAACATTTAGTTTTTGCTGACGTGACTTTTGGAAAAAAAGAGAAAATAACCTTAAACATTCGAATTTATTTTTAAAATATTTTAAATACTTATAAAATTTTAAGTATCTATAAAAAGTATGGATATTTTAAAAAAGTAACTTTTTATATTTAAAATTTTTTTTTAAATATCACATAAGCAAAAATTAACGGATATTAATAGTGTCACATAATATGTGATGTTGAAAAATTATGGACTGTCTATTGCGTGACATTGAAAAATTAAAAAATATAGGTTATTTTTTGAAAGTATACATCAAATTTAGGTGATTTTTAGTGAAGAATGTATTAATTATGCATACTTTTTTTAACACTATTAATTATGCATACTTACATTGCTTAAGAAATGATAAAATAATTAGTCAGATATAAATTAGGTTGGAAAGATGAACTACTTTTGCCCCAAAGACAAGTTGTCACTTGTCATTTGTCAATATTTCAACTAGAAATGTGATATGGTAACTATTAATTGTATTTTGTTTAAAAAATTTCTATAAATAAATAATGCAATACGTTATACATTATCTGTTATATTAATTTAGTAATTATACTTTTAATTATATTAATTTTTTTATTATATAATTTAAATTGTATTAATTTAGTCCTAATAATAAAAATTAAAGTTAACTTAATAATGTTATCTTTGACGGTTTAATCATATAACATGCAAATGGGCGCAATTCAAACCCACCCATTAACTCAATTTAATTTTTCCATCACCTAAACATTAAGAACTTTGTTACCATCTTAATGTTAATTTTACTTAACACAAAATAAATAGCACAGGGGCTAAATTGACACAATTAAATTTATAAGGACTAAATTGATACTATAGGGAAGGTATAGGGATCACCCATAAAAATTATTTAATTATAATAATGTAATTATATAATACTATATTATTTTTATAATTAAATTTTTTTTTTAACTGTGTTTGACATTGAATAAAGTATTTTCAACTGGAAATTTTTTCGGCGTGATTGGTGTTGTCTACATGCTAATAAAATGACAAGTCTTGCTCCTGTGTTTCATCTTGTGATTCTTGTCCTCTTGAATTCTCTATTTTTGTATTGGGCCGGAGGTTGAATCCACTTGCAATTATGAATTATCACAGTATTTACCTATATAATTTACACGCAATTCAAAATATGCCTTTTACCGGCTATATAATTTATATTGTGTTAATTTTATCACATAATAAAACTAAGGTTAAGATAATAACGTAATTTTTAGTGGCTCGGTCATGACTCATGCTAGTTACTAGTGACTAAATATAATTGTAATCGACTCTATACCTTCTTCAATCTGGTTGATCCCATATAAACTCACTTGAGACCCGGACATTAAAAGTTGTTACCAATTTAATGTCAATTTTACTCAATAACTAAATTAACACAATAAGAAATATAAAGAGATTGATTTAACATAATCAAAATTAAAAAAAAAAAAAAAACCGACATAGTGAATAAAATATATCGAGCTATGGCATAAATAACCTTCATTTTATTTCACGCAACTTGTTGTTTGGCTCTTATGGCTACTTTAACAACAAATAATTAGTTTGGCAAACTTTTTTATACCCTATCCCTAAATGCCATCATTTGTTGAAAATAATTATAAAAGTTATAAATGGATTCCTCAAATTCCAAAAAACATGATGCATGTCTACAAGGCCCTTCTAAAATAGTCTATTTTTAGGTTAGCATTTTATAGAAAGTAAGATTATATACATCTTACTCTCAGATTCTATCATTGGGTTATTGTATTCTTTTCATAAGGCATCAACCTAATGACTGTTCTTTATTAGATAAAGGTCGAATTAGCAAATCACAAAGTAAATGCTTAGAGACAAATCACACTATAATATTATAAATACAAGTAAAATGTATATTGAGTATATAAGATAATAAGAAGTGAATTATTTAACATTAACTTTTATATTTTAATTAGATCTTAACATATATATTGTGTTCAAAAATCATTTCCATTTGGTTAATGTGAATGTGCAGCTAACATGGATCCTTATGTGATTCTCACATGCCGAACTCAAGAGCAGAAAAGCAGTGTTGCCTCAGGTGCGTTCATTATTTTCTACCTTCCATAGTAGTGTCATTTTTACTGTGACACGGAGTGTTTATGAAGCTTGGCCCAAGATTGATCCATGAAGCCTAGTCCAATTTGATTAGTTATTTTCTTTTTATTGGACGTAACTTAATTAGCTAGCTTAGCTAAACTTCTAGAACTTTTCTAGGGTTTCAATTAGGGTATTATGCGAGTTTATAAATATCCCTTGTGGGGAGCATTGTCATTCATTCAATATTCATTCTTCAATTGAAGTTTGAGAGCTCTTCTTTATTTCTCTTTGTGATTGAAAGTTCTTTTGTATCCTTGGTCTTGCCTATCAAATTGATGAATTTGGCTTTGTTATAGTGGAGTTTTTAACCTCGCCAACATCAGCAACCTATCTATATACTTGGCTTAGCTTACAAAGGTGGTGACAGTTGCTTTACCTTAGTTGGGTTTCTAACCTTACCATAATCAATACCTATCAATTTTTCCCTATACGTTCCTATGTCACGAAGATTCAGGAATCTGTTTTCATATAAAATCTAGAATAATCAAATGGCAAAGAGAAAAAGGATGTATTTGTCATTGGTATGTCCAAGCATGATTATACGTATTATTGTTAAAGAGTTATAAAATTATTTTCACTAAAGACTGATGCTTGAGCTGCAGAGCTGGTATTTTTTTGGGAGGCACATAGTTTGGTGCATGTGAATAAACTTGTTGACAAGTGGGGGAGTTGCTAGGCTTCCTGTGTGGAGCTGATTTTATTCTAATCTAATTGGGATTAGGCAACTGAGCGTTCTTACGTGCACAAGGATTTGCATGATGTTGTATAAAAGGAGCATACCCAGTGCCTCAAGGGCTCCCGCCTACGCAGTGTCTGGTGGGGGGGGGGGGGGGGGTGTACGCAGCCTTCCCCCTTCAGGGTGTTAACCTGAAGAGAGGCTGTTTCCCAATGCCCCCAACCTGAGGGTGAGAAAAGAAAATAATTCTTATGTACTCTACCCAAAAGGTAGCGAAAAGTTTCTGCAACTCCGTGGGTGTAGATACAATAGAAAACCATTTGAGTGTTGTGTCTTATATTTGTTTTCGTTGAATTTTTCATAGTTCATGTGTTTCGTTTCCTTAACATATAGATCCATAAGTCCGAAAATTGTTGAATTGATCAACAAAGAAGATCTGAAAACAAAAGAGGACCCTTTCATGACATGCTCATTGTTGGGACCACCCACTAACACTGAAATCCTAAATCGGAATAGCAATTACAAACCAAAGGGGATTGGGAATTCTACTGAGGAGAGCACAATAATTACATTATATTATTGAAAGATTACATGAGACATCTCAACTTTCCAACCCTCGCTCAATCTTAATGTCGTTGTATACAACTTATCCTATTGTATATATAGTCTTTTATACTAAAACTCTAGTGTGTTATATGCCTCTATCAAATTGGCCCAATCATTTATCTTATAAACAGGGCCCAAACAACCAGGCCTCATATATAATCCAACCCATAATCATGTGCAGGGAACGGAGGAGCCCCAGAATGGAATGAGACATTTCTATTCTCCATCACCGGCGGTGTCACAGAGCTGAGCCTCAAAATAATGGACAAGGACACTTTTTCTGCTGATGACTGTGTTGGGGGAACAAAGTGAGTCCACATTTTCCTACTATTATACATGTTGTGTAATCACAAATTAAGCACAAATAAAAATCTAAAATCAACAAAAGAACATGAAATTTATATGGTAAACTTTTTCTTAACTAAAGGAAAAAATTGCGACCCAATCGAATATCAGACTTTTAGTATAAATTTTATAAAATTATAATTTAATTATAACTATTATTTAATACATCAATTTTTTCTAATTTTTCTGTGATTTTCCTTCTGCTAATCCACCCTTGAAAAATAGAAAACCAAGGCTATTTAACCCTATGTTTTTCTCTCTATTTTCACAACCGTTACCATTCAATCGTGGTGGTGTCGGCAGGTGCCTTTTTTATTTTTCTATTCCTTTCCCTTTCCCTTTCCCTTTTTCTTCTTTCCATTTTCATTTTTTTCCCTTTCCTTTTCTATCTTAGACTTAACAAAAAAAATCTAAAATCCAATAATAATATGGATTGGACCTACAATAAATACAACATCATATTCTATACGATGATACATTATACTTGGTGGAAATAGATTTATGAGAGTTTATCACTTAGGGTAGCACCTTATAAAAGTAATGCTGCATACATCTTATCATCCGTATACCTTATCTTGGCAGAAGCCTTTTTGAGGCACTAAGCTGCTGTTGTTGATGACGGCAATGAACTAGAATCAAACTATGAATTCTGTTCTATTACGCCTTAATGATGCTCACAAGAGTGGATGTTGTGTATGCTGCAGCATCCCACTAGGACCAGTGTTTGAGGAGGGAAATCTCCCTGCTACTACTTACAACGTTGTTAAAGATGGAGAGTTTCGCGGTGAGATACGAGTCGCCCTCACGTTCACTCCCGAGGTATTTCTCTTTCTCCACTAAAAGTTTAAATTAATTTCATCGATATTGTAAATGGGTCACTTGAAATGGTGACTTTCCCCATTCCGCCAAGGAAATAATGTTCCACCAAAGGCATGAAAAACATTTTCCTTAGTAAAGTCTTTTCCGTCACAAAATAGAATCCAAACAAGGAGAAAAGGGAGAATTGATTCCCATAATCAAATTTTCCTCTTGCCAAGCAGAGCCTTTTTTTCGATAATTAGCGATAGAGTCCTAATAATCTGGTGTCACGAGTATGGGTTATACTTTGTGGGCATATTATATAGTCATACTGTAGTCTTGTTTAACGTGGAAATAAATCATCGTTGTTGGGTGAATGCAGAGAGGCCATGCTCGGGAATTCCCAGCAGAGGACTTTGGTGGATGGAAGGAATCATCTTATGACTAATGGCTAAAATTGATGGTGAGAATCTAGAATATACCCTTTAAGTGTTGGAGTGATGTTATATTGGAAAAGCCCGTGTGTTTTTTTTATTAAACATTATTGTACTCTGTTTGACCCTTTTATCTTATGATGTTTCATCATTACTGAATTTCGCTCTATGAGTTGACACTGTCAAGGAATCAACTTTTGACTAATGGCTTCAAATTGTGTGTGAGAGAAATTTAAATTCAATTGTCTGTGGTTTTTGTGCCTTTCAACTAACCCCTTAAGTGTTAGTTTGGTGTTATACTGGAAGAGCATGTGCGTTTCTTTTGTTAAACATTGTTATACGTACTCTATTTCATCCTTTTATCATATGACATTCTATCGTTCCCGAACTTCGTTCTAAGAATCTACCCCTTAGCTCTATGTTTTTATAAGGCATTAATAACATGGGAAAATGTGGGGTGGTTTGAAACTAGGCTATTGTCTTATTGTAGCTCTACAATAGAACTATGCAAAGTGAGATTCGATCTCAAAAACCTACTAATTCTATAAAAACTCTAGTGTAAAGTCAATCCATTGCGAGGTGGTAACGCCGAAAGGAAGCGTTCGTCTAGGAATAAATATCTGTTGTAAAGTCAGTCAGTAAAGTGCTTACAGTGATGTCGAAATTGTAGTGTTCACCAATGCTGCTACTCCATCCATTACCAATTAATTTGGGATGGAACCTCTTTTGATGTGAATCATTCATTAACTTTTTGTTTGTTACTACAATCATATTGGATTCTCAACATTCTCCTCACAAGTTTTTATTAACCAATGATGATATCATATGCAATTTCATCGGGCTTGAACTTGTTATTTTTAAAATTAATTGATATTAGATAGAATATATTTTAGGCTTTATGATGTAGCGAGATAATAATACTCAAATTTAAAGTTACGAAAAAACTCATACATGGTATGTGCTTGGTTAATAACAAAAAAAAATCATTTTATATTTTTCCACAAATATAATAATAAAAATTGTTTTACAACTACACTTGAAAGATTTAAAATTAATTTTTCTTTGACAACTTATTTTGAAAGATATTACAAAGAGACTAATTTTTTTGATAACTAATGACAATAATCGTGATACAAAACAGGCACATGCACAAAAGTAAGACCTAAGCCAGCTCGCTAAAAATATGAAAGAAAAAAGGACAAACAAACCGATATCACAATCAAAAAACAAAACATGAAGAAAAAAATAGAATATGCTAAACAGTGTTATAAGACTATATTAGCATTAAATCTCTAACAATAACTTGCTTCTACTATGTTTTACTATCACCACCAATGCCACCACCAACAATAACAATAACTTAGCGTCTCAAAACGACTTCCATTAAAGTAGGTCTAATGAGGGTAAGACATATGCAACTTTTCCCTACAGGATGCTACAATACAATATATACATTGAAGTACCTTGTAGTTTCACACCCTGAAGGGGGAAGGTTGCGTACATCAATCCCCCCAAACCCCGCTTTTGCGGGAGCCCTTGAGGCACTGGGTTTGTTGTCGTTGTTGTACCTTGTAGTTTCACAATTTATCACTTAGGTACCTCAAGTGAAAAATTTATCAATTTTTGTCAAAATTTTATCAATTTTCACCATAAAATATATTACAATAATTATATGAATCATATCAATATTTTCAATACCTTAGATAGCTTGCTTTAAATACTTGGGTTCCATGGTATAGAAAGACGACGAAGTGGACGCAGATGTCAACAACAAAATTAAAGTGGGTAGGCATAAATGGAGAATGGCCTCGGCGATTTTGTGTGATAGAAAGTTCCTGCTAAAGCTAAAGGGTAAATACTATAAGACGGTAATAAGGCCAGCTATGTCATACAAGGCAGAGTGCTGGCCACAAAAGTGTCATCAAACACAAAAGATAAGGGTGGCGGAAATGAGGATGCTGAGGTGGATGTTTGGGCACATAAGGAGGGACAGGATCGGAAATGAGGTTATAAGATGTAAATTAGGCGTTGCCCCAATAGAAGATAAGTTAAGGGAGCAACGACTGCGGTGGTTTGGGCATGTTAGAAGGAAACTCACCACCGCCCCTGCCAGGAGATGTGAATAACTCCACATAATAGACGGGAAGAGAGGGAGAGGACGGCCAAAAAAGAGTTGGATAGAGATAATTCAATAGGATCTCATCTATCTCAACCTAAATGAAAAGATGGCTCTAGATAGAGCTCTGTGGAGGTCTAGAATAGGTGTATCCGATATAGCGGGATAGGAGCATCCGAACAATGTGGTAGTGGTTTGGGCACGTTACATTACGAGGAGACCATCCACTGCCCCAGTCAGGAGATGCAATCAGCTCTGTACCACGATAGGCAGGAGGGGAAGAAGCAGGCCAAAGAAGGGATGATTGCAAGCGTTACGACAAGACCTCACCCACCCACCTAGACCTATAGGAGGAGATGGTCCGTGATAAAGATAGATAGAGATAGAGCTAGATGGAGGACTATCATAGGAGTACTAGATATAGTGGTCTCATACCGCTGCTTATTCTGCTATACTAGTGCTCCTAGGTATTACACCTATTAGGGTGCACCTATCCATCTATTTGTTTACTTGCTTATTTGCATGTCGCGTGGCACATGTTATTGCCTGAAGTCTCCTCTAGAGCGTTATGCTTCTTAATACTCACTTTATGCTTTATCCTGATCTTATGCATTGTTGCCCCCTTTTGCTCACAGGCTGCTACGATGCGATGATGGCATGACTCTCAGGTTGGGGGTCCTCGGAAACAACATTTCTTCAGGTTTAACACCCTAAAGGGGGAAGACTGCGTTCATCAACCCCCCCAGACCCCGCTTCTGTGGAAGCCCTTGAGGCATTGGGTCTGTTTTTGTTGTTGTTGTATATCAATATTTTCAATGAAAACGTAGCAAATAACTGAAAGTTTTCACTAAATTGTAAATAAATATATCTATATATTAACGGAATAAAGTGTCATGTTAAGATTTTACGACAAAAATAAATAACATTATGATAGATTACATTTATATACTGTTAGAGTTATATTTCACATTCGAATTTTCTAATAAAAAACTCTAGAAATTTGGAAATAGGTATCCAATCGATAAAATTCTTAAATTCAATGTACTTGAGGGAAAAGATTTTGAAACCCTATGATGCCTCGTTTTATATAATGAAACGTCACGGTATTTAGAAGATAAATTTTCACAGCTCATAATACCTATGTGATAAATTCACTTAAGAAGTACTTAGGAAATTATCACAGGTTTGATAATTCATCCCATAGCTGAGTTTCTATCATTTCAATATATAAAATTTTTAAACCATGGGGTACCTCATTATATATTTTAATGAATAAATGGCTAAACATCGGGTATCTAAGTAATAATTTTTCAATTACTTATATATATTTTATGTTTAAGCACTAACCCATGTTTGACAACGGGGTACAACAACAACAACAATCCCAGTGTCACAAGGACTCTCGCATACACAGGGTCTGGGGGTATATGTATGCAGCCTTCCCCCTTTAAGTGCTATCCTAAAGGGAGGCTGTTTCCGAGGACCCCCAACCTAAGAAATGTGTTGACAACGTGGTAAAGGAAATAAAGGTAACGGAGGTAAACCTTTATCCCCATTTGACAAATTATTTTAAAGGGGAAAGGAGGGTTATGAGGGGTAAGCATTTTAGAAATTTTTGAACAATTTTGTCCTTATTTAACTATAGCTCTCTTTATCCTTACCCTTTTACCCAATTATCAAATAAGGGTAAGTCATTTTCCCCTTTCTATCCTTACTCCTAATTAAACATATTCAAATAAGCATAGGATAATAACTTACCCTTTCCTTCTTTACCCCTCTATCTAGTTGCCGTTAGGGGTATAAACGAATAGAACGTTCGATAAACTGCTCGTGTTCGAAATTAATTAGGGCTCATTCGTATTTATTATGAGGGCTCAATAGCTTATTAGGCCACATTCGAGCAAGTTTGATAAGCTTAATGAGCCAAGTTCGAACAGGGGGTGGTCAGCTCGTTAACGTTTACGAATAGTTTGATAAGGACTTGATAAGAGTTCATTAATAGTTCGTATTTTGCTACGAGCCAGAGTGGGATTTGGCATACAGAAGGGCGCCATCCCATTAGCCCCCACCTGCATGGGCTGATACCTTACTTCCGATCCTCGAGGATGAGGATCATTTCAAGGGGCGATATTAATACAATACGAGTACCACATATCCGCCAAGACGTCTTGCCCAGTTACTGCCACTGCTATTATTGCCATATGCCTCCTCTCACCATACTGCCAACACGCATTCAACCATCTACTCGCCAACTGCTTACCACATCTCCTTTCCCGCCAACTTCTTCTCCTACGCTACCACTAATACCCATGTCGCCATGCCTCCCGCCAATCTTCTATACTCGGCGTCTCTACAGCAGGCACCCGGCTACCGCTAGTACCGCATCTGTGCCTTCCCTACTGCCATCCGCAAACACCTTCTAGAACCTTCCATGGGCTACCACCCCATCTTAGATATTTTGTAGATATGTTAGATAGATTCTTCTATAAATAGGGAGTTATTAGGGATTAAGGTTAGATATATTGAATGTAACGTGTGTTTCTTTCTTCCCCCTATTTCTCTCTATGTTTTCTCTTCCCTTTCATATGTAAATCCTTCATTATTGGAGGTTATCTATCAAATATAGTATTATTACTTGTGATTTCAGTTGATTTACACTTTATATTGTATCATATTTGTTTAAAAATAGTTCAATAATAACTCAATAATAACTTGAAAAGCTCAGTTCTGCAACAAGCTCGACTCCATAACGAGCTAGGCATGGTTTTAAACTCAATTGAGCTCGATAACCAGCTTGGCTTGGCTCGATAAGCCTAATGAACTGAGCCGAGTATTAAACACACTAAATTTTAATGAACCAAGTTTGAATAAAGATCTAAAATGCTCGATTAAAGCTCAACTCGAACTGAAGTTTGATAATCTTTATTGAACTCGTTTACACCCGTAGTTGTCACACAAGACATAAATTACTAATATTTTGGGGAAATCGTACGAAATAAGCCCCCCAGCCCCAACTTATGCTTTTTTGGACCCCCTTAATCCTAAATAACCCTTTTCGGACAAAAATGCCCTCCCACCTCACCTCCCCACCCGTCCTCTCTCTCTCTCCTCATTTAATGCAAGGCAGGCAAAATGAAACTTCTTTTGACTTTTTTCACTCTTTCTTTTCTTCATTTTTTTCCCGCCCATTTGTCTTCTTCCTCTCATATATCATTCTCTCTCTTTTTTTTTAACAGAGATATCTCATTCCCTCTTTTTTCTTCTTCTTCTATTATTTTCGAATTTTTTTGTCAAAAAAAAATATTATTTTCTAATTTTCGAGCTCCATTCTCAGCGTCCTACATGTTTCCTTGTCCTACTTGGGCCCTTGGGTAGTTGTTTGTGGTGGCTTTGGAAGAAGAAGAAGGCTTTGTAAGAACGGGCTTGAAGCATTGTGGCATTGCGGTAGGTTCAAGGTTGAGTCATTACACATTTCACGGTTGGTAAAATGATCATTTCATGCATTTGTTGTTAATGGGTCTCTATCATATGAGATTGGTGTGTTGCAAGTCATTTATGGTGCATGATTGGTGTAAATGGTGTATTATAATTTTCTTTTGGTGTGTTTCAACTCATAAATAGTGTATGATTGGTTTTAATGGTGTGAAATCAACTTGTTTAGGTGTATTTCAAGTAATTAGTAGTGTATGATCAATCATATACTGTATATGATGCATTATAATGGTGTAAAATGAACTTATTTAGGTATGTTTCAAGTAATTAGTGGTAAATGACTTATCATACACAATGTATGATAGGTTTTAATGGTATAAAATCAACTTTTGTAAGTTTTTTTCAAGTAATTAGTGGTATAATAGTGTGAAATCAACTTATATAGTTATGTTTCAAGTAATTATTGGTGTATGATGAATCACACACTGTGTATGATGGGTTATAATGGTGTAAAATGAGCTTATATAGGTATGTTTCAAATAATTAGTGGTAAATAACTTATCATACACAATGTATGATAGGTTTTAATAATATAAAATTAATTTTTACAGGTTTTGTTCAAGTAATTATTGGTATAATGGTGTGAAATCAACTTATATAGTTATGTTTCAAATAATTATTAGTGTATGATGAATCATACACTATGTATAATGGGTTATAATGGCGTAAAATGAGCTTATATAGGTATGTTTGAAGTAATTAGTGGTAAATGACTTATCATACACAATATATGATAGATTTTAATGGTATAAAATCAACTTTTACAGGTTTTTTTCAAGTAATTAGTGGTACAGTGGTATGAAATCAACTTATATAGTTATGTTTCAAGTAATTATTGGCGTATGATGAATCATACACTATATATGATGGGTTATAATGGTGTAAAATGAGCTTATATAGGTATGTTTGAAGTAATTAGTGGTAAATGACTTATCATACACAATGTATGATAGGTTTTAATAGTATAAAATCAACTTTTGCAGGTTTTTTTCAAGTAATTAGTGGTACAATGGTGTGAAATCAACTTATATAGTTACGTTTCAAGTAATTATTGGTGTATGATGAATCATACACTGTGTATGATGGGTTATAATGGCATAAAATAAGCTTATATAGGTAAGTTTCAAATAATTAGTGGTAAATGACTTATCATACACAATGCATGATAGGTTTTAATGGTATAAAATTAACTTTTGCAGGTTTTTTCAAGTAATTAGTTGTACAATGGTATGAAATCAACTTATATAGTTACGTTTCAAGTAATTATTGGTGTATGATGAATCATACACTGTGTATGATGGGTTATAATGGCGTAAAATGAGCTTATATAGGTATGTTTGAAGTAATTAGTGGTAAATGACTTATCATACACAATATATGATAGGTTTTAATGGTATAAAATTAACTTTTGCAGTTTTTTTTCAAGTAATTATTGGTATAATGGTGTGAAATCAACTTATATAGTTATGTTTCAAGTAATTATTGGTGTATGATGAATCATACACTGTGTATGATGGGTTATAATGGCGTAATCATACACTGTGTATGATGGGTTATAATGGCGTAAAATGAGCTTATATAGGTATGTTTTAAATAATTAGTGGTAAATGACTTATCATACACAATGTATGATAGGTTTTAATGGTATAAAATCAACTTTTGCAGGTTTTTTTCAAGTAATTAGTGGGATAATGGTGTAAAATCAACTTTTATATGTGTATTTCAAGTTTTATTGGTATATGATGAGTCATACACGGTATATGATGGGTTATATTGGTGTAAAATCAACTTATATTTGTGTATTTGAAGTAAATAGTGGTGTATGATCAATCATACACAATGCATGATGAGTTTCAATAGTGTAAAATTAATATTTGTATTTTTTTCAAGTTTTGCTGGTATAATAGTGTAAAATCAGCTTGTATTCTAAATCCATATTATATCCTTGCAGGGTCCTCTGGGAAGGGCCAGATGCAGAAGTCGTTCGAAGAAGCGGCCTTCGCCCTAAACGTGGGTGAGATAAGCGACATTGTCGATACTGACAGCGGGGTCCACATCATCATGAGAACAGGCTAAGGCCCGAAACTCGAGCTCGAGGCATTGGGGTGATTCTGAGATGTCCAAGAAGATTGTTGGGATTGTTGCATAATAGCTTGCTTTTCCATGATGAATTTAATATGGTTATATTTTTGCTTATGGATTTCAACTTTGGATTATGAAGATTGTTGTGCTTTTGCCAATTTCTTGAAATTTGATGTTTATGATTTATATATATATATATATATATTTATTAAATGAGATTTGACCTATAAAAAGGCTTTTTCCATCCAACCCGTCCCCTTTCTCTCTCCTCATTTAATGCGCACAGTAGCCGTCATCCCATCCGTCTCCCTTCTCTCTCCTCGCATTTACTTTCACAGCAGTAAAAATTGAATTTTACCACTCTCCTTCCCGTCTTTCTCTCTTCCCCATAAGCAACTTGTTTTACAAGTCACCAGTCTCTCTCATCTTTCTCTCACCCATTCATTCTCTCTCTCCTCTTTCCCTCACTTGTTCATCCTCTTTCTCCTCTACTTCAGCTGCGATTCTCGTTCCCATGGGTCTATCCTCTGTTTTCACACCTTCATCCTTGCTCTCTAGCTGCTCCAGTGTTTAATCACCATTTCCGAAGGGGAGTAAGAGTTATTTTTGTAAGGAAATGTATAATATGCGTTTGTTTCGTATGATTTCCTCAACATAGTGCATAGTATTTGTTAGGGTTTAGGGTTTTGGTGTTAGTGGCTTTGTGAGTAAGAGTTAGTGTTTTTTATTTGTGTAAAATGATCTTCTACATGTTTTGTGGTTTTTTTCATGTAAAATCAACTTTTGTGGTATAATGAACTTCTGTATGTTTCATATGAGCAACCATACACTATGTAGTGGCTTTGTGAGTAAGAGTTAGTGTTTTTTATTTGTGTAAAATGATCTTCTGCATGTTTTGTGGCTTTTTTCATATAAAAGTCGGTGTTAGTGGCTTTGTGAGTAAGAGTTAGTGTTTTTTATTTGTGTAAAATGATCTTCTGCATGTTTTGTGGTTTTTTTCATGTAAAATCAACCTTTGTGGTATAATGAACTTCTGCATGTTTCATATGAGCAACCATACACTGTGTAGGATTGGTTTTAATGGTGTATTGCCAACTTGTGTTTGTGTGTGTTAAGTAATTAATGGCGTATGGTTAATCATACGCTGTGTATGATTGGTTTTAACGGCTTAAACTCAACTTGTGTAGACGTTTTCTAAGTAATTAGTGGTTTATGAGCGATCGTACAGTGTATATGATTGGTTTTAATGGTGTGAAATCAACTTGTGTAGATGTTGTTTAAGTAATTAGTGGTTTACGAGCAACCATACATTGTGTATGATTGGTATACCATACAATGTGTATAATTTGTTTCAATGGTGTATAACCAACTTGTGTTTTTGTGTGTTAAGTAATTAATGGCGTATAATCAGTCATACACTGTGTACAACTAGTTTTAATGGTGTATAAGCAACCTGTGTATGTGTATGTTAAGTAATTAATGGTGTATAATCAATCATACACTGTGTAGGATTGGGTTTAATATTGTATAACCAACTTGTGTAAACATTTTTTTAAGTAATTAGTGGTTTATGAGCAACCATACGGTGTGTATGATTTGTTTTAATGGTGTATAACCAACCTGTGTATGTGTATGTTAAGTAATTAATGGTGTATAATCGATCATACACTATGTATGATTGGTTTTAATGGTGTGAAATCAACTTGTGTAGATATTTTTTAAGTAATTAGTGGTTTATGAGCAACCATACATTGTGTATGATTGGTATACCATACAGTGTGTATGATTTGTTTCAATGGTGTATAACCAACTTGTGTTTGTGTATATTAAGTAATTAATGGTGTATAATCAGTCATACACTGTATAGGATTGGGTTTAATAGTGTATAACCAACTTGTGTTTGTCTATGTTAAGTAATTAGTGGTGTATAATCAATCATACATTGTGTATGATTGGTTTTAATGGTGTATAATCAACTTGTGTTTGTGTATTTTAAGTAATTAGTGGTGTATAATCAATCATACACTGTGTGTGATTTGTTTCAATAGTGTATAACCAACGTGTATTTGTGTGTGTTCAGTAATTAATGGTGTTTTGCTTTTATTTCAGATGGCATTTTACACAAGTAGGAAGAGCCGTCCTGCAGTTGAGGTTGATTATATTTTCCCGATGAGTTGCTGGAAATTCCTCCAGGTTAACCAAATGGGTGTGTCAACCAAGGTTGTTATGGAGATTCATGAAATCTTGAAGGACAACGAAGCCAAGGTTTGGCACTGTATCCATTTTAATTTTGTTGACTTTTTACAATTACATATCTATGCAAAAATTCTTCTCCCAATCGATGACGTCGAAAGTATGATCATCAGCTCGCAATATCTGCAAGCAAAATAATAGAAAATTAAAAAAACAAAAAAAAATAAAACATAAGCAACGAAACACTCGAAGGGCACCAAAATTAGCGGATTTCACACCGTTTCAAACTTGTAACATTCCATTAAATCCTGCCTTACACCCCTAAGAACTTAAAACACGCTATAAACATGCTTTGTAGTAGGGATTAAACATGACAATATAAACGGAGCTTACTGTCATCGTTCTTGCTAACTTGAATTTGTCTTGTAATTTTTTTTCGACGTCGGGGGACATTGTACTGGTGCAAGCTTCAGCCTTGGCTCTTCTTTCATGAAACCACTTCTGCAACAGTAGCCTAAACTCATCAACAAGGGCTGTAATTGGATAGTCACGCACCTTGACCAATACAGCATTCATGGATTCCGAAATGTTTGTCGTCATTATGTTGTACCGACGACAAGGGAAGTGGGAACGAGTTCACTTGTCCAGTCCCACATCTTCCAAGTAATCTTTAGCCCCGGGTACGGCACAACATAAATTGAAAAACAAACTATGGAACTCTTGAATGTTGTATGCTTTGGCTACTTTGTAGTAGTATTGATCCAAATGCTTCCTTTTACTCTTGAATTTGGCCTTCAAGTCGTTCAGCAAGTGGCACATGTAAAGCCCGTGAAATGTGTTGGGGAAAAGTTCTTTCATCGCTCGTTAGATGCTTCGGTGTCTATCGGATATAATGACATGGCCAATAGGCTCCGCAGTTACTTCCTTCAACCTACTGAGGAACCAATGCCACGATGCATCATTCTCTGAATCACCGATACCGACAACAATCAGGGAAATTTGCTGGTTTGCATCGTGGCAAACGGCCATGAACAGAACACCCCGGTACTTTCCCTTCAGATGTGTTGCGTTAATGCTCACAACCGGCCGACGAAACCGGTACCCATTCAGTGAAGCATCAAACGCAATGAAGAGGTACTGAAACCTACTTTCATCATCTGTCTGTAAATAAAATGTGGTACCGGGGTCAGTCTGTTTGAGGACTTGCAAAGAGGCAGGCAAGAATGCATACGACTCTTCGGCGTACCCAATCTAACATTGTCGTATGCAAACTCTCTCGCCCTCCAAGCAACACTGTAGCTGATATCGATAACGTAGTAACTGTGGATGTCATCTATGACATCCCGTGGCTTGAAGACTCTCCCGGGGTTCAGAAGTTTCTAGCGGACGCACTCTCCGACTACCCAACTGGTTTCCTGCCTGTGTCTAACAGTGGTGAGATCGCTAGGGTGGTTGTGGTTCTTTTCTACTTTTGTAACCATCCAACAGCCACCATCTGCTACACACATAGCCCGAACCCTCCATGTGCAACCCTCTTGTGTGCAGTGGATAACCGTTAAGGATTTGTTCGACTTGTAGCTCCTGAATTCAATTTTTCCCTAAGCGCAATCACTGCCAGGTTAGTCAACAAGTCCCTCTCCGTCATAAATATTTGATTGACTTCAATATCCTCAACCATCCGGCCTTACGCTTATACCCCGTCAATCCGGCTCCTCTCATCACCGGATCCAGTATCATCATCAGAACGAGGATCACCAGCAGCTTGGATGTCGAGGTGGACATTCGGTTGACCGCTGGGTTCCGCATTCCGTTCCAATTCAGGTTCGACAATCAGAGGGTCTTCACGGGAAATATTCCGATGCTCGTAAATGTGCCCCTCTGGAGGTGACTCATCAGGTACAGTCGATTGCACCTGGGATAAATTGATATTGTCCAAATTATCCCATGCACTTTGATTGGAATTTTTCCAATCTCCACCTGTTGCTGTTGCCTCAACCGTCACAGTAGGCATGTTTAAATCTACATCAGATGCATCTAAATGGGCTGCTTCTTCCATCCCCGCATAAATACATCCACCAGAAGTCTCGGGAACTTCAGGGTGTGAACGGCCACTGTTCTCGTCACCATTGGGAATTGTTTGAAAGGGAGTCCGTTGCCAATCGAAGTTAGGATTCCTATCACCGGATGACTCTACAGTTACGATCAAAGGATGCTTTGCCCTATCTTCTTTGGCTAGTGCCCTCCAAAACATAACGGACCTATCATCAACGACATCGTACAAGGGCACGGCCGGAACGGCTGTGAAAGATTGAAAATGCTTATTTGAACCCGCATTCAGCTGAGCACCAATCACCTCCGCCACAGTCCTTTGCAAACCAGCGAAGTCAGTTTTCTCATCCACAAAAAAATAAGCCAATTTTTCATCAACGTACTCTGCCCTCTCCTTACAGTGGCCACCGTACAGAACGCTTGCAACAGCAGCATCACCCATTATTATGGACAAGAAAAAAACATGATATCAAAGCAAAAATGACATGAAACACACTAGGGTGGAATGAAAGTACAGCATTGAAACTACTAATGAATGGTGTATGAGTGGTTTAAAACCATAATACACAAATAACACCACTTTAAGAAAGAATACATGGTGTATGATTTGCGTTACAGTCATAAACAAGTTCATCACACACCTTTTAAAGCAATCATACACGATCTACGGTTAAGGATACCACATTATATACACGAAAGACACCAAAACAGGTTCATCATAGACCAATCAAAGCTATCATGCACGGTGTATGGTAAACCATACCTCATTCTGTACTTGAAAGACACCAAAACTAGTTTATCATACACCCTTTGAAGCTATCATACATGGTGTATGGTAAACCATACCCCATTCTGTACTTGAAAGACACCAAAACAAGTTCATCATACACCCTTTGAAGCTATCATACACAGTGTATGGTTTAGTATGCCCCATTCTATACTTGAAAGACACCAAAACAAGTTCCTCACAAATCTTTTAAAGCTATCATACACAGTTAAAACCAATCATACATGGTGTATGATTAATCATACACTAGTTATTACTTGAAACACACCTAAACAAGTCGATTTCACACCATCAAAACCTATCATACACAGTGTATGATTGATTATACACCATTTATTACTTAACAAACTCAAATACAAGTTGATTTCACACCATTAAAACTAATCATACACAGTGCATGATTGATTATACACCATTAATTACTTAACATACACATACACAAGTTGATTATACACCATAAAAACAAATCATACATACTGTATGGTTACTCATAAACCATTAATTACTTAAAAAATATCTACACAAGTTGATTTCACATCATTAAAACCAATCATACACAGTGTACGATCGATTATATAACATTAATTACTTAACATACACATACACAGGTTGGTTATACACCATAAAAACAAATCATACACACTGTATGGTTGCTTATAAACCACTAATTACTTAAAAAACGTCGACACAAGTTGATTTCACACCATTAAAACCAATCATACATAGTGTATGATTGATTATACACCATTAATTACTTAACATACACATACACTTGTTGGTTATACACCATAAAAACAAATCATACACACTGTACGGTTGCTCACAAACCACTAATTACTTAAAAAACATCTACACAAGTTGATTTCACACCATTAAAACCAATCATACATAGTGTATGATCGATTATACACCATTAATTACTTAACATACACATACATAGGTTGGTTATACACCATAAAAACAAATCATACACACTGTATGTTTTCTCATAAACTACTAATTACTTAAAAAACATCTACACAAGTTGATTTCACACCATTAAAACCAATCATACACAGTGTATGATCGATTATATAACATTAATTACTTAACATACACATACACAGGTTGGTTATACACCATAAAAACAAATCATACAGACTGTATGGTTGCTCATAAACCACTAATTACTTAAAAAATGTCTACACAAGTTGATTTCACACCATTAAAACCAATCATACACAGTGTATGATTGATTATACACCATTAATTACTTAACATACACATACACTTGTTGGTTATACACCATAAAAACAAATCATACACACTGTACGGTTGCTCATAAACCACTAATTACTTAAAAAACATCTACACAAGTTGATTTCACACCATTAAAACCAATCATACATAGTGTATGATCGATTATACACCATTAATTATTTAACATACACATACATAGGTTGGTTATATACCATAAAAACAAATCATACACATTGTATGTTTTCTCATAAACTACTAATTACTTAAAAAATATCTACACAAGTTGATTTCACACCATTAAAACCAATCATACACAGTATATGATCGAATATACACCATTAATTACTTAACATACACATACACAGGTTGGTTATACACCATAAAAATAAATCATACACACTGTATGGTTGCTCATAAACCACTAATTACTTAAAAAACGTCTACACAAGTTGATTTCACACCATTAAAACCAATCATTCACAGTGTATGATTGATTATACACCATTAATTACTTAACATACACATACATAGGTTGGTTATACACCATAAAAACAAATCATATGCATTGTATAGTTGCTCATAAACTACTAATTTCTTAAAAAATATCTACACAAGTTGATTTCACATCATTAAAACCAATCATACACAGTTTATGATCGATTATACAACATTAATTACTTAACATATACATACACAGGTTGGTTATACACCATAAAAACAAATCATACACACTGTATGGTTGCTCATAAACCACTAATTACTTAAAAAATATCTACACAAGTTGATTTCACACTATTAAAACCAATCATACACAGTGTATGATTGATTATACACCATTAATTACTTAACATACACACACACTTGTTGGTTATACACCATAAAAACAAATCATACACACAGTACGGTTGCTCATAAACCACTAATTACTTAAAAAATATCTACACAAGTTGATTTCACACCATTAAAACCAATCATACATAGTGTATGATCGATTATACACCATTAATTACTTAACATACACATACATAGGTTGGTTATACACCATAAAAACAAATCATACACACTGTATGGTTGCTCATAAACTACTAATTACTTAAAAAATGTCTACACAAGTTGATTTCACACCATTAAAACCAATCATATACAGTGTATGATTGATTATACACCATTAATTACTTAACATACACATACATAGGTTGGTTATACACCATAAAAACAAATCATACACACTGTATGTTTTCTCATAAACTATTAATTACTTAAAAAACATCTACACAATTTGATTTCACACCATTAAAACCAATCATATACAGTGTATGATCGATTATACACCATTAATTACTTAACATACACATACACAGGTTGGTTATACACCATAAAAACAAATCATACACACTGTATGGTTGCTCATAAACCACTAATTACTTAAAAACCATCTACACAAGTTGATTTCATACCATTAAAATCAATCATACATAGTGTGTGATCGATTATACACCATTAATTACTTAACATACACATACACAGGTTGGTTATACACCACAAAAACAAATCATACACACTGTATGGTTGCTCATAAACCACTAATTACTTAAGAAATGTCTGCACAAGTTGATTTTACACCATTAAAACCAATCATACACAGTGTATGATCGATTATACACCATTAATTACTTAACATACACATACACAGGTTGGTTATACACCATAAAAACAAATCATACTTACTGTATGGTTGCTCATAAACCACTAATTACTTAAAAAATATCTACACAAGTTGATTTCACACCATTAAAACCATTCATACACAATGTATGAGTGATTATACACCATTAATTACTTAACATATACATACACAGGTTGGTTATACACCATAAAAATAATATCATACACACTGTATGGTTGCTCATAAACCACTAATTACTTAAAAAACGTCTACACAAGTTGATTTCACACCATTAAAACCAATCATATACAATGTATGATTGATTATATACCATTAATTACTTAACATACACATACACAGGTTGGTTATTCACCATAAAAACGAATTATACACACTGTATGGTTACTCATAAACCACTAATTACTTAAAAAATATCTACACAAGTTGATTTCACACCATTAAAACCAATCATACACAGTGTATGATCGATTATACACAATTAATTACTTAACATATACATACACAGGTTGGTTATACACTATTAAAACAAATCATACACACCGTATGGTTGCTCATAAACTACTAATTACTTAAAAAACGTCTACACAAGTTGGTCATACATCATTAAACCCAAGCCTACATAGTGTATTATACACCATTAATTACTTCACATACACATACACATACACAGGTTGGTTATACACCATTAAAACCAATCATATACAGTGTATGACTGATTATATACCATTAATTACTTCACACACACAAACACAAGTTGGTTATACACCATTAAAACCAATCATACACAGTGTATGATTGATTATAGACCATTAATTACTTAACATACACATACATAGGTTGGTTATACACCATAAAAAATCATACACACTGTATGGTTGCTCATAAACTACTAATTACTTAAAAAATATCTACACACGTTGATTTCACACCATTAAAACCAATCATACACAGTTTATGATTGATTATACACCATTAATTACTTCAAACATACCTAAACATGTTGATTTCACATCATTCAAACCTATCATACACGGTGTATGATTGATCATACTCCACTATTTACATGAAGCACACATAAACATGTTGTTTTCACACCATTAAAACCTATCATACACGATATATGACTAATCATACACCACTAATGTGTTCAAACACACCAAAAGAAAGTTATAATACATCATTTAAATCAATCATAAATCATAAATGACTTATAACACGTACCTCATATGACAAGGATACATTAACGATAATGTCAACAAATGGTCATTTTACCTTCAATATCTGATCTGAAAACCGTGAAATGTGTGTAACCACTCAATGTTGAACCTACAGCAATGCTATAAAGCTTCAAACACAATCTTAACAGGGCTTCTTCTTCTTCTTCTTCTGAGGGCCCAATGTAGCAGAGCGACACAAGGAGGATGAAAAAAATGTATCTTGGTGAATTCAGATTGAGAGAAAAATATAACAAAAAGGGCGAATAAGAGGTGAGTAAAATGGGCGGAAAAAGAAAAGGGAGGGATAGTGTGAGAAGCAAGTTACATGACATAAAGTAAAAATATGTACTTTTGTATTAAATGAGGAGAGAGAAAATGGAGGGGGTGGGGTAAAGTAAACGGCTGGGTAGTAAATGAGGAGAGAGAAAGGGGACGGGTTGGGGGGGTTGAATGGGAGGGGCATTTTGGTCCAAAGAGGGTTATTTAAGGTTATAAGGATCTATTTTAGGTTAAATTAGGGTCGGGGGTCTATAACCGGTGATTTCCCAATATTTAGTACGAACCATTTATACATCAAATGGATGTTGAACGTTAGGTTGGTCGGATCCTTTTTTTGACCCGAAAATAAAATTGAAAAAAATAATCAGAAATATAAATCCCCATTTGTTCATCAAAATTGTACTATAATCGATCGCAAAACCCTAGCCTTTCGAGATTTTTAGATTACAATCAATCGAAACCCTATCTAAAGATTCATAGTCCAATTCGTCACGTACAATTCAACAGCGATTAATCGTAATTCCTCTCTCTCTCTCCCCCTCTCTCTAGTTTATTTTTATAGTGATTGATTATGGTATTATTGTGATAAATTCTGAATTATGCATTCAATCTTGTTCTCACCGTTGTTTTGGATTTCGAGTTAGTATTGATTTTGAATTGGTGTAAAAGCGAAAGATTAAGTGTGGCATTCAGTAGCTAGATGGCAGATAAATCAAATGCATATGACTTGTTATTGTTAAATATAGGGATGGCAATACCTGTACCCATCATTGGTATGAAGTGGATATCCATACCCTTTTTCAGCGGGTACAAATCCATACCCATACTCTTCCCACTACCTGTGGGTATCCATTACATGTCCTGTACCTGCCCTAATATAGATATCAAACAATTATTTATATTCACTCGTATTAATTATTTAATATGATTTTTAGAATTGAATTATATTGTGCTATAGTATTGATGTATAAATTAGATTATTGAATATAAGTATATATATTTTAATTTGAAGCTTAATTAGATACAAATTGGAGCGGATATGGGGCGGGCCAGAGCGGAGCGGTTAAACATTATGCTCATACTTGCCCGAGTGGGTATCCCAACTTGTATTTGACCCATACCTGCCACCTGCACCATTTGCATTTGCATCCATACCACCCCTAGTGGGGCAGGTATTCACGTGTAATAGGCTTCACCCGCCTCATTGTCATCCCTAGGTAAATGTGTTAATCTCATGGCGGTTTGTCTAGGTTTAGTGCTAGATCTTTTTTTTGTCAAGAGGTTTACTGCTTGATTGAAGTGTATAGACGGATTTTAAACTTTTCATGTTATTTTAAAATGTTGATGTGTTTATTTTCAGCTACTTATTTTGAAATGAACAGTTGGATTTTGTATAGAAGTGTCCAACAGATCAAAAGCGCATCATTTCTCGAGAAATTTGTTTTGGGTCCGAGTACATGTGCATCTTTATGATCTCTTGGTTTCCAGCTACTAGTTGAAGTACACTAATGGCGAATGAGATATTGTTCTAGTGGTGAGAACAATACTAAGCTTGAGAATTGAGGCTTTAGTGTTGGATTTTCCAAGTGAAGCCTGGTTTTTTTATTGTTATTGGCTAAGTCTATGGAGTGGAGGATTGGTCCGATAGGGTTTCGGGGCTTTGTTTAGGCCTAGGCTCATATTTTGGAGGAAAAGAGGCAACAAGGCTTCCTGTGTGCTATTCATAAACCGAATTTAGGGTTTGAGAGAGTGAGAAAAAGAAAAATCTCTCCATAGAACTTCCAAAAAAATAAAGAAATTCATGCAACTCCATGAATATAGGCATTTTTGGCCGAACCACATAAATTTTGTGTGTTGTTTTTCATTTTCTCGTTGATTTTTCATTGTACTTTTTTGGTGTGTTTCCGAACACTAAGGACAAAAGGTCTGAGGTTCAAATCCTCATAATCCCACTTGCTTACCATAATAGAAGTGCATGAATGAATTTTAGGTCAGTAGTTTATATAATTTTGTAGAAAATAGTTACATCTTCCCCCCTGCTTATGTATTGCGTGCTTATTCAATGATATTATGTCATCTGTTCCGGTTACAGTTTAGGGCTGAGAAGATGTTAATGGGTCATGCTGACAGTCTACCGGAGTTTAGCTCTCAAAAGGATTTATTAGTTCCTGAACATCTATCAGATCCAGAAGAGGATGAAGAAGCTGATAGTCCTAGCCAGATATTGTACATGGCTTCTTTTGATGAACTTGCTGGTAGCTATATTCAATATGACACAATTATATGGCTTTCAATATCACTGATGCTCGTTTTAGCTTGGGGCATTGGAGTTATTATGTTGCTGTACTTGCCTATTAAAAGATATGTGCTTCAGAAGGATATTTCATCGCGCAAATTATATGTCACACCAACTGAAATTGTCTACAAGGTAAAGTTGTTTCTTGTGTATATGTTTCTAGAATTTCTTATGTGAGAAAACATTCTGAATTGATTAGATGAAACTTAATTTTACAGGTTTTGAGACCATCGTTCTTACCATGTTGGAAAGTGGTAACAATTGAGAAGCGTGTTCCTTTATCCTTGGTGATTGATATTATTATTGAACAAGGTACTTCTTCTTTGATGTAAGGGGGGCTTCGTAATTTCTTTCTTGGAAAGCATTTATTGGTTTTACATCAATGAAATGAACTTGTTGTTTACCTAGTACGTCATGCAAGTATTAAAATTCCATCTTGCATTGTACTAGTGACATCGCAGTAGAGCTCTTACCAAACCCAGGCCTTGATAGCTATTTCTGTTTGCATTTTGATGAACTTATATCCTAGCTTTGTTTCCTTTGTTTGGTCATGTTAACTTTTGACGCTCTGCTTTGATTTGTTTCATTTTTTGATTCTTTGATATAGGCCTTTCTGGCCATGACTTGGGGTATGCCCCTCGTAGACTTGCATATATATTCTTTCTCATATATGGTATATATCATTGATTTACCAAAAAAAAAATTTGATGAACTTATATGTTCCTATTGTTTCTTCCCCGTTTTCATGTGCTTACCTCTTTCCAATTCCATCCACTCTTTGCATGACCATTTATAGCATATTTTCTTCCATTTATTGACGACAATGTCAATGTGATATTTGCATGTGTTTTCTATATGCTTTTTCACTGACTTTATTATTACGGTCCCATTCCTCACTCCCTAGTCAATTTTTCTTTGATTTTCAAGTTCTAGGTGGAGCGGAAGTTGTTAGATCGTTATCATGAAATCTTCCTCAATTCATGAATTTGTATCTCTTGCTAGTTGTTTATGCTTTGGCTTTTACTCCGTGTAGGTTGCTTGCAGTCCATATTTGGGCTCCATACTTTCAGAATCGAAAGTATCTCTCGTGGTAAAGCTGCTCCTGTGGATGAACTACAAGTTCAGGGAGTTTCCAATCCCGGATTGTTAAGGAAGGTATATTAAGAAAACGTAATCTAGCTGTGTATTTTCATTTTATTTATTATGTGAGGCTTGTTGCTTGTGCAATTATGTACCATACTATTGTTGCGAGCTTATTGTAGTACTATCCATAGTTCCACAAAGCAGAAATGGGTGTGGGAATAGCCGAATAAGGGACGGTGGAGCAAGCAATCATAGAATTTCCTAAATGGGAGCATGGGGGGACTGTTTATATTACTGTATATTAGATATATAAGAACAATTAATGAAACACATTTGAGCA
The DNA here is from genome assembly GCA_018398585.1 of Simmondsia chinensis. NCBI lineage: Eukaryota > Viridiplantae > Streptophyta > Magnoliopsida > Caryophyllales > Simmondsiaceae > Simmondsia > Simmondsia chinensis. The sequence goes on along the minus strand of JAGTTD010000007.1, from coordinate 2,660,411 downwards.
GTCAAAGCATAACATATCAAAACGAAGTTAACATAACCAAGAAGATGAATACTACAATGAATAAGATCAAGAGATATGACTTCAATATATCCACACAATTTAATAATTCTTTGAATTGAATGTATAATTAACTTTCAGATCGTCTGATACGTATCTTCTTATGAAAATAATTCCACAATTGTTTGAATTGTGTTTCCATTGGGTTTAATATACGTTTGAAATACGAATCGGCTCAGAAACGTTGAATCATGTTTTTGGGTATGAAACACTAGCATTTTAGGAGATTTCTACAACTATGGTACTATCTTAAGTATCTACTATCACATTATTGTGCATTTAAATGTCTCCTCGCTTCTACAGGTAATAATAACGGAAGCCTCGAAAGTTATTCAAGATGTTGGAAGAACTGTAAAACTTGCACCTTCTGGGCAAGGGGAACTTACGGCTCGCATGGGATCCTTAACTGAGGGGCCTTCAATGAGATATCCATCAAAGAACTGGAAGGTACTCACAATAATCCGAGCCACTCGCTGGAAATGACATTCAAATAGTTGTTTTTCCTCATTTAAATGCTCAGTCGTTGGTGGTGAATCTTTGGTTTTCAACAGAATACCATATTTGTTTTGAACAGTGCTAGTCAAAACCCCAAAGAATCCAAGTAATTGTTAAAGGCCCCCAAATTATAACGTCCTTAATTTGATAGGGATTTAAATATCTATTTTGTAATTTATTTAATTTATGTTTGTATTGTTAAAGAAAATGCTAACATATATGAATGATTCTGTTCCAAAAATATTCGCTTCATATATATTAGGTTATCTATGCCATAAATGTGCATGCTTTGTCCATTGTGTCAATTTAGTCATTATACTGTTAATTATATCAATTTAGACTCAAAGTAAAATTGATATTGAATTGGCGAAGAAATTTGAATTTTTGAGGTCACGAGTAGGTTCAAAGTGGGTTAATAAATGAGTTTGCATTAGGTCAGCATGACCTGACCATTCAAACTTAATTTCAATTTCATCATGAGACGAGCTATTGGGTTTGGTGTAGAGGTTAAATTATCCACCCCAAGCATGTGGTCTTGGGTTCGGAGCTCCTCTTCCCCCTTCTTGGATGTTTGTGAAATTAACACCATGAAAAGTAAAAGGACAAAATTGACACATTACACAAAGAGACCTTTGGCGTAAAATTTCCGTTTATTATATATCAGACCAAAGTTTTTTCTCTAATGCATGGCATACATCTCTGCAGGTGTCTGCAACTGTTGACCAGAGACGCGTTGTGCATGGGGATTTGCTGTTACATAAACTGGATGAAGTGAACAAATCAGTGAAGGTGTGGATCTTTTATACTCTTCATTGCTCATCCACTATATGTACAAAAAAAGACGTTCATTTTCGGTTGGTTTTGCAGACTTTGTCCATTCATGTGAGTGCCGGTCCCGAGACTTTTGGGCCTAAGGCGAGTTTGATAAGTGGGGCCCTTTCTTAGTAACCTAGATGTTCATCGCAGCTTAAGCATACTACGAATAATTACGAATAATATATTTTATATTATAATATCAACTAATGTAGTTTTTTTTCCAGTTATTTTTTCGTCAGTTTGAGTGTAATTGAAAACAGAAAATCAAGAACAAGAAAAAACCATCTTCAAACACTAATGTTTCATTTCTTGAAAACCAGAAACTACAAATATAAAACGATACCAAACAAGCCCCAAGTACATGCACGTTCATTTCTACCGGTCTTAACATCCCTTTTGTTATCCTTGTGAGCAGAGAATCGAGTCGCTTTTTGGGAAGTCCCAGGCTCAATCAGAAAGCGTCTGAACTTACATTCAGATTTTGCCATGTAAGTAGACAAAAAGTGTGTGGGACACTCCGTCAATACTTGTTTAAAAATTGGATCATGAGTTTGAGATTCAAATCTTTGTTACCTAGACTCGGGTATGAGAATCGAATATGGTATGTTAAACTTGACTATTCTTTATTCTTTGGTTAACTTTGAATTGCCTTATGTCAATAATGACATCCAAGTATTTTTATTAGATACGGATACTTTATGACATAATCAAGAGTCTGGGTAATATAGATCGGGATCTTTGTTACCTAGACTTGGGTTTGAGAATTGAACAAGATATGTGTCTAGAGATTAAACTCGACTAATCTTTACATTTTGGTATTCTTTGAATTGCCCTGTATCAATATTGATATCCAAGTATCTTTATCTGATACGGGTACTTTATGACATAATCGAGAATCTGGGTAACATAGATTGGGATCATAGCTGAGCGTCTATTTCGATAATAGATGGACGATTCATCAATGTACAAATCAATATAATTGTAGCATTTCCTTCCTAAAGAAAACATAAATTTTATGTAAGAGCCTAAAACAGGCGAGTAAGGTTTGCTTGTGAGCTGAAGTTTAGCTGTAATATAATTTATGGTATTTGCACCAAAAGTTCCTATATTTTTCTCATTATGTCAATTTAGTCTTTGTATTTCTAATTATGTCAATTTAGTTCTTCTACAATTGATATCTTGTCGATTTAGTCCTTTAGTCAAATTTAAGTTAAGTTATTAATATAGTTTTTAAGGGCGCAATCACGTTAGATGCAAGAAACCCACTAGAAATTCACCTATTGACTTAATTTAGCTTAATCTATGGTTGACCCTTTAAAAATTCCATTATACTTTAAGGATTAAATTGACACATTTTTATTGTACAAAGACCAAATTGATACAACTAAAAGTACAAAGACTAAATTGACACAATGGGTAAAGTATAGGGACCTTTGGTATTAATAACCCTATAATTTACATCGTATTGGTTTTGATTTTATTAGTGGATGATGTGTGTACAACAACAACAATAACAGTCCCAGTGTCTTGCGGCTCTCGCAGAAAATAGGGTCTGGGGGGGTGATGTACGCAGTCTTACCTCTTCCGGCTGGAAAGGGGACTGTTTCCGGAGACCCCCAACCTGAAGCGGATGATGTGTGTGTGTTATTGAAATCACCCTTTTGCCTTTCAGTATTGTCTTTTGAAGACGTGAGTTCTAGTACGGTGGTGATTCAGGGCCACAAAAAAAAAAAATATATGGTGATTTATCTCATGTCTTCAAATAATTTGCCAAATAAAGTTATAATTCCATGTGTTTTTGCCTATGGGGGAAAGTATTTCAAAAATCCATTACGGCCTGTTTCTGTGGCAGGAGGTAAGTGAGAGGATTGAATGTTACTTTCTGCCAAAAGGTTTGGAGTTCAATTTCCTCCGAACCTTTCCCTAAGGAATCCCAAATTTAATTAACTCCTGTGGGTATGGTTTGTCGCATGGGCCGGGGGTTTACCAGGTTTACCATGAAAATGATTAAAAACATATTATATACATGAGGAAGGTAATGAGATTTGGAAAAGGACCACTGAAGACAACATATTAAGAGGGGGGAAAAAGCAGAAAAGGACCACTGCAGACAACATATTAAGAGGGGGGAAAAAGCAGAATGGCATTTACTTGATCTATAGTTGTGATATAAAAAGTAACATTCTCAGTGCTCCAAGAGCTCCCGCCTAAGCAGGGTCTTGGGAGTAGATGTACTTAGCCTTCCCCCTTAAGGGTGCTACTCTAAAGAAAGGCTGTTTCCGAGTACCCTCATCCTAAGGGGTGAGGACTTTCCAGGAGATCACCTATCCTAGTACTACTCTCGCCCAAGCACGCTTAATTTCGGAGTTCTAATGGGATCCGGTGGCAGTGTGTTGGTACCCTCTTTGGTCTTTTCGATAGTCAAGTCGTCATTCATAATATGATGTACTTGACTCCCATCCTTATTTCTTTTCAAAGCATGTTGCATTTTTTGTATATAATAAATACTATACTGAATTTATTTCCTAACATTATGCCCCATGAATTGTTTTTTCACTTTCTTAGTTTGTGTTAGTGGTGATGGTGGTGGAAGGCTGATGAAGGCGTTATCGAGGTTGATCGAATTGGAGATGGCCAATGCGTTGACTCGTGATTCAACTTGACCTGTAGGTTAAGTTTGTCCATATGGGTCAAACCAGATCAAACCCGCTCGTAGGGTAAGTTGAATCAAGTTAGGTATGGGGTTGGCATCCTCTAGAGTGAAACTGGTATTTGGGACTCGTGACAAATTTTGATGCCTTCTATGCTATTTGGGACTCCAAAAATGCTCTCATCTTCCAAAGCAAACTCTTGACTTGACTAGCATTCTCGATATTGTCAATTGAGGGTGATTTTTTGGTTCCAAGTGCTAGTTGGCTCCGCTAGCATCTCCATCCACCATTACATGAAAAATACCAGCAGAGTAACCACAGTAGCCAATCCCACCTAGAGGCAGCCTTTTCCATCTTGACACCCATACGAAGCAAACTAGCCATGGACCATGTTCAAAGCTTCATGTGATTTTCACGGAGGTTTGAACATGATGAGGTCTTAGACTTGAATTGATTATATAATGCTCTTTGATTCTGTGTTTTTGATTTTGATGTTTTCTTTTGCTCTTTGGATTGATGTTTGTATCATTTAGAAACTTCTTTCGTTTCTATTAACTATCAGAAAAAGGTATGGGGCCGTGTCATGTATCATATACGCCTTAAATCACACCAAGTTATAGGTCTGACTCGGTTTAGAACTGAGTTTGAACGGGCTGAGTTTTGCTTAGGTCAAGATCAAACTCGGTTTTGAGGAACTTATTTGATTTTCAAATGTATTTATTTAACGATGAAGTGTAAAATACACATGTATTTACAAGCGGCGAGGACGAAGAAGAAATGATAAAGCAAATGCAAATGCAAATCGAATTATAACGAAACTTAATAGTTCATCCCAATTTTAGCAACAAATTCAAGCTTCAATTTCATGCGACCAACATGAACTTAATGAAATGCTACTATTGGGTTTTGAACTTAGTTCTACAAAGTATAGAAAACGTAGGGCCAATAACTAGATCAACTATGAAATATTATTATTTGTAAAAAGAATATATATTTAGTATTCGATAACTCAATCAATCGAAGTGAACAAATCATGAATTGTAACTGACCCGAAATATGACACTAGTTCACTGAACTAAACTCAACAACAACAAACCCAGTGGCTCAAAAGGCTCCCGCCAAAAACAGGGTCTTGGGAGGATAAAGTACGCAGCCTTCTCCCTTCAGGGAACCACCTTGAAGAAAGGTTGTTTCCTAAGCCTAAGCAGATGGTCTGCATCCATCAGTCAAAGACCTGGACCGGTCAACTGCGATTTGTCGTGAGGAGGTGGTGGTTGGTAGTTGTCCAGGGATGGATGGTCGTGGGGTGGAGTGGTGGGGTTATGGAGAGGGGGCCTGTCTTGGTGGTGGTGGGTGGGTGGGCCTAGTGGTGATCAGGGTGGGCGGTTGTGGTGATGGGTCAGCCCGCGGGGATGGGCTTGGGTCGGGTCCCAGTGGGTCAGGGAGAGGAGGTAAAATCAGGGACGGCGGTGTCCGCTGGTGTCGTTCAGAGTGGTTGAGGGACGAGGTAAGTGGAGGTATGGGGTGTTGGTGGTTGAGGGGGCCGAGTTGGGTCTGCTGCTGTCCGGGTCGAGTCAGGTCGGGTCGCTGGTTTGGTTCGGCAGGGCACCGTAGGTGGTGGTGGGGATGGGTTTCTAAGGGCGGGGATAGGAGATAGGGTTCTGGTCGGCGAGGTCGCTTCTCCGGCGCTTGGGTGGCGCCGTAGTCTTCGCGCGCTGGCGATGGGGTTCCTTGCCCTGTCGGCGAGGTTGCCGACGGTGGGTTTGCAGGTGGACGTTAGGGGTCCTGTCCTTTTGTCAGCAGTAGAGAGAGATTCAAATATCTAAGAAGCATATGTTATCATCTAATTTTTCAATCACACTCTGAACTATTGGTAGTTCACTAAACTGAACTGCAAATTTGAAATTGTAAACCATAGTTTCAATATATTTTTCTTCAACTCAGTTACATTTTGCCCTGGACATCCCCATATGTAATTATATCAACCCGAAGTTCGGGGCTCGGGAGCACTGATTTAAAGCTTAGTTTCATGCTTTTTCGACATATTAGTGGCCTGTTATTGGACAATATAGTACCTCTTTACCATTCGAAAAGAAATGCACATAATTACAACTATTGTTTCAACGTTAAGAAAGTAAGCGGGAAGAGCTTCAGACAATTCCTTATTCTATAACGTCCTCATTCATCATCTATCGCGTAATGTTTAAAACTTAAACCAAATTTAATTATTTTGTAATGCTTTATGATACCTTTTTAATGTTTCATGGTCTCAAATATTAAACTTTTTTCTATTTAACTAATTCTACAATAAATTGAAAATATCGATAAATATTATGCATAAAAATAATTATTTATGTTATTATTATGCAATTAAAATAAAAAAGTGATATGAATATGATATAAGCATGTATTTATAACATAATCATAAAAACTAAAAAAGCAAAATACACATAAATTAAAAATGGTAATTACAAAGGAAATACAAAATAAATAAAAAGATCATACTTATAAAAATATAAAAAAAGTTTGACATACCTTATTTCTGAGTAGCATTTGAATCTCTTAATTAGCGCTTGAATATCCCATTGGAAGAGAGAGAAAAAAGAGGGGCAGTAGCGGGCGGCGGAGGTGGGGTGAGATAGTAAGGAAGGCTTCGAAGAGGGGGAGGGAGAGGTGAGGCAGAGATAATTTTTTATTTTTTTTATCCATAAAAACGGGGCCAATTTTACTGTCTATTCCAATGGACGACTAAGATTAGCCCCTCTCACCTTCTTACATTCTCATAAGAATTGTATCATATAAATATATAAAATACATATGATCTATTTTTTTTAGAAACGAATTGTATTTTATGATGTAGTGTATATTTAACTTAGGGTTATTTATGTAAGATATTTTTGCACTTCTCTCAATGTGCTAATTTAGTCATTTTGCTTTTAATTATATCAATTTAATCCTCACACAAGTTAATAACATGATTTTTAATCGTTCGATCATATTAGTTTCACCACGAAATACAAATCCACTCTTTCGCATAATTAAAATCACAAGTGACCAGACTGTTAAAAAATATTTCACCACCATGATGTTAATTCTATAGTAAGGCCAAATTAATTAGGCTTTTTTGTGATTAATAACTAAATTAATTTTGTCCAATTTTACTTGTAATGTGGTTTTTTTTTTATTTTTTATATTTGGCTGTTGGGTTTTGATAAGTTTGGAACATCGTCTAAACATTATTTCCGTATACATATTCCCCTTGGTTCTTTGAAGAACACACAAGAAAGATCTTTACTTGCAAAGTATTGTGAAATACTAAAAGGAGCAGTGTCACTTCGTGGAGGGACGTGTCCCTTCATAAAGAGACATTTAAAAATTATAAATAACCCATTTGTTCTTAGATGATGATGAATTTATGGAAAATATTGCAAGAAACACTTGTGTGTATTCATAAGAAAGTGTTGTGATAAATACTTAAAAACTTCATTCTCTGATAGGCTCGGTTTTGATACCAAGATTGAAGAAGATGAGAAGATAAGGAGAAGCGAAGGAATAGGAAAGAAGAGAGGAATTGGAATTTTTATTTGCATAATCCTCCTCAATACAAGGACACAAGCTTATGTACTTGTGCCAAGAACTCTAACAAACAAACTACTTCATTTTAACAACCAATCATACAAAAATGTCTGACTTCCAAGTATCTAAGTCCTCAAGTGTGCTACTTAGTGTTTGGCCCGCAGTGTTAGCATTCGTTATCTTTTTGCTTCTCCCTCTGTTGTAAGTTTTCGCCCTTGTTACTTTCATAGTGACTGTTTCTCACTGTTTCTCCCCGGTGCATCTACCTTGATAGCCATGAGTATGCTTTGTTGGAACCGTAGGGGCCTCGGCCAAGCCCCAACAGTTCATGTCCTTAAGGAGCTATCGGCTAAGCTACGGCCTTACATGATTTTTCTTACGGAAACAAAGCAAAAATCAAGTCTGGTTAAGAAGGTAGCGCGCAATTTAGGCTTTCCTTTTTGTCATCTTGTTGATCCTGATGGTTTGTCAACGGGCCTTGCTCTTTGGTGGTCAGCTAATGTTTGTGTTTCCATAAAGAATACTTCTTCACGATTTATCATTGCTGATGTTCATTTATGTAATTCTGATAAAAGACGGACCCATGTTTTTGTGTATGGAGAACCGAATCGCAGATTCCGTGGTTTGTTTTGGAGGTCGTTGTCTGTTATTTGTGCTGATTTCACAGGCCCACTTGTTATTTCAGGTGATTTCAATGCTACGTATTCCATCTTTGATAAGCGTAATGGTAGTCCCACTCAAGACTCCCAATTAAGTTGGGTTCTTGACTTCTATGAAAATTGTGGGCTTGTTGAGCTCCCATCTAAGGGATGCAGTTTTTCATGGACCAACAAGCAACTAGGATTAAGAAATATTAAAGAATGCATTGATAAAATGGTAGCCAACTTGAATTGGCAATCTATGTTCCTCGACGCTGTTGTCACTCTTCTCCCCGCTGAGGAATCTAATCAGTCTCCCCTGATTATTCAAACCAAGGGAGAAAGGAAAGGATTTCCAAGAGAGTTCAAATTCGAAAGCAAGTGGTTGCTTGATGAAGATTGTAAGCCCACCATGACCAAGGGATGGCAGTCGCCTCTTCATGGTTCAAATATGGTTATCCTTGATCCAAAAACACAGGAATGTAGACGGTCGCTTAAAGGGTGGAGCTCGAGTAAAGCTAAGGAAAAATGTAGGTTCATGGAGCAAGCTCTAGCCCGCCTAGCCGAAATCCAAAGTCGCTCTTCATCCCTTGAAGATTCTGAGGAGGAAGCAAGTCTTCTCGAAGAATTAAGCAAGTCCCGCCCTGAGCTTGTGAGTTAGTTTAGGCCTATTAGCTTGTGTAATTATAGCTATAAAATTATAGCTAAAATTCTTGCTAACAGGCTTAAGCGCTGTGGTTAGGGGACTTTATTTCTCCTTACCAATTGGCTTTTATAGACAATATTATTGTCGCCGATGAAGCCTTCCATGCTCTAAAAAATCGGAGGAAGGGGGGCACTTTATTCCTTGCCCTTAAGCTTGACCTTCCTAAAGCCTACGACCGTGTTGATTGGTCTTTTTTTGGAAAGACTCCTCTCTACTGTTGGTTTCTCTCGCTTTTTTATCAAAAGAATTATGGAATACGGTCAAAGTTAGTCCCATCGTGAATGGGAAGAGGTTGGATGGCTTCCACATGGAAAGAGGTCTTTGGCAGGGTGGCGCTCTCTCTCCTTACCTTTTCATTCTTGTCATGGAATGCCTTACGGCTCTCATTGAGAAGGAAATGGAATCGGGAGAGTGAAAGAGCTTTAGAATTCGACGTGCTTGCCCCCATTATCCCATTTACTCTTTGCTGATGATTGTTTGCTTTTCTTTTAGGCCTCTGAGCATGGTTGTTTGGTGGCTAAAAAGGTCATTGATTCATTTTGCGTTGCCCCGGGACAAAGAGTGAACTTCGACAAATCTCAGGTCTTCTTTTCCCCAACTCCTCCCCGGTTATCCGAACCCAATGCATGGACATTCTTGGAGTGGTCCACATGGGAGTTAATGAGAAGTACCTTGGTCTTCAGCTTTTGTGGGGTAAATCCAAAAAGGTTGCCCTTAACTTCCTTTATGAAAGGATTTGGTCTAAGACGCAAGGTTGGAAGTCCAAGTTGCTTTCGCATGCAAGTAGGGGAAACCCTCATTAAATCAGTGCTAAATTCTATGCCTTCCTATGTCATGCAATGCTTCATGATCCCAGTTTCATTTGCTAAACGTGTCAACGCTATGATTGCTCGCTTTTGGTGGAAAGGAGGATCCTGTGATGATAAAGGGGTTCATTGGGTTAAATGGTCTAATTTAGCTCGTGCCAAAAGGGAGGGTGGGCTCGATTTTAGGGATATGGAGGGTTTCAATCTTGCCTTCCTTGCCAAGCAAGCTTGGAGGGCGATTTCCAATCCCAACGCCTTCTGGGTTCGCATCTTTAAAGGTATTTACTTTAAAAATGACTCCTTTCTCCAGGCGAGGTTAGGGAGCTCGCCTTCTTGGGGTTGGCGTAGTTTGCTGGAAGGGAGGGAGCTCCTTAAGTCTGGTTTGAGATGGAATGTCCACAGTGGGAATGATATCGATATTTGGGATGACCCTTGGTTGCCGACCCTCCCGATCTCTCCTATCGGTAGTCCTCCCACTTTGTGGGGATCTCTAAAGTGGGTGAGTGGGCTTATGTCCCCGGATCTGCGTAGCTGGAATGAAGCGGCTCTTTCTACTTGGTTTTCCCCAGACATGGCTGGAGTGATTCGATCCTTGCCCATAGGCAACCCAATGATGATGATTCTCTTATTTGGCATTTTTCCCGATCTGGCTTGTACTCCGTTAAATCTGGGTACCACGTTTGGAAGGAGGTCTCTTTGTCCTGCACCTCTCCCCTTGTGGCTTCCTCCTCTTCCTCTCTGAACAAGAAACTTTTTTTACGCATCTAGGACCTTGATGTTTGCCCTCGTGTGAAGCACTTCATCTGGAGAGCCGTTTCCAATGCTCTCGCCACTAAGGAAAACCTTCGTGCACGGCGGATATCAGCCGATTCATGTTGCCCTCGCTGTGGGGTCTCTGTTGAGTCCACCAAGCATCTCCTCTTCTTCTGCCCCTCTTCACGGGCTTCTTGGTTTGCTTCTGAGTTTGGGTTCCGCCCCCCGTTACAGGATTTCGAGGCTTTTTATGGTGGTGGGAACACATTGTTTTGATATTGGACTCCCCATTCACTCTCTTAGTGGGATTGCCTACCTTTGTTGGGAAATTTGGAAAGCACGGAATGATTTCATGATGGAGCAGAAATGCAGGGATCCTTTGGAGGTTGCTCAGTCAACTGCCCACCGTGCTTCTAAATTTCTTTGGTTGGTAGCCTCTATGGATCCTTCCCACTTGGAGGACCCCTCCATCTCCGTTCCTTCCCATCGGGGCCTAAGGTGGATCCCCCCGTCGGTAACCTTATTAAAATCAATTGTGATGCTTCTTGGAAGGGGATAGGAGAGAAGGCCTCTATTGCTTGTGTTGCTCATGATTGCTTAGGATTTAACATCGGGGGGGTGGTGCTCCTCGGTTAAAGCTTCCTCCCCCCTCATCGCTGAGGCACTAGCTCTTCGGGGTGCTTGCTCATTAGCTTTTTCGCAAGGATGGAGCTCTCTTATCAAAAAGTCTGATTGTAAAGAGCTTATTTCTTTGATTGGGGGTTCAAACCCTGTTCCATTTCAAGTGGCCGCGGCTATCAGGGATATGTTTTTTTAGTCTTACTTTGTTAGTCTTTCTTTAATTGGGTTCCTAGGCTTTGTAATCGTACGGCCCACTTTGTGGCTAAAATGCACGCCTCTTCTTGTTGCTCTCATGACTGGTGGTGGTCCATTCCATATGGTTTGTACTTTATTATTTCTGATGAGTTGAATATAAGGTCCTAGCCTTCGGGCTTTGTTCTGTTCCAAAAAAAATAATTAAAAAAAAAGTTCATAGCTTATACTTTGAATCCTAACATTTTCATTGATATCTCTTCTATCCCTCCTCTTTCACATTCTCACTTCATTTTATTTAATTGTCGTTGTATCCTCGAGACTATTTCGTATCCCGAAATAAATCTTAAGGAAAGTGATTACACGGCCTCGACACTTGAGATTTTTGGTTACCCAGTTCCCGGCTTATTGGGAAACTCTCCAACAACAAGTGAGTTTAATTAGGTTATAGGGTGGACTTGCATTGGGTTTTACATCTAATGTAATCAAACGATTAAAAAATATGCTACTAATTTGTAAGATGATTAAGTTAATATAATTAAAAGTAAAATGACTAAATTGACACATTGGACGAAGTGTAAGGACATTTTAGGTAAATAGCCCTAATTTAAATATAGTTTTTAAAAAAAAATAGATTACATATTTATATAATGCTAAATTTATTTCCTTTTATTGTACCATTTTAAATTAATTCCTATATGGGTGTTTAATTTCTATATATGGATGTTTAGAGCTTTCCTTTTACCATTAAAAAGTTAACCAAAAAAATTCTTTAAGATATAGTTCAATATTTCTTAATATTTGTAGAATGGTAATTATTCCCTATTATTGTACAATTTCAAATTAATTTCTTGTATGGGTGTTTAATTATAAATTAATTCTTATATGAGTATTCAATGCTTTTCTTTTACCATTAAATAGTTAAATACTAAAAAAATTCTTTAAGGTATAGTTCAATAGCTTTTTAATATTTTTCCCTAACAAATTTGTTATGTCAACAACATTACCCTATTATATTCCTTTATTTTACTAATTATTACTTTAAAGAAAAAAAAGGGTTTTTTAACTAAAAATCACCTAAATTTTAGTTGCAGTGTCAAAAATGACCTAAACTTTCCAAAATGTTTTAATGCTACACCTTCATATTAACGCAGTTAATATTTGTTAGTTTTTGCTAATGTGGCTTTTGAAAAAAAGAGAAAATAATTTAAAATTTTAAAAAATTACTTTTTTACTTTTAATATAATTTTAAAATATATTAAATATTTAAGAAATATTTTAAATATCTAAAAAATTTGTAAATATTTAAAAAGTAATTTCATATTTTAGGAAAATCTTTTTTAAATGCCACGACAATAAAAACTAATAGTTGTTAACGCTGTTAATATTAAGGTGTGACATTAAAAAATTTAAGCGTAACATTAAAAAATTACAAAATTTAAATAGTATTTTTTAACAACACAAAAAAATTTAAGTAATTTTTATTAAAAAAAAAACCCAAAATATTTACCCCTCGTTCGTGATGCCCATCCCCCTGTTTGGCAACAGGATAATGAGGGTAAAAGAGGTAAAGGTAATTGGGGGTAAAATTTTACCCCCATTTGACAAAATCTGAATATGAGTAATAGGGAGTAATGCGAGGTAAAAACTTACCCCTTTTACCTCCTTTTTTTTTTTTAACCCCCAAATTGGAAAATAAAGGGGAAAAAGGTAAATTTAAAAAAAAAGTTAAATAATTTTATATTTATTTTAACTATAATTTTTTTTATCTTTACTCTTTTACCTAATTATTAAGTAAATTTAACTCACTTATTCTTTTTTATTCTTATCCTTTTTATTTTAATATATTCAAATAAAAATAAGATTTATCTCACCTTTCCCCCTTTATTCGCTTTTACTTAGTGCCAGACAAGGGGGGGTATGTGACGGTTCATATGTATTGGGATCATTTTTCCACTAATGCTTTATTTGACAACAGGGTAAAAAAGGATAAAAAGAGGTAAATAAGGCTAAGGGTAAAGAGAGGTAAAGGAGGGAAAGATAAGGTAATATTTTACCCTTATTTGGATATGTCAAATTAAGAGGGGTAAATGAGTTACCCTTGTTTAACAATTGGGTAAAGGGGTAAGAATAAAGAGAGTTATAGTTAAAATAATGGTAAAAATGTTAAATTTTTTTAAAACTTACCCTTATCCCCCTTTACCCCCCAATTTGGTGGTTAAAGAAATTAAGGATAAAGAGGGATAAAAGGGGGTAAAGCCCTTTACTCCTCGAACAACTTTACTAAACAGAGGTAAAAATTTACCTCACTTTACTTTTACCCCTTTTTACCCCTCTTTACCCTGTTATCAAACAGGGGGTAAAAGGCATGTCAAGTAGGAGTCAATTTCCCAAAAAAAAAGAACCCATTCACTCAAAATTGTCCTCTTTAAATGCTTTAACAAAGCTGCAACTTTTTTTAAACCATACATTAAGGTGCCTCTTCATATTCGAATTCTCTTTTTTTTGATCAAATATTCCAACTCTTAGTGCTTGTACTAGGTATGCATATTTTAGTATTCTTTTCACATGCCCGGCTTTATTTGACTTGTGTAGTGTCTAATTTTGTGCAGACAAAATTAATTCCACATTGGTAAGTTAGTAAATAAAATGTCAATTTATATATTAAAGGAGTTACTCCGGTCATTGTCAATTTGTTTTGAGATAGAATTTCCTTTGGTCTGTATTCTTGGTGTTAGAGCCATCGATCTTGCACCGTAGATTGTCGGTCATATATGGGCCTTGATGTGTTGCCAAGTCGATTGCTACATTTTAAAGAGGTCATTCTTGGTCTCATAGGTTTGCTTTGGAGTTGATGACGGCCTGGTAAAGTCTTAAGCCCTGGTTGACGTGCTGTTCAGTCTCTCATCCCGAGTCTCAAATGGCGGTATTGCATTGTTCGCCCGGGACTAGAATAACTCTAGTGCAAAGCCATGTCCATTGCATAGTGGTGAGACAGGAATTGTTGTGTTCGTGTTACAGCCTAATTTTTGACTGGAAAATTCATAAATTTACAATACAATTTTGGCGGGAAGGCTCTGGACCGCTGGAGCTCAAAGAGGGGTAGTTATCGCTGATGAGCAGCACGTGAGCAGGAGGATAGTTATCGCTCGTGAGCGGCACGTGACCAGGCGCAGCTGCTCATTGTTTTTTTGTTACGATTCTCTGATTCCTTTGTTCCATTTCTGCATTTCTTTTATTTGTTAATTTCAATTTCTGTTATGAAGTATATATAAGCTGGGTTGAGTTGTAATTAGGGTTTTCATCCAATGAAATAGTCACTTTTCTTCCTTCTATCTTTCTCTCATTCTTCATCTCTTCTCTATCTCTTAAATTCTGGTTACTGGTGTTTGTTTGGGTGTTGAATCTTAATTTTCCTGTATCAAATTGGTATCAGAGCTTGATCCTCGGCAAGGGTTGAGTAAAACCTGTTCGGTATGGCAGAGGGAATGTGTTCATCAGCTGAAATTAGAAGGGTAGAGGATACCTTATCTGCACAGCTGCAAGCCACTGAAAGCAGAATGGAGCAATCGGTGGATGATGTGAGGGATTCCATGGGTGAGCTGCGTAGTGAGTTTCGTTCCAATAATGAAGAAATGAGGGTTGAGATGCGTGAGATCAGGCAACTGATCACCACTTTATCTCAACAACAGCATCGGATGCTTGAACAGAATGGAGGGGGAATTGGAGGATCCACTTCCAATGCTACGGCCCCAGTAGCTAACACACCTCACAGAGAAGCTACTCCTGATCGAAATAATGGTAATCGCACTTATGCTACTAGGTTGAGTAGGTTGGATTTTCCATTGTTTGAAGGGGAGGATGTTAATGGGTGGTTGTTTATGTGTGAAAATTTTTTTATGATTGATAACACCCCAGACATGGACAAGGTGCTATTAGCCGCAGTGCACTTGCGAGGGTTACCCCTCCAATGGCACCAAAAATATATAAGGTCTCGGGGAGACCTAGCATTGATTCCTTGGGCTATGTACTCAAGGGCTATAAAAAAGAGGTTTGGAAATGCTTATGAGGACCCGATGGCTGAGCTGGTTAATTTGAAACAGAGAGGGACAGTTAAAGAATATTTGGCTCAATTTGATGCAATATCAGTGAGAGTCGATATGACTGAGGAACAGCTAATCAGCTGCTTCTTGTCGGGACTTAGGGATGACATTGAACTTGAGGTGCGATCCACCAGACCTTTAACATTGCAAGATGCTGTCTCTGTTGCCAAATTGGCTAAAGCCAAGGTAGAGGCCTTGGCTAAACAGTTAAGAATTAGCAAGGCACCGTTACTACCTACTCCCAATATACCTAAATTCCCTCAATATGCTTCTAAGACTAATGTACCTAGATCAGTTCCAGTGCAACAGCAGCCTCCAGTACCTCACAGGACACAACGCACATTATCTAGAGCTGAACTACAAGAGAAAAGGGCCAAAGGGCTCTGTTATTTCTGTGATGAGAAGTTCGAGATGGGTCATAAGTGCAAAAGTAGGGGGCCTCAACTATTCATTATTGAGATCGATGATGAGGAAATTGAAGGAGAGTGGGATGTGGAGCAGCAACAGATCAATGATGAGGTTGATCCTGAACCTGCAGCTCAGATTTCATTGCACGCCTTATCAGGAACACATAGCTTCCAAACACTATGGCTGATGGGATCAGTCAAGAAACAAGCTATTTGTGTGTTAATTGATTCTGGGTCAACACATAACCTCATAGACCTTCATTTAGCTCACAAATTGGGTTGTCACTTCACTGAGGTCTCCTCCATTGCGGTTGCTGTGGCAGATGGCAGTAAGCTGGTCTGCAAGAACCAATGCAGTGAGCTCTCCTGGAGGACGCAGGGCAATGTTTACACTTCAAACTTCTTAATGATTCCTCTTGGTGGTTGTGACATGGTGTTAGGGGTAGAATGGCTATCAACCTTAGGGGATATACGATGCAATTTCCAAAATCTCACTATGGCCTTAGGGTGAATGGGGGAGAAAGAGTGTTGAAGGGGGAGGGCTCAAATTCTTGCAGGATAGTAGGCACACGAGCTATGACTAAGGCCATGTGTGGAGCTCTGTTGGTTGCCTTACTGCAAGTACTTCCTCATGGTAATCCAGTAAATGAGGCTTACTTGATGTCTGTGGAGAAGGATGTGAATTCTGAGGAAAATGTTGATAAAATTCCCGAAGTAGAAACCTTGTTGCAGCAGTATGCATTCTTGTTTGAAGAACCTAAAGAGCTTCCACCAAAGAGAGCTACATTTGATCACAAAATACACCTCAGGGAGGGGGTTTCACCTATGCATATGAGACCTTATAGGTACCCTTCCCTACAGAAGGATGTAATTGAAGATTTGACACAAGAGTTGTTGAACAAGGGTTATATACAACAAAGTTCCAGCCCTTATGCTTCTGCCGTGGTTTTGGTAAGGAAGAAGGATGGAGGTTGGAGAATGTGTAAGACAAATTCCCTATTCCCTTAGTTGAAGAATTGTTAGATGAGTTGGGGCAAGCTAGTCTTTTCACTAAGATCGATTTGAGATCAGGGTACTATCAGGTCAGAATGCACACAGATGACGTTCAGAAAATTGCATTCAAGACTCATTTTGGCCATTTCGAATTCCTAGTAATGCCATTTGGCCTTACTAATGCCCCATCGACATTTCAGGCTTTGATGAATCACATTTTTGCCCCATATTTGGGCAGATTTGTGTTGGTTTTCTTCGATGACATCTTAATTTATAGCCAACACCTAGAGGAACACCTTCAACATCTCAATATTGTATTCAATGAGCTGAAGCAGCACCATTTATTTGCTAAACAGAACAAATGTTTCTTTGCAGCAAACAAAATTGAGTATTTGGGGCATGTAATCAGTGAAGGGAAGGTTGCCACCGATCCCAGGAAATTAGAAGCAGTAAGTCAATGGCCTTTCCCAACAAATCTTAAACAGCTGCGAGGATTCTTGGGACTAACGGGGTATTATCGAAGATTTATCAGACATTATGGCAGCATAGCAAAGCCTTTGATAGCTCTAACTGGTAAGGAGAAGTTCGAATGGAATGAGGAGGCAAGACAAGCTTTTATTGCTCTAAAAACCGCTGTAACTTCAGCTCCTGTCTTAGCTCTTCCGGACTTCAATAAGCCCTTCGTGGTGGAGACTAATGCTTGTAAGGCTGGGTTGGGAGCAGTATTGATCCAATCTGGGCATCCTTTAGCTTTCCTCAGCAAGGCATTGGGGGTAAAACAGCAAGCACTTTCAGTTTACGAGAAGGAGTTGTTAGCAATTGTGACAGCCGTCCTGAAATGGCAACACTATTTACTCAACAACACATTTGTCATTCGAACAGATCAAAAAAGCTTAAAATTTCTGTTGGAGCAGAAAATCCACACTCATTTTGAGAGATTGTGGTTATCTAAATTAATGGGATTCAGCTATGTCATTGATTACAAGAAGGGGAAGGAGAACATAGTAGCGGATGCTCTATCTCGAATTTCAAGCAATCAGCTCACATGTATGCTACTGTCCATAGCAGATAGTAATCTGTACGCTTTGGTTCAGTTCACCTGGCAGTCGGACCCTCACTTACAGCAATTGATTCATCAGCTTATCAGTAATCCGAGCAGTCATCCCAAGTACAGCTGGCAGCAGGATCAATTAAAACGAAAGGGGAAGCTGGTTGTGGGTAGAGATGAATATGTGAGGCAAAAAATATTACAATAGTTGCATAGTTCTCCTAGCGGTGGTCACTCCGACAGAGATGCTACTCTTCAGAGGGTAAAATCTCTGTTTTATCGGCATGGCATGACAAACTCAGTCCGCGCATTCATCAAATCATGCTCTGTGTGCCAAGCTTGTAAAAATGAAACCATTGCTTCTCCCGGATTGCTTTAACCATTACCAATACCTGATACGGTTTGGACAGATGTTTCCATGGACTTCATCGAGGGTCTCCCACAATCTTATGGCAAAGAGGTCATCTTAGTGGTGGTGGATAGGCTGAGCAAGGCTGCTCACTTTCTAGCTCTATCCCATCCTTACACAGCCCTCTCGGTAGCTCAGCCATACATGGACCAAGTGTATAAGTTGCACGGCCTTCCACACACTATAGTCAGTGATAGAGATACTGTCTTCCAGAGCGAGTTTTGGCAAGCTCTATTCTCTATTCAGGGGGTCGAGTTACATCTATCAACCGCTTATCATCCTTAATCGGATGGACAGTCAGAAGTGGTTAACCGAGGGCTTGAGACTTACCTTCGATGTATGTGTAGCACCCACCCGGCTCAATGGTCGAATTGGCTACCTTTAGCTAAATGGTGGTACAATACCACTTGGCATTCCGCGATTCAGAGAACTCCCTATGAGGTGGTATATGGACAACCCCCACCTTTGCACATACCGTACATCCCAGGTGAAGCTCATATTGAAGCTGTGGATAGAAGTCTCCGACATCGAGAGGAAATCATTCAAACAGTCAAGTATCATCTAAAGCGAGCGCAAAATCGAATGAAACAGTTAGCAGACAAGATAAGGACTGATAGAAGCTTCAAACCTGGGGATTCGGTGTATCTTAAACTGCATCCTTATAGACAAATAACCATAGCCCATCGAAGCAACCACAAACTCTCCCCTAAGAACTATGGTCCCTTCCTAGTGCTCGCAGCAGTGGGCGAGGTAGCCTACAAGCTAGCCTTACCGGAATCAGCAAAGATACATGATGTATTTCACGTTTCACAGCTTAAGCCACACTATGGCCCCCTTCCTGACGCCATAATCAATCTGCCATATGATGTAGATGCTCCAGCAGCGAAGGATCCCGAGCTCATACTAGAGAGGAGACTGGTGAATCGTCATAATAAGGCTGTCACGAAGGTCCTAGTGCAATGTAAGGGCTTACCTCGTGAAGAAGCAACTTGGGAGTATCTCTATGACCTTAAATTAAAGTATCCTCAATTCCACCCTTGAGGACAAGGGTGTTTTTTAAGAGGGAGGCAGTGTTAGAACTTAATTTTTGAGTGGAAAATTCATAAATTTAGAATACAATTTTGGCGGGAAGGCTCTAGACCGTTGGAGCTCAAAGAGGGGTAGTTATCGCTCGTGAGCAGCATGTGAGCAGCAGGATAGTTATCGCTCGTGAGCGGCACGTGACCAGGCGCACCTGCTCTTCGTTTTTCTATTACGATTCTCTGATTCCTTTGTTCCATTTCTGCATTTCTTTTATTTGTTAATTTCAATTTCTGTTATGAAGCATATATAAGCTGGGTTGAGTTGTAATTAGGGTTTTCATCCAATGAAATAGTCACTTTTCTTCCTTCTATCTTTCTCTAACTTTCTCTCATTCTTCATCTCTTCTCTATCTTTTAAATTCTGGTTACTGGTGTTTGTTTGGGTGTTGAATCTTTATTTTCCTGTATCAGTTCGCCGCGACTAGAAATCTAGTGCAAAGGCTAACTCTTATGGACACGAGATATGAAGCGTGGTGGTTTGATACAGGTAAATCTAATCCCAAATTGTTGGGTTCTTGAATAGAATGCCAATTTATATACCAAAGTAGTTACTCCACCTATTGCCAATTGGTTTTGAAATGAAACCTTCTTTGGTTCGGATCATATTTGCTTGTTTGTATAAAAAAAATGCTTGCTTCTATTTGATGAAGTAGGTTTTTTTGGGGGTTGGGGGCGCTTTGGAAATTGGGTTAGGGTAAACATGCATATGTCTTACTCTCCATTGACCCTGCATTAGCGGGAGCATCTTTGAGATACTAGTATGCTCTTTTTTGTTGTTGTATGGCATATTTAAGTTTCTTTCTAGTTTCAAATTAAAAAAAAAAAAAAGGTTTCTTTCTACTTAAGAAACCTTTTTTTTAATTTTTTATCAGAGTAAAGAAACTTTGCATCTTTCTACTTTTTAGTGTTATATTATGGGCTGTGTTTCTTTGATGATATTAAGGGTGAAATGAAATGGGCATTTGATCGTTTGATGAATTTGTGCAGAAGAGACAGAGAGTGATGGAAGTGGGCAGTTCAAGTTTGCGGAGTTGCAACGATAAAAAGAAGAAGATGATTACAAGGGATGGTGAGTTTCTGGGTTTGGTGTTTTCATGGTCTTTTGAGGACATTTGCAATGAAGATCTCTATGCTGAAAAGGTTTCTGCCCCCTTTTCATATATTACCTCTTAAATGTGTGAAAATGTTGCATTTCTTCTTTTATATTTTTGATTGTTTGGCTGTGTTGATACTTATTAGTAGAGGATAGATCCCTTCTTAGTCCTCTACCCATCAGTTTAAGCTTGTATAATAGTTGGTTTCTTGACATGGTATCAATGTGATGCAAGTCAAAAAGAGGGCTAAAGTAGAATCCCACATAGGTAGGCTAGAAGGGGAAATGCCTATATATACGCCTAAGAAGTTACTCCATTCATTGCTAATTGGTTTTGGGATAGAACTTCCTTTGTGTGTGTATTACGATGTTTTGTTGGCTAAGAGGTCACGGGTTTAAATACTAATATTATTTCACTCCAAGGTATAAATGTGGACCTGTGGATTATTCATACTTCAATTCCTATAGGCATTTTGCGTTGAGGAGGGGATAAAACCATTCTTAGACTTTCATCCGTCAGCTTAAACTTGCGGGATAGTTGGTTCTTTGACACCGTCTTCTTTGTATTCGTAGTTCAGTGGTGTTTTTGCCTTGCTTGTATATGGGCATATTGATTGATGGGGTTGCCGCCTTCCATTTTGGTTTCAATGTTAGTTGGCTGATGAACTTGGGAGTCTGGTAGTCTTTTTAAGTTATTGGCAGTAGTAGTTCATAATTTATGTTGCTGTGAGCTCATTTTTTTATAAGATAAACCTGTTTGTGTTAAAAAAATAAAAAATAAAAAATCCTCTTCGTGAGTCTTCATCCATCAATTAATGCTTTTGAGATAGCTTTTTGATATGGTGTTGGAGTCTTGTTAACCTAAAGTTATCAGTTGGAATTCTAACGACCTTCACTTTCATTGTTCATATATTTTAACATTAGGGTAAACTTGTGCACTATGCTTCAAACCCCGGGATTTGCACAGGGGAGCATGTTAAATATAAAACCATTCCCAAACTTTCACCCATCCGTTTGAGCTCTTGGAACAATTGGTTCCTTGACAGTTTTCAATAATGTATGGTTTGATGCTCAAATCTCAATCTGGGCCAGCTAGGTTTCTCTGTGTTTATTAGTCTAACTTTTTTCGCTTTGTTCCTTATGTCAACATAAATAAAATTCTTACATCAGATTTTTTTTTTTTTTTTGGTGCTGCTTAACTGCGCCCAACATTATTTTAATCAGATGTTTCTGGGTTATGCAATATATTTTAAGACCTTTGCATATATAAGAATGCTCCCCCCTTTGCATATACAAGAATGCTCCCCCCCCCCCCCCCCCCCCCCCCCCCAATAATTAGCGAGGATAAACTTGAGATAGAAAAGCCGGCGTTTCAAACAAGAGACCCGAAAAGCACACACAAAGTATGGAAAGGGGGAAAAAAAGGAACCTGCAAAACAAGAGAGACAAGCCCAACCCCTAGAACAACATCAAAACAACAAAAAGAGAACAAACAAAGCAAAAGGAAAACAACCTCCAACCAGCAGCACCCGACGCCAAAGAAAAAGCGGCCCACAAGCAACTTGAGACATACCAAGAAAGCCCCACCAAAGAAGACACTGAAGACGAACGCCCAGAAGCAAGAGAAACCACACTCCGAAATGCTGAAGCAGAACCAATAAGAATCACCCAAGCAGGCCCCAAACAAGCAGCAAAAAATCATACAACTGTACGCAACTTAGACTCGAATTACTCAACTTCCTCAGGAATCATGTCCCCGAGGAGCTCTGGAGGCAAACGTTTAGCTTTTTTTGTCACACTTTTTCTTAACTCTTCGATTCTTCATAGGATTCAGCTGCACGTGAACAAATTTAAATTGCCCAAACATCTCGTGGTTTTTCTTTTTCTTTCTAGATTTCAAACTCCTATTGATGTTAACTTGCTCAGCTATATCAATAATACTAAGCTGGTAAGATGATTCATCGTTGTCATGATTAACAAAAGCTGCATCATGGCCAAAATCTCGCGGGTAAGGGGGCCCAAGATCCACATTGTCATTAGGATAGCCTCAATAGATCAAGTCCAAAGAAGGGGAAGATTGATGATGGCTGAAAGTCTTCCTTTCCATAACCTGATCCATAGGAAGGGAAGGAGCTGTCAAACTGTCTCCATGATATCAATGTTGTGCTGGACACCCTCAGACTCAGGCCGGAAGGTACGTTTAAACCCGTTCTACATTATCTAGTGGTCGCTCCTCCACAATTCAGCCCTCTTGTTGAACACTAGCCATTGCCAGACATCTAATAACTCCATCCACAAAAGTACGAAAATTATGGCTAACTAAATCAACCATGTCATCAAGTCATCAAAAACAAGTTGCAAGGCAAGCTCATCCATAAGTTCTTCCTTAACCAAAATAATGTGATTATTACCATTGATCACCATAGATATAACCTCTTGAATAGCAGACAGTGCTTCTGTTTCCACTAGAATATTTGCCCTACCTAAATAGTTCATCGACAGGAACCGTCATCCACTTTAACCATGTCTCCCCAAAGCTCTGCAATTTTTTGAAAGTTTAAAAGGGACCATAACAACTAATGCATGTTTTCCTTTTCCTAGGCAATGTCTCAGAAAGGGTCCAATGTCTTATAGACTTGAAAATGCTCCTCGATAAGGCAAGACCTTCATGTAAAAAATCACTATACTCTTGTGTAGAGGCACATGTAATCAAGAAAGTCCTGCAATTGAAAACTTTAACTTGTACATTTTCAACGACTGCAGAACTTAGAGCTTGCTTAAACCCTTTTACATAAACAAGATCATTTTGTCACAGCTAGTAAACTCCTCTCCAACCATTCCACATTATTTTGGCATACCTCACCAATGACAAATCTTCTAGAAGATCTTGTAGGAGGCAAACCCTCGTCCCCCAAAAAAGGGCCTTGAGTAGCCTTTGGTTGAAGGGTTCTTGAAACCACTTGACGAGTACACTCCTTCTCTCGAACAACCTCGGCAAAGGACCTTTTATTCACAAAATTACTTCTAATTGTGGGGTTGACCACAAGAAGAGATGAGACAAGAGGAGAATCACCATTTCTAGTTCTTCTTCTTTCATACTTAGCCCAATGCTCAAACAATCTTAACTTACCCAACAATTTTCCATCCATTTCCTTAATAGTCAAATCTGCATCATCTTTATTTGCAAATCTCACAAAACCAAACCTACCTTTTGAGCCTTCTCTACTTTTTTGGAGCAAAAGCATATCAAACTTTTCGAATAAGTTTTTCAGCCACAAATTGCAAATAAACTCAAGGAAACCATCCACAAAAATAAAAAAAAGATTCAACAGTAGAATGACACCTGATAGGATCCCTTTGCTCCATGACTAGAATTAGACACTGTTTACCGGTGGTGGAGGTGGCAGACAACTGGAGGTGCGGCGGCGTGGCAACGGACCCAGTGTGGGAGGAAATAATCAATGTGGTTCAAGTAAATGCGGTGTCGGTTGACAGTGAAGGTGGCCGGCCAGGGTTATGCCTGATGGAGGTGGTGCATGGGTGGTGGCGGGTGTGCGGTGGCGGAGGCAAGGCGTTGGAGGTTGGGTGAGATGCAACTGTTAAAATTCTGAAAAGGTCTCTTTTTTGAAAAGCTTGTCAGAACATGGAGTTGTCAGAGCTTGGGGTTGTCAGAGCTCTTAAGCTATGCTATTGATCTCCTGGTGAAGCTACTTATTGCTTCACCTTTCCTTGAATTACTCTTTTTTGGATTTCATTATGATGATTAAATCTAGCTTTGTGACAAATTGACACATAAATTTCTCATGGGCTGTGTGCTTTGTTGTTAAAATATAAAGTCATTCATGGACCTTTACCCAACAATATGAGCTTTTGGGATAGTTATTTGACATGTATCAACGACCATCCTTTGAGTCTCGCCTTAACATCCTGTACTATGACTTCTTTTTTGGTTTGAACATTAGTTTTATTTCATGTAATAACATCATCACAGATTCCTCTTTCATCTTCCGTAAAAAAGAATTTTTTTTGTTTGGAAGGTATTTCCATGGCAGCCAAAATTCATATTTCCAGTTCCAAAAGGGAAAAAAAAAAAGAAATCTACAAATAGATGCAAAACCAGATAAAACAAAGCATTCATATGCATTTTGATCTTTCATACGCATCATGCTGAAATCGGACCAAATCATGCTGTATGCTTCTGCTCAGATGCCTTTGTTCTTATATTAGCCTTACTAAGAAAATGAGGATTTGCGTTGATTTTCCATCTGTTACTTTTCAGGTCAAGAAGATTCAACGATCATTTCAAACACTACCTGAATATCGTAGTTCATTTGTCCTTCCTTTATTGGAAGAGACGAGGGCTGAGCTTTGTTCTAGTATGGAGATAATATTAGAAGCCCCATTTGCTGAAGTAGTGTCTTTTACAAAACGCAGATCAAGTACGTCACTTTGTTATGACATAAAAGTTGATGAATGGAAAAACCTATTCAACGATTGCGGGAAGAATCCGTACCGAGTATTGCCTGGCGATATTGTTGTTTTCATGGAATCTAGACCTGAGCCCTTTCATGACTTCCATTTAGTGGCGAAGGCATGGGTTTTGGGATGCGTCACTAAAATTCCGGACCATAAGGATGATGATTGTACTTCCTCAACTTCTTTTAAAGTTAAAGTGTCAAAGGAAATAGAGATCATGGAAGATGACTCCCTTTTTGTGGTGTTTTTGATAAATGTCACCACAAACAAAAGAATTTGGAATGCCATTCATAAGTGTGGAAACGTGAATATCATCAAGCAAGTGATGCGAAGTTATCATGCGGTAAGATTATAAGTTGCTAGTGAATAGATCACAATGTTGTTTATTGTTTTTATGAAGGAGTTTGATTTTTGGTTTTGGTTATACCTATGGTTGTCTTGATTGAATTACATGACATTATTTTGCCAAACATATCTGCTTTGCAATTTGCCAATTTAGAGTATGTTTGACCAATACTCTTTTTTGGAGAAAAGTGTTTCTTCCTGAAAAAAAACATTTTCAAATTTTAAGGGTATTTGGCCTAAAAAGAAAAGTAATTTAAACTAGTAGTAGCCTTTTTTTTTTTTTTTTTTGAAGCAGAAGCAGGAATATAATGCTTCTCCCTTAAAGCGGATGTAGAATCGAAAATAAATATTTTTCAAACGAAAATATTCGCATTGACATCGCTTTTTACAAAGTATATTTTTTTTTTAAAACAAAAAAGCGCTTTTGGAAAATAGTTTTTTTTCCCCCTAACTTGACCAAACATGCCTTTGATCATTTGAGTAGATGATTTGTAACTTCACATGCCTCATCCTCCATGCTAGTAACTCTCCTTTGGGGCTGGGGGGCATGTAATCTAATAGCTTGTATCCCAAGGATGCGTTCCCATGCGGATTTGTACGTAATTGTCCTTAATTCTATATGTACACAATGGTGATCATGTTTATTTTCACTAGGATTTGCAAAAAGCCTTTTTTGCTTAATACATCTTTTACTTTCACAGAGCACAAAGAGGTGAATGTTATGCATCATACTCTAGAATCATAGACTAAAGTATGTGTATCAAGGCTTGCATATATGGATGTTATTGTTAACTCTTTTACTTGGCATATTTTACGCATCGTTAGTTGTATGCTTGCATATATTATGTTCGTTTCACTGATAAGTTATGTTCATAACAGGATGAACGAACCAATATTCATTGTTGTTCACAAAACAACAGCTTGATTGAGACCCTTGGTTGGAGTTCATTATCAGAGTTGAATCCATCCCAAAATGAGGTAGTTTTATCCTCGTTATGCAGCATGCAATGTGAGCACAAATCTCACGTCAAACTTGTATGGGGCCTACCTGGAACCGGCAAGACAAAAACCATAAGTACTTTGCTATATATGCTTCTAAAATGGAATCGCAGAATCTTGGCATGTGCATCAACTAATGTAGCTGTAAAAGAACTTGCAAAGAGGGTTTTGGGTTTAGTGAAAAACTCTTTTTCAGAAGATTCCAACGGTGGGTCTTTCTCTGTGGGAAACATACTTCTATTTTGTAGCAAGGAGCGTATGAAGGTGGACCCGGATATCGAGGATATATATCTTGATTATCGTATCAAAATACTATCAGAATGTTTTGCTCCTCTCACTGGTTGGAGGAATTGCTTTGTGAAATTGAGAAATTTTCTTGAAAATTGTGTTTCAGACTATAATATTTTCGTGGAAAACGAATTGTCTAAGAATAAGGACGAGAATGACGATATTAAAGGTACTCCATTGCGAATTGACTCGTTTCTAGACTTTGTTAGAACTCGATTCAAGGTTGAAGCAAAACCAGTCAGAAGATGTCTTTCTATTTTTAGCTCTCACATGCCTACAAGTTTCATTCAGGAAGATAATTATAAGAGCATGCTATTGCTCTTTGATTTGCTTGATTCTTTCGAAAGTTCTTTGTTGCAAGAAAATTTGGTCTCTGAAGAAATACACGAGTTATTTTCTACTACACATGCCGTTGAAGATTTTGTTGAGAATGCATTAGAAAGAACGAGGCGGAATTGCATATCTTTTCTAAAAGTTCTTCACCGGTCTCTTGATGGCCTTAACCTTCCCATTGTCATGAGTAAAGAATCCTTGAGTGACCTTTGTTTTCAAATGGCGTCGCTAGTGTTCTGTACTACTTCGAGTTCTTATAAGCTCTATAGAATGGGAATGGAGCCGCTGAACGTGCTGGTTATAGATGAAGCAGCACAACTGAAGGAGTGTGAATCCATGATTCCACTACAACTTCCTGGCATGAAGCATGCTATTCTTTGTGGAGATGAGTTTCAGTTGTCAGCCACAGTGAAAAGCAGGGTAAGTTCAAATGCTTGATTATGTTTTATTTTGTTAGAGTATAAAACCAGTTTTAGGCCTTAACCCACCAATTTTAAGCTTTTAGAACAATTTGTTTCTTAATATGGTACTAGAGCCTTGTTTACCAAAAGGTCAGGAGTTTGAATCTCAACAAACCCTACTTTCAATATTAACATAATTTGAGCATAAGGTATAGGGTGTCCTATGTGCACTATCCACGCTTGGACATTTGTGTGAAGGGGCATGTTTGAGTATAATATCATTCTTGAGCCTTTCACCCATCAACTTTTGACAAAGTTTACGGAAGTTGTATTCTTTATATCTGGGTTGCAGATCTCAAGTAATGCTGACTTTGGTCGAAGCTTGTTTGAAAGGTTGAGTTCTCTAGGCTGGCCAAAGCATCTCTTGAATGTCCAATACAGGATGCATCCATCCATAAGCGCCTTCCCAAATTCACAATTCTATTTCAACCGACTTTCAGATGCTCCTTGTGTTAAAAGCAAGAGCTATGAGAAACGCTACCTACCTGGGCCAATGTTTGGTCCGTATTCTTTTTTGAATGTTTCCGAGGGCAGAGAGGAACAAGACGATGTTGGATACAGCAGAAGGAATCTGGTTGAAGCAGCAGTTGTGCTGGGCATTGTTCAAAGACTCTATAAAGGTATAGTTTGGAGAATTGTCACTGCTTTAAGGCTCTATTTGTTTTGACAGAAGACCCTTCCATCTCAATTTTATTATTTCTTTTTCTAAATTCATAGCAAAAAAGTGGAAACTTGTGTGATAATGAACTATATGTTGCAGATTCCTTCCAGTGTCTTAGTTTACGTAGATACATTAGTCTAGAATCCATCAGTTATAAACCAACTTTTTCAGATAACCTTTGGAAATTGCAACCGGATTATTAGGTTCTCGAAGTAAGTAGTTGGTTGCATGATATCTATTTGCAAACTTTTCCTAGAGCAATATAATGGCTTTTTCGGTTGTCTTCTGTGCTATGACATATGGTGAATACTTGCTTGCTCTAGAAATGTCAAGAAACCAACTGTCCTAAAAGCTTAAGCTGATGGTTGAAGGCCCATGAATACTTTTGTACTCTAAAGTTGCCTCCATGTGAATGCCCATTGGGCTTGAGGTGAGTATAGTGCACAGGCTCATCTTATACCTTACATTTAAATTAAGTCTATATTGAAAGTGCTGAGTTGGGATTTGAACCCAGGACTTGATGGGTGAAGGCCCTGGATTTTTGTACTCTAACAAGAAAATAGCAGTAGCCTTAGTGTTTTGTATACGAAAATAGCTCTACCAGCACGGGTTGGGCATACAACAAATGTTTTTGGTTCCACATTATCTTGCTAATCTTTGGTTTCAATTTCTCCTCTTGCAAACAGCACGGCATTGCTCAGACCATAAGCTTAGTATTGGCATTATATCTCCATATGCCGCGCAAGTTGTGGCGATTCAGGAAATGATTGGGCAACGATATGAGAAGCTGGACAATTTTGCAGTGAAGGTCAAATCAGTTGATGGGTTTCAAGGTGGAGAGGAAGATGTTATTATATTATCTACTGTGCGCTCTAATACAATTGGATTAATTGGGTTTATCTCAGATGCTCGGAGGACGAATGTGTCTCTTACAAGGGCCAGGTATGGACTGGAAATAAGATTTATTTCTTGTTAGAACATAGAACCATTCCATGGCCTTTACCTATCAGTTTAAGCTTTTGGGATAGTCGGTCATGAGTTTCAATCCTCATAGCCTCCTCTCTCAATATCAATATAATTTCAGTACAAGATATGCGGTGGGTTTGTGCAATATGCAAGCTTCAAGCCTAATGGGTAGTTGCGTGAAAGGGTATATCAAAATATAAAACCAATCTTGGGCCTTTATCCATCGGGTTAAACATTTGGGATAGCTGGTTACCTGACATATCTTTAGAAGTTTTTATCAATTTCTATGAATCTTTGAGTAAGTGTACCCTTTTTGGCTCTATCCTGTCTGCCCCTGTAGGCACTGCCTCTGGATTCTCGGGAATGAAAGAACCCTTGCAACAAGTGATTCTGTTTGGAAGGCTATTATTCATAATGCAAAGGAGCGCAACTGTTTCTTCAATGCCTGTGAAGATAAGAGTATTGCTCAGACCATCATCGATGTTAAGAAAGAGTTAGACCAAATTGATGACTTGCTTAATAAGGATAGTGTACTTTTCAAACTTGCACGATGGAAGGTACAATTTTTTATGTATTTCATTTGTCCTTGTGGCATTTACTTGAACCGTTGTTATTCATCATGGTCATTGGATTTAGAATCATTCTTGTACAAATTCTGATTTTTTATCTCTTTCTTAGGTTCTATTTAGTGACAATTTTGTCAAATCTTTCTTAAAACTTCGATCTACCCGGGTCAAGAAGTCCGTGATGAACCTTGTTGTGAAACTTTCAAATGGCTGGAGGCCTAGGAAGATCAGAGTTGATGCAAGCTATGAGAGCTCGATGCAAATAGTTAAGCAGTACAAGGTTGAAGGCCTATATGTTATTTGCACAAATGACATAATGAAGGAATCTTTGTACACCCAGGTTTTGAAGATATGGGATGTTTTGCCTTTGGAAGGTATTCCAAAATTGGTTAAAAGGCTTGAAAACTTATATGGGGCATTTACAGATGATTTTTTGAGTCGCTGCAAGGAGAAATGTGTTGAAGGGTATGCTTCTTTTCTTTTGAACATTTGTGGGTCCTAAACATGTTTATTTGATCTTATTATTCAGACTATACAATGATTTATAGTATTTCACATCAATGTATTGTAAATATCGATCTAATTATTTATATGTAT
Source organism: Simmondsia chinensis (assembly GCA_018398585.1). Taxonomy (NCBI): domain Eukaryota; kingdom Viridiplantae; phylum Streptophyta; class Magnoliopsida; order Caryophyllales; family Simmondsiaceae; genus Simmondsia; species Simmondsia chinensis. Next base: position 2,630,273 of record JAGTTD010000007.1, on the reverse strand, counting down.
TCGTTTTCTTTTCATTTATTGGAACTCTTAGAAATCTTGAAGTTCCGAGGAGCTGGAGCACTTCAATTGGGATTACCCGGTATAAAAGCCTGAACAATGCTGAGACATCAAACTCCACCCTTGCTGAAGGTGGTGGTGGAAGCCACGTTGAGAATGCAGCTGTCAATGAGAGTTTGCTGCTGATGAAATTTTACTCATTGTCTGCTGGTACAGTGAGTCATCTACTTTCTGACAACGACGGTAGAGCATTGGACCTCCCATTTGAAGTAACTGACCATCAACTCGAAATAGTTCTGTACAACATAAGCACATTTATATTAGGACGGTCCGGCACTGGAAAAACTGTTGTGTTGACAATGAAACTATTTCAAAAGGAGAAATTGTATCACGAGGCTTCAGGACAGTATGAAGTGAAGGGCAATGCCACCACAGGTGTCTCCAATTATGGCAAGGCTGGCCAGAGTAAAACAGTTTTACGACAGCTTTTCGTGACAGTTAGTCCGAGGCTTTGTTATGCTGTCAAGGAACATGTTTCTCACCTCATCTGGTAAGTGGATGGATTTTTTTTTTTTTTTTTTCTTTGTATTATTGTATTGCCAAACTGATAATATCTCACACACACGTATGTGATGATTGAAGCCAAATGAGATTCAGTATAAACTTTAAAATGGGAGTTAAAGGTGTAAACAAACCAAATGTTTGATAACTACTTCGAAATCGTTTATTTGTGTTGGTTTTGGGGCTTGATAGCTTAAAAATCTGAGTTCGCGCAGGCTTGATATAACGAGTCGAGTTCAAAGAGGTGCTTGGCTTCTTGATGTTTTCAAACAGTTTGAATAGGGCTTGTTGAGAGCTCGATAAGAGCTCATTAATAGTCAGTATTTGCTTCAAAATTGTTCGATAGTACTTGTTTGGTAGTGAGCTCAATTTGTCACATAATGAGCTCGACTTGACTCAATAACGAGCTAGAATGGCTTGATAGGCTAATGAGTCGAGTCAAGACAAGTATCTAACACATTATGATCTTACTGAACCGATTTCAAGAAAAGGTTCGAAAGATAGAGAAGAGATTTCTGCCATTTTATTGAGCTCCAATACGAACAAGGGATCACCCAGCTCGACTCGGGTCGTTTACACTTCTAATGGGAATAGAACCTCGATGTGCTAACGTGTACAGATTTCTGCCAGTTTGCTATTCACTGCAACCACAAGACATGTATGATCTTTAACTTGTCTGATCTACGGGGAATTCATTCAATCAAAGCATGTTGATGATTGTCAATTAAGTTTTCTGTTGGTGTTATGTGCATTTTATCTAGTGGTTATTAATGCTTTTTATCATTAGTAGTTACATGATAATGCTTGCAGTGATGTCTACAGCGATAAGTTTGGGTGATTTTCCAAAATAGCTCATTTTGATAGTTTTAGTCTCAAAATAGCACGCAAAAATTCGAAATTACTAAAGTAACATGTGAAAATTAAAAATGACCAAAATAGTATGTCCAGCTAGCATGCCATGTGGCAAGTTGCCACCTAAGCAAAGACATTTTGGTTATTTTATAATTTTTGAAATTAAAAAAAAAAGAAAAAATAGTTTTTTTTCCTTTTAAAAATTACGGCTGCAACAACATTTCACTAAAATGTGAAAAAAAATAAAATTAAGTGGTCTAAAATTTCTTGTATTGTGTTATATTGATACTATCATTTGATATATAAAAATTTTAAAATTTATTGTAAAAAAGGTGTATTTATTATTATTATCATCCATCTATCTATGTTTATATGTTATACAAAAAACTTTAGGGTTATCATTCTTATTATTATTATTATTATTATTATTACTACTACTATTACTATTACTATTACTATTACTATTACTATTACTATTACTATTATTATTATTATTATTATTATTATTATTATTATTTAAGAAACACTCAATTTTTTTTTACATTTTGTTGCAACCATTAAAAAAAAGGCTAATTTTTCTTTCTTTTTTTTAAGTTTAAAAAATGTAAAATGACCAAAATTCCCTTGCTTAGGTGGCAACTTGCCACATGGCATGTTGATTGGGCGTGTTATTTTGGTGATTTTCAATTTTCGCATGCTATTTTGGTAATTTCGAATTTTTGTGTGCTATTTTGGGAATAAAAATATCAAAATGTGCTATTTTGGAAAATTATCTAGTAAGATTCAACAGCAGCAAGACAAGCAAGATCATCTTGTTGATGTGATTTAGCTTCCATTGCTTGTTTCTTTTTTCCCCCGTTGAATCCTTGTGTGCCGTGTTGTGCATTGCTCTACATAACGTTGCCCTGTTGGTCGTCTGCTTTGAGAGATACTCACACCTGATTCATCATTGCCTTTGGCATATGATTATGAATGTCCTAGAATTACTTTGCAATAGTTCTTGTCATGTTTTTTCTGTTGTCATGGTAAAAGAGAATCTTTATTGCTAACCGCAGCCCTTTGTTCTTATACAGTTTTGCTCGCGGTGATAGTTCTGGCAATGCAATTGTGCCTACCAATGTCCGTGACGATGATTATGATGTAGAACTGTTCAATGATATTCCAGACTCTTTTCATGATATTCCTCCAACTTCATATCCTCTAGTGATCTCATTCGACAAGTTCTTACTGATGCTTGATGGATCGTTGGGTTCCTCATATTTCGATAGATTTTACAATGAGCTGAATCTTTTGCATGTTGGGTCCACACATTCAAAATCCTTAGCTCTCAGAAACTTAATGAAAAGAAAAGAAGTTGGCTATGATAAATTCAGTTTGTCTTACTGGCCGCACTTCAATTCACAACTCACTAGAAAACTTGATCCTTCCCGAGTTTTTACTGAGATAATTTCGAGCATAAAAGGAGGACTACAGGGTGGCCAAACGAATGACGGTAAACTCAGTCTTGAGGGTTATCTCGACTTGTCTGAAGTCAGAGTTTCAAATTTAAGTAGGCAGAAAAGGGGGATGATATACAAGATATTCCTCGATTATGAGAAGATGAAGATGGCAAGAGGAGAATACGATTTGGCTGATTTTGTAAACGATCTTCATTATCGCCTTCAGCACGAAAAATATGAAGGTGACGTGATGGATTTCGTTTATGTAGATGAGGTGCAGGATTTAACAATGAGACAAATTGCTCTTTTCAAGTATATATGCAAAAATGTGGACGAGGGTTTCGTTTTTGCTGGTGATACTGCACAAACTATCGCAAGGGGCATCGACTTTCGGTTTCAGGATGTAAGATATCTGTTTTTTAAGGAGTTTTTCGCAGGCAGGAATAATGACGATAGACAAGGGAAAGGCCAAATGTCTCCAATTTGGCACTTAAGCCAGAACTTCCGTACCCATGATGGTGTACTGAAGTTATCAGAGAGCGTAATTCGTCTTATTTACCATTTCTTTCCTCACTCAGTTGATATCTTGAGCCCTGAGACTAGTCGTATATGTGGAGAAGCTCCAATTTTGCTTGAATCCGGAAATGATGAAAATGCTATGGTCAAGATCTTTGGAAACAATGCAAATGCAGGTGGAAATATCACTGGTTTCGGGGCTGAGCAGGTCATAATAGTTCGAGATGATTCTGCAAGGCAAGAAATAACCAGTTTTGTTGGGAAAAATGCACTTGTACTGACAATAATGGAGTGCAAGGGGTTGGAGTTCCAGGTATATGGAAGTTTTCTATTACTGCAATTAAATAGATTCAAGTTTGACGTTTGAATTAGTATCCAGTTTCTCGTATGCAACACATTCATTTCGATTTATGCGGTAACAAAAAAATGCTAGTCTTGTTGGCATCATTAGTGTACATTTGTCCTTACTGCCTGGGGTTGCATTCCTATGAACCATCATGCCCGTTTTTCTCAAATGTGTTGGGATCTTATGGCCTCATTTGGAATTTGATCGTAGAAAATAATAAAAAATATGACTGAGATATGATTTAGATTTAGATATTTTTTGGATATTTAAATTAGTTTGGACTTTAAATGAGATTAGATTGGATGCCTAAATTATAAAAGGGCTTATGGATGATTGTTATGGAGCGGCATCATAGAGAAAAGATGTGGGAGGTTGGAGTGATTTTGTAAGTGGTGCCTAGGGTAAATCGGCTTGGGTAGGGTACGTTTGTGAGAGTTAGCGTGTGATTGTTTCGAGTATGAAAATCGTGTTTTGATTGATTATTTCCATCTTTTATGTCCAAAAGTTGCATACATTTGTAGCTTTTCTCGTTTGAGTTGAGAGATTGTGAGATGGTGTTTTGGTTATGATTGTGAGAAAGGGTCAAGTAAATTTAATGTCTTGTCTTGTTTTGATTTTATGCTTCCATTGTGTTTGATGTGTGATTTTCCCCGCAAAATGTTATGTTTTCATAGTGACAATTTAGTGATGTTAGCAAAATCCTGATACTATTATATTTATACTGCTCCAGGATGTTCTTTTGTACAATTTCTTTGGATCATCACCTCTCGGAAATCGATGGAGATTGATATATAAATTCATGGAGGAGCAGAGTTTGCTTGACCCTACATTACCGCAGTCTTTTCCTAGTTTCAACATGGCAAAACACAATATTTTGTGCTCTGAACTGAAGCAACTCTGTGTGGCTATAACTCGAACAAGGCAGAGGCTGTGGATCTGTGAGAACAGTGAGGATCTTTCAAATCCCATGTTTGATTATTGGAAGAAACGGGGCTTGGTGCAAGTTAGACAACTTGATTATTCATTTGTAAGAGCCATGCAAGTAGCAAGCACCAAGGAGGAGTGGAAGCAGCGCGGCATCAAGGTTGGTTTGTTTCTTATGAAGGGGAAGTACTTCAGTAAAACAGTTGGATATTGTTTTTCCAACATATATATCTTTAGACTTTAATGGATGGGGGATCATGTGCTGTGACATTCATCGAAAAGTCAGTCCTAAGAGTTTTAGGATTCTTAGTAGATTTCGAATACAACGGCCTTCACGTAGAGACACACACACACACACATATATGTAGTATTTTCTTTAGCAATATAAACATTAATAAATGAATTATAAGATGAAAATTCAGGCTTGTGCCAAATTAAAGACCTTACAATTTAGGACCCCTTAACTTCAGGGGCCCTCAGCAGCCGTTTGTATTCTTTGAAATTTTGAGTGGCCCTACATTCACCGTATATACACATGAGAGAGAGCTGCTAGAAATCTCTCTCGTTGGCTGGAAGGGAAGAAAAGCATCACCTGGTCCTATCCCTGGACATTCACCTTAAAGTACAAGAATATTTTATTGAAGCTTGGTACAAAAAGATATTTTTTAAGATTACGTACAGGAGAATGCAAAATATGTTTTACTATTTTTTCTGCAATTGTAAATTATGGCGTTGTTATCACCAGGGTGAATTTTGTATAGAAGAGAACTATGTAGGCTGTTCTAGCAATTATAAATATTGCTCTGGCAATAATAATCTCCCAAATTGTTACTCGTGCAGGTCTGCCACATGTATGACAACTTTGCATGTTTTTGCTTCTTGCTATAATTGTTTTATTGTTGGTTCCTTTAGAGGATCTGAAGCATGATATGTATGGCCCTATGTTTTTTTAACTTTTTCATATATTCTCCCTCTTGTTCTCTTGGGTTCATTTTTTGGGTCGGATTTTATCTATAGATGCTTCGAGAGCATAACTATGAGGTGGCAACAATGTGCTTCGAAAGGGCCGGGGACTCTTACAGGGTGAAACTGGCAAAGGCTGCTGGCCTTCGAGCAGATGCAGAGAAAATACTTGATTCTCAGAATGAACGAGCTTGTGAAATGCTTAAGCAAGCAGCTGAAGTTTTTAAAAGCATTAACAAGGTTGATGAAGCAGCTTCATGTTATTTTTTGTTGAAAGATTATGAAAAAGCAGGTATCTCTCCTATCAAAATGCATATTTTTTCTAGAAGATAATGATTAGCGTCCACTACTAGTCTTTATTGAGCGTTTCTAAATTTATATTCTGTCTACTAATGGATCAAATGACATGAAAAAGGACAGCCTGTGAGGAGAAATGGGGAGTTCCCCCCTCCCCCCAAATCAATAATTGGTGATGTTATGTTATGACCCACGTTGATTCCTAGGCCAAACACTTATCAAAGGGCTTGCGGAAGAATGAACTTTGAGGGAGATTGAGAGAGAACAGAGGGAGAGAGAATTCAGAGCTGGAGGGAGAAAGAATGGAGGGAGAGAGAAGAATTAGAGAATTGGAGAAGAAAAATCACGAGTATTTCATTAATGATAAAAAAGATGATGTACAAAGAGTTCCCCAAGCCTTTATTTAAGCTATGACAGCAATTAAACCAGAAAAAGAAGGAAAAAAAAATCAGCAAATAACTGAAAAAGTAAGCGAAAAACAGTTTTCTTACTAACTGACCGTCCCGTCAAAACCACATTTAAAAGTTGGTTTATCAATTTATGCGGGAAGTCTTAATTTTTGCCTAATTTGATACAATTTTTACATGAATTAACCCTTTTTAGGACTAATTTGGAATTTGAATGATGAATCACTTAATTCCGGGGCATGACATGTTAGTTGAGACATTTGTGATATAACCATATCTTTAGCTTCCTCTTCCCCCTCTTAGGATGAGTCTACAACCTGGATCGAAGTACCCCAATTTGTTCTTCACGGCTCATATTCGTATTGAACTTTAATAAAATAAGGTCTTTCTTTTTCTATTGTCTATTTTTGGAACATGACGCTATAGACTGTATTCGCCCTATTTTCCAGTTCCCTAGACCTGAACTTATTGTCATGGGAATCACAGTTTCAACCATTGTACTTATGCTTTCCTTTTTGTTCCATATCTGTTATTATTCTTTGGACTGGACACATTTTTGCAGTTGCAAAAGATTTTGAGTGTATTGGTGTTATTGCAGGTAGAATTTATCTTGATAAATGCGGAGACAATGGACTTGTCAGTGCCGGAGAATGCTTCACCTTGGCTGGCTGTTTCGAGTTTGCGGCTGAGGCATATGCCAAGGCAAATCGTTACTCCGAATGTTTGTCTGCTTGTACCCAGGGGAACTTGTCCCATATGGGTTTGCAGTACATCCAGAATTGGAAACATCAGGCAACTGCATCGGAGCATTCAAGTATGATCAGCGAGGATATCTTCAAAATCGAACAAGAATTCCTCGAAAAATACGCTTTATCTTTCTATGAGCAGGGTGATAAAAGAACAATGATGAAATTTGTTAGAACGTTTAGATATGAGGATTCCATGGGAAACTTTTTGATGGGTTTAGGATGCTTAGATGAGCTTCTAAGTTTGGAGGAAGAACTGGGAAACTATTCAAAAGCAGCTGCTATTGCAAGGGGGAGGGGCGAGTTTTTACTCGAAGGAGATCTATTACATAAGGCTGGGCTATTTGAAGAAGCAAGTGCAATTTTTCGATCATATTTGTTTGCTTGTTGTCTCTGGGTATCAGGTGGTAAAGGTTGGCCAATGAAAAATTTTTCCGGGCAAGAGGAGCTCATAGCAAAGCTCAAATTGTCAGGTTGTAATGTGTCTTACCTTTACTATAAAAGGGTCTGCACTGATATACTGATTTTGTTGAATGATAGACTTTCTTTACACGAGTTGAAGCAACACTTATTACTTTCACAAAGGATCTGCTATCTCGAAGGTGAGATTATATGTATTCGAAGGATTCTGGACTCTCTTATGCAGATTGACATTTCTAAGTATGAGTATCAGAGCAAGGTGATCAAGAATCTGACAATGCATTCATTGGATACGATTTCTCATAATCGGGCCTCAGTCGAAACGCTGATTTACTTCTGGAGCATCTGGAAAGAAAAAGTTTCTAGAATACTCGCGTATCTGGGTATGGATGAAGCACGGGAAATTGGTTACGATTCAATCTATGAGGATTTCTGTGTGAATTTCTTTGGGGTACGGAAACAGTTGAGTTGTGTAAGTACCGTTTATGTTTTGTTGTATTCTGATGTTGAATGGGTAAGAGAAGTCGATCACAAATTCTTTCGTAAATATGGGAAACTTAACAGCATTGATGCTCAACAGTTTGTTAGTGCTGCTCAGAGCTATTGGAGTTCTGAGTTGCTTTCAGTTGGCATGAAACTGTTGCACAATCTTGACGCGCTTTTGAAGTTCGTCCCTGAAACCAACTTGCCTATATCTTATAAATGCCGCGTTCTCTTTCATGTTTATGAAGTTTCCCGTTTCCTGTTTTCTTTGAAACTCTCAAAGCCCAGGCATTCCGATTCAAGATCGCTGCAGGTGTATATTGAACGCTGCACGGAAGAATACTTCCGCTGCGTATTTCCTGTTGACTGGCGAAAATCAGTGACCAAAGACATGATACTTCTAAGGACAATGGAGGTTTCTGATGATATACTAAGACAAGTCATCATAAAGACAATCAGGTCTAAACGTATGGCAACATATGGCCAGATTGGTTTGGTTGCCATGGTGATGATTGGATCAGCTCGACAAATAAATCAATTTGGTGAGATTGATCTGAGCAAGATCGAAATGGAATCTTGGAAGTTACTTCTGGAATACCTTTGTGGAACGAGATCAGAACACTCTAATATGGCTGATTCTTCACTCGCTGTGAAGCTTTGTGGAGCTTTAAATGATGTGTATAACGTCAATTGGAGGAACGTGACGGATTGCATATCCCCAGCGTGCTTCCTCTACCTCGTCGACCACCTTCTGATTTCATTGTCAGAGTTCAAGGGGCGAGTTCTAACTGCAAGATCCTCAGTTTTTGAATGGGTAATTAGCTTTAATGCCAAATCCAGCAGAACCGGGACTGCGCCTTTTAACCCATCATTGTTCGTGAGATACGCTTGCAACTTTTTGGCTAATGCACTCTATCAGCTACTTATGAACAGAGAGGAAATGGTGGATTGGGTTCAAAAGGCGGGTCTTAGTGTGGAGTTCGACTATCCATTGCTGCTACGCAGACTTGTTGTTCTGATATGCTTGGTTCATTTGAACTCGAATAATCACCGGCAGCTAATCCTAAATGTGTTGAACAATTTCTATATTACAAAAGAGCTACCTTGGGCATTCTCTGATGCTCTTTCGAGAAGGAAAGGGCGCAGCTCTGTCAATGAAATTGCTGAGGCACTGAAGACGATTGATGATCCTCTGGTGATACTAAACTCAGGGGAAGGCTGTCCGATTTTGTCATGTCCAGATGCCATTAATCTTGACATACGTGGCCAAAATCGAGAAGACATATTGAGGGTTTTGTTTCCCGAGAAAGTTGAATAAAAAATAAGTTCTTCATTCGTCGTCATGTGACCTCCAGCATCCAAAATCAGGAACAGCATCTGCAGATCAAAGATGGTAATGTTTGGGAAGTTCTGGATGCACTGAAGTCGCTTGAGAGTGATGATGACGCAAAAATGCAGAGCTTTCTGTCTAATGCCCCAAAGATTAAGGTGAATTTTCAGTTATCTCCTTCCCCTCTTGGATCAAATCGCATTAGGTGTGGAATTGCAGTTGCATTTACGGTGTCACAAACGTTATATTACAGCTTTCACTTTTGATTTTGCAATTGTACATAAGTTGCTTTCAATATATATTTTCAAGATCTTTAATAAAAAGTGGTACAATTATCAATTTTTATACCATTTTATTAGTTGTAAATGTGTAAGGTTCTTTTTGCAGCTTTTGGTAATCAAAAATTAGGTTTTGAAAATAGTTTTTTCTAGTTTTGGTTTTCTGTTTTTAGTTTTCAATCAACTCTGAAAAAACTTGAAATAGGGAACTAGAAATGCAAAAATAGTGTCTCCAAAACATGGTCTTTAGTTTCTAAAAAACAAAAAAATGCAAATAGAAAACCATACCAAATAGGTCCTTAATAAATTTATAAATTTGTCTTAATAAATACTATACAATCTACATGCTTATGAAGGCTTTTACATAAGTAGTGTCAAGTAATATCTAATTTGCATAATGGCTAGCTCAAGATTTGCATTCATTAAGCGATGGCTTTTATTTGATTCTATGCTTTTGATACTAGATGCTTGTGTACATGACGATGAACCTTGTGGCAGATGGAAAGGCCACCGTCTTGAAGGAAAATGCAAGTGCAGATGAGGAGGAAAATATTGCTGAGGAAGCTGATGGCATGCTTTTTGAGTTAAGGATATTGTCTGCTGCTATGAATACGAGGTTAGTGCCCAACTTACTCTTTTCCAATGCTTGAACTTGGAAGTAGGGCTGGATATGAGCTAAACCCGAGCTTGATATGCTCGAGGTTAAGTTTGACTCATTAGCTTGGCTCGGGTTTGTCTAGAGTCCTGCCGAGCTTGGGAACTTTATGCTTGAGCTTGGCTCTATCGAACTAACAAACTCAGGGAGCTTCAAGCTAATCTCGTCTTATATAGGCTTATTTAAACTTGATCTAAGCTTGTTTGTGCTTGTTAGGCTTGAGCACCAGTCATTTATGCTCAAAGTTGGTTGGACTGGGCATAACTAAGCTAATAAATTATATTAAGATATAATAGTTTAGGCTCTTGAGGTACGAGCTCAAAACAAGCTAAACTTTCGAGCTTTATGAAGAGTTGGGGCTCACTAGGCTTTTTGAGCTCGGCTTATTTACACTCCTATTTGGAAGTGCAGATTGCTCAAAAAGTACATACCAAGGTCTTGCTCCCATGGAGATATCGAACTTAAGATAAACATTCCTATTATTATTATCAAATCACCATACAAGAAGGGTGCTCTTATCAGATATCCAGTCCTAATAGTTGTGACGTTTAGCTTGTAACAGTATTTCCTGTTGTCAGCAGGGAAATGTCTTATTAGAGTCGAGTACTTGTCAGCTGAGTTTCATTTCCAACGGAAATATATTGGATGTATCGGGTATCCATTGAAGACCGAGTTCATCAGTAAAGCTTTCTTTGCCACCACAGTCGATACTGATAAAGCCTGGAATTATTTAGAAGTGTAAGCTCTATTAGTAAAGTTCACGTGTAATACACATTTTCAACATGTAGCTGTAATTTTCCGTTTAACATAGAGAATGTATGTATAATTATTAATGAAACAATAAAATACATGTTTTCTTTGATGTTATTGGTAATGATACATGAATTTTAACACGTGTTAGTATTTTCCCCATTTAATAAACGATAATTGAAAACTATCAATACCCGCACCTTAATTAGTAGCTATATTCCATATTTCGCCAAATTTGTCAACTTTAACTCTCAAATTGTTGTTTGTGCAGTATCTTTTAGTATATGTTTGTGTTATCAATATTGTGACTAACATTATCTTTAACTTTTTACAAGTCAATGAGCTTTTGACCGAAATCTTCATATATATATATATATATATATATATATATAACCGAAAAATACACATATTTATTAGATCCCGTTTAATTTTCGTACCATATTTTACTAATGGTGTGTTTAGCACTAGGAATGACTTGAGCACAAATCTTCTATTCATGAATAGTGTATTCAGTTTAGCATGCAATATGGGGCATAAACTCATTTTTAATCTTATGGTCTCGGTTTGTTTTGACGGAAAACATGTTTTGACTTAATTCAATTATTTATTCGCATAAATTTATAGCAATAGCCATAAATAGGGAAAATGTTTTCCTCAATGTTCCTATCTTAATTGCATGCCGTAGATTTCACTTCAACCTCAACTGGGCTAAGTATGAACTTCATACAAATTTATAAAATAAAACCATTTTCTTTAACTAGAAAGACAAATTTCATAAATGAGTTTCAAAGTCATGTGTATGCGGCTGTCAAGTTTGTAGGCTTGAAACTTGAAAGATACTCCATAAGGAAACAGTTCATTTTTAGCGATAATGGTAAACCAAAACCATGATTGTGACTAAAAGAGATCCTGATTTCAAATCTCCAACCCCGCTTACCTACCAAAAAGAAGATTGTAATAGAGATTACGATAGCATAAATTTTCTTTCTTCATTAATGAATCCATGCATGTAAAAGAAAGAAGTGGAAATTCAAGAATAATTTTGGATATTGAGAATCAAATAGTTAAGTGTTTGTTTGGTATTATTTTCTAGTTGTAATTTTTGATTTTTGATAAATTAAAAACCAAGTTTTGAGAACAATTTTTTCTTGTTTTTGGTTATCTCTTTTCAATTATCATTCAAACTACGGAAAAAAAAAATTATGGAAACTAAAAACCGAAAACCAAAGAGCATTGTTTTTAAGTAAGCCCTCGGCTTCCTATTTCAAGAAGTACGAAAACCCTCTATTCAACAGCTTTAACGATGTGATTTGCAGATGGCCTTGCTTGATCTTTATGCACAACTTCTACCTTAAATGTTTAGTTGCTGCTCGTTTAGAGTCATTGCTCGAAATAACACCAAAAGAAATAAATATTTTCAAAACTAGCTTTCAAGTAAAACTATTTATCCAAATGACATCCACGTCATCCATTAACATTTTTTTATTCTTTTCTTCCTTTTTCTTTTACTTTTTCAAAAAAAAAAAAACTTAATTTCAGTGCGCAGTTTTCAATACATGAATGCATGTATATGCATGTACTTTTTATTTTTTAAAAATTTATAATATTTTCTTAATCGGAGGAACATGAAAGATTACATATCCCCAGCGTGTTTCCTCCGCCTTGCTGGCCGCCCGTTGTCGGAATTCAAGGGATGCGTGCTAGCTGCAAGATCATCTGTTGTTGAATGGTCTATCTGCTTTAACACAAATCTCAACAGAACCGGGACTTCCAACTCATCAGCGTTTGTGGAGAACACTTGCACCTTTTTGGTTGATGCACTCAATCACTACTCGTGAACCCTGATGAAATGGTTCACTGGGTTCAAAAGCCACCTCTCGATGTGAAGTTCGACTATCCGTTGCAGCTTCAGACTCGTCGTTCTGATGTGCTGGGTTCAGCTGAACTCGAATAATCACTGGGAAGTAGTCCTAAATGTATTAAACCTTTACTATGTTGAAGAAGAGTTGCCTTTTGCATTCTGCAATGCCCTTCAGAGAGGAGAAGGGTGCAGCTTTGGCCAGGCTGAAGGTCATTGATGATCCTTTGGTGATACTAAACTTGGGAAAGGAACATCCGAAATTTTCATGCCCAGGTGCTATTTACCTTGACAAATGTGGTCAAAATCGGGACGAAACGTTGAGGGTCTTGTTTCCCCAGATAGTTGAATCAAAAGTAATTTATTTAAGCAGTGGCATGTTACCTGCCTGCATCGACAATAAGGAACAGCATCTGCAGATCGAAGATGCATCGACAATAAGGAACAGCATCAGACGATCGAAGAAGCTTCCTTTATTCTTGCTCTAGGCCGTTGTTCTTACTCTTGTTCTTACTGCTCTTGCTTTTATGCTCTTATACTTTTATGTTTTATGCTTCATGCTTGTATACCTGTTTGCCTGTCTTCTTCTCAGGTTGGAGGTCCTCGAACACAGCCTCTGTCACGACCCCAAACATAGCAAACAAAGGGCCAATGACTTGTAAGCCAACCAGGAAACAAATGGTCATCGTGGGTGAAATACAAGGAAACTTTATTCCAAATATGCTTAATAATACACGATACAAATCCTTGGAGTTCAAAACTCAAAACAACAGTTAAGACTTTCAAAAGTAAACATATTCTTATATAGCTGAACTAATAACTTATAAAACATAAAAGAAAGTCTTGTAAGGCTGTAACCACTTCAACCATGTAGCAAGTAAGTTTCTTGAACTTCTCGATCCAGCTTACTATGCCTTATCTGAAATTGTTGAACTACAGGGTGAGCATAAAGCTCAGCAAGTAACAAATCCGATAACAAAACAAGGATCAAGCATTATTTAAAAGCATGAACACATCAAAACATAGCCAAAATCATTTACTAAAAGTTAATTCTGAAAGCTTAGAAACACATCAACTGAATCTTGAGGCTTTAAGCTTCTTGGTTGTGGCTGCATATAATCCCTGTAACTGGGCTCAGAATTGGCTAATATAATTGGGTCCCCGGCCAACTACGGGTTCTGAGGAACGTTCCAAATAGTGCACTAGTAACAGAGATGGTATAATCCCCCATCGCGGGCTCAGAGATGTCTTTCCCCCTCATCGTAGGGCACAACCCACCAAACAAGGTATAAGAAGTATATTTCATATCATAGAACATGATTCAAATCTTATTTTCAAAATTCCATAAATTGAAGCATTATAACATAACCCAAATTCCATATTTCACAGACTTAGTTAAAGATGTTGATCCCCTTTTTATTTTCAACACACAGAAAATAAACATGTGGTGCACAAAATAAGTATTTTGAGAATTTTAAGAAGCTATTAACGTATCAAAATTTAAGAGCTTTAACAAAAGGACGGAAGAGTTAACGAATAAGTTACTTACTAGAAAAGACAAAGCCTTTCCTAAAATCCTAAGCAAAGTTCTCCTTTTTTCTTCCTTAATCTCCTATTCTTGTTTAGGTCTATTTTTTTGATGCTTTAGAAAGGAAGCCAAATGGGGTATTTATAGTGCAAAAAGGCTAATTTTTTTTTCTTTTCTTGTCAAAGTTTGTGGGTTTGACCAATGTTCAAAGTTGGTGAGTTTGGCTACTCAATTCAAAAGATGACTTCTACCAAGTCAAAAGGAAAATTCTTGGTCAAGTTTGGTGGCCATTGAAGGAATGAGCCTTTTTTGTTTGATCAAGGATGGGTGGCTAGGACTTAAACAACTGCTTGATTCATTGGTAATTTTTGTGAAAAATACTTAAGCCTAAAAATTTAAATTCCTTACATCTTTCCCCCCGTAAAAGAAGTTTTGTCCTCGAAACTTATGTACCTGAATCATCAAACAGAGAAGGATACTTTGTGCGCATTTCATCTTCACGTTCCCAAGTCGCTTCTACTTCATTGTGATTACTCCAAAGAACCTTTACCAGGCTTAGGGTTCGAGACCGCAGTACTTGCTCCTTTTGTTCGATGATTTTTACTGGATGCTCTTCATAGGAGAAATCACCTCCTATCTGCAAAGACTCATGTTGTAGTACATGATTTGGATCGGACACATACTTCCGTAACATGGACACGTGGAACACGTTATGTACGCCGGATAAAGATGGTGGTAGTGCTATTTTATATGCTACTTCACCTACTTTCTCAAGGATTTCAAAGGGACCAATGAACCTCGGGCTTAATTTTCCTCTTTTGCCAAATCTCGTTACACCTTTAGTTGGAGATACTTTCAAAAAGACATGATCTCCTACTTGAAAATTCAGTGGTCTTCTTCGAACATCCGCGTAACTTTTCTGACGACTTTGAGCAGTTCGAAGTCTTTCTCTGATCAACTGAATTTTTTCTACTGTAATTTGTAGAATCTCAGGACCCAAAAGCTTCCTATCGCCAATGTCGTCCCAGTAAACAGGTGATCTACACTTCCTCCCATATAGAGCCTCATAAGGTGCCATTTCAATGCTCGAATGGTAGCTATTATTGTAAGAAAACTCAATTAATGGCAAATGATCATCCCAGCTTCCTGCTAAATCCAAGACACATGCTCTAAGCATATCTTCCAATACCTGAATTGTTCTTTCAGATTGTCCATCTGTCTGAGGATGGAAGGCTATACTGAATGTAAGTTTGGTACCCAATGCCCGCTGTAGACTTTGCCAAAATTGTGAGACAAAGCGAGGGTCACGATCAGAAACAATAGATACTGGAACGCCGTGCAATCGGACAATCTCATGCAAGTATAACTTAGCAAGTTTGTCCAAGTTGTAGGTGATCTTTATGGGTAAAAAGTGGGCCGATTTAGTCAGACGATCAACAATTACCCAAACTGCATTATGCCCCCTTGCTGTTCTTGGAAGCCCGACTACAAAGTCCATTGCAATATTTTCCCATTTCCATTCTGGTATAGGTAATGGTTGAAGCTCACCGGCTAGCTTTTGATGTTCCGTTTTGATTTGCTGACATGTCAGGCACCGAGCCACAAATTGAGCAATGTCTCGTTTCATATTGTTCCACCAGTATCTTTCACGAAGGTCACGATACATTTTAGTTCCGCCAGGATGCACAGAATAACTCGAGCTATGAGCTTCTTCTAGTAATTCCTTCTTTAACTGAGAATCATTAGGAATACATAGCCTTTGTTCCCCAAATCTTAGGGAACCGTCTTCATGGATTCTGAATTTGGTTTCTTGACCACTTTCCACATTATTGCGGATTTTACATAATTGCGCGTCAACTTTTTGGGCGTCTTTGATCCGCTCTATTAAGCGCGGCTGAATCTTTAGCTGAGCAAGAGAAATTGAATTGTTCTGTGTTTTGACTTCAATATCCAGCCTTTGTAGGTCTTCAAGGATGCACTTTTGCTTTGTTAACAGACATGCCATATTTTCCACATTTTTCCTACTCAGGGCATCTGCGACCACATTCGCTTTTCCTGGGTGATAATGAATGGTGAGGTTATAATCCTTCAACAGTTCTAGCCATCTTCGTTGCCTTAGATTCAATTCCCTTTGGCAGAAAATGTACTTAAGACTTTTGTGATCGGTAAAAATGTTACATGAAACCCCATACAAGTAATGTCTCCAAATTTTGAGTGCGAAAACCACAGCAGCAAGTTCTAAGTCACGGGTAGGGTAATTCTACTCATAGGGCTTCAGTTGACGAGAGGCATATGCAATAACTTTGTCGTGTTGCATCAAGACACATCCGAGGCCTTTCCTTGAAGCATCACAGTATATCGCAAATCCCTCACTACCGGAAGGAATTGTTAAGACGGGAGCAGAAACTAGACATTGCTTGAGCTGTAGGAAGCTCTTTTCGCATTCGTCGTTCCATTCAAATTTAGCATTCTTTCGCATCAATTGAGTCAAGGGAGATGCAATGCTTGGGAATCCTTCCACGAATTTGCGGTAGTATCCAGCCAAACCAAGGAAGCTACGAATCTCAGTCACATTAGTGGGTCTGGCCCAGTTAGTGATAGCTTCAACTTTTTGTGGATCTACCGAAAGTCCATCTCTTGATATCACATGACCTAAAAATGCTACCTTCTCTTGCCAAAACTCACACTTTTTGAACTTGGCATAGAGTTGGTTCTTTCGAAGAGTTTCAAGGACAATTTGTAAGTGCTTCTTAGGCCCTTCGTGATTTTTCGAGTAGACCAGAATGTCGTCAATGAATACGACCACAAATTGGTCTAAATATCGTCTGAAAATCCTGTTCATCAGGTCCATAAAAACAGCAGGTACATTAGTCAATCCAAACGGTAACACTAAAAACTCATAGTGCCCATATCGTGTTCTAAATGCTGTTTTCGGTATGTCTTCTTCCTTGATTTTGAGCTGGTGATATCCTGATCGAAGATCAATTTTGGAAAAGACCTTAGAACCTTGCAACTGGTCAAATAAATCATCAATCCGTGGGAGGGGGTACTTATTCTTTACCGTTACTTTGTTCAACTCTCGGTAATCTATGCAGAGCCTCATACTGCCATCTTTCTTTTTCACAAATAGAACAGATGCACCCCAGGGAGATACACTTGGACGAATGAATCCTTTGTCCAACAATTCTTGTAACTGTATCTTCAATTCCTTTAATTCAGCAGGGGCCATTCGGTATGCAGTCTTAGAAATAGGTGCAGTCCCCGGCACAAGGTCAATAGAGAAGTCTATCTCTCTATCTGGAGGCAAGCTAGGAATGTCTTCCTGAAATACTTCTAGGAAGTCTTTAACAACAGCGATATCCCCCAACTTAGGACTCTCTTTGGTGACTTCTCTAACATAACACATATATCCTTTACATCCTTTCTTCATAAGTCTACGAGCTTGTAAAGCGGATATTGTGGGTGGAGGACTTTGGCAGCTACTACCTTGGAATGCAAACTCAGTTTGGCCAGGAACGCAAAATGTTACCTTCTTTGCGAAATAGTTAACAGTCACATGATATGTTGCAAGCCAATCCATGCCGAGAATAATGTCGAAATCATGAATATCTAGGACGATTAGATTGGCTGGTCGGATCCTATCTTCAATTTGAATTTTACACTCCTTACATACATGTCTAGCGATCATAGAGTCCCCCGTTGGCGTTTCCACACATATTTCGGTATCTAAGTGCACAGGATCTGTGCCAAGTTTTTGGGCAAGTGAAGGAGACACAAAGGAATGTGTTGATCCAGAATCAAACAGTGCATGAGCATAAAGCGGGGATAGACATAAGGTACCTGTCATCACAGAGTTAGAGCCTTGCACATCTTGTTGACTTAGAGCAAAAACTCTACCTTGAGCCTGAGGCTTCTTCGCTTCAGATTTATGCATGCTTTGCTTGTTGTGGTTGCTCTTAGTGCCGTTTGTCATATCTGGGCAATTTGCAATCCGGTGTTCCATGCTGCCACACCTAAAGCAAGCTCCTGTCTTTCTATAGCATTCATTCCCAGCATGGAACCTACCGCATACATGGCATTTACGGTTCTCGGACGAGTTCTTGTTGTTGGAAGCCGGAACATTTTGCCTTTTCCTAGAGTTAATATCTCCTTGCGATGTTGTGTTGACTCGATCCTTCCTTTTTAAGTCTCTGACTTGTTGGTTTTCTTTAAGTTCCCTCTCAACCACAAGGGCAGTATCAACTACATCCCGATAGGTCTTGTGTCGCAAAGGCACTACACGAAGCTTGATATCACACCTCAATCCTCTTTCGAACTTTCTGGCTTTGGTGTAGTCATTTGGGATCACATGGGAGGCGAAAGGAGATAGTTCGGTGAAGCGCTTCAAATAATCATTTAAAGACATATTATCCCCTTGCTTTAAGTCTATGAACTCAATCGCCTTCTGCTCTCTTAGCACCTCTGGAAAGAATTCAGCATTGTAGAGTTCCTTGAAATTCTCCCATGTCATTGCTTCAGGAAGTTGTGATTTGGTTAATTTCCACCAATTTTTTGCCCGATCTCGCAGCATAAAGGTACTAAATTTAACCTTTTGCGAGTCAGTACACTCTAATACTTCAAGGTACTCCTCTATCTCATTCAGCCAATCAAGGGCTTGTTGAGGATCTCCATCACCAGCAAAGGATGGCAGATTCATGCTTTTGAACCTCTGAACAGCTTTATGAGCTTCCGAAATGCCTTCATCGTGCGTCACATCTTTAGAAGTTTCTCCATTAACGTGCAAGCCAATTTGTTTAGCTAATTGTTGAATGAAACTTTGAGCCAAATTTTCAGGTAAGGAAGCATCAAGGCTTCCACTACTATTTGCCCCAGCTTGATTAGGCCATCTTTTCCGAGCATATTGAAGGATGGGTACGTCCCCATTATCATCTGAAGGGTTTGACGGATGCTTCGACATTTTATCTTATACAAACCTGATAGACCAAGCTTTAGTATTAGAAGAACATATATATGTATATCCAAAGATGTGTTGAGGTCAACTCTAATGAGGATGCAAACTAAATGAGGTTCCCAAAACCCACTAGGCTAGAAAGTTGCTCTGATACCATTTTTGTCACGACCCCAAACATAGCAAACAAAGGGCCAATGACTTGTAAGCCAACCAGGAAACAAATGGTCATCGTGGGTGAAATACAAGGAAATTTTATTCCAAATATGCTTAATAATACACGATACAAATCCTTGGAGTTCAAAACTCAAAACAACAGTTAAGACTTCCAAAAGTAAACATATTCTTATATAGCTGAACTACTAACTTATAAAACATAAAAGAAAGTCTTCCAAGGCTGTAACCACTTCAACCATATAGCAAGTAAGTTTCTTGAACTTCTCGATCCAGCTTACTATGCCTTATCTGAAATTGCTGAACTACAGGGTGAGCATAAAGCTCAGCAAGTAACAAATCCGATAACAAAACAAGGATCAAGCATTATTTAAAAGCATGAACGCATCAAAACATAGCTGAAATCATTTACTAAAAGTTAATTCTGAAAGCTTAGAAACACATCAACTGAATCTTGAGGCTTTAAGCTTCTTGGTTGTGGCTGCATATAATCCCTGTAACTGGGCTCAGAATTGGCTAACATAATTGGGTCCCCAGCCAACTACGGGTTCTGAGGAATGTTCCAAATAGTGCACTAGTAACAGAGATGGTATAATCCCCCATCGCGGGCTCAGAGATGTCTTTCCCTGTCATTGTAGGGCACAACCCACCAAACAAGGTATAAGAAGTATATTTCATATCATAGAACATGATTCAAATCTTATTTTCAAAATTCCATAAATTGAAGCATTATAACATAACCCAAATTCCATATTTCACAGACTTAGTTAAAGATGTTGATCCCCTTTTTATTTTCAACACACAGAAAGTAAACATGTGGTGCACAAAATAAGTATTTTGAGAATTTTAAGAAGCTATTAACATATCAAAATTTAAGAGCTTTAACAAAAGGACGGAAGAGTTAACAAATAAGTTACTTACTAGAAAAGACAAAGCCTTTCCTAAAATCCTAAGCAAAGTTCTCCATTTTTCTTCCTTAATCTCCTATTCTTGTTTAGGTCTATTTTTTTGGATGCTTTAGAAAGGAAGCCAAATGGGGTATTTATAGTGCAAAAAGGCTAATTTTTTTTTTCTTTTCTTGTCAAAGTTCGTGGGTTTGACCAATGTTCAAAGTTGGTGAGCTTGGCTACTCAATTCAAAAGATAACTTCTACCAAGTCAAAAGGAAAATTCTTGGTCAAGTTTGGTGGCCATTGAAGGAATGAGCCTTTTTTGTTTGATCAAGGATGGGTGGCTAGGACTTAAACAACTACTTGCAATTTATTGGTAATTTTTGTGGAAAATACTTAAGCCTAAAAATTTAAATTCCTTACAGCCTCCCTTAAGAATAACATCTTCAAGGGGTAAGGCTGCGTACATCCTTCCCTCCCTCCCCCCCCCCCAAACCTGCATATGCAGGAGCTCTTGAGGCACTAGTTTGGTTGTTGTTGTTGTATCGGCACATCGAAGATTGTAGTGTTTGGGATGTTTTGGATACACTAAAGTTTGGTAGAGAGTGATGATGATACAAAAATTCAAAGCTTTCTGTTTAATGTACCAAAATATAAGGTGACTTTTCAATTCTCTTTCTGCTCGTTATGTAACAACTTTTATCTGATTCCACGCTTCTGCTACTAGATGCTTGTGCACACAATGGTGAACCTTGTGGAAAATGCAGGCGCAGATAGGCAAGAACATATTGCTGAGGAAGCCAACTACATGCTTCTTGAGTTAAGGATATTGTCTTTTGCTATGAATGCAAAGTTAGTGCCCACCTTATTCTTGTCCAATGCTTGAATTTGGAATTCGGGTTTGGCTCATTGAGCTTGAAGTTTGGCAGGTTCACTTTAAGCTTGTGTTGGTTTCAGCTTGCTGCCTACCAAGCTTGGAAACTTTAAGCTTGTGCTTGGCTTGTCATGGGCTTGGGCTTGGGCTCGGGCTCGGGCTCAATTTGTTAAGTTTGAGACCAACTCGGGGAGCTTCAAGATAAGTCTGTCTTATTTAAGCTCATTTAAACACAATATACGCTCCTTTAAACACAAGATAGGCTAACTTTCGCTCATTGAGGCTTGCAAGTTACAAGCCTGAGTTTTACTAGGCTCGCACTCGCCTCATGAAGCTAAAGTATTGCTGATTCAGTTTGACTCGAGCTTTATGATGTGCCGACTTGCAAGGCTTTTTCGAGCTTGGCACATTTACACCACTACTTGGAGGCAGTACAAATTGCTTGTAGTTTGAATCTGAAAGTGCCATGAGGATGTGGATTATGGTCTGTATTTTGACCAAATGTCAACTCTTTATGATTCTTTCATTTTGCTATTCATAATGCAATATGTATCTTGCCACGATATATCGAGTTATATCCCATGAATTACCATTTGTCACTCATCTATGTGTTCCTCTTTTCTGTATCTTACTGACATTTCTGCTAGAAAGACGATTCATGATACTACATAGTAGCATATATTGACATATACGTGGAAAGAGCAGCTAAAACAGAGGGTTCCACTGATGAGACATTGTCCAAGGATGCTGCTGTCAGGAAACAATCTTCGCTTGGTCAAAACTTTGTATTTTTCTTTCTACTCGATGGGCCTCTTGTATGTCGTCCCCGTGGGTTTTAGTTAGCTTATTGTATATACTAGTTGAACCCATCGTGTCAATTTTGTTATTGTACTTTTAATGTGTCAATTTAGTCTTTCGGTCATATTTAAGTTAAGTTATTGACATAATTTTTAACTGCACAATTATATTTAAAATATTTTTTTTAAAAATGTCACGTTAGTATAAACTAACGGATGTTAAGGGCATCAATATTAAGGTGTGACATTGAAAAATTTTAGAAAATTTAGGCGTAACATTGAAAAATTAGAAAATTTAAGTGGTCTTTTTCAATCGCACATGAAAATTTAGGTGATTTTTATTAAAAAAATCCAAAAAAATTAGGGTAAATTGCATATTAGTCCCATGATATTTAGTGTATTAATTTTTTAGTCCAAAAAGTTATGTACATTTAATTAAATAGTCCAAATAACGATATAAAAAAATAAAAGTGGGGCCTATATCGCATCTTTACACATCGCTATTTGGACTATCTTATTAAATATATGTAATTCTTTGGACTAAAAAATTATTTCACAAATTTAGGACAAACTATAGTAAGATCCCCTGAACTTTACAATTAATCACAACACACCTTTTACACTTTCAATTTTGAAAAATAGCCTCCTGAACTTTGTAAATTAATACAACACACTCCCTGCACTTTTAATTTTAAAAAATAGCCTCCTGAACTTTGCAAATTAACACAACACACCCCCTAGACTTTCAATTTCATAAAATAGCTCCTTGAACTTTGTTATTATACACAACTTACCCCCGCGAACTTTGTTATTAAACATAGCACACTCCTTAGACATTTATAAATTTCAAAATAAAAAAGTATGAAATTAAAAATTTTGAATAAATTATGAAAGATATTTTTTTAAAAAAATAAAAAAAACATAATAATGTTTTAAACTTTACTTTTCACTGTTTTTTAAAAAAATATTTTTTTCAGGATTCATTTTCAAATTTTTAATTTCAATTTTTTTTTAGTTTTAAATTTTTAATCTGATTTTAGAATTTATTTTTTAAAAAATTATTATATTTTTTCTTATAATATTTTTATAAAAATCTAAAAAATTATTTTATTATATTCCAAATTTATAATATTTTTACTATATTAATTAAAATAATTATTTTTTGAAATATCAAAAAATTATCTAATCTTTTACCTAGAATATAAAACTAATATCTTTCATCTGAAAATATAACTTCCTATCTTTTGTATAAAACTAAAAAATCCTTGATTTTTAATTTGATACAAAGTTTTTACCTTTCATCTAAAAACATAAATTCATATATTTTGTATAAAACTAAAAAGCCCTAATTTCTAATATGATAGATTTTTTGTTTGAAACTTATTATTCTAATTTTTATTAAAGTTAAAAAATATTATTACATTTTTTTTAAATTAATTTGTTTTAATTTTTTAAATTTCATATATTTTTTAAATTGTAAATTTTAAATTTGTTAATGTTTAAGGGATGAGTTGTGTTTAGTAATAAAGTTCGGGGGTGAGTTGTGTATAATAATAAAGTTCGGGGGGCTATATTATGAAATTAAAAGTGCAAGTGGTGTGTTATATTAATTTGTAAAGTTCAGGAGGCTAATTTTTGAAATTGAAAGTGTAAGAGGTGTGTTGTGTTAATTTACATAGTTCAGGGGGCTATTTTTTAAAATTGAAAGTGCAGGGAGTGTGTTGTGTTTAATTACAAAGTTCATGGGGCTATTTTTTAAAATTTAAAGTATAGAGAGTGTGTTGTGATTAATTACAAAGTTTAGGAAGTCTCACTATATTTTGTCCAAAAATTTATGCAACAAACCTTGAAGTATTAATCCGTAGTTTACCCAAAAAATTAACCTTTGTTCGTGATTGTGCCTATGTGACGGTTCATGTGAATCATGTCTATTTGGATCATTTTCCCACTAAAAAGCATGTCAACTCGGAGTCAATTTCCAAAGAAAAAGCACCCAATCACCCAAAAAAATGTCTCTTAAACGCTTCAAAAATCACCATTAGAGTAAATGATAGTCTCTTAAATGATTGTCCTCAAAGATGCTTTTTAGAACCATAGATTAACTGACGTCTTCATATTCAAACTCTAATTTGAGATCTCTTTTTTGTTTTACTGTTCTTCTTTTGTCGTCTTACTAAGGGCTAGATGAAAGGTAAAGTCTTAGTGCTTGTACTAGGTAGCATATTTTAGTATTCTTTTAATATGCCTAGCTTTATTTGACTTGTGTAGTGTTTATTTGCTTGTTTGTATAAAAAAATGTTGGTTTATGTTTGTATATCTTACTTTCCACTGACCTTGCATTGACGGGAGCATCTTTGAGATAGTGGGGTGGTGTTCTTTTCTGTTGTTGTATGGCATATTCAAGTTTTCTTTCTAGTTAAGAAACTTTGCATTTTTCTATGGCATATTTAAGTTTCTTTCTAGTTAAGAAACTTTGCTTTTTTCTACTTTTTAGTATCATATTATGGGCTGTGTTTTTAAGTTTCATCTCAAATGCTTCAAAAGCGATCATTACAGTAAATGGGTGTGTCCTCTGTCGCTAATTATCAAAAAAAAATGGGTGTGTCTTAACTGATGCTATTTAGAAGAGCAGATTAAGGTGCCTTTTCACATTCTGATTTCTGATCCTCATTTGTAATTCTGAAGGTCAAATCTTTTCTGGGTTTTACTGCTTTTGTTTGGTCTTTTTTACTTTTCTTTGAATGATCTGTTAATTACTCTACATGGGAGTCTAGTTGAATCTCATATTGGAGTTGTGTGAAAACATAGATTATCATATAAGTCTTGTGGGTCACTTCATGTACGCCAATTTCGTAGGTCGGGCCTAAGGCTGGTGAATTTTAACATGATGAATATTTCATACCAAAGCATAAGTACAAAATGATTTGTCTTTTTACTAGAGGCTGAAGGAGAGATAGTCTTAGTGCTTGTACTAGGTATGCATATTTTAGTTTCTTTCTAGTTAAGAAACCTTGCATTTCTAATCTTACTGTTTATGGATGGTGTTTTTTTAATGATATTAAGGGTAAAATGAAATGGGTATTTGATCGTGTTAAAGAACCAATTATTCCAAAAGCTTAAAGTGATGGGTGAAGGCTCGAGAATGTTATTGTACTATAACATGCCGCCTCACGCAAATGCCTATCGGGTTTAAAGTATAGATAAAGCATAGGCCCATCTCATACTTTGTGCTTAAATTGTGATAGTATTGAAAGGGAGGTCGTTGGAATTCGAACTCGTGACCTCAAGGTCAACAAAACTTTGATACCATGTCAAGGAATTAATTATCTCAAAAGCTTAAATTGATGGGTGAAGGCCCAAGATTGGTTTTATGCTCTAACAAATCGTTTGATGATATGGTGCAGAAGAGAGAGATGATTACAAGGGATGATGAGTTTCTGGGTTTGGTGTTTTCGTGGTCTTTTGAGGACATTTTCGATGAGGATCTCTATGCTGAAAAGGTTTTTACCCCCTTTTCATATATTACCTCTTAAATGCGTGAAAATGTTGCATTTCTTCTTTTATATTTTTGATTGTTTGGCTGTGTTGATACTTATTGGTAGAGTATAGAATCATTCTTAGGCCTTCATCCATCAGCTTAAGCTTATATGATAGTTGGTTTCTTGACATGGTATCAATGTGATACAAATCAAAAAGATGGCAAAAATAGAATCCCACATAGGTGGGTTAGAAGAGGAAATGCCAATATATATAGATATATATCCAAGGACTTACTTCATTCATTGCCAATTGATTTTGGGATAGAACCTCCTTTCTGTGTGTATCGCAATGTTTTGTTGGTTAAGAGGTCACGGGTTCAAATTGTAATATTATTTCAGCACAAGGTATAAATATGGACCTGTGGATTATTCATACTTCAAGCCCTAAAGACATTTCGTGTGAGGAAGGAGCATGTTGGAGTATAAAATCATTATTAGATTTTCATCCATTAGCTTAAACTTGCGGAATAGTTGGTTCTTTGACACCGTCTTCTTTGTATTTGTAGTTCAGCAGTGTTTTCGCCTTGCTTGTGTATGGGCATATTGATTGCTAGGGTTGCCTTCTTCCATTTTGGTTTTGATGTTAGATGGGTGATGAACTTGGGAGTCTGGGAGTCTTTTTAAGTTTATTGGAAATTGTAGTTAACTCGGAAACAGCCTCCTTTCCACTCGAAAGGGGTAAGGCTGCGTACATCCACCCCTCCCAGACCCCGCTTATTGCGGGAGCCGCGAGGCACTGGGACTGTTGTTGTTGTTGTAGTTAACAATTTAAGTTGCTATGCCCCCAGTTTTTTAGAGCATAAAACTATTACTAAGCCTTTATCCATCAACTTAAACTTTTGGAATAGTTAGGCTTTAACATGGTATTGGAGTCTTATTAACCTTGGGTCATGAGTTGGAAGTCTAACAACCTCCACTTTCATTATTCATATATTTTAACATTAGGTATGGGGTAAACCTCTGCGCTTTGCTTCAAGCCCCCAGTATTTGCATCAGGGATCATGTTAAATATAAGAGTAAATTACAAAAAACCCCCCTGTCTTTTGCTTCAAAAACAGAAAACCCCCCTCACAAATAAAAACACTCACAAAACTCCCTCATTTTAAAAAATTTATTACTTAACCCCCATGCTACTTATTTTTGACCATTTTGCCTCTAATATTTAATTTTGGGTTTAAAAAAGGGTTTTTTATTATTAGACAAAAATTAAATAGTTTATATTTTAGCAAAAAAAAATTAAGGAAATTTTCTATATTTATAAAAATATAATTATTTTATTTAATTATAGTAATATTATATAAATTCAGAAGATAAAAAGTATTTTTAAAATTTTAGGATAAAATATAACTTTTTTTTTTTTTGTTGAGGGGCAGAATGGTCAAAAAAAAGTTATTTGGGGGCAAAGTGAAAAATTTTCAAAAGTTAGGGGGTTTAGTGGGTGATTTTATTTGTGAGAGGGGTTTTTTGTTATTAAAGCAAAAGTCGGGGGGGTTTTCTGTAATTTATCCTAAATAAAAAACCATTCCCAAACTTTCGGCCATCAGTTCGAGCTCTTGCAACAATTGGTTCCTTGACAGTTTTCAATAATGCATGGTTTGATGCTCAAATCTCATTCTGGGACAATTGGGTTTCTCTGTGTTTATTAATCAACTTCTTGTCTCTTTGTTCCTTAGGTCAGCGTAAATAGAATTCTTACATCAGATATGTTTTTGCTGCTTAACTGTGCCAAACATTATTTTAGTCATATGTTTCTGGGTTATGTAATAGATTTTATGACCTTTGCATATATAATAATGCTTAATCTATACTATTGATCTCCTGGTGAAGCTAATTATTGCTTCACCTTTCCTTGAATTACTCTTTTTTGGATTTCATTATGATGATTAAATCTAGCTTTGTGACGAATTGACACATAAATTCCTCATGGGTTGTGTGCTTTATTGTTAAAATATAAAGTCATTCATGGACCTTTACCCAACTATACGAGCTTTTGTGATAGTTCTTTAACATGTGTCAACGAACATCCTTCGAGTCTCGCCTTAACATCCTGTACTATGACTTCTTTTTTGGTTTGAACATTAGTTTCATTTCATGTAATAACATCATCATGGATTCCTCTTTCATCTTCCGTAAATATATATTTATATATAATTTATTTATTTTTTTTTGGAAGTTATTTGCATGGCAGCCAAAATTCATATTTCTAGTTCCAAAAGCAAAAAAAAAAAAAAAAAAAAAAAAAAAGAGTCCTCCTACAAATAGATGCAAAAACCAAATAAAACGAAGCATTCATATGCATTTTGATCTTTGATACGCATCATGCTGAAATCTAACTGAATCATGCTGTGTGCTTCTGCTCAAATACCTTTGTTCTTATGTTTGTCTTACTAAGAAAAGGAGGATTTGAGTTGATTTTCCGTCTGATACTTTTCAGGTCAAGAAGATCCAGCGGTCATTTCAAACTCTACCTGAATATCGTAATTCATTTGTCTTTCCTTTATTGGAAGAGACGCGCGCCGAGCTTTGTTCTAGTATGGAGATAATATCAAGAGCCCCATTTGCTGAAGTCGTGTCTCTTTCAAGACCCAGATCAAGAACGTCACTCTTGTACGATGTAACGGTTGATGAATGGAAAAACCGATTTAATGAACGTGGGAAGGAGCCATACCGAGTACTACCTGGCGACATTGTTGCTTTTATGGAATGTAGGCCTGACTCCGTCCATGGCTTGCATCTAGTGGCAGAGACATGGGTTTTGGGATACGTTACTGAAATTTCGGAGAATGAGGATGATGATTGTACTTCATCAACGTTTTTTAGAGTTAAATCGTCAAAGGAAACAGAGATCATGAAAGATGACTCCCTTTTTGTGGTGTTTTTGATAAATGTCACCACAAATAAAAGGATTTGGAATGCCCTTCGTAAGTGTGGAAACGTGAATATCAGCAAGGAAGTCATGCAGAGTTATCCTGAGGTAGGATTATAATTTGCTAGCGAATAGATCACAATATTGTTTATTGTGTTTATGAAGGAGTTTGATTTTGGGTTTTGGTTGTACATGATTCAATGACTCTGCTCATTCTATGCCTTTGGTTTCTTGATTGAATTATATGATATTATTTTGCCAAACATATCTGCTTTGCAATTAGCAATTAGTAATTGCATGCT
Source organism: Simmondsia chinensis (assembly GCA_018398585.1). Lineage (NCBI taxonomy): Eukaryota > Viridiplantae > Streptophyta > Magnoliopsida > Caryophyllales > Simmondsiaceae > Simmondsia > Simmondsia chinensis. The sequence goes on along the minus strand of JAGTTD010000007.1, from coordinate 2,601,534 downwards.
TTGTAATTATATGACATCATTTTGGCTAACATATATGCTTTGCCATTATCAATTTCGAGCATGTTTGTCCAACTTATTTTTTTATATTTTAAGGGTGTTTGGCCTAGAAAGAAAAGTAATTTGAAATAGAAGTAGTAGCGATTCCTTTTTTGGTTTTTAAGCAGAAGCAGGAGTATAATGCTTCTCCCTTAAAGTGGGTGTAGAAGTCCTGCTTCTCCCTTAAAGTGGGTGTAGAACCAAAAATAAATGCTTTTCAGAAAAAATATTCACATTGACATCGCCTTTTACAAAGTATTTCTACAAAAAAAAAAAAAAGTACTTTTGGAAAACATTTTTTTTTTTCCATAACTTGACCAAACATGCCTTTGATCTTTTAAGTAGATGATTTGTAACTTCACATGCCCCATTCCCCACGTTGGTAACTCTCCTTTGGGGCTGGGGGGCATGTAATCTAATATCTTGTATCCCAAGGATGCATACCTCTGCGTATTTGTACGTAATTATACTTAATTCTGTATGTATACAATGGTGATCATGTTTATTTTCACAAGGATTTGCAAAAGCCCTTTTTGTTAAATAGATCCTTTACTTTCACATAGCACAAAGAGGTGAATGTCTTGCATAATACTGTAGAATATCAGACTAAAGTATGCGTATCAAGGCCTGCTGCATATATAGTCTTTTACTCAGGCTTATTTTCAACGTTGTTACTTGTACGCTTCGCATATACTATGTTCGTTTAACTGATAAGTTATGTTCATAACAGGATGAACGGACCGATCTTCATTTTTGTTCACCAAACAATGGCTTGTTTGAGAACCTTGATTCGAGTTTATTATCAGAGTTAAATCGATCCCAATATGAGGCAGTTTTATCCTCGTTACGTAGCGTGCACTGTGAGCACAAATCTCATGTCGAACTTTTATGGGGCCCACCTGGAACCGGCAAGACAAAAACCATAAGTACTTTGCTATATATGCTTCTAAAAAAGAATCGCAGAATCTTGACGTGTGCACCAACTAATGTATCTGTAAAAGAACTTGCAAGGAGGGTTTTGAGGTTAGTAAAAGGCTCTTTTTCAGAAGACTCTGGGTTTTTCTCTGTGGGAAACATACTTTTATTTGGTAGCAAGGAGAGTATGAAGGTGGAACCAGATATCGAGGATATATATCTTGATTATCGTATCAAAAGTCTATCAGAATGTTTTGCTCCTCTCACTGGTTGGAGGAATTGCTTTGTGACATTGAGGAACTTTCTTGAGAATTGTGTTTCAGACTATGATATTTTCGTGGAAAACGAATTGTCTAAGAAGGATGAGAACGATGATATTAAAGAAACTCCATTACAAATTGACTCGTTTCTAGACTTTGTTAGAACTCGGTTTGAAGCTGCAACTGAACCAGTCAGGAGATGTATGTCTGTTTTTTGCACTCACATGTCAATCAGTTTCATTCAAGAATATAATTATAAGAGCATGCTGTTGCTCTTTGATTTGCTTGAATCTTTCGAAAGTTCTTTGTTGCAAGATACTTTGGTCTCTGAGGAAATACGTGAGCTATTTTCCGCTGCAAATGCCATTGAAGAATCTGTTGTGAATACATTAGAAAGAACAAGGAGGAATTGCATATCTGTTCTAAAAGCTCTTCACCGGTCTCTTGATTGCCTTCACCTTCCCGTTGTCACGAGTAAAGAATCCTTGAGTGACCTTTGTTTTCAAATGGCGTCATTAGTGTTCTGTACTGCTTCGAGTTCTTATAAACTCTATAGAATGGGAATGGAACCGCTGAACGTGCTGGTTATAGACGAAGCTGTACAACTGAAGGAGTGTGAATATATGATTCCGCTACAACTTCCTGGCATGAAGCATGCTATTCTCTGTGGAGATAAGTTTCAGTTGCCGGCAATGGTGCATAGCAAGGTGCATTCAAGTACTTGATTATGTTCTATTTTGTTAGAGTATAAAACCATTTTTAGGTCTTAGCCCACTAATTTTAAGCTTTTAAAACAATTGGTTTCTTAATATGGTATTAGAGCCTTGTTTACCGAAAGGTCACGAGGTCAAATCTCAACAAACCCCACTTTTGATATTAACATAATTTGAGCACAAGGCATAGGGTTTCCTATGTGCACTATCCACGCTTGAAGTCCAATGGACACTTATGTGAGGGGGTATGTTCAAGTATAATATTATTTTTAGGCCTTTCTCTATCGACTTAAACTTTGGGGCAATTTTACCGAAGTTTTTATGCTCTGTATCTGGGTTGCAGATTTCACGAGGTGCTGACTTTGGTCGAAGCTTGTTTGAAAGGCTGAATTCTCTAGGCTGGCCAAAGCATCTCTTGAATGTACAATACAGGATGCATCCATCCATAAGCGCCTTCCCGAATTCGCAATTCTATTTCAACCGACTTTCAGATGCTTCTTGTGTTAAAAGCAAGAGCTATGAGAAACACTACCTACCTGGGCCAATGTTTGGTCCATATTCTTTTTTGAATGTTTCCGAGGGCAGAGAGGAACAAGACGATGATGGATGCAGCAGAAGGAATCTGGTTGAAGCAGCAGTCGTGCAGGGCATTGTTCAAAGACTCTATAAAGGTATAGTTTGGAGAATTTTCACTACTTTAAGGCTCTATTTGTTTTGAGGGAAGACCTTTCTATCTCAATTCTATTATTTCTTTTTCTAAATTCATAGCAAAAACTGCAAATGTGGAAACTTGTGCGATAATGAATTATATGTCGCAGATTCCTTCCAGTTTCTTACTTTATGTAGATACATCAATCTAGAATCTGTCAGTTTTCAACCACTTTTTCAGATAACCTTTTGAAATTGCAACCGGATTATTAGATTCTAGAAGTAGTTGGTTGCATGATAACTGTTTGAAACTTTTCCTTAAAGCAGATATAATGGCTTCTTCGGTCATGACATATGGTGAATACTTGCCTGCTCTAGAAATGTCAAGGAACCAACTGTTTTAAAAGCTTAAGCTAATGGGTGAAGGCCCCTGAATAGTTTTGTACTCTAACATTGCCCCTGTGTGAATGCCCATTGGGCTTGAGGCGAGTATAGTGCACAGGCTCGTCTTATACCTTGCACTTAAATTACGTCTATATTGAAAGTGCCTAGTTGGAATTCGAACCCAAGACTTGATTGGTGAAGGCCCTGAAATGGTTTTGTACTCTAACAAGAAAATAGCAGTAGCCTTAGTGTTTTGCATCGGAAAATAGCTCTACTGGCGTGGGTTGGGCATACGACAAATGTTTTTGGTTCGACATTCTCTTGCTAATCTTTGGTTTCAATTTCTCTTCTTGGAAACAGCATGGCATTGCTCAGACCATAAGATTAGTATTGGCATTATATCTCCATATGCCGCGCAAGTTGTGGCGATTCAGGAAATGATTGGGCAACGATATGAGAAGCTGGACAATTTTGCAGTGAAGGTCAAATCAGTTGATGGGTTTCAAGGTGGAGAGGAAGATGTTATTATATTATCTACTGTGCGCTCTAATACAATTGGATTAATTGGGTTTATCTCAGATGCTCAGAGGACGAATGTGTCTCTTACAAGGGCCAGGTATGGACTGGAAATAAGATTTATTTCTTGTTAGAACATAGAACCATTCCGTGGCCTTTACCTATCAGTTTAAGCTTTTGGGATAGTCGGTCATGAGTTTCAATCCTCATAGCCTCCTCTCTCAATATCAATATAATTTCAGTACAAGATATGCGGTGGGTTTGTGCAATATGCAAGCTTCAAGCCTAATGGGTAGTTGCGTGAAAGGGTATATCAAAATATAAAACCAATCTTGGGCCTTTGCCCATCGGGTTAAACATTTGGGATAGCTAGTTACCTGACATATCTTTAGAAGTTTTTATCAATTTCTATGAATCTTTGAGTAAGTGTACCCTTTTTGGCTCTATCCTGTCTGCCCCTGTAGGCACTGCCTCTGGATTCTCGGGAATGAAAGAACCCTTGCAACAAGTGATTCTGTTTGGAAGGCTATTATTTATAATGCAAAGGAGCGCAACTGTTTCTTCAATGCCTGTGAAGATAAGAGTATTGCTCAGACCATCATCGATGTTAAGAAAGAGTTAGACCAAATTGATGACTTGCTTAATAAGGATAGTGTACTTTTCAAACTTGCACGATGGAAGGTACAATTTTTTATGTATTTCATTTGTCCTTGTGGCATTTACTTGAACCGTTGTTGTTCATCATGGTCATTGGATTTAGAATCATTCTTGTACAAATTCTGATTTTTTATCTCTTTCTTAGGTTCTATTTAGTGACAATTTTGTCAAATCTTTCTTAAAACTTCGATCTACCCGGGTAAAGAAGTCCGTGATGACCCTTCTTGTGAAACTTTCAAATGGCTGGAGGCCTCGGAAGATCAGAGTTGATGCAAGCTATGAGAGCTCGATGCAAATAGTTAAGCAGTACAAGGTTGAAGGCCTATATGTTATTTGCACAAATGACATAATGAAGGAATCTTTGTACACCCAGGTTTTGAAGATATGGGATGTTTTGCCTTTGGAAGATATTCCAAAATTGGTTAACAGGCTTGAAAACTTATATAGGGCATTCACAGATGATTTTTTGAGTCACTGCAAGGAGAAATGTGTTGAAGGGTATGCTTCTTTTCTTTTGAATATTTGTGGGTCCTAAACATGTTTATTTGATCTTATTATTCAGACTATACAATGATTTATAGTATTTCACATCAATGTATTGTAAATATCGATCTAATTATTTATATGTATTCGTTTTCTTTTCATTTATTGGAACTCTTAGAACTCTTGAAGTTCCGAGAAGCTGGAGCACTTCATTTGGGATTACCCAGTATAGAAGCCTGAGCAATGCTGAGAACTCAAACTCCACCATTGCTGAAGGTGGTGGTGGAAGCCACGTTGAGAATGCAGCTGTCAATGAGTGTTTGTTGCTGATGAAATTTTACTCACTGTCTGCTGGTACAGTGAGTCATCTACTTTCTGACAGCGACGGTAGAGCATTGGACCTCCCATTTGAAGTAACTGACCATCAACTCGAAATAGTTCTGTACAACAGAAGCACATTTATATTAGGACGGTCAGGCACTGGAAAAACTGTTGTGTTGACAATGAAACTATTTCAAAAGGAGAAATTGTATCACGAGGCTTCAGGACAGTATGAAGTGAAGGGCAATGCCACCACAGGTGTCTCCAATTATGGCAAGGCTGGCCAGAGTAAAACAGTTTTACGACAGCTTTTCGTGACAGTTAGTCCGAGGCTTTGTTATGCTGTCAAGGAACATGTTTCTCACCTCATCTGGTAAGTGGATGGATTTTTTTTTTTTTTTCTTTGTATTATTGTACTTCCAAACTGATAATATCTCACACACACGTATGTGATGATTGAAGCCAAATGAGATTCAGTATAAACTTTAAAATGGGAGTTAAAGGTGTAAACAAACCAAATATTTGATAACTACTTCGAAATTGTTTATTTGTGTTGGTTTTGGGGATTGATAGCTTAAAAATCTGAGTTCGCGCAGGCTTGATATAACGAGTCGAGTTCAAAGAGGTGCTTGGCTTCTTGATGTTTGCAAACAGTTTGAATAGGGCTTGTTGAGAGCTCGATAAGAGCTCATTAATAGTCAGTATTTGCTTCAAAATTGTTCGATAGTACTTGTTCGGTAGTGAGCTCAATTTGTCACATAATGAGCTCGACTTGGCTCAATAACGAGCTAGAATGGCTCGATAGGCTAATGAGTCGAGTCAAGACAAGTATCTAACACATTATGATCTTACTGAACCGATTTCAAGAAAAGGTTCGAAAGATAGAGAAGAGATTTCTGCCATTTTATTGAGCTCCAATACGAACAAGGGATCACCCAGCTCGACTCGGGTCGTTTACACTTCTAATGGGAATAGAACCTCGATGTGCTAATGTGTACAGATTTCTGCCAGTTTGCTATTCACTGCAACCACAAGACATGTATGATCTTTAACTTGTCTGATCTACGGGGAATTCATTCAATCAAAGCATGTTGATGATTGTCAATTAAGTTTTCTGTTGGTGTTATGTGCATTTTATCTAGTGGTTATTAATGCTTTTTATCATTAGTAGTTACATGATAATGCTTGCAGTGATGTCTACAGCGATAAGTTTGGGTGATTTTCCAAAATAGCTCATTTTGATAGTTTTAGTCTCAAAATAGCACGCAAAAATTCGAAATTACTAAAGTAACATGTGAAAATTAAAAATCACCAAAATAGCATGTCCAGCTAGCATGCCATGTGGCAAGTTGCCACCTAAGCAAAGACATTTTGGTTATTTTATAATTTTTGAAATTAAAAAAAAAAGAAAAAATAGTTTTTTTTTCCTTTTAAAAATTACGGCTGCAAAAACATTTCACTAAAATGTGAAAAAAAATAAAATTAAGTGGTCTAAAATTTCTTGTATTGTGTTATATTGATACTATCATTTGATATATAAAAATTTTAAAATTTATTGTAAAAAAGGTGTATTTATTATTATTATCATCCATCTATCTATGTTTATATGTTATATAAAAAACTTTAGGGTTATCATTCTTATTATTATTATTATTATTATTATTATTATTATTATTATTATTATTATTATTATTATTACTACTACTACTACTACTATTACTATTACTATTACGATTACTATTACTATTACTATTACTATTATTATTATTATTATTATTATTATTATTATTATTATTATTATTATTATTTTTTTTTTTTTTTAAGAAACACTTAATTTTTTTTTACATTTTGTTGCAACCATTAGAAAAAAAGGCTAATTTTTCTTTCTTTTTTTTAATTTTAAAAAATGTAAAATGACCAAAATTCCCTTGCTTAGGTGGCAACTTGCCACATGGCATGTTGATTGGGGGTGTTATTTTGGTGATTTTCAATTTTCGCATGCTATTTTGGTAATTTCGAATTTTTGTGTGCTATTTTGGGAATAAAAATATCAAAATGTGCTATTTTGGAAAATTATCTAGTAAGATTCAACAGCAGCAAGACAAGCAAGATCATCTTGTTGATGTGATTTAGCTTCCATTGCTTGTTTCTTTTTTCCCCCGATGAATCCTTGTGTGCCGTGTTGTGCATTGCTCTACATAACGTTGCCCTGTTGGTCGTCTGCTTTGAGAGATACTCACACCTGATTCATCATTGCCTTTGGCATATGATTATGAATGTCCTAGAATTACTTTGCAATAGTTCTTTTCATGTTTTTTCTGTTGTCATGGTAAAAGAGAATCTTTATTGCTAACTGCAGACCTTTGTTCTTATACAGTTTTGCTCGCGGTAATAGTTCTGGCAATGCAATTGTGCCTACCAATGTCCGTGACGATGATTATGATGTAGAACTGTTCAATGATATTCCAGACTCTTTTCATGATATTCCTCCAACTTCATATCCTCTAGTGATCTCATTCGACAAGTTCTTACTGATGCTTGATGGATCGTTGGGTTCCTCATATTTCGATAGATTTTACAATGAGCTGAATCTTTTGCATGTTGGGTCCACACATTCAAAATCCTTAGCTCTCAGAAACTTAATGAAAAGAAAAGAAGTTGGCTATGATAAATTCAGTTTGTCTTACTGGCCGCACTTCAATTCACAACTCACTAGAAAACTTGATCCTTCCCGAGTTTTTACTGAGATAATTTCGAGCATAAAAGGAGGACTACAGGGTGGCCAAACGAATGACGGTAAACTCAGTCTTGAGGGTTATCTCGACTTGTCTGAAGTCAGAGTTTCAAATTTAAGTAGGCAGAAAAGGGGGATGATATACAAGATATTCCTCGATTATGAGAAGATGAAGATGGCAAGAGGAGAATACGATTTGGCTGATTTTGTTAACGATCTTCATTATCGCCTTCAGCACGAAAAATATGAAGGTGACGTGATGGATTTCGTTTATGTAGATGAGGTGCAGGATCTAACAATGAGACAAATTACTCTTTTCAAGTATATATGCAAAAATGTGGACGAGGGTTTCGTTTTTGCTGGTGATACTGCACAAACTATCGCAAGGGGCATCGACTTTCGGTTTCAGGATGTAAGATATCTGTTTTTTAAGGAGTTTTTCGCAGGCAGGAATAATGACGATAGACAAGGGAAAGGCCAAATGTCTCCAATTTGGCACTTAAGCCAGAACTTCCGTACCCATGATGGTGTACTGAAGTTATCAGAGAGCGTAATTCGTCTTATTTACCATTTCTTTCCTCACTCAGTTGATATCTTGAGCCCTGAGACTAGTCGTATATGTGGAGAAGCTCCAATTTTGCTTGAATCCGGAAATGATGAAAATGCTATGGTCAAGATCTTTGGAAACAATGCAAATGCAGGTGGAAATATCACTGGTTTCGGGGCTGAGCAGGTCATAATAGTTCGAGATGATTCTGCAAGGCAAGAAATAACCAGTTTTGTTGGGAAAAATGCACTTGTACTGACAATAATCGAGTGCAAGGGGTTGGAGTTCCAGGTATATGGAAGTTTTCTGTTACTGCAATTAAATAGATTCAAGTTTGACGTTTGAATTAGTATCCAGTTTCTCGTATGCAACACATTCATTTCGATTTATGCGGTAACAAAAAAATGCCAGTCTTGTTGGCATCATTAGTGTACATTTGTCCTTACTGCCTGGGGTTGCATTCCTATGAACCGTCATGCCCATTTTTCTCAAATGTGTTGGGATCTTATGGCCTCATTTGGAATTTGATCGTAGAAAATAATAAAAAATATGACTGAAATATGATTTAGATTCAGATATTTTTTGGATATTTAAATTAGTTTGGACTTTAAATGAGATTAGATTGGATGCCTAAATTATAAAAGGGCTTATGGATGATTGTTATGGAGCGGCATCATAGAGAAAAGATGTGGGAGGTTAGAGTGATTTTGTAAGTGGTGCCTAGGGTAACTCGGCTTGGGTAGGGTACGTTTGTGAGAGTTAGCGTGTGATTGTTTCGAGTATGAAAATCGTGTTTTGATTGATTATTTCCATCTTTTATGTCCAAAAGTTGCATACATTTGTAGCTTTTCTCGTTTGAGTTGAGAGATTGTGAGATGGTGTTTTGGTTATGATTGTGAGAAAGGGTCAAGTAAATTTAGTGTCTTGTCTTGTTTTGATTTTATGCTTCCATTGTGTTTGATGTGTGATTTTCCCCGCAAAATGTTATGTTTTCATAGTGACAATTTAGTGATGTTAGCAAAATCCTGATACTATTATATTTATACTGCTCTAGGATGTTCTTTTGTACAATTTCTTTGGATCATCACCTCTCGGAAATCGATGGAGATTGATATATAAATTCATGGAGGAGCAGAGTTTGCTTGACCCTGCATTACCGCAGTCTTTTCCTAGTTTCAACATGGCAAAACACAATATTTTGTGCTCTGAACTGAAGCAACTCTGTGTGGCTATAACTCGAACAAGGCAGAGGCTGTGGATCTGTGAGAACAGTGAGGATCTTTCAAATCCCATGTTTGATTATTGGAAGAAACGGGGCTTGGTGCAAGTTAGACAACTTGATGATTCATTTGTAAGAGCCATGCAAGTAGCAAGCACCACGGAGGAGTGGAAGCAGCGCGGCATCAAGGTTGGTTGGTTTGTTTCTTATGAAGACAAAGTACTTCATAAAACCAGTTCGATAATGTTTTCTAAGATATTGTGGTGTTGTGTCTTTAATTTATGTTTCACTTTAGAATCAGAGGTCTGTGGTTGTAGGGGCTAGTCCAATAGACCCATCTCATTTTGGGTTTGGTCTTGTGTCTATATATATACACGTTGTAGAGTTTTTTGCTCCCTTTTTTTGTATCCTTATTCATATCTCATAGTGATAGCTCTTTTCATCCGCCCGTGATTTTTCCCTCAATTTGAGGCTTCTCTATGTAAATCTGTGTTATTATTTTCGCTTTCTCCCTTTTCATTGTCTTTTAGATTTGTTATTTGACATCTAAACCAAACTCAGTTCTTGGGTATTTTGCTTAACAGATATATATATCCTTAGACTTTAATAGACTGGGGATCGGGTGATTTGATGTTTACCGTATGGGAACATGAGAGAGACCTGCTAAAAATCTCTCTCATGGGCAGGAGGGGAACAAAAACAGAACCTGGTCTCTCTTGACATTGACCTTAAAGTTCAAGAAAATTTTATCGAAGTTTGGTACAAAAAGATACTTCTATCGTAAATTACCAACTCGAGCATGAATATGTTTACTATATCATCCACGGCTATAAATTATAGGGTGGTTATTGCCAGAGCAAAATTTTTATGCTAGAGCAATTCTATATTGTGCCTTTTATTCTCTTTGGTTCCCTTTTGAGGTTGTGTTTCTTCTGCAGCTGCTTCGAGAGCGTAACTATGAGGTGGCAACAATGTGCTTTGAAAGAGCTGGAGACTCTTACAGGGGGAAACTGGCAAAGGCTGCCGGCCTCCAAGCAGCTGCAGAGCAAATACTTGATTCTCAGAATGAACGAGCTTGTGAATTGCTTAAGCAAGCCGCTGAAGCTTTTGAAAGCATTAACAAGGTTGATGAAGCAGCTTCATGTTATTTTTTGCTGAAAGATTATGAAAAAGCAGGTATTTCTCCCGTTAAAATGCATATTTTTAGAAAGAAAATGTTTAGTGTTCACTATGTTGCGTATTGTTTTTACTTCAAAATTAGTATTAAAGGAAAAAGAAAATAGAAAAAGGAAAAAGGAAAAGGAAAGAAAACATTGACAGAGAAATGAGATGAAAAAGGAAGATACGGTTTTTTTGGATTATTTATTTGGGTAAGATTTATTATCCAAAATAAGTTCTATTACATATTTTAGGTAATGTTAGTTTTCTTATATATGGGTTCAATTGGGAGAAAGAAGAGAAGAAAGGAGAGTGGAAAAATGTAGCGGATTTTGTGAAATTGAGCACCGCGGGTAGGTGGAGAGGATGAGAGATTTTGATTGTAAGTGTTTTGTGAGAGTTTTGTGTTTGATGTTTGAGTATGGTTCTCCCAAGCATGAAGGAAGTCATGCTCGGGTACTTTTATTGAGGGTTTGCAACTTCAACCGTTCAAAAGTTGCATTGCAAGTGAGTTTGTAATTTACCTTTTAAAAACTACATTGAGAATAGTTGCTGGCTCAGTGTGCAAGAGCGATATTGTCGGTTGACAGATTGAGAGATGTGGTTTTGTGGTATGATTATATATTGTAATCCGAAAGCTCATAGTTGATGAGGCTTCTTGTTTAGATCCCGTGGTTTTTTCTCGTAAATTTGTCTTGATTTTTGTTGTTTACAGATTGAGAGATGTGGTTTTGTGGTTATTATTATATATTGTAATCCAAAAGCTCATAGTTGATGAGGTTACCTGTTTGGATCCCGTGGTTTTTCCTCGTAAATTTGTCTTGATTTTTGTTGTAATCCGAAAGCTCATATTTGACAGATTGAGAGATGTGGTTTTGTGGTTATGATTATATATTGTAATCCGAAAGCTCATAGTTGATGAGGCTACCTGTTTGGATCCCGTGGTTTTTCCTTGTAAATTTGTCTTGATTTTTGTTGTTTACACTGTTGTTGGTTTAACGTGTGATTTGTTCCCAACACGATTGTAGTCTCTACCGAGCGTTTTCTAAATTGGTTTTCAAAACCAAAAAGGTGTTTATAGAGTCAAACTTGCAAAACTCCCTAAAGTGATGTGCCACCAATGGGAGGCCCAGCGAGGAGAAAAGAGGAGGTTCTTTTTCCAAGTTAGTCTTGCGTTATTTGGGACGTTTGTGGTAGTTTGGGTGAGTCAGCTGCGTGGATCAAAATACACTACTGTGCTCTTCATGGATCATATCCTTATTAAGGCCTCTCTTTTTTGTTGTTAATTTCAGTACTTAATGTCAAAGGTGGTATTCTTTCCCTATTCTGCTGTTCTCTAGTCAACTCATTATCACTGCAATCATGGTTTCAAGCATTTTTAGTTATGCCTTTCTTTCTGTTCCATATTCTGTGATTTTTCTCTGGACTGGGCACAATTTCATAGTTGGATATGATTTTGAGATTTTGAGTGTAACAATTTCATCGCAGGTAGAATTTATCTTGATAACTGTGGAGAAAAGGGACTTGTAAAAGCTGGAGAATGCTTCACTTTGGCTGGCTGTTTTGAGCTTGCGGCTGAGGTATACGCTAAGGCAAATCGTTACTCGGAATGTCTGTCTTCATGCACCCAAGGGAACTTGTTTGATATTGGTTTGCAGTACGTCCAGTACTGGAAACAGCAGGCAACTATATCACCGAGTTCGAGTCGTATCAGCAAGGATGTATACAAACTTGAACAAGACTTCCTCGAAAAATGCGCTTTATCTTTCTATGAGCAGGGTGAGAAGAGAAAAATGATGAGATTTGTTAGAAAGTTCAGATATGAGGACTACATGAGAAACTTTTTGACAGGTTTAGGATGCCTTTATGAGCTTCTAAGTTTGGAGGAAGAACTTGGAAACATTTCCAAAGCAGTTGAGATTGCAAGAGAGATGGGCGAGTTTTTACTTGAAGGGGATCTATTACTTAAGGCTGGACTATTCAAGGAATCATGTGCGATTTTTCGATCGTATTTGTTTGCTGTTTATCTCCGAGTATCAGGTGAACGGTGGCAATCAAAATCTTTTTCCAGGCAGCAGGAGCTCATAGTGAAACTCAAATCATCAGCTCATAACGTTTCTCAGCTTTACTATAAAAGGGTTTGCACTGATATATTGATTTTGTTGAATGGTCGGCCTTCATTACCTGAGTTGAAACAACAGCTATTACTTTCACAAAGTATAGGCTATCGTGGAGGTGAGATTATATGTATTCGAAGGATTCTGGATTTGCTTATGCAGATTGACATTTCTAAGTATGAGTACCAGAGCGACATGACTCAGAATTTGACCACTCATTCGTTGGATATGATTTCTCAGAACCGGGCTTCTGTTGAAACACTGATTTACTTTTGGCACATCTGGAAAGAAAATATTTGTAAAATACTGGAGTATTTAGGTACTGCTGAAGCACAAGAAATAAGTGAGAACTCAATCTACGGGGATTTCTGTGTGAACTTCCTTGGGGTACGGAAACAGTTGAAGGGCACTAATACGATTTATGTTCTTTTGTGTTCTGACGCCAAATGGGTTAGAGAAGTTGATCACATACTCTTCAGAAAATACGGGAAACTGGACTGCATTGACGCTCAACAGTTTGTAAGTGCTGCTCAGAGCTATTGGAGTTCCGAGTTACTTTCAGTTGGCATGAAACTGTTGGCAAATCTTGACATACGTCGGAAGTTTGTCACTGAAACGAACTGGCCTATGTCTTGTAAATGCCGGATTCTCATTCATGTTTATGAAATTTCCAAGTCCCTTTTATCCTTCAAACATTCAAAGCCCAGGAATCCTGAATCAAGATCACCGCGGGCATTCTTTGAATGCTCCATAGAAGAATTCTTTCGCTGTGTATTTTCTCGACTGGAGGAAATCAGTGACCAAAGACATGGTATTTCTAAGGAAAACGGAACTTTCTGATGAAATACTCAAACAATTCATAGTAAAGACGATCGGGTCTAAACACATGGCAACGTATGGACAGATTGGACTGGTTACCATGGTAATGTTTGGATCATCTCGGCGTATAAATCAATTTGGTGAGATTAATCTAAGCAGGAAGAGAATGGTCTTCTCTTGGAAGTCACTTCTGGAACATCTTCGTGGAATGAGATCAGAACCCAATATGGCTGAGCTGTCACTCGCTGACAAGCTTTTTCGAGCTTTGAGTGATGTTCATAGGGTCAATTGGAGGGACGTGAAGGATTACATATCCCCAGAATGTTTCCTCTACCTTGCTGACCGCCTTCTATTCTCATTATCGGAGTTCAAGGGATGCGTGCTTGCTGCAAGATCAGCAGTTGTTGAATGGTCCATCAGCTTTAATAGTCTCAACAGAACCGGGACCAAGTCATCAGCGTTTGTGGAGAAAACTTGCACCTTTTTGGCTGATGCGCTCTGTCAGCTACTTGAGAACCCTGGTGAAATGCTTCACTGGGTTCAAAAGGCACGTCTTGATGTGAAGTTAGACTATCCGTTGCTGCTGCTCAGACTCGTCGTTTTGATGTGCTTGGTTCAGCTGAACTGGGTTAATTGCCGGGAAGTAGTCCTTAACGTATTAAACCATTACGATATTAAAGAACAGTTACCTTTTGCATTCTGCAATGCCCTTCGGAGAAGAGAAGGGTGCAGCTTTGTCCAGGCTGTTGCTGAGGCGCTGAAGGTCATTGATGATCCTTTAGTGATACTAAACTCGGGAAAGGGATGCCCGAATTTTTCATGCCCAGATGCCATTTACCTTGATAAATGTGGTCAAAATCAGGACGAAATGTTGAGGGTCTTGTTTCCCGATAGAGTTGAATCAGAAGTAAGTTCTTTGAGCAGTGGCATGTTACCTGCCAGCATCGACAATAAGGAACAGCATCTGCAGATCAAAGATGGTAGTGTTTGGGATGTCTTGGATGCACTAAAATTTCTAGAGTGTGATGATGATACAAAAATTCTGAGCTCTCTGTCTAATGCCCCAAAAAATAAAGTGAGTTTTCAATTCTTTTGCTGCTCGTTATGTAGCGACTTTTATCTTATTCCATGCTTTTGCTGCTAGATACTCGTGGACACGACGGTGAACCTCGTAGCAGATGGAAAGGCCACATTCGTGAAGGAAAATGCAGGCGCAGATACGCAGGAAAATATTGATGAGGAAGCCGACTGCATGCTTCTTGAGTTAAGGATATTGTCTTTTGCTATGAATGCAAGGTTAGTGCCCACCTTATTTTTGTCCAATGCTTGAATTTGGAAGTAGGTTTATATGACTCGAGCCTGAGCTTGTTGGGCTTGAGGTTTGGCTCATTCAATTGGCATGGGTTCAGTTTAATGCCTACCAAGCTTAGAAACTTTATGCTTAGGCTTGGCTTGTCATGGGCTTGGGCTTGGGCTTGGGCTGGGGTTGGATTTGTTAAGTTTGGACCCAACTTGGGGAGCTTCAAGCTAAGCCTGTCTTATTTAGGCTCATTTAAACACATTATAGGCTTGTTTAAACACAAGATAGGCTCACTCTCGCTCATTGAGGCTTAGCCTGAATTTTACTAGGCTCGCATTCGCCTCATTGAGCTAAAGTAGCCCGTTCAGTTTGACTCAAGCTTTGTGATGTGCTGGCTTGCAAGGCTTTTTCGAGCTTGGAACATTTACACCCCTACTTGGAGGAAGTACAGATTGCTTGGTAGTTTGAATCCAAAAGTGCCATAAGCATGTGTATTATGATCTTTGTTTTGAACAAATATCAACTTCTTATGATTCTTTCATTTTGTTATTCATAATGCGATATGTATCTTGCCACAATATATCGAGTTATATCCCATGAATTACCATTTGTCACTTATCTATTGATTAGTGTCTCGAGTTTATGTATTGCTCTTTTTCCCATCTTACTGACATTTCTGCTAGAAGGACGAATCATGATACGACACAGTAGCATATATTGACGCATGTATACGTGGAAAAAAATTGCTTAAATTATTGTTATTATTTTATTCAGCAAAAAGCAGCCAAAAGAGAGGATTCCACTGATGAGACAATGTTCAAGGATGCTGCGATCAGGGAACAATCTCCTTGTGCAATTCTTGAGCCATTTTGTACCTCGAAATATCGAAATGCCAAATTCAGTGACAGCCCAGGAGGCAAATGCAACATTGGAAAACGAAGAAGAGAGCGCGATTGGCATCGTAGAAGAGCAAAAATAGGAGAAACCACCTGCACCAGTTACTTCAACTAACAATGGCAGTGAAGGCGAACAAGTCCAAGGGGTCCAAAAAGAGTAAAGGGGGTAGGAGAAAATGGATGTAGCTTTTATGTGGACTCTTCAATATTTTTGAAAATACCGCGTTTGACACTTAGTGACGGGGTATGATAGAGCACTTTTGAGACTCTAAATCACATAAAAGCATACGAAAGTTTTAGAAAAATAGTTGGATTCGAGCCTTGGATTTAGAGATGTACTACAATCTAGTACTTCAGAGTTTTTGTAACATGGGTTCTGGTAATGTATAGTATAATTTGGTAATAATTTTTTCACCTACAGCACTTTATTTCCTTTGAAAGATCCTTAAAGATCATATTTTTGTGTTTTTAGTTTGTTGAACGAATGTACAAAGACAGTGTTCAATAAAATATGTTTCAAGTCTCAAACTTTGATTGGTTGATGTAGTTTGTTATCCATCATTAATATTGTTGCGTTTTCAAGATATACATTACACGTCTTTCTATAAGGTTCCTATTTCATAATTTACTCATTTTTTGTAGTTTCCCATCCTTTTCGAGTCTTATACACGACGATTTCCTTGTTGAATAATGTTATGGGTACATTAGCTTTGTATTCAATCTGAATATCCAGTGGCAAGAAGATCATTGTGCTACAAAAGAACCAATATCTGATATTGGCTTTTTATCGTCTTTTCCCATGTATATTATATACTCAGAATATACATTTTGATGACATAAAGCATATTCTTTCCTAGTTCTATTACGTATATGATGACATGAATATTAGTTATATTATGTTTTGTATTTTGGTAATGTAATGATTCATTTTCTAGGAGAAGCTCCTCATGATGGCAAATTGGGGGTAGGTTAGGGAAAGGAAGAGGTAAACAGGTAAAATACAAGCAAATGTTACAAGAAAAGGACCCAAGTCGGTCCGGACTAGTTTACCAGACTGAATCAGCCATTTCGATCAAGGATCGGACCAGACCGACTATATACTCATTCGGTCTTTAGACTTAGTATATGCGCTTAATCGGTCTTTGATCTGGTCCGGTCTTGATTAGTATTAATTTGGCATTAAGTATTTTAGGTATATAATTTTAAATATATATCTAAAAATATTAAATATTAGAAAATTAAATATTATTTAATACTTATCCCTAAATTTTATATATATTGTGCACGTTACACCATTGTTATTATTTTAAAATTTTTAACTTTTTTATGAAAACACTTTTCTTCTTATATTGTATTTGCTACGTAAAAACCAAGTTCAAATCGGCCCAAGCCCGATTCGGACCAGTTTCTAACTGATCTTGGACCGAACTGATCCGGCTATGGTCCGGTCCTCGGTCTCATGATTTGATGCTTCGGTCCGGTCTGGTTCAGTCCGGGGTCTTGGTCCAATGTGTATCGCTAAGTACAACTCAGAAACTTATGAGGGGATCCATAGTCAAAGTCAGATAACAAAGAGATCAAACCCTGCAATACCTGGCTTTGCAAAATGACTCAATACAGAATTAGCTTCTCTACCTGCATGAAGTAACATTACTAAATTCAAAATTAATGATTGACTCTTAAAAACAAGGATTCCATTTCCACTAATATGAGGCTGGAGATTGCATCAGGAGACAATATTAGCAGAATCTGATTAAATCATTAGTAATATAATAAGAGGCCATCCTCTTACAACAAAAGGATCCATCAATCAAATTTGTTATTCGATTGCTCAAAAAATCCCTCGACGTAAGAATATCAAAGACAAAGGGACCGTATGATAGATCGCACTGACACTTAATCGATCGGATCTACAAATATGCCAGTTCAGAAACAGGCTACGTACATTAAAGCTATTGATATACAACCGTGCCAAACTCGGTCTTCAATTTTACCACATTAAAGATAAAATTGAGAGATTTTAGCTAAAAGCTTAAAGGGTTAACTTAAAATATTGGGTGATGCCCAAAAAACTAGCTACTATTTGCTGTATCTAAGTTCAAAAATACACACCATGGCTTATGTATCAGTAATCGTCCATGGATAGATAAGAGTAGCTGCCATCAACATGTTCTTCCAAGAAGCTTAAGTCATCGCCACCAGGGAAGTCCAATAGCAGCTGCAACGCTGACTCTGACGAATCTTCCATCTCATTCGAGCTCGATGAAACCGAACCTGCATTTACATCAACACAAAGGAAGTGAAAATCAAAAGAAAGCAAAACAATGAAATTAACGTGGAAACCCTCTCTCAGCTAGAGGGAAAAAAAAATGAACCTAATCGAGTATCACTCTCTCATGAATTTTCGAATTAGTCTCTAACTGTACCCTTAGTTGTATCATCCTTCATATCATTTACTGGATTACTATAACTTCTCTCTAGTTTTTCTCCCTGCACTTCCACTCTTTATATCTTAAAAAATGAACGTGGGATTCAATAAATCCCCATTTATTTACATTTTTTTTCTTTTTCTTTCCATTTTTCTTTTTCTTGTTTTGAACTCATCAAAAGATCAAGACTGTAAAAATATGAGTTGGATCCAGCAATTATTACCTGCTGCGTTAAAAGGATGGCACACATCGGCTGTTGTACCAGAGACCGAGGCGCATTTTGTCGATGAAGAAGCCTGAGAAACCAGGCTCTCACAAATACAACTCTCTCTGTTTTTGAGCTTACGAAATGAATCTCCGACTTCGGAGTTCCAGAGGCGAAGGAAGAAGTCACAGTCAGGGTTTCCTGGAGATAGTGGGTTGTAAAGTTGAGATTCTCTTGAAAGCCGCGCCTCAGCTTCCAACCTGGCGCTCTCCCATTGGGCCATGTGGCGTGTTGAAGGAGACGCGGGTTTTGAGATAGGCCCGAGATGGGTGTAGAGGGGCTCGTGGGTTTGTGGGTCAAGGCCCATGGAGACAAGGCGCTTCTTCAAATGCGTGTTCCATAAGTTCTTGATCTCATTATCTGTTCTTCCGGGTAGTTGAGAAGCAATGGCCGCCCACCTGGAGAATGAAATTTCAATGTTAAAAGAAAATAGAATCTAGATGGAGAACGTTAATCAATACAAATTGGACCACAGCACAAACTCAATGTGAATGTGTTAAAAGGACCTGTTAAACCAAGCTTCTTTTCTTAAAAAACATGCTCCGTCGAGAGAATTTCTTTTAAATTTGAAGGGTGATAGGCTTGTATAGAAAAGTGTTCTAAATAGAAGTAGAAGTTGTTTTTTTGGTTTAAAGAAATACATAAAAAGCGCTCCTCCTTTAAAGCTAAATCAGAAGCAAAAATCAAAATTTTTTTGACAAAAATACCTCTATTCACAACACTTTTTACAAAAGTGCTTTTGCAAAATGTGCTTCAGAAAACATCAGTTTTTTCACAGCTTCGTCAAACAACCAAATACCTCATCATGTATAACGGAGATAATTTTTTGTCCCTATAACCATTTTCTCTTAATAGATACGAGAGTCAAAATTGAGGTTTGACAAGTTCAATGAATATACAATTCATCGTATGACCTATGTTAACCGACTTGGGTCAGAGAGCCGGATACAGGTCGTGTCCAGAGATCAAACTTCGCTGTTCTATTTTTTTCCATGTTTTTGTCTTATTTAATGTTATTTAAAAGGATCTGTAATCAAAAGTCAAACTCGATTTCCAAACAGTAAAGTAGAATGAGAACATGCAACTACCCCTTGAGCACCTAATTATCGGTGCATCGCCAGAATGTCACGTGTTATACAAGGCATCGCAGAAAGCATACATTTCTTATCCTTGAAGCAGTGCTAATGCAAGATTATTCATTATTAATTTCTTGTGACCTAATCATGACAAGTTCTTCATAAAAGTGATTTACAAGGACATCATGTTCTCTCTTAACCAATCGTAGTTGCTTCAACTCTTTATATACCATGCGTATGACACTTGGACACCTCAAATTACATAGCCAAATCTAACCTCCAAGCACATTCATGTATCTGAATGCTATAACTATTTTGGCTAACATACTTAGAAATATGCACATCACAGAAATATACCTGTTGCCTAGAATGGCATGCAGTTGGATGACGAGTTTTTCCTCTTCAGAGGTGAATGGACCTCGTTTGATGTCTGGCCTAAGATAGTTTGTCCATCGAAGACGACAACTCTTTCCACAGCGAAGCAGACCTGCAAAAAGCAGGGAAAAACAATTATAAACACTTAACCAGGAAAGGATGCCCTGAATCACAGAGGCAATGCCATTCAAATAAGAACCTTGAATCCAAGTTCCAAAATATCTAAAGGACCATATTCTAGTAGTTCAAGGCCTGTTTGGTGTACTAACTTCTAGAAACGATTTTTCCAATGATGTGACATATTACTAAAGAAACTTACGAAACTGAACTATAGTTTTCTGTTTTTAATTTTTGGTTTCTGAAAACTAATGACTATGATTTGGAAATAGTTTTTCTGATTTTAGTTTCTTATCTTTAATTTCTTTTCTAGTTTGAATAAAAACTAGAAACAAAAATCAAAAACCATAAAAATATCTTTATTTTTTCTCAAAAGTAAAAAAACTACAAATAGACACAATATCAAGCATGCCCTTAGATTCGACATGTATAATAAAAGCAAAGAAAAATATGTTCTCAAAATCTACAAAATTGCCAAATTGGGTATTTCAAAATGAACTATCAACATGATGGTCTAGAACAATTATATTAGAAGATGTCAAAAAGCTTAAAACAATCAAGTGTATAGTTGTCCCAAAACTGCTCATTCAGTATTTTCACAGGCAAATGGCGTGAAAAAACATATAGACATATTAGCTCATAAAGTCATTCAAAGACATTCATCTAATAATCTAAATAATTTAGATCCTACTTTTTGACATAGTATCAAAGCTTTAAACCTCCATTGAGAACACAATAGCACACCCTCTTTATATTAATATAATTCAAACACAAGTCATTACACAACCTCACGCATTATCCACATTTTACAGCAAAGGACATCTTATCTTATATAGTACAAAAACTATTTCTGGGTCCTCGCCTAAGGTTTTGAAATTTTTAGTTCTAAAGTGTCAAAACATACTATTCCAAAAGTTTAAACTAATGAAATATGGTTTTATACTATCTATGGCACTGCACAGGACACAACAACAATCTAGTGCATCAAAGAGACTCCCGGGAAGGCCGGGTCCGAGGAGCATAAGATATAAGTAACTTTACCCCTATGGGGTATGAAGCATCCCCAACTCTAAATGAAAAGAGGGACAATATAGTCAAATAAAGCAATACCAAACATACAACTAACAATAAAACAACAAAAATAACAACAGACATGCAGTTAACTAGCATCAGTGTGCTTTTTTCTCCCAACCACTATGTCAACCACACGTATTTTTAACCGCCACCCAACTCTATATAAGGTCATCTTGTCGGTTGCGCACGACACAACAAAGCTACACAAAATCACAGTAGAGAGAGAGAGAGAGTGAGAAGGGAATCACCTGAGAATTTAGAGAGAGTACGCCAGCTGCCATGGCCATGCTTCTTGATGTAATTCACTAAAATCTCATCCTCTTCCGGCGTCCATGGCCCTCTCTTCATCCCTTTCTTGTCACAACACGGCTTCCTCCCCATTTCCCGTACACAAAAATCATAACTTTACTTCACAATTGAATCAAATCAAACTCAATTCTTCATAAATTCAACCCAATTGCGAGCATTAATTGAAGTAGCCTGCAAAGAAGCAAACATCAAGACACAAAATCAATGTTAGCAAACCCTAATAAATTCCGAGATTTCATCTAGATAGAAAGATATTGAAAGCACCTGTAGAATTGAAATTGAATGCGAATTGCGAATACAACAGAGAGAAATTAAATGCAAATATATATGATGGCAAATGCTATGTAGGGAAATCGAAGCAATAATGATCTGATACGACGACTTTCAGGACAGTACGATCATCAGCGAAGAGGAGTGAGCTAGGGTTTGCAATAAATGCGTAAAAATCGAAGAGGAAAGACATTTTTGAATTGAATTTACTGCAACAACGAATTGAATGCGCCATCGCCATACTCAATGGTGAAGCCACAGAGCTAGAGAGAGAGAGAGAGAGAGAGACTGTGTGTGTTGGTACTGGTGTGGTCAATGTGTGCGTCTCAGCAATAATGAGCTTTTCCTGTCGATACACCAAAAAATTTTATATTTTATCTATTATACTAATTTAATTTTTATATTTTTAATTATTTAAAATGTATTAATTTAGTTATTTGATCAATTTAAATTAAGTTAATAACATAATTTTAAACAAAAAAACTATATTATATGCAAGTAACTTATTATAAATTCATCTGTTTACTCAATTTAAGCCAACTCACAACCGAACCACTAAAAATTTAACATAAAAACTTCTCTAAGGACCAAATTGACACATTTTGAATTGTACAAGGACTAAATTAACATAATTAAAAGTATCAGAACTAAATTAACACAATGGACAAAGTACAGTAATCTTTAACTTAAACAATCCTTTATTTTATGTATTATCTTATTTTTTAAATAAATGTATTATAATCGGTGGATTATGAGTCGTTAAATTTTTTATTTTAACTCAATTATACCTATTTTTCTTCTGACCCATATTAAACCTATTTCACCCATTAAACTCAACCTGGTTCAACTCCTTATACAGATAGATCAAACTCGACTTGACCTATTAAATCTAAATTATGTCATTTTTTGCTTTTTTGTGGGAAACTTTTATGGCATTTATGACATTTTTTGTACTCCTTTTTTAATAAAAATTTAAAGACACCCTTTAAAATTTTAAGAAACAGGTTTTTGATAGTTCTAGGGTGGTAAAACTAACTTTTTTTAGCATATTATCATAATTTTAAAAAAAAATTAGTAAAATATCATATCTTTGAAAATATTTAGCAAATTATCACATTTTAGTACGGGAAGGTGTGCACCCACTGTTGCACAAAGTCCCGTGCGTTGTGCAACGTCAGCACTGTTGCACGCCGTCCTGTACGACGTGCAACAAAGAACTTTTTTTTTTTAGTTTTACATCTTTAAAATTTTAAAAAAAATTAATAAATTTTTTTTTATTTAAATTATTTTTATTTTTAATTTTATAATTTGAATCACTAAATACATATTTTTATTTTTAATTACAGGTGTGGGAAGTCCTCACCCTCAGATTGGGGGCACTGGGAAACAGCCTCTCTTCAGGTTAACACCCTGAAGGGGGGAGACTGCGTACATCCGTCCCCTCCAGACCTTGCGTAAACAATTATTTCATATAATTCAAATTATATATGAATTTTTAAAATATATTTTATAAACTATATGAGGGACACATTTAAATGAAGAGATGCTGATGTTTTCAATAAAAAATCACGAATTTACGCATTTGTACATTATTATTTAAACTATTTTATTAGATTAATATAACTCAAAAACTAAAAAATTATTTCATATAGTTTATAACATATATTTTAAAAATTCATATATAATTTGAACTATATGAAATGATTGTTTACACAGGGTCTGGGGGGACGGATGTACGCAGCCTCCCCCCTTCAGGGTGTTAACCTGAAAAAAGGGTGTTTTCCAGTGTCTCCAACCTGAAGGTGAGGACTTCCCAGACCCGTAATTAAAAATAAAAATATATATATTTAGTGATTCAAATTATAAAATTAAAAATTAAAATAATTTAAAT
Organism: Simmondsia chinensis; assembly: GCA_018398585.1. Lineage (NCBI taxonomy): Eukaryota > Viridiplantae > Streptophyta > Magnoliopsida > Caryophyllales > Simmondsiaceae > Simmondsia > Simmondsia chinensis. The sequence goes on along the minus strand of JAGTTD010000007.1, from coordinate 2,578,005 downwards.
GAAAATAAAATTTTATTAATGTTTTTTTTAATTTTAAAGATGTAAAACTAAATAAAAAAAATTGTTCATTGTTGCACGCCGTACGGGACGGAGTGCAACAGTGCCGACGTTGCACGCCTTCCCGTACGTCATGCACCCAGTGTGCTAAAGTAAAATGTGATAGTTTGCTAAATATTTTCAAAGATATGATATTTTGCTAAAAAAAATTTTAAATTGTGATAATATGCTAAATTAGTCGGTAAAACTTCTTTATAATATATAGAGAAGATTTATACCGGAAGTTGTTGTTACCGAGGCAAAACTTGTTATTGTCATGCCAATTATATAACTTGCAAACAATGAGAGTTGCAAAATTACTCAGAAAACTACGATCTTACTCTATCAATAATGAGTTTGCCCTGGAAACGACATTACATTAATTATAAGTGATGGTCATAAGTTTGTTCAAAGTAATCTCTTTTTTTATTTAAATTGGTTCAGCGTTTTTATAACTTTTTCAAATTGGTTGAAAATAATAATGGGTCGGTTTGATTTAGATATGCCTTCATCCAAATCCAATCCAGGACAAATCCGACTCAATCCAAATTGGAAGAAGCCATAAATATTCAATCTAAAACCAAGTTTATTGGGTGAATAGATATCCGACCCAAATTCGTAACCCACTGGATTTATGGAACAAATTGTAATATTGACATTTATAACAAATAATAATGCAATAATAGTATCATAAAAGCCAATATTTGGACCAATCGTTATATTTTCCTTTTTTCATTTAATTATAATAATAACACTGCAGTATTGGACAATCGGTCAAAACCCTCTTAACAATAATCTTTAAACATGAATTTGTTTCGTTATAGTTTTTACAAATTATACTACGATGCCAGAACAAGCTCAAAAACGTTGACAGTCTAATAGAATGTCAAAATTTAGTTTGGCATGTCAAAAACACAATTCAGTAATTGTAAAATTTTATACTACACTAAACACAATTTTGCTTTAGGTTTGGGTTGTATTTGACATCATCCAAATTCGACCCAACCTGTAATCCATTTATCAACATTCATATCCATTTAAAACACAATTGTTGCATCTAAATTCATGATAAAATAGATCGGATTGGATGGATATCTTATGGATTCCGATCCTTTATTTTTGTAAGATTGTTCAAATTAGTACCTTATCTTTTCTTTTTTTTCAAAATGGTCATAATATTTAGCTTATGAAACAATTGGTTCCAAAAAGTGACCAAAATTAGATAAAAATTTAAAAAATAATGAACTAATTTTGTCATTAAATAAAATAAAATATTAGATAGTGTTTTGCACAAAAAAATAAGAGACTAATTTAAACAAAATTACAAAAATAAAAAGTCAATTTGAATAAAAGAAAATATAAAAACCAATTTGAATAAAAAAAAAAAGAGAAATCAATTATATAAATAACTCGAGTGGTGAAAGAAGAGCACATTAATCCCAATTAATAAGATTAAAGGCGACATCCAGAGTTGCGTCAACTATCAGGGTATCAAACTAATGTGACACTTTCTGAAGCTGTGGGAATAGGTCATAGGGAGAAGGTTACGCCAACAAACACAGGTGTCTGAGGACCAATTTGGGTTTATGCCTGGTAGATTACAATTGAAGCCATCCATCTCTTAAGGCGAATGATAGATATAGTCGACATTATTCCTTTCATATCATAGGTAAGGCAAAGCGCATTCTTTTAAGAGACTTGCGAGGGCAGACCCGCTCAACGATGATTACAATATCAGGTAATCCTATCATATATTTAATCCTACCCAAATATATTAGCCTGTATTCTCTCATCGAGAGTCACTTTGGAAGTATTACAAGGACCTCCACATAGTCTTCATTGATCTAGAGAAAACATATGATAGGGTGCCAAGAGAGATCATGTGGAGGATTCTGTAGAAGAAAGACATCCTCGTGCCCTATATCCAAGCCATTAGAGAAATGTCTAAGGACACACAAATTAATGTCCGTACAACGCATGGGGAGACAGACGCTTTCCCATTAAAGTTGGGATACACTAAGGATCTACCTTGAGTTCCTTTCTATTCATCCTAGTTATAGACAAGCTCACTAGGCACATCCAATGGGGTCTACCTTGGTGCATGCTTTTCGCATATTACATAGTTATGGTGGGGGAGTCTCGGGAAGAAGTAAATGAGAAACTAGAACTTTGGAGAAGCGCATTGGAATCGAAAAGCTTACGACTCAGTAAATCTAAGACCGATTATATGGAGCTCAAGTTCTGTACCTCTACCAGGTCTAGCATAGAAGACAAGATTGGATCGGGGTCCATACAGAAAAAGTAGTGTTTTAGATATTTGGGTTCTATGGTACAACAGAATAGCGAAGTTGACAAGGATGTCAATAACTACATTAAAGTAGGTACTGATAAAAAGTTTCCATTAAAGTTAAAGGGAAAATATTATAAGAGGGTAGTGAGATCGGTTATGTCATATGGTGCGGAGTGTTTGCCAATGAAACGACATCATACACAGAAGTTGAAAGTGGCAGAGATGAGAATGTTATGGTGGATGTGTGGACACATAAAGAAGAATATGATCAAAAATGACGTCTAATAAGTAAATTGGGCATGGCCCCAATCGACGAAAATTTGAGGGAGCAACGTTTGCTGTGTTTTGGGCATTGTTAGGAGAAGACCAACCACTGCCCCTATCCGGAGATGCGAACAACTCCATACTACACTCGGGAGGAGAGGGAGAGGCAAACCAAAGAAGAGATGGATGGAGACAATCCAACACGACCTCACCCACCTAAACTTATATGAGGAGATGACTTTAAATAGAGTTCAGTGGAGGGCTAATATAGGGGTAGCTTATGTAGCGGTTTAGAAAGGAGGATCATAATTTAGCTAACACTAATGCCTCTAGACTTATATGTTTGCCTGTTAGATATACTTGATACGGTTATGAGTATTTTATTGCATGTTGCCTATTGCCTATTACTTTCTATATGCTTGTTATGTGCCATTATTTTTATGGTCTTATGTTATGCTCTTACTATAAGACAGTTGTAAGGCCAGCCATGACGTATGGGGAGGAATGTAGGGCGATGAAACAACAACACACACAGAAGATGAAGGTGGCGGAGATGCGAATGCTGAGGTGGATGTGCAGACACACAAGGAAGGATAGGATCAGAAACGACGTCATAAGAGGCAAATTGGGCGTAGCCTCCATTGAAGATAAATTGAGAGAGCAACATTTGAGGTGGTTCGGACATGTCAGAAGGAGACCGAACAACGCTCCAGTAAGGAGATGCGAACAGCCTCTTACTACATTAGGCAGAAGCGGTAGAGGCAGGCCAAAGAAGAGATGGATGGAGACGATCCGACAAGACCTCACCTACCTAAACCCTCGCGAGGAGATGGCCATAGATAGGGCCCAATGGAAGGCTAGCATAGGGGGTAATAGAGGCTCCAGTTCGAGTAGGGCAGACGAGCTCACTAGGGCTAGGCCTCGTCACCCTCTTGGTGCACGTAGGTGGTGTACTTGCTTCCTGAGCTACCACTTGCCTATGTTTCATAATCCTATTTTCGTCTTTATCTTTAGCTTTATCCTTATCTCTATCTTATCTTTGATCTCTGCTGATGTTGGTCACTTTCTGTTGTTGTTTTGCTCGCGTGTGTTTGCCCTGCTCATTTGTTACTCTCTTGTTGCCAAGTCACATGCTCATTGCGGCGAACTTGCTTTTCAGGTTGGGGGTCCTCGGAAACAGCCTCTCTTCAGGGTAGCCTCTTGAAGGGGGAAGGTTGCGTACATCTACCCTCCCAGATCTTGCTTAGGCGGGAGCCCTTGGAGGCACTGGGGTTGTTGTTGTTGTTGTTGTTATGTTATGCTCTTACACCTAGATACTTTTATGGTTTTATGATTTTATGCTTCTCAAGTAGGGGGTCACCTGACACATTCTCCCTTCAGGGTAGCAACTCGAAGGGGTAAGCCTACTTACATCCCACCCTTAAATTTTGCATGTGCAGTAGCCCTTAAAGTACTAAGTTTTGTTGTTGCTGTTGTTGGTGTTATTATAAAGATAAAATTGTTACTGTCATAACACAATTATAATTTTTAAGACATTTTTATAACTTTTATTATTTATAAGGTATATTATTTTATTTATATTAATTTTTATCCAGATAATAATAATATCTATTAACTGAAGCAATAAATGAAGGAGAAGAAGAGGAAAGAGAGGGAAAATCCTTTTAAAGGGGGGGAAAGGACTTCGGTCCTTTGCATTGCAGTGTGAGACCTCATTTAATGTTCTTGGCATTCATTGTACTGCTCAAATAGTTTTAATGTAAAAAAGGGAAATTATGTATTTATTATCTTCATATTACATTTTATTATAGGAAAAGAGTAATTTTATTGTCGTATAATAAAATTATTATTATCGGAATAATATTATAGTTTTGCTTTCTTTTACTGTTACTTACTTTTTACATGCTTGCTATGTATTGTTTTTATGCTTTTACACTCTTATATTCTTAAGTTTATATGCTTTTATACTTTTATGCTTATCAAGTTGGGGGTCTCCGGACATAGTCTCCATTTAGGATAACACTCTGAAAGGGTAAGACTGCTTACATCCCACCCCCAGACCCTGTACATGCTAGAGCCCTTTGAGGCACTAGGTTTGTTGTTATTGTTTAGAGCAATATTATAGTTCCTATTATAATTTTGTGGTTTTCATTATTTCTAAGTCATTTATTGATTTGACAATAGCAAATTTTACATTGGCAATAATAACTCTTATTATTTTGGTATTTTAGCATTTTAATATTGAAAAATTATAACTTCAATAGTTTAATTTTAGATTATTCATTATCTAAATATTTTTAATATTTTAATATATTTAATGAAATATTGAAATTTTAATATTTTATCATGTAACATTCCAACGAAATTCAATATATTTTATTAAAAAATAATAAATTGGAACATTATGTCAGTAATATACTAGTATCTTCTTAAAATTTGATCTTTTTGGCAAAAATTATTGAGATGGAACACGATTGTTGCTATACATAAACATAAGTAGCTTATAGCAAAATTTGCTGAATTTTTTCATAATCTACTTAATTTTTATATAAAATGTTGATATAACTTATATATTATCGTAACTACTTTCTACATCAACATTTTTTATACAAAAGTTCGTGAGACTCTTGCAAATATTTATCAAATTTTGACATATAATACCTAAGTTATAAAATATTCAAATATCAAAATACTACTTTATGTCGGTTACATTAAATTTTTATCAGAATCTAGATGAATTTCATAAGAAAATGTTGATGTAGTAAGTAAATATGATAGCATATGTGAGTTAAATTAGTGATTCCAGTAGAAATTTAGCGGATTACAAAAAAATTCTTTATATATATATCATAAATCAACATTAACATTTTTCCAATGAAAAAGTACATCAATTGAGAATATAAAAAATACGTCCTTTGTCCTGGCAAAAATCCATTGAATTGGGTATAGAACATTTGATTAATTAAATTTTTACAATTTCAGGATATTTAAATAATAAAATTTTTTAAACTTCAATTTACCTCAATATGATTATGAAACTTTAATAATATATATTCAAGTCATGGTCCCCAGGTGAAAAATTCTCAAAATCAAAATAGCATCATAATATTTAGGAAAAATTAAAAATTTAGGTTGGGATCATCGAAAACAGCCCCTTTTCAGGGTCGCCCCCTAAAGGGAGATGGCTGCGTACATCTATCCCCTAGACCCTGCTTATGCGGGAGCCCTCGGAGGCACTGGATTTGTTATTGTTGTTGTTGTTGCATTTTATAATTATAGGGTGAATAATTAAGAAAATAAAGAAGTTTTATTCTACTTTAGTATGTATCTTTAAACACATGTTAAAAACACCCATTTAAAAAGATTAAAAAAAAAAGAACTTAATTTTATTAATAGTTATGTCATTTTCCACTCCGTTTTTTTAGTTATCGTATCATCATTTCAGTCTTTTTTGTCCTTCTATTTTGAAACGTGTCGCCTTTTTATATTTTTTTATAAAATATGATAATTTAGTTGTGTATATAATAAATATTATACGCTACTTGATTCTTTTTCTCAAAGTTGGGTCCATTTAAAATGTTTCAGTCATCGAAGCAATAAGTAAGAGACTAATTTTATTATCAAATAAAATATTAGGAACTATTAAAAAAAAAAAAAAAATTCAATTTGAACAAAATCATAAACATTAAGAGCTACTTTAAACAACAAAAGGTGAGGAACTAATTTCAATAAATTTAAAATCTTATGAGATAAACAGTGTAAATAACTCTATCTTAATGCAAAAAAAATCTCCATGCAAAGGAAAATTCAATAATAAATTAAAAATATGCATGATGGAAAAAAAAAAATTGTACATCAATGACCAAAAAAAAAAAAAAAAAAAAAGGTTGGCTGGGATTTAAAAATGGAACTTCAAGTATATAACATAAAAATACATTAATGATAAAGAAATAACTTTACACATATATTTGAGAGCCTGTTGCTTAAAATAGTCCAAAATAAAAAAAATACTACAAAAAATAGCTTATTTTAAAAAATATTTACCTAAATAACCTCCACGCCAATAAATTTTAAAAATTCACCCAAATTCAAATTTTTATTATCATGTTATATTTAATTTTATAATATACATTTTTTTAAAAAATAAAATTTAATTTACTGACGTGAAGACTATTTGGATAAATATTTTTTGAAAAGGACCACTTTTGATAATATTTTTTTTAATTTGGACCATTTTGAGCAACGACTCCATATTTGACCCAAAAACAACCTTCACCAAGATTATATTAACACAAACAGGAAGCCAGTATAGCTAAGTTGTGCAAAAACTGTTATTTTTTAGAAGTAAATTTTACATAAGCAATTTTGTAAAAGTGCTTTCGATAGGAGTTTTTCATTTGAAAAGTTTAGTTTTTGCTTCTACTTTTGCTTTAACGGAGAAACACTATGTTTCCACTTCTACTAAAAAAAAAAATTAAAAAATCTACTACTTTTTTCTTTCATTTCTAGGCAAAACACTATTTTCCTAAAACAAAAAGCATTTTTCCCCGAAGAGAAGCCTGGCCTGAAACTATCAAGCAAGCCCAGTAGAGCTCTCAGCAAAAAAATGAAGGAAATAATTGTCAAAGTACAAAATTATTTACGAGCCTTTCTTAGTGAACCTTTTATTATTCGGAGTAGTTGGTCCTTAACATGGTGTCACTGCCTTGTTGATTGTGAGGTCACAAGTTTAAACCCCAACGATCTCCGATCATAATACTAAATAATTCATGCACAAGTTTTGAGACTGACTTATGCACTATCCACACCTTATACTCAATGAGTGAGGAAGTATGAGAACAAAGAAAATCAAGCATAAACCTTCACTTATTAGCTCAAACTTTTAGGACAATTGGTTACTTAACAATGACTTAAGCAACGTTTTTGTAGGTAAGTCGGGTTGAGGGATTCAAACCTAAGATTCCGAGGTCTCAACTTTGACAGTATTTTTACCGTGCCTCATTGGCGAGAAAATGCAACACGCATATCCGCACATAAACGCATTCATACCAGAATTATGGCAGGCCTCAACTGCCATAAGACTCTATAGAATCTAAAATCAAGGAAATTCGAGTCATCAAGGCATAAAGTTAAAAGGATCTGTTCGATTTTGTTTTATGTTTTCTGACTTTAGCTCATCAAGAACCAAACTGTTTGCAGTTTTAGTTTTTAACAACTAGCTTTTAGCTTTCAATAAACAGTGTTAGCGGTAGCAACAGGTGAGCAACAATGGGTTGATGAGGAAGCAAAACGACTAGTAGCTGGACAAAAATTGGAAATGACTTAAAGAACTTTTTTCACTGATTCTTAAAGCAGTGTTCATATTTAATTTCCAAAGAACCGTAGAATTAAAAACTACAAATGGCAACAACCGGACAAGGTTGTTTTCGTCTAAAAAACAACAGAAACAACAGTTTTTAAACAAAAGAGAACGAAACCTTAGTGCATTTGACCTCTTTAAGAAAACAAACCAAAGCGAAGAATATCAAATATCAAACAACGTTATTATCTTTGGTTGCTTATCATGCGGCATTGTGATCTAAATTTATCTGAAAACAACATTAACCAATGAAGCAAACCTCAAATGGCGTCTACGACATGAAGGGTGTCTGTTAAAATTTGATATCACTCTACCTGGACCGAGCTAGCGAACATCATTAACCGAAGTCGCTTATGAGCTAATGAGATCTTCACTGTGGGGATTTCAAGGGCAAATCATGTTGAAATGGAATCTTGATAGTTGCTGAGGGATTGTGGAGATGACTGGTCCATATCTCTGCATTAAATAGAGAGCAACATAACTTGGTTAATGATGATTAGATGGTATGGTTAGCGCAAATAAGGTTGAACATTTGTCACCTAGATATCTTAGCATTTTAATATATACAGAAAGGTACCTTAAAGTACTAAGTTTTATCAGCTAGGCATCCTAGTGCCGATATCAAGTGAATTTCTGTTAGAATTTGGAATATTTACATCGAAAATGCTATTGTAGTACATGTTTATGGTAGTATATATAAGCTATACTAATGTCTTTTGCATAATTCAGCAGATAAGGATAACAATTATACGTATGTCGTCCAAATAATGTGTCATAGTGAGACCGGCTATGTCTTATAGGGCGGAGTGATGGCCAGTTAAACAGCATCATACGTAGAAGTTAAAGGTGGCGGAGATAAGGATGTTATGGTGAATGTGTGGATACACAAAGAAGGATAAGATCATAAATGACGTTATAAGGAGTAAATTGGACGTGGCCCCAATCGACGATAAGCTGAAGGAGCAACGTTTTCATTGGTTTGGGCATGCTAGGAGGAGACCAACCACTACCTCGGTCAGGAGATGCAAACAATTCCATATTACAAATGGGAAGAGAGGGAGAGGCCGGCCAAAGAAGAGTTGGATGGAGAGGATTCACCAAAACCTCACCCCACCTCAACCTAAATGAGGAAATGGCTCTAGACAGAGTTAAGTGGAGGATAAGCATAGGTGTGCCCGATATAGCATATTAGAATAGCGGAGCATATCTAAACTAGTACTAGCGCCCCTAGGCTTATATGTATGCCTACTTGATTGTGTGCAACTTTGACCGTGTGTTGGTGCATTTAGTTCTGTCGCTCTGTCGCGTTTTTGCTTATTACTGTTGTGTGCTTTCTATAGGCTTGCTCTGCGTTGTGTTCTTATGCTCTTACCCTTAGATGCTTGTATGCTTCTATGCCATTATGCTTCTCATTTTGCAAGTCCTCGGACACAGCCCCCTTTTAGGGTAGCACCCTGAAGGCGTAAGGTTGCATACATCCCACTCTTCCCAGACCTTGCTGTGCGGGAGCCCTTGAGGCACTTGATTTTTGTTTTTTTTTTTTTTTTGGGTTGTTGTCATCATCAAAATAATGTGTCATGTGAATAATTTTTGAGAAAAAAATCATCAGATTCTAACAAAGAATACTTATATATTGTTGGATGATGTTCAATGTCAATATTCTCCAATGAATATCTACCGCATTTGTTCAGAAGGTATTTGATTGATAAAATTTTTAAAACTTTATAGTATTGGGTAAAAATATTTAAAACCTTAGGGTACCTCAATTTATATAATAAACATTAAGATACTTACGTACTAAATACTCGAACCTTAAGACACGAGTTAATAATGCTCCAAATTATAATATCGAGGTCCCGAGATAAAAGGGCCATGAGTTTAAATCCCATCTCCTGTTATTGCTAATAATTGATATTTGATTAATGAGAGGCTTGAAATTATAAGAAATTACCAGGAAAAAGGCAAAATACAGAAATCAACAAGAAAGTTCTCTCTCTGTCTCTTTCTAGAATATTTACTAACAATTTGCATCGTTGTAAATTCTCTGTACGGAAATCTATTAGCTAGGATTACTTTAGAATCAGAATTGATTTTTATTAGCTTTCTTTGTTATATCATATTAAGAGTTTGTTATTATCAGTTTAAGCATTCCTTTTCAATTATTTATGTTTCTTAAGCACAAGTTGGGCATAGGGTTGTTCAACTGTCTATCTAGGCACAAGGATACTTAATCTCTATCAAAATGTATGTCATGCACATACCTGAACATTGTCGTAAAGCTCAAACAAAGGCACAGCCAAAAGTTTGAGATTCTTGGGTACAGCAAAATACTCACGCTCTGGCAAGTGAACCACAAAAAGTTTCTTACACTCCTGCATCACAGAATTTAAACCGTGGCTGGTTTAGACCAGAAGGACTTGCAAGGAAACCAAAAGACGCTGTTATGTAAAGAATCTTGACCTTGGGTTTGGTAATGTGAGGAGGGCAGTAAGGATACATCACTGTTTCAAAATTCGGCCTCCACCAACAAGCCACACACTCACCAACCTGCAACATCACGAAGTGAAACGTTTAGAAGGTGACTTCACAAGCCATGGAACCATCGCTACTCGATAATGCTCTTTAATGTGCTATGCTGGCGGTCCAAATCCAAGCACATACTTCAAGTTTAAGCAAAAATATCGACTTCTCGATTCTCGGTTGGTCTATCTTTGTAGGGTTTTCCTTTTTCGTTCACCTAGCCAGAGGTTATCTGATTGCTTCTTCACTTCTTTCATCAGATATCAAGTTTTGAATAAGAGGCCAAGGAAACATAAAAGAACATAAGATAAATTTTCAAATAGAAACACAAGCTTTAACTTTTTCAAGTCACATGCTATAAAAATCCAGCGAATATGGATCATGAGGATTCGGGTATTTCTGTGTGGGGCTGTGTCCCACACAAAGCCTTCCTCTCCCTTATCCAGGTTGATGCCTCAAGGTTCCCTCAAACAAGGGCAATCTTAAGGAGCCTTGTCTTCACCTATATAAAAAAAATGCTATAAAAATAGGTCCAGCTTGACCGTTGGTGATTCTGAACAAGGTGAACTATACGAAAGATATAGTTAACAAGGACAAACTAGTCTATCATGTTCCTAGGCAATTTCATTCTCGATCTAGAAGAACAGTCAAGCACACAGCCTAATCCTCATGTTTCCATGTCTAAAACAGCCACGATGCAATAAGCACAGCATCTCCCTAGGATACCCTTTTAATTGCAAGTGCTTGTAATTAGGATTTGTGGGCAATAGACCATTTTCTTTATCAAATTGTGAGCAAAACGCTCGGTTTCTTTCCAAAATCCATAATCATGTTTCTGAAATATTCCAGCCACGAGCCAGTGGTGACCAAAAACAAGGACAGCGAGGCTCCAATTGGTTCAATGAAAGAAAACTTTCCTTCGCAAATAGTTTCAATTCGAACATTTAATCATTCTAATTGAAGAAAATGATTTCGTTCTATAACAGTGTATGAGGTTCACATTTAGCTAAGTTGAAGTTAAAGTGAAGCAGATGATGTAAGGTTACGATATAAAGTGTTTTCCCCTCCATGAAGGAAAATGTTTTCCCAAAAACATTATGTATTTCTGATTGTTGCTATGAAACTAGGCAAGGAAACAGTAGACTTGAGATGGCAAATGTTTTCCACCAAAACAAATGGAGCCCAAAAGTTAAAACCAGTGAAAACTAAATAATTATCTATGGAAAAAGATCTCCCACGATTTGGTATATTGGGCCAATTCAGCTCTTCACATTCACCAACTGTATCAAACTTGTTCTTGTTGTTCCATTTTCGCAACAAAAGCCAGACTGCCCTGACATAGAGACTCTAACCCTCCATCTGCTCTCATTATTTCGCCATGGTTCTCTCCTGCCTCCCTCCAGGTTTCGGATCCACAGCACCATTTCGTCTCAATCAATCCACAAGTACATGAGGCAGAGAAATTTTTTACAAGAAGTTCATAAGGATCAGAAGCATAGATGGGATCATTATAGAGAACTACAATGCATTGATTAGCAAAACAACAAAAGGATATCCCTTATCTTAATGAAAAAAAATATATTATTAAAAGAGAGAATTTACAAAGAATTAATGACAAGATATCCTCAGTCATCCAATAAAACCCAAAAACTAGTAACACAAAGCCCTTTAATCTCGATGCACTTCTGCAAACACAATGTCCGGGAAGCACGCGCCAAAAGGGAAGGAGAGAGAATGGAGGAGCTAGGATCATACCTGCCAATTAGGTTGAAAGTTTGAAGAACTGGGACCAAGTTTGCTGGACAACTTCCTTTTCAATCCTTCGATTTCTACAATGCACGATGTGGTTAAGAAAAAGGGACAAATTCCAGTCGGATTGAGACAAAGATTGTGTAAGAGAATTCTTTACAAGATCAGAGAGTGTACCGTTTTCTCCAGGCTTCAAACGGCCACCTGGTAATTTGCAGAAAGTATTTCCAATTTGTAGAAGAAGAATGTGAGGATGGTTATGTTCTTGTACCTGTCCATTTCAAACTCTCAGAAGCAGAAAGAACATGTTCAGCTTCTAAGAGCTTTTGGTTTAGTTAGGGTGTTGCTTCTCTGTGGTGAGCTTCACCGAACGATTGCTAATTAGTAGTTTTTCTATGCTATAAAACCTATAACAACGACCAAAAATCACACAATGATAACTGTGTCTTGTAATCAAATTGAACCCAATAACTCTAGAAAAAGCAGGTGATATTAACAAAACACGGAACTAATATATAACCCATATTTAGCAGTGGGAAATCAGGTGAATGAGGGAAAGACACCCAGATGATGATAAAAGACGGGTTAATTTTTGCCCCTGCAGAAAGGGACCAGTAATGCCGATAGTGAGATGATGGAACATTTCTCATTCAACTTGAAACTTGAAACTATGAATGTTATTGCTGTTAATTCTTTTTAAAGGCAGGAAATCCTTCACATAAGATGCAGGAATAAGCAAGCGCCCTTAGTAGGCTAACAGTCAAATTGAAAACAGTAAATCTAGAAGACAATTTATTTTTCCTGGAACAATTCTTTGAAGATGTAGAGAGGGATGTCAAAGATGATAACTTGATGATTTCCAATATAGCTTTGCTCAGCAAGAATATACAATTTCACAACCAAGACGTAACCAAGAACACAAGTGAGCCATAGTGCTTGGCACCTGTCATTGGAACGTGGTAGCCTTAATGGAAAACTAACAGTGTCAATGCGGATGGTTGATTGAAAAAGTATAAACTTTTAAAGGTGGTTTATGAAAAAATGAAAAGTTGTAGTGTCAAGTAAAAACTGATTACTTTTGAAGATGGCCTTTTTTTGTAAAAAGAAGTCAAAATGAAAACTTATGTCCCAAAATATCCAATGCAATTGCAATTTAATCCCTTGATAATGTGGCAAACAGGTTCCTATGTTATGCTTTTCATCTCTAACGAGACCCATTAGCATATGAATCAATATAATGGACACGTGTCAATGGTAGCAGGGATCGCCTATAAGTCACAAACCTCTACTGCAGTTTGGTGCAAACACTAAATTTGGCCTTCCTAATTGCAAGTGATCCTGTTTTGAAAGTGAACTATGGGAATTGAAGTCACATCATGAATGCAATAACACAATCTTAACATATGGTACTCAAGGTCAGCACTTACCAGTAGAATTCCTTCTACACTGGTTCTCATTCCTTCTTTCATATAACTGTAAAAACAAGATTGAGATTGAGAAACAAGTGACCCATCAGTGCTACACAATCACAAGACAGACAGCATCATATCGAAACAAACTGATTCAGAAAGCAACAGAATATAAAGTGATAAGAGTATATTATCCAGCTTTTTGAAGAATTTGATAAAAACGTCCCATCCGTTTGCTAGGTATGACAGTATTGGGAAGGACTTTCACCACTACCATCAAACAAGAGAACTACTAACAAAGAAGCATGAGTCATGGCGTTGCAACCTTGCTATTTACCATGGCCAAGAAACCAAAAAATTGTCCAACCAGTTTGCATCACCATCGGCCACTTCCAATAGTAGTCATCCATCTTTAGTCGAACATCACTTTCTGTTGAAATGATAAAGAAAAACAAAGGCAACCTTGTTTATGCTTTTCTGTGGGTAAGTGAAATTTTAGGCCAACTTCAAATGTCACCCCTTTAAGCTCAGATTAACCAAATGGAAGTGGAAAAAACAAAGAAGGAATTAGCTGTCAAGGAATAGATTATATCTTTTGAGGTTTGCTATTTGCAGTTTCCACCTTTATTTCCCAACTCCCATCTAAGGAGGTCAATTAGAGTCTTGCCTATGCACCTCCTCTATGAATAAAAAAGGAGCTTACGATAAGACCTAACTGAAAAGTCAATCCATAATAAAACAACTAGAGCAAGTTCAGTCTCCATAACCAGGCTTCTAACAGAAATATTGACATTTGTTGGCTAGTTACACTACATATGTATGAATTTCTTTGCAATTCTCCCGTCCATATCAAGATTCATTACCATTGAACACCTTGAAAGTTGAAACCACTAATTGATCAGAACTTATAACATATTCCAAACAATGCACTTTTCACTGATCTGTAGAAATTAATGGCCACTGATGCTATACTCTGAGGCTCTGAGCTTTTGATGAAGAAAAAGTTGGCAGCGTTTCTTCCCAACACTGCTTTAAGCTCATGATAAGGGCTCTTATGGAAGACAATTTTGGGAGTAGATTCTCACTATCATAAGCACCTACAGAGGAGGCACTGATCCATTATTGAGGGCCGAGGCTCAGAGTTCAATACTCAAATTAGGATGTTCTCTTCGATTAGCAGTATAAGCCTGAACTAGTAGAATTATGTTCACTATGATAGGACCATTTTTGGCGGCCATTTTTGCATCTATTTTGGCCTTCTCATGCCTACACAGACTTCCATCACTAAGTTTCTAGCAACCAGAGAGCATTTAGCCATGATCTTACTCCACCGATGAGAGATAGAATAAAAACCATTCCTTGTTCATTACTAGACACAGGAAGAACCATTTTCATTATTCATGAGACTTGATGTTGGCAAATTGTATTAAATTTGTGATCATTTCACAAGTGACTTAACACCCTAAGATGGCAGATATTCACACAAGAGTCTTGCAATTGGGGAAGGATTTTTGATCTCACTCTATACTATTTTGATGCACAAGAAATCTTGACGAAAACCAGCACTAGTAAATGCAATCTAACTATTAAGAACATCTCAAATTAAATCTTTTGTGGAACCTTCAACCAAAAAAAAAAAAAAAAAAAAAAAAAAAATCCTTCATCCTTAAAGTTCCCCACAATAAAATCATTATCCTATATACCTTTGTTTCTTATCCAAGATATGAAAGTATAAGGATGACAGATGTCAATTACTTCAAGCTTACAGTACTTTCAAGGACTAAGTTTCATTTTCAAAGTTCGATAAAAGTTTCATTTTCAAAGTAAATACCCTGTGAGTCTGTGACAATCCTCTGATATATAGATTCACACCAAATTCAATCTGATTATCTCCTCCTTCACAGCAATATTTATCAAATAACAACACGACCAAAATATTTAACTAAGGAATAGACAGCAGCTACAATAAAAGACAATTCATGCATTCAGACACCCCGGTGTTGTGGTGCTCAATGAGTCTACAGCTTACAACTCTGCTCACCAAGCAAACACCCAGAATACAATCAACCACAAATACATACACATAACAATTGCTTTGAAACACGTTTGTTCCCTATTCATCTATTAGCAAATAATAATTGCCCAACAACCACAATAATACAGAATCTGTGAAATTTCACCACGTCTTATGCCTAACCCACGGAGTTGGCACATGTGAAGTCCATATATAAGCCCAAGGGGTTCCATCCAAAAACCAATTGACATCAAGTAGAGTAGCCCACTAAGCCTATATGCTGATCTCCTCTCTCTTATAACTCCAATGTAAGATTTCTTAATAGACTGAAATGCGGACATTGAACACCATGTGGCAACCACACAGTCTGACTGGCACTACAATGCGGAAAATGTCAAAACACATCCGCAACCTTAACCACCGCCCTATGTCAAACCCAACCAACACTTCTAAACCCTAACCCATAAGTTAAACACATATAAGATCCACATATAATCCCAAGTGGGGTTTCATCCCAAAACTGATTGACACTAGGTGGAGTAGCACATTAAACTTATATGTCTATATTTTCTCCCTCATAACTCCAATGTGAAATTCCTTACTAGTAGTGCGGTGCATAAAATGTTAAAACACCCAGCCTTAAACCCCACCCTAGGTCAAACCCAACCAGCACTTCCAAACCCTAATTTTGGCCCTATCTTCTCCAGCAAAAGTACCAAAATAACAGCAATTAAAAACTCCAAACAGAAAGAAACCCTGATCAGATAGCCAAATTTCAACCTCCAACAACAACCACCCAGTGCATCCCACCAAGGCAGGGTCCGAAGAGACTAAGATGCACGTAGTTTTACCCCTATAGGTTGCTACCCTATAAAGAAATTGTGCAAGAATGACCCACAACCCCAAAAAGAACCTTTACCAAGTCAACTGAAAACAAACATGTCCAACACAAACAAGCAACACTCAAGTCAAACAAAACATCAACAACAACAAACACGCAACCCCAGGGGCACTACGTACTAGCATCGGCCAACTCCTCTCCCCTAACAACTACACCCACCACACGTATTCTTAACCGCCACTCAACCCAGAAACAAACCCTAATCAAATAACCAAATTCCCACCACCCAAATCAACAAATCAAAAAAAGCTCCAATTTCTACAAAAACGCATCAAAGAGCAATAGAAAGAGAGAAAGAAAGCATACTTGAGACGCATACGAGCAAGGCGATCGGCGACGGAAGTGTCCTTTTCAAGCTTGGGCTCCTTGGTTCCAAATGTGTAGCTTGACAGCGGGTACACGTTCACCATAGAGGACCCTCCTGCCTTCATCATTCTCTCTCGCTCTCCTCTCTCTTCTTCTTCTTCTTTGTAGATCGAAAATGGCGGATGGAAGGTAATATGATTTTCTCTCTCCTCGATTTCTTGGAATGAATTGCACCGCCGGCGATTGAAGGAAATGAAGAGAGAAATGAGTTTAAAGAGGTTCCGGCATCAGTACCGTAAAATTTACTGTATTAATTTTTTTACTTCATAAATTTTATAAGATAATTTTTAATTTAAAAAGTTATATATATTTAATAAAATTATTTAAATAGTATATAAAAGGATAAAATAGGTCTAACTTTTATTTTTTTATAATATTATTTAGACTATTTTATTAAATATATATAACTTTTATATTAAATTTTTTTTATAAAGTTCGTGGATTAATAAATTAATACACTAAACCTTAGGATATTCATATATAATTTCTCCAAATACATAGTTTTTGAGTTTGTTTTGAAAATTTTTCCTTTGTTTTAAAAAAATATCTGATCAATTTTAAAATTTTTTAATTAACCGCTTTAAATAAAGTTGTATATTGTTTATTAAATATTATGTGAATTGCACGTTGGATATTGCTTTAGTTGACTTTGATCTGTAAATATTGTGCAGGAGATAATTATCTAATATTTAAACACGTCAACCGAAAGAGAGCAAATGGAGAGATTTTACGAATCGAGAATGTCACACGGTAGTAAAGGCCAATGTCCTAAAAGATGATTTCACCACTGCACCGGTGCGCACAATATTACCAGCGGCCATCCTTCTAAATTAATGCGATCCAACTCTAGTGAGAGAAAGGAGTGGTACTGGGATTCTTGAATAATCTAAAACATGCCTTATATAGCGTAGAAAGTGATTCCTGGCAGCAATCACCTACCATAATTATGACGGTTGGGGAAGAACAGTAGCAGTAAATGGGGCTCCGAGAAGGCTATGATGAACTTTGGAAAGATGCATGAGATAGTTCACCTAAGAATCTCAGAAAGAGGCGTATGTGTGGATCTCGTAAGTTCTAACTTCGTGGGTTGGATCTAAAAGTCCAGTGAAATTTAGCAGTAGCATTTTTCAACATATTGTTCCTTCTTTCTTTTAGGGTTTGAGGCACTTCAGAAATAACCTATCTGCAAGGCAGCATCCTGTAAAAATAAGACTTCATATATTTTATCCTATCCAAACCTTGCCTTAGTGTGAACCTTTTTGAGACACTGGGTTGTTATTGTTGTTGCTTCCTGTGAATTTTAGCCTTTTTTATTTGGTGCGTATGAAAGATATGTTGAAACTAGTCAAGTTAGGAATGCATTTGCCTACCTTTCTTCCCCACCTGGGTTAGATCCCGAGGGAGTTTAAAAGAGGCGGGATTTAAACCTTCGTGGGGCAGGAGGTTGGAAAATATTTTGTCATCTTAGATACTTTAAATCATGTTTAATGGACACTCTAAAATCTATATAAAAGCCATTAACTGATAAGGAATAATTAACATTGTGATTTAAGATGATTGATTGAAAATTTTTGAATTTTTCTAGATGATTTTCTAAAAGAATTAAAAAATCGTGGTGTGAAAACAACAATTTTTAAGGTGTTCTTTTGCAAAAAAAAAAAAAAAAAAAAAAAAACTAATTTTTTATAAGGAAAAATATTCCAACATTGAACATTCTAAAATTTGAGTATTTATTATCTAAATATTATAAAAGTTTGATATATCCAATAAAATATTTAAGATTTAAAAATTTTATCACTTAAGTATCCTAAAATTTAATTTTAATACCAGTATTTTCAAATGGAACAATGCCACAAGTGGCAAGATCAGGTGTGGTGTTGTTTTCACTACTAATTGTACATCGGAGGGAAAAAGAGAGACAGGAGGGGGGTGAGGGTTTTTTTTTATTTTAAAAATTATTAAAATTGAATTATATAAAATAATTTTAATATATAAATTAAAATATTAAAATAATTTATTTTATTTTATTATTATATTAGTACAAAACTCTCACTTCTCATAAACTCTCCTAAAATTCTTTATTCTAATAATCCTATAATTCTAAGTTATTTTATCAGAAAGTGACTTTTTAAAAAAAAATATAAATAAATAAAACATTTATTTAGAAAAAGACATATATTTTAATGAAAGAACATATTTTTTAATAAAAAGGTATGTTTTTTTGATATATTTATTTGTAAAGAGACACGTTTTGTAGTGAAGAGATATATCTATTAATGAAGAGACACGTCTATTAATAAAAAGACGTATCTATTAACGAAATGACACGATCATTGGTGTTTTGATGCAAGTCATCTCCTTCTTCTCTGTAAATAAGATTGTTTTATTTTCTACCCACCATAACATATAAACTTATGACCATGAAAGATAATTAAAAATTGGTTAAGATGGAGAAATCATATTTCTTCAGTGTCCATATTCAATGGTAATCAAGAATCGCTATTAATTAATGTATATATTTAATCTTAATTTGTGAAAATTGCAAAGTTCAAGATTTATAGTAATTTTTATTGTATGCACTAATATTTATGCATAATACAATTGTAATGTTGATAATACAAAAAATTGTAAAATATAAACATCTTCGTACACTGCACGGGATAACACTCATTTTAATGTTATTTAAAAATAATTTATATTGCATTATAATTTTAATGTATAAATTTGTTTATTTGATTATTTATATTAAAATATTAAATTATTAAAATTTATTTGTTTGACAATTTATTTAATAGGTACTCGTTAAATTTTTTTTTAAAATATTGAAATAACTTATTATATTCTTATTATTATTCACTATCTTAGCATATTTTACATAAAATTTTATGTAAATTATGCTAAGATGGTGAATAATAACGAGAATATAATAAGTTATTTCGATATTTTTAACAAAAATTTAACAATTACCTAAATAATAGATAGTCAAACGAATAAATTTTTTTAAATATTTTAATTTATATATTAAAATTATTTTATATAATACAATTTCAGTAACTTTTAAAATTAAACACCCCCTCTTCTCTCTCTTTTCCCCTCCACTGTATAATTAGCAGGGAGAACAACACTGCACCTGATCTTGCCCCTACTACTACAAGTATCCAATTACAAGTTTACTACTTTTATAAAAATAAAAATAAAAACAAATTATTTAATATTATTTTAATGGTCCAATTATGTGTTATCCGAATTGAGTACATAAATTGGGCGCATATAGCATCTTCTTTTTCAACGTGATCCGTTTTCCATTTTTATGTATATTTATTTTACGTCTAATTAGTATTTAGTATAATTCATACGTATGAGTAGATAATATCTAATATTCCATTTTGTAACTTGAAAAAAATCCAAAATGGTATTAAAACCTGATTCAATATCCAAATTTTCACAGATCAAATGTGCTCGAACCAGTCTTTTCTGGATCGATTACCTTAACCGTTCTGATTGGGCTTGGATCAAGATTATTGGATATTCAAGTATTACTTATAATTTTTATCAAAAATGAGAAAAATAAAGATAAGAAGCACCTAATAAAATTTCAAATAAAACTCATTTTCATAAGTATATATGCCGAAAAATTGTTATAGACTTTTCACTCGTAAGCTCGTTTCCGATATTCAAGTGTTTAGCTCTTCTGTTGCACGTGTATCTTTTAATCATTATTTCAAATAAGCTAATAGAGCTGTTGATTGGTTAGCGAATGCAAAACATAACGGCTCAGGTGTTTCTATATGCGATCATGCCCCTTCCCAGGCCCTTCTCTCTATTGCCTTAGGGCTCCCTTTTAAATGAAGGATGCTTAAGTTTCGGTCTTTACTTCTTTAAAAAAAAAAAAATTTAAATTGTTATCTTTTATAAACTAATTTTTCTTTAATTATGTACATCAAATATATAACTATTTAAAAATAAATGCACTCGTATCATTATAATAGATAGTATTCAAATATCGAGCCAAATTGAGAAATCTATTCAAATTAGATTTTACTTGATTTAGGATCGGAATGGACTAATTGTCACTTAGTTGTTATAGGAACTTGTTTGATCAAGTTGTGAAAGAAACCGTTCTTTTTAGAAGCATATTTGTAAAAAGTGATTTAAATATGAGTATCTCTGTCTAAAAAAAAATTAGCCTTTACTGTTATTTATACTTTAAAGGAAAAGTATTATTTTTTGTGTTTCTATTTTTTTTTTTTTTTTCCAGCGACAAGGCCGCGATACATAATAGACCACTTGACAAAACCGAGGCCTAGGATACCCATAAGGAAACAGGGACCAAAAAAGGACAAGCAAAAACAATAGGACAAAATAAAAAAGAAGAAGACACGAATGCAAAAAAAAACACAACAATGCCAACAGACACTAGAAGATTACCAACACTAAAAAAAATAAAACAGGGATTCTTTGTGTTTCTACTTAAAAACAGTAAACAACAATTATTTCTAAAATCACTTTTATTTCAACACCAAACACTCTCAAATCCTGAAGAAATATTTTTTTCTAAAAAATATTTTTTAGAAAAAAATGACTAAAACAGACCCTAATTAATTTAAATAGAGACTAAAATCCATTTTGTATCCTAATTTTGGACCCCACATTTATTGGTAATTCACCCGAAATAATTGTCAGAACACAAAAAAAATAGCAAAAATTATTGGCCCTTTTTATTTATTCATTATTATTTTTTATTTAAATTTAGTAAGAACCTGATAATAAAATCAAATTTTGTTCATAAAAATCAAAGAATTTGTCCAAAAAAGGGAAGCAACATATTAAATTTAGACCCTAAAATTCCTGCATTTTCCATAATAATAAAATAAGTAATTTTGTAGTTTAATTTCCTCGTCATCTTTAAAAAATAAGTGTTTTGATTAGATTAGAGTTTTGAAGAAAATAATCATGTTGTTTACAGGAACTTTGGATAAATGCAAGGCGTGCGATAAAACCGTTTATTTTATGGATTTGTTGTCGGCAGATGGAGTGACTTATCACAAGTCGTGCTTCAGATGCAACCATTGCAACGGAATGGTTGTGGTACGTGTTTTTCCTCTTTTATGTTCGATGTTACTTTTCACTTCTAGTTTTTGAAATAATAAAAATAATTTCTTTTTTCTTTTTCTTTTTTAGTTTTTTCATAGTTTGAATTGAACCAAAAAACCAGAAACAAGATTAGAGCGAGTAAGCAAATGTGTTTTGTGAATAATTAATCGTGTTATGTTCATATTTCTTGTAACTTGATAAATCTTGTCAAATATGTTTGTTTCTATTTTCTCATAACGTAGTTGTTTCGATTTTCTCATAACGTAGCCAATCATATCGAGTCTCAAGTCAAAACCAGGTTTTCTCGTTTGGGGCGTTTTTGATGACTTTGAGCTATGTCCAAGCCATGTTAACGGGTCATGTTAGACTTTACCACTCCTAAATTTAAGGCTTGTTTGGTCAATTTTATTTTCTAGAAAAAGTGTTTTTTTCTAGGAAAATAACTTTTTTGAGGATTTGAGAGTGTTTGACTTGTAAAGAAAAGGGCATTCAAATAAAATAAGAAGAAGCCCATCATGAGGGTATCTCAGTTGGTGGCGTCTTTTACTCATGCAGTCATCGTCCAGGGGTCAGGAGTTCGATTCTAGCTGAGGATATACTCATGACTTACCTGCTCATAGAGACTGTGGGCCTCCTCATGGGCCGAGATTGATCGGGGCAACCTAGTCCCTCGTTACCCAAAAAAAAAAAAAAAAAAAAGTGTCCCTCCTTTAAAGTTGAAGCAAAAGCAGAAGCAGAAGCATAAGCTATAAAAAATTCAAACAAAAATACCTCTAGTGAAATAAGGGCGGCTGTGGGCCGTTGTTGATAAAAAAAAGGTAATAAAGCGGCAAATAGGTCTGCTAGCTTTAAGCGCTCCACTCCGACAATAGGGTTGGTCTTCATGTCCTCATATGTAGCTGTTTCGTATTCCGATATGTTCAGTTGTTTGCTTCTTAGAAAAGACTCCGAACACTAAAAAGTTTTCAAATCATATATATTTAAATGTCATATCATGGGATGATAATCAGATTATATAATTGCAGATGAGCAATTATTCTTCGATGGACGGGGTCCTCTATTGCAAGCCTCATTTTGAACAACTCTTCAAGGAATCCGGGGATTTCCACAAGAACTTTCAATCCGGTCTCTCCTTTACTTCTCTAATTTCTTTCATTTTTCAATTTTTAAAGAAATTTAACGACATCGACCAAAGGTAGTTGACCGAAAACTTCATACTGTAAGAAATAATTCTTCTAAAAGATATAAAAGTTACGATGATTAAATAAAACCCTGTGGTTGTTTATTTGTGTTATATTCTATGATTCAGGGGTCAAGACAGAGAGGCACAATGACGGGGTAAGTGCATGCATATATATATATATATATATATATATATATATATATATATATATATATATATATATCTTTTTGTTATTTGTGTTAAAGATTTACTTTATTTACTGTATCAATTTAATTATTTTATTTTTAATTATGTTAATTTAGTCCCTGTTATGATTATTATTATTCCACAGCAAAGGGCACCCAACAGAGCAGCCTCGATGTTTTCGGGGACCCAAGACAAATGTGCTTCTTGCAACAAGACTGCCTATCCTTTAGAGAAGGTTCGTACATATCTAGGCTTTGTTTATTTTAATGAAAAACATTTTCTATTTCATTTTTATTATTTATTTGTATAACTTAATAGCGACAATTAGCAAATACGGAAAAAATTTCTCTCTATTGAGGAAAAATAGACTTCCCCTCGATGAAAGGGGAAAACATTTTCCTTCAATGGATGAGAAAGCGTTTTCCATCGTAATCTAACATCATATGCTCCTCAACTTGGCAAAGTGGTTACTCCATACAAATTCGTAGACAAACCATTTTTCCAAGTAAAGAAATTGAGGTTCGGCTTTTCAACATTTTGTTCAACTCGAGCTTGACTTGAGGCTCACCAAGTTTCGTGACTTTTAGCTTGAACTCAATATCCTACCTGGGCCTATTTTGGCTCGTTTAAACTCATTTTCTAGCTCGATATGTGCTTAGTTATATTTGTTCAAGCTTGCAAACCGTGACTTGACTCGAATTTGAGAGGAACTAAGCCTTTTGAGCTAAATAACGAGCCAAATTGCGACCGCTTATGAGCCAACTCGAATTATTTACACTGCTTCATATGCCATAATATAAAGCTAACGTCTCTATACATAAACCATGAATATTAATGAGTTGAGTCAGGTCAGAGCACATTAGATTCAAGCCTTGCCTATAGAGCATCTTGTTCAACTTGACAAAATTTTGCTCAATTTGAGCTCGGACTGAAGCACGATGAACTTGGAGGCCTCAAGCTCGAGCTCATCTTCAGCTTGACTTTGTTGAGCTCAAACCTGACTTCGGAGCTTCAAACCAATCTAGGCTCGTCTAAACTAGTAATAGAGTATGTACTTAGCTATTTTCGGTTTATCTAGGCACATGAACATTGAACCTGAGCCACACCAGACTAAGGATTTACTGCTTAGTTTTACGAGCGAACTCAACTTACTCTCATAGAGAGTGGCTCAAATAATTCAAGCTGAACATCGAGTGACTCGACGCATTCAGAACACGTTCTTAAAAGCATTGCTCCTTCATATTTTATGAACTAAATCGTATATGTTCATAAACAGATAACAATGGAAGGAGAATCGTACCACAAGTCATGCTTCAAGTGCGAAGTCGGAGGATGTCACCTTACACATTCATCCTATGCTGCTTTTGACGGTGTTCTCTACTGCAAGAACCACTTTCAACAGCTCTTCATGGAGACGGGAAATTACAATCATGTCCTCAAGGCAGCTCACAACAAGCGGAATGCCTCCCCTGCGCCTGAGCTAGAGGTGGAGCAAGAGGCAACACCACCCGGATCATCAGAGAATAACGGTGCGGAACCGCAAGCCTGAATCTTAATATTCCGATTAAAGAGCAGAGAAAAGAACGTGAAGAGAAAAATGAGGTCAATAATCGTTGGTTTAGAGAGAGTGCTACTTATGCTTAGTGTGTTTAAGCTCGTGATTGGTCAATTTCTTTTAAGTCGTATTACTTGCATATGTTTTTTTCGTTGTAAATATGATACTTAGTTTCTCAGAAACAAAAAAATTATGAACATAAATGATAACGAACAGGCCCTTGGCAATATAATATCTTGATGTCATATATGATATAAAACACTTAACAATATTCCAGTAGAAATTGAATGAACAAGTAGGATTGCTCTCTCGATAATTATTATAATGGTACAACAAAAATAACACAAAGAAACATCAGGGTTTTTATCGCAAAATCACCTCAAAAAATAATCAGTTTTTTTCTTAACTATCACAACTTTTACATTTTCATTAAAAAAAACATACGTAGTGATATTTTTTTTTTTAATCAACCATCTGTGTCAATATTAGCATTTTATTAGAGACTCCCTTGCTATGTGAATACTGACAACAATTAGAGTTTTCAAAACCCAAAATAAAAAATAGAAGTTGAGCTAGATGAAAAAATGAACAGAAACAACGGAAATTGGGATATATAGATTTGAGCACGAGCTATGAAGATAGATAATTTTGGTTAAACCACTTTTGTTATTGTAAGTTGTTCTTTGTCCAAGGGTTTTATACAAGCTTTTAACAGCTCGATGCGGGACAAATGAACTTTGTTTAACAAAATGTTTACATTGATTGCAGGTTGGTAATTAAAAAAATTGGACTATAACAAGTAATTTTTAGAAAAAAAACGTAAAATTAATGGTAATTATGTGAAAATTGATATTTTTTTAAGGTGATTTTATGTAAATAACCCTCCACGTAAAAAGCAAACAAACCCAAAAGGAATAGCCACAAATGGAGACGATCAATCGCTCTTGGTTAAGAAAAGCTCTGTACACTGCTTCATCGTGTCCAGGGGGCTGCTGACTGAAAATAACAATATATTTATTAGTAAATAGAAAATGATGTCAAAAAAATGCACATAAAATAATTTCATCATGCATTAATATATGCTACAAAACATAACAAGTGGAAAATCAAATCGTGTTGAGTCATGTTTGGATCTTGCAGAATTTTGTGTCCTGTTTCACTTGTGTTATCATGTTGTGCTAGATATTAGCAGCAATAATCCATTGCTAGAATCAGGAAAATGAGAAAATATCACAGAATTCGAATGAATACTTGATAAGTTTGTGTTGTATAGTTGATTCTTTAGTGGCCCAGTTGAGTTCCTTATGATATAACAAACTAGGATTTTCTGTTGGGCGCGTAAAGCAATGCAGATCATTCTGTTAGATAAATACTTAAGAACTAGATTCAATCTAGATATGAGAGAACAAAATTTGAAAGAACTTGAGAAGAGAAGGAAAAAAGAGAAAAATGATCACACAAAATTTATTAGAAAAACCCTCAAATTAAGGGAAAAACCACGGATAGAGGAGAAAACAATTCACTAATCTGAGGAGAATACAACTAGGTGATGCACAAAACAACAATTACATAGGCAGAAGCTAAAACCCTAAATCTCCCTAAATGAGTCGGCTAAGCCAAGTCAGCATATAAGGTCCATACAGCAATCCCTCCACTGCCACCACAAATCTTCGTTTCTTAATGAAGACATAAATTCGAGACATTGTCTAAAAAACAAGCGCTCAGCTCATAAGGAAAATTTCTTTTCTTTATACTTTTTGACTTTTCTGTGCTCATTTAATGCTATTGCGTCAGTTGTCGGAGGGCACATCAGCTCTTTGCCGGTGAAAGAGCCAACTGTTTTCTATCTAATCGCCCTTTATGCTCGTATCTCTTAACAATCCAAAAAAAAAGATGAAATTTTGTTGTGTGTGAATAAGAAGAAACTGACCTGTATGACCTATAGTCTTCTCAGATTCAAATATTTCATAGTCGTTTCCTCCCTGCAAAAGGAAACAATTAATGCATGTCATCTTTCATGGCAATATGTACTAACTTTTAAAATAGGGTAAATTACATAAAATTTTCCAATCCTTTGTTTTAAAAACAGAAAACCCCATTCACAAATAAAACTACTCACAAAACCCCCTGACTTTAAAAAATTTATCACTTAACCCCCATGCAACCTATTTTTGACCATTTTGCCCCTAATATTTAATTTTATTTTTAGAAGATGATTTTATATTATTAGAAAAAAATTAGAAAATTTATGTTTTTAGCAAAAGAGTTAAGGAAATTTTCTATATTTATAAAAATATAATTATTTAATTAATTATAGTAATATTATTATAAATTCAGAAGATAAAAAATATTTTTAAAATTTTCACAAAAAATATTATGAGATAAAATATCATATTTTTTTTGTTGATATTATAATTTCACTACTATAATTAATTAAAATAATAATTTTTATAAACGTAGAAAAACCCCCTTTCTAAAAATATAAAAAAAATTCTTATTTTTCTTCAAAATATAAAACCCTTACCTAAAAATAAAATTAAATACTTAACTATTTTATTTTGAAGAGCAAAATAATCAAAAAAAAAAAGTTGTTTCAGGGCAAAGTGAAAAATTTCAAAAGTGAAGGGGTTTAGTGAGTGGTTTTATTTGTGAAGGGGGTTTTCTGTTATTGAAGTAAAAGTTAGGAAATTTTTCTATAATTTACCCTTCAAAATAAGAGAGTAAAAATAAAAAATAAAAAAAAATGCATGCTTATCTATGTTATTTGGAACTCTTATTTTCTCAAATACTCTGAATATAATATGATGCTTTCGGAAACTTCAATTTAGGCCAAAAGTCCACGAAGCATAAGTGCTTATAAACAACAGCTGCATAGTTACACGGAACTCCTAAATGTTGATGTTTCATGCTCAGAAATGCAATCCAGTGTTTTGAAGTCAAATTCACGCTTCATGAAACGCATATCATACTCAAAGGAAACTCGATTCAAAAAATCGCTGAATCATTTGATTAAGAAGATACTTATTTGATGATTGGTTAGATAGTTACAATGCTCGACTTAGAGAATGATTGGATAGTGTAGACATGTTGGAATCAATTTTCTTAATCTTATAAATTTTTGTGCTCAATTTTCTTATAGCTTAGTATTGACTTTGTTTTGATAGATTATGCTTCAATGTTATGCTTCGAGATACCTAAGTGATAAATTGTAAAACCTCAGGGTACCTCATTGTATGTATTGAAACGTCAGGGTACCTAGGTGATAAATCCTCAAACTATGGGGTACTAAGTGATAAATTCCTTTAAAAGTGAAATGACTAAATTGTACATTCAACACCAATGTGAATACAATGTCGCTGTTAGATCATTGCTAAACGAGAATTATGGTAAGCGAGAAATGAAGAGCATACCTTGAAAGTTTTGTCACCAAAGAAATGGATCTCATTAAACTCCAGAAGATATTTCAAACAGTAAGTCTTGTCCCAACCTCGTGGGAATACCTGTCACAAATATAAAACGAAACAATCGTACTCAACTAATTATCAACATGCCATTTTAAGTATATGCAAAGCTCGAATGACATAATACTCACATCAAAGCTTATTTGGCCTCCAATTGAAAATGTAAGGTTCAGGTCAGCAAATTTGTCACGCAGCAGAGACACCATATTTGCACGTATGTTGTGAACCTGCACATGATACACGGATTAGTTCTTGATTGTAGATCGTCAAGTGATAGACAAACCCACAGCCTTTCGAGTCTTTAGCTTTCCCTTTACCCTTTCCTTAGGGGATTTGGGCTGGGAAGAGAATGTTCGTAGGTTTGATCATATTTGTTCCTTATCTTTTACTTTGTTTAAAATAGTTCTTAATGTCGGTAAGTTCATTCAAATTGACCATCTTTTTGGTATAAAATAACTCTTTTCCTGTTTTATGGAAAAAATTGGTCCCTCGTCTTTTAAATTTTACCTACTATTAGTCACCAAACAGGGAATTAATTTTGTTACAAAATAAAACATGATGAACTATTTTAAATCCAAAAAAAGATGAATTGACCGATTTGAATAATTTACTAATATTAGGGACTATTTTGAATAAAGAAAAAGATAAGAAACCAATTTGAACAACTTAGAAACACCAGGATCATGCAATAAAATTGAGGTGGAGGGTTATTCAGTCATTCTATAACACGTCATGATGATAGTGTAGCTCAATGCTAGCTCAAAAATGGTTAGGTAACAGTTGCACGTTACACAATGGTCCTTGTTTGATTCCGGAGTACTAATTGATGAGAGTAATGTGATGTACCTTGTCATATTTCTCAAATTCGTCTCTTTCTTCTTGGCTACAGTTTCTCCCAATCGGTGAAACATTCAGCATCCCGTTTCGAAATTCTATGAATGTTCCCCTGCAAACATAGTCATGTAGAAGATTTCTTTAGCACATCGCGTCAAAGGCTCCACATGTGAGCCTAGTAAGAAATCCCGCATTCGAGTTGCGAGAGAGAAAAGATCAACATACAAGCCTAATTAGCTAGTACACCTAACTCAATTGGTTTTAGGAGAAAACCTCAATTGGATTTATATGTGAATCTCATACATACTAACTCTTAGGCTCGGTGAAAATTTTTCATAGTACCAGCGTTAGGTTGATGATCTCCAGCTCTTGTTTCACGCACCAAATGCTTGAGCAGAGAGGTGCATTTGAATTAGTTGTGTTGAGGGTCTTTCCAACAAATGATGGATTAAATTGGATGTAATTCCCAATTGGACTAGAGCAGGAGAGGGGGCCATTGAAGAGAACTCATATGTGAAGAAGAGTGTAAAGGACTCCACATGCGGGTCTAGAAAGAAATCCACATTGGGATTGTGAGAGAATGAATCAACATATAAGCCTAGTGGGTTTTTTTACCTATTGCCATTTGGTTTTCGGATAATACCCATTTGAAGTTATATACGGATCTCATATATGCTAACTCAGTGGGTAAGCCTAAGGCCCAGTGAAATTTCACACTTCTCAAAACTGAAAAGGTGTTGATAATGAATTGTACATACCTTTTTATAGGGATATCCAGATCAGCAATGTAATGAAGTGTAAAATTGATGAACTCCTGCGCAATACCATATATAGGAAATTTTTAGTATCTCGCACAATATAAGAGCAGCAGTCAAAACAGCTACCTGTCTGATCGACACGGAAATCTGCTCTAATACCAAAAATGATAGAGATTATGCATCCTAGTGCCTAATCTAGACAAACTAAGCACCCACATGCACAAAAAACAAGGTTGAATAACCTACGAAA
This sequence comes from Simmondsia chinensis, assembly GCA_018398585.1. Taxonomy (NCBI): domain Eukaryota; kingdom Viridiplantae; phylum Streptophyta; class Magnoliopsida; order Caryophyllales; family Simmondsiaceae; genus Simmondsia; species Simmondsia chinensis. The sequence goes on along the minus strand of JAGTTD010000007.1, from coordinate 2,547,776 downwards.
AACGAACTAAGAAGCCCTATACTTAATTTGAAACAACTATGTGCAGAAGTGACAATGTTCTTGTTAACACCCCCTTACTCTGCAGAGCTGGTCCTTGGATTTTAGGGGTTCAAAGCACGTTTTAATCAGTGGGCCTTTTTAGTAATGGAGGTCTCCATATCAACTTAAGCACACCTTATGTAATTTAATTTATATTATAATGCTAGCTAACATGTGGGTTTTTTATATTATATATATTACATATACGTTTATAATATATCATAAATAGGTCATTATTTTTGTAATTATGAATGGTAATATACATAGAAGAAAACTCATAATATAATTAACTTTTAAGCAAGGGCCTTAACAAAATGGGGACTCAAAAGATTTGGGTGCTTGGAGTCTTGACCGACAATAGACCGACCATGCTATTGTGATACCATCAAGCTTAACTGGTGAAGGACTTAAACTTGGTCATGAAGCTTCAGATCGGGGGTTGTCACCCACTAAAACTTGGCCATGAAGCTTCAGATCGGGGGTTGTCACCCACTAGGTCTATGACCCCCAACTTATCCGGTTTTATGGAAGCAAACTTTTGAGCGGATGGTGCATGCAACATAGGGCTGGTTGAGGTGTGTGTAAGCTAACCTGATTTCCCTGATTACGGAAAAGAAAAGAGCATTATAAAGCCCATACCTTGAGCTTTTCTTCTCCAAGAAATGTCTTCAAACTCTGCATAATAGCAACACATTTGTCAAAAGTTAAAAGTTGATATCTCCATTTATTATCAGAAATCAAATCTTACCTCAAAAGAAGTCGTGTTTAAGCTTTGTTTGTTTTCACAAAAAAAACATTTTCCATCTAAATTCTATTATTTTTGGCAGTATTTCATAGCAACAACTACTAAGTATAGAAATGCTCTCTTCCATCTTTTCCCTCAACAAAGGGGGAGCGCAGAGGAAAACGTTTTCCATCATAACCTCACGTCATATGCTTCACTTCAACCTCAATTGGACCAAGTGTGAACCTCTTTATAAAATGAAACCATTTTCTTTAGCTGAAAAGATTAACATTTTTAAGAAAAAAATATTTTTTATCGAAATTAATTTGTAAGAAAATTTTACTATAAAAAATGCTCTCCATTGAACCAAACAAAGCCTTAGGATTTTCTATCACACTTAAAAATGAAAGGGCACATATAATGTTGTCTCTAAAAGCTATGACCTCCGCATTTCTGAATGCAGAAAGTGCTATTAAAAGGTCCTTGTCGCTCCACAAATCTTTTTGTGGATACCAATTAGTGGGGGAAAAACAATATCATACATCTAAATAGATGCTTGGATTCAACATCTATTAAGGTGTCATTTGTTTTAACGGAAAACGTTTTCTGTTTTAATTCTATTATTTCTTTACATAACTTCATAACAATTATAAAATATGGAAATGTTCTCCTCCATTGAGGGGAAACTGAATTCCCCTCAAGGAAAGAGGTAAATATTTTCCTCCGTATAGGCAAAAGCATTTTCAGCGATGATCACATGTCATATATCTCACTTCAACCTCAACTTAGCCAAACGTGAACCCAGACAAATTCATAAAATGAAACCATTTTCTTTAGCTAAAAAGATAAGTAACTTTTAAGAAAAAATATTTTGTGGGAAAAAAAAATTTTCCATAAGGAATATGTTTCTATTTGAACCAAAAGGGGCCTAAAATCGTTCGTAGATCCATGCCATAGACAATACCTCCATGCCAATCAATTTTCCGTCTTTGTGAGCAACAAGCCCATTCTCGGAGAACACATAATCATAATCACTAATAACTGCAGAGACAAGAGAGAAGTGGTTTACTTGAGCTTAAATGACACAAGAACAAAAAAATAATAGTTCATGGCAGCATAATAGGGTTCACATGACCAACACTTTCAGCTATTAGTAACGTAACTAAAGACAGAGACATGACAAATATGAACTTAATTCTCAAGAATTTGGTCTTGCTCAACCTTATGATTAAGGATGTAAATGAGCCAAGTTGGCTTAGGAGCCCTCGAGAGCAGACTCATCATAAAGCTCAAAAGGCTCGGCTCATCTTGAGCTTGAGCTGAGCCTGAGCTTATTGAAGCTGAGGCTTTTGTAGGTTCACAAGCCTATCTTACTATAATTGATTAGCTTAAAGATGCCAATTGAGCCTACTTTGAGCCTAAAAATGAGCCAAGCTAAATGTGCACATGCAAACCTAGGTCGAGCTTAAATAAGCCTAAATAAGGCAATCTTTTTTTTTGAACTCACCAAGCTAGGTCTAAGCTCAACCGAGCCAAGCTGAGCCTACGCCTATGACGAGCTGAGCTTGAGCTTGAGCTTGAAGTTCCAAGCTTAGCGAGCTACAAGTTGAGCCTGAGCTAAGCTAAATGCCAGTGAGGCTAGTCTCGAGCTTGACGATCTCGCACTCAGCTCAACTCGGCTCATATGCACCCCTAATCAAGGTTGCCAAAATCGGGATTCTACATAGGATCGGTGATGGGTTAGCAGAATCAGAATCATAGAAGCGGATCAAGAATCACAAGATTTTACTTTGTATGTAAATAAATTATTTATAATAACTTTTGAGAAAATAAGAAAAAATAATTTTTAAGAATTTGTATATATGTTTAAAAAAAAAATTTTAAATGCCACACAAGAAAAACAAACGGATCTTAACATCGTTGACGTTAAGGCGTGACATTGAAAAATTTTGGAAAGTTTAGGTGGTTTTTTGTAAAATTGGAATATGCGGGTAGTTTTTTAAAACCGTATCTAAAATTTATATGATTTTAATAAATAACCCTTTTTAGAAATTTTGACCCTTTATTTTATTTTATTTTTCCTTTTTCTAGCATACCAGCGCATGACGTGCAAATAGGCAATTGAGCATGTATTTGTTTTTGATTGAATCAGTAGAATCATCCATAGAATCGCGATTCTGTTCAGATTCTATTACGATTTTGTTCCGCTTCTACTTAAATACGATTTTTTAAGCGACTTGGATCAATAGACTAAGGTCTTTTCAGGTTGGGGTCCTCGGATACAAACCCTAAAGGGGGGAAGGCTGTGCACATCCATCCCCCAAACCCTGCGTATGCGGAAGCCCTTGAGGCATTGGCACTGTTGTTGTTGTTGTTGATCGATAGACTAAGGTCGGATTGTAGAATCGCACGATTCTACGATCCAAATTGCAATTCAACAACCATATAGCAACCAGAATTTAAAATTCCTTTTCACCTATAGACATGTCAAAAGGACATTTACAACGTAACAAAGTTCTTCCCCTTTTACAAGTCCAAAACACGCTGGAAAGAAAAGGGTAACAGAAGCAAACCTGTCTTGCCAAGTTGTTCAGATATCTTAACTAGGTCAGATCCCCCAACAACGCCAACCGTAACAACCTGCAGTCAATCAAGATAATAAAAATGTAAACCACCACTTTGGGTGCCTACTTGGTATTATTTTTTGTTTACAATCTTTTGTTTTTGAGAGACTAAAAGTCAGGTTTTAAAAACAATTTTTTTCCCCGTCTTTTGTTTTCTTTTTTCAATTTTCACTCAACCTAGAAAAAACCTTAAAACAAGGAACCGGATACCAAACAAATCATTTCCAAAATATGACTTTTAGTTCTTTAAAAAAAAAAACTGCAAACAAAAAACTATATACCAAATAGTTCCTAAATGTTTCCTCAAGTTAAGCTGTTTTAATTGTTCCAGCTTAAACAAAATGAAGTACAAGTGACTTGTTTTGTTTTTCTCCAAGTGTGTACAAAACCCTTGCACAAAATAACTAATGTCATTACAAGGTTTCCCAATGGTTTGGCAATACTTACTATGGCATCTATATCGAGTTCAAGTCAGTGGCGGATCCACGATAGGTCTAGCGCCCCCTGAAATTTATTATTTATTATATGAAGTGGTGCTACACAATCTAGGCACTTTAGCCTGGTGGTCACTAACCATACCTGTTATGCGTCGGACGTGGGATCGATTCCCAGCTCCAGCCCCATCTGGGTGATTTTTTGTTGTTTCTTTCTTTTTATCAACATATTTTTCCTTTTTCAATTAAATTAAACTTCTTACTTTTTTTTTAACACTAACTTCTTACGAGTCGATTCCCAAAATAATGCTAAAAAATAAAAAAATTAAAAAATAATGCTGAAAAAAAAATATTTCCAAATCTACTGTTGAACCGATTTTGCAAAACGCGTTTAAAATTCAATAAAACCGGATAAAAAAATGCGGTTTATTTCAGTATAAACCGCGTTTACTAAAAGCGGTTCACTTCAACATAAACCGCGTCTATTAAACGCGGTTTATCCATGAACCGCGTTTACAAAACGCGGTTTAACGTCAGGAATCCAAAATTCCCTTTTTTTTTTACTTATACTTACCATTATGCCGCAATTCTTCACTTTTTTGTTCGCTTATAGTTTTCATTATGCCGCATTTTGTGATGATTATCATATTGATCCCATAATGGTAAGCTCCAACATCATAAGTGGAGGTCAAATAACTCCAATAATAGTACTTGAAAGATTTCCAGTGTATAAGCAAAAGAAAGGAGGAGGCGAACGACGTGACTGGTGGTGGGTTAACGAAAAAGAGGCAGAGAGACGGTGAGAGCAGCGAAGAGAGCACGCGTGAACGAATGAGCCGGGGTTTTTTAGATAAACCTAGTAAACCGGGTCATAAAGACGCGGTTATAACAATTATAAACTGCGTCTTCATGACGCGGTTTTGGCTTTAATAAACCGCGTTATTAAAACGCGGTTTATACCAATGTTAAACGCGGTTTATGGACGCGGTTTATTAAAGGCGCGGTTTGTGAACGCGGTTCAATAGTAGATTTGGAATTTTTTTTTTTTCAACATTATTTTTTTTATTTTTTTATTTTTTAGCATTATTTTGGGAACCAACTCACTTCTTACTCTTTTTAGATCTTTTTTATATATAATATTAAATATTGTATATTTTAGGAGAAATATCAACAACAACAACAACAACAACAGTCCCAGTGCCTCGCGGCTCCCGCAATGAGCAGGGTATATTTTAGGAGAAATATCAAAATAAATAATTTCGATATATGTCAACTGTCTCACTAGTTTTTATTTAGGTATGTACATAATTTACTTACATGTACTCTCAAAAAAAATTTCTTTGTGTGCAAATTACTTCAGATTTTTTTCTAAGTTTTTTAACTCTATGACTCATGTCATATAAGTTATATATTTATACATTGATTATTGTTTAAATTAATTTATAATAATTTATTTGGAGGAAAAATGTGTAATATTTTACATGTAATGGTTAAAAACTAAATATAAAAGTTAACAAATAATTTTAAAATTATATATTGAACTCTCATGAATTATAAATTTGGATTCGTCATTCAAAACTATATTCCTTTCATTACATGTGTCAACAAAAGTATGTTATCCAGTGAGATTTTTTATAAAAATATTTTAAATATTGACAATGAGACTCCAACTTATATATATATATATATATATATATATATATACACACACACACGTGTTTCTGTATGGTTGGATGCCTTAAATAAAAGTACCTAAAAAATTTCTTATATTTTGCAGTGCTTAAAAGTTAAATTTTGATTTCAAATAAAAATTTAAAATGAATATATGACTAATGAATTGAATAAAGTGTAATGTGAAAGTAATTTGTAATTCAAGCCCACCTTGAATCAAAATCCTGGATCCGCCACTGGTTCAAGTAAGTAAAACTTATGAATTCTAGGTTCTCTGATGAAGGTTCATCAAGTTTGATGTACTCCACAAGAAAGAAACAATGGAGAAGAATAAGAAATCATGTACCTTCCGTAACTCGCACAAGAGATTTAACATCTCGGGTGTAACCACCTGGCATGTTTATGGGAGAAACAAAATCAGAAATAACTGCAATATATAAGCTTTCTGCAAATTATCCAAGAAAGTTGTGGGAGATAATTATCCCCTCTGAACTATTTATCAACACTGGGCAGGTCCTTAAATTTTAGGGCCTAAAACAAGTTTTGACTGGTGGGCTCCTACTTTCCTACAATGGATTCATCCAGGTTAGCTTCAACACATTTTGAATATTTATTTCATATTATTTTAGCTAATATATAGTCATTTATATTATACATATACATACATATTTATAAAATATTATAATATATGTCATTATTTATCTAATTATGCATGGGAATATGCGAAAAAAGAAAACTCATAATACCATTATTTTCAAAAGGGACCCTTAACAAATTTGGGGCTCCAAGCAACTGTTTCAAATGCTTGGTGCCATGACCGGTCTAGTTGCCAGGATCTACCATCCAGCTAGATATGGCAGTTTCAAAGTTGTACAAGACAGTTTCAACTCCGTTCTCAAATTTTTGTATAACAATCTTATTGTGTTGTGCCTTGACTTTATGTATTGATTCAGAAACAAAGGTCTGTGGTGGCAGCGGAGGGCATGGACTTGTATTCCCTAGCCTAATCCCAGCAAATCCGTTAGGGAAATTAGAGTTTTCTGAGGTCTATATAGACATACAAGTCGAACCCCTTGTATCCTCTCTTTTCAAACCAATAGTGGATTGCCTTTCTCTTCCACCCATAAGGATTTTCCATGTAGAATTGGGTGGTGTTGTTTTCTCCTTCTCACTTCATTTCTGGATTTCTTTCAGATCTATTCTTTCCACATCTAAATCCAATCTAGTTCTCAGGAATTTGCTAACAGATCTAAGTTTTAGCGATTTTTCGCCTCAGATTGATTATGGCAGCAGGGGAATGAGAATCTTAATGGCAGCTGAACTCTAAGCTTGACTAATCAACAGAAGTTCTAATTTCCTTGTCGCAGTCATACTAATGATGGCAACGAAGAATCACGTTTACAGGACACGATGTACCCATGCAAGGGACTAACTCTAGAGAAATTTAAACAGTAGATCCTTCTTACACTACTATCACCAACCCAACACAGTAAAGCCATCTTATATAGATAAAATTCATAGTATGTAATGTGATAGCTGGGGAAGGAAAAAGAGTTAATCTTCCCCCGTGGAGTTGCTACCTTTCTAGGAGCTGTAAGAGTCCCATCGACGTCAAACAAAGCAATCAAACCTGGCTTTCTTGCCCCCATTACGTACAGGTTCTCCTGCAACGAATTAATATCATCCGGTAAGTAGTACTTTAAGACTGGAAAGCAAAAATTAGGTTGGTCGTTCAATTAGTTCCTTCAAAAGATTTTTGAATTTACAACCTTCACAGCTATAGCTATCCTTGTATTTACAGATACCTAATTAAAGCATTCTTTCATGCACTTATGCATTAAAGGGGAGCTTTCTTAAAAAATTGCAAATTTGCAAACTCAACTTCTAACACCAAAAATACCTTTTATTTTGGCAGATGAACAAGGTAGGGATAGAGAATTCAAACATAGAATCTCTTGTCATTGAGCCTCATGCTAACACAAATCACAAGCATTAACTACATTTCCCAACAAGTATAAATACCGCATCAAAACGAGTGGCTATTTCACTAGATAAAAGACACAAAAACTAAGTATCACCACGTCAAAATACAGATACCTCCCGCCTTCCCGATTGATCACTTAAAATACAACAAGTCCAAATATATCTTCGATAAGTCCTTTTTACTTCTAGTTTGTATCAATTTGGTCCTTTGTATAATTTATATTATGTTAATTTAGTCTTATAATAAAATTAAAGTTAAGTCAGAGATCTAATTTTTTAACGGCCCAATCAGTCATCTGCAAGTGACTAAATACAAACCCCTCCGATGACCCAATTAAATCCTCCCATGACCAAACTATTAAAAATTATGTTGCCAACTGAAGTGTCATTTTTACTCAATGACTAAAATTGACAGAATGTAAATTATTCGAGACTAAATTGACAAACTTAAAAAATACAAGGACTAAACTGAGCTAGCGAACAAAGTACAAAGACCTACCCTATAAATAACCCAATATGACATATGCATACATGTTAAATATCCCTGGGCCTTGAAGCCCGACCCATAGAGCTGGCACATATGAGATCCACATATAAGCCCAAGTGTCCATCCTAAAACCAATTGACATTAGATAGGGTAACTCACTAGACTTATATACCCATGTGAAATTCTACTAGACTCATATGTGGGGACTTTAACAATACATGTACTGTAATTTGTACATGGGCATACGTTTATTGTATTTGTATAATACAACCACGCTATAAAACTACTCAGATCAGGCCCAAAATCCTTAAATTGAACAGCCAACTATCGCCATCCACACAATTCAACCGATTAATGCAGCAAATCAACGCACTGGTAACTAGAATTCGAAAATTCAACACAATCTAAATAATACACAAACGCAAACGATACGAGTACAACAAGAGACATCATTCCAACCAGATTGTAACATCAATTTCGGCATCAAATCAAACAAACGGGAAGGAAATGCAAGAAGATGAAGATCAAAGATCTAATCGGATTACAAACGAAATCTGAGAACAAATCGCAAGTAACATAGTAAAAAAATTGAAGAACAAGAATGAATGGAGAGGGAAAGATGAGAGAGAATGCATACATACACTGAAGTGAAGAAGCTTCTTATGTGACGGTTTCTCTGTCTCTGTGCGAGGAGTTGAGGGAGGGAATGAAATTGGTGCAGATCTGGACTTACATATGTCAGAGACCAGGGTATTCCCGGCATTTTATTTCTTATTTAACAACTGGATAAAAATAGTTAATCAGGGAAAAGGTAAAATGAGAAAAAGTAAGGTATTATCCAACCATTTTTTAGATATATTTAATTAAAAAAATACCCTTATTTAGCAAGTGCGTAAAAGAATAAGGATAAAGAGAGTTAAAATAAAAATAAAATTGCCTTAGCAGTAGAAAACAAATAAGGAGATATAATATTATTTTAGAGCAAAAGGTTTAGAGTTCGATTTTCTCTTAAACATCCTTTTAAGAAATCACTTACTTAATTGGTTCATGTAGTGTGTGGGTCGTTGCATTGACTGGGGGTACTAGGTAATCGGATTCCTCGTTAGGGCAAAAAATCTGTGTAATTTTCTTAAAACCTTTACCTTTAAGGTGAGGGTTAAAGAAAATGAGAGTAAAGAGGTAATGAAAAATAAGCTTTTACTGCACTTACCTGTCCTAAAAATTTGTCAAACAGGGAGTACAGGGTTTAACACCCCCCCCCCCAACAAAAAGCGTCCGTTACTTTGTTGCCAAGTAGGAGGTTAGTGGTTTTTTATCTAGTTTATTAAATATCTAATAGTATATTAAAATATAATTCACGTTAAGACTCCATTTGTTTCAACGAAAATACTTTTCCCTCGAAAAACAATTTCCTTTGGAAAAGATTTTCGAAGGAAAATAAAATTCTTGTTTAGATTGTTTTTTGTTTATTTTGAGGGAAAACATAATTCAAGAATGTCATTTTTCCTTGTTTGTTTTGGAGGAAAATAATATTCTAGAATGTCATTTTCCCTTATTTATTTTGACATAAAACGAGATTCCACTACATAAATCATCATCCAAGTACTATTAGGCAATTGAAGAGGGAGGTCTAAACTTTACAACCATACATCGAAATGACTTATAATTACTCGTCAAGTCAACCGAAACTTAACAACGAATACTCAAAAATAGTATCATTTACAGACAATCACAACATACACTCACAATTCATAACTTTTAACTAAAAAACAAATTACATACTCGTCTTACCAAATTTTTTGAGCCACATCTTCCTATGAGCTACACTTTTGGCAAGAAAAGCTTTGCATTTGGTTTTGAACCAAGTGATCAAATGCCGAACTAGCTATCTTCAAATCCGTCAATCTTCATGTTCTCTTCATATAGCTAATTAACGTCTAATCGGTCTTCCGAAAACCTCTTGAGGGCAGCCGCCACCTTCCCGATTTGGTTTGAAATGGTAAGCATTACATCATCACCATCATTGGATAACTTCCTCTTTCGATGCGATCGTGCCTTTGATGATGAGGCAATTGAGCTTTCTATCTCCTTCCCCTTAGAAGTAGTGTCTTCTACTTCAATTGAGTCCTCTTGAGCTCCCACTTGCATTTGTGAATCAATTGTTGTATCAGCAAGGGACTTAGCAAAGTTCCCACGAGCGAATCCTTACCGACAATAATAGCCAACTCGTCATATATCTCAATTTTTTGATTGAGGTATTTCTCACGAGTAGAATTAGCCTACAGATAAATTACAACAAATTCAAATATTATAAAAACAATTGTATATGTGCATCAATATGTAAACATATACACACACAAAACCCAAAAAGGAGTGAGTTTTTACCTTGACATAATCATTATAAACGGAAGGATCTGCAATAATCATCTTCAAGTTGTCACCCCATCCAAATCCGGATTCACCACGCATAAGGGTTATAGTGTTCCAAGAAGATCTCAAAGTTTTTAAGTGATTATCCGCATGCTTCAAGAGGCATTCACTCTAAACTTTTTGGAAAATTTTTCCACTACATATGTATAGGATCTAGTCCTAAAAGAGTTGTTCAGCCTGTTACCTTTCTTAACCTCCTCGGCAAGCAATCTTGTCAGAAACCAAGACATCAATTTTGACCATCGAAGTTGATCCTTCTTTGATTCTTTGGTCCCTTTAATTTCACTCATGTTCTAATCAACACACAAACTTTAATTTTAATATCCCAGTAACAATTAAATAGATCAAAGGAAAAAAGTAATACAAATAAGAAACAACTTCATTCATAAAACATATATTCACTTTCAACCAAAAGCAATTCAGTAATTATAAACAATAACAAGTTCATTAATGAAATACATTCGCTATTTTCTGCCCTCAATGCAAATATACAAATAAAATAACAGTTAATTTTCATGACTAATGTAATCCCCAAACATTGCATGAGCTATGGCACTTCTTTTCCTATCCCACTCCCTACTCTCAGCTCGTTCCTCTCTTTGTGACAATGAGACCCTTTGACTCCGGGTTTCCATCTCCATATTTGAACTCTGCTCAAATTCATCACCGGGATCAACACCCATTATGAAGTTGTGCAAAATACAACAGGCAAGCACAAAATCCACTTGAGTTGTATAGGACCAAAAGGGCTCTGCGTCTAGAAGACGAAAACGCTTCTTGAGAATCCCAAAGGCCATCTCAACAGCCATCCTTAAAGAAGAATGTCGAAGGTTGAACAACTCTTTCTCATTCTCCGGAGCTAAGTCACTAAATTCCTTCAAATGATAGCGCACCCCACGATATGGAGATATAAAGCCCTTTCGGATTCCATAGCCAACATTAACAAGAAAATATTTTCCTACACAAAAAAATTTATTGTACAATGATACTTTTTGAAAAAGGGAAAAAGCAAAAAAGGGGTTACATTTTCTAATAATACCTTCTGGAACTTGAAGGCCTCGAGGCCTAGATAATGCATCATTCAAAATGCGAAAGTCATGAGCTGATCCTTCCCAACCAGCAAGCACATAAGTAAATCTCTTATCAAAACTCACAGCAGCCAAAACATTTTGGTTTGTTCCCCCTTTCCTACCACGAAATCTACCTTGCATATGTATAGGAACAGAAGCACGTACATGTGTTCCATCAATAGCCCCGATACAATCCTATATCATACACAAATTTAATTATGAAACTACTGATGATAAATTAACTTAAAAACGTATTTAAGATTATATAGATGTTTTACCTCAAACCATGGATAAAACCTTGGATTGTCTCTTATTTCAGGAGGAGTGGTTAAACTTGGCAGCCTAATAACATCTTCATACAACTTGAGAATTGCTTGGAGCACAATATGAAAGTATCGATGCACAGTCTAACTTGACCTATAAAATCTACCCCCAACTACACGAAATCTAACATTATGTCCAATCAAATGTAGGAATGTACGAACTTGCTCCCTCATAGTTATTTGAATACTCTCCTTCAAGAGGCCCTTTTGTATAAGGATGTCACATAATCTAAAAAATGCCATAGGTCTCATGCGTATTTGACCAAGGCAATGAGTGTCAGCACAATACAAGATACTATTGATATAACTTTCTCTTATATGTCTTCTATGAATATTGGGTTCTCGGGGTATAAACTCAATATCTAAACTCTTTCGCTTTCTATTCATTCGCTTATACCTTTCAAGGACAACAATACCACAAGTAATGATAGTCGTTGTTGCTCCAATGACCATTCCACGGACTTCATCTTCATTCATAGACATCTATATTCAAAGACGATAAACAAGTAATTTAAGAAATTTCCTCATGTACTAAACAGAAAATAATACCTAACATGCCCTTAATAAACAACAATTAATAGTCAACAGCCCAATATTAATTTCACTCAAAGGACACTCCATTGACTTGTTTAAACCTCCATTATTACTTGTACTTGAAGATGGCCAAAAAAGCTTTTCTGCACAGATTCAAGAGATAGAACAAAAGCAGACCCATCTAACATTGGGCTTAGTTGCATAGTTCACACATCCAACATCATAATATATTATGACAAGCAAGCCCTAATTACATAAACAACCATCACACATCCAACATCAACATAGTTACGCTTAGTAACATAAAAAGCAAATTACATCAATGAAGCATGTAATTTCAAATTATCAAAGTGTAAAATAAACAAAAATCATTCCAATTGCAAAATGAAAGAGAGAGAAAGAAAGAAGTTCAAACCCTACCAAAATTGAACCCAAAGCCTACAACCTAGCGAAATCAACCGTGAGTAGAGATGATGAGGGTAGAGCCGCGAATAGAGAGAGAGAGAGAGAAATCGAACCTGAAGCCTACAAACCCTAGAGATGTGAGTGGAGAGAGAGAGAAGAATTCCGAGAGTGGAGAAAGAGAGCGAAACCCTAGCGAGAGAGAGAGAGAGAGAGACGCGCGAGAGTGAGAGAGGAGAGAGAGAGTCGCGCGAGAATGAGAGAGGAGAGAGGGTCACGTGTGAGTCATGTGAGGAGAAAGAGGAGAGAGAGCGCATTTCTGGGCTTTGGGCCTCATTTCACGCGCCAAGAATGGCAACTGTCGGTCCAAAAATTCGGAAATGTTTTTCTAGGCTTTGGGGGAAAATATGATTACGAAGAATCATATTTTCTTTCAAATTTTTTACAACAAACACAAGAAAATTTGAAAACTATTTTCTGGAATTGCATTTTATGGGAAAACAAACGGAGCCTAAATATTTAGTTTATATAAATTAATAAATTTATAAAGTTATGTGCGTTGTTAGTTTATATATTTAACTTCGTAACAACAACCTTACCTTTTTTGAACAATAGGTAAGTTCTAATTCATATTAAATTTTTGTTACAAATTAACATTAATTTCATGAATGGGTTTGATTTAAATAATTTTGGCCATATACAAATAAAATTGACATAATTAAAAATATATAAAATAAATAACACAATAAGCAAAATCTAGGAATTAATGACATAAATAACTCAAACTCATATCATATAAATTGAATATCGTTTTAGGTTAGTAAGGAGGGGGTGGGGGTATTTTGCTACGAGCGGAGTTTAATCTCAAGTGGAGTCTTTGACCTTTGACGATCGTCACAGCGAGACCAAGCCAAGTTTGACATTAGTATAAATATAGATTATGTATTGTCAAGGAACCATTTTTTTCAAAAGCTTAAACTGATGGGTGAAGGTACAGGATTGATTTTATACTCTAACATGTATATATATTAGTTAACTGAATCTTTCTTTTTAATGTTCAAAAAAAAAATTTCTTTTTTTTTTGAGAAGTAGTTAACTAAATTATGTTCATCTAACATTGCTCGATACATTAAGGGAGCAACGCTTGAGATGGTTTGGACATATTAGGAGAAGATTGACCACAGCTGCAGTAAGGAGATGTGAACAGCTGCACACTGCGCTAGGAAGAAGAGGAAGGGGCAGGCCAAAAAAGAGTTGAATGAAGACGATCCGACAAGACCTAACCCACCTAAATTTAAGGGAGGCAATGGCATTGGATAGAGCTCGTTGGAGAGCCGAGCATAGGGGTAGCCAATGTAGGGGCTTAGAGTAATGTTGCGTATCACTGCTAGCGCAGGGTTTCTAGCGCGGATTTGACCCATGTGGCTTGCTTATTTGTTTCTCAGTTACTCATCTAGTATTGGCCTTGTACTATTTGCCTTATTATATTGCTCCAGGACGACAAGATCTTCAGGTTGTGAATTCTCGGAAATAACCTCTTTTCTACTCGAAAGAGGGAAGGCTGCGTGCATCCACCCCCCAAACCCTACTTATTGCGGAAGTCCGTGAGACACTAGAACTGTTATTGTAACATTGCTCGATACAAGGTCGACACCTTTGTGCCATAGTAGTTGGGAATATCTTACGTCACTTTTCAGTCCGAATTCGAGACAACTTTCCCGTCCTTGTACAATGACGTTACCAATTAAAAAAAAATTTTCTCAACACAAAGATCGTGTTTTACATTTTTTTTCTATTCGTTAGATTGTCTTTTACTTTGGAACAAAGTATTGAATAAAAAAATGTAATTATATATTTAAGTCTATAGTGTAATATTGTTAATATAAAAATAATTAAATTAAAATTACTTATTAATTTAGGATATGTATGCAATTTTGAAAAAATGGTTCATTTACCAGACACTAATACGTCGGATCCTATTAGAACTTCGAAGTTAAACGTGTTTGCGCGAGAGTAGTACCAAGATGGGTGACCTCCTGGGAAGTCCTTGTGTTACCAACCTTTATAAGGTTGAGGTCCTCGGAAACAGCCTCTCGACATGATTACATCCTAAAGGGATAAGGCTGCGTATATCCATTCCCTCCAGACCTAGCTTAGGCGGAATTTCTTGAGGCACTAGGTCTGTTGTTGTTGCGATTATATGCAATTTGAAAAAGTTAAAGATTAAAATAAAACAATAAATACAATATTATTAGTTAGTTTTATCTAATTGTACATTGAAAAAAGTCAAAGATTTAAATAAAATAATGATTTAAATACAATGAATATTAATTGATTGTAAGAATGGACATTGTAATCTAAGTATTCTAATATTTTAATATATATAGAATGAGATATGTTAACATTTTAAAAAAATTATTATTTAATTACCTTGAGGTTTTAAAATTTATCAATTATGTACCTTTTTATTAGAATTCTTTAGATTTTCGTTAAAAAATGTTGTAGTAAAATATGATTATAACAATATATAAGTATCATATGGTAGAATTCTGTATTTTGTGCCAAAAAGTGTTGAAATGATATATGATTTTAAAAAAAAGTATAATAACTTATTTCAAAATTTGGTAAATTTTAATGGTAATATGTTAAATTTTTACTGAAAATATTGATAAACCTAATTTATGTTACCGTAATCATGTACATAATTAGGCTTATTCTAACGAAATTTTACTAAATTTTGAGATAGGGTATGTAGATAATAAATATTCAAACCTTAGAATACCTTATAATATATATTAAAATATAAGGGTTAATTCAGACCATTCCAAAAATGTTTATGCTCTCCATCACTCATATTTAGGGATGGCAATGGGGCGGGGCGGGGCAACGCCGGTACAGGGGTGCCTCCTCTCCTCTATACCTGTACCTGCCACCCAAATCCTATATCTGTATCCGCTCCATTACCCGCTATTAGTATGAAATGGATACCCGTACCCATCCTAGTAGGTACAAATCCATACCCACCCCATCACCTGCGGGTATCCAACGGACATCCATTATCCGCCTTGTACCCTCCCTAATGTGAGTAAAAAACGATTATCTATACTCGCTTATATTAGTTATTTAATACTATTTTTAAAAGCCAATTATATTCTTTTTATAACATTGATAACAATTTGAGTTATTAAATTTAAACACGTATTTTTTAAATTTGAAAGTTAATTATGTATAAAATGAAGCTGCTATGGCAGGTATGAGGAGGGGCGGGTACAAAACTATACTTGTACCTGCCCCATACCCTTGACGGGTACAGGGAGGGTACACCTAACCCATACCCACTATCCCGCCCACTTATATCTGTATCCACCCCATACCCGTGGGTACCCACCCCATTGACATCCCTACACATATTTTCTACAATGTGAACATTGCTTTTGAAGTGAATTTTTTTTTTTTTTTTCAAAAAACATTATCAAAATTCTAAACATAATATATTTTAATTTTATATTTCAAAAATTACTGGAGTTTACTTCATGAAGCTTATGTATGTGTATTTGTATGGTGTGGTTTTATTTGCTATTTTTGATTTTTCTTTAATACAAAAATTAAATTTTGAAAATAAATTTTTTATTTTTTCAAAATTGACTGGAACCTTAAAAGCAAAAAATCAAAACATAAATTTAAAAACTTAGTTTTTAATTTTTTTCAAAAATTATAAAAAATATATATATATATAAAGTAGACCTTTATTTGTGTAGTTTGGACTCATTTCAAATACAGATACCCCACTATTGAAGGGTAATGTTATTATAGAACAAGATTGTAGTTTTTAAAATAATTTTATGACTCTTATTATTTATAAGTCATATTATTATTTTAATAATAATAATTTTTACATTGATAACAACTTTTACTATTAAATTCACCACTATAATCTCAATAGGCAATTGATGCACCCTAACATCACATTTTGGCCAAGATCGTAATTTGCAAGACAATTTTATGGCTCTTACTATTTATAAATCACATTATTAATTTAATAGTAACAATTTCTACCCTAACAATAACAACTCCAAAATTTTATTTGATCAAATGTATGCATCCTCATTATAACATCGCTCTCAATCTTTAAAGTTTAAACTGAATTTCATAAACTTAGAACCTATTTTATATTATCTTCGATTGAAATTTTCAATTTTTCAGAAACTAAAAATTAGATTTTAAAAATAATCTTTTGATTTGCTATTTTCATTTAAAAGTCAAATATTTGGCACTTTCGCCAGTCTTCAGTTTGATTTGGTCTACATTTGGCGTCAAGCTCGTTACTCAGAGTTTATTTGGCCAAGCAGTGAAATACTTATTTACTTGAGAAGCACTTCTTGTAAGAATACGGGCAGTTCTTACTTTTAATTTTGCATTCAAAGATAAACATTATCTCTATAATTCTGTTTAAAAGCAGAAAAATCATTTATATTGTCATTTAAAACCACTTTTTTTCCCGGGGCCAAAAAGGTTATCTAGATACCATGAGATTCTAAGTATCATGATATTTTAACATATAATAATAGAGTAACCTTGAGGCCTAAAAATTTCATCAGCTAAGCACCCTGCAATGTTAAAATTTTATCAATTAAATACTCTTTTGCTGAAATTTGGTAAAATTTCACTAAAAAATGCTAAAATGAAATACAATTTCAATAATACATAAACATCTTCCGCTAGTATTCGATGTTTTTCACCAAAAAATGCCGTCATGATTTTTAGCAAGCTTACATCAAAAGTCAACGAGTCTTGTCGTAAATAGTTAATTTTTTGCTGAAAACATTAATATG
The DNA here is from genome assembly GCA_018398585.1 of Simmondsia chinensis. Lineage (NCBI taxonomy): Eukaryota > Viridiplantae > Streptophyta > Magnoliopsida > Caryophyllales > Simmondsiaceae > Simmondsia > Simmondsia chinensis. Next base: position 2,530,223 of record JAGTTD010000007.1, on the reverse strand, counting down.
CCTATATATATTAACGTCATTATGTATTACAACAACATTTTCTATATAAAAAAGGTTAGATTCTTACAAAAATTCACCGAATTCCAACATTGGTTACCTAAGTAATAAGTGCTTCATTATATACATTGAAATGTTAAGTTACATAGATGATAAGTAATTAAACGTCAGAATACCTAAATGACAATTTCTCTAAAATAAAAGAAAATTTTCCCTCAAACACAAAATGAGCATCAGTCTTCATATTATTAAGATGCTCTATATAGCGATAATATTATCCAGCTCACTCAGATCAGAGTAACAAAAATATAGAAAATATTTCAAAAATTCAAAAACAAGTTACCATTACAGATGTAGCACAAGAGAAGGGAGGGCTTTAGTACTCTTTGTTACCGAAGTTCTTGCACCATTGCTGTGATGGAATTGGCCGAACCGGAATACGGGGTCGTTGCTGCAAGAAACACGAAATCAAATAAACATTGCTACGTAATGCCTTTTACACAACAGATATCGACCTAGCCGTTACGCGACTGGTTACTATATAATGGTACCGGAGTATATATGTTACCAAATGAGCACCTAGGGCATGTTTGGCCAAGATGTGGAAAAACTACTTCTAGAAACACTTTTGCAAAAAGTGCTTTTAATAGGAGTATTTTTATCTTAAAAAATTTTAATTTTTGCTTTTACTTCTACTTAAAAAAAAAAAAACACTAATTTTCTACTTCGACTCATTTTTTTTTTTTTTAAGACCAAACACCATTAAATCCAAAACACCTTTTCGTTAAACAAGCTTGACTAAACAGGCACAGAGTTTTACATTGTCTCCAAATTACTCATGCAAGCACACCTAACACATTAGACCCCGTTCAAAGGACTGACTTGGGCAGAAACCACTATCAAAAGCTGACATAGTCAAGCCGCAAAGTCAAAGTTCAAATTGAACATAAAATCTCAAGCTTGTGATATCATTATTTTCAAATTCCGATCTCAATTTTGCAGAATCTTACACAATTTCAATCCAATAGCGCCTAAAATTATCTAACGACCTGATAACATTAACAGCAGTTCAACAACAACAATACAACCTAGTGCCTCAAAGATGCTTCCGCCAAGGTAGGGTCTGAGGAGGGTAATACATATGCAACCTTAACCCTGCAAGGTGTTATCTGGAGGTTGCTTTCGAGTTAACAACACTTCATGACTACAAATTCTATCACTATACAATACTAGACCTAAAAACCGGCTTGCTATGGACGTCCTCACTATATAAATTGGACCATGCCAAAACTCTCAGGCAACTGAAGGATTCCAGCACATCATATATCACGGGCAGCATGGACCATGCTAGCTCACGACAAAACGATGATAATAGGCTCCAAACATTTCACACTAGGTCTAGCTCTCATACTTATATTGAAGAACGTTGGATCTAAATCAACCTAAAAACAGACTTGCTAGTAGTACAAGTTGAGCCGAACCAAGCACCCCTTTATTTTAACTCGAGCTTGATAAGGTTCGAGTCCAACTCTTATCAAGCTTTTAAACCTTTGTTTGAAGTCAGATCAATAAAAATATTATTGTGTTCGATGCTTAGCTAAACTTGACTTCTTAGCCTAATTGATGCAGCTTATTAATCTGAAATTGCTATTGAGTCAAGCAAAATACTGGAGTTACTATCGAGCCATATCAAACCACTATTGAACTATTTGTATGCTAATACCAATTGTTAGCGAGTCCTAGTCAAGCCTTAAAGAGCTCTTATCATGTACTTAACGATCTCTAACGAGTCCTCATCTAACTCTTCGCAAATGTTAACGAGCTGAGCACCCTCTATTCGAACTTGGCTTATTAATCTTATCAAGAATGCTTGAACTCGATTCAATAAGTTATTGAGTCCCCCAAAATGAACAAGAACAAGGCATAATCGACTTCTTACACAAATAGTTCTGTTTGATTCATTAAACCTTCCTACAAGCTAGCATGAGTATGTCCTCATAGTAAGACACCCTTTGACATGTAGCGTAGAGTCGTAGGCCATGGCAGACCACTGTGAAACACCGATATTGAGCGGAAACATCTTACCATAAGAGTCTAGATCAATAGATATGACAAACAATAGACCCAATTTGCCCTTAAAAATTGGCTTACTAGAGGAGGAATGTCCTCACTATATAAGCTACAGGATGACAAAACTACTGATATGACATTCAACTAGTCAGTCAAATCAGTCTCAAATTCAGGGAGAAAGAGAGACTTATTTACACTATTGGTCCCTCGTGTTTATAAGTTTGTTCAAATTAGTAACTCATCTTTTCTTCTTGTTCAAAATGATTCCTCACGTGCCACTTCATGACAAATTCTACAACCATAAAATGTATTTTGTATTTCGTTAATTTTCATTGTGTCTTAGGCCTGACCCACAGAGTAAGCAAATATGAGATCCACATATACCCCAGGGTGACGTTTCATCCTAAAACCAATTGACATTTAACGGAACAATTAATTAGGCTTATGCATTAATATCTTCTGTCTTATAACTTCCACGTGTGATTCTTACTAGACTTCGATATGGTGTACTTCATGAATTCGAAGAGGGAGAGAGAGCACGAGAAGGACCTCGAGCTCGGCGGACTTCACGGCGATGGGGACGCAAACAAGGAAGGTTCCGAACAACGCGACGGCGGTGTTACGGCCCCAGTGCTTGGGGCGGCAGTAAGGGCCGCCGGTCATGCTCCAAACCTTGCTCCTGAAGTCTCCTCCTTCCATATGTCCATGTTCTCCTCCCATCTCTCTCTCTTTCTTCCAATCTGTCAACTAAAATGCAATGCAAAAATCGATCAGATTATGGCGCGCGAAAATTGAAAGAGAAGAACAAACCCTAGATCATCAGATTGGGGGAATTGGAAACCCTAGATCGGAGTACGGTGCCGGAATTAGGGTTCAAGGGGATTGAAGTGCTCTTCCGAAACAGTGCATATTTTGACAATGTTTTTTTTTTTTTTTAAATTCTTTATATTTTGTTTCAATAACAAAAAAAAAAAAAAAAAAAAACCCTTACAAATATCACTAAACATTTACCCCTTGCTTTTAAAAATTATCATTTTATCCCAAGTTATTTTTTGAATTATTTATACTAAAGGTCCTTATACTTTATTTATTACGTCAATTTAGTCCTTTTAATTTAAATTGTATTAATTTAGTCATTATATAATTCAAAATATGTCAACTTGATCCTTAAAAAAAAATTATGTTAAATTTTTAATAATTCGGTCACAAATTGGGTTAAATTGAGTAAATAAATAAATTTATAATAAATTACTTGTATCGAACATAATTTTACCATTTAAAATTACGTTTTTAACATAACTTAAATTAAACCACAGGACTAAATTGATACATTTTAAATTATTCAGATACTAAAGTAACACAATTAAAAGTACGATGATCAAATTGACATAATAGACAAAGTACAGAAATCTTTTACGTAAATAACCCTTAATTTTTTATGATTATTTGTCTACCAAGAGTAGAAAGTTAAATGTTTGATTTAATTTTTAGACAAGGGGGTGTTTAAATATTTGATAGGCTGCATCATGTAATCTACTATATATTATTGCCAAATATCCTCACCCTCAAAAGTGTCTAAACCCCAATTCAAGCAATTTTAAAAGATCTTACTAAAAGCCTCTGAACGTCAATATAGATTTATCCAAAAAAAACACTCCAATATAAAAAATTCTAATAAAAGGGTCATTTAATATTCGAGGTTACAAAAAAGAAAAAAAAATTTAATATCTTTACTATATGATTTTACAAAGTATATAACGTTGTATCTTTTATAAAATTTAATAAAATTCCAATGTAAATATATATAAATTATATTTAAAAATATAAACATCCTTCGTGCATCATACGGGACAACACTAATTTGTATTAAAGAGGTGATTTCTCCAACCTAGAAAAATCAGATGTAGAAACAAACTCGTATTGAAATCAGCATTAGAGCAGGTAATGTACAAAGGAAAAAACTGACATATATACAACAACAACAAGCTCAGCGCCTCAAAGACTCCCGCGTAAACAGGATCTGGGGGTTGGTAGGATGTACGCAACCTTACCCCATCAAGATAATACCCTAACGAGATACTACTTTCAAAGACCCCCAACCTGACATATATAGAAAAGTAATATTAAATATCCATCCTTTACAAAATAGTGAGCTTTTGTCCTTAGATATTCAAATCCTTGCTCACTACGGGAGCCGTGAGGCACTGGGACTGTTGTTGTTGTTGTTGTATATTAAAATCGGATACAAAATGAGTGTACCTATGAACATTGTTGGTGGCATCCATAGAGTATCAACTTTGAAGATACACGATATATATATTAGGTGAGGTGTTATCCTAAACCCAATCGACACTGATATGTAACAGACATTTTAAAAATGTCACAATCAGATATGTGCAACAATCAATACATGGTGCGCACTCAAGTTGACAAACAAAATCTACAAAATCCACGGACAACACAAAAATATGATCTTTAAAGATCTTTCAAGGAAAATAATACGGGATAGGCGGAAATTAATACCAACTTTAACTATACATTACTGTAACCCATGTTACAGAAACTCCAGAGTATTAGATAGTGTCATCAACCTATGCTTTTGCTGACAACCGATCGATCGGATTGTATGACAAATAGGAATACATCTCTATGGCACGAATTCAACTATTTTCAAGAACTTTACTATTTCTTTAATCTCATTTACGGTCTCCAAAATGCTCTATCGTACCCCGTTTCTAAGGGTCAAACGCAGGTATTTTCAGGTAGAACGAAGAGTCGAAGTAAAATCGACATACATAGATCACCCTTTTGGACACAGAACACAAATCCCAATCTACTTTCCCCTACCCCCTTTACTCTTTTTGGACCCCTTGGACTTTTTCTTCTTGTTCTTCCCGCCGCCTTGACCGCCATTGTTAGTTGAAGTAACTGCAGCAGGTGGTTTCTCCTCTGTTTGCTCTTCTGCAACAACGATCTCATTATCATCATCGTTTTCTAGCTTCACATTTACCTCCTGGGGTGTCACTGAAGAAGGCGATTCGATGTTTCGAGGTATGAAACGGGTCAAGAAACGCTCCAGGAGATTGTTCTCTGACAGCAGCAGCCTTGAAGAATGTCTCATTAGTGGAATCCGCTCTTTTAGCTGCTCTTTTCTGAAAGCAATAATAACAATAATCTGAGCTTTTCCAGCGTACATGTCAGAGCATAAGATCATTCACGACCCGTTACCATTAATTTAAATTTTAGGACAGTTAGTTCCTTGACAGTATACGCGTTGGTTTATGTTAGTGCAATGCAAAAAAGGATGAATATGTAAACTTTGGGACACTAATCAATAAATGCGTGATGAAGATGGTAATTCATGGGATATAACAATAAATTAAACTTTTTTTCACGTATATATGCGTCACATTATGCTACCACGTCAAATCATTGAATCATCTTTGGAATATGTAAGCTCGGGAAACTAATCAGTAAATGTGTCATTAAAATGGTAATTCATGGGATATAACAATAATAACAATAATCTACACATCTGCATACGTGTGTCAGTATATGATAAGTACGATGCAAAAAAATTATGAATATGTAAACTCCTTCGCTAATCAATAAATGGGTGACTAAAATGGTAATTCATGGGATATAACAATAATAACAAAAACCTAAACTTTTTTCCACGTATACCGTCAGTTTAAGCTTCCATGTCGTATCATGAATCATTTTTTAGCAGAAATGTTAGTGACACGCAAAAAAAGTGAATAAGTAAACTCGGAACACTACAAATTTGTGACTAAAATGATAATTCGTGGGATATTACAAATTTAATAATCCAAGCTTTTTTTCCATGTATATGCGTCAATGCATGCTACGACGTCGTATCATGAATCATCTCTCTAGGCAAAATGTCAGATGCAGAAGACAAAAATGGAGGAGCCTAGAGAGATTAGTAGTTAGATTAGCTAAATGAAAGAATCACAAAAAATTTGGATACAAACTACAAGCAATCTGCACTTCCAAAAGTGAAGTGTAAATAAGCTGAGCTCGAGAAGCCTAGAGAGCCAGCTCATCGTAAAGCTCAAAAGTTCAGCACGTTTTGAGCTTGAGTGGACCTAAGTTGGTTTGTTTAGCTTAATGAGCCATTTCCAAGCCTAATGAAGGAGGAGCTCGCAGTTCAAGAGCTAAATTATCATATCTTAATATAATTTATGAGCCTAATTATGATCTATGCAACAAGTTTTGAGCGTAAATGACTGGTGCTCAAACCTAAACGAGCCTAGATCAAGTTTAAATAAAGCCTAAATAAGACAAGACTAATTTGAAGCTCCCCAAGTTTGTTTCAAGCTCAACAGAGCCAAGCTCAAGCATAAAGTTCCCAAATTCGGCAGGATTCTAGACAAACCTGAGCCAAGCTAATGAGTCAAACTTAACCTCGAGCATATCAAGCTCGGGTTTAGCTCACATACAGCCCTACTTCCAAATTCAAGCATTGGACAAGAATAAGTTGGGCACTAACCTTGCATTCATAGCAGCAGACAATATCCTCAATTCATAAAGCATGCTGTCAGCTTCCTCAGCAATATTTTCCTCCTCATCTGCACTGGCATTTTCGTTCAAGATTGTGGCCTTTCCATCAGCCACGAGGTTCATCGTCGTGTCCACGAGCATCTAGTATCAAAATCATGGAATTAGATAAAAGCCGTCATTTGACGATTGCATATTTGAAGCAAGTCATGATGCAATTAGTTATTACTGAACACTACTTACGTAAAAGCCTTCATAAGCATATAGATTGTATTGTATTAGTTAAAACAAAGTTATAAATATATTGAGGACCCATTTGGTATGGTTTTTTATTTGCATTTTTTCTTTTTTTAGAAACTAAAGACCATATTTTGGAAACACTTTTTCTAATTTCTGGTTTCCTATTTTCAACTTTTTTGAGTTTGACTGAAAACTAAAAACAAAAAACCGAAGCTATAAAAAACTATTTTCAAAACTAGTTATTGATTTTTGAAAACTAATAAAATGGTATAAAAATTAACAATTGTACAACTTTTTATTAAAGATCTTCAAAATATATATTGAAAGCAACTTATGTTCCAATTACAAAATCAAATGTGAAAGCCGTAACATAACGTCTGTGACACAGTGAACGCATCTGCGATGCAACATCTAACACGATTTGATTCCAAAAGGGGAAGGAGATAACCGAAAATTCACCTTAATCTTTGGGGCATTAGACAGAAAGCTCTGCATTTTTGTGTCATCATCACTCTCAAGCAACTTCAGTGCATCCAAAGCTTCCCAAACGTTACCATCTTTGATCTGCGGATGCTGTTCCTGATTTCCAATGCTGGCAGGTAACACGGGGACACATGAAGAACTTATTTTTGATTCAACTGTCTCAGGAAACAAGACCCTCAATATCTCTTCTTGATTTTGGCCACGTATGTCAAGGTAAATGGCATCTGCGCATGACAAATTTGGACGACCTCCCCCTGAGTTTAGTATCACCAGAGGATCATCAATCGTCTTCAGTGCCTCAGCAACGACATTGACAAAGCTGCGCCCTTTTCTTCTCCGGAGGGCATCAGAGAATGCAAAAGGTAGCTCTTTTTTAATATAGAAATGGTTCAACACATTCAGGATTAGTTGCCAGTAATCATTCGAGTTAGAGTTCAAATGAACCAAGCACATCAGAACAACCAGTCTAAGTAGCAGCAATGGATAGTCGAACTTCTCACTAAGACCCGCCTTTCGAACCCAATGCACCATTTCTAGTGGGTTCATAAGTAGCTGATGGAGTGCATTAGCCAAAAAGTTGCAAGTCTCCACAAACAGAGATGGGTTAACAAGTGCAGTCCCAGTGAGATTTGCATTAGGGCTAATTACCCAATCAAGAACAGATGATCTTGCAGATAGAACTCGCCCCTTGAACACTGACAATGAAATCAGAAGACGGTCAACAAGGTAGAGGAAACATGGTGGGGATATGTAATCCTTCACATTTCTCCAATTGACGTTATACACATCCTTCAGAGCTACGAAAAGCTTGGCAGCGAGTGGCTGCTCAGCCATAATCGACTGTTCTGATCTTGTTCCACAAAGATGCTCCAGAAGTAACTTCCAAGAGAAGTCCATTTCAGTCCTGCTCAGATCAATGTCACCAAATTGATTTAATCTTCGAGCTGATCCAAACATCACCATGGCAACCAGTCCAATCTGGCCATATGTTGCCATACATTTAGACCCGATTGTCTTTACGATGACTTGTCTGAGTATATCATCAGAAACTTCCATTTTCCTTAGAAGTATCATGTCTTTGGTCACTGATTTTCGCCAGTCAATAGGAAATACGCAGTGGAAGTATTCTTCTATGCAGCGTTCAAAGTGCACCTGCAGTGATCGTGAATCGGAATGCCCTTGCTTTGAAAGTTTCAAAGAAAATAGAAAACGGGAAACTTCATAAACATGAAAGAGAACCCGGCATTTATAAGATATAGGGAAGTTGGTTTTGGTTATGAACTTCAGAAGCACATCAAGATTTTGCAACAGTTTCATGCCAACTGAAAGTAACTCGGAATTCCAATAGCTCTGTGCAGCAGTTACAAACTGTTGAGCATCAATGCTGTTAAGTTTCCCATATTTACGGAAGAATTTGCGATTGATTTCTCTTACCCATTCAGCATCAGAATACAACAAAATATAAATGGCACTTACACAACTCAACTGTTTCCGTACCCCAAAGAAATTCACACAGAAATCCTCATAGATTGAATCCTCAGTAATTTCCTGTGCTTCAACCGTACCTATATACGCGTGTATTCTAGAAACCTTTTCTTTCCAGATGCTCCAGAAGTAAACCAGCGTTTCGACGGAGGCCTGATTTTGAGAAATTGTATCCAATGAATGCATTGTCAAATTCTCGATCATCTTGCTCTGGTACTCATACTTAGAAACGTCAATCTGCATAAGCGAGTCCAGAATCCTTCGAATACATATGATCTCTCCTCCGAGATAGCCCACACTTTGTGAAAGTAATAATTGTTGTTTCAACTCAGGTAAAGAAAGCCTATCATTCAACAAAATCAGGATATCAGTACAAACCCTTTTATAATAAAGCTGAGACACATTGCAACTTGACAATTTGAGCTTTACTATGAGCTCCCCCTGCCCGGAAAAATTTTTCATTGGCCAACCTTTACCACCTGATTCCCAGAGACAACGAGTGAACAAATACGATCGAAAAATTGCACTTGCTTCTTCAAATAGCCCAGCCTTATGTAATAGATCTCCCTCCAGTAAAAACTCACCCCTCTCTCTTGCAATATCAGCTGCTTTCGAATAGTTTCCCAGCTCTTCCTCCAAACTTAGAAGCTCATCTAAGCATCCTAAACCCATCAAAAAGTTTCTCATGGAATCCTCATATCTAAACGTTCTGACAAATTTCATCATTGTTCTTTTATCACCCTGCTCATAGAACGATAAAGCATATTTTTCGAGGAATTCTTGTTCAATTTTGAATATATCCTCGCTGATCTTACTTGAATGCTCTGACGCAGTTGCCTGCTGTTTCCAATACTGGATGTACTGCAAACCCGTATCGAACAAGTTCCCCTGGGTACAAGCGAACAGACATTCAGAGTAACGATTTGCCTTGGCATATACCTCAGCCGCAAGCTCGAAACAGCCAGCCAAGGTGAAGCATTCTCCAGCATTGACAAGTCTATTGTCTCCGCATTTGTCAAGATAAATTCTACCTGCGTTAACACCATTACACTCAAAATTATATGCAACTGCAAAAATGCGTCCAGGTTTAAACTCACCCTAGTAGGAGAAGAGCTAAAGATATGGCTACATCTCAAACGTCTTAACCAACAACACCAATTAAGGGAGGGGGGGACTTCCCGTTTCTCCTCGCAGGCTGCCCTTTCATGTAATTTGATCCATTAGTCGAATGAATATCAATTTAGAAACGCTCAGTAAAGCCTACTAGTAGACGCTAATCATTATATTTTTCTGAAAAGTACGAATTTTGATAGAAGTACCTGCTTTTTCATAATCTTTCAGCCAAAAATAACATTTTGCTGCTTCATCAACCTTGTTAATGCTTTCAAAAACTTTGGCAGCTTGCTTAAGCATTTCACAAGCTCGTTCATTCTGAGAATCAAGTATTTGCTCCGCAGCTGCTTGAAGGCCAGCAGCCTTCGCCAGTTTTGCTCTGTAAGAGTCTCCAGCTCTTTCGAAGCACATCGTTGCCACCTCATAGTTAAGCTCTCGAAGCAGCTGCAGATAAAATCCGAACCCAGAGATGAATCCAAGAAGATAAGAGAAAGATTATATGAGAGAGTAAGGAAACAAATAATTTAGGGGAGTGTTATTGTCGAAACAGTACTTGTTATAGCTAGGACAGCCTACATAGTTCTATAAAACCGAGATATTAGGATTACTCTCGCATACAAATTTATAGTTGCTGACGGAATGATAAACATATTTCATATTTTCCTACTCGTAATCTTCCATAGAAGTCCTTTTGTACCAAACTTCTATAAAGCATTCTTGTATTTAAAGTGAATGTCCAGGAATAAGACCAGGTGCAGTTTTTGTTCCCTTTGTAGCAGCTATCTCATGTGCACACAAGATAAACATCACATCACCCCATCCCCGCTCCATAAGGTCTAAAGATATATAGATATATATATATATATATATATATATATATATATATATATATATATATTAGGCAAAGAATTTTTGTTCAATTTAGATGTCAAATAATGTTTCTCAAATAAATCAGAAATGAAGAAAAGAAAAAGGAACAACAACAGAAAAATTTACTTGAAAAACCCTCAACTTTAGGGAAAAACCATAGGCGGATGAAGAGAGCTTTTACTATGAGATTTAAAAAGGTGGATAGAAAGCAAAAAACCCTACAACATATACATATAGCAAAAACCCTACAACATATACATATAGGCATAGGACCACACCCTAAAAGAGATGGGTCTAACGGCCCCTCCACTGCCTCCGCAAACCACCATTTCTGAATCAAGACACAAAATTTGAGACACAACACATTAGTATCTTAGAAAAAGAATATCAAACTGCTTTTCATGAAGTACTTCGCCTTCATAAGGATCAAACCAACCTTGATGCCACGTTGCTTCCACTCCTCCTTGGTGCTTGCAACTTGCATGGCTCGTACAAGTGAATCATCGAGTTGTCTAACTTGCACCAAGCACAATTTCTTCCAATAATCGAACATGGGTTTTGAAAGATCCTCTCTGTTCTCACAGACCCACAGCCTTTGCCTTGTGCGAGTTATAGCCACATAGAGCTGCTTCAGTTCAGAGCACAAAACATTGTGTTTTCCCATGTTGAAACTAGGAAAAGACTGTGGCAATGTGGGGTCAAGCAAATTTTGCTCCTCCATGAATTCATATATTAATCTCCACTGGTTTCTCAGAGGCGACGATCCGAAGAAATTGTACAAAAGAACATCCTAGAGCAATATAAAAATATAACAGTATCAGGAAGACGCTAACATCACTAAATGGTCACTACGAATACATAGCATTTTGTAGGTAAAATCACACATGAAACACAATGGAAGCATAAAATCATAACAAGACAAGACACGAAATTTATGTGAACCTTTCTCAATGAGAGGGAAAACCCACAAGAACTAATCACTTGTGCCTTGTCCACTATGAAGTTTAAAAAATTGCGATCTCTAATCATAACCTGAAACATCATCTCACTATCTCTCAACCTAAATTTAACTTTCGCATGAAAAAGAGCTAAAAACCCTCTCCAGTGCAACTTGTAGACATAAAAGATGGAAATAATCAATCAAAAAACAATTTTGCATACTTGAAACAATCACACACAAACTTTGACAAGCATACTCTACCCAACCGAGTTACCAGGGGTGCCACTTACAAAAAAAATACTCTAACCACTCACATATTTTCACCCTGATGGTTCTCCCTAACAATCATCCCATAAACCCTGTTATAATTTAGGCATCGAACCTAATCTTATACAAATTCCAAACTGATATAAATATCTAAATCATATTCAAATCTCAATTTTATCTCAGTCATATCTTTTCTTATTTTCTATCATCAAATTCCAGTTTTAATGCAATAATTTACTAACACATTTGAAAAAAATGGGCATGATGATTCATAGGAATGCAATCCCAGGCCACTAGGATAAATGTAAATGATTGATGATGCCAACAAGACCAGCATTTTTCTGTTACCACGTAAACTGAAATGAATATATTCCATACCATAAACTAAATACTAATTCAAAAATCAAACTTGAATCTATTTAATTCCAGCAACAGAAAACTTCCATATACCTGGAACTCCAACCCCTTGCACTCGATTATTGTCAGTACAAGTGCATTTTTTCCCACAAAATTGGATATTTCCTGCCGAGCAGAATCATCTCGAACTAGTATGACCTGCTCAGCCCCAAATCCAATCATATCTCCACCTGCATTTGCGTTGTTCCCAAAGATCTTGACGATAGCATTTTCATCATTTCCTGATTCAAGCAAAATTGGAGCCTCCCCATAGATGCGGCTAGTCTCGGGGCTCAAGATATCAACTGAGTGAGGAAAGAAATGGTAGATAAGACGAATAATGCTCTCTGATAACTTCAGTACGCCATCATGGGTACGAAAGTTCTGGCTCAAGTGCCAAATAGGAGACATTTGTCCTTTTCCTTGTCTTCCATCACTATTCTCTCCCTCAAAAAACTCCTTAAAAAACAAACATCTTACATCCTGAAACCGAAAGTCAATGCCCCTTGCAATAGTTTGTGCAGTATCACCAGAAAAAACGAACCCCTCCTCCACATTTTTGCATATATACTTGAAAAGAGCAATTTGTCTCATCGTCAAATCCTGCACCTCGTCTACATAAACAAATTCCATAATGTCACCTTCATATTTTTCACGCTGAAGGCGATGATGAAGATCGTTAACAAAATCAGCCAAATCGTATTCTCCTCTTTCCATCTTCATCTTCTCATAATCAAGAAATAGCTCATATATCATCTCCCTTTTTCGCCTACTTAAAGTTGAAACTCTGACTTCAGACAAGTCGAGATAAACCTCAAGACTGAGTTTACCATCATTCGTTTGGCCAACTTGTAGTCCTCCTTTTATGCATGAAATTATCTCAGTAAAAACTCGGGAAGGATCAAGTTTTCTTGTGAGTTGTGAATTGAAGTGAGGCCAGTAAGACGAACTGAATTTATCATAGCCAACTTCTTTCCTTTTAATTAAGGTGATAAGGGCTAAGGATTTTGAATGTGTGCTGCCCATATGCGAAAGATTAGCCTCATTGTGAAATCTATCAAAATATGAGGAACCCAACGATCCATCAAGCATCAGTAAGAACTTGTCGAATGAGATCACTAGAGGATATGAAGTTGTAGGAATATCATTAAAAGAGTCTGGAATATCCTTGAATAGTTCTACATTAAAACCATCATCATCAACACTGGTAGGCACAATTGCATTCCCAGAGCTCTCGCCGAGAGCAAAACTGAATTAGAACAAAGGCTATAGTTAGCAATAACGCAGATAAAGAGCCTTACGTGGTGAGAGAAAACACAAGAATCATGTAGAAAATTAAAGCAAGTAATTCTGGGACATTCATAAATCATTTTCAATGCAATGATGAATCCTAAAAGAGTATCTCTCAACACAAACGACCATCACAGATACATTATATAGAGCAATGCACAAGATGGCCACACAAGGATTCTACAAGAAATTTTAAAAAAAAGAAAAAGGTAATAAAGGCTAAATCGTGTCAACATGATGATGTAGCATGCCTAGCTGATGTCGATGATCTTATCGCTGTAGACATCACTGTAGGTATGAGTATGTATGCAGCTATAATGTAATGATAAAAAGCATTAACACTAGTCAAAGTGAGCATAACACCAACAACAAACTTAATTAGTAATCAGTAACATGCTTCGATTGAATTAGTTCCCTCAGATTAGAAAAAATAAATATCATGCATGTCCTATGGTCGCCAAGAATGGCAAACTGGTAGAAATCTCTACATATCAGCACCTTACAAGAATTTGCAAGATATTACCACTTTGGAAGTACAAAGAATATAAAGAAACAAAAGCAATCGATCCACGCACCACATGAGATGAGAAACATGTTCCTTGACAGCGTAACAAAGCCTTGGACTAACTGTTACGAAAAGTTGACGTAAAACTGTTTCACTTTGCCCAGCCTTGCCACAGTTAGATACACCCATGGCAACATCGCCCTTCACTTCATGGTGTCCTGAAGCCTCGTAATGCAATTTCTCCTTTTGAAATAATTTCATTGTCAACACAACAGTTTTTCCAGTACCTGACCGTCCTAATATAAATGTGCTTCTGTTGAAGAGAACTATTTCAAGTTGTTGGTCAGTTACTTCAAATGGGAGGTCCAATGCTCTACCATCGCTGTCAGAAAGCAGATGACTCACTGTACCAGCAGATAGTGAGTAAAATTTCATCAACAACAAACTCTCATTGACAATTGCATTCTCAACATATCTTCCACCACCACCTTCAGCGATGGTAGAGTTTGGTGTCTCGGCATTGCTTTGGCTTTTATACCGGGTAATTTCAAATGAAGTGCTCCAGCTCCTCGGAACTTCGAGATCTCTGAGAGTTCCAATTAATGAAAAGAAAATGAACATATATATAATTAGATCGATATTTACAATACATTGATGTGAAATATTATAAATCATTGTATACTCTGAATAATAAGATCCAATAAACATGTTTAGGACCCACAAATATTCAAAAGAAAAGAAACATACCCTTCAATACCTTTCTCCCTGCAGCGACTTAAGAAATCATCTGTGAATGCCCCATATAAGTTTTCAAGCCTTTTAACCAATTTCGGAATATCTTCCAAAGGCAAAACATCCCATATCTTCAAAACCTGGCTGTACAATGATTCCTTCATTATGTCATTTGTGCAAATAACATAGAGGCCTTCAACCTTGTACTGCTTAACTATTTGCATCAAGCTCTCATAGCTTGCATCAACTCTGATCTTCCTAGGCCTCCAGCCATTCGAAAGTTTCACAAGAAGGTTCATCACAGACTTCTTTACCCGGGTAGATGGAAGTTTTGAGAAAGATTTGACAAAATTGTCGCTAAATAGAACCTAAGATAGAGATAAAAAATCAGAATTTGTACAAGAATGATTCCAAATCCAATGTACAAGAATGATTCCAAATCCAATGAGCATAATGAAAACCAAAGGATCAAGCAAATGCCACAAGAACAAATGAATTGCATAAAAAATTGTACCTTCCATCGTGCAAATTTGAAAAGTACACTGTCCTTATTAAGCAAGTCATCAATTTGGTCTAACTCTTTCTTAACATCAATGATGGTTTGAGCAATACTCTTATCTTCATGGGCATTGAAGAAACAGTTGCGCTCCTTTGCATTACAAATAATAGCCTTCCAAACAGAATCACTTGTTGCAAGGGTTCTTTCATTTCCGAGAATCCAGAGGCAGTGCCTATGGGGAGAGACAGGATAGAGCCAAAAGGTTTGTTACACGTACTCAAAGATTCAAAACAAATATTCATAGAAATTGATTAAAACGTCTAAAACCAACTATCCCAAATGGTTAACCTAACGGTCAATGGCCCAGGATTGATTTTATATTCTGACATACCCTTTTACACGAATGCCCATTGAGCTTGAAATGTGGGTATCACACAGACCCACCTCATTATCTTGTACTGAAATTATATTAATATTGAGAGTGGAGGGTAATGTGGATTCAAACTCATGGCCAACTACCCCAAAATCTTCAGTTGATGAATAAAGTCCCAAGAATGGTTCTATGTTCTAACAAGATATAAAACCATATTTCCATTCCATACCTGGCCCTTGTAAGAGACACATTCGTCCTCTGCGCATCTGAGATAAACCCAATTAATCCAATGGTATTAGAGCGCACAGTAGATAATATAATCACATCTTCTTCTCCACCTTGAAACCCATCAACTGATTTGACCTTCACTGAAAAATTATCCAGCTTCTCATATCGTTGCCCAATCATTTCCTCAATTGCCACAACTTGTGCAGCATATGGAGATATAATGCCAATGCTGAGCTTATGGTCTGAGCAATGCCATGCTGTTTGCAAGAAGAGAAACAGAAACCAAAAATTGGCAAAAGAATGTGAGACAAAAAACATTTGTTGTATGCCCATCCCACAGCAGTCCAGCTATTTTCCTATACGAAACACTAAGGCCACTGCAATTTTCTTGTTAGAGTATAAAACCATTCTTGGGCCTTCATCCATCAAGTCTTTAGTTCAAATCCCAACCACCCCCACTTTCTACATAGACATAAATTAAGGTAAGCATATACACTATTCTCGCTTCAAGCCCAACAGCCATTTACATGGGGGTATTCTTGGGCTTTTACCCATTAAATTTAGCTTTTGAAACAGTTAGTTCCTTGACATTTCTTGAGCAGGCAAGTGTTCACCATAAGTCATGCAGAACAAAAGACAATTGAAGAAGCCATGATATCAGCTTCAAAGAAAAGTCTGCAAATAGATATCAAGCAACCAACTACTTATTTCTAGAATCTAAAAATTCGATTGCAAGCTCAAAACGTTATCTAAACTAAGCAACTGGAAGGAATCTGCTGCATAGTTAACCATTATCACACAAGTTCTCTTTCCTACTTAAGCTATATTTGGTTCAGTTTTTTAACAGCTTATAGCTGTGAAAAAGCTATTTTTGACTGCAGGGCTGGCATTTGGTTGGCAAAAAAGATATTTTTATATCTTTTTCACAGCTTATTTCAGAGAAATGCTTTAAAAATATTATATTAACATTAAATCTTCACCACCATGACCTACTTTTACTTCTTATCACTACTCCCACCTACCACCACAACTTTTATGGTCATGGGTTGCTATATTCACCACTTTCCACTACCATGACCAACTGTTATCATGATTCTCTCTCACCTATTGTAATTAGATAATTTATATTATTAAGTCATTTTTGTGATTATAGTAGATAAGTTACGTTTTAAACTTGTATAGAAATGCTTTACTTTATAAGAAAGATCTTTCTGCACTGCACAACCAAACACTTCACTATAAAAAGTTACAGATCTTAAATGGACAGATCTTATTGAAACAGATAAGCTGAAAAAAGATAAGTTAAAATAAGTTGAACCAAACACACCCTTATTGGTCTTTTCTCCACTTAAACTTAGATGATGACAACAACAACAACAGGCCCAGTGCCTCAAGGGCTCCTACGAAAGCAGGGTCTTTTAACTTCGATGACAGTTGAGCCAAAAATTCCATAATGAAATAGTAATTGATTACACACGTAAGATCTCTCCATTTATTTGTGGATTTCAATCCTCACACAAAGCAAAAGGTGATTGTTCTACGTAGAAAACAGCAGTATCATAGAATTAACGACCATCTAAAATATCGCAAATAGTTTACAACAACAACCTAAGTCTTTATCTCACTAGGTCAACCGGCTACATGGAACAAGTTATACCATTGTGCTTTGTAATGAATAATATCTTCAGTAAGTTCTAGTGAAAAAATATCTTTTGTATGCAACCTGACCATTGTCTTTCTGCATCACCCTCTCCACTACTCGTATAGACGGCTAACCATAGCAATATATTACACCATAAAATGATCGTGCATCAGCAGATACATAGCTTTCCAACAATCATTACTGCAACTGCAGAAAGTATCTTAGAGGAAATAAATAAAGACATTTGAAGCTACACAAATGACGTCTAAAATTAGGCTCCATTTGGTTCAAAAGGAAATGTTTTCCTTATGAAAATTTTTTCTTTACAATATTTTCAATTAAAGATATCTTTTTCTTAAACTTTTGTCTTTCTAGTTAAAGAAAATGATTTCGTTTTATTAATTTGTATGAGGTTCATGCTCGGCCAAGTTGAGGTTGAAGTAAGACGTAAACCGTGAGATAGGCCTTCCACAATGTGGTTTTTGCTATGAAAATTCTCCAAATAGAGCCTTAAAGCAGTGAAAATTCTCCAAACCATACCTTTATAGAGTCTTTGAACAATGCCCCGCACGACTGCTGCTTCAACAAGATTCCTTCTGCTCCGTTCATCATCATCTTTTTCCTCTCTTCCCTCAGAAATATTCAAGAAAGAATATGGACCAAACATTGGCCCAGGTAGGTAGTGTTTCTTATAGCTCTTGCTTTTAACACAAGGAGCATCTGAAAGTTGGTTGAAATAGAATTGCGAATTTGGGAAGGCGCTTATCAATGGATGCATCCTGTATTGTACATTTAAGAGATGCTTTGGCCAGCCTAGAGAACTCAACCTTTGAAACAAGCTTCGACCAAAGTCAGCATTACTTGAAATCTGCAACCCAGATAGAAAGCATACAAACTTCAGTAAAATTTGCCAAGGTACCAACTGTCCCAAAAGTTTAAATTGATGGGTGAAAGGCCAAGAATGATATTATACTCAAACATGCCCCGTCACATAAATGTCCACTGGACTTCAAGCGTGGATAGTGCACATAGGGCACCCTATATCTTGTGCTCAAATTATGTTAATATTGAAAATGGAATTTGTTGAGATTCAAACTCGTAACCTTTCGGTAAACAAGGCTCTAATACTATATTAAGAAACCAATTGTTCTAAAAGCTTAAAATTGGTGGGTTAAGGCCTAAAACTGGTTTTATACACTAACAAAATAAAACATAATCAAGCATTTGAACTTACCTTGCTTTTCACTGTGGCCGGCAACTGAAACTCATCTCCACAAAGAATAGCATGCTTCATGCCAGGAAGTTGTAGCGGAATCATGGATTCACACTCCTTCAATTGTGCTGCTTCATCTATAACTAGCACGTTCAGCGGCTCCATTCCCATTCTATAGAGCTTATAAGAACTCGAAGTAGTACAGAACACTAGCGACGCCATTTGAAAACAAAGGTCACTCAAGGATTCTTTACTCATGACAATGGGAAGGTTAAGGCCATCAAGAGACTGGTAAAGAACTTTTAGAAAAGAGATGCAATTCCGCCTCATTCTTTCTAATGTATTCGCACCAGAATCTTCAACGGCATTTGTAGTAGAAAATAACATGCGCATTTCTTCAGAGACCAAATTTTCTTGCAACAAAGAACTTTCGAAAGAATCAAGCAAATCAAAGAGCAATAGCATGCTCTTATAATTATCTTCCTGAATGAAACTTGTAGGCATGTGAATGCTAAAAACAGAAAGACATCTTCTGACTGGTTTTGCTGCAGCCTTGAATCGAGTTCTAACAAAGTCTAGAAACGAGTCAATTTGCAATGGAGTATCTTTAATATCGTCATTCTCGTCCTTATTCTTAGACAATTCGTTTTCCACAAAAATCTCATAGTCTGAAACACAATTCTCGAGAAAATTTCTCAATGTCACAAAGCAATTCCTCCAACCAGTCAGAGGAGCAAAACATTCTGATAGTCTTTTGATACGATAATCAAGATATATATCCTCGATATCCGGGTCCACCTTCATACGCTCCTTGCTACCAAATAGAAGTATGTTTCCCACAGAGAAAAACCCACCACTTGAATCTCCTGAAAAAGAGTTTTTCACTAACCCCAAAACCCTCCTTGCAAGTTCTTTTACGGCTACATTAGTTGGCGCACACGTCAAGATTCTGCGATTCCTTTTTAGAAGCATATATAGCAAAATACTTATGGTTTTTGTCTTGCCGGTTCCAGGTGGGCCCCATACAAGTTTGACATGAGATTTCTGCTCACATTGCGCACTGCATAATGAGGATGAAACTGCCTCATTTTGGGATGGATTCAACTCTGATAATAAACTTGAATCAAGGGTCTCAATCAAGCTGTTCTTTTGTGAACAACAATGAAGATCGGCTCCTTCATCCTGTTATGAACATAACTTGTCATTGAAACGCACATAACATATGCGAGCATAAAAATAACATGTAAAATAAGCCAAGTAAAAGAGTTAACAATAACACCTATATATCCAGGCCTTGATACACATACTTTAGTCTGTGACTCTACAGCATAATACATGACATTTAAACTCTTTGTGCTATCTGAAAGCAAATTCTCTAAAAATAAATATGATCGCCGGTTGTGTACATATAGAATTTATTGGATAATTACGTACAATATGCATAGGAAAGCATCCTTGGGATAAAAGCTATTAGAGTAGATGCCAAAGTTACTGGCAAAGGGGGATGGGGCATACGATGTTACAAATCATTTACTCAAAGAGATTTGACTCATCTTCCATGCAAGACCGAAGGCATGTTTGGTCAAGTTATGAAAGAACTTTTTCCAAAAGCATTTTTTGCAAAAATACTTTGTAAAAAGTGATACAAATAGGAGTATTTTTGTGTGAAAAATATTTAGGTTTGCTTTTGTATCCATTTTAAAGGAGAAGTATTATTTTCCTACTTATGCTTAAAGCCAGAAAAATAACTATTACTTCCATTTCAAAACATTTTTCTTTCTAGGCCAAACACCTTTAAAATCTAAAAAGGTGTTTTTTAAGGAAAAAATACTTTTTTTCCAAAAAATTAGTTTGGTCCAACAAGCTCTAAATTGGTAATTGCAAGGCAGATATGTTTAGAAAAATAATGTCATGTAATTCAATCAAGACAACCATAGGCAATCCATGTGCGCACTCATTGCATCATGTATAACCAAAACCCAAAATCATTCCTTCATAAACATCAACAACACTGTAATCTATTCACTAGCAACTTATAACCTTACCTCAGGATAACTCTGCATGACTTCCTTGATGATATTCACGTTTCCACACTTATGAATGGCATTCCAAATTCTTTTGTTTGTGGTTACATTCATCAAAAACACCACAAAAAGGGAGTCATAATTCATGATCTCTATTTCCTTCGACGATTTAACTTTAAACCACGTTGATGAAGAACAATCATCATCCTCGTTATCCGAAATTTTAGTAACACATCCCAAAACCCATGTCTTTGCAGCTAGATGCAAGCCATGGACGGTGTCGGGCCTAGATTCCATAAAAGCAACAATATCACCAGGTAGTACTCGGTATGGCTCCTTCCCACGATCATTAAATCGGTTTTTCCATTCATCAACTGTTACAACGTACGAGAGTGACGTTATTGTGCTGGGTCTCGAAAGAGACACTACTTCAGCAAATGGAGCTCTTGATATAATCTCCATACTAGAACAAAGGTCAGCCCGCGTCTCTTCCAATAAAGGAAAGACGAATGAACTCCTACATGAAGGAAGCGTTTGAAAAGATCGTGGAATTTTCTTCACCTGAAAAGTATATGATGGAAAATTAATTCAAATCCTCTTCCTCAGTTACATTACAGCATGATGAGTATAAGAGATCAGGTTGCATAATAATGCTTCTTTACATTCCAGTTCACATTTTTCGGAACAAGAAGTATCATTTTTGGCTGCCTTTGAAAGACCTGTTAAAGAAAGGTAGTTGATAAACGTCAACCCGCTCAAACTTTTAGGTGAAGAACCATGAATGGTTTTATATTCTGATAATATACGAGCATACAAGCAACGAACAATCTATATGTCAATTTCTCACAAAGCTAGATTAAATCATCATAATGAAATCCAAAAAAGAGTAATTCAAAGAAAGATGGAGCAATAGTTAGCTTCACCAGGAGATCAGTATCATAATTATAACTCAAGCATTATTATATATGCAAAGGTCATAAAATATATTACATAACCCAGAAACATCCGATTAAAATAATGTTGGGCGCAGTTAAGGAGCAAAACAAACCTGATGTAAGAATTCTATTTATGTGACATAAGGAACAAAGGGACAAAAAATGACTAATAAACACAGAAAACTAATTATCCCAGAATGAGATTTGAGCATCAAACCATGCATTATTGAAAATTGTCGAGGAATCAATTTGTTCCAAAAGCTCAAACTGATAGATGAAATTTTGGGAATGTTTTATATTTAACATGCTCCCTCATGCAAATACTGGGGCTTAAAGCATAGTGTACAGGTTTACCCCATACCTAATGTTAAAATATATGCATAACGAAACTGGAGGTTGTTTGAATACCAACTCATGACCTAAGGTTAACAAGACTCCAACACCATGTCACAAAAATTATCCCAAAGGTTTAAGCTGACAGGTGAAGACTTATGAATATTTTTATATTCTAAAAAACGGGGGATGTGGCAACATAAATTATTAACTACTATTGCCAATAAACTTAAAAGACTCCCAGGCATTCAAGTTCATCAGCCAACTAACATCCAAACCAAAATGAAAGAAGGCAACCCCATCAATCAATATGCCCATATACAAGCAAGGCAAAAACACTGCTGAACTACAAGTGCAAAGAAGACGGTGTCTAAGAATCAACTATCCCGTAAGTTTAAACTGATGAATGAAAGTCTAACAATGCTTTTATACTCTAATATGCTTCTTGCTCGTATGAAATGCCTATAGGGCTTGAGTGCACATGTCCACATTTATACCTCGGGCTTGATAGTAGGAGCTGTTGGAATTTAAACTCTCAACCAACAAAACACTGATATCATGTCAGAAAACCAACTACCATACAAGATTAAGCTTATGGTACAGGCCCAGAAATGGCTTTGTACTTTAACACTAAGTATCAACATACCCAATCAATAAAAATCAAAAATATAAAAGAAATGCAACATTTCCAAGCATTTACGGGGTAATATAAGAGAAAGAGCAAAACCTTTTCAGCATACAGATTCTCATTGCAAATGTCCTCAAATGACCATGAAAACACCAAACCCAGAAACTCCTCATCCCTTGTAATCGTCTCCTCTTTATCATTGCAACTCCGCAAACTTGAACTGCCCATTTCCATCATTCTCTCTCCTCTGCACAAATTCATCAAGCGATCGATTACCCCTTTCATTTTATCCTTAATATCATAAAAAAAAAAACACACCCATAACCGTGAAAAGAGCAACTTAAATGCAAAGTTCCTTAACTAGAAAGAAACTTAGATATGCCATACAACAACAAAAAAGAGCAACATCCCAGTATCTCGTAGATGCTCCCACCAATACAGGATCAAAATGGTGTAAGATATACGAACCTTTTCACCAACCTAGTTTTCGAAGTACCCCCAACCCCAAAAAACCCCTACTTCATCAAATAGACACAAGTTTTTTTTTTATACAAACAAGTAAACAGACGCTACACAAATCAAATAAAGTCGAATAAAGTCGAACGTGTGAAAGGAATACTAAAATATGCATACCTAGTACAAGCACTACTAAGACTTTATCACACCTTCAAACTTTACTAAAAGGACAAAGGAAGAACAGTAAAAAAAACCCCAAAAAAGAGTTCATAAATGAGAGTTCGAATATGAAGAGGCCCCTTAATCTATGTACAATAATGATGATATTTAAAGCATGCAAGAGGACATTTTTAGGGTGATTGGGTGCTTTTTCATTGGAAATTGACTTGGAGTAGACTTGCTTTTTAGTGGGAAAATCATCCAAATCGACATGAACCGTCACATTGGCACAATCACGAACGAGAATTACAGGCAAACAGCAACATTTTTAGTGTCAAGGGCTTTCATCTAAGTGGAGTTTTGAAAATATATATAGTCTTTTTGCTTAAATGTGTTATTTATAAGGAAGCTGTTTCTAACACCCTTAAACCTATCGTCCAAGAACTTTTCTTTTTCGATCTTTTTGCTAAAAACACCTAAATTTTGGATAAAATTTTAAAAAATTAACTAGACTTTGAAATTTTTAAAAAATAATCTAATTTTTTTAAATTTTGTAATGTCACACTAATAGTAGCGTTTTTAACATTCTTTAGTTTTTAATGTCGTGGTATTTTACAACAAATATGTTTTTAAAATATAAAATTAATTTTTAAATATTTATGAATTTTTAGGACATTTAAAATGCTTTATAAAAATATTTTAAAAATAAATTCGAATATTTTAAATTATTTTCTCTTTTTTAAAAGCCACATCAGCAAAAATTAACGGATGCTAATATTGTTAACATTAAGGTGTAGTATTGAAAAATTATGTAAAGTTTACGTGATTAGAAAATTAAGTGGTTTTTTTTAAATAATAACTAAAATTTATATGGTTTTCTGTAAATAAAAAAAAAAAACTCTTTTTCTCCTTACAGTAATAAATAGTAAACTAAAGGAATATATAAGGTAATATTATTAACAGGGCAAATTGTTATTATTAGAACAAAGTTGTAATTTTGAATGCAATTTTGTAGCCCTCATTATTTATAAGTCATCTCATTAATCTGATAATAATATCTTTTGCCCTAACAATAACAACTCTTATGTAATATTGTCATAAATAAGGTCACTAATAATATTTGAAAAAGAAACTATATATTTCAAAACTAACCCCATACTTAAAAATAGGTATTCTAACAATTGTATCAATCTTAACAACTCGAGCAGTGGTTAAATGCTTTTGAAGGGCTTATCTTAGTGTCTGTTTGCATTCAACACGCCTGTTTTAATTTGACTTGACTTCAGAGTGGTTCCTTTTAGGATTGATGATCATCTAAAAATAGTCTCTCTACATGGTAACACCTATCCCGGTAAGCGTACATCTTTTCCTCACCAAACCTTGTCTTAGCGGCAGCTTACGCACTGGGCTGCCGTTGTTGGCGAGAAAGCAAGAGAGATAATAAGGCCATTTATCTATATAAAGTTACTTATGCCAATAGTGATATTGATTCTGAACCTGACTACCCACAGGGTTTTGAATCGCCTTAGGTGGTGATGCCGTATATGTTGCTGAGTCTAATGAGACAGGGAAGCAAAGAACGAAGAGGGTGGAAGGCCCTCAAGCGACTAGCTTAGTGCCGTCAAAGAAGAGCTAAAGAGCTCAAAAGAGGAAGATGAAACAGCAAGCGAAGCGGGACTGGCAAAACTTCTTGAATGATATGTCTCCAGGGAGAAGTGTTAAGAAACTGACCAAACCCTTTGGGAAATAAAAAAATGGGAATTGGTAAGGAAGGATGACAACGCGAATAATGTCAGTAAGCTTTCTATTGCGAAGCGTAGGCAAGAGTTCTACAAAATGCTTGGTTTGGCATATGGTGTCGACGAATCGAATATGATTGAGTTCTTTGCAACGATGGAGTAGGGCTTTATTTTTCTAGTCCCCGCCGTTCAACATCTTTCCCTACACCAAGCCCGTCTCACCTACTGTTGATACAGCCATATAATGCTTGTTTTTATTCCTTTTTATATGTTTGTTGTTTTTGTCATGCTTTCCTATTTTATTGGGTGTCTATTATTTTATACTTATATTCTCTGATTTTGTTTGGGTTTTCTTTGGCCTCGTTTGTTTGAGTCCCCTGTTTTCTATTGCAACTTTTATCACTAATTATCAAAAAAGATGCCAAAATATACGGTACATTTATTTTTAACAAATACACATAGCTGATGTGTATTTTGTATAGAAGAAATAAAAAAGTAATATTCTCAGTGTCCTAAGGGCTCTCACCTAAGCAGGGTCTTGGGAGGGGGTGGATGTACGCAGCCTTCCTGCTTCAGGATACCTTGAAGGAAGACTGTTTTTGAGGACCTCTAACCTTAGGGATACAACACAAGGATTTCCCAGAAGGTCACCCATCTTGGTACTACTCTAGCCCAAACACACTTAATTTTAAAGTTCTAATGGGATCTGCTGTTTACATATTGATACCCTCTTAGGTTTGCATAGGAGAAATGAATCACGATGAAAAGGACAAAGGGGTGGATCCTTGAAAGCTCCATATTTGGTTGAGTGTTTACAAATTACGCGGCATATTATGAATGGAACGTTATACAACGTGAGGACGTGTCTGAAACTATTCCTGCTCACTTTGTCAGCATAGTCAGTTAGGTAGCTTGAGTTCGAATATTTATAATTTAAATATTATGATATTTTAATATATACAATAAAATAGATTGAGGTTTGAATATGTTATTGTCTAGATAAATAATGTCGGAATTTTATAAATTTTGGTAAAAATCGGACTAATTTTGAATAGGAAATGCTGGTGTATTACATGAATATGATAATGTATATAAGTTTTACATGAATATGATAATGTATATAAATTATGTCAATTTTTTCAGCAAATTGTAATAAAATGTTTATTGGTTAAACTAACTAAACATTGCAATCACGTGTAATTTTAGCATATTTTAGCAAAAAAATCATCAAATTCTAATAAATGTGCTATTATATTGTCGAAATCATATTTTATTTTTGCATTTTCCAACGAAAAGTTATTGAATTTTGATAAAAATATAACTAAGTGATTAAAATTTGAAAATTTATGGCATTTAAGTGATAAAATATTTAACTGTTAAGGTACCCTATTGTATATTAAAAATATTTGCGTATCTAAGTGATGCACGACTAAATCTCAAGGTATACAACAACAACAGTCCTAGTAACACAGGGCCTCCCGCACGAAGCAGGGTCAGAGGATGGATGTAGGCAGCCTTTCCCCTTCTGGGTGGAAGAGAGGCTATTTCCGAAGACCCCATCTCAAGGTATCTAAATGGTAATTTCCTTTAATTAATTAAGAGTAGTGTTATTATCATTAGACTGAAAGCTTCAAATATGAAATTTGGGTATCAAAAATTAATTCACTAAATTATATTACAACAAGTTTAATGTATGCACTGTTGGGCATGTCTGGGATTGTTTACTTTTTTTAGAAACACTTCTTGTAAAAGCATTTTTGCCAAAACTGTCGTTTTAAATAAGCAGTTTGTGTTTGGCCAACCAGTAAAAAAGCACTTATGATATTATTGTGAGTGTTTAGCCGATGTTAAAAAAAGTTATTTTTATATAAAATTACCAAAAATGACACTAACAAAAGTCTTTTAT
This sequence comes from Simmondsia chinensis, assembly GCA_018398585.1. Taxonomy (NCBI): domain Eukaryota; kingdom Viridiplantae; phylum Streptophyta; class Magnoliopsida; order Caryophyllales; family Simmondsiaceae; genus Simmondsia; species Simmondsia chinensis. The sequence goes on along the minus strand of JAGTTD010000007.1, from coordinate 2,503,179 downwards.
AGTTGAAGAAATCACCCGTAAACATTTTAAATATTTAATATATTTTTTAAATATTAAAAATATTTTTTTATTTAAAGTATTTTCTAAATATATAAATATTTAAAATAATTTTTAATATTTACCAAATATTTTCTCAATATTTTAAAATATTTAATTTTTTTAAAAATTAAAATATTCAAATATTTAAAATATATATTTCAAATATTTAAAATATTTTCTAAATATCATAAATATATTATTAATTATTAAAATATTTTTTCATATTAAATATATTTTTAAAAATATATAAACTATTTTTCAAATATATTAACAAATTTAAGGATACTTGAAATAAATTTTCTCAATTGTTTAGTTTTCACTTCTGCTTCTGTTTAAAAGGAGAAGCACCAAATTTTTGCTTCTACTTAAAAGCAAAAAAATAACTTCTACTTTTAATAAAAAATATTTGTTCACAGTTGTCAAACGCTCTCAAATCTTAGAAAACTGCCTTTTCAAAAAAATATTTTTTTCTTTAAAATAAGTAATCCAAACAGACCCAAAATATAAAATTAAAAATTATTTACTCTAAAAGTCTCTATACTTTCCCATTATGTCAAATTTAATACAGCACAGGACAACGTAATTTCATGTCAATTCATAACGTAGAAAAGAGGAAACTTTGTTTTGACTTACAGAAATAAAATTTAAAAAATGCTTTGTCCTTTTCAACTGTTATTGGTCTATATATACATATATATATATATATATATATATATCATTGTTAACACATTTTTTTCCCAATAATTAGCGACAAATTCGCGATATAAAACAAGTCACTCAACTATAACGAGGCCTACGACGCCCGGAACAAACCGGGGACCAAAAAAGTACAAACAACAAAACAAAACTGAGAAAACAAGAATGCAAAGCGAACTACAAACAGGGCCAACAGACGATATAAGACTAGAGATACTGAAAAATACAATAGGAAGTGTCAGGACCAGACTGGGAGTATTATTAACACATATGATATATTAGTTCTAACATGATAAGCTAATATCGAGCCCCTTAAAAGAACTCTTATCTAGCCCTTATCCAACTGTTCGTGAACATTAGCGAGCCGAGCACGCTCCGGCTTGAACTTGGCTCGTTAGGCTTATTGAACCTGCTCGAACTCAGCTCAATAAGCTATTGAGCCCTCCTAATGAACACGACTGAAGCCCTAATTGATTTCGAGCACGAGTAGTTCATCGAACGCTCTGTTTGTTTACACCCCTATACCTCGTGCTTAAATTTTGTTAATCTTAAAAGTAATAGCTATTGAGATTCGAACTTGGGACCTATTAGTTAATACAACTCTGATACCATGTTAAAAAAACAACTATCCAAAAAACTTAAGCTGATGGGTGAAGGTTCAATATTTGTTTTATACTCTACGCAACTCAAACAATCACTTGGGACCCCCAAAGACAATCAAATATAAAGTTTCTTGTTTTATTTTGTGATGCTTGTTTAACATAAATCTTATTAATATAATAACTTGAATAATTTAAGTTTTTATAATTTATTATATTAATATTAATATCTATGTTATTAAAAAAAAATTATTATCAATAAAGTGCCTTCATTTAACATATTTACTTTAAGTCCGAAAAATGTCATAATCGGCCCTGAATGTAACAGTGTACAAATGCTCAAGCCCTCCAAAAATACCAAATTTTTTATTCCATTTTTTATAATTGTAACTTGTAGTGTAAGCACATGTTAAAAAAAAAAAAAAAAAAAAAAAAAAAAAAAAAAAAACCTGTAGTGTAAGCAAAAGTAGATCTATGACCATTCAACTATTTCAGACTGGTGTATGTATACTTCAACTAATTGTTTGGGGTATGTGCACCAACGGGTTAAAACGAGCCGACTCGAGGAGTGCACCCACTTGTTCAAACTCAAATTCGATAGGCCTTATCAAATATGTGTACGAGCCGAGCTCATATCAAGCTTTCGAACCATTTATTCAAGCTTGGTTCGTTGAGATTTTGTTGTGTTTGGAAGTCGGCTCTGTCGTTATGCTAATTGAGCCAATTCGAGCTTCTTATCAAGCCAAACTAAGCTCGTTATCGAGCGAAATTGATCTCATAACCAAACTGAGCTTATTGTCGAGTCGAGCTTCCTCTCTAGCCAAGCTATTCAAGTTACAATACAGCCATTATCGAACTATTTTGGAGTTAATATTAATTATTAATGAGCCATTAACAAGCTCTTAATGAGTTATTAACAACCTCTTTAATGAGCCCCCATCAAATTGTTTACAAACATTAACGAACTGAGTACCTCCTTGTTCGCACTTGGCTCGTTAAGCTTATTGAGCCCGCTTGAACTCAGCTCGATAAGTTATCAAGCTCCAATAACAGACATGAACGAGCTATAATCGATTTTGAATAAAAGTAGTTAATCGAACGTTCGATTCGTTTACACTTCTACGGGCGACCACACCTACTTAGAATTTAGGGTAAGTTGTGTATTAATAATTTGAGATTTGATGTCTTGATTTTTTAATTATAAATTTTGTAAAACAATTTTTTAGTTAAAAGTTATTATATATTTAATAAAATAATCCAAATGATGGCATGAAGGGCATAAAACTTGGCGTTATTTCCTGAAAAACTCATCATTTCCTCGCTGTTTTCGTAATCTTGTACAAGAACTGCAATGTTGTGACATTCTAAGAACAGTAAGAAGCATACTTTACACCTTGATATACCATCATTTGAACTATTTTAGATTAAAATATTATTTCATAAAATTTGTGCACTGAATAATTAATACATAAACCTCAAGACACTAATATGTTTACTTTTTAATATATTGAGATATAATTTGATTACTTTTAAATTAATTTTTGATAAAAGAATGCTATTTTTTAATAGATTGATCGATTGTCACATCACCAAAGCGTAAATCTCTTTCCAGAGAAATTTTTTCTTTTTGAACATAAATTTTCTAAGGTTGAAGGATCCTTGCACATTGATTCCCAATACTGATCTCAAAATTAAATTAAGATCCTGATGATCTACACATAATGTCCTTTAATTATTTCCGTCATCGTCAGTGATACGGACTGTAAGCAAAGTTAGGACGCTTCATGCTTCAACCATGAAACGCATTTAGCCCGAGCTTAGCTTTAAATTTTTTTTTTCTTTCAATCAAGGAACCATCTTTCCTAAAAGTTTAAGTCGGTGGATGAAGACTCATTATTAATTTTATACTCTAACATGCCCCCTTACACAAATGTTCATTTGGGTTTGAAGTGTGGATAATGCACAGGCTCGCCCATACTGTCAAAAAAAAAATAGCATGGATACTAGGGGTGTTCATAAAAACCCGAAACCGAAAAAACCGAACCGAAACTGAGAAAACCGAACCAAGAATCTCAGTTATTGAGTTAGCAGAAGCGGTTCGGTTACCAAACCGATAAAGAATCCGGTTAATTTGTTTTAATAAACCGGTTAACCGAATAAACCGATTAGTATATTTAAGATAACATTAGAGTTGTGCATTATAAGTTATAGTCTAGTGGGTAAATACCCATACTTAATTTTGTATGATTATGAGTTCAATTCAATTTAGCTTGAACTTTTTATATTTATAACCTAAGCCAATCTAAATTAACATAATAATTGTGTAGACTTAGAAATATAATTGACAACCTAAACCTAAGTGGTTACTTGGTTTATTTGTTTTTTAGAGCGTAAGACAGTAGCAAAATTTTAGAATTTAAATGGGTGAGAAAAATACTTAAATTCATTTTTCAATAAGTGGTTAACCGAACCGAACTAACCGGTACCAAAATTCCGGTTAACCGATTTTAAATGGGTGGTAACGGTTATTATATTTTCTCAAATTTCTTAAATGGTTACCGAACCGATAAGTTAAACGGTATGGTTAACCGGTAACAAACACCCGTACAGTGATTTTCAAATTAGAGAGAGAGTGGGTGTGTGATATTTTCAACAAAAATTTAACAGACACCTAAATAATAAATAATCAAATAAATAAATTTATTTACTAAAAGTATTTTATACTATTAACTTAAAATTTTAATTATTTTTAAATTATATTAAATTTTAAAATTTTAAATTAAAAAAATCACCCCTAGACTTTCTCGCTCCCCCCCCCCCCCCCCCCCCCCCCCCCCCAACTTTCTCTCTCATTTAGAAATCACTGCATTCGTACTGTTTTTTTTTTGGGACGGTATGGGATGCTCTCCTGTCTGGTACTTAAATTATGTTAGTATTGAAAATGGGGACTATTGGGATTCGAATTTCGAACCTCTTGGTTACAAGGCTCTGATATTAAGTTAAGGGAGCATATTTCTCAAAAGCTTAAGCTGGTGTGTATAGGTCCATGATTGATTTTATACTCTAACAATTTCTTTGCTTTTATTATTTATTTTTGACTCCTATACATACTAAGGTCTTCCTCCTATACTTACGAGAATTTTCTTCTTCTTATTAAAAAAAAAAAAAAAATTCTAAAAGATGAACTTTGAGCTTCCGATCTTCCAGCATGTGCTTCGCTATTAAGGAATGTTTGTCCAAAATGTTTTTTTTTTTTAATTATTATTATTAAAATATTATTTAGCAAATTTTTAATATTATCTTTTAATAATGTGGTTAAATCTTTTTCTATCATTGTTACAGGAAAGCTAATGGGTTGGCGAATTCGGCTATAAGGGTGTTAGTGTCTTTGTGTAGGATTGTGTCGAATGTGCAAATTCTTTTTTTGCCTTATCGGGGCTGAGATACCTTACGGCTTCCTTTCAAACGAAGACAATCTTAAGGAGCCTATATATATAATACTTAGTTTCCTTACAAAATTTCTCGTTTTGGAAATAAAGTTCATCGGAATCCTTCGCCTGCAAGGTTTTTCTTATAAAATCTGCATTTCAAAGTTGTTGTTTCATAGGCAAATGGGAAGTCCCGATCCTGTGGAAACTTAATTATTTTAATGAATCGACTCCATAATATGATTGAGGTTATTTCGAATGTACTGATCGTAAATCATGTCCACGAGGTCAATTTCATAGCAGATCACTGGCAAAAATAGGGGTGAATTCATCTGAAGGTTTTCTTGCGTGGTTGTGATGTGTTGCATCGTATGCGTTTTTGATGTTGGGGATTTTGTATTTCCTGTTAAGTTCTTGTTTCAGGGAACTAATTCTCCGATCCAACCGAGCAAGGCTCACATTACAACAACAACAACAATATGCCCAGTGCCATAAGGGCTCCCGCTTGCACAGGGTTGGGGGATAGGATGTACACAGCCTTACCCTATCAGAGTAAGACCCTGACGAGAGACTGTTTTCGAGCAAGGCTCGGATTGATTTTTGTAATTTTCATCTTTTTTTTTTGATAATTAACGTATATTAATAGAGAATAAACAAGTTACGAGATCAAGATTAGAGCTGCAAATAAGCCGAGCAGAGCCACAGCTTGTTCGGCTTGACTCGTTAACTAAATGAGATCAGTTTGGTATTGGTATCATTTATCTAATCAAGCTACATATCTATGCTCAGCTCGGCTTATTTACTAAATGAAACCGGCTCGTTAACTAAATGAGACCGGCTCGGTATTGGTATCATTCATGCTTGATTATTCGGAAAGCTGGCTTGTTGAGCTTTGTCAGTCCATTAGGCTCATTTGTCGAGCTTGTTAAGCTCGTTTATTAGGCTTGTTGTACTCATTTATGATAATAGTTACTTGGATTGCCAAAAAGGGTAATAAAATAAATCACGCATAGAAATTGAAAAGCTAAAAAAAACATATATGTTATTCAATTTCGCAATCTAGACATGCGAGGACTCGTGAGCCTTTCGAGCCGGGTCAACTCTTGAGTCAACTTAGACGGACCCCAGCCGAGCCCTTAACAAGTCAAGTCAAACCGGCTCATGAGCCGGCTTGGCTCCTTTGCTGCCCTAATCAAGATCCACTGATCCACCAATCATACAAGACAAGGATAACATCCAAGCTAGATCACTCCATCCAAACTATAATTGGCCTACCCCTATTTACTCCGATTTTTGTTAATAGTATCAGCATGAGTGTTAGCCTCCCTTAGCGTATGAATAAAGACAATAGACCGAAAAAGGCATTTGAGATGATCGATCTTGTTTAGCAGAAAACTCAATCTCCAAAGCTGTCCTCCATTGCCATTAATCCAATAAACGGCGTTTGTCAAGTCTGATTCAATCACGAAATCCTGGTTGCCCACCTCACCTCTTGATGACGACAACTCCAAAGCAAAACAATAGGCTCAAGTTCCACTTGATTTGAGTCCGTCACACCCATTGGCACCTAGAAGACCAGCCGAAAACTTCCCCAACTATCTCTCATAACACCCCCAATGCCTACTAGGCCTGGTTTTCCATACGCTGAGTCGTTTGTGTTCCACTTCAGGACCCCGACCTGTGGTAGGACCCAAGAGAGCATGGGTCTGGCCTTGACCGAAGCTGGCCATGTGTGCACAAGCTCGATGTTTGCAACCAAATACTCCAAGGAATAGGGAGACCCATTGAACCAAGTCGACATCCAGTAGGCTAATCTCGTTTTCACTTATTAAAAGAAAGAGTTCACCGGAACCTAAGGATAAGTTTGTGTAAATATAACTTTTATAGAACCTATATCAATTTATTCTCTTTTTGTCCATGGATGCATTGATTAGCTCGAGATCGGTGGGCAGTATCTTTTGATTTAGTTTCATGACATAGGAAAGAGGAAAGATGTTAGTTTCTGCAGCCAAGATTGTGATTCTTCGGTAAATTTCGCTATACCGAAATCAAAAGATTCTCAAAGGCTAATATACACAAGTGAAGTTCCTATGAGAAAATGTAGTTTTTTATAAGCTGTTTAAACAAAGGGCTTTGCTAGCATAATGATGTGGAACGAGTAACCGAAGATTTATGGAGCAATTGGACTGGCAGAAGTTCAAAGGGGTGGAATAGAAGCACTAATTTGTGCTATCAACTTCAAACGGTCATAACTTTTAATCCGTAAGGAGTTACAGAGCTAGATAAATGTCAAAACGAAGCTCTTAGATTGAAATATGCAATCCTAGTCGTTTTGCTGCTAATCTCGCCTATTTTTCCCAAATTTGACCTCTAATTTACAGAAGAACTGAATAATTCTCTGTTATTAATTCTTGATCCTTCTAAGACTACATAGCTTTATATTTAGTAATATTTTATTATTTATTCTTATATATTATTTCTCTATCAATAATATTTATTTTTCCGATAAAACAACACAATTGAAGTGTTGATAGCATGTGAATCGGGGTAACAATGCTAATTATGATGAGAAGATCATGGAAGCGGAGCGATCAATAGAGATGGGAAAATGGTTAGGTTTTAATTTTGATGGGTTCGACCCACCTATAGCGGCAGACATGCTTGCTAAATGATGAAGATGGGTTATATGTGGAGGCAAATGGGCAACATTAGTCCTGCTCTTGTTTCATGTGCTGATCTTCAGTTCAACTTCTGTTGAGGTCCCTATCTTAGTTGTTTTTTGGCTGTTTGTCCTGTTTCCCTGTGTCTTGACTGGACTTGCACTCAGTGTCTGCTTTGCCGTGTTTGAGGCTAGCATCTTTACCCGTTGCTTTGTCCTTTTGTTTTGTGTTGTCTGTTTTTGGTTCTTGTCTTGTTACGGTTGGACTCAAGCCTCGCCTAGCAAGTGGTCTGCTTGCATCGCAACTTTGTCGCAAATTATCGAAAAAAATGGGGTGGGGGAAAATAACTCTAGAAGACCAATTCCAACCTGTGAAATTTTCATATCCTTTTCAGTGGTTATCACATGGTGGGTGGGTCTCTATATTTCGTCCCATTCTCACATTACAAAATTTACTTATATGTTAAGAAATAATTATCTAAATAAAAAAATACAAACATTGAATATTAATTTTTTTTAATGAGGGAAAGACAGACAGTTTTAGGTTCATCCACAACAAACGAGATGGCCTAAAGCATCACGGACGAGAGACGAACCCCCTGTTTGGCATCGGGGTAAAGGAGGTAAGGGTAAAGGAGGGTAATTTCTTATCCCCGTTTGGAAACTGTGTTTGACAGGTAAAGGGACCCCTTACCCCCATTACCCCTAATTGTTTTAGCCTTCAAATTGGGGGGTAAGGTTAATTTTTAAAAATTTTTGGACACTTTTATCCTTATTTTGATTATAACTCTCTTTTCCCTTACCCCTTTATTCAATTGTCAAACAAGGATAACTTATTTACCCCCTCGTTACCCTTACCTCTATTAATTTGATATATCCAAATAAGGGTAGAATATTATCTTACTTTTCCCCTCTTTACCCCCTTTATCCAGTTGCCAAACAAAGCAAGGGCTCTATCTGACGGGCGATCCCACGTTGGGAGCCCGGAGCCCCTATAAACCAAGTTCTCTAACCAATCCATAAGTCTGTTGGCTTCCTAAAAATAATGATTGAAATTGAACTGAACACAATGATGACTAATAAGATGAATATCCTCCACGATGGTAAGAATATCTTAGTACATGACATTATTTACACCAAATCTCCCTTTGCCTAATATGTAATTTTAATCTTTATACTTTTAACTATATTCATTTAGTCCATGTACAGTTTGTATTTTGTCGTTTAGTTCTAGTGTCAAATTAAAGTTAAGTTAATAACATAATTTTTAATGAGAAAATTTATGTTAGATGCAAATGTTGACCACTTTGAACCAACCATGATCAGACCATTAAAAGCTTTATCATCAACTTAACACGAATTTTCTTAAGGACCAAATTGACATAACGTAAATTTACAGAAACTAAATTGACATAAGTAAAAGTCTAATGATTAAATTGACACGCTGGGTAGAGTATACGGATCTTTGATATAAATTGGCATTTTATTAGGTACTTTGAGGTGATGGGAAAAACCAAACACATACAACGAAAGCAAAAAACAACACAAAAATTTTACGTGGAAACTCTCTTAATCGGGGGAAAAAAATCAATAGGACCCATATTTTCTTTCATTTTAAACGTTTATGTTGAGGACTCTATATATGAGTATTGTAGAATCCCACATTGGAGTTGTGAGAAAGAAGATATCATATTATAAGCCTAGTAGGTTACTCCACCTAATGCCAATTGGTTTTATGGTAGAACCCCACTTGGGCTTATATTTATGTTCCAACTTTGTGGGTCGGGCCTAAAAAGGCCGAGTAAAATTTAACATAAGACTTCTAAATAAATATTTAGTATAATATAAAATATAATTCTGACATATAAGTAGACAAAAACTGATTTCCAAATTCATAACTTAATAAATCTCAAAGTAATATTTATTTTTAAACTAATATTAGAACTTTTATGAATTGAATATACTCAAATCGGTCATTTTCTAATTAGTTGTCGTAATTATTTGGATGAGATTTAGATTGAATTATAAAATGAAAAAAAAGGTGAAAGTAATAAAATTATTTTCTATTTCTGATTTATCTATATTTTATTATATATTTATTACAAGTTCTCCTTTTTAAAAGTCTTTACTCCCCATTCTTCTCTTTGGAATTTTCACTCCCTAATATGTTTCTATATATATATATATATATATATATATAAGAGATTTAATTTCTAATAAAATTAATTCTCTTCTCTCAATATAAATATCTATTAGTTATTATACAGACAAACTCTATTTTTTATTTATATTAATAATATAAATTAATTATAACATATAAAGAAAAAATAGTAACAACTAAATTATGAAAACGCCTATTAAGGAACAGCTGTAAATGAGTATGAAAATAACGAATAACGTATATTTATAAATGAGTGAATTATAAAAACTAGTGTAAATATATAAAAAATAACAGTTAGAAAAATACAACTAATTGAAAATAAAATAATAATTTTTATATTTTTATATGTTTTAAAATATGCGTAATACCTGTGTATCAGATGAGAAAGGGCTTGTTTTTTAGTATGGTAGAAGAAGATGCATCGGGCCCACAACATATTCCAGGCCCATCAACAATAGGTCCCACCAACCCTCCTCTCCCTTTCACATTTTAACGTCCTTTTTGATGCAAAAATTATATATATATATGTATATAGGGGCGTATCTGATCTAACGAGCCGATCGAGCTTTGAAACTTTAGGCTTGAGTTTAGCTCGTTAAAAGTTCGTGACCTCATACGAATGTCAATTGGGTTTAAAGCGTGAATAATATACAGGCTCACCTTATACGTTTGATATTGAAAGTGGGGGTTGCTGAGATTTGAACTTGTGACCTCTTGGTCAACAAAGCTCTGATATCATGTCAAGAACCAACTATTCTAAAAGCTTAAGAGGATGGGTAAAGGCCCATAAATAGTTTTATATTCTAATATGCCCCCTCAAGCGAATACCAATTGGGCTTGAAGTGTGGATAGTGCACAGGCCCACATACCTTGTGCTTAAATTATGTTAATATTGAAAGTGAACGCTGTTGGGATTTGAACTTCTAACCTCTTTGTCACAAGGCTCTGATACCATATCAATAAATTAACTCTTCAAAAGCTTAAATTAATGGGTAAAGGCCTATGAATAGTTTTATACTCTAACATGCGCCTAACGTGAATACCAATCTGGCTTGAAGTATGGATATAGCACAGGGTCACCTCATACCTTGTGCTTATTGTTTAATATTGAACCTAAGGGCTGTTGAGATTCGAACTCACGACCTCTTGGTCAAGAAGGATATGATACCATGTCAAGAAACCAACTTTCCCAAAAGCACGAGGTATGAGGTGGGCATGTACACTATCCACACTTCAAGCCTAATTGGTATTCACGTGAGGGGGTATGTCAAATTATGAAACTATTATTGAACATTCACTCATAAACTTAAGCTTTTGAGACAGTTGGTTGTTGACACTAAGCTTAGTGAGCTTCCAATTAGGCTTGTAATATTTTGGCTTATTTAAGCTCCATATAGGCTTGTTTTGGCTCTTTTAAGCTCGGGCTAGGCTCCAATATGACTTCATTAGGTAATATTTAAGCAAATATATTATATTAAAAAAAAGCTTGCTTAGGCTCGCGAGCCTACAAGCTCAAGCTTTACTAAACTCGGGCTCTACTCAGCTCAAGCTCAAAGCAAGCAGAGCTTTTCGAATTTTATGACAAGCCAGATCACCAGGACTCGTAAGCCGGCTTAGCTTATTTACACCCCTCCCTATGTATATAAATATATGTATATAGGCTAACAAACTTTTTAATATACAAAAAACAATTATTCATATATTTTAAGGTTTGAATATACGCTATATTAATAGTTTAGAATTTAGGTAATGCTACTATTATGGTACAAATGTTAGTGTCTGAGCAATTTTGTAAAATTTGTCGTTATTAGTCACTCAACATCACTTTGATAATAACCTTTTTTACGTCGGCAATAACTCCGCTCTAAAATTTTAATATGTATCTAAAGATGTAAAAATTTTATCATTTGGGTACTAAACGTCGAAATTTGATAATATTGCATATAATTATAATAGTATATGTAGTCATCTATATTTGTGTCAGTGAAAGTGCCAGCTTATAATCAAAACGCACCTGAGTTAGACAAAAGATATATCTATGTATGGTCGAAATCACCTGTTATATTTGCAATTTTTGAAAAGTAAGAATTCTAACTCATGATACCTTACACTATCGGAATTGTGTCCAAGTTAGCATATTCCAGCAGAATTGATCCAGTTTTGGCAGATGATACTTGATTAATAAAATATAAAATATTTAAAGTACGTAAGTGATAAAATTTTTAAATTTCTAGATATTTTGTAAAAAAAATATAAGATAGAATTTGGGTTAGATTTATTTAAAATATACTTGACTAATTTCGGTAAGATTTAGTCACCTTGCTAGATTAAGATTTTATTTGAAATTTGATTGAGATTGCGATTGGAATCTAAATTATAAAAACGCAGTCATGTTTAGAAGATGAACCAAAAACAAATGAAAGATGCGAGGATTTTAGAGCTTATAGAAGAGTGCCCGAAGGGCACTCGGGTAGGCGTAGAGAGCATAATTCTTTTTTTTTTTTTTAATGTGATGCTCCGATGCTTTGATTAGATGCTGCAATTTGAGCTGTTCAAAAGTTACATCGTGATAGAGTTTGTAGATTTCTTTGTCCAAAGTTATATGGTGGGAAGAGTGATTGAACATTAAACAAAATTAGGTCTTGTTTGGTTAACACAGAATTTCGATTCTTACAGAAAGTTGTATTTCTTAATAGGAATAGAGCTTCCTAGGGAAGTTAGGTAACGAGAGAGGAATTAATTAAAACTTATGTGCAGGTCTAAGTAAGTTACTATTTTCAGTTCTTGTGTTCTATCAGTTTCTTGTGACCAAATAGAAAAGCAAACGTACACTTTCCATAATTACGACTTTCTGTGCTTACTTATCGATAATCAAATAAGGCCTTAATTTATTACTTGGAGCTTCTACTGCAAACTTGTTAAAGCATTTTACACGGAAGACATGAACAAATAAATTTAGATAAAGGAACATACTCAATTCCTCAAGGGCTCCTGCCTGTGTAGGGGCGGGGGGGGGGGGGGGGGGGGGGGGGGGCGGATGTACATGCCCTTCCCCCTTCAGAGTGTTAACCTGAAGAGAGGCTGTTTCTCAGTGCCCCCAACCCGAGGGTGAGGACTTCCCAAGAGGTCACCCATTCTGGTACTACTCTTGCCCAAGCACGCTTAACTTTGGAGTTCTACTAGGATCCGGTGACGACGTGTTGGTGCCCTCTTTGGTAAACAAATAAATTTAGATGCACACAACATATCATTATGTGAAACATCTAGTTTTAATAACTAAGATAATAGTTGTATTAGATAGAGCTCAATGGAGTGTTAGCATCGGTGTGGTCGATATAGCAATTTAGGTTAGAGGGCCACAACTAAGACGGTACTTGCGCTCTTAGGCTTTTATATGTATACATGTTTGATTATATTTGCTATTGCTTTGTGTTGGTTGCTTGTTGTTTTGTCGGTCTATTGCGTTATTGCCTATTGTTGCTTTATGCGTCTTATGTGCAGTTGTTTTTATGCTTTTATTCTTTTGCTTTCAGGTTGGGAGTCCTTGGACACAACCTCCCTTTAGAGTAGCACCCAGGGTAAGGCTGCATATATCCCACCACCCTCAAACCTTGCATATGCGGGAGACCTTTGAGCACTGGGTTTGTTGTTGTATCTAGTTTCAATATATATTATGCAGGTAATTATCAAGGTCAGTCACTAAATAAAAGTAGTTACATATGTGTAGTTAGGGGATGACTCCTACGAAAGGGTGAGAACGAGATGAAATATTTTGAGGCCCTCATTTGGTTGCTGTCATCTTCCTTCTACTTGACATCAGTGGCGATGCAGCCGTATAGTATTTATTTAATTTTTTTTGCCTGTTTGTTTTCTTTTTTCATGTAATTTTATTTTATTGGCTGTCTGTTGATTTTTCGTTTCTTACCCCTGTTTTATAAAGGTTTATTAGGGCCTCGCTTGTACGAATGGCCTATTTTGTACAACGACTTTGTCGCTAATTATATATATATATATATAAAAAAATCTTTATTCTACCTAACATCAACCCCCTTCCCCTTTTCATCCAAATATGTGATTCATAATTTACCTTCTCATAAAAGTCATTCCCTATGTACATATAACATAAATAATCTCATATATTAACTGAGATTATATTATTAAGTAGATTATTAATATGCGCTTGAGTTAATGTGGACACTTTTAATATTAAAAAGGAGTCCACCAATCAAACATTGGTTTAACTCCTAAAATCTCGAGACCGACCGCAGTGGTTATAGTCATTCATGAGGTTAAATATTGGGAACAGTACAAAAAGGTCACAATCAACATAAATTAGCAATTGAAGGAGGGCTTGGTTTCGTATTATTCTCTATTTACAGTATTTAAATTTTAAGAAATTAAAAATCATATTTTAGAACTTTTCTGATCTTTTATTTATTATTTTTAATTTTTTCTCATCTCACAAAAAGCTGAAAACTAAAAATAATGAAAAATCCAATTTTAAAAACACGATTCTAGTTTTCGAAGCGAAAAAGTGCACATAGAAAATCATACCGTACCGAATTTAAAAGTTGTATTTAGCAAAATTGCTAGAGTTTCGTCGTGTGATACACGATATGTAATTAAATTTTAAATAAATTATATTTATATGTTTGCCTATGTAATTGATTTATATACATGTAAATTAAGAGAACGAGTTAAGCTCATGGAGTATGGACGCTTTCAAATAGGGATGGCAATGGGGCGGACCGAGTATGGGGGGTGAGTCCTCTATACCTGTACCTGCCATGGGTATGAAACGGATACCCATATCTTCCTCGGCCAATCAAACTCATACCCGTATTCGGCCCATTGCTCGCGAGTATCCAACGGCTATCTACCACCTGCCCCGTACCCTCCCTAATATGGGTACAAAATTGTAATCTATACCCGCCATATTAATTATTTAATACTTTTAAAGCAAAAAGCAGCATTCCTAATGCCTTAAGGGTTCCCACCTAAGCAGGGTCTAGGGGTTGGATGTACACAGCCTTCCCCTTCAGGGTGCTACCCGAAAGAGAGGCTGTTTCCGAGTACCCCCAACCTGAGGGATGAGGACTTCTCAGGAGGTCACCCATCTTGGTACTACTGTTGCCCAAGCACGCTTAACTTCGAATGTCTGATGAGATCCGATGCTTACGTGTTGGTCCCCATTCAGGGTTAATTATTTAATACTATCTTTGGAAATTCAATTATATTTTTAATAACATTGATAAATAATTTAGGTAATTGAATTTAAACACGTATTTTTTAATTTAAAAGTTAACTATACAAAATAAAGTCGGTAATGATGGGTATAAGGCGGGACATGTACAATGTTATACTCGTACCAGCCCCATACTTGTCCAACTCGTACCCACTACACACCTCACATATACACTGGGGCGGATACCCACAGGCAATGAGTTTTATCTACTCCATTGGCAAAAGAGAACTTCTAATTAATATATTACACATATAGATATAAATAAGATTTAAATAATTACAAATTAAGATCAATAATTAATAAATATAACTTTAATTTCAGTTAATGGCAGATAAATTCGTTATTTATCTTCCCTAAAAACTCTCACCATCATCAGATAATAGAAAAATAGCAGCAACAGTCTTTTACTTAACCTAATAAAAAATATTTTCTTTTTAAATTTAATAATTTTATGAATCTTCAGCCATTGCAATCCCCACCGTTACTCGCTTCTCTCACTCTTCTTCTTCTTCTTCCTATCTGGAAATGATAAAGGAACTCCCTTTTTTAATCCAATTATTATTATTATTTAATTAATTTTTATTATTTATTTAATTAAAAAAATTGCATTTCATCACCTTTTTTGTTCATTGCTTCAGCTTTTGCTTTATTTGCCACTTTCTTTTGGCCTTTTCTTCCCACTAGTGTTTTCTGCCATTTTTTTCAGTTCTCTTTCTCTCTCTACCGCTCTTTCTCTCTCTAGAGCTCAGACGAGCGAAGATGAGAACTGGGGTTCAAGGGTTTTCAATAATCTTCTTTGTAATCTCCATTATTGTTCATTTTACGGATGCCCAGTTGCCAGGTTTTTCTCTTTCTCTATACTTATGTTATGTAGTTATGTATATTTTTTTATGGGTTTGGTGGGTTTTATGATATTTAATGGAAGTTTTTTGATTTGGGTTTTTAAAGTTGGGCCCTTCGGAATCAGCCTCCTTTTATATTAGCACTGGTACGGGTATGGATGTGTACATCTTACCCCTGCATTGGCGGGAGCCTCTACGACGCACTTGGTTGTTTTTTTGATTTGGTTTTTAAGGTCAGGGCGCCTCAGAAAAATCCTTCCTTTAGGGTAGTATCTTATAGGGGTAAAACTGCGGACATCTTACTCGAGCCTTTACGAGGCACTGGGTGGTTGTTGTTGTTAGGTTTTCTGGGTTTGGTTGAATGTTAGTAGTTGAGCAATTATTATTCGAGTCCAGTGAGTAATCTCTAATTTATATTTGTTTGCAATTATTATGTGTTTTTGTCATTTGAAACCATATTAAATACAGTAGTAATCTAGTTGGAGTTTATGTGTGTGGTTCATTAAATTTATGTCCAAATCCAGAAATAGAAAATTTGACCCTTGTAGGTATTATTTGTGCCATGGAGATTTGCAATATTCTTTTTTTGGGTGTTGAAAGTTTATTCGAACTAGCTATGTCTACTTTGATAATTACTAGTTGCTTCCTGTGTGATGAACGGTTAGATTGTTTATGCTAAGATGTATCAGTTGAGATTTACTTAGTGTATGTTGGAGGTCTGAAGAGATGTATGAAACAGATTTCATTTGGGAGCTGGAGACATAAATTGCGACCGAAGCTTCTAGAATGAGCTTTCTTGGTTAAATGTTGTTGAGTTGTATAGATAGTTAGTTCCTTGATTTGATATTAGAGTCTCTTTAATTGAGAGGTTTCGAATTCAAATCTACATAGTCCTTGCACAACATGTGAAGTTTGTTTGTATATATCTATGTTTTGATTTGCGTGAGGGAAAATGTTAGAGCATAAAACGATTTATGGATTAATAGCTTTTGTCATAGGTGGTTGTTTTTGACAAAAGTCAATTTCTTCAGTAAGTGACATCAGGTTAAGCTAATTTCTTCAATAATTGATATCAGGTTTGCCCCAAAAAACAAAAGTGACATCAGGTGAAAAGATATCACTGAGTAAATTTTAAGGCACCCTCCTATCCAAATATAGAGTTGAATTTTGAGCAAAACATTCTCCCTTTAGGGTAGCATTCAGGACGAGTCTTGACATTTCAGGGCTCCAAGCAAAAATTTTAAACAGGGCCCTTCATCTACCACAAATTATAAAAATTCTATTCACAAAACTTATTAATATTAAGAATTGATACTTTAAAAACTACGAAGCCTAAAATTTGGGGGTTCCCAAGCGGTTGCTTAGGTTGCTTGGGGTTGTGTTCGGCCCTGGGCTGTGTACATCTTATCCTCCTCTGACCATACTTTGGCGGAGTCCTTTGAGGCACTAGGTTTTGTCGTCGTTGTCTAGAGCTAATTGGGTTGTTGTTCGGGTAGATGTTTAAAGGAGCAGCATGTAAATATTTAGGGTAAAAATTGTTCATAAGTTCAAGCAAGGCCATATGCAAATCACATGATTTGACTTGTTGAATCGATGGTTTTTCTACTTCTTGAAATGTTATCGTTTTCTATTTACTGGTTTTGGTGTTTTTGGAAACTAATATACATATTTTGAAAACAATGTTTTGTGGTTTTTAGTTTTTTGTTTGCAATTTTCAAGCACACAAAAAATTGTTCTGAAAACCTGGTTTGTAGACCCTTAAGTATATGATTCTCAATATCCAAAATTGTTCTTGAGTTTTCTCTTCTTTCTTTTATATGCATGGATTCATTATTGAAGAAAGAAAATTTATCCTACCAAAATCTCTGTTGCACTCTTCCTTCTGTTAGGTAAGCAGGACTGGAGATTTAAATCTAGGATCTCTTTTCTGCCAGGCATAACCTTGGTTCAATTTTACCACTAAATGTAGGCCTAATTCGCTACGAATGAACTCTTTCCTGATGAAGCACCTTTCAGATTTCAAGCCTACAAACTTGACAGCCATTTACACACGGCTTTGAAACTTTCACGACCAAAAAGACTCGTGATATTCTAAACTTTGTTGGTGGTTGCTTGGTCTTCTTCATGGAAAAGAAATATTTCACACTCTTCAATTTTTTTTCGAGATTTTCCGAAAGTTACCTGTATATGCATGTTGTATAAGTGTAATATTAATGATGTCCAAAATACAAATGTGTAGAATATTGCTGCTGTTAGACTTTGAAGGCGTAAGAGTTGCAAAGTTTTGTTTGTGTGTGAGTTCCGTTTGGTTTAGTGAAAATATTTTTCTTGCGGACAATTTTCTTCCTAGATATTTTTTTTTTTAAATTTGTTTTTCTAACTAAAGAAAATGATTTCATTTTATAAATTTGTATAAGGTT
Organism: Simmondsia chinensis; assembly: GCA_018398585.1. Taxonomy (NCBI): domain Eukaryota; kingdom Viridiplantae; phylum Streptophyta; class Magnoliopsida; order Caryophyllales; family Simmondsiaceae; genus Simmondsia; species Simmondsia chinensis. The sequence goes on along the minus strand of JAGTTD010000007.1, from coordinate 2,485,090 downwards.
CACGCTTGGCCAAATTGGGGTTGAAATGAAATATATGACGGGAGATTAAGATAGAAACATAGAGTAAAACTTTCTCTATTTATTGTTGTTGCTATAAAGTCATGCAAAGAAGCAATTGAATTAAGTCAAAATATATTCCGTCAAAAAGACTGAGCCTATGATATGATGAGTCTATATCCAGGACTGCATGCTAAACTGAATACGCTATTCATGAATCAGAGATTTGTGCTGAAGTCCTCCATAGTGCTATACACACTGTTAGTAAAATATGGCACGGAAATTAAGCGGAATCTAATACTCACGTGTATTATTCGGTTATATATCAAAATTTTGGTCAAAAGTTCATAGATTTATAAGTCAAGGATAATGTTAGTCACACTAGCGGTAGCATAAGTATAGCACGTAATAAATGATATAGTTTTGTTTTTCCTGATAAATATCGGCAAAGCTGTAGTGCAAACAGGCAACTCGAAAAGACGAGGCCTTAGCCACTCCGTAAACGGTAGTGGGTGTATAATCAATAGTTTGAGAGTTAAAGTTGACAAATTTGGTGTAATATAGAATATGGATAATTAATTTAGGTATACGTATTGATTATTTTCGATTATCATTTATTTTCTAGATGAGAAAAATATGAGTATGTATTATAATACATGTATCATATGAATAACATCAAGAAAACATGTATTTTAATGTATTATTGATGATTATACATAAACTCTCCCTTTGAACTGGAAAGTATGGATATATGTCCAAAATGTGTATTATACGTAAATTTTACTAAGAGAGCTTACTTTTTGACTAATTGCAGGCTTTATCAGTATTGATTGCGGTGGTAAACAAAGCTTTACCGATGAACTCGGTCTTCAATGGATACCCGATTCCCAGTTCAAGTTTGGAGATGCATCCAATATATCCGTTGGAAATGAAACTCGGAGACAGTACTCGACTCTAAGACATTTCCCTGCTGACAACAGGAAATACTGTTACACGCTAAATGTCACGACTAGGACTAGATACCTCATAAGGGCAACCTTCTTGTATGGTAATTTTGATAACAACAATGTTTATCCTAATTTTGATATCTCCATGGGAGCAACACCTTGGTCTACAATTGTTATTTCGGATGCTGATACGGTTGAAGTGCGAGAACTGATATTTTTGGCACTGGATCCAACAATTAGTGTATGTTTATCCAATGCCACAACTGGGCAACCTTTTATTTCCACACTTGAGCTTCGACAGTTCAATGGGTCGGTCTACTACACAGATTTTGAAAACCAGTATTTTCTCAGTGTGTCTGCTAGGATCAATTTTGGAGCTGATAGTGATGATCCTGTCAGGTACGCAAAAGTGTATTTTTGTGTAATAGTTAAACAAGTAAATGGAACATGATGAAGTTTTGCAAAGAGAACCAACATCTTGAGTTTTGTGCCTCGGATTATATTCTTTGTTTTCTATTGCGGGGGGTTCGTAGTGTTTCAGGGGGTCAAAGACCAATACCGAGGATTCTGCGTACAGCTAGATGTTTAGTTATTTATTCTAATGGTTAATTGATGAGAATATGCGACCTCAGGACCAGTTATGAGATTTTGGGGGCCCAAAGCAAGTTTGATCAATGGGCTTTTCTTTGGGCAACTAGGTGTCCAGCTCGAAGAGTTCAATTTTATATCATATCAACTAATATATGGGGTCGTTTGTATATGTGTACATATGCTTCTGTAAGTATTATACATAGGTCGTAATTTCGCCTATTATGAATGGTGATGTGTGGTAGAAGTAAACTCATTTATCAACTAGCTTTCAAAAGAATCCTTTAACAAATTGGAGGCCCAAAATAACTGCTTTGGTGGCTTTGAGTCTTGGTCAATCTTGTGTGACCTGAGTATCGAATGACTTGTTTCTCGAGTGAGGCATCCCTTATTTTGAATTTAATCGTTGCTAAAGAATTCTCTCTTTCAGAGGATGATATAATTGTAGCGTATTTTGTGTCATTACAGGTATCCTGATGATCCATTTGACAGAATATGGGAGTCTGACTCGTTAAAGAAACCGAATTATCTTGTTGACGTTGCTGCTGGCACTGAGAAGGTGTCAACTTCAATGCCAATAGACGTTAACAGGGATGAACGGCCTCCTCAGAAAGTAATGCAGACAGCCGTTGTTGGAAGAAATGGCTCGTTATCATACCGTTTGAACTTGGATGGTTTTCCTGGGACCGGATGGGCTTTCACATATTTTGCAGAAATCGAGGATCTGGGTCCGAATGGTTTGAGAAAATTCAGGCTAGCAATCAATGGAATGCCCGATCTGAGCAAACCGGCTGTTAATATCCTCGAGAACGCGCAAGGAAAATATCGTCTTTACGAGCCCGGATTTGTGAATCTGACACTTCCTTTTGTGTTATCCTTTAAATTTGTGAAGACATCTGATTCTACTGTGGGGCCTCTCATGAATGCCATGGAGATAAATAAGTATCTGAAGAAAAATGGTGGTTCCTTAGATGGTAAGGAGAAGATGACTAATGCTGTATATTTTGATCCTTATCCTAAGCAAGATTCTGCATTGGTGGTTTCATATGATATGGAGCCTCTGATTATTCATGTTCTATGTTCATATAATCTATGCATATTTGTAGCTGCATTCTTGATTTAGTTTAAGGCTTACTGATACATCTGACAAATGTGTTGTGTCGTATTGTGTTTGTATTTGTGTTATATGAGAGGGGTTTTAGAAATGGAGTCAATCAGAACCTGATTCATTTACTAAACTATTCAAATATCCCAATCCTTACCGAACACAAATAATAAACGGGTAAATTTTTTTGTTGCATGCTAGCTTGTCAACTTACAAACATGTCATAATGGACCTTATAGTTGATACTAGAAATAAATACATGGCATATTTATAATTGTTAAAATAAAATATCAAATTATCAAACATAGTTTATATTATCTTATACGGCATGCGAGCTATAAAATTATGTAATGAGAAGAGCATGCCATTTAAATAACCTTACCTAACTATATAAATAGGTTAAATGCGTTGAAAACAAGGTAACTAAACCCAATTATTGAATCAACTTAAATGTGTCAATCCAAATTCAACCTAACTCCAAAATCCATGATCCAAACCTGCTATCTTTGTGTCGTGTTATCATGTCAATTCAGATTTTGCCTACCCTCAACCCAAGTCAAAGTATTTGAAACTAACTCTTCATGAGCTCCAGGAGATGCAATCACAAGCCTTGTTTCGAGGTACGGATCCACAGACTGGGCTCAAGAAGGCGGTGATCCATGCCTTCCGGTTCCATGGTCATGGTTGCAATGTAATTCAGATCCTCAGCCATTGATAGTGGCAGTGTAAGTGGGTCTCCCCTTCTTATTGTGCTTGACCTCGTTACGCTATAACCCTCTTGGACTTAAGCTGGGTTCAAGAGCATTTTTCAGTTTGTGCGCGAAATACTGTTTGTTTAATGACAAATTTCATACATTTGGTTTCTTGCAGTCATCTATCGAAAAAGAATTTGACCGGGAGTATCCCCCCAGAACTCACAGAGTTGAGCGGCTTAGTTGAGTTGTAAGTCTCAAAGTTCTATCTTTTTCAACTAATGGTAGTATTAGGAAACGAAGCAGAAGAACAACAAAAAAATTCATTGAGAAAAAGAAAGCAAGACACAAGATTTGCATGGTTCAGCCTGTCGTGCCTATGTTCACAGAGTTGTAGAGATTTTTAACTATCTTTAGAGAAGAGTACAAGTTCTTCTCTCATATTACATCTTGCAAATTCTATAGGCACACAACACCCTAGCACATTGTACACCTGGTAATACCCTCAGTTGGGCTTGGGCTTGATCAAGCCCCACACAAGGAACCAAGCCATTCTAAAGTCATTCTTGGTACAAAAACAATGACCTATTATAGAATAAAACTAGACTTTACACGGGAAGTCCAATAGGTAAGAAAAGGCATAAGGTGCCACTTTTAAGAATGGCTTGCCTAATACATAATTAGTCAAAATTACTTGAATGACTCAGAAATATCATGGCCTTCTTTCGGTGCAAATCCAAGTCCCAAGCCTCTATACCGCAATCAATTTCGTTTAGTCTCCAATGTTACTTATCTTTCTTGCATTATCATGTTTGCAGATGGCTTGATGGAAACTCTCTGACGGGACCGATTCCCGATTTTAGTGGATGCCCGAACTTGAAGATCATGTATGTGTGAAAATTTTACCGGGCCCACGAAATTGTCACGTATGATATCCACAAATAAACTCAAATGGGGTTCCATTCTAAAACCAATTGACATTAGGTGGAGTAGTCCACTAGGCTTTATATGTTGATCTCTTATCCTCACAATTCCAATGCGGGATTATATTTCTTACTAGACTCACATGTGGGGTCCTTAGTAGTATGCATTTTGCTGATTTCTTCAAGTTTGTATTTGTAGTCATCTCGAGAACAACAAACTAAGTGGCATGATTCCTTCCTCCTTAACTCGCCTACAGAATTTAAGAGAACTGTAAGTCTCTGAACTTGCGTTGTCAAGGTATTACATAGACGAAGGATTTGAATTGATTGTTAATTCTTGTGTTTGCAGGCACTTGCAAAATAATATGTTATCAGGAAAAATACCGTCGGGGCTTCTTAATGATGCTCTCTTTTTGGAGTAAGCACAATTCTTTGCTTGTTGAATGACCTCCTAGTCCACATGGTTCAGAGTCCAAACTCTGTTGTCTTGTTGAAATTTGTAGAGCTAGGGGTGTATATGAGCCAAGTCGAGCCCTGAGCTTGTTCGGCTCGAAGCTCGACTTGTCTACATTTAGCTTGGTTTGCACTTGCTGAGATTGGAAACTTCAAGCTCGAGCTCAGCTTGTCATAGGATCGGGCTTGGCTTGACTTAGTTGAGCTCAATCAAGTTGGTGAGTTTGAACTAAATGTGTCTTCTTTAGGCTCATTTAAACTCGAGCTAGGCTCATACTAGGCTCGATTGGACATATTTAAGTTAATAAATTATATTAAGGTAGGCTCATTTAGGTTCACAAGCCTACGAGCTCAAATCGACTAGTGAAACAATAATGTGTAGATCGGTCTTATACTGCTTGCTTGAATTAAGTTAATCTTAAGGCTGAAGCAATTGGGATTAACTCTGTCCTCGTAGTCAAAGAGGCTTTGATAACTTAACTATGATAGGGATGCTTTATCTTTGAACTTAACAGAGCCTTATTGACGATTTTATCCATCTCATATTTTTAGCTACTCGGGGAACTACAATCTGCACAGGGGAGCTAGTAGAGGGACTGAGATGAACATCGTAATTGGATCATCAGTAGGGGCTGCTGTTCTTCTCATTGCTACTATTGTGTCCTGTTTTTTCCTGCAGAAGCAAAGGAAACCTTCGAAAAGATTAAGCGATCAAGGTTCACATTCTGGTTAATTTTCATTTTGACTTAGGGTCTATTTGTTTTGACAGAAAATCTTTTTTGTCTCAACTCTATTGTTTCTTTGCATAACTTCGTGGAAAGAACTACAAATATGGAAACTGTTTTCCTCCACTAAGGAGAGATTGACTTTTTTTCAACAAAAGAGGAAAACAATTTCCTTCATGGAGGAGAAAATGTTTTCCATGACAATCTTACGTTATGTGCTGGACTTCGACCTCAATTTCTTTAGCTAGGCAGAAAATTTTTTTACAGAAAAAGAATGATTTTAATTGCAAATATTCTGCGAAGAAAAATTTTCTATGAGGAAATTGCTTTCTGTTGAGCTAAACAGGTCCTCATTTGTTAATACTACAACATCCCATAGAGTTGGCATATGCGATCAACATATAAATTGAAGTGAGATTCCATATCAAAACCGATATGACATTAAATGGAGTAGCCCATTAAACTTTTGTGTTGATCTTTTCTTCTCAACTCCGATGTGGGACTTTTTACTAGACTCTTATATAAAGTCCGTAACGTTTTCTTTTCCTTCATTTTTGTGTCGATCAGACCACTTGGGTAACATTAGACCAGCAGACAAAGGAACCTCCTCATTTGGAGGATCTGCAACAGAAGCTGCACATTGCTTCACATTTGCTGAACTACAAGAAGCCACAAAAGATTTTGAGAAGAAGATTGGGTCTGGAGGTTACGGTGTTGTGTATTATGGTATTCTAAAAGACGGTAGAGAAATCGCGGTGAAAGTCCTTACAAGTAACTCTTTCCAGGGAAAACGCGAGTTTTCGAATGAGGTACTTAGTTATAGCAATTAATGCTAATCTATAATTGACTTTTATTGGGTGAATATCTTGCGTATCCCTGAATCACAGTTGCTGGAAGCTCCTAAAGTGCCAATGTTACATGCTTAGAAACGAGATTTGGTGTTTTGGAGTCAGATTTGCATTTCAAACGCGTAAACTTAAGGGAAACTCAAGTCAGATAGTGGTTGGATCATATTGATTAAAAGGGACTTATCAGATAATTTTGGACTATTTATAATTTATATTGCTTGATTCAAATGCTCCCTTCATGCTCTCCCAAGCTTAGAAACTTCTATAACTGTCTGCTTCCTGCTCCCGACCATGCTTCCTGTTTGTGCAACTACGCCCTAAACTATTGCTTAATATCAAAGTAACCCCGCAACTTTCAATTTCATCAAACTATGCCTTCGATTATCAATTTATATTAGTTAGATCCTCCATGCAATTCTGCTTGAGTTCCTAAACTCTGCTTCGATTATCACCTTGGATGATGTGTAGGGTCTAATTTGAACTAAAGATGTGGTGGATATGTGAATATGGTTGATAATAGTGTTGAGAAAAGTTGAAGGGAAATTCAAATGGGATCGGTCTATTCAATGCGAATTGATAGTTACTAGGGTGTGTTTGATAAAATTTAAAGTAGACTGATAATTTCTTATTTCAAGCATTATTCATGGGTTTGTAAGGTATTTGGCCGTTATATTTTTCAATTTTGTGATTACTGGGGTCTACTACAGAAAATGGGATTAAGTGATGAGTACTTATTGAATACTTGAGGCATATATCGTATTGTTTTCTATTCATAGTTTATAGTTTTTGAAAAACTAAGAACCAGTTTTTGAAAGCGATTTGTTTGTTGTTCTCTATTTTTAGTTTTCACTCAAGTTAGGAAAAAGGTAAAAACAAAAACAATCTTTTCTAGATATGGTATCCACTTTCAAGTTTATCAAAAACAAAAAAATGCAAATAGAAAACGACACGAACCATAACCTTATTAATCATGTCTTGTTATTATTCATTGGACTAGTTGTGCAACTTAAGCTTCTACGATAGTTGATTAATGTATTGATCTTGCTTCTTATGGACGTAGGTGACTCTACTTTCAAGAATACATCATCGAAACCTGGTGCAGTTTCTAGGGTATTGCCATGAAGAAGGGAAGAGCATTCTTGTTTACGAATTCTTGCACAATGGCACTCTCAAGGAACATCTATATGGTATTATTATCTACCAAATTTGAGTAGCAAATTCTCTTTATTCCTCCGTTTATACATATTTCATACATTCCATACATGATATGTCTATATATATATACACACACACACACACAATAGATGGAGTTAGGTAAAATTTTTATGTGATTCAGTAGACAGAATATCAATTCCATCGCTAGAGTGATTTATATGATTCTATGAGAATGGGCCAAAAATGGGATTTTCAATAAATGGGGAGTTTTTTCAAATGCTCCGGTATGGAAATGAAGGAATGTCTACAATACCTGGTTTTAATAAGATACAATTTGAAGGATTTTCTAGGTTCATTGATCAGGGCTTGACAGACGAACTTTTTATGATACATGGTAAGGAAATCACAGCAGCTTCCCCAGGATGACCTAACCCCTCTGGCCCTAATGACTGAGGGATTGGATCCTAAGTCTCATGTGCCAGCCCCCAGATACTTTATTGACTGACTTAGCTGACATCTTTCATCATGAATAAATGAAATACAATGTATGCATCATGAAGGCAATCACAGAAGCATAATAGCTGGCTCAACATTGATTAATGTCCATAGTGTGTTTCCATGGGGTTTCTGTTTGTGTTGTTCGTTAACCCAGATACATCACCTACATTTGTTTCTTTAGGTCCTGTTCCGAGAGAGCGCTGCATAAGTTGGATGCAACGGCTCGAAATCGCTGAAGATGCAGCTAAAGGTACTTAGATTGCAGAGACAAGCATGTCTCTAGCTACGTTGTGCCACTTTTTTTTTTTTTTGGTAACTAGGGTGTCTGCTTTAGCTTACGTGCACCTCAACTAATCCCCAAGTTGCACGGAGTTGTTTGTATCAAATTGTGAGATTTCAATTCGGAGCTAATGTTGATGCCAAAACCAAGTTTCTTATCACGTAAAACCTCCTTTTGGAATTGAAATGATTAGAGCTTCGTTTGTATTGATGGAGAATCTTTTCCGTCTCAATTTTATAATTTCTTTAGCATGATTTCATAGAAACAACTATAAATATGGAAAATGTTCTCCTTCGTTCGAAATGAGCTTCCTCTTAACAAATTGGGAAAACATTTTTCCTTCGTGAAGGGGAAAACTTTTTCCGCAGTTTTTTCATGTCATATGCCTCATTTCATGCTCAATTTGGTCAAGTGTGAATTTCATACAAATTTGTGGAATGAGACAATTTTCTTTAACTAGAAGGATAGTTTTTTTAGTAAAAACTACTTTGAATTGAAAATAAACCGAGAAGAAAAATTTTTCATAAAGAAAATGTTTTCCATTGAACTAGACAAAGCCTAGATCTTGCAATGCATTTACTTTTTTCTTAAATGTTGTTGCAGGGATTGAGTACCTACACACAGGATGTGTCCCAGCTATCATACATAGGGATTTGAAAACCAGCAACATTCTCCTTGATAAGGACATGAGAGCCAAAGTTTCCGATTTCGGTCTCTCTAAACTTGCTATAGATGGGGCCTCGCACGTCTCGAGCATCGTTCGGGGCACTGTTGGTTATCTCGATCCCGAGTAAGCCCTTTGGATCACTATTCACTGTTTAGAATTCCATATGCAAGTCTACATGCCTGTAATCTGTTTGGCCAAGCTGTGAAAAAAATGTTCCTTTTAGAAACACCTTTGTGAAGAGCGTTTTCAATTAGGGTAGATTTGTTTGAAAATTTTTAGTTTTTGCTTTAAGTGGAAAAAATAGTTTTTGCTTTTATTCGAAAACATTTCTCTTTCCAAGCTGAACACCCTTAAATCTAGGAAAAAGGAAAAAAAAGCTTTTTCCCATGAAAAAAAAACTTAGTCAAATAGGCTCTACTTAAAGCGTTCCATGTGGGAGAAGAAGTCAATATATAAATATGATGGACTACTCTGTATGATTTTTTTGTAAATAGTATTTTTTTTGTAAATGCTTTGTCAAGGAACTGAGTATCCCAAAACTTAAGCTAATCGGTAAATGCTCAAGGATGATTTTATACTCCCAGTATGCCACCTTGCGTGAATGTCCATTGGGCTTGAAACGCGGACGTTTCACAGTTCCATCTCATAGCTTGTGGCTGCTGGGATTTGAACTCGTGACCTCCCAGTCGACAAAACTCTAATACCATGTGATAGAACCAACCATTCCAAATGCTTAAGAACATTTTTGCTTACAATAACAACAACAATAAAAACCCAATGCTTGAAAGGCTCCCCTCACGCCAACAACAACTGTCCCGGTGCCACAAGGGCTCCCGCCAAAGCGAGGTTTGGGGGGTGTGAGATGTATGCAACCTTGCAGGGTTTTATGGAGGGGGTGAAATGTACGCAAACCTGCCCCTACAAGATACTACCCTGAAAGGAGGCTGTTTCTAAAGGGTGCAAAAACCGGAACAATATCACCTTGTTAAGCATCAAAACAATTTTAAAATGACAATCAACCTTCCAAAAACTAAAGCTTATTTGTTTAAAATAATAATTTACTGAGAAATTGTTACCCTATTTCAATGATTCAATGTAATCTTAATTCATAATAGATGAAATTCAGGCAAATATTTCAAAATTCAATTTAATCTTAATGTTTTTTTTTCCTGACATGATTGGCAGGTACTATATTTCCCAGCAGTTAACCGATAAAAGTGATGTCTATAGTTTCGGTGTCATTTTGCTCGAGCTAATTTCCGGGCAGGAAGCAATATCTAACGAAAACTTTGGGGTCAACTGTCGTAACATAGTTCAGTGGGTAAGTTATGTTATTTACGCGTGATCGTTGATATTTAATTATGATTTAAATGTTAAAGAAGATCAGTAAGATCATGAACATAAACAAACCGAAAGAGGAGTATTGTGGAGTGAAAGTGGGGCCTACTGGGATACGAATTCGTAACTTTATAGTCAACAAGACTTTGATAATATGTCAAAGAACTAACTATTCCAAAAGTTTAAGCTAGTGGGTGAAGGTAAAGGAACAGTTTTGTACTCTAACCTGCCTCCTCACACAAATCCACTTATGCTTAAAGCGTGAATAGTAACACAGACGCACCTCATATCTTGTATTACGATTATATTAACGTTGAAAGTAGGAGCTATTGGGTTTGAACCTGCGACCTCTCTATCAACAAGGTTGTAATACCATGTCAAGGAACCAATTATACCAAAAGCTTAAGTTGATAGGTGAAGGCACAAGAATAATTTTGTACTCATATTGGACTACAAACTATTATTGTGTCTTTACCCATCAGCTTAAGCACGAGTACAAAATGAGTATATAACTATTCTTGTGCTTTCACCTATCAACTTAAGCTTTTGAGATAGTTGGTCTCTTATCATGGTATTAGAACCGTTTTTGACCTTGAGGGCCCCACTTCAATATTAATATAATTCCAACATAAGGTATGAGGCAGTGGTGTGTCCTATAGTACACACTTGAAGTCCAATGGATGTTCGCATAATATATTAGTGTATAAAATTATTCTTGGATCGTTACTCATCAGCTTAAACTTTTGAGACTATTGGTTCCTTAAGATTTGATTCTACGATTATATTTCAAGTGTCGACTCACACATACAATCTACATGGCCCACAGGCAAAGCTACACATAGAAAGCGGAGACATCCAAGGCATAATCGACCCCTCCCTACATGACACCTACGACATACAATCAATGTGGAAGATAGCCGAGAAAGCACTAATGTGCGTTCAACCCCACGCGCACGTGAGGCCGTCCATGTCGGAGGTCCTCAAGGAGGTCCAAGATGCCATCGCCATTGAAAAAGAGGCAGCTCATGCCCGGTTTCATGACCTGTCAAGGCACTCATTACGATCCTCACTTAACTTAGGTTCGCTTGATTTGGGTCCCAACGACAGTTACTTGTCCATCGACGAGTCCATCGCTCAGCCTATGGCACGATAACGATAGTTTAATTTGATCGTTTTTCGGGGATGTGATTCGATTGGTTTTGATATTATTATTATTATTTTTCCTATGGTAGTTAAATTTTGAAGGTTGTGTTAAGTTTGATGTGTAGATGAGTTATGGTAGCAGAGTTGTAAATGGTTTTGTTTATGTTGATAATGCATACATTAAAGTGAAGTTCAAAGAGTTGAAATTTTGGCTCATTTTGAGCTCGAGTCGAGCTTAGTTGGTTTGTTTAGCTTAATTAAGTTGAATTTGAGTTTAATGAAATTAGAGCTTGTAAGCTTGTAAACCTGAATGAGCCTACGTGAGCTAATTTTGAGCCTAAGTGGGTTGAGTCTGCGATCAAACAAGCGTAGATTGAATTTAAATGAATCTAAAAATTCAAAGTTTAATTTGGGACGTCTTGAGTTGGGTTCAAGCTCAAGGCTTAGCTTCAACTTAATGAAACCTGAGGTTGTAGGCTCGTGAAAGGGAGGGGGTCTAAGCGAGCAAAGTTTGAGCCTAAACGAGTTGATTATAAGTATAAATGAGCCCAAATAAGCCTAGATTGTGTTTAAATGAGCCTAAAAATTCTAAATTTAATGTGGTGCTTGTTGAGTTGGGTTCAAGCTCAAACTGAGCCGAGCCAATCCCTAGCTTGTGATGACTTGGGTGAGCTTGGCTCAAATGCATCCCTAGGCTTGCTGTAAGATTGAGCTTGACTTAGTTTGGTTAAGGTTGAACTCAGCTTAGCGAGCTCCGAGTCAAGCTCATCTCATTTAGGCTAAAGCTTAATTCATTTATGCTCGATTAGACACATTAATGGTTATAAATTGTTTTGAAATTGATTCGTTTAAGCTCCAGAGCAGACGTGGTCAAGCTACGTTGCTTGAACGAGAAAATTTTGTATTGTTAATCCATGTGTCCAAATATATTGCGTTTGTTATAAAAATAAATAGAACATCTATCACTTAAGTGACTTCAAATTTGAGTATTTGTCATTCAGGTACTCTGATTTAAAATATATAATGAATATTTTGATGTCTAAAAGTTTAATTACTTAGTACCTAGAATTTTTAAGAAGTTTAAATAATAAGGTACCCTTGCCATTGGTGGATTTTTATCAAAAAATGTTAATGTGAGACATGATTTTAATAATATATAAATGTCTTATAATAGAATCTAATGCGTTCCTGTTATAATACATTATTTTCGTGGTGTATGAATATCTTTCGCCATAATCAAGTAAACTTTTTTTTTCATATCTCGCTATATTTCTGCATAAAACACTAACATTACTCCGTAATCATGTACCACATTATCATTTTTGATAAAAAAAAAAAAAAAAGTAGCCAGATTTTGACATAGAATGTGTAAGTAATAAAATTTTCAAATTAACATCTAAATAAATTTTAGGGTTATATCTACAAATGTCTGTGTACTCTGCCGATTATGTCAATTTAGTCATTATATAATTGTATTGTGTTAATTTGTTCTATTGACCAAAAAATTTTATGGTAAATTATTGATGAAAATTTTAATGGTTCAACTATTGGTTGGGTTAAAATGAGTTAGTTTGTTACTTACATGTAAAGTGATCGTATAGGGTTATTTATGCCTAAGTCTAGTACTTTGCCCATTGTGTCAATTTGATCCTTGTACTTTTAATTGTATTAATTTAGACCTTAAATAATTCCAAATGTGTCAATTTAGTTCTTTGGTCAAATTTAAGTTATGTTAATGACGTAATTTTGAATGGTAAAATTATGTTAGATGCAAATAACTTATTATAAATTCATCTGTTTACTCAATTTAATTCAATTCGTGGCCGAAACACTAAAATTTTATTAAAACCTTAACATAAATATTTTTCTAAGGACTAAATTGACACATTTTGAATTGTACAAGGATTAAATTGACACAATGAACAAAGTATAGGAACCTTTAGTATAAATAACCCTAAAATATATAATGTGTCAGTTAAAAGTATAAAGATTAAATTAATGGAATAAAAAAAGTATAAGAATATTTATCGTAAATAATCATATAATATAATTTATTATTAGTACAAATATCATTATCCATAATAATAAAATAGAAAAAAGGAAAAAGAAGAGGGGGGGGAGAAACGAACGGTGAAGATAAAGCGAGAGAGGAGCAGAATCTCAAATCTCAGACGTCTCCACTCTCCTCACTTCTCCAGCGTCCGATCTCCCCCCTTTCCATTTTCTCTCTCTTCATCGGTACGTGCCCTTTAATTCTTCCTCTCTCTCTCTCTCCTCACTCTCTCTCTCTCTCTCTGATTTTGCGGTGGTTATGGTGGTTAACGATCTAGGGTTACGATTTAGGAGTCGATGGCGGAGGCGCTGGTGTTAAATTTCACCGGGCCTTTAGGCTTGAGTCACGGAGTTGGCATAAGTAGGTTTGATCTTAAACTAATCGGCATTAGGTGCGGTAATTCACAAGACTTATCTCCAACGTGGGATTATGGTTTTATATGAGATCTGCGTGTAAGCATGAGGGGGGTTCTATCTGATGTTAATTATTATCATTAGGTGAAGTAATGCATTAGATTTATATATTGATCTCTTTTGTTTAAGAACTCTGATGGGGGATTCTTATTGGACTCATATGTGGGGTTCACCTTGCTCTTTCTGATTTTGTTGTGGTTAGGAAGGTGGATGATTTAGGGGTAGGGTTAGGGTTTACGAGAGGATGACAAAGTTGGCATGTGTGAGATTCACGTATAAACTAAAGTAGAGTTCTATGCTAAAACCGATTGGCATTAGGAGGAGCAACCCACTACAGTTATGTATTGGGGTTTTTATTGGACTCACATGTGGGGTTTCCACTTTTGCCTTTCTGATTTCATAGTGGTTAGGCGGTTGAAGGGTTAGGGTTTAAGAGATGATGGGGGAGGCTCCTGTGTTAAATTTACCATAGAATTGGTATACATACGATCCACGTATAAGCTTAAGTGGCTTTCCATCCTCAAACCAATTGGCATTAGGTGGAGTGACCTACTAGACTTATATATTAATATCTTCTTTTTCACAACTCTAATGTAGGATTCTTATGGATCCCACTTTTCTCTTCCTGATATTGTTGTGGTTATGGCGGTTGAAGAGTTAGGGTTTAGGATAGCATTGCGGAGGTGCCGGTGTTAAATGTCACCGGGAATCGCCTGACAGAGTTGGCTTACATGAGATCCACATATAATCCCAAGCGAGGTTCCATGTAACAGCAGACCCAGTACCTTAAGGGCTCCTGCATAAGCGGGGTCTGGGAGGGGTGAATGTATGCAGCCTTACCCCTTCAGGGTGTAACCATACGGAGAAGCTGTTTCCGAGGATCTCCAACCTTAGATAGAGTAATCCAATGTCAAATTCTTATTAGACTCACATGCGGGGTTCTCACTTTTCTCTTTATGATTTTTTGTGGTTATCGTGGTTGACGAGTTAGGGTTAGAGTTTATGAGATAACAGTGGAGGCACCAATGTTAAATTTCACTGGGTCTTTAAGCCCGACCTACGGAGTTGGCATACATGTGATCTGCGTATATGCTGAAGTGGGTTCCATCTTAAAACGAATTGGCATCAGATGGGATGACCCAGTAGAATTATATATTGATATCTTTTCTCTCACAACTTCAACATGGCATTCTTATTAGACTTATATTGATTTTGTTGTGGTTATGACGGTTGTGATTTAGGGTTAGGGTTAGGGTTTAGGAGAAAATGGCGGAGGGGCCTGCAAGTCCAGGAGGAGGGAGCTACGAGAGCGGAGATCAAAGTCCACGATCGAATGTTAGAGAACAAGACAGATACTTGCCGATTGCTAACATAAGTAGGATCATGAAGAAGGCACTGCCTTCTAATGGAAAGATTGCTAAGGATGCTAAGGAGACTGTTCAGGAATGTGTTTCTGAGTTCATCAGCTTCATTACTAGCGAGTATGCTTCCATGATTCTCTCTCTCTCTCTCGTAGCATGAATACTACATATTATGGATTGAATTAATTTGACCCCTCACCTTTTTTTCATTAATACTAGAGAGATAACTATTTATGGACTTTCACCCATCAACTTAAGCTTTTGAGATAGTTGTTCCTTGACATATTATGAGAGCCTTGTTATTCGAGAGGTTGCAATATATCACTCAGTAATGAGAAGATTAAGCAGAACATATGTGGATGGCCTATAAATTATCCACGCTTCAAGGTTGATAGGCATTCGCTTGAATGGACATGTGAAGTGTATAAAATCATTCACGAGCCCCCATTAGCTTAAACACTTTGTATAATTGGTTTCTTGATAATGAAATATAATATTTTCAGCTAAAATTTGTATTAATTTGGTGATTTATTTCTATTCTAACGAAATTTTTATAGAATCCTATGATGTGTAGTGTCTAATTTAAGCTAATCAAGTAATGTGCACGTGGTTCGATGTCAATGGAGATAAACATTTAGATGAGATTGCAATAATGAGTCTAATTGATACAAAAAGGGAATGGGTGTAATTAAATTAGAAGTTGAGGAGATCGTTTTGATTTCAAGCAATAGTCCAAGGGTCTTTGCAATGTTCACCCCGCTTATAGTTTGAAGGGTTCCTTGTCTGTGTTTATTTTGGTGGAAGAATGGTGTTAGCTTTTTTTTGAAAATTTTATTTGGTAAATTGATCTACAGGGCGAGCGATAAGTGCCAGAGAGAGAAGAGAAAGACAATCAATGGGGATGATCTTCTTTGGGCTATGGCAACCCTAGGATTTGAAGATTACATCGAACCTTTGAAGGCGTACTTGGCTCGATATCGAGAGGTGAATTGGTCTTGACAACTTGATGCATGTTATTCAATTCACATTTTAAACCATGTTAGACTAATGCAATGGTTGTTTTCTGTCTGTCATACTTGGGTTCGGCTTTGATGCTAAAGATCGAGGTACGTGATCCTTCTAATTTGTCTTTTCTCTCGGTGTGAATGTGAATTTTACGTTTAAAAGTGTTTTTGTCCAATGATTATCAATTCGCTAACTTGTTTGTATCATTTTTTGTGTCATGTGTATAGGGAGACAGTAAGGGATCAGCTAAGGGAGAAGGGTCTACTAAGAGAGATGCGGTTGGAGGTCCATCTGTACCAAATGCTCAGGTGAAGATTTTCAAATAGAAATCTTGCCAAGTTCTTTACAGGATTTAAAATAAGGCTCCGTTTGTTTTGACAAGAAATCTTTTTCATATTGCAATTATATTGTTTCTTTGCATAATTTCATAACCACCACCACGGATACTGGAAATGCTTTCCTCTGTTGAGGGGAAAATGACTTACCCTCAACGTAAAGGGAAAACATTTAGTTCACTTAGAGAAAACATATTTTGTTATATCTCATGTCATATGCTTCGCTTCAATCTCACTTTGGCCAAGTGTGAACCTCATACAAATTTATAGAATGAAATCATTTTCTTTAATTAGAAGGATTAAAAAAAAAAAAAAGAAAAATTAGGAAAAGAATATTTTTAACTGAAAATATTTTGTGTATAGAACTTCTTCGTAACTAAATGGAGCCCAAGTTTGTACTTAAGCTAACATGGGTTGCTCTCGTTGTTCGATATTTAATCTGGCAGCTTGTTCATCAAGGATCGTTCAATCAGGGCATGGCCTATGGGAATGTACCGGTAATTTCATCTCAGTCTGTTGCGATTTACGAGTGTCTGCTTTTCTTCATTTTCAAATCTTTTTCCACTTTGTTGGGTTAATGTCATGTGAAAGAAGTTATCGAGACGCCTGTCTCGATTTTCCATAGAGTTATATACTTCATTAGTACCTAATGATGTTTGTAAGTTTGATCAAATTGGTCCCTTATCTTTGTTTTTGTTCAGTATAGTCTTTCATGTTTGATTTTATGACCGAATCGGTCTCCCACCTGGTGACAAACAATGGGTAAAAATTAAAAGATGAGAGACTATTGTTGTCATAAAATACAACATTAAGGGACAAATATTAGGGACCAATGGATTAACTAATCATTGCAAGTCATCTTTGTCAAGACTTTTTGTATCCACTCATTCAGAAGGAGATATGGTTAGATTGCACAAGAAAGGCCTAGCTTTATTAGTGCTTAATGATTGATTTTGATAGAGTACAGTGATGTACTTTGATCCATGAAACCGACCCATATGGAAAAAGGCTTAGATCGTTGTCATTGTTTAGGCATCTGGATTTGATATGCCCACGTCTTTACTGACTCACATTTTGACGTGTATTTCACTATCCTCGCCCAAATGTATCCGTGTGCCTTGTAGGTTGTAAATGAGTTGAGGCAAGTCAAACACCTCCTTGTTCGAACTTCTCGAGCTTGAATTCGAGTTTTGCTCTTACCGAGGTTTTGATCCTTTGTGGAACTCAGCTCGTTTGCATAACTGACCTCGGTGAGCCTATTATCAAGTCATGTCGAGCTTGTTACCAAGCTGAATCAAGGTCATAATCAAGCCAAATCCAATATAGCGTCAAGCTTGCTACCAACCTAGGTTATTCGAGTGACTTTTAAAGCAATTATCCACCATTTTCAAGCTAGTACTAATTGTTAACAAGCCTTTATCTAACCTTTAGCAAGCTTTTATCGAGCTAATAATGAGCCCTAATGAAGCTGCTTGTAGATTAACGAGTCGAGCACTCTTCTGTTCGAACTCTTCTTGTTAAGTTCATCGAGTCTGCTCCAAAACGAACACAAAGAACCAGTAATAAATTTCAAACACAAGTACTCTCTAATGCCGACATGGAATGTGCAGGCACATCTGATGGTTCATATGCAAGGACCTGAGTAGAACCCGTGGCATGGTGAATGCTTCCCGACATAGAAGAAAGCGGTTTGATCCTCATGACTTGATTGTTTTTTGGATATAATAGATCGCATCACTTTTAGGGTTTTAATGGAGTTTAGGGTTCGGGAAATGCGTTAAGGTATAAGTTCATAAAGCTGTATTATATTTACTTGTCATGAGCCTATTTATTTGTTATAAGCAGCTGATCTCTGCCAGCTCTATATGGGAATCTCAATTTTAAGGTATCTATTTGTTTTCTTAGCGATTTTGTCGCAATTTATTGAAAAAAAGTATCTATTTGTTGAAGTTTTGAAGTATTCGTTTGTTCCGAGAATCAAATGGAATTGAATACGTTTGTATATCAATCAGTTGTATACATTAAAAATTCGGTCGAAAGTATTCATATTTATAACAACTTTTAAAATATTGACAAAATAGTGGGATGTAATTTTGTCAATTAGTTTTTTGTTTAATAGTGTTGCTCTTAAAAGTGGGAGCAAGATCATAGCATACAATAGTATATAATATAAAATAAGGTATAAGTTCGTATTTTGGAAGTTGAAGTGTCATAATTAATGAAATATAGAATGTAAATATTTAATTTAGGAATAAGTTTATTATTTTTAATTAAACATTTGTTTTTTGTTTGGAAATGTATGAACTCATTTTATACAACAACAACAATAGATTCAGTGTCTCAAGGGTTCCCGCATAAGCGGGGTTTGGGAGGGATGGATGTACGTAGTCTTACCCCTTCATGGTGTAACCCTGTCGAGAGGTTGTTTCCAAGGACCCCCAATCTTTTATGGTTGGCAACAGGAGGACTTACTAGGAGGTCACACATCCTCGTGCTACTCTTGTTAAAGCACGCTTAATTTCATAATTCTAATGGGATCCGGTGTCTTAGTGCCTGTTAAATGAACCCTTGTGAACTCATTTTATAACGCATGAATATAAAAAATGTGTGCTTTATCACGTAGATCTTTTTAGATGGAATTTTTTTTTTTTTTTTGGTAAAGCTAGAGGAGGGGATATACCCCTCAAGTCCTCAAAGAGGATCACCACTATGTCCATAGTGGGAATCGATCCCGGGATGCCTCGTTTGGCACCCGGCGATCCTTGCCACTGTGCCATGTCCCAAGGGGGACTTTTAGATGGAATATTTGGTACATTCTTTTTTTAACATGATATTTGGATACATATTTTATACATTAATTATGGGAGTATTTGACTACCAATCTTTTAAATGTTGGTGGCTTTTAATATTTGTAAATTTGTTTAAATGGTTCCTTTTTTTTTTGTGTTTATTAAAAATAGTTCCTAACGTGTGTAAGTTAGTTCAAATTGGTACTTTATCGTTTTCCTTATTTAAAATCGTGGTTTTTAATATTTGTACATGGCTATTTAAATACTAAGAAAGACGAGGAACATATTTGAATAAGCTTATAAATATTAAAGCATATATTAAACAAAAAGAGGGGTTAATTTTATTTTATTTTTTTGATCTAAAACGAGGGGTTAATTTAAATATACTTTGCAGAAGTAAATAAACTCATTCCGAAGTTCCACTAATGCAGTCGGGGGTCAAAAAAAAAAGATAATTTAAATATTAGATATTCATTAAGTATAATTTTTATAGGGCATATTAAATATTATCAAATGTCTAGACGATTAGAGTTTTAGTTTTTTTTAATTCTTCTTATTGAAAGAATTATGGAACCAGCCTTATATTTATATGTGTGTGTGAATGAGTACATGCTCGGTACGTACATAATACGTGGCATTACTAAGTGCAACAATGTGCTACCAAAAATCTTCGGTTTGATATAAGAGGTTGGTCAAACTGGGATGCAGTTTCGAATCCGGATCCTCTCTTCTCCAGGTATTATCAATGTAATAAAGAAAAATTAAAGAGTTTATCTTTAAGTTGTATAATTTTTAAATAAAAATAAAATATTTCTCTTCAATTATGATTATATGTATATGTATATTAGAAACCTACTATTGATTTTTCAATCTCTCATTAAATTCAGGTGTGTGTTTGTGATTCTCCAATGACTTGACTATATCTTCTTCAGTTCCAAAACTATAACTTACCCATTTCCAATTATCCACAATTTTTATATTACCGCTTTGTAATGGTTCAAAAAAAACAAGGAAAATAGATATAACTATCGATAGTTGGAATGGCAGCCGGCCAACAAACACGGGTTCAAATCTAGCGTCCCTCCTTTCCAAGACTTTACCGATATATATATATATATAGAGAGAGAGAGAGAAAGAGCATAACTCTTGTGAAAGAATGAGAGATAAAAGAAGAGAATAATAATCACTGGAACTACATTAATGGCCAAAGTTTCAAAATTACTTTTACACTTCTCGTTAGACGACGACTTAGATTTTCTTGATTTACATTTAATGGTCATTATGTTCTCATACATATTTTGTCAAATATGTAAATTTAATGCATATACCATCATAATAAGGAATTTGTATTGTCAATACTAAAAAAAATTATTACCAAGATAATAATATGACTTGACCAAAAAACACCGGTAATAACGTTTTGCTCCATTGTCCCGATAATCATATTTTTTTCCCTAGTGAAGCCGCAGTGCAAGTGGTAATGATATGACCTCTTTTCTCCTTGGAATATCCATACCACAGGTACAAACGTACGTGAACCAAACGTTTGATAAATTACTTCAAAATCAATCACTGCTCCTTATTCTCTATTTGAGCTCAATAGCTTATTGAACCGAGAACGACCAAGCTTGATATGCTTAACGAGCCTAGTTTAAACAAGGGAACGCTAGGCTCGTCAATGTTTGAGAACAATTTAACAAGGGCTCGTTGAGGCTCAATAATAGCTTGTTAAGAACTCATATAAAGGTCATCAAGGACGCGCTAACCGTTAATATTGACTCAAAATAGTTTCACAATGTCTCAATAATAACTCAAATAGCTAAGCTTGATAGGCAGCTCGCCTCAATAACAAGTTTAGCCTCGAGGGGGTATTTAAAGTGACATACAACATGAAAAAAGGTATTTTCATCAACGTACTCTTAAGGTTTTTAAAGTAACATATTACATTAACTTTCTCTATATAATATGGTGTTTTCACACTAGAAAGAGTCCTGTTTATTAATAGGAAAAAATTTTGAAATACTAAAATAAATCAAAAAAGTTAAAAATCTTTTTATTACTTCCACAAATGTGGGTTATTAAAATCTATATTGCCCAATAAACTCGTAGCCAGGTTGTAAGTTGCAACACTATTAACTTAAAATTAATGTTATAGTTACTCGAAATAAAAAACCAATTTGCAATACCAAATACGTCAAATTTTACCAGGCTTTTAAATCCGACCCATGCATGGAGATGAAAAAAAGGGGGAGAAACCGACATTAATAACACAACTGAAACTCAACACAAGATTAGATTGGGTAACATCTAAAGAACCAACACAAATGCTTCTAAGCCTTACTGAACTTTCAAACCTTTATTCAAGCTCGATTCCTTCAAATATTAGTATATGCAATACTTCTCTCAATCAGCTCATTCGCTAATACTAGTAATTCAACCTTATTATCAAATCAAGCCGAGCTCATTACCAAACTCAAGCTATAATCAAGTTAAACCAGCCATAGAGTCAATTCATTTGAATTACTGTGGAGCCATTACTGAACCATTTTCAACCTACTAGTGGCTGTTAATGAGCCCCTACCAAGATCTTGTGAAGCCATTCTCAAACTATTCATGCACCTTAACGAGCCAATCACCACCAACCCCCACTAGTTCAAACTCAGCTCATTAAGACTTATCAAGCTTGCTTAAACCGTACTCACTAAGTTGTCACCCGCAAAAAGAACACAAACGACCCAATAATCAATCTCAAACATGAATAATTCATGGAATGTTTGGTTCATTCACATCCTCCAAACATAAAACCGAATCTAAGATGAGTCCATAGCAACAAAAAGGCAAATAATAACAAAACTTACCAATAAGGTAGAAAAGGCAAAACGTTGTTCACAACAGGTTTTGAATGCTCATACTGAATTGAACTCAAAACTGACCAAAAATAGCAAGTTTCTTTTGGCAAGACACCAGAAGTTAAGACCTAGGCTTCTCTTTCTTCTCTTTAAACAAGGCAAGAAGTGACACACCGGCAACCTTCACAACCTTGAACCGAACTCCGGGAATATCTCCCACTGCGTGCCCCTTACGTCCGAATCCAGCGATCAACACCTCGTCCTGCAACACCCACAACGCATTATATCGTCAATGAACCGCGACAGTCACGAAATCATATCACGTTCTGCACCTAGAGGAAGTGCTCTATGTATAACAATTGAAGCAACTCATTGACTACCTATTTCCAAGGCCCTATTCGTTTTGGCGGACAATATTTTCTATCTCAATTCTATTATTTCTTCGTCTTAACTCTATAGCAACAACCATTAAATACAAAAATTGTTTTCTCCTTGTTAAGGGGAAATTGACTTCCCTTCCCTTCAACGAAAGGGGAAAACATTTTCCGTTTTAATCCCACGTCATATATCCTTCACTTAAACCTCAATTTGACCAAACATAAACCCCACATAAATTTAGAAAGTCAACAATTTTATTTAGTTAAAAAGACAAATTTTGTGTTAAAAAGGGCAATTTTAAGGAAAAAAATATTTTTAATTGAAATATTTTAGGAAGAAAAAGTATTTGTTGAACCAAACAAACCCTAAAACAGAAATTCAAGTAGGATAAAAATTTCCCATCAATCAATACTTACATTCTCTTCAATGAAGTTCAAGCAACCGTCATTAGGAACAAAAGCTGCGATCTTCTTCCCGTTCTTAATCAGTTGAACTCTGGCACACTTACGAATGGCAGAGTTTGGCTGCTTAGCCTCAATACCACTGCACAGAGAGCGGGAACTTATAAATGAAATGGCTTGGAAACCATCAGGTACTTGCTAGTTCATAAGAAAGAGTGTAGCTCTTACATCTTCTCGAGCACGATGCCCTTGGCGTGTGAAGACCCGGCAAAAGGTTTCTTCCATTCGTTTCCAAGGTGAGATTTTTTGTATGACTTGTCTGCCCACCTTTGCCTTCTGCGGTGGGTCTTGAGCTTACGAGCAGCTCCCATACCACGTGTCTTCCTGCAAGACGAACAATTGGGATATCATGAAACCATTCATCTGACAAAACGACAGGAGCTTACATGCATTATTTTCACATGCTACTTGGTGGAACAAATCCATCTCGAAGAACAAATGATACGAACAGGACATTTCAAACTAACACAAATGTAATGTATTTGATCAAGAAAACATATTATGGAAGTGTTACACCTGCAGATACTTAATCAATGATAGTACAGTATGGTAAGAGAATTAAACGTGATCTACTACACAAATATATTATTCGTCTTTATATATGAAATTTTCAATCAAAAGTTTGACATATAAAATAAATATGAATACATTCATGCAGAAAACAACTCATCTTTTTAAAGTACGAACAAAGTGTGAATGAATATAATTTTAGCAATTCAATTTTGTCTGACAATGTTAGCTACAACAGCAGCAGCAGTAAGCAGAACACAAGTAAAAAATATGGTATAATCAATAATTTGACTTGAAGTGACAAATTTAGCAAAATATAAAATATGAATAAGTAATTTAGGTATAATATTTTTTTTCAATTAATAAATTGATTTTTAACCTGGAAAAAATATGGATATTTGTCATAAGACATGTAACATGAATAAAAATAGGAAAACATGTATGTTACCATCTTATTGACAATTATATGTAAACCTTCTTATTAAAATGAAAGACAGAGACATATTCAATACGTGTACTATACGCATTTTTTACTAACAATGCTGAATATAAACTGAAGCACGCATCACTTTTAGCTTTTACATTGCAACAATGACTACCTTATAAACCATATAGCAATCATTCACAAGATCGGGTTCTCCCATCACCAGAGACAATAGCAACTTCAACCAAGGAAAGTCGGGACATAAATTCTTTTCAATGGTATTCATGTGTATTTATATGAAAACACCCTTGAAATTTTGTTAAATATAATTCTAAAATCATGTTCAAGTCTAACCAGTATTGCATAAAATGACTTACCAAAGAGGATGAAGCCCCAACACAGTCAACAACAACAACAACAACAGTCCCAGTGCCTTGCGGCTCCCGCATAACGCGGGGTCTGGGGGGGGTGATGTATGCAGCCTTACCCCTTCCGGCGAAGCCCCAACACAGTAAGAAACCAAAATATTGTTAACATTGTCATACCTGCCCGAGTAACTACATATCACAAAACTAACAAAGCCAATTAAGACAAAGGGTGTTTGGAAAAAACCAATGAGATTGGGAGTGTTTTCTGAGGTAGCTCATTTTTGTTGTCTTTTGGTGTTTAGTTTGGTGTCTTTAGCGTTAAGCTTACCCTTATCTAAGCATTCGTTTTTGTTTTGGTGTCCTGGTTGTGGACAACCTATTGCCTTGGGTTCGGTACTTGCCCTGCACTATCATGCTTTCTCGGGCTTGTATTTAAATTATCGAAAAAAACATAATGAGATTATGCAAGAAATATTCGCATTGATTGTCATTGCACTCTTTATTTTAGTTCCAATTGAACTTTCACTTATCATCTATGTAAAAAGGGCCGGCCATAATGATTAATCCGAATACAACCTGACTTCTAAGTTCTTAATCAATGATTGAAACATATAAGAAAAGGCTTTCAATTTCACAAAGTAATTCATAAGATAATGGAAAAAAACAAATCCTTAATACTATGGGATACTCAGAAGAAATACAAGAGTCACTGGCAACAGATCGGTTCCCAAGTGAATGGATATTCTAAAACGGAACAGGAATAGAATCATCTAATCATTATAACGAAGACCCTGGACACAGCCTCCCTTGAGGGTAACACCTCAAAGGGGTAAGGTTGCGTATATCCCGCTCACCAAGACCCTACTTAGGCAGGAGCCCTTCGAGGCACTGGTTTTTTTTTTGGTTGTTGTATTATAACAAAGACGAGGAATCCAAGCAAATGAAATTACGTCAAATTAAAGCGTATACTAGAACAAACATTAAATACAACAAGAGCGCCTTCATTTTAATCAACACAGACGAAAACTACTGTCAGCGATCGAACAAAAACCAAATCTCAAAAATCTAACGAGACAAAGAAGACTAAACTAAGATCAAGCACTATTCAAAAAATTAAACAGACAATACAACTAAGTTTCTCAACAACAATCATCTACATTGACAAATAAAGAGAAATAACACGAAGAATATCCACAAATTCTAATAAATTTTGAACTTCAAGAGAATAACAGTGCAGGAGAGAGATACTCGCAGATCATCATACCCCATGGTTGCCGATGAAAAGTGACTGCTCGCACTGCGCTTGTACAAGAATTTCGGATTATCAAAGAGGAGCAGTTACCAAAACCCTAATTACTCAGGGTATGTTGAGGGGGGCAGCTGGTATTTATAGTCCAAAGTGGTAAACTGTGGGCTTTTCTGGGTTGGGCTCAATTGGGAAATTTTGGGCCTAGTAGATATTATATTGGAAGAATGGGCTTTTCAATGTGTTTGGGTTATTAGCTCATATAATATTATTTAGTTTAAGCTTAAAAAAATATTTTTAAATTATTTATTATCAATATAAAATTTGAAAAAAATCACATAAGTTAGGGATTTCAAAGTAGAGCACCCCCTCCCCTGGATTTATCATGATTAAAAAAAAAAAAAAAAAAAAAAAAAAAAGTGGTGAGTTTTGGGCTTTTTGGGTTGGGCCATCTTGGGCCTAAGATTTTATGTTGGATTATTGGGCTTTTCAAACTGTATCTATATTGGTACCCTCTTAGGTTTGAATTTAATAGTGTCCCTGCACATTTTAAAACTTCATTACACTCTTAATTTTTTTAATAAAAATTATCTGGTCCGCAAACTTTATATCTGGGTATTTTAGTCCACCATAAATGTTAAGTCCGAAATCAGGCTTTCCGACACCTTTTCTGCATATAATATAACCTTTCTAGTAGTGGTGGCCAACGGGTCGGGTCAGTCATGAAACCGGCCCGAGCCCGGGCCACACCGGGCCGGGCCACGGGCCCTTTTTTGATGGGGGCTGGGCTGGGCCCGGGCCTTTAAAAAAAAATTTATATTACTTTTACTTTGTATTTTTTGATAAATAAATTTATACTTTTAAATATTAGGCTCCAACTGTATTATATTTATACTTGTTACGTTATTTATTTACCATTATTTACTATTACTAATTATATATTTTATTTTATTACATATATTTAACATTATTAGTGCTTGAAAAAAAACGTATTTGTATCTCGTATTATTTATCAATGAATTATAATAATTTTAGTACAAAATGACTTTGTATTATTTAAATTTTGCTTTTTTTTTAATGCTGACGGAAGCTGGCCAAGCCCAGGCCCGCCACAGTGCCGGGCCGGGTGGCTACGCCTACTTTCTAGCATGAGCGTTTCTGCTGTACAGAATTTTTGCTTGTGTATGGACACACATATAAGTGATTTTTGAGTATATTTTTTTATGATTTTGAGTATATTATTAATAATTGGGAGTACATTATGGCATAGGGTATCACTTCTCCATCATATGAAACGCACCCCTTTTTTTTTGTAAAATTTGGTCAAAAAAGCGTTTTTAGTTGCACTAAAAAGTTATTTTACTGTAAACACTTAACGCAAAATAATTAATACTATAAATAAATTTATAAAGCAACTAATTTAGTTTGCTTTTTATAGCTCAATAATTTTCCATTACGTAATTGAATAATATATGATTGATTTGCAAATTCATCTGGAATGGACTTGATGATGAATGAATTTTCCTACACATCAAAATAAAATATAATTAAAAATATCAAATTATAAAATATATAAATACGAAAGGTCTCCCTACTTTGCTCATTGTATCAATTTAGTTCTTTTATTGTATTTTTAGTTGTGTCAATTTAGTCCCTTTATAATTAATATTGCATTAATTTAGTCCCTTGGTCAAATTTCACACAACTTAATGACATAATTTTTAACGGTACAAGAACATTAGATGTAAGTAACCGACTATAAATCTATCTATTAACTCAATTTAACCTAATCCATGACCGAACTATTAAAAATTTTATTAACATAACATAAATTTTACTCCAAAGACCAAATTGACGCAATTGCAATTGTATAGGGATTAAATTGACACATTTAAAAGTATGAGTACTAAATTGGATTTTTTTTACCAAAAATTATTGTACTTTTCTCGTTATTTTAATTTAGTTCTTATACTTTTAATTGTATCAATTTAGTCCGTATATAATTTATATTATGT
Organism: Simmondsia chinensis; assembly: GCA_018398585.1. NCBI lineage: Eukaryota > Viridiplantae > Streptophyta > Magnoliopsida > Caryophyllales > Simmondsiaceae > Simmondsia > Simmondsia chinensis. The sequence goes on along the minus strand of JAGTTD010000007.1, from coordinate 2,457,524 downwards.
CAATTTAATTCCTTTTTCAAATTTTTGTTAAATTATTGACTTAATTTTTAACGTATTAAATGCAAGTAACATACTACAAATCTAGCTATTGACTCAATTAACTAAACTCATGGCCAAACTACTAAAAATTTCTTTAAAATTTTAACATAAATTTTATTACAAAATAAAATCGACATAATATAAATAATACATAAACTAAATCGATAAAAAAAAAAAAAAAAAATTGCTATTGAATGGACCCACAAGTTAGAATCCCAATGACAGCTATTTATACTCTCCACAAATGTCTTTTCATGCGTATCCAAAACTAACACCAACAAAAAAGAAACTGGCATTTTCAACATGGATGATTAGTAACTGCAATTAATCGATTTTGGGTCAGGTTTATCTTTATTTAAAAGTTCTTTTATTTAAAAATTATTTTGTCATTAATTTTTATCCTCAAATATAATTTCAAATCCTCTTTGTCGAAAAATCTAATTTGAAAATTAGTTTAAGCAAATATCTCATTAGAACGTCGAATTAAGCGTGCTTGAGTGAGAGTAGTACAAGGATGGGTGACCTCCTGGGAAGTCCTTACCCTCAGGTTGGGGGCACTGGGAAAAATTCTCTCTTCAGGTTAACACCCTGAAGGGGAAAGGCTGCGTACATCCGCCCCCTTCAGACCCTGCGTAGACGGGAGCCCTTGAGGCACTGGGTATAAAAAAGAAAAAAATTTAAGCAAATATCTCAAATAATTACGATTATATAGATATTTCAGTCTTTAATAGTCTCAGTATCTTTGATGATATCAAAAATTATGAGAGTTGCATTATCTTTTGGTAATAGTTTAAAAGTTTTTTTGATGAAACTAAAAGTTAGAAACTATATTTATCTTGGCCCAAAAGTCTAGGGGCGTCTTTGATAAAATTAAAGTTTCATAAATCACTTTGATTTTAATTGATAATTCGAAAGTCTTCTATGATATTTATCCAAAGTTTACGTACAATATACAACAATAACAATAACAACAGACCGAGTGCTTCAAAGGCTCCCGCATAAGCGGGGATTGGAAGGGGTGGATGTACGCAACCTTACCCCTTCATGATGCAACCTTGCCGAGAAGCTGCTTCCGAGAACCCCCAACCTTATAGGATTGACAATACGAGGACTTCCTAGGAAGTCACCCATCCTGGTACCACTTCTACCCAAACATGCTTAATTGCGGAGTTCTAATTGGATCTGGTTGCATTAGTGCCCGGTAAATAAACCCTATATATATATATATATATATATATATCAAACAAAAAAAAAATGACATTTGCGACTATGGCCACCATATTTGGTTACGTCCTCTTGCTCTTGCTGTGTCTCTATCTTATCTTGAAACTTACAAAGAAAAACACTAAAAAAAAACCTCCACGACCACATGAGCCGGCCGGGTCATGGCCCGTGATCGGCCATTTGCCTCTCCTAGGCGGCGGTCAAGCCACCCACTTAACCCTAGCCGACCTAGCCCACAAATATGGGCACATATTCATGATAAGGCTTGGAGTTTGCCGAGTAGTGGTTGTGAGCAACTCGGAGATGGCAAAGCAGTGCTTGCGTGACAATGACAAAGTCTTTGTGGACCGTCCCAAGACGCTTTTCGTCGAACACCTTGCCTATAACTCTGCTATGTCTGGGTTTGGTCCCTATGGCACTTACTGGCGTTACATGCATAGGATTACTGTCATGGAGCTCCTCTCCACAGGCTTGATATACTCAGTCATGTTAGGATATCACAGATAAGGTAAAACATACGCAGTCTTACCCCCCTATAGGGTGTTATCCTGAAAGAAGGCTGTTTCATTTTCGCTATTTTCAAATATTAAGCTTGTTGTAAGTGGGTTATGAACGCCTTTAAAGGGATGCTGTAAAAGCCATCTACGATGGCAAAATGGTGGGAAGCAGAGGCAAAATCTCCATCTCTTTGGAGATGAGGCGGTGATTTAATAAGCTAAACTTGAACACATCTGTCAAATTAATTGCTGGTAAGATGTTGATTATAGATTAATTTAGTTGTTTTGTTACAGTAACTGTTTATTGAACAACTCCTCCGTGTTTCATAGATGCTCTCGCAATAGTAACTGTTTAATTAATTTTGTGAAAATTTAATAATCCAAAGCACCTATTTAAAATGGATTAAATATTTTGATTATTTGGAAACAGATTTATGTTAAAGAATAAGGCTATTAACGAACTTAAGTTTTTAGATAAATGTTTATTTTTTTATATCCTTAGTTTTGGGTTTTTATGATATCTTTGAAATGATTTTGAACCTCTGTCAAAGTAGGAGTATAAATGAGCCCAGTCAAGTCAGAGCTAGCCAAGCTTGAGGATCAGCTAGTCAACATTTAGTTCTACTTGAAGCTCAACGAGACTAAAAACTTTTGAGTAATGCTCTGTTTGATTGGGTTGAGCTCGAACATAGTATGGCAAGCATCAAGTTAAGGTTGTCTTGTTTAAGCTCGTTTAAACTTGATCTTAGACCCTGTCTGGGATCAACTACGCTTGAGCTCCATTCAGATAGGTTTGACTTGTCTAAAATTTGGGAGGCCTAAACGGTTGTTTGAGGTTATTGTCCAACCGTACCAAATACATGATTATTGCCCACCAACTACACCAAGATCATCGAAATAAGCTCACATCGCCAACCGACTTATCTCCATCACGCCTAGTGGGCCACCCATCCACGTCACGTAAGCACGGAACCCCTGGCTACAAGTCACGTTCAAAGGTGTATTTGAGTCAAACCGAGCTGGAGCTTGTTAGGATTGAGGATCAATTCATTTACATGAAGATCGAGCTCAACTCGTTATGGGCTCAGGCTCAACTCGTCAGAATTGTCTCAGTCAAATTCGAACTATACATGCAATTATTAAGCATATTAAAGCTTAATATAGGCTTATTAGGGTCAGGCTTGTTTCATTTAGGGTCAAACTCAAGTTGACATATTTAAGCTAACAAGGCCTTGTTGGGTTGTCAAAGAAATGAAATTCCTACGGGAATTTGTACTTCTCGGGAATTTATTTTCTATGTCAACTTATCAAGAAATGTTATAAAAGTAATTGGTTGCTCGAATGAGAAACAGAACTTCCTGTGAATTTAATTCTTATGTTTTGATAGGCTAACAAACCAACTTCCCCCGAAATAGAATTGAAGTGACCATTATATCCACGATCATTCCTCCCCCCTCATTTATCTAACACTAAAAGATTGTTTCCTTATCATTGATATGGAGACACTAAGGGTTAATTTTCCAGGCATTAATGCACCAAATCCCATGACAACTCCGAAGTTAAGCGTGCTTGGGCGAGAGTAGTACCAAGATGGGTGACCTCCTGGGAAGTCCTCACCCCTCAGGTTGTGGATACTCGGAAACGGCCTCTCGGTAGGGTTATACCCTGAAGGGGTAAGGCTGCATACATCCACCCTCCCCTGACCCCACTTAGGCGAAAGCCCTTAAGACACCGAGTCCATTGTTGTTGTTGTTTGATATGGAGACACTACTAGTATTTTTCTTGATATATAGTAATACGCTTTTGTTACTCAACACATAATTTCATTGTAATAAGTATTGTCACTAATTATCAAAAAATAATAATCCATGAACAATAATTCAACCAACAAGCTTGCGACATATACATGAATTAAAAGGGTAAAAGTGTCATATGTATTACAAAGGATAAAATTGTCATATGAATTAAAAATTACTAAGGAATTTTTTTTTTTGGGGGGGGGGGGGGGGGGGGGGGGGGGGGGTGTTACTTTCGACACTTTGAAGAAATTGGAACTTGCTAATTTTCGCATTCTCCCAGCTTCCTGTCAACCAAGTAAGAGCACAAATTCCTACTTCCCATGAATTTTACTTCTTGCATCTATTTCTTACTGACCAAACAAAGCCCGGATTATATTAAGATAGGCTCATCTAGGCTTGTAAGTTGACAAGCTCAAGTTTCTTTACGCTCTGGCTTGGTTTGACTAGTGAGCCGCCTCGATTCAATTCCAACTCCAAATAAGATAAGCTTTTTGAGCGTTTTATGACGAATTTACACTCCTACCGTGCATCCACCACACCAACCCCAAATAAGCCGAGCTTTTTGAGTTTTATGATAAATTTACACCCCCTACGAACACTAGACTCGGTCCCAATCCCGGAAAAAAAGCTACTCTCAATCACCCGGACTACATGACCAACCAAACACGAACCATCCAAACAACACTGCAGCACACACCAGACATCTCATAATTTTATACTCAAACACATCTCACGCGAAAGCTTACTTGGTTTGAATTACGTATAATACGCAAGTCCACCACATATATCATGCTAAAAATAACTTAATTTAGGGAAACGAACTGGTTGATAAGGCTCTGTCACCTTTTTCTTTAAATTTATTATTCCATCTTTCAGTTTTGGTTTGTTTCCTCAAATTCGGCCTTTTGGGTATTCTTGAATATCTATTGAAACCCAATTGCCCGTATACTCTATACTTTGCTTGACTGGACTTGTTAGTCTAATCAAGCTAAGTCAAGCCCATTATTGAGCCTAACTGTACAAGCCGCTTACAAATCCTTATCTTGCATCAAATAACTATCATAAAACGAGCTATTTGAGTATCCAATGAGCCAGTGCCAAGCTAATACCAAACAATTACCAGATTCTTAACAAGTCATTTACAAATTATTCACGAACTTCAACTAATCAAGTATCCCCTATTTCAATTTGACTCATACAACTTATCAAGCATGCTCAAGCTCAGCTCATTTATTCATTGGCCCTCTAAAACAAACCCGACAAATGCTTAATAGATTTCAAATACAGGTAGTTCATCAAATGCTAATACCCCTAACTTGCAGGGAGAACAATGAAGGAAGAAACAAGTGAGAAGTGGGAGAAGGCACTGAGAGATTTCCTTGAGTTGGCGGGGGTATTCACAGTGGCAGATGGGCTGCCCTTTCTCAGATGGCTCGATATCGGGGGTCACGAACAGGTATTCGTTCAAAACGAACCAATTCAAATTGAACACCTCTTTGTTCGAAATCAAGCTCGATAAAGCGTTAAGTTCGAGTTTGAGCCAAGCCTTTGTCTAGCTCTCAAACATTTAAGCAAATCTAGTTCAATAATATATGATTATGTTTGGTACTCAACTCAACTTGGATATTAGTCGAATTGAACTCCTTATTGAATCAAGCTACTCAAGCTACTATCGAGCCATCATCATTCTATTATCAAAGTAATATTGAGCCATGAAGGAGTTCTTGATGAGCTATTGACAATGTAATAATGAGCCCTTAACGAGCTCTTTAACAAGTGTTTATCAAACTGTTGACAAGTGTTAATGACTCGAGCACGCTCTATTTAGACTTTGCTCATTAAGCTTATTGAGTATGCCAGAATTGAGCTTTTATGAGCCCCACAATGGACACAACCAAGCCCTAGAATATTTCAAACATAAGCAGTTATAAAGCATGTGATTCATTTACACCCGAACGAGCAGGCCATGAAGAGGACATCAAAAGAACTTGATTCTGTGGTTCAAGCCTGGCTGGATGAGCATAAACGAAACCGAATTTCATCTGGAAAGGCAAAGGCAAGGGAAACTCAAGACTTCATGGATGTTTTGCTGGATGTCTTTGATAATGCAAAGGAAAAGCCTTCTAGCTTTGATACTGACACAATCATCAAGGCTACTTGCTTGGTACGTACAGTATTTTTTTTCCCGATAAGACAGACCACGTGTAGAATAGGGTTTGAAGGCAAACAAAACAATACATAAATACCGAATATTTTTTTAATGGGACACCAAGACACCTAACCTGCATCAGCTGCATTAAAGACTACCTGTGAGTCTAATAAAAATCTCACATAGGAGTTGTGTAAGAGAAGAGATCAGATGTAATCTTAGTAGGACTACATGGAATTATATGTGGACTATATACTCGAATTCAAATAGTCAGCAAATCAAGCGTGGTCTACTTGATTGAGCTTGAATTTAGCTCGATGACTTTCCAGTCCAGCCTAGTTTTCTCAAGCTCAAATGTGGCCTACATCGATTGAACTTGGCTTGTTTATGTACAATAGACTCAAATTTAGTACATGTTTCCACCACTTAGGCTTGCAAGCCACCGATATAGAGCTTAACAAGACCCAACGTCAACTTGCTCAGCTGTCCTTTTGAGCTAGCTAAGGATTCAGCTCGTAACTACACGAAGCGAGAGCAGGAAAGGAGGAACATACAGCCACAGAAAATTGGATATACAAGAAAATTAATGAAATATTATTAATTGTGGTGTTAAAGTATGAGTATCAAAATAAAGTCATATTAAGCAATAACTAAAAAAATTAATATGTTCTACCATTCAATCATTCTTCGTATAGGGAGATATAATTGGCCAACAAATTTCTAATATGAAACTTCTTATCAAAATGATTCACGATTGTTTGATTCGTGTTTCCACCGAGTTTGATACGTGTTGGGAACGCGAATCAAACTTCAAAATGTCGAATCGTAGTTTAGGAGGTTCCTACAAATATCTAACCCTTATGTCGTATCCAATGAGAGCGACGCTTGAGACGGGCAATGATTTTGGGAGGGACAGACACGACAGCAGTAACCCTAACATGGACGCTCTCCTTGCTGCTCAACAACCGCGACTGTCCCGCCAAAATCCATGCCGAATTAGACACTCATGTCAGCCGGCACAAACAAATTGACGAGTCGGACCTTGAGAACCTCACCTACCTCCAGGCGGTCCTCAAAGAATCAATGCGCCTTTACCCCGCCGCACCACTAGCTGCGTCACGAGTATCCATAACTAACTGCACCGTAGGTGGCTACCACATCCCTCCCGGCACTCAACTCCTCCTCAACCTCCACAAAATCCACCGCGATCCAGCAACATGGCAGAATCCTGACGAGTTTCGGCCAGATAGGTTTCTAACGACAAATAGAGAGATTGATGTAAGAGGCCGGAACTTTGAGTTGATTCCATTTGGAAGTGGAAGGAGGATCTGTCCGGGGATTTCGTTTGCGCTACAAGTAATGCAATTTACGCAGGCGAATTTGCTGCATGAATTTGAAATTGCCACACCCGGGAATGAAACTGTGGACATGACCGAGGGGTTTGGATTGACGAGCCTTAAAGCCTTGCCTCTTGACATCACCCTCACACCTCATCTTTCGGACAACCTCTACGGTTCAACTTAGTACTTACAAATATTGATCGATAAATTGTGAAGTAATGTTAAATTACGTTTTCGTCAATAAATAAATTATTTTCTATTATACATTGTATGTTTAAGTAAGTTGTTTAATCATAAAGCAACATTCTCAGTACCCCAAGAACTCCTACCTAAGCAGGGTCCGGGGGTGGATGTACGCAGCCTTCCCCCTTCAGGGTGCTACCCTGAAGGGAGACTGTTTCCAAAAAGCCCCAACTTGAGAGGTGCAACAGGAGGACTTCCCAGAAGGTCATCCATCTTGATACTACTCTCATCCAAACACGCTTATTTTCGGAGCTCTAATGGGATCCAGTGCTTGCGTATTGGTACCCTCTTAAGTAAGTTGTTTAATCATACATGTGAAATATTTTTCTTTATGAATATACAGTGTCTAATATATTTTTTCAGATCGCGTCTAGTTTGTGTTCATGAATTGACCTACCAACTAGTTTTTTAATTATGTGGGCCATGCAACTTTCCGACCGCGTAATGTGCTGATTTAGTAACGATTATAACAACTAATATCCAGAAAAATAACTATATAAAATTAACACAACTAAATATAGTTCAAGCTATCTCACTCCAATAATAAACTGTAAAATTAACTCGTACGAAGTAGTGATAATAGCAAGCAATTCAATCTATCATCATTGATTGTAACATGATATGGCCTCACAAATTTAATTCATTAACTCAAAGACGATGCATATTATGCATGTCAACGTTATTAAAAATCAAAGACAAAGCTCAAACTCAACAGCTCATGACGCGAGATTTATAGAAACTTTACATACTAATGGTTACAATATTGGCAAGTCAGAGCAAAATCAATTGTAAGAACCTGTAACAAATGGGATGATGCACGCACAAAAATTGAAAAGGATGCGTGCATCAAAATTGTAAAAGTCAAACTCAATCAGCATAGTACAGACACGACATGTACTTTCCGAAATAAAACAATCAGAGAATACGAAAAATACCTTTTTAGTCCTGTTTGAGGAAAGATTTGGATTCAAAAGGCCGACCCAGCGTTCTTGGAGTTGCCCAGCATCACATCTTTTGCTTCATTAATTTTTGAGGCCAGGTAGTGGCTCCCTCCTCCGTCTGGGTGGTTTGCGATCATCACCCTCCTATGTGCCTCCTTTATTTTTTCCATTGCTGTACTTTCCCTATCGATTTTGAAGTCAATAACTGGTCATGAACGTGCGTGCCAAATAGAGAATGAACAATGTAAAACCTTTTTCCTACTGTGTAAAGTTTGCGTCACGTATCAAAACTGCATCACTATGCAGTATCATGAACTCGTTAAGAGATCTACATGCAAGTCTAGAAACAAGTCTCATATTAAAATTGTGACAAAGAAAAGGCCGTTGATGCATTTGACAAGCTCAATAAGTTTAACATTTGACCACATACACCGTCATCTCAAGCCCCTAAAGTTCATAACAATTGTTCATCCCATGGGTACTTTCTGCCACATCAACTGAAATCAATAGACCCCTAAACTCTACCAAGTACTGGATCTCTATCTTCTCCAACAGAATCACAAACACCTCCTCCCCCCCCGCCCCAAAAAAAAAAAAAAACCACAAAAAAAAAAAATATATATATATATATATATATATTGAAAGGAGGACGGTCTCTGAGGATCAATATAAAGATCAGTGTTACCAGCCATCGGCTGCAATCACCCAATTGAAACTCCATTTTGGTGCTTATTATCATCATTTGAACACAATTAGAACATGTCATCTAGCAATCCGAAATATACGTAAACATATTGAACTTCCATTGGAAGGAACGATATCTTAGATGTTAGAGTCAAACAATGATGCAAATATGACAAATTACCTGACTCCGAGAATGAGAGCAGCTTCTCGCCTAGTCATCATTTGCTGAAAACCACCATCATAGAATCTGCGCAATCTAGGTGGTCTTGTCTTAAATGCTTGCCAAGCTTGAACAGCAGACCTTCCCGCAAGTGCAGTTGCAGCTACAGCAAGCCCTGCAAAAAGTGGAGCGACCTGAAAAGAAACTTAAATCACAACCAGATGAAATTTCACCAGGAAAGATTGAAAATCGAACATGTCCAGCCATCGATCATACATAACTAGGACAGTAAATGATCACGTACATCATATATTATCAAAAAAGACGTAAACTGCACAAAGAGTGCCAATCGTATGGTAAAGCGGCACTAGTAACCAATGCAAATAAATTGCTTCGTGTTATGCACTGCCAAGTATTTGGGGCCGTCAAATCAAATATCTCCATATGCGGGTTTTTATATTACCATCAAAACGATGTTCTTCTAATCTTATGAGAGAACTCAATGGTCAATCCATGCCTGTCAGTACTTGACTGGATACCACAACTCCTGATGAAACCATCACACATTTTCCTTTTCTATAGACAGATGACGTTTAACTAGAAGCACTTCTTTCTTCGAAATCTTCTATTGTTTAATTTAGGAAATCAGCTTCAATATAGAAATTTCGATGTGGTTCGCCTTCTGAAATAATGCCTGTAAGATAAAGACAAAAAAGATCTTTTCCTTTATCCGTGCTTCTCTGGCATTACCAAAGGACTACTGCATAATTTACTTTGGCTTTGTTTGATTACGAAGAAATATGCGCAAGAAATCTAAATTCATGGAAAGTGACCATTTGCCCTCTTATTTGGTTATCAGGAATTTGACAAAGAATTGGAAGTAGAAATTCCTTAACAATTTTCAATTGCTTTAAAACGAATGAAGCACCTTACCTAGGCCCCCAAGTAACTTCTAATTCCTTTGCTTTTACCTAACCCTCCTATGAAGTTTTATTTCTCATTTTGATAATCAAACACTTCATACCTACTTCACGGAAAGTTGATACAGGAAATAAATTTCCAGGAAATACAACATACTATAGTAATTCAATTCTTATGTTAACCAAACAAGGCCTTAATTTTCGCTCACAACCACCCTTTGCAAAGCAAACGCCAAGAATATGAAAAAAGAAACCTAATTTTCACAACAGCATGTCTCCAATCACCCAGTTCTCACCATGTCATATCAGAGCCCTTAAATTAGGGCAAATTTTTTACACTACAACGAGGATGCCCAGCTAGACATTTCAACAAACATCAGAAAAGCATTCCTTAAATAAACTGGAAACTAGAATTAGGGCATAAATTTTCCACATTTCGATTTTTCCATATCAATATATAAGCATTAGTGAGATATTCCACTTAATGTCAATTGGTTTCAAGATGAAAACCCACTCGGGCTTGTGTGTGGGCATCATATATTCCAACTCCTTAGGTTGGGCCTAAGGTCCGGTAAAATTTATCATAATGTCAAAACGAGTGGATGATCCCGACCTTTGTTGGACGCAACGTGTTCTCAAAAAAAAGGGTGCATTCGACTTTATTACATCGAGAGCCTCTTCAGTAAATGTTGGATCCAACTGGGCATAACTCCCAATTGGAGCAAAGAAGGCGAAGGGTGAAATTGTTGCCAACTCGCATGTGACGACGAATATTAAGAACGCCACATGTAAGTCAAATATGAATCTCAAACAGGAGTTGTAGCAAAGAAATACAAACATATAAGTATAGTAGATTACTCCACCTAATGCCAATTAATTTTAAGTTAAAACTTCACTTAAACTTATACATGATAAGAATGATTCCGATACCGAGCACTACTTGACCCGAGTGCCCCGTCAACCTTGTGGCCCCTTTTACTTAGTATTCGTATAAATAATAAATAATAGGGGAGATTAGGTTTACATTATTAATTAAGACTTAGAGAGTTGTTTTCCCTCTCTCTCCCTTCATCTTCTTCTAATTCTCCCCATTCTCATTTACAAATTATCCCCATAATTGTATAGCTATAGCGATATTGAGGTATATATAATACAATACTACACGTTATTTGCGTTTCTATTGTTGATTGTTGAGTTGTTTCCAACGATTGAAATTAGAATTGTTGAGTTTGCTTGTTTGACATGTGAGCTAGCTATCAATTGAGATTTGGTTGCAATCGGTTGCTATCAACTAGTATCAGAGCAAGCTTTTCTCGCCTCAATTTGTTGATTATTTGTTCTGCACGTAAGGTGTTCGATAAAATGTCTTAAATTAGTCATTCATACAAGCACTCTTTCCTCGGTCCTTAACAATCACTGAGATGTCGGGATCCATACTCGTATAAATACATAGTCCTTATGTAAACACTGTAGATTGGACCTAAATACCGGTTGAAATTTAACAATCTACATTGAATTAACTGAGTAGAATCAAGAAGCATACCATTTCAGATGAATCTTCGGACCTCGAAGGAGTATAATCGGACATTTACCGGCTCAGCCTCCTCCTCTCTCTCTCTCTGTGGCTCGGAGAGCGTATTTAAAATTAGGGTTCCGCCTTGATTTTGAGCTTTACCACCGGGAAAAATCTGATCTTGGGGATGCCTTGATTTATATATATATATATATGTAAAACGCTGTCTTGGAAAACAAGTCGGAGAGTGCCACGTGGCATAATGCTTATTTAGAAAGTAGAAATTTAGATTCTTATTTTGTTGACACGAAGTTGGCAGAATATTAAAAAAATAGAAATTGCTTTTTAATCCATTCAAAATATAGGAAATAATTTACCCGATATCCTCTTAGTGAATTCTAATTCCTTTGTTTGTAACTAGTTTCTCCAATAAAGTTATATCTCTCATCCCGACAACCAAATATCTTTTATCTACTTCCTGAAAAGTTGACATAAGAATTTATTCCCAATGAATACAACTTCCAGTGGGAATTCAATTGGTGTAGCAATCAAGTAAAGCCTAAGCTCATTCTGGCGAGGTGGTAAACATGCTTTTACCTTGTGATATTTCTTATTTGTTTTAAAGGTTTACATATTCTACCAATTATCTTATACTTAGTCATAAAATAACATAAGTAATAATACAAAATAATTAAAGTTATATAGGTTTCATGCGGTTGAGAACATTTTTCATTTAATTATAAATAGGGAAATTATTACTAACATCCTGAGGTTTGAACGTCTATAATTTATTTTGACATTTCAGTATATATAAGAAGTACCGTTATATTTGAATTAATATTTTATCATCCACATACCTTATGTTGAAATTTGATGAATTTTCGTAAGAATCTAACCAAAAACGCTTGTATAATACATAATTCAATAACAACGACAACAAACTAGTGCCTGAAGGGCTCCCGCTCGTGCAGGGTCTGGGAGGGGAAGGATATACGCAGTCTTACCCCATCAGGGTAAGACCCTGACGAGAGACTATTTTCGAGGTCCCCCAACCTAGTATAATACATAATTATGCTAATATTTATAAGCCATGACAATTTTTCAATAAAAATGTAGCAAATTACGATAAAAAAAAAAACTCATCAAATGTTGAAGTAAACTGTCTAAATACGGCCGAAATCATGTGCCGTGTTAACATTATTTTGGCAAAAAATCACCAAATTTTAATGAGGACACTAATATATTTGTCGGAATCATATTCCATTTTAGTATTTTCTAACATATTCTATCATATTTCAACAAAAAAAGTATTTGAATGATACAATTTTAAAAATTAAGAGTATTTAAGTGATAAAACGTTTAAACTTTAATCGATCTCTATTGTGTGTGTGTGGATGGATATATAGATGTATAGTTATAAATTAAAATATTAAGGGTAAATTATAGAAAATACCCCTTTCTTTTGCTTAAAAAATAGAAAATCTCCCTCACAAATAAAAGCACTCACAAAATTCATCACTTTTAAAAATTTATCACTTAACCTCATGCAACTTACTTTTGACAATTTTGCCCCTAATGTTTAATTTTGTTTTTAGAATGGGTTTTATATTATTAGAATAAAATTAAAAATTTTATATTTTTGGAAAAAAAAATTAAGGGGATTTTCTATATTTATAAAAATATAATTATTTTAATTAATTATAGTAATATTATTATAAGTTCAGAAGATTAAAAAAAAAATTTTAAAATTTTCATAAAAAATATTATGAGATAAAATACAATATTTTTTGTCGATATTACAATGTCACTACTATAATTAATTAAAATAATATTTTTTTATAAATATAAAAAATCCGCTTTCTAAAAATATAAAAAAATTCTTATTTTTTTCAAAGCATAAAACCCCTACCTAAAAATTAAATTAAATATTTAACCATTTTATTTTGAGGGCAAAATGGTCAAAAAAAAGTTGTTTGGTAGGAAAGTGAAAAATTTTCAAATGTGTGGAGGTTTAGTAAGTAGTTTTATTTGTAAGGGGGATTTTATGTTATTGAAGCAAAAGTCAGAGGGGTTTCTATAATTTACCCAACTATTAAACATACAAATACTGATCAATATAATTAAAAGTAAAACATTTAATTAATATCATAAATAAAAAAGGAACAATGAAAAAAAAAATCAAACTAGCGCACATATAAATTCTTTTAACAATGTACTTACTAAGTTAAAAAGAAAGGTACTATACTAATATTAATAAATTTTTTTAGCATCAAACTAGGCAAAACTAATTTTTTAGTAGCGCGCAGTATAGTGTGAACCCTACTTGACACATTGCAAGTGGAGAAAAATCAAGCTAATTTTAATATATAAAAAATGACTCATAAAATACCAAACTTAGAGATAGTTTGATATTTTATTAATTATTTTTTATATATTAAAATTAGTTTATTTTTTCCCCACATGCAAGCCAACAAGTAAGGTTCACACCCTACCACACGGTGCTAAAAAATTAGTTTAAAAGTTAGATTTGTAAGAATATAACAATAAATTTGCAGCCAATAGCAGGAATAATCGCAGCAAAATTCCAGAAAAAAATACGGTAAAAGGTGCAATAAAATTTGAGTGAAATTGCAGCAAAAACCCAATGAACTTGCAGTGAAGATTTCAGTAAATTGCAGCAAATAATATTAAAACGTTGCAGTGAGAATAAGCAGAAAAAATTAGCGAAAATTACAGTAAAATATTACCTGAAACTACCGCTAAAATTGCAGTGAACTAACCGAAAAATTGCAGTAAAATTACCAAAAATTACGAAGATACCGTGCCGTGGGAAATACCACTGTCCTAAAAGACGATTTCGCCGCTGCTTTGGTGCATACAGTGTTACCGGCGGCCGTCCTCCAGGATTAACACGGTCCGGCCTTTAACGTGCACTTGTTAATAGCCGGTTAGGAACGCCTCGAACCTTTGCCCAGAAACAGTGAAGAGGATTGGACGCGAGAAAGAGCGGTATTATGGAATAATAGAGAACGAAGGGGGAAGAAGATGAAGCTGCAACTGTGTATTTGTTTTACCCTGCTATTTATACTTGAATTTTTAATAAAATACTGAATTAATCACCGCAGTAAATGACTGGATTAATAAAATGTTGAATTAATCACCACAGTAAATAACTGGATTAATAACACAACGTTCATAGTGATGTTAGACTAAAACGTTAACAGGTTATTTTTCCGTAAAATAAATACACCCGGTGTAAAAAACTCACCCGAGGCTTAATTCAAATGGGTTAAAAACACACTCCCTTATAAACCCAACTACCCCCTCTAAATTGTCAATGTGGGATTGGGGTATTTACCAATTTGGATACAACTTTCCTACTAATTTGGATTTTGCTTGTATCATTTTTCTAACAAGATTATTTATATTTTAGTATCCGGTTTTTTTGAAATAATAAGAAGAACTCTGACATTTTTAATTAATAAAAAACACCCCTATGTTTTTATAGGATTAATAAAAAGGTCTATTTCCAGTGCGATAACATTATTTTCGGTTGACAATGCTGACGTGGAACCTGCTTTTCTATTAATGTTATTGTAAATTGGTAAAAACACCCTTCAGTACCCTTATTATTAATTTACGTGCACGAAATTTGAGATGTTATATTATAAAAAAACTATCTATTTTCATTTAATTTGCTAAAAATATGTTTATTAAATGATATTTTTGTCTTTTTATTTTAGAACAAATAAAAAGTAAGTTGTCAAGTTAGATATGTTAACGGAAAATGACGTTATTACCGCGGAGCTTGACCTTTTTATTAATACGACAAAAACTTAAGGATTTTTTTAATAATTCAAAAATGTTAGGGTCATTTATACGATTTCTAAAAATATCAAACAGTAAAATATAAATAATAATATTCAAAAAGAGCCCCCGAACTATAGGTAAAAATTAAAGTGACCCACCGAACTTTTAATTATATTAAAAACACCCATGAATTATTGGTTAAAATCAATGTACCCCCTTCAATCTCCAATTTCATCAAATGTACCCCCAAACTATTAGTGAAAGTTAATATGGTCCCTCAACTTTTAAATTATATAAAGAATACCCCCGAACTATTAATGAAAATATTTTTTATCCCTAACTTAAAATTTGACAAAAAATATTCGAAACTGCTAGAAAATAGAAAAAAATTAGTTTGAATACCTTGACGCTTGTCAATATATTTTATAAATGTCCCAGGATTCAAAATATTTTTGAGTTATTCTAAACTTTTAAAATTCTTTTCCAAATATTCTCTCTATAACTTTATTAGTATTCTACTAAATTATGTGGGTATGAAAAGTAAAATAAAAAGGAAATATTTTAAACATAATTTAATTATTATTTATATTTAAAATAAATTTAAATATTTAAAATAATTTTAAAATTAAAAAAAATATATAGAACATGCTAAACTTACTAATAAATAATTTTAAAAATCAACAAATAAAATTTATATTTTTTATTTTTAAAATTATTTTAAATTTTTTGATATTTATAATTGTTTAAGTGTAGATGACATTTTTTTTCCTTAGTTACATTATTTTTCAAGTGCCAAGTTGGTTTAATTTAACAGAATACTAGCATAGTTATATGGATAGTACACGAAAAAAGTTAGTATTTTATCAAATTGAGGAACTACAAATCAAAGTTTTTATAAAGTTTTTAAATTGTTTCGAATATCTTTGATGTATTTTTGAAGTTGGGAGATTAATTTAATTTTAGCTAATAGTTCAGGGGCATCTTTTATGAAATTAAAAGTTGCTGGGGTTATATTAATTTTGGACTTTTTTTGCAAAAGGGTATATTTTGGAAAAAAATTTAGAAAAGTGGTACACTTTGAAAAATATTTAGCAAAATGGGATGGTTTACTATAGACTAATGGTTGCACTTCATTTCCAACGTCGTGCAAAAGTGAAAAACGACACCCCCCTGTTGCACGCTAAGCGGCACGTTGTGCAACGAGCTCGGTTGCACGACAAGCCACACGGCGTGCAACAGCTCCCGGTTCACGACGTGTGCCATGGCGTACAACGACCAACTTTTATTTGTTCCTTCGCGTGTGTTGCAACCCTACCGCTAGTGATGCGAGAATCCAGCTACAACTTCACCCATACAATATATTTTTTATCCATCATATAATAGGTGATTGCATCATATTATATAAATTACAACAATAATAATAAAATATTAAAACTATATGAGTCGAGGTACTAAAAATGAAAATAACTTGAATAGTAATAATAACAATGATATATCGTATTACAATATATATATATAAAAAAAGAAAATAATGTATATCTTAAGGATCCAAATTTGATGTGAACCTACGACTAGGTTCCGCACGATGTCGCGAGGGTGTGGACTCCATGTGAACCGAGTAACTGCGCTGGCGAGGAAGTTCACGTCTACTTCCTTCCTCGGCATGTAAAATACTGTGGTCGACACCTTCGTCACGCATAATTCTTCGAAACTCAAGTCCGTCACCCATAGCATCCATTCCAGTACTGCAACCACCTAGAACATCTACGGAGAGAGACTGTACAGTGTGGCGAGCAGTGTCACGTATTGCTCGAGCTACCCTTCTAGGTTGTTGTATAAAAGCGCGTCGTTGAACGCCGTCACAATTGTCGTGAACTGGGTCGGGCAACAGCACCTGTTCGTTGAACGCCGTAGCGAACATCGTGAACCGGGAGCTCGTTGCACGCCGTGCGACAGGTCGTGCACCCGAGCTCGTTGCACGATGTTCGGCACGGCGTGCAACAACCGTTAATCTACAGTAAACCATCCCATTTTGCTAAATATTTTTTAAAGTGTGCCACTTTTCTAAAAAAAATTTCAAAATATACCCTTTTGCAAAAAAAAGTCTTAATTTTGGCCAATAGTTTATGGGATGTCTTTAATGAAATTAGAAGTTGGGGGGTTATATTGATTTTGACCGAAAGTTCGGAGGTTACTTTAATTTTGACAAATAGTTCAGGGATCTTTTTAAATAGGGCAAATTATGGAAAGACCCCCTGAAATTTACAATTAAACACAGCACACCCCTTGCACTTTTAATTTCATAAAATAGCCCCATGAACTTTACAATTAAACATAATATATCCCTTGTACTTTCAATTTCATAAAATAGCCCCCTGAACTTTATAATTAAACACAATAAATCCCTTGCATTTTTAATTTTATAAAATAGGCCCCTAAATTTTTTAATTACACACAACACACCCCTAGAACTTTGTTTCCAGACACAACTCACCCCTTAGACATTAATAAATTTGAATTAAAAAATGTACAAAATTTAAAATTTAAAAACAAATTACGAAAAAATGAAAAAATTTTAAAAAAATATTATGATTTTTTTTTTAACTTTGGTCAAAATTAGATCAATAAATTTAAAATTAAAAAACAGATCAAATTAAAAATTAGGAATTTTCTGCTTTTATAAAAGAGATAGAGATTTAATACTTGTAGGCAAAAAATAAGAGCTCTATGTTTCCAAAGATAAGAAAATATTCTAATGTTTACACAGAATAATTATTTTAATTAATTATAGTAATAACATTATAAATTTAAAAGATAATAAAATTTTTAAAAATTTTTATAAAAAAACACTATAAGATAAAATATAATATATTTAAAAAAAATAAATATCAAAATTAGATTAATAAATCTAAATTTTAAAAATAATGTACGAAATTAAAATTTGAAAACAAATTATAAAAAAAATACAAAAAATCAAAGTTAAAAAAATATTATTATATTTTTTTAAATTTCTTAAAAAAATATTTTTCCATAATTTGTTTAAAATTTTTTAGTTTCATATTTTTGTAATTTTAAATTTATTAATATCTAAGGAGTGTGTTATACTTATTAACAAAGTTCGAGGGATGAGTTGTGTGTAATAACAAAGTTCAAGGGGCTATTTTTTAAAATTGAAAATGCTAACGGTGTATTATGTTTAATTACAAAGTTCAAGGGTGTGTTGTGTGTAATAACAAAGTTAATGGGGCTATTTTATGAAATTAAAAGTGTAGGGGTGTGTTGTATTTAATTATGAAGTTCAGGGGCTATTTTATTAAAGGGCATTTCTAACATGTGCCCTGAGGGCACATATTAAGGTGCATTAATTGCACCATTTCTTTATATTTGATTGGCCAAATATAAATGCAAGGAAATTGTGTATTTAATACACTATTATTTGACCAATTAAATACAAAAAAATTGTATATTTAATACATCTTATGTTAGGTTATATCTCAAATTACTTGTTTTAATTTTATGAGATTGCCGTAGGGTCACCGATCGATCGGGAGGGAATCCAACCAATCGCGTGATTTAAGGAAAGATTCGAGAGTTTTTAGGAAATTAGAGGGCCGATCGATCGGGTCCCTCTGACCTGCGTCTATATAAAGGACGTAGGGTTTACGTCATAAAGCATCCAATCAAAGGTGAGGCATCGCCATTGAGAGAAAATAGGTGATTTCGTAATTCCTCCAAGATTTTGAGTGCTACGAGAGTTCAGAGGGAGTAGTTGTAATTCTTCCATATATCTCATTCTAGGAAGTGTCGTTGTAATTCTTCCTTTTAGTTAATAAAGAATCTCCATGTCCGCCCGTGGTTTTCTCCCCTCTCGATTATAGAGGGGTTTCCACGTAAATATTGTGTGTTCTTATTTTGTTCTTTTTTTTCTCTATATTTGTTTACTTCTCGTTTTGTGTAAGTCGTATTATTTAAATCGAATCAAGTTATCAAGGTCCCCGCTTCCGCATTAAGTTTTCCCTAACAAATTGGTATCATAGTATATCAGATTTATTTAAGTTTTTTTTAACAAATTGGTACCAGAGCCCTGTTTATTTCGATTTGATAATATGACGTCTGCAATTAGATCCGAAATTGAGAATTTTGGTAGTCAAGGGAGCTTCAGTTTATGGCAGGTTCGCGTTAAGGGCCTCTTGACTCAAAATGGCTCGAATAAAGCTTTAGATGGGAAAGAGAAGAAATTAGAGAATCTTATAGAAGCACAATGGGATGAGTTAGATGAGAAGGCACTCACAGCAATTCAGATATGTCTTACCGATGACGTTTTGACAGAAGTTCTGGAAGTGAAGACCACTAAGGAGTTGTGGAAGAAATTGCAGGATATGTTCTATTTCAAGTCTGTCTCCAACAAACTCGTAGTTAAACGCCGGTTGTTCACGTTTCGTATGTCAGAAGGTACGTCACTTAAGAGTCACGTCAGTGAACTTAATTCAATTATTCAAAATTTGAAAGAATTGGATGATGTTCCTAAGGATAAAGATTAGGCAATATTGTTATGTTCTCTCTCTACTTCATATAAGGGTTTTGTCGAAAGCATGATTTATAGTGGTAGACAAACCATATCTGTTGATGAAGTTAAGAGAAACCTATTGAGTAAAGAACGAGTAGATAAATAATTATCTGATTCAGTGTATAACTCAGGTCGTGGTTTATTTGTGAGGGGGAGAACTGAATATGATCATAGTGGAAATAAGTCTAAGTCTATATATCAAGACCTAACATGTAACTTCTGTCATAAGAAATGACACATTAAGAAAGACTGTTACAAGCTTAAGAGAAAATTAGAAGCAGATAACAGGTCTGACCAGAGATCCATAACAGCTAGTGTTGTGAATGGTGAGAATGAAGATTTTCTATTGTCTGTGTCTGAACCTCAGTCCAATTTGAAAGATAGTTGGATTTTGGATTCGGGTTGCTCCTATCATGTCTGTCCTAACTGGGATTGGTTTTCCACGTACGAGTCTATTCAAGGTGGAGTTGCTTTGATGGGTAATAATAATCCATGCAAAGTTTTGGGTATAGGAACAATTCGTTTTAGGATGCTCGATGGCACTATCAGGGTTTTGGGCGATGTAATAATAAAAATTTTAAAAATATTTTTTTATTTTTTAAACTTATAATATCATTACTATAATTAATTAAAATAATTATAATTTTTATAAATATATAAAATTTCCTTAATTATAATGCAAAAAATATAAAATTTTTCTAATTTTTGCCTAATAATATAAAACCTTATTCTAAAAATATAATTAAACATTTAACCCTCTTACTTTTGAAGGGTAAAATGGTAAAAAAAATTTACATGAGAATTAAGTGATAGATTTTTAAAAATGAGGGAGTTTTATGAGTGTTTTTTATTTATGAGGGGGTTTTCTGTTTTCAAAGTAAAAAATAGAAGGATTTTAGGTAATTTAATCTAAATTCAAATATTATATATATATAAACGGTGGACAATCCATTATGTAAGGTGTGAAATAGACTACTCACCTAACTTTTATTCTATAGAAGTGCTAGTACGACGGTTTGCATGTGAAACGAGGGGAATAACGAAGAGATAATAAGATTTATCCATATATAAATTATAAATTTCACAACCTTTACGTGTTATTTAGATTATTTTCTTAAATTATAGAAATTTAAACTAAAAATTACTCATTATATTTTCTATTAAAAATTAATACAAGAAATTTTAAGGTTAATATTATTATTAAGACAAATATATAATAACAAAGCAAATAATGATGATAATTTATATTCTTTTAATAACAATATCCTACCTAATTCATCCTTAATCTTAGGATAATATTATTGTCAAATAAAATTATTATAATAAAAACAAGATTATAGATTTTAAGTAAATTTTAAAACTTTAATTATTTATAAGTCATGTAATTATTATATTAAGAAATTGCCTTTTTATACCCATTTTGAGCCCAGACGTTTCGTATTCCCTAAGTCTTCTCTCTCTCTCTCCCCTTCCCTCCATTTTCGTTCTTCACTCACCATACTCACTCCCCCCTCCCCCCCTCTATCCTCCGTTCGCCGGAAACCTTCGGAAACTCTTATCCGGCGCCGGAGGCGATGAGTACGAACTCCAAGCCATTCTTCAACAGTTGCTCTGATAACTCCAGAAACCGCCCGGGCATGCCGGCAAACTCGCCTAGGGTTTGGTCGTCGCCTAATTTGGAAGGATTGAGGAGAGAGAAAGAAGAGATCGAGGCGAAATGTAAGAGAACCGCCGAGAAATTGGCTCAATTGAAGGAGAAATACGCGGTTTTAGAGAGAGAACATGGCGAATTGTTGTTGAAGAAGTTGGAGACTGATGAACAATTTAGTAAGCTTAGGAGAGAGATTGAGGTGAAAGAGGTTGAGATTGAGAGATTGGAGTCTGATGTTAGGGTTTTAGCGGATAGAGAGGCGAGGGCGAATAGGAGGTATGGGAAAATGGTGGTGGAAATTGAGAGGATTGGGAGAGAGAAAGTTCAAATTGATATGCAAAAGGCATATCTCATCAAGGAGAATCGGGGAATCGAAATGGAGAAGAAGAAGGTTGAGGATATGGCGGAGGAGTACTTGGAGGAAGTTAAGAAGGTAGAGAGAGAAAAGGATGAGAAAATCGAGGAGCTGATGGTAAATATCGAGGCTTTAGAGGCCGAGAAGATGAAACTTCAGGGACAGGCTAAGAGGGTTGAAGCAGAAAGAAATGAAATTCAAAGGGTTCTGAAGGAGCAGGAGGATTTGAAGCAGGAAAAGAGGAAAGTGGATATCGCGTTGGAGCATTGTCTGGCGGAAGCCGAGAGGAGAGAGAGGGAGAAAGATAAGGAAATTGAGGAGCTAAAGACGAAGAACGAGGGTCTGGAGCTCGAGAAGAGGAAGCGCGAGGCTGAGTTAGTGAATTGGTTTGAAAAATCGAGGAGAGTAGAGAAAGAAAAGGATGAAGTTATTGATGGGTTAGTGAAAAGGAACGAGAATTTGGAGGTCGAGAAGCACGAGGTCGAGAAGAAGTATGAGATGTTGGAGAAGAAGGTTTTGAAGCTGGAGGAGGATGTTGTCACGTATATGTATGCGAATGTTTCGACCAACGAGGCATTGGCGCGTTCCCCGATTGGCAAAATCTTGTTTGCTGTAAGCAATGCACTTGATGCTGAAGAATCCGGGTACACTCGCAATGTGCCTTCAAAGGAAATTGGAAATGTGCAGGATGAAGGTATACTGAACTCTTTTGTTTTGTCACCCATGTTTAATTTCCAGCTGCTTTTGTGGGTATTTTATGTGAACATTTTTCGCGTGAATAAAAGTTTTATGTGTTAGCATTCAATCACTTATACTGGAACCTGTACGAAGTACAAAGAACTAATGACACAAGTGTTGTTTTATGGCAGTATTTCTCAAAGAAAAATCATCTTCACATACCGGGGCACCTAAATTTTCCAGCATTATCCAGATCTGTGATAGTGATGACAACGACGATGATGATATGCCCTTGGCAACAAGATTCAAAAGAATGAGATATTCCTCAAGCAAGTCAAATGACATGTGTAATGCTAAAGACACAGCCAGAAAGACTGAGATAAACAAAGACGGTATGAATGAGCCTGCCACCCGAACCCCATCTGCAGAAACCCTGAGACATTGGGAGCAGAACAATGCAACAGAAGATGGAGTGGTCACTAATAATGATTTCCCAAGCAGTGGCGGTGTTCGTAGTTGTTGTGGTGCTCGAGTAAAGCTTTATAGTCCGGAATTTGGAGACTTTTTTCCCTCGCGGGGAAAACGAAGGGGAGATAAGCGGTTGGGGTGTGAAGCAGATATGAACGTCGCTCTTGATAAGGATCTTGAACTTTGTATGCATGCAGTGTGTGCACTTTACAGACAACATATGCAGAGGGACGAGGGGGATAGACTCTTAATCTCAGGTTACAGAGGATTCAGAGATTGTGATGCTTTCAGGTATGGCCAACGAAGTTCCATTTTCACCTAAATTAAAGTGATTATCAAAAGTGCGTTTCAAATTTGTTACGTAGTTTGGGATACTTATGGTTGTTACTTGGACTTTACATTCCAAATATTGGGAAAGTTGATGAGTTAGTAGGATATTAATCTTTCGGAAGCTGATAACCTCCCCGATTGTATGGGCTAAAATGGGCAAATGAAGTGAGTCAAGAA
Source organism: Simmondsia chinensis (assembly GCA_018398585.1). Classification (NCBI taxonomy): domain Eukaryota; kingdom Viridiplantae; phylum Streptophyta; class Magnoliopsida; order Caryophyllales; family Simmondsiaceae; genus Simmondsia; species Simmondsia chinensis. Next base: position 2,433,979 of record JAGTTD010000007.1, on the reverse strand, counting down.
CAAGAAATAAGAGAGACGCTAGATTTACGTGGAGAAAACCCCAATATCGGGAAAAAGCATAGGACCTCAGGTCCGGTAAAACTTCAACTGTATAATTATAATGGGATACACTAAGTGATCCCTAGTCGAAAATAGGGAATACCAACACCAATCGACAACAATAATAGTACATGCACCCTACCATGTTGGATAACAAGGAACAAAGTCACCAATTACGGTGGATTACAACAATTTGTGGGAACATCTAACCAGGATAACACTCTAAGGACAGGACAGCGAACTCCCTTTGACTTATCTTTGATTACCCTCCCACTCTTCACTACTATTTTGGAGCTCAAAGGTATTGATGCTTGATTTTTGCGTTCTTCTTCCCAAGTTTGCCACATTTGTTTACCGGTGAGCTATGAAACTTGGTGTGGCCTACAAAGAGCCAACACATTGTGGCCGTTCACCAAATGAAATGTGGTTGTTTTTTCACCACAACAACAAAACGGCTATGTAGCTTCATTCCATTTTCTTCTTTTTTTTTGATTTATTAGGCTGCGGCCCCTACTAAGGAGGTTCCCACCCAACACCAAAGTACCCTATCAACCCTTGGATGCCTGGGTATATTATAAATATGACACTTGAACACTTTAAATCAGACTGAAAGGATGTATCATATGCGTTCATTTTTTGTGTTGTCAGAAATTCAATATCACTATTGCTTCATATTTGATTCCAATGATGATGCTCAGTTTACAATTACATCTTGTTTAGCTTAATCTTACCATTCAATACATGCTTGATTCAGGGGCATTGCTTTGGCTCAATTCCTCATAGCTGGAGATCCGAACAGAAAACTGAAGAAGTCAGTTGCTGAGTTAAAGCAATATGACGAAAGAGGTCCTGACGATTGCAGAAAACTCACGGTGCAATATTACAGACAACTGTTTGAGATATACCAAAAGAATGAGGACCCTTTATTTTGTCCCTCGTCATTTGATCTGGCTTACAGTTGAATCATGACATGCAACAATCCCGGCCCGTTTTGGTACGTTTTCTCTGCACCATTCTTGGTTGTCGTTTATGCGGGCTTCTTGCTTTGCGTTATGCAGATTGATATTGGTTTCTGTACATGAAATGTATATAGTAGGTGAATACTTGAGGAACTTGGTGTCTCCTCACAGTACTGCTATACCAAAATCATGATTAGGTTCTTGTAAAACGAAAATTGCATTGCTGAGGTAGAAAATCCAGCAAATGGAGTGTTGAAAAACTTGTAACAAGTAAGAAAGAGATGTACAAATTTATGTTTAGATTGGTGAAAGAGAATGAAAGATCATCGACGAATATTGAGATCCTTACTAGGGGGGTGTATTGTGAGATCCCGTTGGCTCTGCTCGGGCTTGGTTCAAAGCTCGCCGTGGTTGAAAACTTCAAGCGTGAGCTTAGCTTGGGTTCATTAAGCTCAGTAGGCCTTGAACCAGCTCGGTGAGCAATGAACAGAACATTTATTTAGGTTTGTTTAAGCTGGATGTATGCTCATTTTGGCTCGTTCAAGCCCGAGCTTGACTCATTTGTGCTCAAGCTTGTGTTGTTTCGCTTTGAAGTCTTGTTAATTGAACTTGCGCAATCTAAATCTGACGTTTTCTTCCTAGACTAAGGTAGGTTTCCAGAGTATTTTTTAAAAAAAAGGCAATTCCAGAGCTTGTTTGACCAACTAGTCAAAATATTTATGTTAACACTTTTGTAAAATGTGCTTTCAATAAGAATATTTATGTCTAAATGTTTTTTTCATTTTGTTTTTTCTTTTATTTAAAGTATAAGCATTTTTTTCTACTTCTGCATAAAAATTAAGAAAAACAACTTTTGTTTTTATTTAAGATTTTTTTTTTTTTCAAGTCAAACGCCCTCAAATTTTGATTTTTTTTTTTCTAAAAACTTCCTTTTCTAGAAAAAAAAAAAAAGCTTGGTCATACAAGCCCTAAGACATTTAACATTGAGGTGATGAGGTTTTTAACATAGGTCGCGCTCAAGTTACGGCGCAATATTATTTACTGTTACATTAGCTCCCAATATACCTCTTGTTTAAAAAAAAAATGTGTAAATTATGAGCATATCTAGAGGTGGCCATAGGGCTGGGTCGGCCCTCGACCGAGCCCAGCCCGGCCCGTCAGGTGGTCCGGGCCTGTGGCCAACGCCACCAACGTCAGGTAGCCGTTATAATTTTTTTTTTGGGTCAAAATGGTTATTTTTATCTATGTGTATATATATTTTTTTAATATATTTTATAAAATTATTACACCAAAAAGGGGCCGGGCCGGTCCCCTGGGCCTACGTTCGGTTTGGCCCGTGGTCACCTCTAGGCATATCATTTGTGATGTATACTTGAAAATGCCATAATGATTAACAAATTAGTGATAATTAAATGAGTCGTTTGCATATTAGGGCTCCGTTTGATATAAAGTTGAAGATCCTAATTTTTGTTGAATAAAAGAAAGAGGCTTAAATAAAAAGTATTCATGTTAGCTTTAATGAATACAACGTCTAAAGGATTAAGATTAAATAATATATATTATAAGTTTTTATATTTGACAATGTTTTTTATAAAAATTCATTTAAAGATTTGAGAATTGAGTGTCTATTATTTATGTATTTTAGTATTTTAATATGTATCACAAATCAATGTTTGAAATTTTATCGCTTTGATGCTCTTCAACACAAACGGATGGGTTTTTGTTGGAATCTTGTAATTTTATTATTTTGAAAATGTTAACATTATGATATGTACGTGTTATTGTAGTGTTTTCGACAAAAAGTTATCGGACCGTGTCGAGGAGTCATTAGATTATGGTGAAATGTGCCATGTTAGAATTTTCTGTCGAAAAATAAACAAATTCAATGAATGGCGCCTATGTAATAAGAAACATATTCTACATTAATAATTGAGAGTACTTAAATAATGAAAATTTTAATATCTTCATGTACTAAAATGTGACGGCCCATGAAGCAGCGAGGTCTCATATAGGGATGGCAATGGGGCGGGTAAAATCCGCTACTCGCGGATACCCGTCCCGTTTGGAGTGGGTACGGGCATAAGTGGGGCGGGTAGTGGGTACGGGTTAGGTGTACCTGTGCCATACCCGTCACAGGTATGTGGCGGGTACGGGTATAATTTTGTACCCGTCACGGCCCGCTCCCTACCCGGCGTACCCGCTTCATTTTGTATATAGTGAACCTCAAATTAAAAAATACGTATTTAAATTCAATAACCCAAATTGTTTATCAATGTTATAAAAAAATATAACTGGATTGTAAAAATAGGATTAAATAACTAATATGAGCGGGTATAGATAATCATTTTTTTAGCACATTAGGGAGGGTATGGGGCGGGTAATGGATACCGGTGGGATACCCGGGGGTAATGGGGCGGGTATGAGTATGAGTACGGGTATAGAATTTGGGTGGCGAGTACGGGTATGGAGGAAGCACCCCTTGTACCCACCTCGTTGCCATCCCTTCCCATAGACTGAGGGTGATGCAGTTGATTTATGAAGGGTCGATTGCCCCTCGAAAACCAACGAAGTGATGAAAAAGAATAAGGGATGGAGAGAGAGAATCAAGAATTAGAGGGAGAAGAGTAGTAATATCTTTCTTTCATACATTCATATATGCACCTCTACATACATTGTAAAGCTATTTGTAAAGGTTGCTAACTAACATGAGTTGCTAACTAATATAACCACGTAACTAACCTAACTATTTACAATTCCAATGCAAGACTTATATTTCTTATATTTCTATATCGCTATATAAAATATACTGTATCAGGGGGTCTATTTCCATGATTGGGTGACTTGTCCGCCCCCATCAAATTTGTCTATAATTGTAAATGATCGTCTTTTATAGAACATCTCTGGACTTTTCCTTTCAAAAAAAATAAATAAAATGTGATCGTAACTAAATATAAAACCAAGTGAGTTAAGTTCCCCTTAAGGTGGCGAAATTTTGACAAGTGAATCACCGAAGTTAAATTTTTGAAGAGTTAATTACGAAACTTTTAATAAAAAATCAATTTGATAACACTAGTTGTGTAAAATGGATAAATGAGTGACTCAGGTAAAATATTGAAAAATTTTATAGCATAATTTCAAATAAAACCCCACTTGGGCTACCAAGTAATTTAAAAATGATAAAGTCATTACCAACTAAAAAAATATAATTATATTTTTTTAACTTATATATTTCATTGGTCCTCCTTTATCATTAAAAAAAAATCGAGTTTTATTCTGTAACAAAATAAATTTTCAACTGTTTACAAGTATAAATTCATAAGAGAATAATCAAATATGACATAATATAAAACACGAGAGAGTATTTAAAAAGAATGAGATTTATGGAATACCAAGTTCTTATGTGTAAAAAAAAATTTTTTTTTAAATATGAGAACTCATGAAATATTTTAAATTTTGTACCCGAAATTGATCCTCATTTTTTAAAATCATTTTTAATGTGCTAAATATTCTTTAATTCTCATTTTGGAAAATATATCCTTATATTTTATTTTATATCAAAATTAACTTGTCATTTTTTAGTCTTTACATAACGTCTTTGGCTAGACAAGCACAAGTTACAAAATAAAATATGAATGACTATATTGAGAAAGAAGACGAAACTAATAAAATAAATAAGTTTAAAAAATATAATTACATTTTTTATGTTTTACTTGAATTATGAAATTTTATTATTTTAAATTATTTTAGTGATTAAATGAGTTTTTATTTACAATTGAGTGATAAAGTTTTTCAAATTTTTACTTGACTGACAAATTTATCTATTTAAATCACTAGAATAAATGGATTAGATTTTTGTTCATAATTTAGTGACTAAATCTTAAACACCGTAACTTAGATAACTAACTTATTAATTTTAAAAAAAATTGTGATTATTATATTACTCTTGCCTGTTTGAATACCACATAAATAAGTCTCTTATGGAAAGTTGTATTTTTTATAAATTCAAATTTTGTATTAACTTTTTAGGAAGTAGGTACAAATTACTGGTCATCGGGATTGGAAATAAAACCTCCTTAAATGCAGGAATTAGAATTTACTTAAGGAAGCTAGGTAATTTATATCTTATATTTTGAAGGAATTAAAAATTGCTAAGTAAATTTTATTTTTTACATCCTGCCCACTTATTGCCAACAAAATAAGAGACAAAACCTGTACTTTATATGAATCTTTATTTTTTGCATTTACTTTTTGTATATCAACAACAACAACAAGATCCAGTGCCGCAAGGGTTCTTGCATAAGTGGGTTATGGGAGGAGTGGATGTACGCAGCCTTACCCGTGCCAAGAGGCTGTTTTCGAGGACTCTCAATCTTATAGGGTTAGCACTACAAGACTTTTCAGAAAGTCACCAATTCTGACACTACTTTTATCCCAACATGCTTTAACTTTAAAATTTTAATAAATTTTAATGTCTTAATAACTGATAAACAAATCATACTTTCCATATATCAAACTAGATATAAGTACAGCGAGACATAAATATAAGACCTGTGCGATAGGACCCCCAGGTTGTCCATTTTCTTTCACTTCCCTTCTTCCCGCGAAAGTTAACCCTCTCTTTCTCTCTCTCTCTCTCTCTCTTCGCCGTACCCTCCGCCGGAAACCGCCATGAGTGCGACCTCCAAGCGCTCCTCCGATAGCTGCTGGGACGGTAGTCGAAGCCAGTCGAACCCGGCTGCGTGCTCTTCTAGGGTTTTGGAGGCTTCGAGGAGAGAGAAAGGGGAAATCGACGCAAAATGCAAGAGAACGGTCGAGAAATTGGCGGCGTTGAAGGAGAAGTACGAACTCTTAGAGAGAGAGAACGGCGAGTTGTCGCTGCAGAAGGTGGAGATTGAAGGAGAGTGTAGAAAGTGCAGAAGAGAACTGAAGGTGAAAGAGGTAGTGTTGCTGTAAGTCAACCACTATTTTGTCATAGTTTAAAACCAATCTTTGGGCCTTCCATTCGCTTAAATTTTTGAGATGTTTGGTTGTATAACATGGTATCCGAGCCTTGCTAACTAAGAGGTGAGGAGTTCAAGTCCCAAAAGTTTCCACTATCAATATTAAGATAATTTAAGCACAAGGTATCATGTGGGCCTATATAATATCGACCCTCCAAATAGGCATTCGCGCGAGGGGACATGTCATAGTATAAAACCAAATTTTAGGCCTTTCTCCATCAACTTAAGCTTGGATAGTTGGTTCCGTAACATAGTATCGGAGTTTTGTTGACTAAAAGGTTGCGAGTTCAAATTCTAACAACCCCACGTTCAATATCAGCGCAAGGTTTGAAATGAGCCTGTGCAATATTACGCTTTAAGTTTAATGGACATTTGTGTGATGAGGCATGTTATAGTATAAAACTAATTTGTGGACCTTTACCAATTTGCTTAAGCTTTTGGGTAGTTTATTCCTCGATAATTTTGTTAGTAACTATCTCATAAATTGAGATATTATAGATATTATCCCGCTATTGTAGTGGGTGGTTTCCCTCCTCTAATTAGATTGATTTTTATGCCGGTAAATAAAGTCATATTCTTCTTTCCCCAATTTTCATTTACATTCATTTGATAGAAATCAGTAAAAACTCTCCCAACACTTAACTCTGTCCCTAGCATCACCATCTCCAACTCTTGGGTTTTGGTGTGGAAAACTATAGGACTCTGGTAGCCCTCTTAGTTAATATTACGGTTCTCATGGTGATCTACCAAGGCAGTAAGACAAGTCCAAATTTAATTCTTCAGTCGAAGTATTCTGTAATCTTTGTGTTTATAATTGCCAATATTTTCTTTCAGGTAGAAGTCGAGAGATTGGAAACTGATCTCAGGGTCTCAATGGATAGAGAGAGGAGTTCAAATGCAAGGTATGAGAAATTGATGGTGGAAATTGAGAGAGTTGGGAGAGAGAGAGACCAGATTGAAGTAGAGAAAGCTCAGATTGTGAAGGAGATGAGAAGATTAGAAATCGAGAAGAGGAGGGCTGAAGATAAGGTGGATGAATACTTGGAAGAACTCGAGAAGGTGAAGAGGGAGAAGAGGGAGGAGGAGGAGATAATTAGGGAATTAATGGTAAAAATTGAGGGTTTTGAAGCTGAGAAGAGGAAGATTGTGGGAGAATTGCCAGGTTGTTTGAATGAAACTAAGAGTGTTGAAGAAGAGGGGGAGGAAATGCAAAGGGTTGTGAAGGAGAAGGAGGATTTGGAGAGGGACAAGAGGAGAGTGGAGATGGCATTGGAGAGTCATTTGCAGGAAGCTGAGAGAATAGAGAGGGAGAAAGATGAAGAAATCAAGATGCTTAAGGTAAAGAATGAGCGGATCCAATTGCATTTTGTACTACTAGAACATTAGCATATCTTATAAAACATGGCCTGAATAGCATTACGGTAATTAGTTTTTATACCCTTTGGTAGTTTTTGATATGTTAAAGAATTTAGTATGTTGTAGCAAATAAAATGCTAAAGATTTAGTTTGGATTTAGAAGCGGAGGCATGCGGTGGAGCAAAGCGACCATGATATGGACCTTATATTATGGGTATGGCCAGTTTGCCCATTTTTCTAGGGTTATTTGCTTTCCTACGGATATATATGTTGTTGTAGGGCTTTTGCCCAGACGATGAAAATAGAGAGAGCGAGAGTGGGTGAAGTAGCTTGTAGAACTCCATTTTCATATTTAGTGAAGTTCTCTACCTTCGTCTGTGGGTGAAATTCTCTAACTCTATTTTCATATCTAGTGAAGTTCTTAACTCCATTTCCATTCGAGGATTTTCCACGTAAATTTCAATGACTTTGTTTCTCTTTATCCCTTATCTTCTCATTTTATGCAGATCTTGTTTTGATATCTAAGTTGAACCTAAATCTTGGGTGTGTTGCCTGTATTTATGAGGACACCGAAAATTGCTGCTATATAATGGCCAGTCATGTAATGTTTAGCTCAAAATTCGTTATGTAGTGGCCTTTACGCTTGATAGCGGCCTTTATTTGATTCCATGGCTTACAGGTTAAAAAGAGGAAGCGTGAGGCTGAGTTGGTTAATTGGTTGGAAAGAGTGAGGAGAGTGGAGACGGAGAAGGATGAAATCATTGATGGGCTCATGAAGAAAAAGGAGCATTTGGAGATGGAGAAGCAAGAAGCTGAGAAGAAGTATGAGATGCTGAAGAAGAAGGTTTTGAAGATGGAGGAAGATGTTGAAATGGGTATGGATGCCTGCATGTCGAGTAGTGAAAGATTGGCTAGTTCTCATGCCAACGCGCTTAATGTTGATGAATCCAGCTTCGATTGCAATGCTGTAGCACAGCAAAATGAAAATGTGCAGGATGGAGGTATGCTAAACTACCTTGTGTTCTTATTCGTCTTTTCCGTATGATTTCTAGCATTTTTGGGCAGTTCTGATGTTGGAAATGAGGAATTTTATGGCGTATGGAAATGTAGGCGTAACACCGCAATGTTGTGCAATGATGAAATACTCGCTTATAGGCGCCGTTGTTAATTTAAGAAAGACTAACGACATATTTGAGACCTTTTCCAAAATAATGCTAAAAGAATTTCCAAGGCCAAAGTAGCTCCAGTAACAGCAACTATCAATCTAAAAGACCGCTGCCCAAAGAAGTGGTCATAGGACAATGAAGTCGCTCTAGGTGCCTACATTGACAAATATCGTTCTTAAGGGGGAGCGTTCTAGTAAGACAAAAACCTTGCGCAGCGAAGCGTTTCACTTCAGTTGTAGAGCAATGACTTGCTTGGGATTGAGTCGTTACTTCTTGCAGTGACTATGGTAACTTAGAATTGCTGTTGGTAAGTTTGTTTCTTGTGAAATAAAACCGTTGTCTTTAACAATTTGCTTTGTTATATAAAATGATTTTCTTTGTTATATAGAACCTTCCTTGTGAAGCCCCACTTCGAGATACTAATCTCCGCATCTCCCAACTAACGCTTGGCTCCACTATCGGCAGCTTCACCAGTTCAGCACCACTACCAACGACTACCGCTGGTCACCGTGCGGCACACTGCCACCACCACTGTGAACAACGGCCACCAACCACCGATTCATAGACCACCGCCTGCCATTACCTTGAAAGACCAGCGCCAATCCCCAACTACTATCACAACTAGTCACGGTAATTTTTTTTGAGATTTATTTAAGTTTTTGTTGAATTTTGTTGGATATCTACGACTTAATTTTGCCAAAACTTTTTATATGTTTGTTCAAAATGCTATAGTGGTATTTTGTCGTGAAAACAAAGTTTCATGGTACCATTAGGAGAGATCTTATGAAATATGCTATATTGAAGGCTTGATATTGAAAGTTCAACTCTGCTTTCAACAAAACAACAACAACAACAACAACAACAATAACAATAGTCCCAGTGCCTTGCGGCTCCCGCAGAACGCAGGGTCTGGGGGGGGGGGTGATGTACGCAGCCTTACCCCTTCCGTCAGGAAAGGAGACTGTTTCTGGGGACCCCCAACCTGAAGTAGTTGAGTGCCTGCAGATAAACCACCAATCAATAACATGCATATAGAGGAAAAAGTAGAAGAAGGAGAGAAAAAGGAGAAGGAGAAGAAGAAGAAGAAGAAGAAGAAGAAGAAGAAGAAGAAGAAGAAGAAGAAGAAATAGGAGAATGAGTATGATTAGGGACTTAGATAGCCTAAAAGTGACACTAGAGGTTATGCTTGCCTAAGAATCTTAGACTACCAGCCACTCCCCTTAATACTCTACTCTGCCATCTCTGCTACCCTAATGCTAGCCCTCCAACGTGTCCTATATGAGGCCATCTCCTCTCTTAGGTTTAGGTGGGTTAGGTCTTGACGAATCGTCTCCAGCCAACTCTTCTTTGGTCTGCCCCTCCTTCTTCTGCTTATCTCTGTGTTTAGCTGTTCACACCTCCTAACTGGGGCTGAGGTCGGTCTTCTGCTTACATGTCCAAACCATCTTAGGCGGTGCTTCCTCAATTTATCCTCGATCGAGGCTACACCCAGCTTACCTCGTATCACATCATTCCTAATCCTATCCTTTCTTGTGTGGCCACACATCCATCGTAGCATCCTCATCTCTGCCACCTTCATCCTCTGTGTTTGATTTTGTTTCATTTGTCGACACTCTACCCCATATAGCATAGCCGGTCTTACTACCGTCTTATAGTATTTTCCCTTTAACTGTAGCAGGAACTTTATATCACACAGCACCCCGGATGCCATCCTCCACTTCTGCCAGCCTACTTTAATCCTGTTACTGACATCCTCATCCACTTTACCATTTTGGTGTATCAGGAACCCAGATAATTGGAGCTCTCCTTACTTGATACGGCTTCTGCTCCAATCTTAACCTTCTTGGTGCTGGTCGTGGTGGAACGGTCGAATTTGAATTCCACATACTCGGTCTTAGATCTGCTAATCCTTAAACCCCTCGATTCTAGTGCGCCTCTCCATAGCTCTAGCTTCTCGTTTATGTCCGCACGGGATTCCCCTACCAGAATTATGTCGTCTGCAAAAAGCATGCACCAAGGTACTTCCCCTTGGATATGTCTAGTGAGCTCATCCATCACTAGAATGAACAGGAAGGGACTCAAGGCAGAGCCCTGGTGGACCCCTACTGTAATAGGGAAAGTGTCTGTCTCCCCTTCCCCTGTTCGCACATTAGTATATGCCTCTTCATACATGTCCCTAATGGCCCGAATATAAGGCATCGGGATGCCTCTCCTTCCCAACACTCTCCACAGTACCTCTCTTGGCACTCTGTCATATGCCTTCTCTAGATCGATGAAGACCATGTGGAGGTCCTTTTGTCTCTCCCTGTATTGCTCTATCATCCGCCGTAAGAGATGAATGGCTTCTATTGTTGATCTCCCAGGTATGAACCCAAACTGGTTTTCGGTCACTTCCGTCTGTTGTCGTATTCTCTTTTCTATGACTCTCTCCCACAATTTGAGGGTGTGACTCATCAATTTGATCCCCCGGTGATTGGCGCAGCTCTGGATATCACCCTTGTTCTTGTAGATTGGGACCAGTGTGCTCTTCCGCCATCTTGTTCCCCATCAAGATTTGGTTAAAGAGTTTTGCTAGCCAGCTGCAACCCCTCTGTCCAAGGCATTTCCATGCCTCAATGGATATCCCATCTGGACCAACTGCTCTTCCCCTACCCATATGTTTTAGGGCTTCCTTGATCTCCTCTAGGGTAATTCGCTCACAATAGCATTCGTTCTCATCTTCTTCCGTAGTCTGGAGCTCCCCTAAATCTATCTCTGTGTTTCCCCGGTTGTTGAACAGATCGTGGAAGTAGGCTTTCCACCTAGCTCTAATTTGATGCCCTTCCACTATCACCTGCCCATCCGCTCCTTTAATGCATTTTACTTGCCCCAGGTCCCTCGTCTTCCTCTCTCTTGCTCTGGCTATCTTGTATATATCCCTAGCTCTCTCCTTGGTGTCCAGCCTCTTGTAAAACTCTTCATATGCTTGTGACTTTGCCTCACTAACTGCTTTCTTCGCTTCTTTCTTGGCTTGCTGATATTGTCGTCTCTTTTCCTCTTCTCCACTACGCTCCCACTCCTTAAACCGGTCTCGTTTCGCTTTAATCTTCTGTTGGACTTCCTCTCCCCACCACCATGACTCTCTGTGGGTGATTGTCCCACCCTTTGACTCTCCCAAAACTTCGCGTGCCAAACTCCTGATTTTCTGGGCCAATTCATTCCACTTTTGGTTAATATCTCCCTCCTCGTCCCAATTGAGCTCTAAATCCGCCCTTTCCTTATAGACTCTAAGTTTTTTCCCTTTCAAGTCTCTCCAACGGGTACGTCTCTGCACGGGTTTACTGCTTCTTCTGACCAACTTCTTGACCTTTACATCCGCGCATACCACCCGATGTTGTTTAGATAGGTCCTCTCCTCGGATGACCTTACAGTCCCTGCGTTGTCTCTGTGCCCTCTTCCTTAGTAGGATGTAGTCGATCTGAGTCTTCGCCTCTTCGCTTTGATACGTGATGAGATGCTCGTCACGCTTTTTGAAAAAGGTGTTGGCAATTGTGAGCTCATAAATGACCGCGAAGTCCAGAAGGGATTTCCCCTCTGCATTCCTAGTTCCATATCCGAATCCTCCATGGTGAGTCGCGTATCCATCCTCTTTCTCGCCAACATGCCCATTGAAGTCCCCACCAATTAGGGGTGAGCATGGGTCGGGTACCCTATCCGAAACGCATATCGATTCGGGTATCCAAAACACTAAAAGAGTCAAAATCATTACCCATAATGTGATCTGAAAAGTCGGGTACCCAAATCAATCGGGTACCCGAAAGGATCGGGTCGAGTATCCGCCCGTTTAATTAAAATTTCTTATAAACTATTTTATGAAAGGCACAAACAACTATCTATATTAACTCCTTTGGGAATATACTATAAAATTATTTTAACAACATTCCATTTGATCTTCGTAATTTAAAATTAAAAAAAATCATACACATAATTGTCATACTTTAATGGTAACAAATTATAAATAATCTTAAATGACCATGACATATTAATCAAAGCTTCATAAATATTTGAAAGTTCAAGGATTATATAAAAAGAAATAGAGCATAACTAAAACAAAGTATTGATATTCTACTAATTTACTAGTACTGATTCATTAGTCTTTATTTTTTGTACTGAAACTTTAAAAACTTTAATATAAAAATAGGATAAACTTTATTGAAAAAAGAAAAGGAAAAAATACATAACTTGAAAAATGTTTGTTGGGATTTAAAATTAAACATGCAACCTTAATGTTTAGTGAAGATAATATGATTAATATTCTAAATAAATTAAAATTTTTTATTTAGGATAATATATACAAAATTCATATCGGGTCGGATCGGGTACCCGGAAGTTTTACAAAATGATACTTGTAACCGAACCGGTATCCATAGTTCAACGGGTCGGGTATACCCTAACTGGATATTTTCGAGTCGGTTACCCTAATTTTTCAGATCGGTTTCGGTTCGGTTTTTCGGGTTTTCGGGTTCTCAGGTACTTTTGCTCACCCCTACCACCAATCACCACTTGTTCATCTTGTGGTATGGTTTGCATCGTTCTGTCTAAGTCCTCCCAAAATGCGGCCTTCTCGTTCTCTGGTAGTCCAGTCTGTGGTGCATAGGCACTGATCACGTTCATTATCTTCCCATCTACGATCATCTGGATGCCTATGATCCTATCCCCAGTTCTTGCCACTTCGACTACTTTATCCTTAAGACTGTTGTTGACTATAATTCCTACACCATTCCTCCCTCTGGTTTTCCCTGAGTACCATAGTTTGTGTCCTAGCATCTCCCTTGCCTTCAAGCCCACCCATTTAGTCTCCTGTAGGCACAAGATATTGATCCTTGTTTTCATCATCATTTGGACTACCTCATTGCCCTTCTGTTTCAATGTCCTGATATTTAGTGTCCCTATTCTTAGATTTCCCTCCCTCTTTGGCCTCTCTCTCCCCCTCCCCACCCCCTGTAAAGATGGCCTCACGTTTTAAGTTCCATGTCTAGTCACGTTCATACACTTCTATCACTATAGATATGTACACTCTCAAGTCCAGATAAACAATGCAAAATAAAAAGGGATTTAAGAGTCGCACTATTATTAGAAGTTAAAAGACGAGAACTCGAAGTAGAAGGATAAGGATTCGAACCTTGGGCCGACCGGTTTTCACCTACCTGGGCCGGTCGGCTGCCCGTTTGGTCTTATGAAGGCGGTGATCGGTGGCAGCCTTGAGGACGGTACTGCCTTGGTGGACCGGCCCTCTGTACTAGCTTGGACTATCAGTGGCGTGTGTGGTGGCGGTGGTGGTGGGTGATTGGGTGCAATTAGGCGGGGTGGCCGGGCTCAGGGCCGGCGCGGCTGTGTGGTGGTGGGGGAGGTTCGGTGTCTGTGTCAGTGGAGGTGTGGTGTGTAGGTCGAAGTGGCGTCCGGCGGTGGTGGGTCGTCGGTGAGGTGCGGTGGATCAGGGTTGGTGCGGTGCTGGGTGGGTCAGAGTGGCGGGTCAGAGGTGGGTCGTCGGTGTGGTGAGGTGGGTCAGAGGTGGTGGTGGGGCGCGAGAGTCGGTGGGTGGAGGTCGAGGTGATGGTGGGTCAGGTCGGGCGAGTGGGTGGTGGGTTGTGGTGGGTGGTGGTGGGTTGTGGAGGGTGGTTCGAGGTGGTGGGTGTTCGGTCGAGGTCGAAGTGAGGGTCGTTCGAGGTGGTGGGTTGTGGAGGGTGGTCGAGGTCGAGGTCGAGGTCGAGTGGGTGGTCGGTCGAGGTCGAAGTGATGGTGGGTCGGGTCGGGCGCGGTCGAGGTTGTGGTGGTGGTGGTGGGTACGCTTGTCCGGCGGTGGGTCGTCGCCGTCACAGTCGTGTCACCGGTGGGTGGAGTCAAGCCGGCGAGGTGGCCGACGGTGGGTGTCAGTAGACGTTGGTACTTGCAGCAGAGGAGAGAGAGAGAACAGAGCAGAGCAGAGGAGAGAGAGTCTGCTTTCAACAAAACAATGACATGAATCCAGAAGCCCACTGATATCTTGAAAAACAACCCCCTTTTTACAAGTGTGACTCTTTGATGTGATAAAGGAATACAATATGGCATCATGACTACCAACATTGTTGAGGTGATGAACAATGCGTTTAAGAGAGCTCATAACTTATTCATCACTGTATTTGTGGAGTTAACTTCCTATCACTCCAACAAGTGGTTTGGGTAGAGGCGAGGTATTGCAACTCTCCCTTTGCTAAACAGGAATCTTATTTGCCTGTAAGATGCGAAAAAAGGCTTAGTCAAGGCATTATAATGTGAAAGCTTTTGATCCCAAAAGAGGTATATTTGAGGTTATCATTAGATAAGGTGATATGCCGGGGTGCAAAGGGAGTCGTAAGCAGATTGTCAACCTGAAAAGAAGGCTTGCTCCTTTCAAAAGATGCAACTATATGGTATTCCATATTTCCATCCTAGTGCTGTGTGCTAAAATAAAAATTCAGCCTTTCTTGTATATGGATAAATATTTTTCCCTTTTGATGTATTGTGATTCATACAAGGCTAGATTTCATCAGATTTCAGATGAAGGTTATTGGCTACAATGGCCCTGAAGTAATTTCGAACAAGGATTTGATAATGGATATAGAATGAGATGAATGAAAACGACAATAAACAAAGGGTTACATTACATGTGGATTTTGTAAGAAAAAGGGTCATGATGTAATGCATGCAAAAAGATGGAACTGAGTCATAGCTGATGACTAGTGACGATGAAAGCATAATACAACTATACAACATAGACGATATGATATTCTTTTGATTTCTATATCTTCAGAGGAATCATTTTTTATACAGCGCATGCTATTTTTTCTAACAAGTTTGTATATCCTTCATTTGTCACAGAGTTTGTGGAGCCTCGGACTGATCCTGGACCACTTGATGGGAGGGTATTATATTTACAGGATCAACATCGGAGCTCTGCTATATGTGCCGGTGAGGTAAGTTTGACAAAAGTGTTATTTTAACGAGTTATGTCAAATATTTTATCTATATATATATATTTTTTTACAGGATCGGGGTCCATTAAAATGTCGTATTCCTCTATGGAAAGGATGGGATGTCGACGATCGTGTTTTACACTACGTCAAGCTTGTTGGACTTTTCGGGGTCCATAGACTTGTCAGGATATCCCTTGATCGTCCTCTCATCACTGCGTTATTAGAGAGGTGGAGACAGGAAACACACACATTCCACTTACCAGTCGGGGAGGCTACAATTACTTTGCAAGATGTGGCAATATTGATGGGGTTGAGAGTGCATGGCCCCCCTGTCATTGGCACGAGTGACCTAGACTGGGTTGCATTGTTTGAGGAGTTGCTAGGGTTCCGACCTTCCTTAGACAGGCTTAATGGATTACGTGTTAGGATTACATGGTTGCGTCACCATTTCTCTTATTTGCCACAAGATGCCACACAATTACAGGTCGAGCAACATGCCAGAGCCTACATTCTTTTATTAATTGGCGGCGTGTTGTTTACGAATAAATCGGGAGGCGAAATACAATTATTGTATTTACAGTTGCTACGTGATTGGGATGTTGCATCTCAGTATAGTTGGGGGAGTGCAGCACTAGCTTATCTGTACCGACAGTTGTGTCAGGCATCAAAAAGAGGTGTTAATGAGATTGCCGGCCCACTTATCCTTTTACAGGTTAGTTGTATTATTGTTGATTAATACTATTGCATTACCTATCAGTGCTATCCTTGAGTAGTAACCTCTTTTGATGGGAAACATAGCTATGGTCATGGGAGCACATACCCATTGGACGGCCTGTACGCGCTCCACAATTGCATGGGGATGCTGCCGATCCACTAGGATGCAGGTGGTTTTATTTTATTTATGTTTTAATTTCATTTTTATTATTTGTTGTATCTTTGTGTTTCACATACCCAGTTCACATTGCATGAATGTTAGGTGGTTACAGGATAATCCTCGTGTGGATGCACCGAGAAGTCTCCTTTACTACAGAATTGCACTGGATCATCAACGTGAGAATCAGGTAAAGATGGTGTATTATTATTTGTCGACCTCATCGTATATATATTAGCACTAATAATATATTTATCTTATTAGATGTGTTGGGAGCCATACACATCGGATGTTTTAGAAGATTTACCTACCATTTGCCGGTCTGATCAACATGTTTGGCGCAGTGTTGTACCGCTTATATGTTTTGACATTATCGAATGGTACTTTCCTGACCGTGTGATGCGCCAGTTTGGACTGAGTCAGTCGATTCCGCAGAACTGTGACACAATGGTAGATTTGCATAATATTGATCGACGTGGCAAATCTAAATTTGATTGGGCCAGCCATCATGACAAACATGTACCATTGTGGGATATGCGGGATCGTTGTGTCATCTCAGGGACTCCTGTCAGTGCAGTTATGAGTTATAATGATCCATATATGGTTTGGTATCGACGTATCACTCGCCTTTTTGTTACTCCAACTTCTTCGCCCTCAGAAGCCAGCGATCTTCCTATTGAATGAACTTATATTTTTGCACTTTAGAGTTGATCCACGTTGCTAATATCAATGGATGAGCCTGCCGCCCGAACCGCATCTTCAGAAACCTTGATATGGTGCAGGCGGATGGGTGGGGAAGAAGCTAGAGAGGCTACTGATGATGTTTTCTCAAGTAGTGGCGGTCTTCAGTGTAGTTTTAGAGGTGAGCTAAAGTTTTGTAGCCCAGAATATCCAGAACATTTTTCCTTGCGGAGGAGAACGGGAGATAAATGATTGGGGTGTGAAGCGGACATGAGCATTGATCTTGTGACCTGGGGCTGTAAATGAGCCGAGCCAGCTCACAAGGCCTTGTCATAACGTTCGAAAAGCTTGGCTTATTTCGAGCTCGAGTTGAGCCAACTTGTTTAGCTTATTAAGTCGAGCCCGAGCCCGATCCTAATGAAGCTTGAGCTCATGGGCTTGCAAGCCTAAATGAGCCTATCTTAAGATAATATATTTGCTTAAATATGTCCAATCAAGCCATGTTTTGTGCCTAAATGAGCCGAACTTGAGCCCAAACGAGCCTGAATTGAGCTTAAATGAGTCTAAAAATCACAAGCTTAGGTTAGAACACGGCGAGCCAGGTTCGAGCTCACGTGAGCTGAGCCGAGCTCGAGCCAAGCTTGAGCTTGAAATTTCCGAGCAAGCTGAGCTAAGTTTAAACAAGCTAGGCCTTGAGCTTGACGAGCTTTGGCTTTCTTCTGCTTAAAGTTGTAAGGACGAAGAAGCTAATTCTATTTGCGCTTGCCAAGTAGTGTTTGTTACTGGGGCATCCATTCTTTCCACGACTAAGACGCCATGTGTTTGAATGATTGATGCTAGTTCAGCTAGAGAATCAGCCTGCATTCTCAGCTTTCTCCCCAGTGAAACATCGATTGGCTCACCCTATCTGGAATGAAACTGGAGAATATGAAATGTGCTCTCGACCCAGGTTTGAAGAATTCTCAACGAAAAAAGTGCTCTCTGAGCTGAACGTGAAAAAGTAGTTTTCCGTCGGACTGTTGTTCCTGCAAAGAATCCTGGACTTCTTATGAATGCAGCATATGCACCTATAGACAACGTCTCGAGAGGGATAAGGGCGATGGACTCATGATCTCGGGATACAGAGGATTCAGAGACCCTGATGCTATCAGGTAAGGCCAACAAAGTTCCATTTTGCCCTAAATTAGTGTATCAAAAGGAGTTTCAAATTCAGTCTGTAGATTGGGGTACTCGTGGTTGTTGTTAGTTGGACTCCTCATTCGTCCCAAAGTACCTGTATCGAGCCTTCGACGCTTGGGTACAATAATAAACTTGAATGCTTCAAAATAGACTAAAAAAGTTGAAAATTCCTGAAAATAGCCAGTAGTACCATATTGTATGTGATCCGTCTCCCTAAATTTGTGCAACTTATGCTATGAGTAGTTGTCCCAAAATTTTGTAACAGATGGCATATCAAACTAGATACAATAATGATTTTGATGCCTGTATTGCGGCATCACGACTCATAGGAAGATTTGGATAATAAGGATTTTAAGTATATCTGTAGCTTTTAAATTATCTTGATTTTAGTTTGTCTTTTAGGATTTATTTGCCTTGGATTAGTTTGAAATTATTCATGATTATCTTTTATTTTAATTAGGTAAGAATAATACTTTTTAAGACTCGGATTCTCATTATTCCCTAGTAAGATTAAATTTAGATCTTTTCATATTTAGGGTACCTACGCTGGAAATAGGACCTTATGTATTTTATGGAGATATCTTTGAATGATAGTTTGATATATGAGTTAGAATGTGGTTTTTTTACCCTTTGTGCTACATCAATTAGCTATCCCATTTTTGCAAAGAAATGATCTTCGTCACTCGTTATTGATATCTTATGTCTGTAATGTTCTTTAGATGGCAATGAGTCTTATTGAATTTGGTGGATTGAAGGATTGTTGTAAGATGTGCGAGCCTTCGTGCATTAAGTTGAATGAAATAATACGACTGATTTTGTGTGTTTGTTCTTTCTATTACCAACAAAAACCGTAACAACAAACCCTGTGCCTCAAAGAGGTTCCTGCCAAGGACAGGGTTTGGGGAGGGTGAGATGTACGTAGACTTACCCCTACAGGGTATTGTTCTTTGTATTATCAGAAGTTCAACATTCAACTTCCCATATTCTCATCTTGTAATCTCGGCATCAACTTAGCTAAATACTCCCCACCTCATTCGGAAACGCAATGAAGGAATATTGTCTTGGATTTCATTCGATTGATGGTGCTCGGTTTACAGTTTATATGTTTTTCTTCTGAATCTTACCGTTTTAAGTATATCCTTGATCCAGGGCATTCTCATAGCTGGAGATCGAAATGGAAAACTTATCAGTTGCTGAGTTGAACCATTGTGATCAAAGAGGTCTTGATGATTACAGAAACTTTTGAGATGTGCTCAAAAGAGCGAGGATCCTCTCTTGCAGATTCATAGTTCAGGTTCTGTACATTATTTTTCTTTTACATCGGTAAGACAGGAGCGTTAGGCGTGTCCTAGTAAGGGTCGGCAAAGTCTAGGTTCTGTACATGATATGTATATAACAGGTACATATTTGAGGAACTTGGGTCCTTTTTTCCGATAATTAGCGACAAGAGTGAGGGATACAAAACAGGCACACTGACAAAGCGAGGTCTGAGACGGCCCTTATAAAAGTGTGCAGTAGTAAGGGACAAACAAAGCGACATTACAAACAGAAAAATGGGACGTACATAAAAAATAGAAAATGTTAAATTGTGCAAGTAGACTTCACTGTCACCGGAGAGGACATAAAAATAGGAGGAGAATGAACCAAAGCGCCAAAATAGGACAAGGCGGGTATGGTAAAAGCACACTGAAGCTCCAACTAGAAGAAAGAACAATTGCTGATAGAAATGCAGGCCATCCTTATTAGTTCCATTGTGCGAGTAACGAAGTGATACACTTAACTCCCTGTTTAAAGCTTTGCGATCCCTAACATTCATGACTGTCTATGATGTACCTATAGTTCATATATACTTCTAGCTCCTTTTCCTATGTGGTGCATTATGTTTAAAATTCATTTGGATTGGTGAAAGAGAATGAAAGATCATCAATGAATATCAGGTGTGTAAGAGCCAAGTTGAGCCCATGCTCATCAATCCAAAGCTTGGCTCCATGCTTAAGGTGATTGGGAACTTTTTAGCTCGAGCTTGACTTATCATAGGGGTTCGGGTTTAGTTCAGGTCTGATCGATTGTGCTCAAACCTAGCTCAGGAGCTTCAAGCTAAGCTTACCTTGGGCTCATCTAAGCATGATCTATGCTTGTTTGCGTTTGTTCAGGATCAAGTTGGACTTATTTGGGTTTGAAATTGGCTCAGTTAAGCGTATTTTTGCTTACAGTTTGGATTAATACAGACTTATTTGGGCTTGTTACGAGCTTGAGTTTCACTAGGTTAGGATTCAGATCATTAACTTTAATGAGACCCTCAGCACAAAATCATTACCTCTTCCCAACCAAGACATTCCATGCTCAACTCAATTTTCTTGAATGAAAAAAGTAAATCAATATTTGATGATAGCTTAGGCAATATTATATAATATGGTTTTTATATTTAATAATGTTAAGATTTATGGCTTAGGCAATCAAAATTTAGATTTCAACACCAAGACATGGTGTGTGCATGTCCGTGTGTGTGTTGAAGAACGAGATTTTTTTTTTTTGACTTGGATATTGTTTGGCTGAACTCGATGTATTATTGTTGAAATGAATAACTCTTTTGGCAAAAAATGCTTCTGAGCATGTAATTTTTTGAAAATATATATGTTGCATCAACATTTTTGTGAAAATTTTTCAGATTATTGTGGCAGAATAATCAAATTCTAGTGAAAGGTTTTATATAAGCATTTTCTTTATTAATATTTTTCCTCAAATTTCGACTAGGTATTTAAAATTGACTGAGTATAAGTGAATAATAAAAAAGTAAATAACAAAATTTTTAAACTTAGTATATCTTATATTATATATCAAAATAATATGGTAATGTTATTATTAGAATAAAATTATTTTTGTTAGTGAAATATTGTGGTTTTGGAAATAATTTTGTGGTTTTTATTGTTTATAAGTTAAATTATTATTTTGACAATTACAAATTTCCAATAATAAAGAACCGAAATAATAAAACGCTAAAATATTTAAAACAAAATCTCCAAATTATATGTCTAAATATTATATTAATACTTAAAACTAGGAGTGGTTATTATCGGTTAACTGTACCCTTTTACTAATAAGTTCGGTAATAATTTAATAAATTTGTGAAAATTTAATAATTGTTATCACCTGCTCAAAATTGGTAAACTGGAACTTCAAGCAACATTCTCAGTGCCCTGACGGCTCCCAAAACTTCAATTATCGTTAATTTGGTTTGGTTAACCAATTATTGAAAAATAAGTTTAACTATATTTTTTTACTAATTGAAACTCTAAAATTCTGCAACTTTTATTTGCTCCAAAAAATAGTAAAATAAATAGAATATCTAATATCTAAAGTATCAAATAGTGCTTTGAATTTGGTATAATAATGAAAGTCTTTTAATTTAATGAATTTACTAGAAAAAAGAAAAAAATGGGGTTTGGACTGAAAAAAGAAGAAAGGAAAAGTTGAAACTAGATAAAATTAAACTTGTAACAATACAAAATTAAACACAAGTGCTGATCCAATAGCTTAGTCACGATGCTATTATGAATATAATAGTCGGTTTATTTGGTAATCTATTTGGTGAAACTTACAAACCATTAACCCGATTTTTATCGGTTCGATAATCAAAATTTTCGGTTTGGTTTTCTTAGTTGCGGTTCGGTTTATTGCTCCACTCCGTGATCAATGACAAACGACCGCTGCTCACTTCCATCACCGTTTCACCCGAACGATGGCGTCGCCGTACCCTCCGCCGGCGGCAGCCATGACTGCAATCTCCAAGCCCTCCTCCAATGACTGCTCGGAAATTCCTCAAATCCGATCGAACTTCGCCACGTGCTCGTCTAGGGTTTTCTGGTCGCCTGATTTCGAGGCGTTGATAAGAGAGAAGGATGAAATCTATGCAAAATGCAAGAGAACGATCGAGAAATTGGCGGCGTTGAAGGAGAAGTATGAAACTTTAGAGAGAGAGAACGGTGAGTTGTTGTTACAGAAGGTGGAGATTGAAGGAGAATGCAGTAAGTACAGGAGAGAACTCAAGGTGAAAGAGGTGGAAATTGAAAGATTGGAGGGTGAAGTTAGGGTTTCAAGGGATAGAGAGACGAGGGCGAATTCGCGGTATGAGAGATTGGTGGCGGAAATTGAGAGGGTTGGGAGAGAGAAAGATGAGATCTTGATTGAGAAAGCTAAGACCTTGAAGGTGAATAGAAGATTAGAAGTAGAGAAGAGGAGGGCTGAGGATAAGACGGAGGAGTATTTCGAGGAATTCGAGAAGGCCAAGAGGGAGAAGGATGAGATAATGAGGAAATTGACGGGGGCTAAGAAGAGGAAAGTTGAAGGAGAATCGCGGGGTTGCTCCGAAGAAAAAGAGGGGGAGGAGATTCAAAGGGGTGTGGAGGAGGAGGAGGAGGATTTGGAGAGGGAAAAGAGGAAATTTGGCACGGCGTTGGAGAGTCGTTTGGAGGAAGCTGAGAGAAGAGAGAGGGATAAAGATGAAGAAATCATGGAGCTTAAGGTAAAGAATGAGGGTGAACTGCTAGGTTTTGTGTAGTGGTTAGACTACCCAACTCTAAGCATGAGTTCTTTGGTTCGAAGCTTATCTCCCCCCTCTTCCAACTGTTGGTAGCTCTACTTAGGATAATGTTGTACCTCTTTACCAATATAAAAAAAACTGAGGGTCTATGCATGGGATCCAATTGCACTTTGTGGTTGGGAGATCGTGGATGTTACATAACAGTTCACTCAATCACACAGGTTGCGGTAATCACATTGGTTTCACAGGGAATATTAGTTGTTAAGGATTATATTGAATGAAGCATTGAACCAATAGCGATACTGCAATTAGTTTTGTGCCCTTTTGATAGTTTTTAGTATGTGAAAATTTAGAGATACGTTTTAGCAAATAGAAGAAAATATATATGCATGTACGAGACCATTGCAATAGTTCTATTGCATAGCTACCAATTGCATAATGACTAGCTCAAAATTTGGTGTGTAACGGCCTTTATGCTATGGAATGATCTTTTATTTTAATCCATGGTTTACAGATAAAAAAGAGGAAGTGTGAGGCTGAGCTGGTGAGTTGGTTGGAAAAAGTGAGGAGAGTAGAGAAAGAGAAGGATGAAATCATTGATGGGCTTATGAAGAAGAAGGAGCATTTGGAGATGGAGAAGCAAGAATTCGTGAAGAAGAATCAAATGATACAGAAGTTTTTTAAGATAGAGGAAGATGTTGTAATGGGTATGAATGTTGATCTCTCGAGTAATGAGAGATTTGCTAGTTCTCATGCCAATGCGTTTGATGCTGTAGAATCTGGCTTTGCTTGCAATGCTCTAGCAAAGGAAAATGAGAATGTGCAAGATGCAGGTATACTAAACCACGTTGTTTTCTCATTCATTCACGTTTTTCTTGTAAGTTCTAGTTAGTTAACGTAGGAAATTTTATGTTGTATGGAAATGTAGGAAAAACAGAGCGTAAGTTACTAGTCAAGTGTTGAAGAAATAGTGGCTGGTAGGCTCTATTGTTAATTTAAGACAAATTAGCAACATATTTCCTCAAATATAATTTGCGATGAATTTGAGACGACGTTGCAAATTGGTTCAGCGGTAAAGCATTTTTGGAGATAGGACTCTAGGGCTAAGGGTCTTAGATTCATCTCAACCCTGCTTACCTTTTCAAAAGAATCGTGGATAGAGCTTGATGACTGGAAATAAGTCCATCACGAAATCTATTACACATAATTTTGGAAGAGATGAAAAGATTTCATGAATATAGATACTTATCTCAAATTGGTCACTGATTTAGGGACGAATTTGCGATAATTGATCCATTGTTAACTAAGAAAAAAAATCAACGAGGTATAAATTAAAGGGGGAAAAAACACTGTTTTTTGTTCCAGAACTGACATTGTAGTGCTTTCCATTAGCAATGTACTTATATGTTGATGATCTGGTTTTAGATTTGAATTGACGTCCAAGTCAAAACACCATTGTTTTGGTGTTGTTACCGATAAAACATTTTGTGGAATTGACCACTTTGATGCTTGAGATCCAATGTTTAAAGATTCTATCGTTTATGTGTCATGAAGTTTGGATATTTTACATCAGTGATTGAAAAATATAAGGCGACATAGCTACCTTTTACTTAGTTTATAAAAGTTCTAAGGGAATTTATTGTCTAGGTAACTTTTGTTTGAACTTTTATGTTCTAAGTACCCTGAGGTTTAATTTTTACACTAGGTACCTTGACATTTTTGCAACGGCTACCTTGTAGTTTCGAAGTTTTGGTTGGATATAAAAAAGAAGAAGAGATAACTAGTGTATTACTTAGCGGATAGGATTTCAACGTTAGAGTGCATTATTTTATGAAAAACAGAGGGATTTATAAGTTTTGGCATATGGCAAATACAAAAATCCTCTTACAGTTTTTTTTTTTTGGGGGGGGGGGGGGGGGGGGGGAGGTTCTACTGAGAGGATCTTCAACTCGGGGTTTCAAAAGCTCCCGGGGAGAGCTGAACAACCATAAATGGTCATGAAAGATGCTCCAATTGGAGATGCTGATTCCAGCTTAGAGAGCTCCCTAGGTGCTGTCAGAAGCTTTCAATGTTTATATTAGCTGCTATAAAAAAGGGAAAGAAACAGGCCTTACAGCAAATAGGATTTGGGAGTCTCTTGAAGATAAAATCAGATTCCAAAACACCAAAATTAGCTTATATATATAGAAAAACAAACCTCATTTACGGGTTCATTTAACTATAAACTTATAATCCATATTGTTATTATTAAGCAAGAGAAGATGACAATTCATAAGGAAGTCAAAATGGTAGACTTGGAGATAGATCCGGCTACCTTTAATAATTTGTACATAAGAAATAGATTACTGTTTATTTCTTTATTGCTGCTCTTTAGGTTTCTTTTTTTTTTTTAGTTGATTTTAGATGTGTTTTGTTTGTCTGATGCAAGGAAAAAATAAATGGAAGGGGAAAAAAGAAAGAAATAACACGAGTAATTGTGATTGTGGTACATATGCATCGAGTGCGGTTTGAAGTCGAGTCAGTGGTACAAATACTCCCATTAAATTTGTTATTGTGTGGTACACAAGGTTCAAGATACAACAATAACAGTTCTAGTCCCACAAGGGCTCCCGCATACATAGGATCTGGGGGGGTGGGTGTATGCAGCCTTCTCCCTTTAGGATGCTACCCTGAAGGGAGGCTGTTTCCGAGGACTCCCAACCTGAGGTTCAAGCTGCGATACATATATTTTTGACACTTAAAACTTAAATGTTTGTGCAGGAATAGTAGAGGAAGCAGGTTGTAGGAAGAGAGGAGAACTTGGTAGCTCTTACAGTGCTCCGTCGAAGAATTCAAGTGAACCAGACTGGAAAGGGTTTGAGTTTGATACTATTGAACAAGTGGTGAAATTTTACAAAGAGCATGCAAGGAGTGTAGGCTTCTACATTCGACTCGACTATTCGAATAAGAATAAGTATGGAAAGATAAGTTCTGCAAATTTTGTTTGTAATAAAGAGGGTTTTCGGTCAAAAGATAAGAAAAACAAGGATAGTAAAAGATGTATACCAGAGACAAGGGTAGGCTGCAGGGCACGCTTGAGAGTAAATCTTGATCGCAAATCTGGAAAGTTTCGAGTAGTGAACTGGGAAACTGAACATAATCACCCTCTCCGCAGCGATGAAACAGTCAATGTGTGGCCATCTCAGAGAAATATGTCTTTCACTGGCTAACTATTCGGTGGGGCATTTACAGGTAATTTCAATGTTTTAGGTCCTAGGACTAATATAATAGCTATTTCGTTTTACTCGATAACTTTTCCATATCCTATCTATGTAGTCAAGCATGCAAGGACTTTTTATGAATGTCTTACAAGAGTTGAATTTCCAACTGATGAATAACTTTGAAAATATGATTGCTTTTGTAGAAAGCATTGAAGGATTCTCATATGGAGGTCGTATTACCACAGGAAGTTATATAGGATTACCTTCTAATTAGAAGTGCTAGGGGTCATCATAAATAGCTTGACAATTTATGTTTCTGTATGAATTTTGTTGAAAAAGACAGTCATGTTTGAACCCTTTCATGGTTTTGTATGTCATATATTATGCTACCCAATATGCCACGAGTGGATGCATTGTGTAGCACAATATATTGCATAATATACAACAAAATTATACAGATTGTACCACTGATCTAAATACTAGGGTACCGTTGTAGCATGGACCACTAAGTATGTGGTAATGCACCACTAATGTACTCATAGTGTATTTCTCTTCCTGATTACCACTCGTCCAAGTGATGCTACTGCCATTGAGTCAAAATTTATCATGTATTATATCATAATGTACTAATAGTTAAATCAGAATGTATCAGTATATCTCAAGAAGGACCATTAATCTAAAAACAAGGGTACTATTGAGAAAATAATATGTACCACTAAGTATATGATAATGTACCATGAGTGCTTTATTAATCTGGTTTTTTGATAATAGGCTAGGTATTGTTGGCAAGGAGGAATGGAGCCACGCATAAGATCTTTGTGGTATGACATGTCATGTCATTGTGTAATAGTCTTAACCAGGCACCGAAAGCTGCTATACAAAAGGTCAGATTCACATCTTTGGATATCAAGTGACTGTTGGGTGACTAATTGATCTGGTGTGGTCAGTCAAGGAGTGGGATAAGAGATCAGAGTCAGCTTGAAAGAATCGAGGTAGTGAGCAAGACTGAACAATGCATAAGCACATTAGGGTTCCATCCCATTTTTCAGCTCACAGAGCAAGACTGTAAGTATGTTACTTATGTACAATTGTTCACACTAATAAGTATATGCCATCAACATAGCTGTCTTGTATTTGCAGGAAAATGTTGAAGGGTAACAACGTAACGCAAATGGAGTTATTTTAGCACACCCACCAACGTGGAAGTGGGGATAGATGCGGGAGCTATGTGGACAATCAGTCAAATGCAAATGATTATGGTGACTAATATGATATATGCCAATTTTAAGGGAAAAATATGAGCATATGGTCCATTGTGAAAATTCCTGGACGGTTCTTCACAAACCCATATTTGACGGTGGTTCATGGTTGGCAGTTGCGGGTCCATCATCAAAAGACCATGTATAGTCTCCATCAGGGGGTGAGTGAGTCTCAACTTAGCGTGTTTCCTACTGCCACACATTGCCATCCACTCTGTTCTGAAACTCAAGCCCTTTCTTCTTTGCTCAAAGACCTAAATTTTAAGTTCAAGGATACACTTGACAAACAAGGGGAAATGAATCCTCTCTGGTGCCATATCATGTCATTGTGTAATTTCTTTATATGACGTACTTTGTTTTTTATGTAAACGATTCTGTATGGTTATGTTGTATGTATATATTTATTTTGATTGTGGGTATATTCCGTATATATTTATTTTCATTGGTCTTCAATCAGTGATGGTGTTAGATTGGTGCCAACGTTGAATTGGTACTTGATTGGTGGTGATTTGTAATATATTTTACAAGAAATATCGTACATGGGAAATGACTAAATATGTACGGCGAATGCAATGGATTTGAAGATGGCAGATATCAAGTGAAAGTGTCTGAGTGTTAGTTTGTTGGTGAGTCTTGGATTTAAATAGTTGGTTCTTGGTACCGTTCCTTTGCATTTTTGATCTATTCCTTTCTTTCAGTCTTTTTGACTGTATTTGACACGCCCATTTTTCAAAACTAGGTTGGGATGTCATCCAGGGCTGCTGCGGCTGCTGCAATAAGAATCAGCAAAGAAGCCAGAGAATGCTAGAGAGCTCGTTTTTGTAAGCGCATTACGGCACTAATCTCATACCATTTGACATCAGACAGTATGGAAATGCATTTCTTAACATCTTCTCCATTGCATATCATTATCATTCTGCACATAAGTTTCCCTCTTTTTCCCTGTTTGGCAACTTGGGTAAAGGATTTGGATGTATTACATTTTGTGCTACTACCCCAATCTTGCTAGGGTTTACTACTACATTGATGTCTCATTTGTTCTTCTTGGAAAAGTGGGGTTAGGGAAGAGGAATT
The DNA here is from genome assembly GCA_018398585.1 of Simmondsia chinensis. NCBI lineage: Eukaryota > Viridiplantae > Streptophyta > Magnoliopsida > Caryophyllales > Simmondsiaceae > Simmondsia > Simmondsia chinensis. The sequence continues at coordinate 2,405,684 of JAGTTD010000007.1, read as the reverse complement.
TGAACCTAGGAATTTTTATCCTAGAGTCTCTGTCTTACTGGCTACTACACATAGGCTTTTTGCTTGATGGGTTCATATCTCTTGCATGCCTCATGCCCCTCTGGATAATATCTATGGCAATCTCTGCTGAAGCTTGCCACAAAAACTGTCACCAATCTGTTGCTAATCGGATGCAGATTTTTAACATAAGACTATGCAATGACTTCTTAAGACACAGATTTGCGATTGTACATTTTGTTTGGCACTCCTTCGCTGACTCGCCTTTAGGTAAGATTAACATGATTTTTGGATGACCTTTTTTTTTCTGATTGTGATGTTAAACTTAGGGGCATTAACTATGTATTCTTTCAGTTGATAGAAAAGGGGACTTGGATATTTCTACGGGGAAAACCTTTTCTATTTGGCTAATTGTTGTTGCTTACCAATGGAAAAAGAAATTGATAGGGGTGAGATGGAAGAAGACTTCCCTCAAAACAAATGGAACCTATGTGTATGAAGTCACAGCGGAAACTATTCCTCAATGATCAGCGGATGGGATTCTAGATTCTAGAATGTGGACAGTTGGACTTCAGTTAAGATGATGTGTATTAGATACCGCAAAGTAGCTGATAGACATAATGGTGAGTAACTGAATTGAGGTTCCGTTTCTCAGAATTTATTGAGGAAGTTACTGAAATGTTTTGTTAAATCTAATAGAAAACATGTTAATGTGAATATGTGATGCTGTCATGTTTTGTCAAGTTTGGGTTTTGTGAACTAGAAATTGGAGCTCTGTCTTTTGTTATCAATACCTTGAGGTGATGTAGTAATCACTCTCTATTGCTAAACCCAAAAGTAATTCAAAAGGGGTATTGTATTGGAAAAAAGGAATTAGGACATAATGTTTACTATATATACATGAAGGGCAATGTTTTGCAGGAAAAGAATAAGGACAACATGTTTCCAAGTAAAGAGCAAAAAGGCAATATGAAGCTTTGAAACAGATTTTTTTGATTCCACTTTTGCTGTTTTTCAAAAAATTGTTACCTATGTGTATATAATAAATGTTATGTTTTTTTAATGTTCCTTTTTCAAACATAATGCCCTTCTAAGGTATTTTTTTTCCATCTAAAAACTATACGACTTTCTTTCTACTATGGGTTTTTTCCCATTAAGTGCAACATTCTTTTAGTGTCTGTAATATGTTACTGGAGAGATGCTTGTGTTTTGTTCATTGAACCAATGTTTTCTCAGTCAATGTACTGGAATACTAAACTTAATTGCTAGCTCATGGATTTGTTGAGTTTCTACATAGAATCCATGTTCTTGCAAGTCAGAGGATCGTTTTTTTCCCCTCCCTCTTCAAGTGATTTGGCTACTGTTAAATCACGATAGAATCATGCCTGTTTTGGTTGTCATTTACTCTGGCTTGTGTGCATTACCGCATTCATACTGTAGTTCTGGTACATGAAATGTACATATAGCTGCATACTTGGTCTGTCCTCGCACCCATGCCATGATGAAGTCATGATTAGGTTTGCAGCAAAAATGTCTAAATTGTGACCTCTAAGAGTCTGTTTGGCCAAGCTTTGAAAAAACTGTTTTTTTAGAAGCACTTTTGTAAAAAGTGCAACGAGAATGTCTCCTTTAAAGTGATCTCTAAAGTGATCTCTAAGGATGTAAAAACTGTTTTTTGCCATCAACAGGGCCATTTTTTTTGAAAATTTTTTAGTATTTGCTTTTGCTTCTACTTTAAAGAAGAAGCACTAGTTTCCTCCTCCTACTTACAGTTTCTGCTATTAAAAGCACTATTCTTTACAAGCTAAACACCCTTAAAATCTAATTTGTTTTCTTTCTAGAGAAGGTGGCCAAATAGGCCTTAGAATGAATACACAAAAAAAAAAAAAAATCATATTTCCTGTTACTCTGCATATATGATGGTAAATTACATGGCTGAAGTAGAAGATTAAACAAATGAAGGGTCCATTGGAATACCAAAAATGAGAAAGAGACTTATAATCTTATGTTGAAAAAGGTGAAAGAGAATGAGAGATCGACAATGAATACCGACATCCTGATGTAAAAACATCTGTACTTATGACTCCTTTTCCTCCTACTTGCTGTTTATGTTTTCTTTTCGATGGCTTTCATGGCTATATACTATTGCCTTCGAGTTTGATCTGTAGTAGCTGGAATATGATCAACTGATGCTGTTAAGGTTGGAAGGTGGAACTGCCAGAGGTTGACTTTGGAGCAGTCATCATGTGGGACTCCTCTCAATTTTGTGTCATCGTCAAATACTGCTTGTTTCACAAATTTCAGCGAATTCTGCAAAATCAAGTAGGACTTTCTTCTGGTTAGTAACTTGTTTGACGTTAGCTTCTTTGTTTATGTGGGCCTGTTGGGTTTTCTGTGTGGAGTCTGGTTTTATTCCATAATAGCTGTGTCTATGTGCTTGATTGGTCTCAAGCCCAACCGAGGGTCTTACCAGGTACACGAGAGTTTTGTGTGGCTATACATATACATATATACATACATATACATACCTATATATATATATATGGTGGTATTCTTATAAGAGAGTAAGAGCGTGATAGGGGCGAATCCTGACCCTCTATCGTAATGGATGGCCAAGATTTGTTGGACATTAAAAAAAATAACAATTTATGGCTAGGATTTGTTGAGTATTAAAAAAAAAAAAAAAAAACATTTTCCCTTCCTTACCCCTTCTTTCTTTCTGCCTCATAAAGGGGTATGGACCGTAAATTGTCAATTTTTTTTTTTAATGTTTAACAAATCTTGGCCGTCCATTAAAATGGAGAGCCAGGATTCGGCCCTCTCACGCTCTCACCCCCTCATAAGAACGCCACTATATATATATATATAGGTGTATTCATATATCATTGCCTAGGATTTGAAAGCTGTAATTTGAGAGAAGAAGAATTCTCTTGTATTCTTCCCTTAAGGAAGTGGAAAATCTCTCCAAGTCCGTGGACATAGGAACAAATTGGCCAAATCATGCAAATTTTGTGCCTTGTTTTCTTTTTTCTGTCATTCTTTTATTTCACTGCCTAGCAAGACCTAGGTGCAAATGGGCACTAGATTATGAACTGCGGAATCAAATGCATCTCGTGATTGGTTCTTAGCTATAGTGTTGCAAAATTTAATAGCAGGTCGCGATGATTATATGGGCTTTTTAGTAACATAAGTTGTTCTGTAAGCTTGAGTAATGAACTATATAATCGTAAAATAGGAATTCATAACGTCATGTGTTCCGCAAAATTAGCCTTTCTACTATAGCTAGGTACACCAATGTATTTTTGTTACCACTTCGTATATCCATAGGGGTTGGGCTGTTGGGTTTGATCTAGTACTTGGGCTATCCAGTCCTCAAGCATGAGGTCTTAGGTCTGGAGCTATCTACTACTTCCCCAAAATGTTGATGATCCTTCTTAGGTCAACAATGTACCTTAGGGATGGCAATAAGGTGGGGCAGGTACGGGAGGTGCCTCCTCCATACCCATACCCGTCACCCAAATATGTATCCATAGGCCAATTACCCACTATGGGTATGAAGTGGATACCTGGGGCGGGGTACAAACCCATACCTATACCTGTCCCATTACCGTAGGTATCCATTACCTGCCCAATATCCACCCTAATATGAGTACTAAATATATCTGCCATATTAATTATTTAATACTATTTTTAAACATTTAATTATACTTTTTTATAACATTGATAATTTAGAGTACTAATATGAGTACTAAAGATTATCCATATCTGCTATATTAATTATTTAATACTATTTTTAAACATTTAATTATAATTTTTTATAACATTGATAATTTAGATAATTGGATTTAAGCACGGATTTTTTAGTTTGAAAGTTACTTAGATACAAAATGGAGCGGATATGGTGCGTATAAGGCGGAGTGGGGTGGGCATAGAGTGGGGAGGGTGCAACACTATACCCATACCCGCCACGTGCACGTAACCCGTACCCGCTACCCGCCTCACTTATATCCATACCCGCTCCATACGGAGTGGGTACCCATAGCTAACGGGTTTTACCCGCTTAATTACTATCCCTATCTGTGGTATTGGGCTGCCCTCAACAAGTCCTATATTTTGACAATGATTGAATCGTCAGAATCTTCCAACATGATTTAACTTTTTACACGTACTGATTCCATGAGGAATCTTCTCTCTCCCTCTCTCATACTCAGAGTGTATTTGCTTCAGCTTATTTCAACGTATCTTTTTTTAGCTTATTTGTTTCAATAAGATCTGTCCATTTAAGATTTGTGTCTTTTTACAGTAAAGTGTTTGGTTGTACAGTACAGAAAGATCTTTTTTACAAAATAAAGCATTTCAATACAAGTTAAAAAAGTAACTTACCTGCTATAATCATAAAAATAACTTAATAATATACATTAACTAATTATAGTAGGTATACGTAAGAGAGAATCATGATAATAGTTTGTCATGGTAATGGAAAGTGGTGAGTGTTCCGACCCATGACCATAAAAGGTGTCATGGTGAATACAAGTAAAAGTAGGTCATGGTGGTGAAGATATAATGTTAATATAATATTTTTAAAGCATTTCTCTAAAATAAGCTGTGAAAAAGATCCAGTTTCGCATCTTTTTCTGCTTAGTTATAAAACAATATTTTCATCTTTCTATTTAAGTTGTGAAAAAGATATAAACAGATCTTTTCTGCCAACCAAACGCAAGCCTTGCAGTCAAAAAGAGCTTTTTCACAACTTTAAGCTGTTAAAAAGCTGAATCTAAAATATTTTAAGCTTTAGACATTGTATCTCCTGTTAGCTATATATTGATTTCTATTACTCTATTTGGGGCTTGGCCAAAGGCTTACTGGCTCACCAAATGCACATTATTGCCTCTAAAGAGAATCATCTAAAGCTTGATTTATGGGACCCAGTTTGATTATTTTTTACCTAATTTCATATGATATTATGAGATGACTCAAAATGGAGGTTGTAAATAATCCTGGAGCTTGGGGTTCTGCTTGACAGCATTCAGGGCCGGTCCTAATAGTTTCTGAGCCAAAAGTGGGCATTTAATAGAAGGGGGGGCCTTCCTTTAGATTAATATTTTCTTTATGATAAATACTGATTAAATAAATTATAAAATAGAAATTTATGCAAGGGCTAAATTAAAAACCTATAATTTAGGGGTCTCTAAAATTTAGGATCTCCCAAGTAGTTGCTTGGTTTGTTTCGAGTCTTGACCAGCCCTAATGACAAGCTCGTTCCCCTTCCGTTGTCTCTTATATTGAATTTCTCTATTTTTGCATCTATCTTTTATGGCCTATTTGGTATAGTTTTCTACTTTCAGTTCTATTTTTTGACATACTAAAAACTAAATTTTGAAAAAGATTCTTTCTTGTTTTTGGTTTTTTAGTTTCATCTTTCCTTGTTCATATGAAAATACAAAACACACAACTAAAAACAAGAAAAAGTCCTTTTCAAAACCCGTTCTTTGATTTCTCAAAAACCAAAAATTGTAAACAAAAAACAATAAAAAGAAAGCCCTTAAAGTTGTTAGTGGAAGTGATTAGCAAACTATATCTTTAACTGCTTACATTGTACTAATGCAGAATATCAACGTTAAAGTGAAGAAGAGAAAGAGAGACCTGCTTAGAGTCCTGAGCAGAGGAGGAGAGGCGGCCCCATCTCTCCGGGTCCCAGAGGATGGAGCTGTTGAAACCAAAACTGGAAATGTGAATGGGAAATTCTTCTGGTGTTTGGTTGCTTCCTTTCTTCAGGTGCCACCCTACCACTTGGTTTCCCCTACATACTGGCCCTTCTATTATGCTCTTCTTTCTCCTTGTTGATAGCTTAACTATTGGCCATGTTCCAAACACCCTGCATTTTGCCCAATGTATCATTTCAAAGGGCCAAAGCAAATTTTGATTTTAGAGGGGGAGGATGGGGGATTGGTGATGTGCTGTAAAAGCAACTCATAATATAATTAATTTTTCAAAAGGGATTATTAATGAATTGGGGCCCCAAGCAATTGTTTCGGTGGGTTTGTGTCTTAACAAGCCTTGATGAACTGATGTTGGAGTTGAAACTATTCACATGGCTCTGTTGAATGGTATAATCTTTTGGGATAGGTGTTGAGGTTACTTTTGGTAGTTGTATTTGCAATGGATGGGTGATTGTTTCATTGTAACTTGAAAGTCACGAGTTCAAGTTTTGAAATCGGCCTCTTCAGAAAGTGAAGGTAAAGATTAGGCACTTCAATTTTTCATTTGAGGTTTATAAATTAGGTTGATAGTTTTGTGCACAATACACCTGACGGTCTTATGGAGGATTTATCATCCTCTTGCCTCCGCTTGCATCTTTGGGATTAGAAGCTTAAATCACGCTTTAATGTAGATTCAAGAACGCATGGTGTTTATCAGCTTTTGCCGACGATGATGATGGTCCAACGAGTTAGGAGTTGTATTGTATCTATTGGGGCGTTTTGTTGTGTTTTTATACTTTCGTAGAGAGCTTTTGGGCATTCTGTCTGATACGTAAGAACTAACTGCTCTTTAACATACAACTTAGAGAAAATGGAAGACTTTCCCTTGTTAAACAAAAAGGTCGCTTTCAAGTGTGAGATGTAATGCCATTTTTCAAGTAAAAGAATTTCCATTTTGTAACTAAATAACTTAAAGAAAAAACAGCTAAGTACAGACTGTACTAGTATATTACAAACTTGCACACCATCACTGTACAAGAATCTGATTTTTTATATATCTTGTCAGTACCCAAAAAAATGATCTGGTTGGAAATAATAAGAACCTTAATTGGCTGCAGTTGAGTCTAATTTATTAAGTTATGATTCTGATTGTTACATTTATCATAAAGCGTCAGATCATGTAACCACTTAAGTCAGCATTTTTAATGAAAATTTAGTGGACTACGATAACATTTCAGCGGACTTTGATAAAAGACTCTGATATATTTTGAAAAAATTATGTCTGCATTTTCTAGCAAAAAATATCGGATTCTAACAAAAGATAACTATACATTGTTAGAATCATCTTTTGCATTGATATTTTCAGCTAAAATCTTTCCAAATCTCGACAAAAGATGTTTGATAAAATTTTTAAATCTTAAGGTAACTCATTATATATATTAAAAGATACGGATTATATTCATGTGATCTAATGTCTTTTTCTTTTGTGTTCTAAAAAGCAGGTACTCAAATTGGGTATGAAGTGACACTATCTACAACTTTGTTTTTGGAACACGTATCTACAACATTGTTGATTCCAAAACTTTCTGTAAGTTTTGGTGAATAGGTGGGTCTCACGTTCCTCAGCTACTACCTTTATTTTCTTTCTTCCAAATTTTTTTATTCATTAAAATACTCATAACCACTGCAGAACCTTGAACCTTCCACCCACCTCCTTACACTGAAATTCCACATATTTATGACCTAACACCTTACTAATTTATTATTTCTTCTCTTAATTATTGTTTCCCTATTGACTATATTTTCCCTTAGTGGTCTAATCTGTGTTCTTAACAACTATACTGAATATAATCCATATGTTATAAAAATCAAGCAAACAGATTGCACATAAATGGACACAGAGAAAACACATGTATAGTGAAGTTTAAACACACAAATCATTATATCCGAAGAACTATATTTAACGCAGACACAATGAAAAAAGAGAGGGAATGGCGACCCACACTTGGGTCATATAGATATTCCATGTGAGCTCACGATGACGACTCATATAATATGTAAGTGCCACTATACTTTCTATCTGACACTAAACACAGGGGAAAAGGTGACCCAAGGTTGCCAATGAGGCCCTAATCCAACAATAAAACGTTATCAAAATTAACGTCTTAAGAAAAGAGGTCGTAGATTTAGATTCTTTTCTTGTAAAGAATTTATACATACTAGGTTACGTGTCCCTAAGTAATTGCATGTTATCAAACTACACACTCAACACCCACATGGAAAAAGCGAGAGTAGTTCACAATAGTGACTATGTTTTTAGACGTCATGAAGGTGCCGGCTAACTCAGTTGGTAAAGTTTTTAGGGGTGGTACCCGAGACATAAGATCGAATGTGCTTCATTAGGGGGTGAGGGGTTATTTGGGGGTTTAGAGAGGGTTCCCCCTTGTGCAACCTATGTGACCTTCTTACCGTGTTCAAATAAAATGTTATTAGATGGCTCAAACTCCACACTCAACACCAAACACGAGAAAGAAAGAGCAAGAAAAAGGAGAAAGAAACCATACTCGATAGCGCGAATCTCATCAAAAAATCCGAGATCATAGACATTTGAGAGCCCTGCAAAATGAACAATCCCGCTTAACCTGTGATGCTCAATATGATTAAGTGCCATGTTCCTTTGATGATCCATTTCCTTTCTTATATCTGTGAAATTCTCCTTCACCACCAAATGCCTATACATAACTCCTGTCCTTCTAAGTACCTCTGACACACCAGAAAACTCTGAGTTTGACTCCACAACTATCCACAGTAATGGTGGAGGAACCAGCTTCAATGTGCTTGCTAATCTCCTTAACAACACATTTCTTAGCTTGTTGTTATCAGTTGTTGGTGTTACTATGATGATTTGTCGTCTCGGGTTTCGATCAATTTCTTGATTTTGATTGTGGTCTTCCTTGGATACTCTTGAGTCTTCTGTTGCATTGGGTTGGAATGATGATTCTGACAAGGTTCTGTTTGGGTTAAAGCCCACATTTTCAGGTGCTTGCTGGCGGTGTCTCTGTACTGGTCTTGGTACTATTTGCTCATGTGATTGATCTTCTGACATGGGAGGAGTTAGGTAATTAGCAGGTCGACCTGTTAAGAACTTTACAGGTAAGTCTAATAGAACACCTCATAAGAAATCAACGTATAAAAGCCTAGTGGCCTATTCCAACTAACTGATTAGTGATTGAAGGCCTATTTGGCCACACCTTTTCTGGCTTAAAGAAAGTGTGTTTAAATAGAAGTAGAAGTTATTTTTCTGCTTAACGGTCTATTCCAACTAAATCTAGTTGTGTTTACGATAGTATCTCACTTAACCTAAGTTTGAGCACGTTGAAATTTCACATTACCTGTTGGCGCAAAGCCTGTGAAGAACCCCATGACAAAGCATAGCAAGAAATGAACTGCAGCCTTCTTCCATATCTGCACCCTCTTCTTGGATCTCTCCATCAATCCTGAACCCAAGACCCAAAACACCAGACCCGAAACCCAAAACCCGAGTCCAAAAGCACAGCTTGAAACTTCAAGGGATGTGTTAATGGGGGTTTGAGGTGATGAAGATGGACAAAATACAAAGGTATGGCATTTTATATTGGAACAGGGAAAAAGGAGTTTATATGATAGGAGGGCCAGTTCCTAATGATTAGTACTAGCTAACTCAAAAATGAGTGTTATTATATATTAATGTTTTTTTTTTTTTTTTTTTTTTGTTTTTCATATGATTCTTGACATGGGTTTTTTGTGGGTGTTTTAATGTTTGCTTGAAAATGTCATATCTTGAAGTGAAAGAAAGATTGGGAGAAGAGAGAGGAAGGGAGCAAAAGAGGAGGTTTGAGTTGTTGTCTGCACCAAATGGTGGTTGTGGATGGAACCCCATTACCTAAAATTTTAAATTTTTTTTTTTGTGTGTTTTTTGTTTTTGATTTGCTAGGTTGACCATTTTGATGTGTACTGGAGCGTACATGTCAAAGTAGTACTGGACATTTACCCAAGAACTTAGGGCTTGTTGGTACCATTTTGTATTTATAGATTTTTCTAGTTTGAGTAAAAGGTAAAAACAGGAAAGTGAAATATGTAAAATTAATATTGGACATTAAGTTTTTGGAATTGTTGATTCCTTGATATAATATTAGATTTTCTTCAACTAAGAGGTTTCAAGTTTAAATCTAATTACTCCAAGCTTGAATATCAATATGAGCAGCACAAAGTATGAGGAGGGCTCGTGTCCTATTCTAACCTACATTATTTTTTTGGTAAGTCATTATAGCCTGCATTCGTGTGAGAGGTCATAATAAAGTATGAATATAAAATTTTTCTTGGCCTGTACTGGAAATTTTTGAGATAGATAGGTGCTTGAAAAAATATAACGGGTTACATATGAATTTCTAAACTTTTGTTATGATTGAATTATTGGAGAATCCCGAAGTCATTAGGTGTTGACCTTTTTTTTAAATTAAAACACCTTGAATTGATGGGTCTTAGACTAGGGATTAGCTTGCAAAATTATCAAGTTTATGTTTTCATATCTTTTTTATTTGTAGTTTTTGCACTTTTATTTGAAAATTAGGTTTTAAAAATAATTTTTTTATTTTTAATTTTATGTTTTCTATTTTCCCTCAAAATAAAAAATAAATAAAAATAAATCGGTTTCAAAATTTAATCTTCAATTAATTTTCAAGAACTAAAAAATTATAAATTAAAAACAATATTAAACAAAATCTTAAAGTGTTAGTTTCCTCGTTTAACCACCAAAGCAAATAAAATTTAAATAATTTCCTATTTCAATATTAAAAAAATGTGTATGTTCCCTCGTTTCTCACAAAGAAATAAAAATAAAATGTTTCGAGTGAAGCTTAACCAAAGTTAGGAGCAACAGTTGTGTCTATCATATCTTTAAGACTACAACTTTAAGTCACATTAAATTTATATTTAAGTATATATAATTATTATTGTCAAAATAAAAATTATTATTATTAGAGTAATAATACGACTTATAAATAATGAGATCAAAAAAATTATTTTGAGAACTATGATCCTGCTTATCCTAGATATATGATCAAATATGGGCAATATGAAGCTTGTGGTTGGATTATAGTTATAATAAGTTGTATTTAGGTTTGTCTTTAATTATTTCTTGTTGTGTTATTATATTGTATCATGTTTTTCAGTTCATTAGATAGGTTCTGATAATTTTGGGATTCCAAGTGAATGTTTGAAATGATATCTTTCATACGTAATAAAATTTTACTTAAAAATCACAACCCTAGAATTTGGGGTCCCCGAATGGAATTGCTTTGGCTGTTTGGCGCAATGTCCATCCCGATGTCATTGACAAAATATTCTAAATTGGAGAACAAAATAAAAGAAAAATAAGGTCATCGGAGTTTGGGTTAAGTGGTAAAACATTATCAAAGTTGAGATAGTGAATGAATTAGCTTTAGATACATTTTTTTTTTCTTTTCTCAACTTCGTTTATTTACAAAAGAAAAAACGAAAATAAAGAATTGCTCAATTCGTATCTGAACCCCTCATTCCGGTCATCCAAGCTTCTTCGTGATATAAGATTAATGAAAAAGATTAGCTGCTTGTTGTCATGTGCAACTATAAGAATTGAAACAAAATGGCATCCTTTTATAAGTGTTGAGTCTGTAGCAAGGGCCAAGGACACACTCAACAAGTAGACGTGGAACTAGTCTCCACCCTATTTAGTACTAGTTGCTTCGCACCCTAAGATTTGAAAAGAGAATGGAATCTGGCGAGATCGAGGTCATCCTCGATGTTGGACCTTCTTTCTCTTCCTTCCATTGAGAGACCTCCTTGAATTCAGAGGATTCCATAACCCAATATTCTTCTAGAATAACGTGCACAAGTAAAATTCGAGCAATGGTTCGCTTAATGACATGGTAATTGCCACTGCAAATGCCAGCACTGAGCAAAAGAACAAAAAGACAACTAGAGATGTTTCATACTTCAAATATAAATGTGATTAAAGATCATAAAAAACACAAATATTTGAACAAGTATTACACTACATGTTATTGGTGTAGTCCAGTTTTAAACTGAATTATGCGGTACCGTCTGGGTTTTAAACTGATAAATGTTGGAATTAAAGATTAAGATTGATGAAGTGTTTGGAGTTCTAACAGATCAACTAGCTAAACAAAATGTGTTTGGTAAAAAGATCTTTTGGTTAGCGTTTAGTCGTTTGACCAATCCATCGTTTGAAAAGCTTGCAAAATAGCTTTTTGCTTCGAGATGCTAGCCGATGAAAACAAAATTATACTTCTATACTATAATTGTCAACTAGTATTATCTCGTGCGATGCACGGATGATGTTATATTTTATAATTTTATATATTATCACATTGAAATTTAATTAAATTTTATTGTATTTTATAGTAGATATAATATTACATAGTTTAAAAAACGCCATAGTAAAAAAGTTGAATCTCTTGTTTTTTTCTTTCCCATGATCTAAAATATTAAATGCTATTCTCTTAGAATTGATTGGATTAGAATTTAGAGAATTTTGAAGACAATCCTTGGGATTAATTGAGTTGAAGTTTAGAGGCTTTCAAGGGTGGAAATCTTAATAATAATATAAAAAATAGAAGATATGTATACATGCTAAGTCTGTCCTTTTGTTTGAAATTTTATTTTTTTAGAAAAATTTAGTTAGTGAGGAAAAAATAATTAATTGATTAATAAATATAATTTTTTTCAAATTTTTAAATTTATGAAACATCTAATTTTTTTTTTTTTTTTTTTTTTTTGTGTATACTAAGTTTAGTTATTTAGTTGGTACAAAAAAAATATTTATATCTTTATTTTATAGGATATAGTTCACTAATATTTAATAAACTAAAAATTATCAGTTATCAGTTGACGACTATCAATTATTGGTTCATAACTAATAATCGGCAGTTCAGCTAACGAATAATTAACAATCAATAGCTGATGTCGAACATAGCCATTGAATAGTGATCATGTCGTTTTCGGTCCAAGATAAAATAACTGGGTTAAGGCGTTTGCCGCTCGAATAAAATTTTCCCTTATTTTTAGCTTCTCAATCCCGAAAACTTTGTTATGTGTATTTATTTGCACATTTACGATTCATGTCACCTTAAACACATCTTGATTAATTAATTAGTTTATAGGAATCATTGACTTGTAAGATTTTCAAAGCTCTAGTGAATGAAAAAAAACGTAGCCTCGTTTGGTTTGCACATAATTTAAATTTCTAGGAGAAATTATATTTTCGAAAATTCAGTTATTGTATAAAGTTTTTAAGAAGTAGGTAAAAATTGTTTGATTGCTAAGAAGTTGGGTAAGTTACTTCTTGTATTTTCAAGGGATCGGTACATTCTGTCTACTTTTTACCAATCAATTTAAGAGTTAAAATTCAAACTTTTTGTGTATTTGTACTTCTCATGTTAGTTATTGCACACCCAATGAGGCTTTTGTATGCCACAATTTACGAGGCATTAATAAGCTCGTTGGAGTTATATGCGCCCAGAGTGCCAATGCCCACCAACTGTTTGAGGAAATGCCCAGATGTGCTTGACCACGAAGCTTGTCACAATCGAACGATTGAGATAAGAGTTTGTAATTTGCAGCAGATAATCTCTCATTCTACAAATAAATGACCTAATTTTTGATGGGTATTCTCATTGATACCTCCAGTGTTGGGGTGCTATTTGAAAACAACCTCTTTACAGAGTAGCGTCATATAATAGTAATGTTGCGGTACATCTTACCCTTTCCAAACTCTATCCTGACGTTAGCCTTTTTTGTTGTTGTTGCTGTGTTGTCATTGATTCCTCTGCTTCATAGCTCAAAAGAAGAAATGCTTGGCAGAAAGCTTCTGCTTCGTTTTAACTCTCTCCTTATTTGTACAACTAGCGTTTGTTCGTATATTTTGTTCCCTTTTTTTCCAAGCAGGGGCTGTGGCCGGGTTATGTGCATCTTGACTAATACTTGCATTGTACCCGTTACTGGAGGTGTAAATGTGCTGAATGTAGCTTAGCACCCTCTTCTTTGAACTTAAGCTCGATAAGGCTTATAAAGTCATGGTCATGTTGGATGAGTCTTTATTGAGCTTTCCAACTTTTATTTGAATTCCATTTAATATCATATTTGTGTGTACGATAGTCAAGCCGAGTCGCGTCATTATTGAGCAAATTTGAGCTAAACTCATAAATGAGCCAAATTATTTGAGTTACTATTGAGCTCTGAACATATCATTTTCGAACGAATACAGAATGTTAATGAGTTGTTAAAGAGCTCTGAACATATATGAGCCAAATTATTGAGCACATTTGAGCCAAACTCATAAATGAGCCAAATTATTTGACTTACTATTGAGCTCTGAACATATCATTTTCGAACGAATACATAATGTTAATGAGTTGTTAAAGAGCTATTAATGAAACAATAACCATCTCTTATCGATTTGTTTGCGAACATTAATGAGTTGTTAAAGCATTGTTCGCACTCATTCGGTGGAACACGAACCTTTGACCTAATGCTTTGTGAGGCTGTAGGTCCTAGTGGCTTACTACTTGAGCTACCGTAAGGGTTCTTCATTCTGTTTTCCATGCATCAAGTTACTCACATACATATTGACAACAGTTTGCTCTATGTTTCTTTCTAGGTATCAAGGTCATGGCTAAGAGATTGGCGCCAAAACTACTATATTCCGGTAATATGAGTTACCCTAATGTTCAACTTACAAGACTTCCCTACTTTAAAACTGAACAATCAAGCAACGACTATATATGTTCCCTCTGCAAAAGAAGCCTCTTCAAAGAATCTCTTCAGGCATTTGAATTATTGCTCAGTAACACCAATTTTAAGCTAAGTTCTAGCACTTATGCTCATTTGATCTCAGCTTGTGCCTCTCTGAGATCCCTGGAGTATGGTAGGAAAGTTCATCATCATATTATGTCGAATCAGTCTAAGCCAGATATTATTCTTCAGAATCACATTATTAATATGTATGGGAAATGTGGATTGGTGAAAGAAGCGAAGAGGGTTTTTGATGGAATGTTGGAGAGGAATGCGGTTTCTTGGACGTCGTTGATGGCGGGTTATGCTCATAATGGTGAAGAGGATAGTGCAATAGGATTGTATTTTGATATGGTTCGTGCTGGTTTTATACCGGATCAGTATACACTTGGAAGCGTCATAAAGGCTTGCTCGAATTTTGGAGATATAATTTTGGGAATGCAACTGCATACTCATGTTATAAAGTTGAAATTCGGGTCGCATCTTATAGCACAAAATGCATTGATTTCAATGTATGTGAGATTTGAAGAAATGGCAGATGCATCACTTGTCTTTTCTGAAATTCGAAACAAGGATTTGACTTCATGGGGTTCCATGATCTCCGGCTTGTCCCAACTTGGTTTTGAGATGGAATCTCTTCACTGCTTCAGAGAAATGCTCCAACACGGCATTTACTGCCCAAACGAGTTCATTTTCGGCAGTGTAGTTAACGCTTGTGGCTGTCTTAGCCAGCCAGAGCATGGGAGGCAGATACATGGGATGTGTGTTAAATTTGGGTTTGGGAGCAACAACTTTGCTGGGTGTTCTCTCACTGACATGTACGCGAGGTGTGGGTTTCTGGATTCTTCCAAAGCTGCATTTAGTCAAGTAGACTGTCCTGACGTTGCTTCTTGGAATGCAATTATTTCTGCTCTTTCCCGTGGTGATACCTTTGACGAAATTCTCTCGTTCTTTTCTCAAATGAGGCATTTAGGATTGACCCCAAATGAAATTACCGTTCGATCTTTGCTTTGTGCCTGTACTAGTCCTGGAGCGCTTCATCAAGGCGAGCAGCTTCATGCCTATGTTATAAAGAGTGGTTTCAATGAAGATATTCAGGTGTACAACACTTTGCTCACTATGTATGCAGAATGTTCTCACGTGGGTTACTCGTTTATTATGTTTAAAGAGTTGGTTAGCAAAGTAGATTTGGTTTCTTGGAACTTGCTTATGACAGTGTGTCTGCAGAACAACCACGCTAAGGACGTTTTTCGCCTATTCAGTCTCATGTGCGTCTCTCTTTACAAACCCGATTGCATAATGTTTACGAATCTACTAAAGGCTGCGGTTCAAATGACATCTTTGGAAATGGGCAAACAAGTCCACAGTTATGCTCTAAAATCTGGGTTTGAAGTCGATATTTCTGTTTCAAACGGATTGATTGATTTGTATACAAAGTTTGGTCTCCTTGGAAGCGCTCGGCTTTTATTCGATTCTATGGAAAATTCTGATGTCGTTTCATGGAGTACCTTGATTCTTGGGTACGCTCAGTCAGGTTATGGAGATGAGGCGCTTAAGCTTTTCAGTAAGATGAGAAGCCTACACGTTCAGCCCAACGAAGTTACGTTCCTTGGGGTCCTCACTGCCTGCAGCCATATTGGGTATGTAGAAGAAGGTTTACAGATTTACCAGACCATTGAAACCGAGCACAAAATAAGACCAACAAGAGAACATTGTTCGTGTATCGTTGATCTTCTTGCTCGAGCTGGACGTCTAAAAGAAGCAGAGGCATTTGTTAAGCAAGTGCCTGTCGAACCCGACATTGTTGTATGGAAGACATTGCTTTCTGCTTGTCGAATGCATCCCAATGCTCATATTGGGAAGTGGGCAGCAGAGAATATACTGAAAATCGATCCCTTCAATTCGAGTGCATATGTTTTACTATGTAATTTATATGCTTCTAATGGTAATTGGGAAGAGTTTGCAAGAATAAAAAGCTTGATGAAAAGTAGAGGTGTCAAGAAATTATCTGGGCAAAGTTGGATTGAAGTTCATGACAAAATACATGTATTTTCTAGTGGAAATGCAGACATACACAATATTTATACCATTCTGCAGGATTTGTACTTGAAAATGTTGGATGATGGGTATCATCCTGGAAAGGCGGTATTTGGAGGTTTGTGTGATCAACAAGGGGAAAAAGGAAGTCGTCTTATGAGATTGGAAATTATGGAAGATGAATAGCTGATTCGATTATGACGTGGGTAAAACTGTATATTGGTGAAAAACTAGGCATGCAGCGTGTTTGTCCTTAAACAGATATAGAGATGAATCATATTATATTTCGATCATGGATGACTTTGGCCAAGTGTCACTTGAAATGAGGTTCGGGATAAAGCTCTTATGAGATCTGATTCATTCCGAAAATGGCAACTTAACCCAAGCGTCTTGGAGAGCAAGATCCTAAGCACTAAAGTCAAAGGAATTAGGCTGACAGTAGAAAGATGCATCTCTCTCTCTCAAACTGTTACTAACTTAAGCATTAGAGTGGTTCCCCAAGGGCGATCTTGTCTCACCTTGTAGGTTTCGCGGACTCTTCCATCGACTGTGGTGTTGTAGATCGTCCAACAACATTTCAAACATCTTCAGGTTCGATCTGAAGCATAAATTTGCTAGAATTGAAATTTCTACATTGGTATCAATTAGGTTGGCAAGTATATATACAAAACACTAGCAATTGTATTATAAGTAGGGGTGCAAAGGAGCCAAGTTGAGCTAAGCACCCCCTTGTCCAAACTTAAACTCAGTACGGCTTATCGAGTTCGAGTTCTAGCCAAGCCTTTACCGAGTTTCTAATTCGATAAGATAATAGTAGGTTCGATACTC
Source organism: Simmondsia chinensis (assembly GCA_018398585.1). Classification (NCBI taxonomy): domain Eukaryota; kingdom Viridiplantae; phylum Streptophyta; class Magnoliopsida; order Caryophyllales; family Simmondsiaceae; genus Simmondsia; species Simmondsia chinensis. Next base: position 2,388,294 of record JAGTTD010000007.1, on the reverse strand, counting down.
GACTTAATTCAATAGCCTAATTGAGCTGAGTCAAGTTCACGCTGAGTTGAGCTTGCTATCACGTGGAATTATTCAAATTACTATTGAGCCATAACCATTTTTAAGCTACTACCAAGCCGTTAGCAAGCTTTTAAACAAGCCATGGGATGGCATCAAGCTATACAAACATTAATGAATTGAGCACCCCCTTACTTGAACTCAACTCGTTATGATCATTGATCCTGCTTAAACCGCTAAATGAACATGAATGAGTCCTGATTGATTCCAAACACTAGAGTTCATCGAGCATATGGTTCATTTACGCCCTTATTCATAAGTGGAGTTAACCCCTAATCCTCCTGCTCAGCATGTTCAAGGATTCAGATGTGCAATGTTGTTCCTCAGCCACAGTATAGAAATTGGATCTCAAATCTCTCTGAGGTATGTGATATTCTTCTATTATAATGTCACTGCAAGTGCTATAGCTTTGAATTTGAATATTGAATAAATGCATTAGCTTCATTTGTTGCATATTCTATGATAGGGTTCCTAATGTATGGGTTTCAAAAGAATCGAGCCGGAAGGTGATAATGAAATTGTCATCAAGGTGCTGAATGATAAGGTAAAGCCTCCTCGTAAAATGCATAATATTCGTTCTGATATTTTAACATCTAGTTCTAGTCATATTATTTCTGTGAAGTCAATATGATAACGGATTGGGTGGCCATAATAGGCCACTCCTTTTCTTTTCCGGTACTTTGATATTGTCTGGCTTTTGCTTATTTGTGTTCTATTATTTGGGCAGATGCGTTAGGTTAATCTTTTTACAAAAAGGGTTCCTAATTTATTTTCTTACCTTATTAGAGAAAGTATTTTGTGATAGGATTACAAATTGCATATCAATTACACCAAATCCCAGCTTTGGTACCATGTTATATTTGACCAAACTTTTAGGTTTGACATAAAAAATAAGACTCACATATAAGGCCAATTCGTATTTTATTTTAAAGCCAATTTAATAATAAGACATTAATCCAAATAAATTTATAAACACAAACTATTTTAAATAAGAAATAAAAAAATAATAATTTAAACAAACTTATGAAAATCAATGACTAAAAATATAAAGAGTTCTCACCAATTGCTATTACTCCAACTCTCTATCTAAACATGCAACAAAAAAAAAGGGAAAAAAAAAAAAAAGAAAAACCTTCGAACATACAACTTTGAAGCAATTTATTAAATACATTAGTAATTACATGGAAAAACTCCATTTTTTATTTATGTTAATGATATAGCATGTTAATTATAATAAATAATTGTAATCAAAGAGGGTATCAACACGCTAGCACCGAATCCCATTAGAACTCTGAAGTTAAGCGTGTTTGGACTAGAGTAATACCAGGATGAATGACTACCTGGGAAGTCCTCACCCGTCAGGTTGGGGGTACCCTGAAACAGCCTCTCTTCAGGATACCATCTTGAAGAGGGAATGCTGCGTACATCCACCTCCCTAGACTCTGCTTAGAGGGGAGCCTTTTGGGTACTGAAAATGTTACTTTTTTACTTTATAATATATAAATATAATTGCTTAAAATTTAATTACATATTATGGATTGACACAGAAAAATTCTAGTGTATTAGAAGATAAAATTATTATCATAATAAAATTATAAATTTTAAAACAATTGGTGGCTCTTGTTATTACAAGTCACATCGTTATCTTAATAAGATGCAACTTTCAACGGTTTCTTTACTGATCTCATTTTGTTTGCATCTTCTTCATCTCTCCTCAGTCCAAATCTTCAGCATCACCAAATTTCTCGCAGCACGCGGCTCTAGATCCGCCCTCCTAGTTCTCAGACTTCCCCAATTTCAAATCCCAATTTGAAAGTTCTCAATTTTATCTCAAAACCCTAGCTTAAACACCCTTTTGCCCCCCCAAATTCCCATACCCAAATCCCCATTTCTTCCTTCAATCTAAGATGCCGAACCCCCCTCTCAAAGCCGTAACTCTAACCCACGTCCGTTACACAAGAGGCGACCAATTGGGTCATTTTCTAGCTTGGATTTCACTAGTCCCAGTGTTCATCACTTTTGGTGGGTTTGTATCTCACTTCATCTTTCGCCGTGAGCTACAAGGCATGTTCTTCGCGCTTGGGCTCTTGATTTCCCAGTTCATCAATGAATTAATTAAGACATCTGTGCAGCAAGCTAGGCCTGAGACTTGCTTGTTGCTTGAGGCTTGTGATTCTCATGGTTGGCCATCGAGTCATTCACAGTATATGTTCTTTTTTGCTGTTTATTTCAGTCTTTTGTGCTATAGAAAAAGTGGGTTTTTTGGGGGGAGCGATGGGAAGTTTGTTTTTGAGTTGGGTACTTGGGTTATGGCGATTTTGACTATGTATTCTAGGGTTTATTTGGGGTACCATACGGTGGTCCAGGTGTTTGCTGGGGCGTTTTTGGGATTGGTACTTGGGGGGGTTTGGTTTTGGGTGGTTCATAATGTGTTGATTGGGTATTTTCCGGTGATTGAGGACAGTGCATTTGGGAGGATGTTTTATGTCAAGGATACTTCTCATATACAGAATGTGTTGAAGTTTGAGTATGATAATGCGAGGGCGGCAAGGAAAGATGGAGATATCAAGAGTGACTGATTGGTGATGGGCTGGGGCTAGGTGAGTTGATTATGTTCGTAAGCGCTAATTTTGTTGCAAAAATTGGGTTTTGGATATCGAAACCTATTCATTTTTGATACTTGATTGATTCTTGTTATCTTATATCTCGGTATGTAGTAGTGTAGTTTCGCTGTATTTGTGGACTTGTGCATAATTTGAGCTGTTTATTCTTGTTTATGTTGTACTGTAGATTTGATATTAGGGGGCCACTTTCATCAGGTGTGTAGGGTAGATAGCCAAGCACTGTGTTTGTTTAAATGCAAAAGAACATTATGAAAGAAATTGACAAGAGAAGAGAGAAAGAGGAAACAGTAACACATTCGCATGAGAAACTCTTGCATTGGAGGAAAAACCATAGGTTGAGGAGAAAACAATCCACTAATAATCTAAAAAAAGAGATACAACTGGGTTTGCACATGATACCATATAAACGTAGCCAGAGAGCTAAAGACCATAGTGGGTCTACTGGGTCGAGGAAGCATAAAAGGTATTGGGCCCTCCACTACCGCCACATATCTTCTTTTCTAAATGGAGCATAAATTTGAGACATAATACAACAAGTTACTAATTTGTACATATGGTACAAATTCTGTTGATTAATTTTGATCCCAAAAAAAGTTATCATGATTAATATTTGAATTAACTTGGTGGAGTATGATGGAGTATATCATTTCTCTAACATTGCCACTTCTATCAGTTAGTCTGGTTTGATTGAAATATTCAAAGTGAAAGGCCCTAACTTATTTATTAGTTTCGTGAATTTCCCTTGTAAATGAATCAATTGGGATGGACTTAAGAGTCGTGGAAAGTAGGATAATAAAGATTGAGAAGACTCTCCAAATATTGGAGAACATAAATACCTAGCTCAATGGAAAAAGTAGGAGTCCAATATCTGATTATTTATAGTGGGATACAGTTTTGAGATGAGATGTTGATGGTTCTTTGTAATAGTTTTGATTTTTAATTGATCAATTGGTGAAGTGAGTGTACATGGCAAATAGCTCCAGCTGAGGTAGAGCTTAGGATCTCCATTTTGTTCAGCTGTCAAGAACCTCAGAGAACATGCCCCATTTGAGGTACGCTTAATGGATTGGAGCTCTAAAGCACGGGCTGGAAAGAGCAATCTTCTCTCTGATATGCTAAACTTGAGGATTAGCATTAGCTGCTGCTAAATTTGAGCTTTCGGATATAGTAAAAATTTGATGTTTCACTTTCTTTAGGGACTTAAAGCTCTTGAATTCAATATCTCAGTTAAGATTGATAAAGGAGGTTCCTTTTTTATGTTTTTCAGGGTCACTTGTTGCCTCATAATGCCTCATAATGCAGTCGGACTTACTGTAGTCACATTCCTTAGTCATGGAGCGAATATTTGTTGTTGTAGCTGTGGTAATGAATGGGTTCAGACACGAGCATTTGGTGTTCTAGGATTGATAAAGGATCCATTGGGCTACAAAGGCTGAGACCTTTTATCTTAGGACTAGGAGGAAAAATAGTTGTGTTCAAAACAAAAAGAGGAGGAAAAATAGTTCGTTTTATATTAGGACTCTAGTTTCATCTCTATAAATAGTTATGCCGCCAGAGCTTAAAGGAGATCGTTAGAGTATTTCAGTAAATTCATTTATTTCTAATTTCTTAAGACCGGGCTGCTTAAAGCCACATGGATACTTATTTGGTTGTGCAAAAGGGTGCTTAAGAGGCCTTGCATTAAGCACAATGATGTTTAATCTGTATTGGTATCATAGTCATCTCGGCATTCAATTGCATATTGAATCTTGCTGCATTTTCGTTGATAAAATTCCTTTGTTTAAGTTCCTCGGAAACAAGATTCTTGACCAAATGGGTTCAACTTTGTCACGTTGATACTCTTTGTTGATAAAAGTCAATTTCATCGGGTTTCTGACATTGTTTTTCCATGCATTTTCGTGATTAATCTTTATACCGAAGAGTTTGTGTGCAAGTCGAGTCAAGTCATTTTAGATTCTCTTTTACCATTAATTTCTTTTTAGACATTGTCGTGTATCATTAATCAAAAGTAGTAATATTGACTGTTATGTTTGTCATCATTATCTATCTTTAGTAGGGGTGATAATCCTATCATGTTATGTTGTCTTGTATCTCTATACTATAACGAATTAGTACATGAGTAAACATACTAATTAACTCAATCTATGTCATGTTCTAGTGAACCGTATTTCCTGTCATGTTCGAGTCATTCTACTGGATCATGTAAATCTTGACCGGCCCCATCTTGGTACGAGAAAAAAATTGATTCTGTCACTTGCCATGCATTCTTAGATGAAAAAGATTTTTTAAAGGAAAGGGTTTCTCCACTTATTGGTTGGAAAATAACTTCCCATGTTAAATAAGGGGAAGTCATTCCAAGCCATCTAAAACGGGGGAATTTGATGAATTTTTCAGTTAGTTGTTATATATCTTGCATTGCGACATAAGTTATCGTATAACAATGTGTACAATGATTGGTAGATGTTTCCTTTTAAACCAAATAGGGAACATCATAATGTAGAAACATGTTTTCTTTTGAAACAAACAGCAAAAAACTTCAAATAGATTTTTATTTTCCTTAACCAACGGTGCCTAAAGCGTTTGTTGTCATTTCTCTTGCCAGATGTATTGTTCTTGCGGATGTCAACCTTGATCCTGCGGCTCGGGCGGAAGCTGTTGTTAGGTATTTATTCTCACGATATGCAGAAACTGCATTTATTGTCTATTTTTGTTTCCGCTTTTTTCATATGGGACTCATAAGAAAACATTAAGAGAAAGAGGTGGAAATTCATGTCTGTATTAATTTGAAGTTTAATACAGACCCACCTTCTATTTATCAACTCGAGTTTAAGTACACTTCTATCATTTTTGTTAGCTGCGTGCCTCTTTGTGTTCCTGCATAAGTAAAATATGAAATCAGTGACCTTTTTGTCATTTGACGTAGCGTATAAAAGAACTGAACATTCTATTAGCTACTCGTTCGTGTTCGTTATGTAGGCTCGATAGCTTATTGAGCCGAGCTGAGTTCGAACAAGGGGGTGCTCAGCTTATTAGTGTTCGGCAACTGTTGGATAAAGGCTCGTTAAGGGCTTGAGAAGAGGTTGTTAAAAGCTCGTTAAGGACTCTATAAGATCTTGTTAAAAGCACGTTAATGGCTCAATAGAAGTTCGTTAATAATTGGCATTAGCTCAAAAATAGTTCGATAATAGCGTGATATTAACTTGAACAGCTCGGCTCTATAGCAAGCTTGGCTCAATTATGAGCTCAATTCGGCTCGGCTCGATTAGGCTAACAAGCTAAGCTGAACCGAATATTGAACACAATAAAAGTATATCGAACCAAGTTCGAACCTTTTAAAGCGCTTAGGTCAGCTGAAGCATATCTCTAATAAGTAATAACCAGTTTATATTATAATACCAATTAATATGTATGGTTTTTTTATTATATACATATATATGCGCTTATAATTGATTATGCATACGTTGTTATTTACCTCGCTATGAATGATATTATGCGATAGAAACAAAGCAACAATGTAATGAATTTTCAAAACGGATCCTTAACAAGTTTGAGGCCTCAAACAAATGTTTTGGTTTCGTGGGGTTTTGACCGGCTCTGTGCTCGACAATTTGTGATTTGTGTTTAGTCAATTGAAAATTGGTTATTGCTGGTGAGAGGTGTAAAAGTAATTTTGAAATCCAGACCTTGGTTTAGATCTAATGGTCATAATTTACTCTTCTTATCTTTTATTTTCTTATAAGAGTCATGCTATATATATATATATATATAAGATAGTGAGTATAATAAGGGCCACTGATAACTGAGGAAGAGGGGAAACGAGCCTTGAACCCATATGACCTGACGCTTAGGGGTGGGACAATTAGACCAAACTGAACTGTTCTTTCTTACTATATATGTGAGGTAAATTTGATGACAAGTCCTATACAATTGCAAGAATGGCTTTCATGCTCAAGCTACCTTTACATTATATTTAAAGATACGACAACGGCAACGTCCCATTGCCTAAGAGGCTCCTGCCATGGCAGTTTCTGGAGGGAGGATGTAAGCAGCCTTATCCCTACAGGGTACTACCCTAAAGGAAGTTTACTTTTGAGGATTACTTATATATCATTTATGTATGATTGTAATTTTTTTTTTTTTTTTTTTAACATTTATGTAGGATATGAGATTCTTGTTAAATTATGGTATTACTGTATTTTTAACGATATGTGATTCTTTGTTAAATTATAGTCACCTCACTTGTCCTAGTGTATTTTAAGTCGGGGAAAAAACTGAAGAACTCTATTCAGTTAACATATGAAAGTAAGGATCTCCAGAAACTAAAATGAGAAACAGAAAGAATATCACAAATTTACGGTAAAAATCTTCTATTGAGGGAGAAAACAATCCCATTGAAACTCTGAAGGAGAAGATACAGTTTGGTGCCACTCGTAACACTATATAGGTAGACACTTTGACATCTTAATTTCCCTCAAACGGGCCTGATGCGCTAAGGCAAGCCCTCCAAACCCCTCCAATTTCTGAATCGGGACATAAGTTCGAGATTTTTTTTGTAGTTGATAAAACACATGTGATGGGCATTGAGTTGGAGAAGGAAGAAGAAATCCTCAAAATCCTAGAGCTATAGCTTGACCTTTTTTGCTCCTTTGTTGGGGGTACATTTACTTAAATGCCCCTCATCCCAAACTCGACTCGTCACTGAGTACGATGTCGGGACTTCTCCATGTGAGCTTACTAATTAAAATCCTACATAGGAGTTGTGAGAGAAGATACAAAAGGGATTAGAGTTGTAATGAGAAATTATCCAAATGAATGAAATAGTATCTTCTCCCGACTCTCTCTCTCTCTCTCTCTTCCCAAATACGTCTAATTTCTTCTCATCTCATACTTCAATTCTCTTCTCATCTCTAATTCTTTCTGTGTTTTTTCCCATCTCAATTCTAATTTTCTCTCCAGTCATATAGGTTCATGACAGGATACTCTAGGCTGGGGGAGAATGCATTTGTGAGATTTCATTTGTCATTGATTTGAGTAGGAAAAAAGTCATGTTTGGACCATTTTGATTTAGGGTTTGTAACATATTAAGATGTATGAGTCGGGGTTCGGAGTTATAAATAGAGAAATTGTAATTTCAAATTTCATATGAAGGATAACAATAGTTTGCATTAAACGAATGAATTGAGGTGCAATGGAGCTCTATTTATAGGGGGTAAAAGGGTGAAAGTGGAGATCTCTAGTGAGCTTTCCTAAGATCAGAAGGGGTGGCAATTGGACCTAAATTCATCGGGTGTCTATTTAATTCGATCCCTTTATGATGGATTTAGATGTGACAAATGGGTTCTGAATGGATTTGAATTTGGACGTTAATAAATAAGTTTTGGGTTGGGTCGAGTTGGATTTGGATGATATCAAATCCAACCCACACTCAACCTAAATCCTACCCGAAATTATATTTTGTGTATAAGGATTGTTGGTTAAGAGTTTTTAAATGATTGTTTAACACTATATTACTCTAATTATATATATATTAAAATTAAAAAAAGAAAAAGAAAAAGGTGTAATAGTTAATTTAAATATTGATTTTTAAAGTACAATTATTACCTTATTATTATATATATTAATAATAGAATTATAATAGTATAATTTTTTCTAGAGTTTTAAATGAGTTATGGGTTTGGATTGCGTATTCATTCCCACTGATAGAGATAGATTTCGGTTTAATTTTTATAGCATAAAAGAGTTTTTCTGGATTTGGGCTGGGTTGAATGTTTCCTGAATTGGATTTGAATGGAGGCAAATCCGACCTAGTATCGTTCCTATAAGAATATACTCTAATATTCATAATGTATGAGGTATCCCGTATCCATTCGAAATGTAATAAGTTCGGTATTTAGCGTTCATAAAATGAGGGTCTTTAATATTAGGATAGTCTAATAATAAGTATAGTAAATTTCATCTAACAAGACGTTACTATAATTCAAATCATTCGATCAATAAAAATGTCATCTTTTATATTCGTGATTTTTCCTTCAAGTTGGTAAGCCGCTGCGTGATGTCTTGTCATGGTTATGTAAGTGGGGGGGTTGCGTATATAATACCCAAAAATAATTTAGGGAAACAAATGGCATTGGCATCTATCACATCGTCCCAAGTTATGAGAGTGCGTGTACCACACGATACCTCTCTCTCTCTCTAGCCACATCCTGTTCGAATTTTGCACTCATTATTATTATTAAAATAAGATTATAGTTTTTAACCTAAAAGGATACCAACACGAAAGCACCAAAGTTTGGGCGAGATTAGTACCAAAGTGGATGACTTTCTAAAAAGTCCATGTGTTGCACCCCTCAGATTAGAAGTTCTCGGAAAGAGCCTCTCTTTAAAGTAGTACCCTGATGGGAGAAGGCTGTATACATCCATTCCCCTAGGCCCTGGAAATGTATTTGGGGGGCGGATGTACGCAACCTTTTCCCTTCAGGGTATTACCCCTGAATAGAGGCTGTTTTCGATTGCTCCCAACCTGAGGGTGAGGACTTTCCAGTGGGTCATCCATCCTGGTACTGCTCTCGCTCAAGCACGCTTAACTTCAGAGTTCCAATGGGATTCGGTGAAAGTGTATAGGTATCCTCTTTGGTTAATGTGACTTTCAAAACTAATTTATAAAAATTTATGACTAGTATTTATTATGAGTTATATTATTGGTAATTTAAATATTTCTTAACTTGCAAATAAAAACATTTTAAAATTATTTACAGAAGTTCTATCTAATAATTACTAGGTTTTTTCCCATGCTACGCACGGGTGATGATTGTTCTATATTGTATTTTATTGTCATAATTTACATAATTAATATATATATATATATATTAAAATGATTGGTATTTAAATGTAATATTAATAACGAAGGATATTTTTAATGCCCTTTTTTTTTTAAGTCTATTTTTAATAATTAAAATTTGAAGGGTTGATTTTAAAAGATATTGAATTGGTGGTTGAGTGTGGCGCATGGTATGATTTTGTAGTTATTTTTTGATATAAAAGTTAAAGTGGAGTTATTTTTTAGTTAGAAAATAGAGGTTGGTTATTTTTTGATAGAAAAATTAGAATTCAGTTATATTTTGATTAAGAGATATAGTTGGGATGGCAATGGAGCCTGTAAAACCTGCTATTTGCGAGTAGCCGCCCCAAACGGGGCGGGTACGGGTGTAAGTGGGGCGGATAGTGGGTATGGGTTAGGTGTACCTGCTCTGTACCTGTCACGGGTGTGGAGCGGGTATGGCTATAGTTTTGTACCCGCCTCCACCCCACTCCATGCCTAGCCCGCCCACCTCATACTTACCATACTTGCTTCATTTTGTATATATTTAACCTTCAAATTAAAAAATTCGTGTTTAAATGCAAAAATGCAAATAATTTATCAATGCTACAAAGAAAAATAATTGCTTTTTGAAAATAATATTAAATAACTAATATAAACAGGTATATAAAATCGTTTTGTATGCACATTAGAGAGATTACGGGTTGGGTAATGGATAACCGCGGGTAATGGAACGTGTACGGGTATAGGATTTAGGTGGGGGTTGTACCCAGCCCGCCCCATTGCCATCCCTTTGATACGTTGAGATATAATTAGGCTATTTTTAGATTAATTATTGTTGTTTATTCTCTAAATAAATGTAGTTTGATGTTTTTTGTTTTTGAAACCTGTGACTTTTAATTTCAGACAAACATTTAAAATTTTAAATAATTTTTCTTTTTTGTATACCTGTACCCCCCCCCCCCCCCCAATATCGGTGATGGGTGCGGAGCGGGTACACCTAACCCATACCCACTACTCGCTTCATACCCGCTCTGCCCCGCCCCACCTCATGCCATTCATACCCGCTTCGTTTTATACATAGTTAACCTTTAAATTAAAAAAATATAATTTTTAATTCAATAATCTAAATTATTTATCAATATTATAGAAATAATAATTAATTTTTAAAAATATTATTAAATAGCTAATATGAGCGGATATAGATATAATAGTATTAAATTATTTAGGATTGTAATATATTGGAAAAAGGAAAATAATAAGAATTTAGGATTGGAGGTGGGGGAGGATTTTGGAGTAAAAAGAAAAATAGTAAGGATTTATGATTGGGGGTGGGGAGGGTTTTTAGGGGGTTTAACTTTGCTATAATATAAGGAAGATGTAAGCTACGAGATTAGGTTTTTTGGCTTTTAATTTTCTAAGTTTTTGTTTCTATTCAAGATGATTTTTATTTTTTTAAAATTCAAAAATTGTAAACATAAATTGATACTAAACAGGTCTTAAGCATATGAGAAAATCGACTACTTAATAATATGAAGGAGTTTTATCGGCTTAAATATCATCACTTCGAATTTTGGAAATCCCTATTCATATCAATATATGATTTCAACATAAAATATAAGCTGGATTTGAGCAATAATCAGTCTCATTAAGTATTACAACAAGAGATTGAGTGCCTTAAGGACTCCCGCCTAAGCGGGGTCTGGGGTGGATGTAGGGGTGTAATCGAGTCGAGTATCTCAGTACTCGACTCGAACTCAATTAACTACTCGAGTACGCGAACTCGAGCTCGAACTCGATTAACTATTCGAGTACTCAACTTGACTCAAATACTCGTTTATTGTGCATATGAAAGTTCAACAAATTAGCTCCATTATAATATTATTCCATACACTCAAAAATTAGTTATACTCAATTTGGATACTCAACTATTACCCACTCTATATTTTAACATACATAACCATAAATTACCGATATATTAATAGTAACTATGTATCAAAATCTAAGTTTTAGAAAATACCAGCAAACCAAATACAAGTTTTTTTATTTCACTACAAATATAACATGTCATCTTTTACAAAGAATTCAATTTTTCTTCTTTCATTCTACTATTAATGTCACAAGCCATCCATTTCGAAAGAAAATAATACACAATAACTACTTTATACGAGTCGAGTATTTAATTGAGTATCGAGCCGAGTAGTTCACTACTCAACTCGAACTCGTTTATTAATCTAGTATCTTTTGATACTCGAACTCGAACTCAGTTAATTCGAGTTCGAGTCGAGCTTTATTTGATCTACTCACAAGCTATTCGCGAGCGGCTCAAATCATTTACACCCCTAGGTGGATGTACGCAGCCTTACCCCTTCAGGGTGTAACCTTGCCGAGAAGCTATTTCCGAGGACTCCGACCTTATAGGGTTGGCAATACGAGGACTTCCTAAGAGGCCACCCATCCTAGTACTATTCTCGTCCGAGCACTTTTAATTTCGGAGTTCTAATGAGATCCGGTGTATTAGTTCCCGGTAAATGAACCCTAGTCTCATTAAATATTACGTGAGGGATAATTGTTAGAATATAATTATTTCGAGTATTTTTATTCAATTTTTATTGTTAGAATAGTTATTTTTATTAATATATATAAGCTTTTAGAACCCAAAATCCAGGATGACCTAAAGCCTTTCCGACTATTAGGGCAAAAAAGTTTTGAGTATTAAGGAACTCTGCGTCAAAACAAAATCCCACATAATTTGTATATTTAATACTCATGACATAAAATTATTTAATATAAAAAATAGTTGTGTAATATATATTGGGTTATTTACGCCAAATATTTATATATTTTGTACATTGTGTTACTTTAGTTCTTATATTTTTAATTGTGTCAATTTAATCCCCAAAATTTAAAATATGTCAATTTAGTTCTTTAATCAAATTTAAGTTAAGTCAATTACGTAATTTTGAACATTAAAATTATGTTAGATGTGAGTAACTTATTATAAATGTATCCATTTATATAATTTAACTCAATTCATGGCCTAACCATCAAAAAATTTATTAAAAACTTAACATAAATTTTTTTTTAAGAACTGAATTGACACATTTTAAATTATATAGGGACTAAATAACATAATTAAAAGTATACAAATTAAATTAATACAATATATAAAATATAAAGACTTTTAACGTAAATAACCTTTTATTTTAATACTTAAATTATAGTTTATAAATAAAATATTTTCTGCATATAATAAAATAATAATAAAGTTTGACAAGTTGTGTATATTCGATAGTAAGACAAAAAAAAAAAAAAAAAAAAAAAAAAAAAGCGCAACCCTCCAATATGGCATGCACTCAAATACACGTGCATGATCCAGTTGTGCCCTTTATTTTAAGTAATTATTTTTATTTAATAATTATAATTTTTTTATTTTTTTAAAAATTTTAAATTATTTCAATTTATTCATATGCAGTAACACTCCAACAACAATAGACCTACTACCTCAAGGGCTCCTGCATAAGTGGGGTTTGTGAGGGGTAAATGTATACAAGCTTACCTCTTCAGGGTGTAACCTTGTCGAGAAGTTGTTTCCGAGGATTCCAAACCTTATAGGGTTGGCAATATAAGGACTTTCCAGGAGGTCACCCATCCTGGTACTACTTTCGTCCAAACATGCTTAATTTTGGAGTTCTAATGGGATCCGGTTGCATTAATGCCTAGTAAATAAACCTTGTATACATTAAAACTAATCAATATTATAAAAAATCCTTAACATATGATATTATCATCGGTAACATTTATTGATGAAAGACAATGTAAGATGTAAATAAATTTTAGGATTGTTTATTCTTTATTCAGTATTTTGATTGAGTCATTATATTTTTAATTGTATTAATTTAATTTTTATATAAGTTACATTGAATCAATTTAGTCAAGGAGTGAAATTTATGTTGAGTTGGTAATGAAATTTTTAATAGTTTGGTGATGAGTTTAAATTGGGTTAACCGGTGAATTTATATTAGATTATTCACATTTAACATGATTTCAATATTTAAAATTATGTTATTTAACTTAACTTTGATTTGACCATAAGAATAAATTGGTACAATTTAAATTATTTCATAACTAAATTGATATAATTAAAAATATAACAACTAAATAAATACAGTGAATAAATTTAGTATAATTAACCTTCGGCTTCTGTGTGTGATGACACTTAACTAGCCAGCACTCTGTCTCGTAGGACATAACTGGTCTCACTACTGTCTTATAATATTTACCTTTTAACTTTAATGGGAACTTCCTATCGCACAGTATCCATTTATGCCACCTTACTTTAATCCTATCAAATTATTTAACAAAATTTATAGACTAAATATAAAATTAATTTATAATTTATCCTAAAATAATATATATTAACAATTAACAATAAACCCCAAAAAGGAATAAAAAATAAAATAATATAAAAGGAAGAAACAAAACAAAGAAAAGCCACAAAAATAATTTCCATAAACATCTCTCTAAATCTCACTCCTCTCTCTCTCTCTCTCTCTCTCTTTCTGAAAATGAAGCTATCATCTTCTTCATCCTCATCATCAAAGCCCATTTCCAGTCCGGGTCGACCCGACAACTTCCCCCCTCCATTGATGCGCTTCCTCCGCTCCAACGCGCCCTTCCGTACCCCGTCCCGCTCACGCGCCACCCCCATCTTCTTCCTCAAGAAACCCCCTTCAACCACCACTACCACCCAGGAGCCCTCCTCCCCCACCGTCACCTGCTTCGGTCAAGTCAAGGTCGACCCGACCCGTATTCACAAGCCCAAATGCACTTCTCCTTGCTTCCGGGTCCGACCCGTTTGGCGTAAATGGGTCCGTTTCGTCTGCTGCAAGAGGGTCAGTTCGGGTCGGGTCGAAGATAGAAACAATGAAGAAGAAAGAGGAGGTGAAGTTGATGATAGATGGGTGGGTTTGTTTCACTGTCGGAGTGTCAATGGCGGGTCGGGTCGGGTTAGTGAAATGAAAGGTGAAAATTACGAAGAAGATGGAGAAATTGTGGGTTCTTCGTTAATTCCACCAAAGAATGCGTTTTTATTGACAAGATGCAGATCTGCGCCGTACAGATCATCTTCTTTAGCATGTCAATTTTGGGGAACAGAGGATGAAGAGAGAGAAACAGAGCAAGAAGACGGAAAAGCCCCTGGAAAAGATTTGCGGGTTGAGATTATTGAGAGGAATTGTAGTGAAGAATCGAGGGTAGAAGGGGAAATTGAGGGAAACTTGGGGGTTTCGGGAGAATTTGAAGATTTGAAAATGGAGGTAGCCGTTGGAGAAGATGAAAGTTTGCAAACTCAAACAGAGGAAATTGAAAATGGGAGTGAAAAGGGAAATTCAGATAAGATTAAAATGGAGGAAATTGAAAATGAAAATTCAGAGATTAAAATGGAGGAAATTAAAAATGGGGATGAAAATGGAAGTTCAGAGATTAAAATGGTGAAAATTGTGGAAATTGAAAATGGGAAAGTAAATGGAAATTCAGAGATTAAAATGGTGAAAATGGAGGAAATTGAAAATGGGAATGAAAATGGAAATTCAGAGATTAAATTGGTGAAAAAAGAGGAAATTGAAAGTGGAAATTCAGTGATTAAATTGGTGCAAATGAAGGAAATTAAAAATGGAAATGCAGAGATTAAATTGGTGGAAATGGAGGGAATTGAAAATGGAATATCAGAAATTAAAATATAGAAAATGGTGGATGTGAAATTAAAAATGGGAATGGAAATTCTGAAATTAAACTGCTGAAAATAGAGGAAAAAAATAATGGGTGCGACAGTAAAAATGGGGTTGGTAATAAAAATGGAAATTTTGAAATTAAAAATGGGGAAAATGCAAATTTGGGAATTAAATTGCTAAAAAAAGTGGAAAAAGAAAATGAAAAATCAGAAATTAAAATGGTGAAAAAGGAGGTGTTAAAAAGGTCTAAATCAGAGCCAGCAAGAAAGAGGGGAACAGATAAGTTTAATGCACACAACCTCCGTTCGTCTAGCATTTTAAAAGGGTAAGACTAAATACATCTCAACCCTTTAGAGCCTACTATAACGAGAGTCTTTAGAGCTCTGGATTGTTGTTGTATAGAAGTTTGATGCAGAAACCGCTTGTTGATCCTCGGGAACGCCCTCTCTTCAGGTAGTACCTTATTGGGGTAAGACTGCGTACATTTTATCACTTCAGACTCTATCATAACGGAAGCCTCTATGAGACATTGAGCTAAGTATGTCGCTGAGAGCTATAAATTTTTAGAGCAGAGAAGGTTGGGATTTTACTTAAATTTTTTGGAGCTAAGTAACATGCTCTTTGATTACAATTTTTGTTTTTGCTCTTCATTAATCTCATTTTTTATAAATAAATAAACGGTGTTTTTTCTTGGTAATATTATTCGAAAGATGTGTTAAGCTCTGAGTTCAACAAGTTAATCTAATGTGATTCCTGCAAGATGACCAAATATGAAAGTTGAATTAGGGTTATAGTTACGAAAGACCAGTTTTGAGTTAGAGAGTGTTTCGAGGAATTTTAGAACGTAGGACGGGTTTATAAAGCGTGGAGTGGCAAAAAAAAAGCTTTTAATCAATCTCATGATGAAAGGCCGAACTTAATTTCCGAATCGAGTTTAAGCAAACTTCATATCTGATCATAGAGACATGGACCAAATTGACGACCTTAGTTGTGTTAAAAGGATTGCGTATAACTTAAACAATCTAAAGTAGAAGCCGTAACTTAATTTATATTA
This sequence comes from Simmondsia chinensis, assembly GCA_018398585.1. Taxonomy (NCBI): domain Eukaryota; kingdom Viridiplantae; phylum Streptophyta; class Magnoliopsida; order Caryophyllales; family Simmondsiaceae; genus Simmondsia; species Simmondsia chinensis. The sequence continues at coordinate 2,372,010 of JAGTTD010000007.1, read as the reverse complement.
AGAAGATGGTCATAAGATTTAACTTTGAACTAGTCTCAAGCTGAAGCAGTATAATTGTCACTATACTAATGCATGAATTATTGTTGATAAAAAAAATAGTTATCTCTACAGCTGTAATATTGGACAGTTCTGTCTTTTTCTGTTGCACCTTTTATGCAAGTTGACTTAAGTCTTATTTGGGTAGGTTTGCCTATTACCGTGACTTTTATCGCTAAGTACTGAAAATAAAATTGGAGAATCTGTATGGCTCAATTAGTATAAAAAAAGGGGTCAATTTCAGGCTTTATATTTATATAGTAAATTATACACTGAAATCTGTGTTAAAAGAGCGTGCTTATTTTTCTATTTTTTAAAACAAATATATATATATATATTAGTATCAGGATGGATGACCTCCTTGGAAGTCCTCACTCTCAGGTTGGGGGCACTGGAAAACAGCCTCTCTTTAGGTTAACACCCTGAAGGGAGAAGGCTGCGTACATTCGCCCCTCTGGACCCGGCGTAGGCGGAAGCCCTTGAGGCATTAGGTATGTTCCTTTATATATATATATATTTCTGCTACTGCACTGGTGGGCAGCTGTATTTGTTAGTGTCTACTTTTGCTCCATTAAACTATTCTTTTTAAAATATTTAAGGAGCTGTTACCTTTGCATTTAATTTAAAAAGTGTTACTTATAATTATTATTTTCTTTTCATGATAAAATAAAATTGACTAAGGGTTTGTTTAGGGTACTTATTTTGGAGACAAAAACGTAAATTTAAAAAAAAAAAAAAAACAAACACATTTCTAAAATATAGAAAGTCACTTTTTTATTAAAAAATAAAACCCTTTTTTTTTGGTTAAAAAATAAAACTTATTTTTTCTACATTTTAGGAGGAGCGAAATTTGATGCCCCTGACGTTTGATAATATATTTTTCATATACTCCGAACATTAATAATATACTTTAAAAATATGTTATGTATTCAAAAAATGATTTATATATTTTTAAAACTCAAATAAGTAAAAATATTTAATATTTAAATATATATTTATGGTATACAAAAATTATTTTAAACATTTGAAAATATTTTAAACTTTTAAGAAAAAATTTAAATATTGTAAAAACATTTTTCAAATATTTATAAACTATTGAAAACATATTTTAAAAATATCAAAAAATATTTTAAAAATATTAAAAAGTTTTCAATATTTAAAAAGTATTTTATATATTTAAAAAATATTTTAAATGTTATAAAAAATATATTAAATGTATAAAAAGATTTTTGGGTGATTTTTTTAACTACAAAAGGCTTATGTTTATGTCATTTCTAGTAATTAGATACAAAAAAAAATCATTCTTAAATATATGCCAAACGTTCACAATAATATCATGATAAGGACTTCTTTAGTAGCTGAACTAAACATAAACTACTTCTTTGGAACAACACTTTTTATAAAAGTGCTTCTAAAAAAAATTAATCTTTTTACAGTGATGTCAAGTAAGCCCTTATCAAAATATCCTTGTTATCTCTTTGATTTAAAAGAAAGATACCCTCATAATAATACTTCTTAAATTTTGTTGCTACAAAATAATTGTTTTTAGGATTATTTATACAATAATTAATCTAAAAATAATCGAACTATATCTCAAGGTATCAAAAAATAATCCAACTACATCTCCTAATCCAAAAAATAACCAGTCTCTAACTTTTCTATTAAAAGATTACCCAACTCTATTTCCTAACCAAAAAAATAATACAATTCTAAATTTTCACAAAAAAATAACCAAACTCTAAAAATTTAATTTAAAAAATAATGAATTAGTGGCTGAGTGTGCCGCATGGTATCACACTCTAGCTAAACCAAAAATACATAGAAAAGAAATATATTGTAGGAGCGTTATACCATGTGCCACACTCAACCACCAAATTTAGTATTTTTTTACGTCGAAATTTTAGAGTTTGTTATTTTTTGGTAGAAAAGCTAGAGTCGTGTTATTTTTCAGTTAGAAAATAAATTTAAGTTATTTTTTGGTATATTAAGATACAGTTAAATTACTTTTAGATTTATTATTGTGATTTATACTAGTAGATTATATACTTTGCTATTATGCCAATTTAGTCATTTTATTTCATTTAAGTCAATTTAGTCCCTATACAATTTATATCATGTCAGTTTAGTCCTATAATAAAACTTAAGTCAAATTAATGTCATAGTATTTAACAATATAATCATATTAAATACAAAAAATTCAATGCAAACATAAAACCAACCGTTGCCTAATTTTAAACTAGCACAAGATTAAGATAGATATGTTTGAATTTCAATTAAAAGAAATAATGCAATAAGATCTCGTCATGTTCATTCTTACTAACATCGCACGCAAAAAAAAAAAAAAAATTTATTATTTTAAATCTAGATTCTTTGCCCTTAATAGGCCACTTTTAGACAATTCTCTAAATTGAATAGTTATATATAAGTTCCACGGGCAACTTCGATCCAGCTCTGCCCTAGGCGGCTGAAAAGGCGTGTTCCCTTCATATAAGGAGCCCGCGAAGGTAGCTGGTGGCTACCGAAAAGATGCCCACAAGAACCATACCCGAAATTGGACCATTAAATATCCACTGCCAGCTTAACACAAATCTTGCTCAAGTACTAAATTGATACATTATACAAGACTTAAATTGACAAAATGTCCCTCGGGATGACGTTCTTATGAGAGCTTGAGAGGTGCGAATCCTAGCCCTCCCTTGTAACAGATGGCCCAGATTTGTTAAACTCTAAAAAAAAAAAAAAAAAAAAAAAAACTTACGGTTCATACCCCTTCATGGGACAAAAAGAAAGAAGAGGTATATATATTTTTTTCAATACTCAACAAATCTTAGCCGTAAATTTTTATTTATTTTTTCAATGTCCAATAAATCTTGGTTGTCCATTACAATAACGGGTCAGGATTCGTCTCTCTCACGCTTTCACCCTCTCATAAGAATGCCACTCATGTACCCCGTATAATAACTAAATTGACATAATAGTTAAAGTATAATGACCTTTAACATAGGTAACATAATGACATAAAAAGGGTTTTACCAGCAAACAATTGTGTTTATAATTTACTGCTACCAAATTTTCAGCTGATATGTCTAAGAAGCCATAATGGCAGATCTATAACATGCCAGTTTATAACAATATGATGACAAACTTTGGTTATAATACAATAGAATGATATTTGGGTAAGATTTATTTATCAAATCAAATTAGAATTTAATTCAGATTTAGATTAAGTAACTAGATTATAAATGAGGCTTAAAATGACCTATACAAAGCAGCAAAAGGAAAAGGAAAGATGTGGAGGGTTCGTATGATTTTGTGTAGGTGCATCAAATTGGTTACACTTAGAAACCGTAACTCAAAACTACATAGCTGAGAGTTTCAAATTTTGTTTGTTCTTGTAAATCGATAGTTTCCTCGTTAATTGCGTTATTCTTTTTATGTTATTTTTCGCTTTCATTGTTTCTTCCTAGTTATTTCCTAACAATTCTTACATCTTTGTTGCTGAGACAATAGCTGCTCGTGACGGAGTTACAAAGCTATTGTTAGTTTGACGAGTATTAGAGTTTCTTTGACCCAAAGGTCATGAGCTTGAATGCCAAATAGCCTTTCCCGGCAACAATTAAATAATTTCAATATAACGATAGGAGATGAGTGTATTATCCATACTTTAAGCCCAATAAATACGCACATAAAGAGACATGCTAAAACATGCAATTATTGTGTCCTTGTCTAACTCAAAACTTAACACTGCAGCAAAACGAAAAAAGAAAACTGTTGATTTTGAGTATTAATCTGACATGAAATCTTCAAAGGAGGAAGTTTGAAATTAATAGGAACTAAACGAGCTTTCAGATCAAAAAGAATAATAATAAAAATAAACGAGCGTTAGAGTAAGGGAACGAGCAAACCCCGTTCACTGAATTTATTGTATTGTCTTTTTTTTTTAATTCGGGATTATACAGACCATGTTCTATCACAATTTCGCGAGAAACAAGTGGGATATTTCTTTGCAAAATTATGCTCAATTTCAGATGAGGCAATCCTCTCTTTTTCTTTCTTTCTTATTACTCTTATATGAGACTTGTTGCTAGACCTTCATATACTCCAAGAGAATCAGAATTCAATGAGAATAAAAAAGATCAGTCTACCTCCACCTCTATAGAGAGAACATTTCCGAGATTCGAACTTGAAACTTCAAAGTTACAACCACAAACGAGAATGAACATCGAAAAGATTAACTCTTCGACATAATCCAAATTATCAACTCGGATCAGACCCAATGTGGGGAGAGCTATAAGTTTCTAACTTCCTTTTCACTACAAAATGTAGAAATGACACCATAACACAAGCAAATTTCCGAACTTTTTTCTTAAATTTAGTCTAAATTTACACAAAACTAAAGGGAATAAACTGAGAGCATAAATGAATTGAGCTCGAGAAATGTGAGAAACGTGACCTGTAATGTTCTGATATGATTTACTCACTCTCCCGGGGGAGCGACACCTTGCTTCATTCTCTCTCTCTTCATTTTCTTCTTGGATATTGGTTTCTTCTTTTTTGGGGGAAGGGTTTTCTGCGCGTACGTGTAAAGGACATAGTTTCCAACAAGGAATACCAGGAGCAACCCGACAACGACGAGTAACACAATCAAGCCTGGATTGAAACCTCGAGCTTCTACGTCCTTGACCCTCTTCGTCTGTCAACCAGGTAATACACTATAGGTAAAAAATGCATGTAACATATATATTGAACGCGTATTTATATTATCCAGTTTTAAAAGCGTTTCCGTATAATTGTGAATAATATGGTAATATTTTATTGATATTATCCATACAATACACATCTTTCTTAAAACATGTATCCGTATTTTAATGATTAATTGAAAATTAGGGAGTAAACGATCCGAGCCGCTCACGAGTAGCTTGAATAAAACTCGACTCGAACTCGAATTAACTGAGTTTGAGTATCAAAAGATACTCGATTAATAAACGAGTACGAGTCGAATAGTAAACTACTCGGCTCAATACTCGATTAAATACTCGACTCGATACTCAATATTCGAAGTGGTACTCGACTTGTATGAAGTAGTTCTTGTGTATTAGTTTCTTTTGCAATGGATGGCTTGTGATATTAATAGTAGAATGAAAAAAGGAAGATTGAATTCCTTGTAAAAAATGACATTACATTTGTGTTTGAATGAAAGAACTTGTATTTGGGTTGCTTGTATTTTTTTAAACTTAGGTTTTGATGCATATTTGCAATTAATATATTGGTGATTTATGGTTGTATATGTTAAAATATAGTATAATGTTCGAATATATAAAATAATATTATAATAGAGGTAATTTGAGAATGTTCCTATGCAAAATAAACGAGTATTCAAGTTGAGTTGAGTACTCAAATAGTTAATCGAGTTCGAGTTCGAGCAAAATTAACTACTCGAATCGAGTTTGAGTACGAGTTCGAGTACCCAAATAGTTAATCGAGTTCGAGTTTGAGTACTATGATACTCCGCTTGGCTCGGCTTGATTACACCCCTACTTGAAAACAATCATACTTACACCTAAATTAAGTATCTATATCCTTATACTTTACTACATTTGTCGCTTCAACTCCCAAATTATTGATTATATCGTATCTTTTACTAGTTATATTTCCTGGTACTGCTATTTTACTGGCACGGGACACACCAGGTCAGATCACTTGGATAACATATCACCTCAATCACAAAGAATACAACAAATCATAAAAGCTCATCCTGATAACTTTTCGGTTTTTGAAAATGCTGCCCCTTGAACCGGTAAGAACGAAAGCAGAATGGAAGAATTTTGCTGATAGAACAATGGCGGAAGGCCACTCTTATTCGAATCTCATGGAATCAAATAATACGGAAGAAATCAAAATTTTTTTGGTAAGTCGGAAGAAATCAATTGTGCTAGTTGGTTACAAACAGCAAAGGTTAAAAGAGAGAGAAGCTAGCATTTCTTCATCTCATAATAAGGGGTAGTTTGGCCAAGCTGTGACAAAACTATTTTTACGAGACGCACTTTTGTAAAAGTTCTATCAATAGGGTATTTTGTATGAAATTTTTTTTAGTTTTTACTTCTACTTCCACTTTAGAAGAGAGGAATGATCGAATCTTAGGACGCGGGTGCAAATCAACAAATGAAGTTTTTATTACCTTTTAGAAAATAATTTGGTCTCGTTTAGATTTTTTTCCATATTAGTCTTGAAATGATGGGATGATCTTGTTTGTATAGGCTTGAGATAGGTGAATGGTGGTAGGGTGGGTATACATTTGAGTTTTGTTGTTTTTTATCGGTGTCATTTGTTGGTATCTGTAAATTGATAATTTTGATTTAATGAGAATTATCACACTTGCCTTTTGGCAAAAATATTTCTACTTTTACTTAAAAACAGAAAAAGTAGCTACTACTTCTACTTAAAAACAATTTTTTTCTAGGTTGAAGAATCTTTTAGAAAAGAAGTTTGAACAAACAAGCCCTAAAGTAAGGAAATGAGATGCAAAGCCCACATTTGATGGTAGGAAGTTACTAATTCAATCACCCAGGACTAGTATTTCTATTCCTATGAAATTCATGCGCGAATGGGGGGTTGTGATCATCTTTCTTAGAGTGACGAATGTGTGCGTTTTCCTTAGAAAAGGCGTTTGTTCATTCTAGGGCCCAAAAAGGAATGTGGAAACGCATAGTCACTCTCGAATCGAAATGGAAATGGAATAGAACTTCATTACATGGATTGAAGTACACCACTTCATTTTATAATCAACAATATCTCCATTAAGCTCCAATGAACCTCAGCAGAATTATGTGTCATATGATCAACATCACAAGAATTAAACAATGTTCTACACTGATCGTTAGATCTATGTCAAAGCCTAAGTCTTTTAACTAGAGAAAGGAAAGGAAAGGAACATACCCAGTGCCTCAAGGGCTCCCGCCTACGCAGGGTCTGGGGGTGTTAACCTGAAGAGAGGTTGTTTCCCAGTGCCCCCAACCTGAGGGTGAGGACTTCCCAGGAGGTCACCCATCCTGTTACTACTCTCGCCCAAGCACGCTTAACTTCGGAGTTCTAATGAGATCGGGTGACGGCGTGTTGGTGCCCTCTTTGGTAAGTCTTTTAACTAGAGACTTGGAACTAATTATAGAGAAAGAGATCCCAGAAGTTACATGATCAGAAATTCAATAAATCGAATATTTCCTTCGACACACATCAAATTCAGCACAAAGGCAAATAATTCAACTTAAACCATTTATGTGTCCTCACCCATCGTCAATTTAAACTTTTGGGATAATTAGATTCTTGGTACATTAAAACCTTGTTAACTAAGAGATAATAAGTTCAAATCCCAATACTCACCGCCAATATTAACCTAATTTGAACAAAAGATATATTGGACGGCCCTATGAACCAAACATAATTAGATTCTTGGTAAGTAGACAATAAGATAAAGCAACAAGAATGCAACAGGGCAACAAGCAGCAAAGCAGCAAAAAACCAGCAATAAAAGAACAATCACACCACAAGCAATTAAGCAAGCAACAATCAATAATATCTAAAACGAAAGCCTAGGAGCTTCACGCACTAGTTTCATGGTTCCCCTCTATCCTAAACCGCTATGTCAGCTCCACCTATTCTATTCCGCCACTCAACTCTATCTAAGGCCATCTCCTCATTTAGATTCAATTGGTTGAGGCCATGACTAATCGTCTCCATCCAACTTTACTTTGGCCTGCCTCTACCTCTCCTCCAGTGCGTAATGTGGAGTTGTTCGCACCTCCAGAACGAGCAGTGACTGGTTTCTTCCTAACATGTCCGAACCATCGCAAACTTTCTCCCTCAGCTTATCTTCAATTCGGGCCACTCCTAATTTGCTTCTTATAACTTCATTTCTGATCACGTCCTTCCTTGTGTGTCTACACATCCACCACAGCATCCTCATCTTCGCCACCTTCAACTTCTACTTATGTTGCCGTTTAACAAATTTTATGACTAAAGTTTTTATTATTTATTACATTACTATTTCTATTCTTAAAACGTTACTATGTACGAAAGGCCCTATGTGGAATGTTTACTTTGAGCCACGAAAATGAGAGGACCAGTTTGTGCACTATTTGCGCTTCAAACTTAGTAAATAAAAGTAAATCAAACATCTCAAAACCAGTAGATCTTCTAGAATCGACGAAAAATTCTCAAGAAACATAAAGATTCAAAACAAATCAGCTACAATGAACCCAATCACCACAGATATCACCAACTCCAAATTACAATCGAACACTAATGCGAGCCAAAATACAGAAATAGAAAGAAAAATGTGGTTACTATAGATCTTAATATTGTATTAGTATTTACACTTTTTTATATTTACATTTAAGTCCTAATTCTCTATGAATAGAAGGTACTGAAATGAAAATTTTCTCTCCCCTTCCCTTCTCTCTCTTCTCCCGCCTTCCTTTTAACCCTAATTCCTAGTCTCTCTTCTCTTAATTTCTCCTCTTACCTCCTCGAATTTCTACTACATTACTATCAAACAATTTGGTTCATATCAAACACACAATAATCTATGAAAATAAACAGAATCAATCAAGTAAGAGAAGGAGATTACAATGCGATCGACGGTCGGAGTAGCGCCGCCGGCGAAGTCGAAATCGTCGTCCATCGGTGGCGGTTATGGCTCGCTGGAGAACGCTCTGATCTAAAAAGAATGTTCTGGACAAACTTTGAGCCGCTCCTCTCTCAACGGGGATAATATGTTCAATGTGGGACCCGCGTCCTCCATGTGTATGGTTCTTATTGGTCTGGCCAAGTCACTGTTGTTTATAATTAATTAAATTGGATTTAGAGATTTATTATGAATCTACTAGTTTTATCCGGTGCAATGCACGGAGGATATTTATATTTTAAATATGATTTATGTATAAATACATTGGAATTTTATTTAATTTTATAAAAGATACAGCATTATATACATTTCAAAATTATGCTGTAAAGATATTAAATTTTTTGTTATTTTTTTTCTTTTCTATAACCTCGAATATTAAATAACCCTCTCTTAAAATTGTTTATATTGGAGTTTTTTGATGACCCCCTTTAGAATTGCTTAGATTGGGTTTTAGAGACTTTTGAGGTGTGGATACTTGACAATAATATATAAAAGATAATGTAAATTGATTTTACAATATTATAGTTTTAATATAATAACATAATATTAAGTTGTACATAAATTTTGTCCAAAAATTGTATATAAATTATCCAATTTTTGATCCAGCAGAAGTTTTTTTCCTCCCTATAATTAGCAAAATAATTGCAATGTAAAAACTGTCCGAGACCACAAATGAGTGAGCACATATCAATAAAATAACAATTAAAAAAAAAAAGTTTCTACCTACGGCCGCATAGCAGGATATAGATTGGCTCCCGCTATAATAACAAGTATAAACAAATACTAACAAAACACCGCATCAGAAGATCTCATTGCTGAAGAGCCTACCAAAGATGCCTACATAAAAATAACACAACTCCACCTCAATAGCCAATCCTTTCGAGAAAAGAAAAAAAAATTCTCGGTGTTGGAACACGAACCTACCCAAACGACATCTTCTCCCATCAATTCGAGACCTACACAATAGCCAATCCTTTCGAAAAAAGAAAAAAAAATTTCTCGGTGTTGGAGCACGAGCCTACCCAAACAACAACTTCTCCCATCAACTCTAGACGCTTTTCTGGATGGAACACTATTACTTGGATCTGACTAACCCCTTAATAGCTAGACTGAATTAAACTGCCATACTTCTAAAAATAAATTACTTTACATAACCTCAACATCCCTAATATTCCAAGCACATACCTTCATGGTGGTTAATAGGCTATTAAAACGGGACTTACATACCGTTCCTCCTTTTTCTTTCGTAAGGGATTGTCACGTGCACCGACTTTAATGACGCGAAACAAATTGATCATGTCAAACCTATCTTTTGCCCATTTTCCAACAGTCTTTAGCATGTCGAACCTATTCCATTAGGACACTATCCTTTGCACGTTTCTCTTTCCTTCCCACTAGATGGGCAAATTTGTTCAGTTTCAGACACGATACAATTTGATGATGGCTACCTTTGCACCATTTCCGACCAGACCTAGACCCTACCTTCAACACTTTGGATGCTACCTTATTAACTGCCTCCTTCAAACTCCTAACCAACACCGATGAAAGTAATAATATTTGTAGAGTTATTTGCTCTATCTTTGCCTTACAAAATTGGTTCAAACTCGACCTACATTTTTTATTCGAAGTAGTTTGTGATGTTTGTAAATTTATTTAAATTGGTTTCTCGTTTTTTTTTTCTTTTATTCATAATAGTGTCTAATATTTTATTGTATAATAAAATTAGTCTCATACTTGGTCACCAAATTGGGTACAATAACAATAAATCCAACTCCTTAAAGGCTCTCATCTGAGTAAGGTGGTCAATTTAAAAAATGAGGAACTAAATTTATCATAAAATAAAATAGAGAGGCTATTTTAAATAAAAAAAGATAAAAAACTAATTTAAATAAACTTATAAATATTTATATTTTTTTAATATTATAAATATTAGTGACTTTTTTAAATAAAAGAAAAAAAGAGATATTAATTTGAACGAATAACTCAATATTTCTAAAAGCGACATTGTGGGCCAAGGCCTGCAAAGTAAGCCCAAATCCGAAACGACCCATCTACCTGAACTTCAAAATTCATTCTGGCCCATCAAATGACTTCTACATTTTATGTGGAAATTTATATCTTTTTGTAGAAATTATATAACTTGAAAAAAGCATTAGATTTATTAAAATAATATTAAATTAATTATTATTTATAAATTGTTTTCTGCTCTGTTTTTTTGGATTAAAAAAAAGTTAGATGTTAGCTCTAGAGAGTAGCAAGACTAGAAAATTTTTGATTTTTACGGTGTTTTCTGATGATCCTTTTATGATAGGGTACGTAGGGTATGGTTTATATCACGTTATTAACGTGTGATGTAGGAACACTCGGATTTCCATAGCCTATCTCATATTTTGGATTGGGTATTCAATATAAGTTGAAGTTTATATTGCAACAGACTGATGCTCCTGTTATAAAATATTCAAAACTAAAGTAAATATCCGATAAAGTATTTAACATTTCATGTGTTACAGTATTAAATCATTCTTGATACCGTTTTTATTAGTTTAAGTTTCTTGGAAAGTTAGTTCCTTGACATGGTATCAGTGCCTTATGGGTGTTCATGGTTCAGTTAACCGTACCGAAAAGTATTTCGGTTCGGTTAACCATAACCAAAATACTCAAAAATCTCTAACTGTTACTGTAATTGAAAAGACCGCTTAATCAACTTTCAGTAAATCGGTAATTCGGTTTGGTTATGCTCGTTAACCGGTAACCATAAAAATAATACTATGCATCTTTCATGTTATATGGTCAATCTCTTTAAATTTGATGGACCATGTTTGCAAGAAAAGGAGTGCATGTAAATTTGATGCAGTGAGGGCTGATTGATATATAAGCTTGGTGAAATACTTCATCGAATGACAATACATTGTAGGATGAAACTAGGGGAGACAAATGTGTCGTGTCGTGTTGTGTCGTGTTCGTGTTCGTGTTCGTGTTATGCGAAAGATCTTAGAAATGAAGTCAACCCAAACCCGACCCATTAATTATATGAGTTAGGAAATCTCAACCCTGACCCAACCCGATTATTGAACGGGTAACCCACAGATTATCCATTTAATTATATCGGTAATTTTTTTCCAATAAATGCTTGTTTCTAACTTACAAACATGTTAATGATACACCTAATGTTTGATACAAGTAATAAATACATGACATATTCATAATAAATTGTCAAATTAACATTACTAAATATATTTAAATTATCTTATGCGGTATAGTTTACCTAAAATCTATAAACAGTAACAATAATAGACCATTAAAATACCTAATATAATTATATAAACAGGTCAAGCGGATCGAAAACAAGTTAAATGGGTCAAACCCAAATTCAACCCAAATACTTGAACGGGTTAAACGAATCGACCCAAATTCAACCCGGCTTCAAAACCCCAACCCTAACCCGCTATCTTCGTGTCATGTTCATGTCGTGTTTTCGTGTCATGTCAGATTTTTCCAGGTCGAGATGAAACCTAACTTCAATTTATATGTGGACCTCGTATATACAAACTCTAATCGAGTATTAGATCCAGTGAATTTTCAAGAAGCACACATAAAAACATGAAGAGTCCTAGTAATTTACAAATGATTTAAAGTTTAATTCAATATAGTTAACTCGCCTAATTTGAATCTCGAATGCATTTTTTCTTTTGAATTAAAATTTTTTAAAATATTTTTATGGACTATATAGCTAATTTTAACCCGATTTTGACGATCTTGAGTACGACATTTTTCTACCCATTATAAAGACGTACAAAAAATTGGTACAAAAAGTTTCGATAGATATGGACATCAAAGATCCTTTTCCTTTATCCACTTTCTTATATTTTAATTCCTTAATTCACATTTTTAGCAGATCAGTTGTAATAAAAAAGCGATTAATACATAAAAATAGCTGACTATGTGTAGATCAAACTTCCTCTTTGAGTGTTATTTCTGGAACGAAATAAGATTTGATGGTGTCTAAATGGAAGTAAAAGTATTTTTAAATAGAATCAAGTTATTTTTTTTATTTTAAATTAGAGGTAAAAGTGAAAATTTCAACAATTTAAATTAAAATAGCCTTATTGAAGAAAAGCGCTTATAAAAAAGTAGCTGTTTCATAATTTAGTCAAGAAACTCCTATCTGTTCTATGAATTAATTTTAGGATGAAATTTACTTGTAAGGTATATATGAACTCTTATATGTTTCATAATTTAGTTCTGAGCGAGCATTCGAGTTTTTTTTTGACCAAAAAAGAGAAAAACTCGGATGCCCGCACTTTAAATTTAACCCAAGGATAACAATAGAAAAGGTGTATGAAAAAGAAACTAAAAAAGCTTAGGGCTTGTTTTGTGCTATTTTTTTATTTATATAAAGGAACATACCCAGTGCTTTAAGGGCTCCCGCCTACGCAGGGTCTAGGGGGGGCATGTACGCAGCCTTCTCCCTTCAGGGTGTTAACCCGAAGAGGGGCTGTTTCCCAGTGCCTCCAACCTGAGGGTGAGGACTTCCCAGGAGGTCACCCATCCTGGCACTACTCTCGCCCAAGCACGCTTAACTTCGGAGTTCTAATGGGATCCGGTGACGGTGTGTTGGTAATAAAAGAAATTAAAAATCTATTTTTAAAATGATTCTTTTTTACTTTTGGTTTTCTTTTTTAGTTTTTTCGAGTTTGAATAAAAATCAAAAAAAAAAAAAAAAACCCTTAAAAAATATTGTTTTCAACATTAACTGATTTTCACAAATTAAAACTGCAAACAGAGAATAATACGAAGTATCCATTATGAAAAGACAAGCTGTTCGTAGAGTTAAAATAAGGAATAAGTTTAACACTAGGTTATATGCTGTGGTGGGGGTCCGAGGTTTAGACCTTCGGTTTGTTTCTTGTGCTTCATTTCGTCCTAGTATATGGGTCTTGGGTTTTTTCTTCTATTTTATGTCTTATCTAGCATTGATGAGGTCTTTAAAGTCTTATGATTTTTCACTTTGTTTTTGGTATCTTTTATGATATGCTTATATTAGTTTTTTCCGCTACACGCTTTTCTGCATATACATTTAGGACTCGCTTTTATGGGTACACCTATTTTATATCGTAACTTTTATTGCTGATTATCGGAAAAAATCCCTTTTGAAAAGAGAAAAAAAAAAAAACAAACAAAAACAAAAAGATGCTAATAATATGGATTTGATTGGATGAAAAAGAATAGGTTGGGGGGTCTAATCCTGTGGGCAAAGCCAACCCCTTCTTTATCACCAACTCAAGTCATCCAAATCTCTCTTTTTCATATTATTCCTCTTATTTAAATAAGTCAAAAATATAATTATATGTATAAAAAAAGAACCATATCCAGTGCCTCAAGGGCTCCCGTCTATGCAGGGTCTGGGAGACGGATGTAGGCAGCCTTCCCCCTTCAGAGTGTTAACCTGAAGAGAGACTGTTTCCTAGTGCCCCCAACCTCAGGGTGAGGACTTCCCAGGGGGTCACCCATATTGATACTACTCTCGCCTAAGTACGCTTAACTTCGGAGTTCAAATGGGATCAGGTGACGTCGTGTTGGTGCCCTCTTTGGTAATTATATGCATACATATGTCTAATAAATATATCGTATTACAAAAACTATTTAATAAAGATACCTTGTTGCTTAAATAGACTGATATATGCCAACTTATACAACAAATCTCTCTTAATAAGCCAGTTTTTCGGGTACGTCCCGTATACTCTAAAGCTATATTAGAGCTGTAGGCCTTATTTCTAGGGTTTGTGACTGGGTCAATAATGTACCAAGGGTAGGTATGTTAAAATCCCACATCAATGGGATATGTTAGCATGGGGCAGCTCAGCTTATACGAAGACATTCTCCAGTTAAACTAGTTTTCGAGGTGGACATTAGGCTCGATATTATCTTACAACAGTAATATAGAACAAATTCGTTTATTATCTAAAGATTTTAAACAATGTGTACCGAACACTTAAAGACCTATTTGGTATCAATTTTCATTTTCGACTTTGGACTATAACGTAGATCAAAGACCTATTTTGAAAACGATCTCTTTGGTTTTTTTTAAATTTCTTGTTTTCTTTCTTTCTAATTTGACTATAAACTGAAAATACAGAACTCAAAACATAATACCAAAACTCGATTTTTAGTTTTTGAAAAATCAAGAACAATAAATGAAATATTACCAAACTGACCCTAACAGAGCTGAGTATAACTCCAAGCAACCATTTGGAGCCCCCAAATTTCAGGGGTCCACAAATTTTTAGGGTTATAATTTTTTAAAGTATTGATTGTTAATATTAATAAGTTCTAAATTAAAATTTTACAATTTATTTCATAAAAATGGACCCATTTAAAATTTTCGCTTGAGCCTTTGAAAATGTGATGACTGACACTCATTCATAAGTATATTATAACATTAATTAATTACACTTTTAATAGTGGATAAACCCAAATTAAATTATAGGCATACCACCTTCACAAGTAAGAATCACTTATTATTTATTATTGCTTATAATTCAATCAACAATAATTAATAATTAATAATTAATTAATCTTTTTAATTTAAATGTACAGATAGTCACGTTCCATGCACGTGCACCGTTGAAAATGACAAGCACATAAAAAAGATGCTTCCTTGAATTTCTCATCGCTAATAATACTTTAATACCTGTTTTTGCTGGACTAATCATATATTATATAATAAAAATGACATAAAATACTTTAGGTTAAAAGTTTATTTGGGATAAAAAGCTACATGTCAGATGTCTTTGTGGTTTGATTGGTCTCTTTGTTTTTACTTTAGCTTTCAATGAATGTTGTTCATATTTTCTTTGTTTTTTCTTACAAAAAAAAAAGGTGATTAATTTTCATTTAATTATTTTAATTTTATAATTTTAAAAAAATTTATTTATTATAATCTTTTTTTTTTCAATTAGTTACTTTTCGTCATTATCTTTAGCATTCAATAAAAATAATGCGTTAATGTATAGCAGCCAGGAACTCAAAATAAAAATAAAAATTGAGTTAAACAAAAAGATGATACATGAATTCTAGTTCGAGCCTTCTATACAACAACAATAACAACCCAGTGCATCAAGAGCTCCCACAAAAGCAGGGTCTGGGGGTAGATGTACGCAGCCTACCCCAACCTAAAAAGCTTATCCGCAGATAGTTGAAAAGGAATTTTTTTATTATGAATAATTTCTTACACTATTTTCAATTAAACATTTTTGAATTTTCTTCTTAAAAAAATAATTTCTTTCTTAAAATTTTTATCATATTTAAATTTGGCCAAGTGTAGGTTAAACTGAGTCGTACGATATAGAATTAAGTCAGAAAATATTTAATCCATACAGAAAATATTCTTTTTTCTTAAGAGAGGTCAGCTTTCTTTCAATGAAGGAAACGATTTTCATATATTTATGTAAAAAGGGATAAGATAGAAGAAATTTTTATTAAAACAGAGGCATACATCAATTGTCCATCATTGAAAATTTTGAAATCGATTATTAATTTTCTCTGAATAAGGGTAAGGAAGATTTTAGGAGCCCTATCTAAGAAATGTGTAGAAGTGGCCACGGGCCGGGCCAGAGCGGGTCCGAGCCTGACCTAGCCCTCCTCCCCCCCCTAGTTTTTTAAATGAAAAATATAAAATTAAGGAAAAATAAACTTATTTTGTACAAAAATTATTATAATTCATTGATGAATAATAAAGGAACATACCCAGTGCCTCAACGGCTCCCGCCTACGCAGGGTCTGGGGGGGGCTGATGTACGTAGCCTTCCTCCTTCAGGATGTTAATCTAAAGAGAAGTTGTTTCCCAGTGCCCCCAACCTGAGGGTGAGGGCTTCCCAGGAGGTCACCCATCCTGGTACTACTCTCGTCCAAGCACGCTTAACTTCGGAGTTCTAATGGGATCCGGTGACAGCGTGTTGGTGCCCTCTTTGGTTCATTGATGAATAATATAAGATACAAATACAATCCATCACAATCTTTAATCATTATTGATAAAATACATGATATAAAATAAAATAAATAATAAATAATGGTAACTAATGTAACAAATGTAACTACAACAGCTGGATCCTACTAATTAAAAGTACAAATATATTTATTACAAAATAAAAACAAGATATAGACGTACATGTACAACAATACTAAATCAGTCTACTGGAAGGGGGGGTTGCTGTGCCACCGTCTGACGTATCAGTGGTGCGGTCGTCTTCATCGTCGCTCGATGAACCCAGCCTTAAATCGTTTTGCTTCCTAGCCTCTGCATGCATCCAGTCCTTTAAGCACACGGACATCTCTAAAATGGACGATGATAGCTTTGCCCTCTTCGTTCCAAGCAACCTGCCACCAAGACTAAACGCACACTCCGATGGTACTGAAGACACCGGACACATTAGCATATAAAGTACCATGGTGGAAAGCACGGGATACTGGGCTTGATTTGTACACCACCATTTTAAAATATCAAATTGCAAATTCACCAGTGTCCCGAAGAACTGGATCATCGGCGTCCGCAAATAGTAATCTAACTTGTCACATGGCGTGGGAGTTTCTGCTGGCATGAATTGGTCTGACAGCGTCCACTCATATGACGACTATGAACTACTTCCACCAAATATGGAAGATCCTACTGTAGTAGAAGTAGCTTGTGGATTATCAGATGATAATCTTCGAGAATAATAAGAAAATAAAGTGTGTAGGTTTCTATCGACTTGCTCAATGAAAACCGAGGTATTAAAAGTTGGATCTAATTTTCCGTAAAAATATTCGGCAAACAGGTTCAAACCCCTTCGTTTACAACGGGGATCGAAAATAGTTTCAAAACAATATAAAAAGAGTAGTTCAAGAAAATATTTACAAAATTTTGTTTTCATTACTGCAATCGATGCAGCCAACAAGGGGTTTGATTAATTACCTGACGTCCAATTTACAATATCAATTAATTTTGATATTGCTTGTGGTATAGTCGGATAATAGCAACCTGAAAAAAAGTTGGTAGCCTCTCTAAACATGGTAAAAAATTTACAAATTTCATCAATTGTGTCCCAATGTACATCGTTCAGATTATAATCACTTAAATCTGAACGAGTATCCTGTACAAACTCCACCAGGACATCCTTATATGGTAAAATTTGATCTAACATATCTACCGTTGACAACCACCTAGTTGGCGAGTCTAATTTAAATTGTTTATACTCTAAGCCATACGTCCTACATAGAGATCTAAATCTTTTCTTTCTAGTTCCGGATGATTTTATAGCTATTGTTACATCACTTAAGGTGGAAAGAGAAGCGTTTATTAGACCTAGACCATCCATAACCATTAAATGTAGTATGTGACACATGCAACGTAGATGAAAACACCGTCTACCTAACACAGGTCTCATATGCTTCATTAATTGTTTAACGGATGCATTATTATTGGTAACATTGTCGAACGTAATACTAAAAATATGCCGCTCTATGCCCCAACCGCGGACTGCCTCCATAATCGCACCCGTGATTATGTCGGCAGTGTGGGGGTAATCTAAATTTGCAAAATGGATTATTCTTTTTTGAAAGGTGAAGGAGGAATCGATCCAGTGTGTTGTTACGCATAAATAAGGCATACCAGGTTTCGACTTCCAAGTGTCGGACGTCAACGAGAACATGCTCGTGTTCATCCTAAAAAGTTCAAAGACCTCAGTTTTCATCCTTCGGTAATCTTTAAATGCGTCCCGCTTCACGGTGTTCCGAGGAATCCTTATGATGGCGGGGTTCACCGCTGTTTTCATATACCTGATGAATCTCGGGTCTTCGCCGGTGCTAAAAGGCTTTTCAGCCGCAATTACGTACCTGGCTAGCTCCCGTCTATTAGTTTCTTAGGAGAATTTAAAGTTAGCAAGTGCACCGGTCGCTTGCTGTACTAACCGTTGTTGGGCTCTTTCTGAGTCTTGTTCGGGGTGGGACCTAACTATATGTCTACTTAATGTGCCCATCCCACTGCCAGGTGGATGACTAAAGGCCTTGGGTGGGTTATATAATTTACAAAAAGTTTTATTAACTTCCCTATCTAAGTTAAAATGCTTCCAGACCCCACTAGTACTACGCCTAGTAGTACTAGTTCTTGAGGGCTACTTGGTTTCTGTGGTGGGTGTGGCTTCCTCTTCATTTTGTGAGTCGGGACAATCCTACTCGTTGTAGGACTGTTGCTCAAAGTCCCAATCTATACTGTCAGTGTATGGAGGTGATGGGCCTGGTTCTAGAAAAGCCCGTTCATCAGTATTAAGTTCGACAATTCTACTCCTCTTAAGTATTATAGGCGGTCGTCGAGAAGAACTAGAACTCGAACGACCGGCTCCAGACGATGATGTGTTGTGTGCCATGATGATAATATTACTTATTATTATTTTAAAAATGCAACTATTAATGGGAAATTATGAAATTGGGTAGATAACTAGGAGAAAATAAATAAAATTTCGATACTAAAATTACCGAAGCAAGCGAAGCGAACTATAAAATTTGAACTTGAGCGAGATTCTATGAGCCGAACGCTTTGTCAACAACGAATTTTAGAAATTTAGAGCATAATATTGCAAGTAGAAGTATAGAGAGAAAAGAGAGAATAAGAGATTCATTTGTGAAGAAAATGAAATGAATGGGTTGGATATTTATAGATAAAAATAAAGTAATTTTTTTTTTTTTAATTTGGAGGGGGAGCCGTTGCTTCCCCTCAAGCGGCTATTTTAAGAGCTGTTGGAAACGGCTAACGGGCCCGGGCCCGGGCCGGGCCTGGCCTAGATCCCATGTTTTTGGGGCCCGAGGCTCGGCCCACTTGGGGACCGGGCCTTGACCCACACATGTCAGTCCGGGCTCGGTTACGGGCCGACTCGGCCTACTGGCCACCTCTAGAAATGTGTAACTTAAGACATAATACATTGAGGAAATAAAATTCGAATTTAAGGCTGTTTGAGTTGGGGTGAGGATTGTTACTAGTACACGAACTCTTTTAATTTCGATATTGTTTATACTAAAGTGATCAATTTAATATTTTACAAAAGATTTGATTTGGGTTAGGAGTGTTTGCTCTTAATTCAACCCTATATCGTCTTGAATCGCAAACAAAATTGCTTTGCATGTTTGCTACTGCTTAGGAGGTTGCTTGTGGATAGGAGGTCGCTTTTCTTTTAGTGATTTTTTTTTTCTTCTACTCCATTGTGTTATCCTTTTACTGTTTAAGGAGTGGTTTTGGGCATTGGGCATGTCTATCATATTTTTGCAGTTTTTTTTTTTTTTTGACTTTTGTATTACAAGTTTATCATCGCTAACTATAGAAAAAAATACGACTACTTCAGAAAGGTCAGCTTTGTCTGCAAATCCCTGCAATTATATTTATTGACTAGCCAAATTGAACGTTTTGCACATCGATATCTGAATATTTGGGTGTATTTTTGTCATTAATTAGCATTTTAAAAACAAGTATTTTCTTTAAAAAAAGATTAAAAATAATAGAATTCTTACTACAATGTTCAAAAAAAGTAATACCTAAAATCGTGACAAATTATACAGATGTGACAAAATTACTCTACAAAAATTATTAGGAAATTCGGAGGTCGTCATACACCCAATGTGAATTTCTCTCTCTTCCTCGCTAATATCTCAATCACTCAACTGTTCATGCAGCAAAGTAAAATGTGAAAGAAAACACAAACCAAAAGGAGCCCCACCCATAAAAGACAAAAACTAAACAGCTTCGAAAGACCCTAAAACAAAATTATCAGGAGTTAAACAGCAGGGGACCAGATTCTAAAGTAATGAATATTGCAAGTAGCATCAACTAAAAAGCACGGAAATGATTCACACTAAGCTTTCATCCAGAAACCGACAGGAAGCCTGATTGACCAAGTGATCTCCTTTAAGATCCATTGAGCCTCCTCAAAAACGATTTTGTTCCTTGAGCATCACAACTCCCAAATAATAACGAGGAAAAGTGTAAGCAAAACGTTCTTCTGAAATTTACCTCTCAACCCGAGTGAGATTCATTGATCAAAGTGATCCTTGATTAAGCGAGAAGGAACCTCACAATTATGAAAGAGATGGTCAACATTTTCTGGAGCCTTTTGGCAAAAAGGGCACCACTTTTCAGATTTAGAAATGACAGTGATGTTCCAAAACCTCTCCTTAGTGTTCATCTTGCCAAGTAACGCCATCCACACTAAGATTTTGACCTTCGGATGGGCCAACCCGTTCCAAGCCCCGCACACCAAATGATCTATAGAGAAAGACCGCGGAGTAGCCAATAAAACTGCATCAACAAATGACATCTCCGAAAACCAACCCCTGCTATCCCCACTTCACCATGATATAACTTCCACACCTAGATCAGGCGAAACCCCTCTCAGGAGTTCATTAAGGTTGGCGAGATTAGGCTCCTCCATTTAAGGATGTAGTTTACCGTGAAGTTAATGAGCCCTCCAGACCCATCTATTGCTATGACATCCTCCCATGCGCAATCAGTGGATCCCCAACATTTGACAATTGATCGTTGATCAACGGTACTATGTTTTGTCTCTACTAACCCAAGTAGGTTCAACTTTTGCAACTTCACTAAATATTTGATAGCAGCCTTTTTCACCCACCCTCCAAAGCCCCTAATGTTCCACGCGCACACTTTCATTTCATTGTAGCAGGCAATAGTATACAATGCTTCTTCTTATTCCGGGGGTTAATTGTTGGGTCGAACTCCCTATCCCTATATCTCTCTTTTGGAATTGTTTTGTTTTTGGATTTTGTATGGTGCGTTACGTAGTTAACGTGTTCTTCTCTTCAACTCACTTTTTAGGGATATTGAGCATTATGTATTAATTATTAAAAAATGATAAGAGATGAAGAGTAATGATACACTTACTGGAGCATTGTATTTTGGTGATAGATTTAGCATGCACTGAAAGCCAAAAAAAAAAAGTGTATTTCCGAGCATGGTTTCTATTTTCAGCAAATAGCTTCTCTATATGATAGCACCCTGTAGGAGTAAACCTGCGTACATCTTACCCTCCCCAAACCCTACCTTGTCAGAAGCCTATTTGAGGCACTAGATTGTTGTTATTGTTATTGTAAAAACATAAGACAGTGAAATATAGGATTTCTTTTTCTGATGCATCGTGGACCCTAATATGGTGCATAGGGATGGCAATGGGACGGGTAAAACCCATTACCCATGGGTATCCGCCACGTTTGGGGCGGGTATGGGTATAGATGATGCGAGTAACGGGTACGGGTAAGGTACACATTTCAATACCCGTCACGGGTATAGGGCGGGTACGGGTATAGGCTTATACCCGCCCCGCCCCGACCCGGCCCGTACCCGCATGTATCCGCCCCACTCTTCCCCATACATGCATATCCCCATTGTGTTATTTTATATAAAATAAATTTCTCAGGCAATTTATAATTATAAAGTCATGGTTATTATTGAAGGAAAAAAGAAAAGAATTCTATATGTAATAAGTTGGACAATGGATAGGTAACAAGGTGGGTACGAGGAGCGGGTACGGGCGGGTAATGGGTATGGGTTTGTACCCGCCGGGGCGGGTACGGATACCCACTTCATACCCGTGGCGGGTAATGGGGCGGGTACGGGTATAGAATTTGTGTGGCGGGTACGGGTATGGAGAAGGCGCCCCCCGTACCTGCCCCGCCCCATTGCCATCCCATTGCAAGTGAGGTTGATATATAAGTTCGAGTGAAATTTTATTTTAAAATCAATTAATATTATTATGTGGTGAAGCCAATAAACTTATATATCGATTTCTTTTTCCTCTTAACTCTAATGCGAAATTTATTACAACATATTGGAGTAGATTCTTCACCATGAGATCAAGGTTTTTGTATAGTTAGTTCATTGAAATGTTACCAAAGCTTTCTTGGCTAAGAAATCACAATTGAGTTTGAATTCCAATAACTCTCACTCTAAATATTAAGACAAAATTGAGTCAATATAATATGTTAGATTATAAAACTATTCTCGAATCTTAATCTATTAGATTAAACTTTTGAAACAACCGATTTCTTGATATGACTTGACTGGTCGGATATACATGAAGATGCATGATATGAATGAATCAAAGTCTTAAAGATGAAGCAATGAAAGCTCACAAAAGTGGGTAGTGTTGGGGGTTCTTCTTAAATAACATGAATAATAATAATGGAGATTTGAAAGTACAAATATAGCCGTTAGAGAGGATCATAATAAGGGTGGAAAATGAACCCTTCTCTCTTATTCATTATTATTATTATTATTTCGTTATACATGCCACCAAAAGCCACGAAAGCTCCTCTTCAAAAAGTGACCATAAATAAAGATGGCAATGGGGCAGGTAAAACTCGTTATCCGTAGATATCCGCCCCGTTTGGAGGCGAGTACGGGTATAAATGAGGCAGGTTGTGGATATGGGTTAGGTGTACCTGCCCCGCCCCATCTCATACCTGCCATACCCGCTTCATTTTGTACATAGTTAACCTTTAAATTAAAAAATATGTATTTAAGTTTAATAACCCAAATTATTTATCAATTTTATAAGAAAAATATAGTTTTTTAAAAATAATATTAAATAACTAATATGAGCAGGTATAGCAGCCTCGATAGAGGACAAATTGAGGGTGCAACGCCTAAGATGGTTTGGATATGTCAGCAGAAGATCGACTTCAGCCCCAGTCAGGCGGTGTGAACAGCTTAACACAACGATAAGCAGAAGAGGGAGGGGCAGACCAAAGAAGAGCTGGCTGGAGACGATTCGTCAAGACCTAACCCACCTAAACCTAAGAGAGGAGATGGCCTTAGATAGGATACGTTGGAGGGCTAGTATTAGAGTAGCGGAGATAGCAGAGTAGAGTAGGGTTGGGAGTGGCAGGTGGTCTAAGTTCCGTAGGCGAGCATAACCTGTAGTGTAACACTCTTAGGCTAGTTTAGACATCGATCTTCTTCCTCTTCTTCTTCTCCTCCTTCTTCTTCTTCCTCTTCTTCTCCTTCCCTTCCTACATTTTTTTTTTCCTCCTCCTTATACACGATTGATGAATTGATGGTTTATCTGCAGGAACTCAATCACTCCAGGTTGGGGGTCCCCGGAAACAGTCTCCGTTCCCGCCGGAAGGGGTAAGGCTGCGTACATCACCCCCCCAGACCCCGCGTTATGCGGGAGCTGCAAGGCACTGGGACTATTGTTGTTGTTGTTGTTGTATAGATAATCGTTTTTTATGCACATTAGGAAGGGTAGGGTGGGTAATAGATACCCATTGGATATCCGCAGGTAATAGAGCTGGTATGGGTATGGGTTTGTACCTGCCAGGGCGGGTATGGTATCAACTTTATACCCGTGACGGATAATAGGGCAGGCATGAATATGGAGGGAGCACCCCCCGGCCCCGCCCCGCCCTGCCCCACCCCAGTGCCATTCCATAAATATGCTCTATTTTCTTGTCACTTTTACTTTTCCAACCCTTTACTCAAAGTCTCCTTTAAGCACACCAAAATTTCCACCCCATAATCGCTTGTGTACAGTCTGTTTAGTCAAACTTTTTTTTTGAAAGTAAAAACATATTTTTAAGATTTATAAAGACTGCTCGGTCCCCATACTCTGCCTTGCCGTGACCCCTTTTAAGCACTGTATTTGTTGTTGTTGTTAAAAGAGTGTTTTAGAATCGTTTGAGACAAAAGTAACCCGTTATCGAAGGCACGTCTATAAAAAAATTTTGAAAAAGTGTTCACAATTTGACTAAATATGTCCTAAGGATTTAAACCCAAAGTTAAGTTGTACATGATTTTTAAGATAGTCGATTCTTATCTTATTAACATGACATTAAATTTGACAAAGATATTTTGAATTTAAAATCTTAATAGTTTGGCCGTCATATGTAATGAACTTGTACTTTATTTATGTTTTAAACTCAGTGAACATAAACATCAAATAGTATGTCAAACTGTCAAAATAATTATTAAACCTTCACTTAGTAGTTAATTTTATAACTTTTTATTTTTGAGAAACTAAAAATCATATCTTGAAAACATTTAGTTCTCGCTCGTTATTTTTTATTCTCAGTTTTTTTATTGGTTTGAGTGAAAAATAAAAATATAAAACTAAAACCAACAAAAGCTAATTTTCAATTTCTAAATTTTTAAACGGATTTTTTAGGCACATGTTAAGGGACATTTATTACACTTGTATGTATTAGAAATTTTTACTAAATCATCCAAATATTAAAAAAAAAATATATTATTATTTTTGTATAGATTAATAAAATACAAAAAATTAATGTAATTAATGTCACATGTTAGAAAAATTTATTTTTAATTTATTTAAAATTTTTAATATTTTGTGATAACTTCTAGTTGACAATAATGACACAAACTAAGAGAACCCAAGCATGATTCAACGCATTACTTTTTATTTTTAAAACAACATGATTGGAAAAATTTAATCAAATTGAACTAAGTTAATCATGTTTAGAAATTAATGATAAATTTGGTAATTATTAAATGGGATTTTCTAACATCTGTCCAAAGGGCACATGTTAAGATATATTAAATACAACAACAACAACAACAAACTCAGTGCCTCCAAGGGCTCTCGCATAGGCAGGGTCGGGGGGTAGATGTACGCAACCTTCCCCCTTCAGAGGGCTACCCTGAAGGGAGGCTGTTTCCGAGGACCCCTAGCCTGAAAAGCTAGTCCGCAGCAATGAGCCAAGACTTAGCAACAGGAGAAGTATCAAATGCATGAGTATGGCAAAAAAAAAAAAAGGGCGAGCAAAAACAACAGACTCAAAGTATACCACAACAGGCACTGATCACAGATAAGATGAAGATAAAGATAATGGTAGAGATAGAGGATAGAGATAGAGAAAGAGAATGAGATAGGGATAGATATAGACATAGAGATAAAGATTAAGATATATTAAGTACGCTTATATATATCAATTTTTTTACTAAATCAACCAAACATTAAAAAGAAAAAATATTATTATTTTTCTATAGACCAATAAAATACAAGAATGTAATGCAATAAATGTTCTCTAACATGTGTAAAATAACAACAACAAACTAGTGCCTCTAGGGCTCGCGCCTAAACGGGGTCTGGGAGGAGTGGATATACTCAGCTTTAACCCTTCAGGGTGTAACCCTGACGAGAGGCTGTTTTTAAAGACCCACAACCTTATATGATTAGCAATATGAGGACTTTTCTAAAAGTCACCTATCTTAATATTACTTTCACTCAAACGCGCTAAACTTTAGAGTTATGATAAGACACTATTTCCACGTCTCTATCTTTTTGACTCTTTAAATATCTACATATGAAAGCAGCCGCACCACACCACTAAGAAAATGACTCAACACATTGTACCCTGTGTTTCCTCCTTTGCTCCAACTATTTTGCTAGGCCCCTTTAGCCATTGCTTACTTAGTCAAATACATCTAGAGAAAAAGACAACAAAGATTTCAGTTTTTTTACTTTATTAATTTTTAATATTTATAAGTTTGTTCAAATTAGTAATTTATTTTTTATCTTATAACTAAATTGATATTTTATCTGTTGGTCAATACTAGGTGAAAGTCACAAGATGAGAAACTAATTTTACTATAAAATAAAATATAAAGGACTACTTTAAACAAAAGATGATAAGAGTGTTAAATTATACTGAACCTTTAAACTTGACCTATGGAGTTGGCATACTTAAATTCACATATAAGTTCAAGTGAGATTTCTTTATACGCTTTATTCTCTCTATATGATTGAATTATGTCATATGTGAGATCTCTTTCCTAAATTCTTGGTTGCTTTTGCCTTTTACTTCTGATGTTATGCTTCCATGCTTCTCATGATCTTTATAATCTCCACGCTCTTCATACCTATCAAGTTGAGGAGTCTTCAGAAACAACCTCTCGTTAAGGTCTCACTCTGAAGGGAAGGCTAAGTACATCATACTCCCCAGACCTGCTTACGCGGGAGGCCTTGAGGCACTTGGACAATTGTTGTTGTTGTTGCTGTACTCTTTTACTACTCCATTGTAAAATTTACAAGACTCACATGTAGAATTCTTAACAAAAAGATCAATCTGAATACAATTATAAATAATTGAGACTAACAGAGTAAATAACTCTTAGAAAGATATTACAACAAAAGTTAGAGCCCCTTATCCCTAAAACCAAAAGCTTAACCAAAAGTCCTACATTATGTTCTTTTTCATCCCTCCTTTTTTGAAACTTTATATTATGTGCATGCAACATACTCAGTGCCCCTAGGGCTCCCGCCTAAGCGGGGCGGAACCAAAAACCCTCCTTTTTATTGTGTATACACAACATAATCCAATAAATATAATCATATACTAAGTACAAAATTTAAAAAAAGGGGGTCAACCCATTAATGTTAAAGCAAAAATATTTGATGGGTTGTGATTTGATTGATTCTCAACCGTTGGATTTTGAAGATGATCAAGATCAAACAAGTTCTTCTATGTTGCTACCCTCTGATGAAGATGTTGAGATTGTGATCATAGCATTGCAATCTGACACACTATCTTGAAGACTCATGATTAGTTGTGTTGTACTGAAGCTCATTGATGGCCTCGTCTGTGGTACTACTGGCTCTTGAGCCTCACCCACCAACATCTGAACCACGATTCGCGTTGTGGGTCGGGTTATCGGATCTGGGTTCGAGCAGGCTAACCCGACTAGCAACACCCGCCTCATCTCTGCCTCGTTGAACTCGCCGCCTAACCGCTCGTCGGCCGCTGCCATTAGCCTCCCTTCCCTATGCAGCCCCCACACCCACTCCACCAAATTACACACCCCACCTTTACCCACCTCTCCGGCTCCACCACCGCCTTCGATTGGCCTTCGCCCACTCGCCACCTCGAGCACCACCGTCCCAAAACTGAAAACGTCGGTTTTGTCCGTCGCTCTACCGGTGAGCAAATACTCCGGCGCAAAGTACCCCATGGTACCGGCCGCAACTGTCGCGTCGGGTGACTTATCGTGCTCGATTTGACGGGCCAACCCGAAATCACCTAAGCGGGCATTGTACCCTTCATCTAACATTATGTTACTACTCTTTATATCCCTATGAATCACTTGATTTTCACATTCTTGATGCAAATATTGCAATGCTGATGCCACACCCAACAAAATTTTCTTCCTATGAGCCCAAGATAACACCATTCTTGATTCAAATAAAGCTTTATCTAAGCTTCCATTTGGCATTAGATCATATACTAATAGAATCTCTCCTTTTTCATGGCACCATCCTTGAAGTCTAACAAGATTTCTATGTCTTAGGGTTCCGATTATTGACAACTCTGATAAGAATTCGGCTTTGCCTTGACCGTTATGGCTGCACCGTTTAACAGCGACAATGTCACCGTTTTCAGGTAATATGCCTTTATAAACGGTTCCGAATGCTCCATGCCCGATAATCCGACTCGAATTGAACGATTTCGTAGCCAATTTCAGCTCCTTGTAGCTGAATTCATGGGGCATTTTGATGATATCTGAAGCGAACGATTCGGGTTTCTTGAAAAACTTCGATTTCTTGGAGAAAACCCAGATCAAAACTCCGGCAAAGACGACAAAAAACGCACCGGCGGTGACTACTCCGGCGACTGCACCGGGGTGCTCCTTAATGGAGTTTGAATTGCCGTTTTTGATTGAAGCCGAGACGGTTGGTGCCATTGACGGTGGCGGGGTGTGGACCGAGTTAGCTGTCGGGATCGTGAGACTAGCTGTTGGCGGCGGCGGCGGCTCGCCGGCGCCGGCGAAGGAAGAGGAGAAGCTCCACCATACAATACTGTGAGTTTCAGTGCTCCCCTGAGTAGAAGCAGAGAAACCCACATACATAAACTCATTTACATACTGACCCAGATCCAAATTGAAGCTCATCAACGGCTCTTTTGGCTTCAAATTTGAATACGAAACTGAAACATTGAAATTCCTCGTTGACCCATCAAAATCAATCCAAGCATTAATCAAATCACCGGACTTCAAATCAATATCAACAGATCCCAAATCTCCAATTTCAGTAGAAATCATAGAGTTCAAATCCAACCCCACATGATTCCCATTAATATCCTTAAACTCCACATCCATTAACGTATCAAACTCCACCGCCACAAACTCCGGTGAAGACTCCGAAGCCGGATCTTGAAGACCCAAAAACCCGCCGGCGCCGCCAAGGGACCCGTCATCAGGAGAGATAAGAAACGCCAAGCCACCCCCAATAGAGGAAGGATTCAAATTCGTAACAGAAAAAGAAAAAAAGCTAGAAAAACTCGCCGGAGCACCGCCGGAGGGTTGCCGGAATCTGATGGGGGTAGAGTAAAAAGCCCTGCCGGCACCGGAGTTAGGGACGGGAAGGTCGCGCGTGAGGCGTACACTGCCGTTGTTCAAGTGGGCATCGCCGAGGAGCTTCAAGCTGGTGAGTGTCAGCGTGGCGAAGTCAAACTGGGTGGCGGCGCCGCCGTTAGCGCCGCCGGAGAAGGTGAAATAAAGGGTGAAAAAAAAGGGAATTAGAAGAAGAAAAGGGTGAAGATTTGACATTGCAATGCTGAAGAAGAAGAAGAAGGGATCATATGGTGGGTCTGGGTGGTGGTTCAATTTTGTGAAAGAGGAGAGAGAGAGAGAGAGAGACAGAGAGAGATGAAAGTGAGAGTAAAGGTGTATTCTTTGCCTTAAAATGCAACCAAAACGTTGCAAGAAGGCAACAATTGATCAAGAAAGATGGGTTCTTTTTCCTTTTTTTTTGCGATAATTAGCGATCTAGTCGTGAAACAAATCAGGTACTCAAACAAGCGAGCCTATAGAAAACCTGCTCAAATACGGGGCTCAAAAAACACACAACAAAACAAATAGGGTTACAAATAAGACTAAACAGGGAAAACCGATCACAGGACACACTACGAAAGACTCGGATTCAGGGCAAACCAAACAGGATAAAGGGGCAGTTAGGTCACCCTTCTAGCGCTCACCATAGATGGATCAAGGCCGTCAAAGTTCAAACCAAGCCGTCTCTCCGTTTCAATTACTTGTGAAGTTTCCAGGATCTTTTCAATCTCTGGAGTGCGACCACCCCGTTTCCCCTTCTTCCGTTTGCCAGAGGCCTCTTAGTAGTTTTTTGCGTGTTGTTACTGGGCGACATATCCTTCAAAAACTCCTGAAGCTCCCGCTTTTCATTCTCTTTCTTCTTGCTCTTCAAAGCTTTCATTTTCCTTTTTCTTAACTCTGGTACTTGAGGCCAGTAACGGAACCAGGATTTGAAGTCGGTAAAGTCAATTATAATAGATATTATTATTTTTTTATAGGAATATAACATATATTTCTTATATTATTTGTAACTATATAGTACAAGTAAACGTATTTTGATACTCCAGTATGACCAATTATCTACTGTCACTTGTAAATGGCTCTGCCATTGCTCGAGGCCTCTACTGTGCATTATTTAATTTAAAAGTTGCAATTTTTTTTTGAAATCATATTGGTAACTGATATTTTGATATGTATCTTGAGGTTTGAATTTTTTATCATTTAGATCTTTCATATTGGAATTTGATCAATTATTGTACAAATTTAACTAATTTTATATAAAAATGCTAATTTAGTAAATACTTATGCTAATATATAAAATTCGTGCCATTATTTTTGGTAAAAATGCAACAAAATACACAACAATGTTCACGATTTTCATGTAAACTAATTTTATATTATCAAAATAATGCACTGTGTCAGCATTTTTGGGTAAATAAATATCAAACTCTAATGAAATCGTATATATTATCGGAATTATGTTCAACTTTAGCATTTTTTTAATAAAAATCTGATAAAACTTTAAAAATATAGGGTATCTAAGTGATAAAATTTTTAAACCTCAAATTACTTTATTATATATATATTAAAAAATTCATGAAACAACAATATACACAGTGCCCCAAGGGCTCCCACCTAAAAAGGGTCTGGGGGAGGGGAGCGGATGTACCTAGCCTTCCCTCTTTGGGGTATTGCCTCTAAAGATAGGCAGTTTCTGAGTGCCCCCAACCTAAGGGTGAGGATTTTCCATGACGTCACTCGTCCTGGTACTACTTTCGGCCAAGCACGTTTAATTTCGGAGTTCTAATGAGGTCTGGTAACGGCGTATTTGTACCGTCTTTGGTATCAAAAAGTTCGTGAAACACAACAACAACAACAATCCCAGTGCCTCGCTGCTCCCGCTAAAACAGGGTCTGGGAGGGGTATATGTATGCAGCCATACCCCTTCCGAGTGGAAAGGAGACTATTTTCGAGGACCCCCATCCTGAAATACAGGAGCGCCTGCAAATAAAACCTGCAAAAAGTTCGTGAAACATAGGTGATAAATGGTCAAATTTTACAATACCAAATGATAATTTCCCTTAAAAGTTTTTCTTTCGTATATGTAATAAAAAATTACGTATATTGTAATATTATTATAGATAACATAATAGTGTCGATTACTAATTGGATAATTATACACCTATTATACTTTATATGTTTTATTATTATCTTAATAATTGTTTTATTGACTTTTCAATAATAAACCCCTATAAATAACAAAAAAATTTGAATCCTAAAATATCAATTAGTCTCTCGTTATATTTTTAATTAAACTGGCCATTTATATTTTACTTTATGATTAACCTAATCCCTATTTTAAAAAATAAAAATAAAAATAATTGGAATAAATTTATACATATTAAAAATCTATAGAATAAATAGCCCGACATTGAATATAAATATTTAATTACTTATGAAAATACGAAAATTGTATATGTGATTAACTTTGATGTATAATTTGTGTTAACTAGTTATGTATATAATGTATTTAATTTATAAAATTACTGTATACATATATATGAAGTTAATATGAATAAAAAATAATTATTTAATATTATTTTTATATTTATAGGAACCACATAAACTAGCCTTTTTATAATTATATAATATATAGTGAGTAGGTATATGAAGTATCAAATAATTAGTACCTGTTGATAAAAAAATATACTAGTATTCTAAGATTTAGTGTAATCATTTATTAATCAAATCATCGGGTTGAAAGTTTTCGAAAACAATCTCTCTTTAGGGTCCCATCATAAAGGAGTAAGACTGCATACAACCTACCTCCCAGACCCTGCTTATGCGGGAGCCTTTCAGGCACTGAAAATATTATTGTTATTGTTGTATTTCTTAATCAATCAACTTTATAAAATAATTTTTTAGTCTAAAAGTTAAACAAAATAATTTAAATAACAGTATAAAATATTGTGAAATTTATACTTTTATTTGTAAACCCTCCATTCTATCCCTATTCCCCTCATTGCTCACGAACTAAAATGTCATGACATTTCTAATAAAAAACAGTTAAATGAGATAACTATTTATACCCTTATACGCTATCACTTGGATTAATTTTTAACTTATATGAATATCGATATCGTATTACTTAACCTAATGATGAAAATACGGAGATTGTACATGTGATTAACTTTGATGTACACTTCGAATTTACTGTCAAAGAACCAACCATGTCAAAAGTTTAGGCTAATGGGTGAAGGTTCGTGATTTGTTTTATACTCCAAAATGCTTCCTCACACACAAATACCTAGTGGGTTTGAAGTATAGATTTTGCACAGACTTATCTCATACTTTGTGATCAACTTATACTAATATTGATAGTAGAGGTTGTTATGATTCAAACCCGTGACAACTTGGTCAATAAGGCTATAATATCATGTTAAGGAACTACTTTTTCCTAAAAATTTAAGATGATGGATAAAGACCCAAGATTTATTTTATACTCTAACATTTACTAAGAAGGCAAAAATTATTATTATCAAAATAAAAATATAATTAATAAGTAATGTAGGTAAGGGGGTTACTGTGAGAGAATCCAAAGTGACAAGTGGATCAGATGGGCGACACGTGTCCCATTGCAACGGTCATTTTTTGCTGGTCCCCTCTTTTACATAAAAAGGAGAAACCTTTTCCTCACTCTTTTCTCACCTTACCGTTCTGTTTTTCTCTAGTCTCACCCGCACGCGCTTAGATACAGTGGATCCACGCGCTCTCCTTTTGTCCATCATACCGGCGACTTTATTAGTATAAAAAGGACCATATCTAGTGTCTCAAGGGCTCCTGCCTACGCAAGGTTTAGGGGAGCGGATGTACGCAGCCTTTCCCCCTTTAGGGAGTTAACCTGAAGAGAGACTGTTTCCCAGTGCCTCCAACCTGAGGATGAGGACTTCCCAGAAGGTCACCCATCCTAGTACTACTCTCGCCCAAGCACGCTTAACTTCGGAGTTCTAATGGGATCCGGTGACTGCGTCTTGGTGCCCTTTTTGGTCGGCGACTTTATTAGTATCGGGACAAAAAAATGCTGTTATTAAAGTAATACTATGTTATAAAAAGTGAAAGTTATAAAATTATCTTACGAGCAAAAATTTTACTTTGATAATAATAATTTTGTTCTAATAATAATATTACTTTTATTTTTAACTAAATTATGTTCTTTCTGAGTACTATCTTGAAGGGGGAAGACTGTGTACGTCCACCCTCCCGTGACTCTGCTTAGATGAGTTTGAGCACTAAAAATGTTGCTTTATGTTCTTTCTGGGTAAATTAAATATTAGCAAATGAGATTTGTGTATTAAGTTTCTAATTTATGAACTTTGTAAAATAATAACATTTAGTAAAGTAGTCCAATAGTGTATACAACAACAACAACATTCCCAGTGCCACAAGGGCTCCCGCTCGTGCAGGGTCTGGGGGGGTATGACGTACGCAGCTTTACCCCATTAGGGTGAGACCCTGGAGAGAGGCTGTTTTCGGGGACCCTCAACCTGATAGTTGAAAGTTATGAGTACCTGAATACAGAGCGTATAAGGCAATGAGGTTACGCGAAGCATGTATGTATGTAAGCACGTAAACATGTAATTGAAGTAGGCAAAATAATCATGTAAGCGTTTAAGCATGTATACATAGGGGCATAGCAGCCCGAGCAAAACGTAAGAGCAAACACGCATCTAGTGGAGAGATCGTACAAATGAGAGAGTAGAGAAAGAGAGAAAGGGAGCGAGAGAGAGGGAGAGAGGGGGAGGGAGAGAGAGTAAGCAGAGAGAGAGAGAGAGAGAAATTAGAGAAAGTAGAGAATGTGAGTCCTACGTCGCTAAATCTGTTATCCCTAAAATCCCTATACGCTAATAACTAATCCTCCACAGAGCTCTTACCTAGGGCCATCTCTTAGTTTAGGTTGAGGTAGGCTATATCCTATCACATTATCTTCAATCAATTCAGTCCAATAGTGTATAATAGTGTAAAATTGGTATCTCAGCCAACTCTTTTTCATGTCAAAACATTGCGATTCATGTGTAGAATGAGTAAAAATAGCGACACAAATGTAGGTTTACCAACAAATAATGACAACTTAACACCCTTTTAGACCGTTATTTAGACTATTTTATCAAATACATATAACTTTTGGACTAAAAATTTATTTCATAAAATTTGTACATTTAAAAAGATGTATGAGTTTTTTTAATAAAATATTAAAATGTTTTTAGTTAAAGAAAAAGTAAAAAAATAATACCACTTTTTCGGTAGTAACAAAAGAATTTAGAATTTTTTTATAATCTACAAAAAACTAGGTTTATCCCGTACACTGCACGGGTTGCTTTTTTTAGCATTCATATTTTTGTGGCATTGTTTCAAGGCATGTTGCTATTTTGTTTTATTATTGCAGAAATGTTTTCACGTACATGAATTGTACATAACCAAAAAGAAAAGTAAAGCTAACCTCAAGGAAATTTTTAGCTGTTTAATTTTTAAATTTTAAGGCATATAAATAAATATTATCAATATTTATTTATTTTCAGTTAAAGAATCTGTTGTGGTCTATTATGGTGCTTTATTTTAGATTTATTATGGTTTGTAGTGATAACGTTCCTTCTATTATAGAATGATGATAGGAAAATATTTATTTCATAAATATTATTAATATCCATTTTTTTCAGTTATAGAATCTTTTGTGGTCTACTATAACGCTTTATTTTCGATTTATTATTGTAGACTAATTACTCTAAAATATTTATTTCATAAATACTATAAATATTAATTTTTTTCTATTTATGAAATACTTTGTGGTCTATTATGATTGTTTATTATGGATGTACTTAATAATATAAGTTTTGTTTGAAATAGGTGAATATTATCCTATTCTAAGCAAAATATTTTTTAGTTGTTTAATTTTTTAAAAAAAAAAGTTAAAAAGTTTTCTTGTAATAATTGCTTGATTAATGAAATGAAGAGTTTGGGGGGAGGGACTTTGCTCTAGAATTGCTTGATTAGTGAAATGAGGGCTTTTGAGAGAGGGAATGTTTTGCAATAATGTAGTAGACAGATAAATCTACACATATAATTTAAATAAATAGCAGGTAGCCTCGAATTCCTCTAATTTAGCTAAAACTAATGGAATATGTTCTTTTTCGGGTAGAGAATAATATCTTTATACTATACACAACATCTGTGGACTACAATATTTTAAGAATAGTTTTTTTTATGCTGTTCAATTTAAGAGGGTACCAATACGCAAGCACCAGATTCTATTAGAACTTCGAAGTTAAGCGTGCTTGGGTGAAAGTAGTACCAAAATAAGTGATGTAGCTCGTGGTGCATGATGTTTGTGAAGTCGTCTTCTTCGGATGCCCTACCACGCCTTAATGCACTCAGTGTTCCTCGCTACTTCATCGGCTGATTAGGGAAAGCTTTTACACCATGCTTTGATCTAGAAGCCTGGTCTCATCTTGATTGACCAAGAAACTTCATCATCGCACCAATGACTATTCTCGAAAACAATTTTGTTCCTGTTATTCCATATTATCCATATAGTAACGAAGAAAACGATAATCCAAGGCTTTTTTTAAAAAAAATTTTCCCCTGCTTGGCACGAGAGCCACTGTTATAAACAACAACAACAACAACAACAAACTCAGTGCCTCCAAGGGCTCCCGCAAAAGCAGGGTCTGGGGAGGGTAGGTGTACGCAGCCTTCCCCCTTCAGGAGGCTACCTTGAAGAGAGGCTGCTTCCAAGGACCTCCATTCCAAAAAGAGCCACTGTTATAAGTATTCCTTTATTGTCATAGACATAACCCGTTCTGTATCCCACTACATTCTTCATGAGAACACACATTCAATGAATAGACACGAAAATTTAATAGAACAGTGTTTCAATATAAAAAAAAAATTATGTTAAAATATATGTCAAAAAGAAACCACAGTTTGAAAAAGAACAATTAACTTGTTAAATATAATAAGAATAAAAATCCGGGTTTAATTTCATCCAATCACTGTACTGTTATAATTTAGCTGTATTAGGAGTAAATTAATATGAATAAAAGTATATCAACTAAATCGTTATAATATACAAAACCTAATAGCAATCTCATAAAAGAATCTCGATTTTAAATTGAAAATCTTATTTATTAGGGAAATTATCACTTAGGTGTCCTGAGGTCTGAGCATTTATAACTGAGGCACCTTGATGTTTCAATATATAAAATAGGGTATCCTGAGCTTTAAATATTCACCTGGATACCTTATGTCGGAATTTGATAAATTCTTGTAAAAATCTGATCTATCTTCTACAAAAAAATGTTG
Organism: Simmondsia chinensis; assembly: GCA_018398585.1. Taxonomy (NCBI): domain Eukaryota; kingdom Viridiplantae; phylum Streptophyta; class Magnoliopsida; order Caryophyllales; family Simmondsiaceae; genus Simmondsia; species Simmondsia chinensis. Next base: position 2,335,576 of record JAGTTD010000007.1, on the reverse strand, counting down.
ATGTCATATATGAATATAATAATATGTATAAACTATGTCAATATTTTCATTAAAATTCAACAAATTGCAATAAAATATTCACTAGATGGTAATGTAAACCACCCGAAAATTTTCATAATTATGTGTCATTTTTGCATCTTTGGCAAAAAAATTATCAAATTCTAATCAAAATACTAGTATATTATTAAAATTGTGTTTAATTTTATCATTTTCTAATAAAAATCTATTGAACTTTTGGTAAAAGGGTTTCTAATTGATAAAATTTTAAAAATTTAGATACTTAAGTGATAAAAATATTTTAAATTTAAGGTACTTTATTATACATATTAAAATGTCAAGGTAATTAAGTAATAATTTTTATATTTATTAATGTGCCGCCAATTAAGACCGATAGTCTTAAAGATGGACCGCTATAAATGAGGAGAGCCTTATATGTCCTTTCTAGTAAAGGATTCACGTAACGCTTCAGTGCAAAGTGTGTGTTATATTTTTACCTTAAAAATTAGTATGAAAAATAATATATACAAAAAAAATGAGTGTAAATATTTTAGTGTATATACGTGTTTTTGTGTATGGTTGTTTTCGAGTGTGGTTTCTGTTTTTGTTAGATCTTTGGCTCTTTGCTGCGGACCAGCTTCTCAGGTCGGGAGCCCCCGAAAACAGCCTCTTTTCAGGGTAGCCCCCTGGAGAGGGAAGGTTGCGTACATATACCCCCCGACCCTGCTTTTGCGGGAGCCATTGGAGGCACTAGATTTGTTGTTGTTGTTGTTTTCGAGTGTGGTTCACCTGATTGCATGAAGACAATTATGTTCAAATGTTTCGATTTAGCATTTGCAACTTTAGCAGTTTATGAAAAGCATAATGGGAATGTTTGTAACTTTAACATGTAAAACTAATGTTGAGAAGGTTCTACAGCTCCATCGTGAATAAATTACACTTGGGTGGAAAATTTTTGAGATAGGAGTTCGAGATTGTGGTTAGAGTTTACAAGTCCTATATTTCATACTGAATGAGATACACATTTGAGAACCATGGTTTTTTACTGTAGTTTAGTGAGGATTTTATGTAAACTTTTATATTTTTATTTTTATTGGTTTTTCTTTTTCGCTTCAATTACCTGTTTGTGTAATTTTTTCAAACAAAATCTAAAATTGCCTCAAGAATTGGTTTTGATAATGAAAAAAAAGAAAAGAAAAGCAAGGTCTACCTATGGACGTGATATGATATGATGGAGATTTGAATAAGATTAAAGTATATAAATTAGTTTACAATATAAACGAGATTAAAATTAGATACCTAGCGGTAACAAAGATTGTTCCCTTTCAAAAAACAAACCCTGATATGTTTGAGCCATTATTGAACCACTTTCGAAATAATATCAACTGTTAACGAGCTCCTAACAAGCATTTAACAAGATTTTGTCAAGCTGTTCGCAAACGTTAACGAACAGAGTACTCCTCTGTTCGAACTGGGCTCGATAAGCTATTAAGCTCTCATAATGAGCATGAACGAACCCTAATCGATTTCGAACACAAGTAATTCATCAAATACTTGGTTCGTTTACGCCTCTAATTATTAGCATATCCCATACAAGGGAGTTCAATGGACATTATATTACGCGGGCAGGACCATACCATGCCCTACGGCCATTTGGCACCAACTACCCACATTTCGATACAAATTATTATTATCAGAATAAAATTATTATTACTAAAATAATAATATAACTTATAAAAAATAATTATCATAAGTTTTTGTGGGAAATAATAATATTACTTTAATAATAATAATTTTATTTTGTCAATAATATTACATAGTATAATAGGACCACTTCCGGCCTTTTCCACTTGTGTGGAGCGCGTGGAGCCACTGCCGTGAATGCGCGTGGGAGGAACCTAGTTTCAAAAGGGATAAGAATAAACAAATAAAAAAGAAAAAGAAAATAATAAATGTGAAAGAGGTGAGAAAAAAGGTGCAATTGCATGTGAGAAGAGGACATTGTCAAAGATCTTAACGTATGCATTTTGCCTCCTTACACTTCACTCTAAATCCAACTGCTTGCCACGTCACCTGCTCGGGGCAGCAACAACAACAACAACAACAAATTCAGTGAAGAGCTTGAGAAAAAATTACGTAGTTTTTCTCTTTTAAGGTGTCATCCTAAAGGGAGGTTGTATTTAAGATTCCCAATCTAAAAAGCAAGAGTCACCTGCCGAGGTGTTCGTAAAATTTAGGCTTAGGTTCTAAGAATTAATTTTCCTACTTTCCTTTGTTTGACTCGTATTCTTTGATGGAAAATATTTTTTGGGAAAATGTTTTCGTAAAAAAAATGACTTCTATTGTAAAATTGGGGGGAGGGGTCATCATTCTAAAGTCTTGAAGTATTTATCGATCTAAGCTTGAATCAGATCGAGTTTATGTTGGCTATAAAAAATTATATGATGATTAGTAAAAGGTGTTTCCTGTTAAAATAAACAAAGAAATAACATAGAGTGGAAATATTTTTCTGTTGGAATATATGGCGAAAAACCTAAAGTTGAGTTTGATTTTCCTTCCGGTAAAAAGAGTTTATTACTAAAAGTTTACTTTTTCAAAGTTTAAGAGCGTTTGACCACAAAATAAAAGTACAAGCTGTTGTTTTCTTTTAATTAAAAATAGAAAAATAACGCTTCGCTTTTAATGAAGAAGCAAAAAACGAAATCTAAATATTTTTTAGAAAAACGTTTTTTTCACAACTTTCCGCCATTGCATTAGAGCCTAACTTAGGTTTAAACGAGCTGAGTCGAAGACAAGCACCCCCTTGTTCGAACTTGATCTCATAAGATATTAATGTATTTGATGCTTGACTTGACTCGCTTCTTTAGCCTAATTATCTATAAAATCATCGTCTATCCGATTACCAAATCTTACGGCATATTGTCTTTCCAATTGTCTTATCATCATTTTGGCGCATCCATTTTTAAAATAATCTTCAAAACATGTTATTTTTCTTGTGTATTTATTGACAATAACGATTTTGGTAGTAATTATAGGTTTATAGTTTAGTGGGTATGTTTATTGACTTATATCTACTCGAACAGTATTGGAACACGAGCCCACCCAAACAACAACTTATCCCATCAACCTGAGATGCTTTTCTGGATGAAACACTACCTTATATTTATTTTTAGGTCATTTACACTAAAAATCTTTATACACTTTGCCTGTTGTGTCAATTTAGTCATTATTTTTAATTGTGTTAATTTAACCCCTATAAAATTGATAATGTGTCAATTTGGTCCTTAGAGTAAAATTTATGTTAGTTGTTTATAAAATTTTTAGTGGTTCAACCATGTGTTAAGTTAAAGTAAGTCAATGAGTAGATTTATAGTTGATTACTTGCATCTAACGTGATTGTGTAATTAAAAATTACGTTAATAACTTAGCTTGAATTGAACCAAAGGACTAAATTGACATAATATAAATCGTATATAGACTAAATTGACACAACTAAATGTATAAGAACTATATTGACACAATGAAAAAAGTACAAAAATCTTTGGTAAAAACTACCCTTTATTTTTTTGGCTTTTAAATGATAATTTTCTGGGGTTTTATTGTTAAGCTAATGTCTTATTAGCTAATATATTAAAGAGAGACTCTTGAACTGTAAATAAAGCATTTTCTTCACTAATATGCAACACATAGGTTGTATTTAGTAACTAAGAGGGTACCAACACGTAAGCACCGAATTTCATTAAAACTTCGAAGTTAAGCATGCTTGGGCAAGAGTAGTACCAAGGTGGGTGACCTCCTGAGAAGTCCTCATGTTGCACCCCTCTCCATTAGAACTTGCTTTATGGGTTGCATTTAGTGCCTGAAATTTCTTAATTTTTTTATCTCTATTTTTTCAAGTGTTATTTATAGAAATAGTAAAAATAAAAAGTTCATAAAAGTATAAAATATATAGTAAACCACTCTAGGGGAGCAGCAGAAACACTGTGAGTGTAGGCAAATTAGCACCAAGGCAGTCAAGGAAGCCCTGAAATTCATGGAAAGGGGTAAAGTAGTTGGCCCAGATGGCATTCCCATAGAAGTATGGAAATGCCTTAGACAGAAGGGCATCAGTTGGCTGACTAAACTATTTAACCAAATCCTTCTGGGGGAGAAGATGCCTGAGGAATGGAGGAAGAGCACATTGATTCCAATATATAAGAACAAAGGCGACATTCAGAGTTGCGCCAACTATCGGGGTATCAAACTAATGTGCCATACTCTGAAGTTGTGGGAACGGGTCATAGAGAGGAGGTTAAGGCAACAGACAGAGGTGTCCGAGAACCAATTCGGATTCATGCATGGGAGATCAACAATAGAAGCCATCCACATCCTAAGGCGGACGATAGAGCGATACATGGAGAGACAAAAGGGCCTTCATATGGTTTTCATTGATTTAGAAAAGGCATATGATAGAGTGCCACGGGAGGTCCTTTGGAGAGTTTTGGATAGAAAAGGCATCCCCGCGCCCAACATCCGAGCCATTAGAGACATGTATGCGGAGGCACAGACTATGGTGCGTACCGTGGATGGGGAGACAGACGCTTTTCCGATTACAGTAGGGGTACACCAAGGGTCGGCTTTGAGCCCCTCTCTGTTCATTCTGATTATGGACGAGTTCACTAGGCACATCCAGGGGTGTGTACCTTAGTGCATGCTTTTTCCAGATGACGTTGTGTTGGTGGGGAAGTCGCGGGAAGAGGTAAATGAGAAGCTGGAACTGTGGAGAGGGGCACTAGAGTCCAAGAGTTTACGACTAAGCAGAGCCAAGACCGAGCACATGGAACTCAAGTTCGATCCCTCTTCCACGCCTAGCCAGGAAGACGTCAAGATCCGATCTGAAGCCATATCGAACAAGGAGAGCTTTAGGTACTTGGGGTCCATGATACAGCAAAACGGCAAAGTGGACGAGGATGTCAACTACCAGATTAAAGCGGGATGGCATAAGTAGAGGATGGCCTCTGCGGTACTTTGTGATAGAAAGTTCCCATTGAAACTAAAGGGAAGATACTATAAGACGGTTGTGAGGCCAGCCATGACGTATGGGGCGGAGTGCAGGGCGATGAAACAACAACACACACAGAAGATGAAGGTGGCGGAGATGCGAATGCTGAGGTGGATGTGCGGACACACAAGGAAGGATAGGATCAGAAACGACTTCATAAGAGGTAAATTGGGCGTAGCCTCCATTGAAGATAAATTGAGAGAACAACGTTTGAGGTGGTTCAGACATGTCAGAAGGAGACTGGACAACGCTCCAGTAAGGAGATGTGAACAACCCCTTACTACACAAGATAGAAGAGGAAGAGGTAGGCCAAAGAAAAGATGGATGGAGACGATCCGACAAGACCTCACCCACTTAAACCTTTGCGAGGAGATAGCCGTATATAGGGCCCAATGGAAGGCCAGCATAGGGGTGATAGAGGCTCTAGTTCAAGTAGGATAGTCGAGCTAACTAGTGTTAGGCCTCGCCATCCTTTTGGCGCAAGTAGGTGGTGTACTTGCTTTATGAGCTGCCACTTACCTACGTATCGTTATCCTATCTTCGTCTTTATCTTTAGCTCTATCCTTATCTCCATCTTATCTTTGATCTCTGCTGATGTTGGTTGCTTTATGTTGTTGTTTTGTTCGCCGTGTGTTTGCCCTACTCATTTGTTACTCTCCTGCTGCCAGGTCACATGCTCATTGCGGCGGACCTGCTTCTCGGGTTGGGGGTCCTCGGAAACAACCTCTCTTCAGGGCAGCCCCCTGAAGGGGGAAGGTTGCGTACATCTACCCCCCCAGACCTTGCTTAGGCGGGAGCCCTTGGAGGCACTGGGTTTGTTATTATTGTTGTATGAAAAATAAAGAAAATATGTTTTCTAATTTCTAGTATAAAGGGAAGGAAAAATAAAAATAAAACCATAGTATAAGAGGAAGAAAAAAATAAAAATTAAACCATATTTTTCTCATAAATTTAAAAAATAAGTTTTATTATAATGAACCATGAAAGGTTTAGAATTATTTTTAAAAGATTAGTGTAATTTTTTAAAAATTATAAAATTTTTAAAAGAATTATGCACGTGCTAGGATTTTGAGGGGCTACAAGTGGGCCATGGACCATATGCTCATACCTTTCACCAAACTATGGCCCATGTTATATACCAAAAACAAGCCCAAATGGCCCAGAAAAACATTTTCACAATTTCACATACCTTTTATATTTTATTTTATTTTATACAGATAAGAAGTTCACAAATTTCCTAAACACGGACAACTTGGAAAAAAGGAGAGTTAGTGAGTTTCAAACCCAAGACATAACTGAAAAGGCATAAATTTTAACCATTGAGTAAACCCATGATTCTCTTCACACTGATTTTATTATTAACACATTTAGGTTACAGTTTCCACCGTCGTGTACATGTCTAACATACATTTTTCATTAAGAGAATTACGACTACTTATCATTTATATGGCGACAATCCTTTCTTATTTCTCCTTGATCACCAGTCAGCGGATTGTTCTCCGATAGAATGAGCAGAGCCTTAACGAATTGCTCATGAAAATACGTGTTATCGTTAGCCATTTTCTCGACGTACGGTAAGGTAATGGGGTCGGACACTAGTTGTTGGTCGACTAGAAGTAACCCCTTGTGGCTAAACAAGTGCTTATAGTACAAGTTATCGAGCACCATCGGTGTCTCACGATCGTTTTTTGCATATTGAACCGCCTTTGGGTCTGGGTCAGGTGATGGACATCGACGCTTGAGATATTCTGCATAGTCGGAGTCTAGAGTGGGGTCTACGGTAGGGTAGAGCCTGTTTACAAGGTTTACGCAATGGACCCTTCCAACAGAGTGCGCTCCTAGACAACATGGAAAAAAAATTGTTAAGGACTCTACATGTGAGTTTAGTAAGAATCTCTTAAGTTATGAGAAAGAAGAGATCACTAATGAGTTACTTCACTTAGTGTCAACTAATTTTAATATCAAACCCACTTTGGATTTTTATGTGGATCTCATAAATGTCAATTCCGTGGGCCAGGCCTAATGCCGAGTGAAATTTTCATAAAAATTTCTTTGTAGTGGGAATAAAGTATAAATATAGAAGATAACAAACAACCTAAGAGGGCACCAACACGCAAGCACCGGATCCTATTAGAACGCCGAAGTTAAGCGTGCTTGGGCGAGAGTAGTACCAAGATGGATGACCTCCCGGAAAATCCTTGTCTTGCACCCCTCAAGTTGGGGGTTCTTGAAAACAGCCTCTCTTCAGGGTAGTACACTACGCTGAAGAGGGAAGGCTACATACATCCACCCCGACCCTGCTTAGGCGGGAGTGGGAATGTTGCTATAGAAGATAATAAATGAGTAGAATTTTGATAATATTTTACTCTGCATGAATTTTACCAAAGCAAGCAGAGCAAGAACTCAAGCTCTAGTCGCCTTTAGATCGAGTTTGGCTCAGCTTGGTTGAGCATGAACGTGACTTGGAAAACCATGTATCGAGTTAAGTTAAATTAGGTATGATCAGTTCAATGATTTATTAGTCTCGACTCATATGGACCAGACCGTCCAAGCTAAGTTCCGAGCCCTTTCACTAAGACCCGCAAGCCGTATAAGGTCAATGACACCTAATATGAAATTAGGTAGACTAGAAACTGGAACGATATTTATGCTTTTCTTTTATTAATTGAGGTTAAAATTGAATCGAGAGAGACTCTCAAATATTATGTACATATTACTTACAATAGAAACTGAGTAATATTTATGTAATTGATAAAAAAAATACTACCACATACCTAAAAGAGCAACCGTTCCTTCAACATCGACGCCAATTGATTGAAAACGGGTCAACACGAGCGACATATTGTCGTTATGATTAGGAATAAAGTCTTCTACAACTGTTGCATAACTTTCTTGGCTGTCCCTTCGCCCCGTCTTCATCTCTATACGAGGCCCTCCTAGCTGATAAATGCACGTGACACAAAACCATATATGAAAACTGTAACATGTTGAAATTAAGAAAAGAGGAAGCAGCTGTGACATATGAAAGAAATGAAGTAGGTAGGGTGCTTGTGGATACGAACCAACTCGATGCCATCTCTGGCCGAAAGAGCGATGATATCGGCACAGGAAACTGTTGAGGGACACTCTCTCTCGAGTGCCTTTTTGATCGTGTTGAGGTACTTGAAGTTTCTCATCCCGAAGTTTCTTTGAGATGTCTTTTCTGTTTTTATACCGCTTGACTTGTCTGTGTCTAGTAAAATCGATGCATCGCATGACTGCACATATATATTTATATGGTAATATTTTTTTATTAGTAACATTGTAATAAAATACTAAAAGAAGAGCAAAAACTGATACTTAAACCTAGGTTTTTCAATGCTATATATTGCCTTATACTTTCCCATTTTATGTCACTTTAATTCTTATACTTTCAATTCTAATAATTTAGCCGTTATAATTTGCGAAAATACCCCAATTTCATCTAGAGACTAAATTTTCAGTAAAATTTAGAAATAAATCTAACAACGAGCCACATGCAAACACATGACGTTAACATATCTTTTCAAGGAAAACATACTAGGAATGACTATATAAGTAGGAGTTGGATTGACATAGTTAAAAGCATAGGACTAAAACGACACACTTGACAAAGCATAAGACAATATAGCGTAAAACGCCCGAATCTCGATTGATTATACCTTAACCATGCAGTCATGGAAGAGAGTTCTGAGCCATGAAACGGCAGTGTTTTTATGCATCTCATACAGTTTGGTCACTTCTTCCTTTACCATGTCTTCTGCTTTTCCACAACTATTTGCATAGTAATTTTCTTGTAGTTGGCTTGCGCCTAAAAAAGAAAAAAATAAATAAAATTGAAAAGACATAAATTTTTTTTAAAGAAAAATCATGTACAAGAAAGGGAATAAAAAAGGGCTTAAAAATAAATTTTTGAGTTACCAGGTATCTCGAAAGTTTATTTAGAAATTCTAGTGCTAGGAGCTTGGATATCGAATAGGACACGAGTTCTAGACCTGTACAGGTTGAAGTTTAAGAGGCGAAAAAATTTTAAAGCTAAGCTTGTAATATGATTGGTTTAGTAGGAAGTGAACGTGATGGCGGTGATGGGTGGCAATTGCTGACAAATTTGGAGGGTTGTGGAGCGTTTTCAATGGATATACTAGAGGAAAGATAGAAGTGTATCTCTGTAAACAGTGTGTCCCTTTTGGGACTTTGGTGTTTTGGTGTGACTCAAAGACTTTTTAACAGTACTCGTGTAAGCTATAGGGATATATTATACTGCGTTTTCATTGACTATACTAGAGGGAAGATAGGGGTATAGTGTGTCTCTTTCGGGACTTTGGTGTTTTTGCGACTCGAGACTTTTCAGGAGTATTCGTATTGTATCCTCTGGTGTTTTATATTGTGTTATGTTGGTATTTTCAGGGGAAGGACTGTATAGTGTAGAAAATAAATGCATATAGAGCAGCCATTGAGTGCGTTGAATGAGGTGTTTCGGGCCTTTCAATATCTAAGTGTTGTTATGTTAATCCATTCTCTACCCAACATGATTTTTTTTTTGCTTTCTACACGATGATTGATGTAGATGGGTTTATTCGACAACAAATAGTTATATAATATGAGCTAAACTAAACTCTATTGTAAAGGTTAGAGTATAAAACCATTCTTTAACCTCCACCCATTAGAATCTTATTGTCTGACAAGTCACGACTTTGAAGCCTATCAAACCCCACTTCAAATCTTAATAGATTTCAAGCACGAAGGTATGGGTGAGCCTATGCATTATCCACACCTCAAGTCGTATTTCCATTTGCTTGATGCAGCATTTTAGAGTATATAAAACAATTTCTGAATCCTCTCTTATCAGTTTAAGAAAAAACAACAATTCAGCTAGTGCTACAACGTGTCCTATCATAACATATTCGGGTCGAAATAGTAGAGAATAAGGACATACCGGGATGAGATTGTAAGAGTAAAAGAGCTAAGAAGAAAGGGAAGTGAAAAACCATCTTGGAAGCCATAATGTATCTTTGTTATTTGTATTATTATTATTTTTTTTATCTTTTTTTATTTTTGGTATTTGAATTTGGAAATTAAAGGTGAGATTTTGGTTAAATAGGCAAAGAGAGCAGTGTTATAATGGAAGAGTAACCTATCCACTATGCCCACTATATTTGACATTTGATCTTGGTGCCCCACTGTGCGTTAATTTTGCCCTACTTATTCATATATTGTGCTTTTCTCATTATCAGATTTTTTTCCACATAATTAGCGATAAAGTTACAATACAAACAGACAATTCGTACAGATGAGTCATGGGTCAACCCGTATAGAGATGATCAAGAAAGACAAAAGCAGTACAACATTCCAACCAGAGAAAACAAGATTACAAGAAAAAATAGGCTAAACCAACGTACAAAAAATGTCTTAACTGCTTCTGGGGAGGACTCGGAGTGAACCAGGAAGAGGGAGAAACAAACTAAAAGACAGGAAAATAAATCGGCTAAACCCCTAATCCATCAATGCAATCTGCTTAATCACAATCGATTCATCATATGATGAGGTATTGTCATGCTTACTTACCCTTGATATTGGATAATTTTTTAGTTTGGGTCCGAGATAGATAATTAGATACGTATCTCAAAAACAAGTGATTAGGAGCCTCGAGCTGGTTTTTGAATTGGATTCAGTGATAGTTGTATCGTAGGTGCCAAGAAACCAATTTTCTCAAAAGCTTGAGCTGATGGGTGAAGGATTAGAAATGATTTTATACTCTAACATGCCCCCCAAGCCATGGCAATTGGGCTTGAAGCGTGGATAGTGCATAGGCCCACCTCATACCTAGTGTTTAATTGCATTTTTTTTTTTTAATATAGAAAGTGGGGGCTGCTGAGATTCGAACTCGTGATCTCTTAATCAACAAATCTCTTATACCTTGTCAAGCAACCAAATTTCCTACAAAATTACGCTGGCCTTATCCTTGATGGTTCAACTTTTTTACAAACAACCTTTTCAAAAAGAACATTGAGGCGAATAGCTTTTCGAACCATACTTAGCCAAGAAAAATATATTAGTACAAGAAACGATTATATTGCCATAACTCAAGAAAAACGAGAATGGCGAGCCTTGAATTCGGGGCACAGCTAAGAGAAGACGCGGATTTCAACTATCAAACCAATCCAAGGAAGCTCGTGTTTTAGTTACAGCTGGAGTAATTTCGCTCCTTTTGTTGCTTCCAGTTGGGTGACCGAGTCTGTTTATATATGTGCCCAATTAACAGAAAGAAGACGAATTTACTTGTCCAATCATGATCTAAACCCGATAATCAGCTTAATCAGCAAAACATAAAGAAGTTAAATTTGTGGTTAGGGATTATTTAAAATATATGATAAGAGTCAAACAAGGTAAAGTTACTCCACAATTAGGCTTCCATTCTCATTTTCCATCATGTCATCAAGAGAAAAATTACACACAATTTTTTAGTAATTTGTTTACGAGTCAAAAAAGCAATTTTTTTTCTGATAACCGGAAGAACTACAAAAAATACACTAGACTGCAAGGGAGATAAAAGATGGAAAATTAAATCAAAAAGGATAGGAGCGAGTCAACGACACAAACCCGACAAGATCAAGAGAGACAAAAAGCACTTACGTGTAGAGAAAATGATCAAGTAGCGATATTAGGCCTGTCAAGGAACCAACTATCCAAAAAATTTGAAAAGATAAGTGAATATTACACGGGTCTAGCTCATATCTTGTGAGAAAATTATATTAATAAAAGTGGGAGTTGTTGTTGTTCGAATTCGTGACTTTTTTATCAACAATTCTCTGATATTATGTTAAAAATCTAACTAATGCAAAAATTTAAGCTGACGAGTGAAATTAAACGATGATTTAATACTCTAACGAGGACTTAAAACAACCTTTAATATATATGGTATGACAATTTTCTACCATATATATACTAATTTGAAAATTAGTAAAATTAAGAGGACATAATGATTCAATTGAATATTATGACTAATGGCAAAGGAACTAAAATGAATTTGACAGCCACTAATGTTTTGTCCATAATTTGCAAGAGAATTTGGAAGGCACTCATTTGTTTTTCGTTAATTAAGTTTGATACTCAACATAAGTACGAAATTAAAAAAAAAAATAAATAAATTCAGACAACAACTATGATGTGAATCGCATAATTGCTGAAAGAAAGAAGTGAAAAGATTCAACAGCTTTCCTTAATTCTTATTGCTAAAATAAGAAAAGAACAAGGAAAATATATGGTTTAATCTTAATTCTCACCAAGAGAGTAAGAGAGAAATAAAGAAACAAATTAAATTAATCAAAACATAGCGCCTTTCTCGTCTCGATCGGGTTAATTCTGGACTTATTTGCATCAGAATATAGTTAGCAAAATTCATCAACACTTGAAGAAGAGAAGCAAAAAACATACAATCTCTGAATAATGAACTGCCCTTGATGTAGGCGGAAAGCTCAGTATGGATCACCGTATTCTTTGTTTTAATTTGAATTTTATGTGGAACAAGATTAACTTTTGAGAATTGACAGTGGTGCACTGAAGATGTTTTTCGAGTATCTGTATGAGGTTAGGCTTTTTAACTGGTGCATGCTGTAATGATTTTCCCTGCAGGTCGAAGGAGGAGGTCGCTCGATGCATCGAGTGTGTTAAATCTTGTAGAAGATGTTGATAAGGAGTAAACGACAGAAAATCAACCTCGGGAGCTGCTAAACTTCGAGAAAAGCATAACACCTACTGAGATAGAACATGTCTCTTTTGTTTTTAGTATTTTGATGCTCGTATTTTGATTATATAGTTGTAGCTCGTGTTCGTGACCTAGGTGCTTGCACCTTTTTGTTATCGACACTGTATTAATGAAAATCCTCGAATGTTTGTGTGACCCTAAAATTTGAGATATTTTTCGTTTTTACGTTAGTAATGCCGGGGGAAGGGGCGATGCCAGATTTCAACCTGCATCCTGAGGTTGGCCAACTGCCACCCCAACCATTAGGACAAACCAAGGACCAGCAACTAAAAATTTGAGATTTGTTCCTCTACTAAAGCACTCTTTTTAGATAGCTATTGTCTTTTTGATAAGAGCTATTTGTATTAGCATTTTACTGAACAAAAGAACTCGGGTTTCAAAGGGAATTCGAGAGGCAGTCCGCTGTACAATGCCAAATATCTTATATTAGTAAGAGCAGGAAGAACATATATATATATAAGGAAACAACTTCAACCATTAACAATTGGTTTTGAAATGAAACCTCTAGTGTGTATCATTAATATCAAAGCCGTCAATCTCAAGCACTAAATTGCCCGTCCTTTTTTTGTTTGGGGGGGGGGGGGGGGATGAGGTAGTTCATTGGTCATATGGGATTGGGGGAGACATCATACTACAGTCTTTTGGGAGGCCAATGTTTGACATGTTGCAAAGTCGATTAACACCATAAATGTCTTAACATGTTGTCTAATATCTCAAATGACGATGCATTACAATGCTCACCTGAAACTGGAGAGAAACTCTAATGTAAAGCCATATTCATTGCGAGGTGGTTACGTCAAAATTGCAATGTTCGTTTAGGACTAGATATCTATTGTAAAGCCCATTCATAAAGTACCAAAGGTGATGTCCAAATAGTAGTGTTCACCTGGAACTAGTATCTAGTGTGAAGCCAATTGGACGCAAGATGTAGAGTGTTGTAGAGTATCCAAACCCAAATCCCCTGTTAGTCGAGACCGAAAAAAAATGCCTATATATATATACACACACACACACCAAGGGAGCTAGTCTGCTCATTACCAATTGGTTTTAAAATAATATCTATAAGGCATAGTCACTATTCCAGGGGTACAGGGTTTAGGAGTCAAAAATCCAGTCTCAAGAGAATGTCTAATTCCTACTGTTTGCTCGAGTCGCAAAACTGCATCAAGAGCTATAACCTAGAATGCCTCATCAGGAACTTCCAAACTTAGACGATGACGTGACATATTGAAAGCTCCTCGACATCTAGGTATCATTGTTTTCGTTGCTCGACTTATTGATAAGTTGACTCATGTAGTCATGGCCCTTGATTGTGTCCTCTTTCCTAATCTTCAACAAGTGGACATACAGACGCACCAAGTTATCCACTTCTCTCAGCATGACTCATCGCACACTTACCACAAGCACGTTATACCCTACACATACTTGCTACCCGTCTTACTGTATCTGTACCCACCATCTACAAGACGAATACCGACAAGTAACAGATTTTAACAAACCCACTACTATTCTCCCATATAAGTAACACGCCTGTATTCATATACTTAGTGTTACAGTATTAGTTATCTCAAAATTAATATTGATTCAATATACTTTAAATTTGATTTGGAAGATATTTAATTAAAATTGGGTTACTTAAATAAGTTTGATTTTTTTTTCCAATAAATATCGGCATAGCCGAAGAACAAACATGCAACTTGAAAAGACGAGGCCTAAACCTCCCCCGTAAACGGAACTAGGAACAAAAAGAGATTAGATCAAATAAGGAACAAACAGGCACCAAAACAAAACACCCAAACACGACACAAACAGACACCACACACAGACTCGATAAGACGCGCAAGAACAAGCTCAGACATGGAACCCAAAAAAGGAACCAGACGAGCAGCACAGGAAACAGAAGCAGGGCTGAAGCCTCAACCACAAACTCATCCGTTTAAGATAACTTATTATAAATATGGGTTAAGATTTAGGGTAGAGAGGTGATGCAAAGAGAGGAAAAGATGTAGAAGATAAGGATTTTGTAAAACGATGTCTTGGGGACACCCGGGCAGGGGAAGAGTGAGCAGTTCTTGAGAGGTCCTTGATGATTAAGGGCTGATGAGAGTTTGTAACTTACTCAATCTAAAGCTACATTGTGGAAGGGTTGGAGGCTCACCGTGCAGTAGCTACACTTTGAGAGAATTGATGACTCGCCGTACAGAAGCTATAATTAAATAGATAACGCACGGGTTAGTCATTTAATAAATGGGTTGAGTAAGTACTAAAGAGTACCTAACCCGTTTATTAAACAGGTTTAGTTTGGATTGACCCCGTTTCCAAGACCCGA
This sequence comes from Simmondsia chinensis, assembly GCA_018398585.1. Lineage (NCBI taxonomy): Eukaryota > Viridiplantae > Streptophyta > Magnoliopsida > Caryophyllales > Simmondsiaceae > Simmondsia > Simmondsia chinensis. The sequence goes on along the minus strand of JAGTTD010000007.1, from coordinate 2,320,426 downwards.
CACAATACATTTGGCACCCCTGCACACACAAGCATCAAAGACGCAAGTGCACCCTATATCCATCTTAAGGTGTCACCTAGCAATGTGACACTGGTGTCCTAAGCTCCATTAGGTGCGGTTACTAACCTCCCACTGACTCACGTGAACTCGTGCTACAAGACACTTCGACATGACAAAGGACCACCGCCCCTCATGGCATAGGAAAGTTCAATGGGTGGGTTTGATTGGATTTAGCCTAATACATTAACAACCAATAATTAAGGGCCCAAGACCCACCCCGAACTCATTAAAAAAAGAACATTTTTAAACGTTATACTGACTCTGGCTCTGATGGGTCAGCACGAGTAACCTATGACAACCCATAGCATTGCAAATTGCATGCAAGTATATAAAGAAATGTACAAACTAAAATTTAGACCTAATGGATCTTGAAAAAATGCAATGGATTTGGAGTACAATGATTCTTTTGAAATTGACCCAATAAAAACCCACAAACTCATAGGTCACTTCGTATCTACCAAATAAAACGCAAATAGCTTGAAACCAACCCGACCTACCTAACCCAAACCAAGTAGGTCTAGTGCATCTCAGGTTTACCCAAACCTATGAACAACACCGAACTCGTTGAACACGCTCTCATTTCGTATCAACATGGCTGCTACTGGTGTTCGCACCATGTAAACCCATGCAATATCTAGCGGCTTAGCATTCTAAAAACTCAGAACTAAGACATTCATCAAAATAACACAACCATGGCAGCATACTTATATATACAAAACACAATACGAGGTTCAAACATTTATAGGCATCATATAGTACTATTAGCAGTAACCTCAAAAGGTTACAAACATCACAACTAGTCTTTCTTTGTTCTAAGCAATTCCATCATCTGAACCCAACCGATCACACACATTAAAAGTTTCAAACACCACAGGCGTAATAACCACCACTTACCAGGAGAGCTCAGAAATCACCACCACGAAGACGCAGGACGAGATGGAGGGTAGATTCCTTCTGAATATTGTAATCAGCAAGCGTACGCCCATCCTCCAGCTGCTTCCCAGCAAATATCAGCCTCTGCTGGTCCGGAGGGATCCCCTCCTTGTCCTGAATCTTTGCCTTCACATTATCAATGGTGTCAGAGCTTTCCACTTCCAACGTTATAGTCTTTCCAGTCAATGTCTTCACAAATATCTGCATCCCGCCTCGGAGCCTGAGCACCAAATGAAGGGTACTCTCCTTTTGAATGTTGTAATCAGCCAAGGTTCGTCCGTCCTCAAGCTGCTTCCCGGCAAAGATGAGCCTCTGCTGGTCCGGGGGAATACCCTCCTTGTCCTGAATCTTTGCCTTTACGTTGTCGATCGTGTCAGAGCTCTCCACCTCCAGGGTTATCGTCTTCCCTGTCAAAGTCTTGACAAAGATCTGCATCCCTCCTCTTAAACGCAAGACCAAGTGAAGGGTGCTTTCCTTCTGGATGTTGTAATCTGCGAGCGTCCTACCATCCTCGAGCTGCTTTCCAGCGAAGATAAGTCTCTGCTGGTCTGGGGGGATCCCCTCCTTGTCCTGAATCTTTGCCTTGACATTGTCAATAGTATCAGAGCTCTCAACCTCGAGGGTTATTGTCTTCCCAGTCAAGGTCTTGACAAAGATCTGCATCCCACCTCTTAGACGCAAGACCAGGTGAAGGGTACTTTCCTTCTGGATGTTGTAATCCGCCAAGGTGCGACCATCCTCAAGCTGCTTCCCGGCAAAGATGAGCCTCTGCTGGTCTGGTGGAATACCCTCTTTGTCCTGGATCTTAGCCTTGACGTTGTCGATTGTATCGGAGCTCTCAACCTCAAGTGTTATCGTCTTCCCTGTCAAAGTCTTGACAAAGATCTGCATCCCTCCTCTTAGACGCAAGACCAAGTGCAGGGTACTTTCCTTCTGGATGTTGTAATCTGCGAGGGTCCTTCCGTCCTCAAGCTGCTTTCCAGCAAAGATGAGCCTCTGCTGGTCAGGAGGAATCCCCTCCTTGTCCTGGATCTTAGCCTTGACGTTGTCAATCGTGTCTGAGCTCTCAACCTCAAGGGTGATCGTCTTCCCAGTGAGGGTTTTGACAAAGATCTGCATACCCCCACGGAGGCGGAGGACCAGGTGAAGGGTACTTTCCTTCTGGATGTTGTAGTCTGCGAGGGTTCGACCTTCCTCGAGTTGCTTCCCAGCGAAGATGAGCCTCTGCTGGTCAGGTGGGATCCCCTCCTTGTCCTGGATCTTAGCCTTGACGTTGTCGATTGTGTCTGAGCTCTCCACCTCAAGGGTAATTGTCTTCCCAGTGAGGGTTTTCACGAAAATTTGCATCCCACCTCTAAGCCGAAGTACAAGGTGAAGGGTGGACTCCTTTTGGATGTTGTAATCGGCGAGGGTCCTACCATCCTCAAGCTGCTTTCCCGCGAAGATGAGCCTCTGCTGGTCTGGAGGGATGCCTTCCTTGTCTTGGATCTTGGCCTTAACATTGTCAATTGTGTCAGAACTCTCGACCTCAAGAGTGATGGTCTTTCCGGTCAAAGTCTTAACAAAGATTTGCATCTGCATGGATGAAAAACAACAATTTAGCCCTACCTGGTGATGAAATCAGATAAGAAACCTAATCCCTAAAACAAAACTTCTGCAGGATCCACCACATCTGCATCACTACCCTAAATACAAATATCACCTCATAATCCCAGCTAATGCTATCTGTCGCCAGATCATATACTAAGAGCAAACGTTTTAGAAGTACAACTATAGAATAATCGAGAAAGATCCAGATCTACACAAAAACAACACAATCCCCATATCTAGCTAATGCACATCAAGCATCTGCAGAAAGATTTAAGAAAATATGCAAAAAAAGAATCATATTTGAAAAAAAGAAAAGAACAACTAAAATTGACCATTCGTGCTTATAAGACCTGATACTTTCCTCAATCATTTTTCACGATCTTTTTTTTTGTTTTGAAAATGAAAACAAAGACAGATTTGTGCAAAATGATGCGAGAAGTACATGATCTAAAACCACGCAACATGGTCTAGATATCTGGCTCACCATCAATAAATTAGCAGAACGATTGAATTTATAATCGGAAAGGAGACAAATCGTGTCAAACACGATCTACAGACAAGCCAAAACATCTAAAAGCACATGCATCACAAAACAGGCTTAGATCCAAATGCAATCTAATTTGAATCCATGGAAACAATCAAGAAACTACCAGATCTATACACAGTAGAACATAATTTCCAAATCTAGCTAAAATACATCGATGATTAGAGAAAAACAGAAAAAATCACGCAAAACAAGTTGCCTAGGGTTCACATGCGATCCAGAAACAACAGATCTATACACAATCGATCATAACCTCCAAATCTAGCTTAAATACATCGATAATTAGTAGATACATCGAAAGAATCGCGCAATACAAGAACTTGCCTACGATTCCCAGGCGATCAAAATCGAAATCCATGAAAACAATCGAGCAACTACCAGATCTGTACACAATCTCAAACAATCTCCAGATCTAGCTTAGATGCATGTACAATTGGGAAGGCAAACCGCAAAAATCGCGCAAAACAAGAACTTGCCTAGGGTTCACATGCGATCAAATTTGAATCTACGGAAACAATTGAGACACCACCAGATCTATACGCAATCGAGAACAATCTCAGTCTCGCTTAAAATACATCGATAATTAGCAGAAAATCGAAAGAACATGCAAAACAAGAATCGGCTTAGGGTTCACATGCAATCAAACTTGAATCCATGTAAACAATCCAGAAACAACCAGATCTATACACAATCGAACACAATCGAACAGATCTAGCTTAAACACATCGATAATTAGGCAGAAAAATCGAAGGAATCGCGCAAATCAAGAACAAACCTAGGGTTTCACTTGCAATCAAATCGGAAATCAAAATCAATAGAATAATCAATCAAATCAAAAAGACAAGATTAAACCGGAGAAAAGAAACGATCTTTACCTTGAATTCAGACGGAAGATCGCTGGCGAATCGAGAATTGAAAGAAAGAAATCGAATTTTTTTCCGACAAGATAAGATTTTTGAGATATGAAGGAAGAACAAAAAGGGCTGGGGCCATTTATACAAAAAGATTACCGACTTAGATTAGGGGTAAATTTGTAATTTCAAGCTCCTGAAGATTCGACGACGGAGAGGCAAATATGAAGGCGGCCGCAACTTTTACTTTTTCAATTTTTTTAATGGAAATTAATTTCTTAGGGTTTTTTATTTTTATTTTTATGGTAGTAAAGACACAACATTAGACTTTAGCCTTTTCGTCTAAGAGAGGGGCAGCCTAAACCCTCCGCGCGAGAGATGAGGAGAAGAGTCTCCGAGGGTTCCAGCAGATCTACATGGAAGCCTCACCTCGAGTAACCTTCGCTAGCCGTATAGTCCGCTGCTTTATTTGCCTCCCTGAAAACTTGACTTGGCAAAGACGATCACACAAAGCCTTGATCTCGTTTACAATTAGTTGGATATCACCAGGACATTGTACTTGCCCTGGAGAGTTCTGATGACGACTTCGTTATCCCCTTCCAGGATAACATGAGTTACCCCTTTCGACACTGCCAATTCCAGACCGTCTCGCATCACCAGGACTTCTGCGACAATGACTGGGGCGTTCCCAAGTCTTCTAGTTTAGCAGGCTAAAATATCTCCCTTCTAATTGCGAATGACAAAGCCCGAGGCCGCTTCAGGAGGTCGTCTGGATCCGTCAAAATTAACTTTCACCCACCCTTGCTCTGGGGGAGTCCAGGAAACCCATCTATTCCCTTTCCTATTAGAACACGCCCTATCCTCTTCTACTCGTTCTTCCTCATCCATCCGGCACCTACACTTCCATTCCAAAACCATCGTCACTGCACGACTGATAGTTTGCGACGGACTAGGCCTTTCCCCTCTGAAGATGGACGAGTTCCTGTCCTTCCAGATGAACCAGCAGGTAACCACAAACTTCTCAATGTTGCTCTTCCCTTTTCTTGATCTCAGTTCTTCCTCAATTCTGTCCTTGGCTGGCAACTACTTGATCCACTTCGAAGAGTGCGCCACATTCCAGACATCCTTTGCTCGAGGGCAAGTTAGGGGCATGTGGGAAATATCCTCGGTATCCACCCCGCACTAGATGCACTGCCCATTACAATCCGGCATCCGCTTCTTCAGTTGGTCTCCAGTGGCCAGCGCCCCATTTAGGACCTGCCACATGAAAACCTTAATCTTCGGGAGAAGATCCAGATTCCAAATCCACTTGAACTCCCAATTGTTTCTATCCTCCCAGTCTAGGTTATGCGCCATCCAAGTTGCTGATTTGACGCTGAACTCACCCGTGCTAGTATACCCCCAGCATAGTTGGTCCTCCATTTGGTGTCTAGGGATCGGGACTCCCAAGATGTCATTTATGGACTCCGAGGGCAGAATTCTCTGCAGCTTATCCCGGTCCCATTCTCCCTGGGAGATGAAGTCCTCCACTTTAAGAGACAGATCAGCCCCATCCCGCATAATCCTCTGACCTTCTAACAGTGGGCCCTTAGATACCCACCAGTCTGTCCAAAAGTTTATTTTAGCACCATCACCTACTCTCCATTTAAGCCCTTTCTGGAGAAGTGGCCTGACTTCAAGGACACTCTTCCAGGCAGAAGAGTCCGTCCCCTTCTTTCTGTACTCAAGGAGATGTGACTCCTTCAAGTACGTAGCTTTTACCACCTTGACCCACAGATTATCCTTATCCCTCAGGATTCTCCAGGCTAGCTTACATAGGTAGGCTAGATTAACTGCTTCCATTTCAGCAACCCTAGCCCCCCCTACACTCTTTGGCTTGCATATCTTGCCCCACGCTGCTAGGTTGAGACCGCTTCTGCCCTCCTTATTCCAGAAGAACTACTGGCTGATTCTATCTCCCTGTTTACACACAGCCTTTGGTAATTTAAAACATTGCATGAGATGGCTCGGAAGAGATTCAACTGACGATTGAATCAGAGTGGCTCTTCCAGCCTTAGACAGTTTACAGGCCTTCCAATGGGCAACTCGGGTCTCCATTTTGGAGATTAGATCCCCAGCCATGTGGGACAGAAATCTGCTTGTTCCAAAGGTGTAGCCCAGGTATTTCCCTAGAGCTGTGCTGCAGGGGATTCCCAGGATGTCTCCTACCCGTTGATTGTGATTGCGGTCAAGGTTAGAAGAACAAATAATTGATGATTTACTCCTGTTAACCTGCAGCCCAGAGTCCTCACAGAACTGGATGACAGTCCTGTGGAGCCTCTGTACCGCTTCAACCCTTGCCTCGCAAAAAAGGAGGCAGTCATCAGCAAAGAAAAGATCAGGAATCGGCTCCGCCCCACGAGCCACTCGGATCTCGATCCCTGACTTCTTTTCCTTACTGAGGACCTAGAGCTGGGTGGCTAAGACCTCAAGACAGATATTAAAAAGATACGGGGAAAGAGGGTCTCCCTGTCGAAGGCCTCTGGACGGAGTGAACCATCCCATCGGTTTGTCGTCAATGAGGATCGAGAAAGAGGTTGTGGACACACACTCCATCACCCAACCGATCCACTTATCGTGAAATCCAAAGCGCTTCAAGGTTTCTTTCAGGAAAGGCCATTCGATGCTGTCGTAGGCCTTTTCCATATCCAGCTTTGCAGCAGTCCAGCCCGATTTTCCTTGTTTTCTTTTGAAAGCTGCCATCATTTCATGGGCAACGAGAATGTTGTCTTCAATGGATCTACCAGGAATGAAGGCAGCTTGCCATTCGCTGATTAATCTGCTCAGGATCGGCTTTACTCTGTTGGCAAGAACTTTAGCAATAAATTTGTACAAAACATTGCATAAGCTAATGGGACGAAAATGGTTAACCGTCTGAGGGGAATCATTCTTTGGAATAAGAGTAATAAACGTGTGATTGATCTCTCTTAAGAGGGATCCACCCCTCATCATAAATCTGATTGCATTACAAATATCCTTCCATACCAGTCCCCAATAGGATTGGAAAAAGAAGGCTGAAAAACCATCCGGACCCGGGGTCTTATGGGGGTTCATATCGAAGATCGCTCCCCGAATCTCCTCATCAGAGAACTCAGCGACAAGGGAGCTATTGTCCTGATCCGAAACCCTCCTACTTACCGAAGCAAGGGACGGGTAGGATCTTCGACTGCCACGGGATCTAAATCTAGTCATGTACTCATGGATATACATATCCGCTATCTCTGTCTTATTCGTAAAAGTTAGGCCAAGATCGTTCTTAATTTCCATTATACCACGTCTTCGTTTCCTAGCCGATATCGACGCATGGAAAAAACCCGAGTTCCTGTCTCCCTTGGTGAGCCATTCCTTGCACCAGTACTTAGTCCAGTACTTATGGTTAAACTACAAAAGTTTCTCACGCTGCAAAATGAGTCGTTTGAGTTTCAGGTTTAGCTAGCGGTCATCCGGGGCAGCCGCCAACTTCTCCTGAATCTCGCGGACCCTCTGCTCGTTCTTTTCTACATTAGATCTTAGTCTTCCCTGAGATATTTCCTTATTCTCTTTCAGCCTTTTTTTAATATATTTTAATCTCTAGGTTATTTCAAACATCTTTGATCCCTAGACTCTATTTGCCCAGGCACGGCGAATGATATTCTCCGTTAATGTGAACTTGGCCCACCCCGCCTGGAAGCGGAAGGGGGTGGCTCTTGTCAGGCCCTCCTCTTCCGAACATAAGAACATCGGAGAATGATCAGAGACTGGCCCGAACCCATTATAGACAAAAGACTTTGGAAAAAGGAAAGACCAAGCATGGTTAACCAGGGCACGGTCCAGTTTTTCCTGGACAAACGTCCCATTAATGGACCTAGCCCAGGTAAATTTCTGGCCGGACCACGAAATTTTTGAAAGCCCAAACCTTTCGCAGAACCTATTGAGCCGGACAAACCTCCTAGCTGCTGCCAGGGTGCCCCCTAGTTTGTCGGCTGGTCTCATTAGCTCATTAAAATCCCCACTAACACACCATGGGTAATTACTTAGGTGGTCAAGCCCATCCAGAGAGGCCCAGAATACCGCCTTCTCATGTTCTTTGACCGGGGCGTAGACAAAGGATATTGCTTCTTCTCTGTTTTTGAGTTTATCCAGTACTAAAGTGTGCGCGATTCTATGGTCGCAGTGGAGGATGTCAACCCCGCACTGATTTGAATTCCACATTAGCCACATGCCCCCCACATGATTAACAGGAGGGGCATAGTGGCTCCTATCAAACCCAAGTCTGGGTTGAATACTATCAATAGTCTTTTCGTTTGCTAGGGCTTCAAGGATTACTATAAAATCCGGTCTAAATTTTTTAATTAATCCAGCTAGTTCTTGTTGGGCTGCCCTACGGGCTACACCACGAATATTCCAAACAAGAGTCTTCATAAGGGACAAATCGTAAGATATGAGAAACCATTTTGCTACATGGATAGCACTAGGCTATCGATCCAATGCCCGAAGGCCAACCATGAGCCTGATGCTAGCTCCAAGGCAAAAAAAAAGGACAGGAAGCGAGGAGAAACGTACCTGGGAGGTGTAGATCCAACATGCAACATCACCTCCTCCTTCTGAACTCCCGGGGGACATCATGCACCAGAAATGACCCCGAACCAGACATAGTCGGTGTTGAAGAATCCACATCACCATCCTAGTAATCGAAGGACAGAGCTGGCCCGTGATTGACATACCACGGACCGGCCATGCATGGCCCCCATCCCTTAAACCGGGACCTTTCCTGTCGAGGAAACACCCCATCCCTCTCGGGCCCCAAATCCAGGAGGGTAGAGGCCTTAGAGGGCAAATACAAGGAAGGACATTCACGAACTCCCTTCTGAGACCCCAAACCCAAAGCCGCTCCGCCGGAGTACTGTGCACTCTCCGCCACACACCGCCGTGAGGAGCACAGCCCTTGTTTATCTCCTCCCTATCTCTTATCTCGTTTCTCTTACTATGGGCATCCGACGCCACCCTGTGATGAAACACTCTCCTGCGATGCCGGAGCTACAACCTCTCCGCTGGAGTCCAAAGCACGCACCGCCAATCACGGTCATCAAGGGCTGTGGCCCTGTTCACGTTCTCTCTCTCTCTCTCTCTCTCTCTCTCTCTCATTAGTTCTCTCTTTTGAGCCCTTGTTGTCTGCGCAGGTGTGGACCACTGTCCGGCCACCCCAGATCGGAAGCCGTTCCCCCGGCGGGCATCTCACGCGCCGCCATGCGCGGCTCTCTCTCTTTCTTAGGGTATCTTGTAGCGATGAATGTTATTTACGAGTACCCGGTTTATTTGTGACGGGTATGGATATAAATAAAATGAGTATTAGTTATGAATTTAATATATATTATAATTATCAGTCATGAGTATGGGATAGATGTGGGTACGATGTTGTACCCACTCCACCCCACCCTCCACCTGCAAACTCACAATAATATATAATTTGTTTTTATAAATAAGAAATAAATATATATATATATATACACACATACATATACATATATATACACATACATATACATATATATACACATATGTACATATATATACACATATATATATACATATATATACATATACATATACATATATATACATATACATACATATACATATATATACATACATATATATGTATATATGTATATATATATACATATATATGTATGTATATATATGTATATATGTCATGGTCATAACCCTTTTGTTTCCCTTGACATTGTCTAGATATCAAGCAGGTTGTCCGTGGTCTGTGTCGGGGTCGAGTGTCAAGCTGTCCCAGGTCCGAGCTGTCGCGTGCCTTGACAATGTCATGACAAGGTCTTGGTCGCTGCCCTTTCCGTGTCCCAGCACGCGCCCAGTCGTGCCCGGTTTCGTGTCCTAGTCCAGGCCCCAGCGTCCCAGGCTGTGCCGCGTCCCAGCTTATCCCTGTGCTAGTGCCGTGTCAAGCTGTGTCCCTAGGGTTCCGTCCCTGGTCCGCACCCCAGCCTAGCGTGCCCCTTTTCTAGTCGTTGGGGGGCACCTAGGAGGTTAGACCCTCCCAGTAGCTGTTGGGGAGGGGAGCTTAGGATTTATTTTGTATTTTAGCATATGATGTAATTCTCTATAAATAGATTTTGTATTCCAATTTGTAAGGCATTCAAAGACAATTAATGAAATACTTCTATTTTTCTCATCTAATTTCTCTCTTTCTCATCTTCTCAATTCTATTTCTTTCTCATCTCAACTCTCTTTCTTTCTTTCTCATCTAACCTCTTTTCAAGATTTGGGTCTAAGACATCATCTTTGGCCGTCACAATCCCGAGATTGTGACAAATTGGTAACAGAGCAACTACGATCGTGCAAAACTGGCTGTCATGCGCAATGCCCGTAACATGTCTTCATCCGAGGAGACCACCGACTCTCAAGAACGGTTTTCGTCACTTGAAAGAAGACTTGATAGAATTGATGCCTTGATCCGTGACCAAAGTGTGTCAAACGAAGGATTAAGGGGAACGGTTGATCGCTTGACTAATCAGTTCGAGGGATTTGGACAAGCCCAACGTGAGCTTCAAGAAAATCAACGTGGGCTTCAAGAAAGCCAACGTGCGCTTCAGGACACCGTGGCATCCTTGGCCGAGTCGGTACACTCTTTGGCAATTCCAGAAAGGCGGCCAGAAACCGTGCCTGAAATTGCAACACAAGATCATGTGGGTTCGGGCAACTACGTTCATGTTGGAGGAACCGGAATTCTACCACCACCACCACCACCACCACGCCGTGCTCATGAACAAAGACATCACCCCCGTTCCGAGGATGGGGAACATAGTGGTAATGACGTTAGTGCTCGTTCTTGGTCCGCCCATTATAACTCTAAACTTGATTTCTCAAAATTTGATGGCAAGAACCCAAGACTTTGGATCCGCAAATGTATGAAATACTTCCGTTGGTATCAAGTTCCAACGGATGAGTGGGTTGCTTTGGCATCCTCGCACTTGCACGACTATGGTGATATTTGGTTTCATGCCTTGGAACTACAGAACCCCGTCATGCCTTGGCAATTTTTTGTTGACGAACTTTGCAAAAGATTTGGTGACAAGTCTATGCAAGATGTAGTCGAACAATTCAACAAGACCGTTCAATTGGGTACCGTAGAGGAATACGAAGTACAATTCGAGGAATTGCGGAGCTGGATGATGATCTACCATCCTACTTTAAGCGACTCTTATTTTGTGTCCAGTTTTATTGGTGGGTTAAAGCCCGCCATACGAGCGGCCGTCAAGGCCAACCGGCCTACGGAAATGAGCTACGCCATCGAGCAGGCCAAATTGCAAGAAATCACCATGGCAGAGATCAACAAGGCCACGGGTCCCAGAACTGGATTCAACCGTGCTGCATCCAGGTCTAGACCTGCCTCCTCTTTCAGATCAGGTCCAGGCGTGTCCTTCCAAGGCCCGGGCCAGTCCCAGGCGTCCGTGTCCCAGGGCGCCCCAGCACGGGCCGCGCCTGTGCCTTCGTCCGCTTCCAACATTCCTAGGCGTGAACCCGGGCAGTGTTTTAAGTGCCATGAACGCTACTATCCCGGGCACGTGTGCAAGAACAAGCAGCTGCAGTGTATGGAAGGTCAAGAAGTCCAAGACGACGATGGAGAGGACTTAGTTGACATTGAAGAGGAGATCCCTCAAGAGGAAGGGGACGGTGCTATGGAAATATCATTGAATGCCCTATCGGGGCGCATTACTCATAATACGCTAAGGTTGAAGGGCTCCATCAAGAAACGGGCCCTTACAATCCCAGTGGATAGTGGGAGCACGAATAGCTTCCTTGATTCGAGAGTCGTCAACGAACTCAAGCTCGAGACCGTTCCGACCATAGTGATGACTGTCACCATTGCCAACGGTGAGAACTTGACAAGCTACCAGAAATGCCCGAGTCTCAAGTGGAAGGTGCAAGGCCACACATTCTCGGATGACTTGCGGGTGCTTGACCTAAGAGGTAGCGACATGGTTCTTGGAGTCGATTGACTCCAAAGGTATGGCCCGGTTACCTTTGATTTTACAAACCTTAAATTTTCTTGTGTTAAGGATGGTAAAGCGATTCATTTACAAGGCACTTCTGATAATGTTGCTTTACACTCTACGTCTGAAAAGAGTCTTGCCCGGTATTTTAAAAAGAAATTTAATTGTGTTGTCGGTCATTTATTTTTGGCTATAGGTAGTGAGGAAAAACAATCTTATGTCCATCCCGACCTACGGCCGGCCCTTGAGCACTATAGTGATGTTTTTTCGGTCCCTAGGTCGCTCCCCCCAAACCGTGCCCATGATCACGCTATACCCACCCAACCCAATGTTAAGCCCATACACATTCGACCTTACCGATATCCCCATAGTCAAAAGAACGAGATAGAAAAGCAAGTTAAGGAGATGTTGTCTTCTTCTATTATTCGCCCTAGCCGTAGCCCTTTCCCCTCACCTGTGCTTCTAGTTCGCAAGAAAGACGGTACCTATCGTTTTTGTGTCGACTATCGTCAACTTAATAGTATAACAATTCGGGACCAATATTCCATTCCTGTTATTGACGATTTACTTGACGAGTTGCGTGGAGCATGTGTGTTTTCAAAATAGATCTTAGGGCAGGTTACCATCAAATCAGGGTTCGTGAAGAAGACATTCACAAGACCGCATTTCGCACCCACCACGGGCACTACGAGTTTAAGGTCATGCCATTTGGTCTTACCAACGCACCGGCCATATTTCAAGCGCTCATGAATGAGGTCTTCTCTTCTTTTCTCCGTAAATTTGTCCTCGTTTTCTTTGATGATATACTAGTTTATAGTCCTTGTATGTCCACTCATGTTGTGCATCTTGGTGCGGTTCTTGACACTTTGTGTACTAATAAGTTGTATGCTAAAATGAGTAAGTGCGTCTTTGGTATTGATCATGTTGAATATCTTGGCCACATAATTAGTCCACAAGGGGTAGCAACAGATCCTGGCAAGATTGACGCTATGACCTCTTGGCCTCAACCGAAAAGCATAAAGAGCCTTAGAGGATTTTTAGGTCTCATTGGTTACTATCGCAAGTTTATTAAGGGGTTTGGGGCGATTAGTAAACCTTTGACTAGCCTCCTTTCCAAAGGAGAATTCCATTGGAATGAGGATGCTCAACGTGCCTTTGAGACTCTTAAGCACGCTATGGTGACGGTACCGGTCCTAGCTCTTCCCGACTTTACCAAGCCTTTCGTTCTTGAGACGGACGCTTGTGGAGTTGGTATTGGGGCCGTCCTTAGTCAAGACGGTCGACCTTTGGCATACCTTAGTAAGGCTTTAGGTCCTCGCCAATTAGGGTTGTCTATATATGAGAAAAAGCTTATGGCGGTTTTGATGGCTGTGGAAAAGTGGCGACATTGCTTGTTAGATCATCATTTTATCATTAAGACCGACCACTCTAGTCTTAGATTTCTCTTGGACCAACGTATCACTACACAACTTCAACAAAAAGGAATGTCCAAGCTAATGGGTTTGAGCTATAGTATCATGTACTGTAAGGGCCTTGAGAATAGGGCGGCTGATGCCTTATCTAGGCGTGATGAAGAGGTAGAATTTGGTTCTTGTTCGGTTTTAACAACGGTAGTTCCTCAATGGATCCGTGAGGTCGAAGCTAGTTATGACAGTGATGCTCAAGCTTTGGACCTTATCACACGGGCTACCCTTGGTCCTAAGGGTCACGGCCCCTACTCATTCCATGGCGGTATCCTTCGTTACAAGGGCCGTGTCTATGTGGGTGAGCATACCGACCTCCGCCAACGGATCATGCACGCTTTGCATGATTCCCCAGTTGGCGGCCATTCCGGTGTCCATGGGTCCCTAATTCGAGCTAAACGTCTTTTCTTTTGGCCTAATATGAAATCGAGTTTTCGTGAGTGGATTTCTAGGTGTGATGTTTGTCAACGTACCAAGTCCGAGCACGTGCCCTACCCCGGCCTCCTTCAGCCGCTTCCTATTCCATGCCAAGCTTGGGAGAGTGTAAGTCTCGATTTTGTTGAAGGGTTGCCTAAGTCCTTGGGCAAAGATACGGTATTGGTTGTTGTTGATCGCCTTACTAAATACGCTCATTTTATTTCATTATCGCATCCATTCACCGCTTCTAAGGTGGCCCAACTTTTTCTTGATAATATTTATCATATACATGGGCTTCCTAAAAGCATTATTTCGGATCGGGATGGCACCTTCCAAAGCCTATTTTGGAAGGAACTTTTTCGGTTGGCGGGCGTGGGGCTCAACATGAGTACCTCCTACCACCCCCCATCCGACGGCCAAACCGAGAGGGTGAATCAGTGCTTGGAAAATTACCTACGTGCTATGGCTTTAAACAAACTGAGGGCTTGGGCTCAGTGGCTAGCGCAAGCGGAGTTTTGGTATAATACTAACTACCACACCTCTATTAAGTCTACACCCTTCTTTGCTTTGTGCGGCTATGAACCTAGGTTGTTAGCTCTTGACTATCCTTGTGTTTCCTCGTCCCCCGGGGTAGAAACCTTAGTTAGTGATTGGCAAACTATGACCAACCACTTAAAGGAGAACTTAGTCGAGGCCCAGCATCGTTATAAGCAACAGGCCGACTTACATAGAACGGAGCGTGAATTTCACGTAGGCTATTTCGTGTATTTAAAACTCCAACCATATCGCCAAACCTCTGTTGCTATGAGGCGTAACCTCAAGCTCGCTGCTCCCTATTATGGTCCGTACAGGGTCGTAGCGAGGGTCGGTCAGGTTGCCAATAGGTTGGACTTACCTAACGACTCTAAAATTCATCCCGTTTTTCATGTTTCTCGTCTTAAAAAGAAAATCGGTGATAACGTGGTGCCAAGTGTTTCCTTGCCTAGTTGTGACCAGGATGGCCACCCCGAGGTTCGCCCACGCACGGTGCTCAAGCGACGTACTCTTATGCGCCACGGCAAGAAGCAAACCCAAGTTCTCGTGCAATGGGAGAACATGCCTCAGGACGCCACGACTTGGGAGGATTGGGCCTTCATCCAAGGCCAATTTCCGGACTTCAATCCTTGAGGGCAAGGATATTGTCATGGTCATGACCCTTTTGTTTCCCTTGACATTGTCTAGATATCAAGCAGGTTGTCCGTGGTCCGTGTCGGGGTCGAGTGTCAAGCTGTCATAGGTCGCTGCCCAGGTCCGAGCTGTCGCGTGCCTTGACAATGTCATGACAAGGTCTTGGTCACTGCCCTTTCCGTGTCCCAGCACGCGCCCAGTCGAGCCCGGTTCCGTGTCCCAATCCAGGCCCCAGCGTCCCAGGCTGTGCCGCGTCCTAGCTGATCTGTGTGCCAGTGCCGTATCAAGCCGTGTCCCCAGGGTTCTGTCCCTGGTCCACACCCCAGCCTAGCGTGCCCCTTTTCTAGCCGTTGGGGGGCGCCTAGGAGGTTAGACGCTCCCACTAGCCGTTGGGGAGGGGAGCTTAGGATTTATTTTTTATTTTAGCATATGATGTAATTCTCTATAAATAAATTTTGTATTCCAATTTGCAAGGCATTCAAAGACAATTAATGAAATACTTCTATTTTTCTCATCTAATTTCTCTCTTTCTCATCTTCTCAATTCTATTTCTTTCTCATCTCAACTCTCTTTCTTTCTTTTTCATCTAACCTCTTTTCAAGATTTGGGCCTAAGACATCATCTTTGGCCGTCACAATCCCGAGATTGTGACAATATATATGTATATATATACATATATAGTCAAATATTAGGGTATATTATAATTAAAATTTAAAATTTTAAAGTGAATAATCAATATAGACAAGTATGGATAATCGTTTAATACCCTATAATAGGACACGTACGAGGAGGATAATGGATACCGGTTAGATATCCACGGTAAAGGGTGGGTGTGGATATGGGTTTGTATTAAACAGGCGGGGTACAAGTATCCACTTTATACTCGTGATGTGTAATGGAGCGAGTATAGGTATGTATTTAAGTGGTAGGTAGGGATGTAGAAGAGCTCTATTGCCGTCCCTAGTATTGGGTGAAGTTATTTACTAAAGGTGCCATTTTATATTTTTTTTTAGCTATTTTTATTATCAGACTCTATTTGACATATGAAATTAGAACTAAATTGTGATTAAAATTCTAATTGAATTGAAGAAAAATTGTTTGGTTAACCAAAGGAAAAAAATTGGAATTATAATTGAATAATTATTCGAGTCATCATGGGTTTTTGGTTGATCGAGTGGAGCATTTCGAGTTTTGAATCAACTAGAGTCAAATTTTGGTTGGATTGAATCATGTTGAGTTCAAGTTATTCGAGTTTTGAGTCAAATTAGATCGAGTTTTAGTCATGTTGACTTATTTTATGTTCAAGTTATTTGGGATTTTTAGTTAATTTAGTTAGGTCTCTTCGAGATTCTGACTAGAATGAATCAGGTTTGAGATGATTTAGGTCATTTCGAGCTTGATTAGATTTGGGTCAAACCGGTTGCATAATTTCAAATTCAAGGTTGTCTTGGGTCAGGTCGAATCTAGGATAATGGTTAGATGGGTCGGGTCATTTTGAGTTTGTGTCAAATTAGTTTCATGTTAATTTGGCCCGTCATTTTGACTCTGGACTCAGCTTGGCTACGTCACATTTAAGTCGAGTCGTTTCATTTTTTAGATTTGAGTCATCTGGATTTCGGGTCAATTAGGTTGGTCACTTTGGACTTTGAGTTAATTTGATTTGGGTTATTTCAGATTCAAGTCATTAAAGTTGGCTGACTTGAGGCTCGAGTCAAGTTTATATCTAAGTCTTTCGTTTTTGGTCATTTTGTGTTTGATTAATCAAGTGGGTCATTTTAGGTTTTAGGTTTAATATGGAAGTACAATTCCTCACCCCCACCCAAAGAATTGGAATATGTGATTTTTAGTTAAAACCATGCGCAAATAACAGAATTAGAATTTTAGACCTCAGTTCCAAACTCTAATTTCATACGCAAAACATGACCTTAGAATATTTGTTGGGTAACGTTATTGTTAGAACAAAAATGCTAATACTATAACGACTTTAACAGAATCTGTGATCTTATTTATTGTAAATCATTTCACCTATAATATTTGTCAACCACGGGATAATAATGAAAATTTTAAATTTTGTGTTACATTGATATTGTTATGACATTATTAAAAAATATTATGACAATAACATTAATGTATTTTGCTTGTTAATGTCAAAATATGACATGAATAATTGTAAAATATAATTATTTTTGACATTATTAAAGATTTACCAAAGAGGGTACCAACACGCAAACACTGGATCCTATTAGAACTTCGAAGTTAAGCTTGCTTGGACGAGAGTAGTACCAGGATGGGTGACCTTCTGGGAAGTCCTCACCTCTCAGGTTGGAGGTACTCGGAAACAGCCTCTCTTTAGGGTAACACCCCCCCTCAGACTCTACTTAGACGGGAGCCCTTGAGGCACTGTGTATGTTGCTTATTATTAAATATTTCTCTTAAAGTAAAATATTATTAGTTTTCCCTATTATTAAAACTTGGTTAAAACTTAGCATTTTGCGGTGGGATGCAAGGTTGGATTTAATGAATTATGCAATGCAAATTATATAATACTCATGAAGGGTTATTTTTTTTTTATTGGAAAAATAAACAAATCCAACGTAAATGAAAGCGAAAATTAAACAAAATCAATGAAACAACATACAAATTTTTACGTGGAAACTCTCTCTCACTAGAGGAAAAAAACTACGATTTAATCAAGCTTAAAACTATCTCTTTGAATTTTAGAATTACAATTTCTAATTGAACCCAAAACTCAATATTATCAAATCTCCAACTCTCTCTTTCTTAACCATGCTTTCTAACTCTTTTTATAAAGAAATAATCTACCCGTACTCAAAATCAAATCAGACTAAAATCAAGCAAAAATAACTACAAATCAGATACTATCTAATCTAATCTTCTAGATCTTACCCAAATTATCAAACAAGCATATCTTACTAATATCTCTCTGTTTTTTTTTTCTTTTTCTATTTTGACTTAACAAAATAAAATAGAACTAAATAATAAAATATAAATTGGACCCAACATTT
This sequence comes from Simmondsia chinensis, assembly GCA_018398585.1. Lineage (NCBI taxonomy): Eukaryota > Viridiplantae > Streptophyta > Magnoliopsida > Caryophyllales > Simmondsiaceae > Simmondsia > Simmondsia chinensis. The sequence goes on along the minus strand of JAGTTD010000007.1, from coordinate 2,302,336 downwards.
CTAACAAAAGTCTATGATGTTATACAATATCGTAGTTTGAACAAGGGGAGGTATCCTATTGTGGGGTAACAAGATTTCGTTTCTAGTTTGGTGTTTCTTTTAACACATCGTCTTGTTATGATCTGCCTTGGATGTTCTGTCCTATCGTGGTCTAGTCGTTTTTGCTTTAGATTAGGAGTTTTTTTATTTTGGAGTCCAAGTTGCAAGCAGCCTTATGCCCAAGGTGTTTTGGTGTTTTTCTTATTTGCCTTCGAACCCTGCACGGAACTATTATGTCTTCTTGAGCTTATATTCAAATTATCGAAAAAGAACGCACAATATCTTTCTAATGGAAAAAAAATATCATTTAAAATTGTGTAACAGAAGATATCAACATTTGTGTATGTACCAACAGTAGAAATTAGGTCCAACTTGTCTAGAGCCAAAAGAGCAACAAAAATCCAAAGACCAGAGAGATTGAATGCCTGTTCCAATTATTCAAAGATCCTTTATCTTTTTATTTCGTTATAGCTATGTTTCAATTACTCATGTACCATGTTTCCGCATACATAAATCATGTTCCGGCACAAAATTTAGCAGAAAAATAAAAAAAAGCTCTCACTTATGCAACGACTTCATGAAATTTTACCATCAAATCTTATAATATAATGTTATAAACCATAATCCTACTACATAACATAAGATTTGAAGCATCTTACACGGAACATACCCGGCAAAAATACCTTAGAATATAATAAGCACAGAGCGTGTCATATTTTAACAAAAGATTGAAGAATGACAATATATTTGCGAAAAAGAAGAAACATATTACGACACGTAATCAGTCTCAATCTTTTTTTCAAAATATGTTGTCCTTTTTCATATAGTAAACATTACACCCTTCTTATTTCTGTTTTCGAACACGGTATTTTTGCCAAAACTACCAGCATTGGTGCTAAAAACTACCATGAGATTTTCCTCCATTAGAGGAAAATCATCAAACTAAACACGTTATAAAACTATATACAAAGAATGACGTCGACTGACCAGCTTACAGTGACAGAAAGCTCTTATTTGTGCTCCATATCATCGTCGGCCATGGCGGGGCCTTTGCAAATAGGACATGAGTTCTTCATTGACAGCCATTTCTTGATGCAACCCACATGGTAACTGTGGCTGCAAGTTTTCACCATTCCGACGCTGTCCATATGCTGATATTCCTCCTGCATATGTAGAACAATGTGGTTGGAGATTTATTCGAGAAATGGTGGATACCGACATTTTGTCAACGAACTATTCCAAAAGCTTAAATTGTTAGATAGGGGTGGAAATGAGCCGAGCCGACTAACGAATCTGTCATAAAACTTGAAAAGCTCGGCTCGTTTTGGGTTCAAGCCGAGTTGAATTGACTCGTTTAGTTTATCGAGTCGAGGCTGAACCTAATGAAGCTGGGGCTCATAGGCTCGCCGCTCACGCTCACGAGCCTATCTTCATATAATATAATATATCACTTACAACAACAACAACAACAACAACAGAAGACCCAGTGCCTCCAACGGCTCCCGCATAAGCAGAACATATCACTTAAATATGTCTAATCAAGCCAAGTTCAAGCCTAGATAAAGGGAACTCGACCCTAAACGAGCCCCACCGAACCTATATTGAGCTTAAATGGGGCCAAAAAAAACGCAAGCTTAGTTTGGAGCTCGTTGAGTCCGGTTCAAGCTCAAACGAGTTGAGCCAAGCCCGAAACTATAACGAGCGGGTCTTGAGCTTGAAGTTTCTGAGCTCGATGAACTTCAAGCCAAGCTAAATTAAACGAGCCTTGCCTCATGCCTTAACTAATGGGGCTCGACTCTGCTCAAATACATCCCTACCGCTAGGTAAAAGTTAGAAATGATTTTAATACTCTTATTATACTCCTTCACATGGAATGGCTCAACGGGCTTGAAACATGGATATCACAAAATAGTGTTAAACGAGGAAAGTTTTGCCTCAAAACTTTTATGCTGCCTTCTAAGCAATAAAAAGCAGCCATAAGAGTATTTTGCAATATTGAGACTTCATCTAACAGCTTAACTTCTAGAATAGTTGGCATCTTTATAAGGTATTCAATGCCCCCTTGACCGAAAATTTCTTGAGTTCAAATCCCAGCTCTTGCAATTGGTATTACATATTTGCAACACAAGGCATGAAGTATGTATTATCCACGCTTCAAGAGTCCATTGGTATGAGCACGAAGAAACATGTTTGAGTATAAACCATTCCTTCACCTTCATCTAACGACTTAAAACTTTTGAGATAGTTAATTCCTTAACAGAAACAAGTCTAGAAATGAATAATGCAACCGTCCAATTGATCAAACGATTTAAACTTGAAATCAAGCGAATCTTACCAAACATATTGCACATCTCCCTTCTTCATCTGTTTCATTTGGTGAACCGTAAACCGTCTCCTTTAAACACATCAATAACTGGTCCTCGGACAACCCAGTGTTGACACTTCCAATCCTCTCCCCCAATGCAAGTAATTCCTGCTCATGAGTATGCCAACTAGCTTTATGAATAAAGAGAATATCATAAATTGTATAGACAAGTAAATGTAGCAAATCAAGCCCACCTCATAGCTCATGTCGTCCACATCGAGCCTCATATCTCGGTGTTGATCGAACGGATTCCTTGACCCATAATACGATGAGCGTTCACCTATCATGAAAACCTGCAAGGCGGAATATATTTCTCATCAAGATCAAAAGAAGTTGCATCGAAATACAGATGCACAATATTTAACATAAGGCCCGTATCAGTGAAAAGTGCCAAGCACACTTATCCATACTTATTTCAATTCTCTATTCCGTTTTAAAAGTATCCATGTTTGATTAAGATGCTTAGATGTTGGTATGTCACGTAGAAACTTTAAATTAAAAGAAAGCACAGAAAAATCATGTAAATTGCACCGTCCAAAACTGAACTCGCACCGATGTTGTACTAGAGAAGATGATCCATAAGCTGTAACCACCCCAGGATGCCATTAAAAAGGATAAAAAGAACGGAATACATACCTCGGGTGTCAGCCGATCGTGTCCAACAACATCCTCTGGAATTGAACGGTATCTCTCTGCAGATAACCTTGACCTACCACTCCAGTCACCGTGGCGCCATCTTGCACTAGCAAATGGTCTTGGGTGTCTAGAGGGATGATTCTCTGCCACCAACTGCAGACTATCATCAGGTGGACCTGTGTGTCCAACTTGCAAATTGGCCAATGAAACCCTAGTAGTCGGATTAGATCTATGAGTAAAACTACTGCGAACTCCCCTTGTATGGGCCGAGGTACCACTTAAACTTTGAGGGACAACAGGATGTCTGCTAGTAGTAAGATTATCATGATAGCCACCCATCTCAGCTGAGACAGCACTGCTTCCAGGCAAAAAGTGATTTAGTCCATGACTCATGTTACTCGAAACTACAGGCCTTCGTTGAGCATTGGATGCGTTAATATGATCCCAGTCCGGGAAGGGAATGCTTGGATTCTGACTACGATGATTTACTGAGCTTGCCGGGTCAAGATGATGTCGGCTTGAAATAGGATGATGCGAATAATTAGCTGGCATATGATTCCTGAAAACATCAGTCTCCAAGTCAAGCGCTAATCGACTTCGCACGTTCCTCAGAGAACTTTCTCCTCCATCCGAAATTTGGTTGGCACCGTAAGTGGGAACCATTGTCATGTTGTTCCAGTGACCATGCTGACCATCCATATTCGGTCTCTCCGGCCATGTTTCAGATGATGAAGACATGTCAGATGAGCTTCCAGCACCATAATATCTACTTGTGCTACCTCTCTCTCCCATGGTAGGGATTTCCGGGCGCTTTCGTTTATATGGCCCTCTTCCATTGCCCATTGTAAGGTCAAAATAATTGTTGTCGAGTCCAAAATTTGAGGAAGATGGATGGGAGACATGGTGTTCTGGAAGCACATGGATAGTTCCAGCAGCTGACGGTTGCATGGAATTACGTGAGTAATCTGAAGCGTCGGGCTGAGGAAGCGGTGCATTAACCATCTGGCTTGATGAAGAATATCCATTCGTCCTCACAGAAGGATTCCAGTGAGCAACATAATGCACTCGATCTACAGGCACATTGTCCCCAGAATGAATGATGGGGCCATTTTCTGCAGCACTAGATCTTGCTGTAGTACCATAAAAGAAAAGGTTAACCTCAACTCTGAAAACCAAATTCTAAGGAAAAATTAACAGCAAATTACAGCAGCGGTCTTGGAGATGCATAACTCAGGAGACATCACTAAAGCTGAAATGCTTCAAAAGAAACAAGGTATAAGATTTTTTCTTGGTTTTTGCTCAGAGGTATACAATATGTGTCATATAAAAAATAGGGGAAAACCTGTACACATTTTAGACATGAAATCTGCATTGCCAATGATATTTCAATACATCCAGCTCACTACCAGAAGTCCTATTCTGTTTTGATACGCTTGGTTAGCTCTATTCTTCACGAATTTGTAAGTATAAACTTCTCGCATAAAAATTATGTTTTATCTTCATCAAGATGGGTTGATTGCCACCAATAAGCATAATATTGGCATTAGCACTACAAGGAGCAGACGTGCCATGGGTACACAAATAACGGGATGCAAATGTAACAAAGGCAAAAAGCGTTGATTCACATTAACAACTTTCACCAGATTAATGCCTCTCAACAGCAGCCAACAGACAATGAATATTCACATCAAACAATGGGGAAGTTGACATTGCAGGCAACTGCCAGGGTGATTGAATGCAAAATTAGTAAAGAGAAAAAATGGAAACTAAAGTCTTAATATTCGAGAACCAGAAATGCTAAGATGAACAGGTTTGAAAGTGTCTTACCCAAATGGAGGTATGGATCTTCTGTGTGCATGTGATTCCAGTGCTGATCAGGTTCAGCCTCAAATATCTGCTGCGTACTGAATGGATGTCTATGTGCCATAATATCAACGACAGAAATTGATCCAGATATGTATCAAGACCTCAACCTGCAGGAAAGGAAGAAGGAATTTGACTCGGTAATGAAGAAACAATGCAAAGCAGAACTCAACAAATATGTCACATGTACAATACCAGTCACATTAAAATTGACATCTCAGACCATGTCAACCAAAAGACTACATTGTGAATCTCGGACTTTAAACATAAGGATTAGCCGAGAAAACCAAAGTAAACTAGTAGAGTTATATTGGTTAATTACATATAGATATTTCCCTTGTCACTGAGGTGAGCTTTAAAAACAAACTTTGTAGAGGAAGGCAAAAAAAGGGATTGAAATGTTCTATTCAACAGGAGTACAAAAGCAAAACAAGCCAAAGAGGAGAATTTGGAAATGGGAAAGAAGAGGGAGGATGGGAGAGAAAATAAGGTGATTGAACAAGTTCAAACTTAATAGATGGCTACTCATCACTCAAGAGAGTACATTCATGCATGTTTATGACAAAGAGAATATAAGGTCCTCATGCTACAGTCATAAGGCCCAGATTTTGTCTTAAGGAGGTGATAAAACATGAAAGTAAAATAAGCTCACAACAGAAGAAGAAATCCCTCAACTAGGATGTATGCCAAAATTACTATCCTAGAATCCACAAGCATCTCAGTCTGCCTATACCTATCAACTTTGGAATCAAATAAAGGTCATTACATTGCAAATTTTGAGCTAGTCATTATGCAGTTGGCCATTACATAATAGTACTTTTAAATTGACTACACAATATAAACATATTGTATTTCATTAGTTAGAACATATTGATATATGTAGTTACGTTAAATCTATCAAAAGTGTGAACCAATAATTGTATAGATATTCATTCAAATTTTTGCAAGAATATTAAATTAACTTATAATTCCCTAAAACATCCAAAAAGAATGTCTCAACCCATTATGTAATATTCATGATACCCTGCTTCCACAACATTGTGATTGCAACCGTGAACCGAACTGTGGACCAACAGTAATCAACTCTAAATTGTGGGCGAAACTTCAAGTACAAGACCCTGAAGAGAAAGCAACATCTACACAGGAAAGACGCCCCTTGATTTTGGTCCCAAGATTCAAGCCGATCATCCTGATAACCGCCATTATCTGCTGATGCATTTCCTCCTACCTAATAAATTTAGGCACCAAAAGAGACCAACATAACACCTCCAGAAAAAGTGGTTTAAGAAAGAAAATTACTATGCGCTCAATAAATTACCCATTTATAATAACTGACAGCAGCTGATGTGAACTATGGAGCCTAGCAAACAAAAGTCCATGAACCTAGTAAGAAGTCGGTAAACCGTATAGACAAAAATTGATCGATTATTACAGTGATGAGCCGCTAAAGACTATTCCCCCGAGAAAAGACCAAGGAGGTGTAAATTCAGAAAAAGAGCAAGATGATGAATATAAACAAGAGAGATCTGTCGAACATAACTACATAACCCTTACCCAGAATGAATCTATGCCAGCAGAAATGATGGTGTCACTTCCTATACCAGCTACATATTATGTTTTCACTTCTTAGCATCACAGCGACCTCCAATAAACAAGGAGATTAGATCCATAACACTGAAGTAGAATTTAACTTACTACTAAATCAATACAAAGGGAAATACTTAAGAGAACGCAGTTACATATTAGTACATTACCTGACATAGAAGTAATGACGTTTCTGGAGTAGCTTTTACCTGGCTAATGATACTAACATTAATGTTTGAGCTATGAAGCAACAAAGGCATCACCATAACATTCTCCAATTGAGGCTTTCGGATGATAATCAAATGCGTTGCTAGATGGGTGCATACATCTGGAGATGCATAGTGTCCATTTAAGATAAAAAGCAGCATTTAAAGAGCATCATTGTTCCATAACACTTACAAGCAAAATCTTCTTAGTAAATACAAAAAGGGTGCCTGAATCTTGCATCCTTTAACACTGCTATTGTAAAGCAACCTGCATAACTCTGTGATCTTTCGGTGGGATTCAACACAAAAAATAAATATTTTTAATCCAGTAAGATATTGCCAACCCCATTCAGAAGAAAGCCCATGTAGAGTCCATGTTCATTCCAACAAGCACTTCTCACCTCAAATCATTGCCCTCTTTAATTGGGATCCGAGACCCTTCATAGGTCTTAAGCCCCAAATACAAATAAAAGAACTGTCATAATAACAAAGAATCTATGTCATGATTCATGATGAATTAAGCAAAGATCTAGCCATCATCTCACACCGCATGTCATCAAACAGAACTATCAGCTTGACCATGGAAAGACATCTGTACCATTCCTAGATTCTCAGGAAAGACACTTACAGAATTAAAATATGGACAAGATTAAAATGTTTTAAAGGTCAATACAAGGAGCGTTAGAATACTTGAGAATTTCAGCTAAAACTACAGAATACAAAAAAGAAATTCGGCCAACGGGGATGACTCCAAATTAGAATTAGAGGGGAGGACAATTGTAATATTAAGAACATTTTATGCCATGATTATATCCCACTCCATAGCTGCCCAGTCATACAAAAAGTGCCTGAAACATTATTTACCTGAGCTGTCACATACTATATTGGCGCAGGTGAAGAGAAGCATGGAGTTCAGAGATCCCAATTAAAAGAGCAGTTTCTAAGAAACTTTATTAAACATGAAAATGTGCCACATCTGAATCAGAAGCTGCAGTGTGAACTGGAGATTGAAGCCGTGACATAACAGAAAGACATGCATAGAGTGAGGAAATAGTCAAAGGATATTGACCCATAGGAATATCAGCTTAACGTATCATACAACAAAGGTCTCCGGAAAAGATGGTTTTGAAAAACATGAAAAAAAATTATACGAACAACAGAGCATTTGATACCCCAATAGAATATCTACCTGAAACTAACGGACAGCAAGAAAGCAGGAACTATCATCAGATCTGTTTAAATGTCAAACTGCTCTAGGTTCTGAAAATACCACTACCCCAACAAACTTTGAAATGAAGAGATGGAGAGACGGAAATAAAAAGAATGGCAGAGACCTAACCACCAGGAATGCCAGAAGAAACATGAACTTTTCAGGAAGGTATGTCCCACGTGAGAAGCTAAGCAGAAACATCACAAGGAAAAATCCAAAACAAGTTCTACGGTAAATTCAACCCGGAAGATGCAGATTCTGACCAGATTGTGCAGGGAAAGCAAATCCAGATAGAATGATCAATATGGAATGGGATTTGTTGTTTACAATGATTCGGTACTGTAATGTTAGCTGACAAGGACCATGATGTATAGAAGACTTCTCACTTGAAACAGTTAAAAAAAGATACATCAAACTCCATTCGGGGGTGCAGAGCTTCATATAGCCTTAATGAAATCTAAATGCCATCGATTTTCCCAGTTCTAAAGATACATTAAAAACATGTAAGATCAGATTGGCTAATTGTTACTACTTCCAAGCCACATCACGTTCTAATGGGTTATTTGATCGAAGTAAAAACGTGGAGCAGATTGCGTCATTTGGTCCCGGACCAAACCCATTGTTATCCCGTCTAGTTCTCGGTCCTTCATTTGGGCATTACCGGTCTTAAGCCTGGTCCATTCGGTTTAGAATTGATGAATGTTTAGAATTTATTCAAATATTAGTCCGAATTAAAACCTAGATCAGCTAGATCATTAGTCCAACAATACTCGTCTTTATTTGGTCCCATGTTTGGACCTTCACCAAACTTAGGTCAGGTACGGTTTCAGACCAATGTACAGGCACAGAAACAAATCTATCGGACCTTATAAGACATCCATTGATACTCCATGGCAACAACATGACAACTGGAGGAACAAAAAGTGATGTAGAACCATATTAAGATCAAAATAATGTATAAAGAATGAATAGCAAATTCAGTATTCACTTATTCTGTGCAAGCCCCCCAACCCTCAAAGAAGAGGAGAGTAAGGTCGCAAGGATACAATAGAAAGCCCCTATAGCGCTCACAAATCTTACCATTTCTGCTAGAATCCATCAAAATAGAAATAATACATCCCTATCTGAGCTCTGACATAGTTGCTCAATGACTTCTAAGAAGATGATTGCAAGGAACATACTATTTTTTTGAAATTATTTCTCAATGTATCATTTCCCAGACCTAACAGATTCATCATCCATATCCACTCTGGTGCGATCAATATATTACATCAGACACCAGCGACAAGCTGCATTTTCTTCCCGCAACGTCAATAAAAACATGATGCACATTGCAATCAAACAGGTTCTTTGCTTTTCCAGGTCAAGAGTCGGGAGGCTTCACATACTCAATTAGAAAAGGAGATCCAGGTGCAAACATACAGTCAAAAATACGACAGTATTCCTTCACACTTTTTTCTTAGAGGAAGCAGGAGGAAAAAACAATTGAAGGATATCATATATAGGGATCTCAGGAGGAAAAGGCTGTGGATCCTTATTTGTTGAAACGTTAGTGTTCTTTTCAGCTTGTATACAATGTCATTCTCACCCAAAGATGTTGCACTGTTCCAAATGCAAAGATTAGAACATTCAGGACAAATTAAAGAACTAACAAGATTCTTCCTTGCATTGTGCTCTAATGCATTTGCAGTCTCTGAAAGTGATTCCATTGAGAGCTTGGTAAATTTATGCTACACAAAGTATTTTGGCACCCTTTTCCCTTTAAACTGTGACCATATGTGCAGGGTTGCAAAGATCAACGATTTATTTTTCTTAGAATTTTTTACGCAGTTCTAATTTGTTTACCCATTTCTCATCGATCTCAGGCTAATTTGGGTTCAAAGAAGCTGATAAAACTTCCTTCAAGGCTCTAACAATCAAACGACATAATTTTGCTTATGAAAAAGGAGCAGAATTTTCTCTGTTTACCTTATAAATCCTATAGTAGGGTTTGGATATTAGACATTTGCTTCCTTGTATTAATCATGTTCAAGTTCCAAAGAGTCTTTTTTCTTTGCTTAATAAAATTTTTAAGATACAAGTGAACATTAAACCTAAGTATCTCAGCTTTTCTGAGAAATCAACAAGAGCTTATGTTTCCAATTTAATATTGAATATACATTTCATTTCTTTGTGCATTGTTTTGTTCCACAAGTTTCTACAATGAGCATAAGCTTTGTGATTAACAGATTTGTAACAATCATCAAAAACCTTTCTTCTAGACAAGCTCAGGTGGTCAGAAGAAAGTATTTTCCTTATGTCAAAAGTAGGGCAGGGTTGCTCCATTGAGATTTGAATGGCATGTGTTTAGGTCTCGGGAAAACAAAAAACTTTATCACAAAAGTGGGATAAGATGCAAACATCTGACCTCACTTACATGCCATTACCAGAAGCCCTGTGCTCTTCGCTATCCTTAATTCCATAAGCCCAACCATCACAGAATCCTTTTCCTAGGAAATAATAGTTCGACGGTTTATTGTAGGATCAAATGCTTACAAAAGCAATCTTTCAAATCAGCTCTTTTACAGCAGGCCTCTTACATATTAAGTTTATAAAATAAGTCACAGCAACGTGGAGGTAGTATATAAATTACAAACCCGATGTTGAGAAACTTTTTCCAATTATGCCCATGTATACAGTTCTTCTAAGCAAAAAAAAAAAAAAAAAAGAGGAAGGGGGGAGAAGGAGGGGGGGGGGGGGGGGGGGGGGGGGGGGGAGATGGATTATAAAGAAGTGCAAGAAGAATTAAGAATTTCCAGAAAAATGAGGAAGTCGTCTTGAAGAAAGTATTACAATAGCTCAACTGGCTATCCAACCGTTGATAACACATTGTAAATAGCTACTACAAACTTAAGCCAAGCCTGCAATTGATATAATCTATAAAAAAGATTCATTAGAACACAATTTATACAGCAAAAAATGCACCCTTCGATATCCAGAAAATACTCAGTATTTTCTGCTTACATACTGTTTACGAGCTTTCCTTCTCGTTTAGGACATCGATGTTTTGCTTGTTATGGGCTAAGTTTCACAGGCCTTTTGCACAAGGGATCCCACCAACTCAAGGCCCAGGTGTAAGTTCTTCAGAGTGATACCTCACCACACCTAAAGACAACCGGATAATTTTTTGCTATAGAAGCCAGCCGAATGTATATAAAGCCCTGACAGTAAGCAAATGTCTGTTGTCAGAAATAATACCTCCCAGAGCAATGACTCTCTACGACTCCAACCAAGGAAAGATCAACTCCAAAAACCTACTGGAGATATAAGCAACTACCTGCAGCAATCCTCGTCAAGATACCTCTCCTTCCCCAACCTCAAGAACATGTGCATGAATACACACACTCCCTCCCTTCAAATGAAAGGATAAGAGCTCAAATAACAATACATTAACATGGGCAAAAGCCCATGGGGGAAAGGCTAGACAAAGGAAGGTCCCCGATGGAGTAGATTCTCTGCAATAAAATAATAAATGATTAGTGTGTTCATAGTTAGCCTCACATTTGTCTGTCCATGCTTGTCAAGTTGTCATACACACGGAAAAATAAGTCACAATTTCATCTTCCTACCATGAAATTGACAGTTCCAACCTTCCTCAGATTCAAAAGAGTGAAGGCTTTCATAGTACAAAAGCTTCTTCTCCTACTTAGTACGATCACAAGGTTGGATCTGTATCCCACACTCCAGTACATGAGTAAACATTTAAGCCATGACAAGATCACATCTTACATACGAGGAATGAAATAAAGGCCTTACATTATGTAATGAGTAATGGATTATGTGCTGTTTGTTATGCTACAGCACTTTCCTGATCTCCTCAATAGTTACATGTATTTTATGTATATTATTTATTAAGGCACACTCATAATTACATTTGCAGATTAAAGATTACCAAAAAATATAAAAACACTGATTTTATGCCTTTTTATTCAAAATTTTCAAAAAAAGATCGAACCACCTTATGCTCCTTAAAGAAACCCAACGCAATTGCCACGGTCTCTACATCTCAGACACCACTCTTTGGCATCATCTCGGCCACAAATAGCATTTTGATTCCATGCCTACAAGTTAGGTATAGCTTCATTCACCTCAATTTAAGAAAAGAATACAACACTAAAACTTCGGTTTTTATCTAATGAGCCACTATTACAGCTATTGAAATCACTGGAGGAATCATAACATCACAAAATAATATAATCAAAGCTTAAATCAAAGATGAAAAGAATTCTAGTAACAACATCCTAGTACACCTGCCATCAACAGGAAAAGAAAAGCACCGACTATATAACCAGCCCCATAGACACAATGTAGACCCCAAAAATGGTTCATCAGAAGTTCAATAGAGTTTGCTTAGCTGCACATTTGTTATTCTAATATAAAATGAAAAACATCACTAGAAGGCTTGAAAATTGAGAGAAGAAAAAAATAGAACCCATGAATAAGCAACATCTGAATTAGCAATTGCAATATTAATCATCATACATCCCATCAACCATAGTGATCATCATATATCCCATTAACCCGAACTTCCAGATCACATATACGGTGGTAAGGCAGATGGAAAGTTTTAAAAGAAAGGTTTACAGGGGTTGTGATATGTGCCCAAATAGATATACGGGCCGAGATTAATATGGTAGCGCAACATAAAGTAGAGTGAGCTCAGCTCAGAGAGGTAAGGCAGATTCTATAAAAAATGACAGATATTGTATTATGAGGCATCAACGAAAATCAAATGTGTTTTCTATTCTTCTTCCTCGTCTCTTTAATTCCAGTCATTTAATGTTTTACTTTAGTTTTAGTATATTTTCCATTTAAATTGCATCAGGTTGGATGTGAAGTTCCGAGAAATAAGGTCTAATTTGGATGCTAGAAAGTAAGCACGGGAAATCGGAATTCATGTAAAGTAGGAATTTGCCCTCTGGTTCGGTTACCAAGAAATTGGCAGAACATGGGAAGTATAAATTCTGTAGTAATTTTCAATTCCTTTCAAATATAGGAATAACTTATCTAGTCCCTCGGAAGTTCTAATTCCTTTGTTTTTACCTAAACTTCCCTAAAAAGTTCTATTTCTCATCCTTATAGTCAAAAACTTTGTACCTACTTTCTGAGAAGTTGACATAGGAATTGAATTTCTAGGAAATACAACTTTGCATAGCAATTCAATTCCCAAGTTAAACAAACAAGGCCTAAGCCCAAATTGAACACTAGACATCCATATAAAGACACCAATATTTGAAAGATTTTAACCAATTGCTACAAAAATCAATAAAACAAGAAGTGTCCCCACTGACAGCGCTGTTGCGAACAATCCAAGCAAAAAAGCGCGAGATAAATTATGTTGCAAGAAAAGTAAATTAATCACGTGTTTTCCATTTGATTATGTACTATTTTAGTGGATAGTTTTATTTTTCACTAAATAATCTAGGTAATTTTTCCCTTTTACGTGATTAGGATTTTTGCTAGTTGTTCCCCTTTCCTAACTTCTATATAAGCATCAATTAGGGTTGAATAGAAGGATGAAGAATAATATGAATGAAATCTGTCTCCCCCTACTATTCTCCTCTCTTCCTCTCTAAATTCTATTCTATTCCCCCTTAATTTCAACTATCAACCCTAGTTATGCTTCTAAGAGGACAATCTAGCCACTCTTCCTAGTTTTAACTGTATCAGAACAAGAACACATCAAACTAATAAAATAATCCACAAAATAACATAATCAAACAATCAAATAAGAGGTCGATCCTTAAAGAACACATGTAAACCGCCGATTGTACGATCAGAACACATCAAGCTAATGATCATACACAAGAAACACAATAATCCACAAAATAACATAATCAAACAATCAAATAACTGATCGATCATAAAAATCAATAAGAATCGAATAAAAAAAATCGAATTTACACAAAAACCGGCGATAATTGATAATCGGAACAGATGATGAAGTTTCCGGCGGCAAATTCATACCTAGGATGAGCCGGAGCCGTTGATTCTGGCGGGTGTTCAATCCGACGGTTACCGATCGTTCAAGAGAGAGAGAATTGGGAATTGGAGAGGAAAATAAAGCGGTTGAGAAAGGGAAGCAAATTGGGAAAAGTACTGTTTTGTTTATTTACGCGAAAAGAAAACTCAATAGAACACGTCTCTCTTCACAACAAGCATAGCCATTGTGAAATACAATTTGCGTTCAGATGCCGGTGAGACGATAGAGTATTATTTTTAATAAAAAATATAGTGTTCGATTTTTCTGCACCTTTATTTGAGGAGTTTATTAACTCTTATAGTATGTGGATCGCTGCATAAATCAAGATTTATTGGGTAATCGAGTTTCTCGTTATTAAAAAAAAAAAATCTAATTTTGATTCCACTTACTCCAAAATAAACCAAGAAATTTTACGAGGTCATTATTCAACTTCCTCGTAAAATATTGTTAAAAGGATAAGAATAAGGTTTATTATCCTAACATGCATACAAAATAATAATATTATTATTACAGCTAAAGTTTAAGCCCCTTATGAGTTCAAATCTTTTATCCACATCAAATAAAATATTATTACTTTATCAGGCAAAAGATATTGAATTAGCGGACAAGCTCAACACTCTAACTCCGTATAGGACAAGACGAGCTGATATGTATGTTTAAAGATTAACATTGATCTCTCATAATTTTACTTACTAAACAAGTAGGAAGCGGAAAGACTTTGGACGGAATAACCCTTTTTCTATTGTAGGTCATTTTTTTGGTTGGTTACCGGGGGAGGGATAAAGGGAAGTCACAAGTATTATAGTGGAGATTCGAATCCAGGTGGTATGTAGGGCTGCCAGTATTCTTTGACACTAGGCTACGTCCCTATAAGGGACTTTGGACAGGATAACCATTAATTTCTTTTTCCTCAATCCAACTATGTCTTGTATTTAGGGTTATTCAAGATTCTAAGCAACCAAACGGCTATTTGAGACTCTTAATTTGTTAAATTTTTTTTGAAAATGAATTATGTTATTAGTTTTCTAATACTGTTTGTCACATCCGTATAGGTACACACATATATAAAAGTAACTCGTACATTAGCTGACATTATGATATGAACTAAATTATTCGAGTTATTCTCCAGGTTCTTCGAATTGGAATTCTACCTGGGATTATTAGTGGCTTTATCGACAGCACATTGATTCAATCAAGAATTCTAATTTTTAGTATTAAAATTGGTTAAATATTTCATGAAACAATCTTATAAAACATTAACTTATAAGATTATATCCAGCAAATAATCAAATAAGATAATACATAAGCACATAATGTAGATGTATAATTCTATTCAAATTATCGTAAGAGCTTTTGAGATTATATATATCTAATCAAGCTTTGAATTAACTAATGTAGATGTATAAGCCTATCCGTTTGTTTCAAGAGAAGTACTCTTCCCTTGGAAAACGTTTTCCTTTGGAATTTCCATTATGATTTTTTGTTATTTGTTTCAATGGAAAAACATGTTTTCATTATTTGTAGTCCTTGTTTGTTTTAAAGGAATAATCTTCTAATAATTAGCTTATATCTAGTTATAAAATAATATAAGGAGCAATACAATACATTAAAAATTATCTAGACTTTATGTGATTGTAGAATTATTACTAAGATACCTTGAGGTTTGAATATTTATTACCTACCTTGACATTTAAATATATATAATGACGTACCCTGAAGTTGAATATTTTATCACTCAGGTACCATATATCAAAATTCGAAGAATTTTTGTAAGAATCTAACCACATATAAAAGTGCTAATATAATACATAATTACAATAACATTTACTGTTATGTCATGTCTCAAATTACTTGCTCATGTTATGAAGGAAGTCGTGAGCAAGCCGGTCAATCAGGGTACAGGGCCGATCGATCGGGCAGATCGCAAGTCAAGAACACCTGCAGAAAGGGAGCCGATCAATCGGTATGGGCCAATCAATTGGGAGTGGCCGATCGATCAGGGGCCGAGCAACGCGTGCCCTAGCCGTTTGTTATAAACAGATCTCAAGGGTTTCAGTTTTAGGTGATCCAATCCAATTAAAAGAGAGCCGCCGTCATTGAGAGTTTAGAGGGAGTAATTCAATAATTCTCCATAGATCTCGTTCAAAAGAAGTGTCTTTATAATTCTTTCATTATTTGTGTCAATAAAAAATCTCCATCTCTGCCCGTGGTTTTTTCCTTCTCGATTGAAGAAGGGTTTTCCATGTAAATCTCTGTGTTCATCGTTTATTCTCATTTATCCAGTTATTTACTTCTCTTGTGTGTTATAGTACTTGAATCGAATCCTGTTCTTGGGGTGTTAAGTTCCGCATTAGGAAGATATTACTTCATTTATAAATTGATATCATAGAATATTAGATTTGTCCAGATTCCTACAAGTTGATATCAGAGCATATCAAATTGTTCAAGATTTTTCTTACAATTGGTATCAGAGCCCTATTTATTTCGATTTGGTACTATGATGTCAATAGTTAAATCTGAATTTGAGAAGTTTGGTGGTCAAGGGAGTTCCAGTTTATGGCAGGTTCGCGTTAAGGGCCTCTAGACACAGAGTGGCTTGAAAAAAGCTTTAGACAGGAAAGAGAAGAAACTTGAGAGTTTATCCGAAGCACAGTGGGAGGAGTTAGACAAAAGGGCTCTTACAGCAATTTAGATGTGCCTTATCGATGACGTTTTGATAGAAGTTCTGGAAGTGAAGACCGCTAAGGAGTTGTGGAAAAAATTACAGGATATGTTCTGTTTCAAATCAATCTCCAACAAACTTGCAGTTAAACATCGGTTGTTCACATTTCGTATGTCAGAAGGTACGTCACTTAAGTATCATACTAATGAATTTAATTCGTTAATTCAAGAATTAAAGGAGCTTGATGATGCTCCTAAGGATGAAGATCAAACAATGTTATTGTTATGTTCACTCTCTACCTCTTATAGAGGCTTCTCAGAAAGCATGATTTATGATGGCCGGTCAACTATCACAGTTGATGAGGTTAAGAAAAACCTACTGAGTAAAGAAAGAGTAGATAAGGAGTTGTCTGACTCCGTTCAGAACTCAGGTAATGGTTTATTTGGGAGAGGGAGAACCAAGTCTAAAGAATATGATCATAGTGGAAACAAGTCTAAGTCTAGACATCAAGATATATCCTGTAATTACTTTCATAAGAAATGACATATTAAGAGAGACTGTTACAAGCTTAAGAGGAAACTAGAAGCAGATAACAAGTCTGACCAGAGATCTGCAGAAGATAGTGTTGTAGTTGAAGATGAGAATGATGGTGATATACTGTCTGTGTCTGAACCTCGGTCCAATTTTAGAGATAGTTAGATTTTGGATTCGGGTTGCGCCTATCATGTTTGTCCCAATCGAGATTGGTTTTCCATGTACGAGTCAATTCAAAGTGGAGTTGCTTTAATGGGCAATGATGCCACATGCAGAGTTTTGGGTATAGGAAAAATCCATATTAAGATGTTCGACGGCACTATCAGGACTTTGAGCGATGTTCGTCACATTCTTGATTTGAAGAAGAATCTCATTTCTTCAAGTACTCTTGAGTCACATGGGTACAGGTACACAGCTGAAGATGGAGTTATGGTGCTTTAGTTGTGATTAAAGGCAGAAGGGTAGGAACATTATATGAACTTGTCAGTTCCATAGTTGCAAGATCAGTTAAGATATCTTCATCATTATTGTTGACAGAACTAGGTATCACAAAGTCAAGGCACTTGAGGTTGGATCATTAAGGGTTTGTCTGAGCTCAGTAAAAGGAGCTCGTTGTGTGGGCAGTCTACAGGACTGAAGTCTTGTGAACACGGTATTTATGGGAAGCAGAAAAGAGTTCGCTTTAATCAATTCCTGATGAATAGAGATGTCAGGTTTGATGAGTCTTCATCATTGAGTCCATAGAAGATATCATCCGTTGTTTGTGACTTAAGTCAGGTGAATAAGCCGGAGGGAGTTCAATTTCAGTTAAGTAACACAGTTCAGTAGCAGGTAGCTGTTTCAGAAGATGGATCAAAAGCCAATTCAGAGAAGAAGAAGCTTGGCATCGCGATAAGCTCACAGATATGTTCACTCAGTTGCTACTTAGGAGGAAGTTCAAGCATCACTCGGACTTGGTTAAGTTTTCTGTTTTGTTTAGATAACCCCGTGTGTGGGGTGTTTTATGGAGAAGGTGGAGAAAATTCTTTTATGTGTAATTTGAGCCAAGGTGGAGATTTATTAGGTTATATCTCAAATTACTTGTTTATGTTAAGAAGGAAGCCGTGAGCAAGCCGATCGATCGGGGGATAGTGCCGATCGATCGGGCAGATCGCAAGTCAAGAACGCTTGCAGAAAGGGAGCTGATCGATCGGTATGGGTCGATCGATCAGGGGCCGCGCAACGCGTGCCCTAGCCATCTGTTATAAATAGACCTTGAGGGTTTCAGTTTTAGGTGATCCAATCTAATTAAGAGAGAGCCGCTGTCCTTGAGAGTTTACAAGGAGTGATTCAGTAATACTCCATATATCTCGTTTAAAGGAAGTGTCTTTTGTAATTCCTCCATTATTTGTGATCAATAAAGAATCTCCATTTCCGCCCGTGGTTTTTCCCTTCTCGATCGAAAAAGGATTTTCCACGTAAATTTCTGTGTTCATCGTTTGTTCTCTTTTATCCTGTTATTTACTTCTCTTGTGTGTTGTAGTACTTGAATCGAATCCTGTTCTTGGGGTGTTAAGTTCCGCATTAGGAAGATATTACTTCCTTTACAAATTGATATCATAGAATATCAGATTTGTCCATATACCTAACAAATTGATATCAGAGCATATCAAATTGTTCAAGAATTTTCTTACAATTACAAGTCATGTCAATATTTTTAGCAAATTACTATAAAAATTTTATCGTATATTAATATAAACTACCTAAATATGGCTGAATTCATATGCCGTGTTAGCATTTTTTAGCAAAAATTCTAATGAGAATACTTATATATTGTTAGAATCATGCTTTTAGATCACTAGGAATGACGACTTCTCCTTTTTTAAAAGGAAAGTCAAAAGGTTTTCCTTGCGCCAAACAACAAAAAAGGGGAAAACTACTTCTTAAAATGTGGTTTTCTCCCTAAACAAACAGAGATTTTACTTTTTTTTTTTTGATAGATAGCGAGGTTCTTAGAATGATACAATCCCATCCATTAGTGTGGTTTAATTTTAATTTATTGTAAGATTGTACAAAATAAACCCAGACTCTGCTTATGCGGGAGCCCTCGGTGGCACTGGTCTTGTTGTTGTTGTATTGTACAAAATAAAGATTCTACTTAGAATGGTGATCGATCGACATATGTGTGGGATCTTCGACTTATAAATATATTATTACATTAATGTCTATGATTATTCTTTCTAAAATAATAATAGAGTGGAGAGAAATATAATTTTGATAATTTGACTTTTGTTTGATAGTGTTACTCATAATAAAGGTGATAAGTCACTAGTTTGGGAATTAAACTGATTATTTTAGCAAAATATAAAATACAAATATTTAATTTAAGTATAAGTATGATTATTTTTAATTGATTATTTACTTTTTCTTTGAGAAAAATACGAATGCATGTTATAAAGAGTATATTATATGATAGTCTGAAAAATACATATTTTCTCGTATTATTAATGACGATACACGTAAATTCCCTTTTTAAACGAAAAGATACTGACACGTGTTTAGTTCGGCAATTATATGCGTGTTTTATTAAGGACTTTGAGTTTGGGCCTTAAGCCCAAACTGAAGCCCACACCATTATTGGGCTGGCGATTGACGATTTATCCCACGATGTAATTAATTATCAAATTATTAGATGTACAAAATTAAATATATATATTAATATGACAATATGACCCAAAAAAATTAAACATATAGTTATTTAATAATAAATTTATTAACTTATAAAAATATTAAAGATAAATTACATATTAGTACCATGAAGTTTAATATACTAAATTTTTAGTCCACAATTTTTGTAAAATAACTTTTTAGTCCAAAAAGTTAAGTACATTAATAAAATAATTCAAATAATGATATAAAAAAATGAAAGTAGGCCCTACTATGCACCCTTGCACATCTCTATTTAGATTATTTTATTAAATATATGTAACTTTTTGTACTAAAAAATTATTTTACAAAGTTTATGGACTAAAAAATTAATACACTAAACCTTAGGATACTAATATATAATTCACCCAAATATTAAATGATTAATTGTTGATGATCCGGTGATATTTTACCATATGATATAACGTACATAGTCTAGCAATGACCATGAGTTTCATATCATTTTTATACAGGTAACAATAACGCTCGGTCTAACACATATGATGAAATAATAGATCCTAAATCTGGGCTAGGTAGGTGAAACTACTGAGATTCTTGGTTAACTTGATGACTTGGCTTGACTACCTTTTTTTTTGGATAAATTGCGACAAAATTGCAAACCAAGCCGACCACTCTCTAAGCAAGGTCGAAGTCCGACCGCAACAGCACGGGGACTACCTAAATTGACTACCTAATCTAGTATATTAGCTTTTCTGAAATAATGATTATAGCTGATGTCTCTTCTATCACGACCGATCATCTGCATATCGTGAACTATTGTCTAAATCTGCGAAACTAGATTATACCATGGATTCTATGTGTATATGCTAAGGATTTTTTTAGTGTCTAAATGCTCTTTCGTTGGAGGTCACCCAATAATAGGATAGAACAAACACTTCGAATAACGAAATAGATTATATTTGTCGAGAAGTGCAAAGTCGTATGCATATAATCCTCATTGTGGGGTAGGCTTAACATACGGTGTTGGCCTTACTGTCAAGCAGCCAACTTTTTCAAAAGGTTAAGCTGATAGGTAAAGGCCTAAGAATAATTTTATAATCTAACATATCTCCTCACACAAATGTCCAACGGGTATGAAGCATGGATATTGCACATGCCAACTTCTGTTTAAATAATGTTAATATTGAAAGTGAGAGCTGTTAGGATTCAAACTCGTGGCTTCTTGGTCAATAAAGCTCTGATACTATGTCAAGAAACCAACTTTTGCAAAAGTTTAAGCTGATGAATGAAAGCCAATGAATACTATAACACTTACTCTCAGCCTGGAAAGGTTTTTCCTGACAAGAAGTCCAGTACCGTGCTAAGAAGTGAAGCTATTGTTAGGAAACGCCACAACTAAACAACGAAAATTCAATGACACAGATTTTTATGTGGTTCGGCCAAAATTACCTACATCCACATGGAGAATTTTATTGCTTATTGTTACAAAGAGTTTTTTTCAGTTCGCTTCACTCTCTCAAACACTAGAACTGAGTGTATTTAGGCGTACCACATAAAATCCTAATTTTTTGGCTGAGATCTCCAAAACGGGCTTGGACTTTGACCTGGGTCCAAATCAAGGCCCAAAAAAAGCTTTTTCACAAACCAAGCTCCACAGAAGTAACCCAACCGTTACTATGTAAGGTCATATAAATAATTTAATAATTAATTGATGTGACGAGCGTAAAAAATAAATAAATAATAATAATAATAATGACTGCATGGCTCGTACTAGTTACCCTGAGGTACTTGAATTTTGTTTGGTGCATAAGATGCAATCGTACAGAGGGGCCTACATAGGATGGCAGATCCAATGAACAAAGCTATTCAAACTCACATGCAACCCTAACTGTTTCCCATTGCAGTCTTTGCACCCTCTCCGATCCGTCAGAGTATAAAATTATTCCCGAACTTTTATCTATCGGCTTAAGTTTTGGGATATAGTTAGCTCCTTGATATGATATTAGAATCCCGTTGACCGAAAAGTCCCATATTTGGATCATAATAGTCCTCATTCTAAATATTGATATGCATTATCCATATGCTTGAAACTTAATAGCCATTTACGTGAGAGGATATTTTGGAATACCAAACTATATCTAAATTTTCACCTGCCAGTTAAATTTTTGTAATAATTGGTTCATTGACACCAAGATGTTCCCCAACCTTCAATTGTAGCTTGTTTCTTGGTTCAAGTAGAGCCTAAATCACACTGGTCACAAATTATTATTACATAGAAACTCATACAAGATAGTTTTACATGTATTAGGGCTCTAGTGGCCGTGCTTCATTCCACATCAGACCTTGATGTAATTGATGCTCTTCGTGTGGCTTTCTTGGGCGGCTGTGAGCTGAGTATTGTTTGGAGTGCTTGTGGCAAGTGTTTCTCGTTATTTGTAACGGTTATTGGTGTTTGAGTTTGTAGGCTTCTATTCTATGCTATCCTTAGAAAGATGGAGAATATTCCTCTTCATTGGTGTTCGTTTATTCATGTTTAGATTTTTTGGGCTTAATTTGACGTGGTTCTTTGTGCATTTTCATTCCCAAGAGTTGGTGTGGGTGTGTGTTTAGACGTATTTAGATTTTCAAGTTTATTTTGCTTTTTCCCGCTCTTGCGGTCTTTCTAAGGCTCCGCTTCGGTGGATGCGCCAGCTTGTACTGAGAGTTTTCTGTCTATTTATAGGGAAAAAAAAATATGTATTAGGACTCTAGTTCTAATGTCCTATGTTTGCAACATACTCATTTGTATACTGTATTTACACGAGGTTAAACGTCTCTCTCTACATATATGACAAGCTGGAAAGCCTAATTCTTTAGATTACCTATTTTATATTTCTCCTCTTAATTTCAAGAAAATCACTATATAATATCAAGTTAAGTTGGATATTGTATTTAGGTGCACGATTCCTCTAATCTCTAAGTTCATGTATTATGCTTTTTATGTTCATGTTTGAGCATCCATGTATCTTAGAGTTCATTCTATTACCCATACTACAAAAGAACTAAAATATTTTGGTGAAAATTATACGGCAAAAGTCAGTGGTGAATCCAGAAAAGCACCAGAAAGGCACCTATAGTGGACCATAGACTAGCTGGATTCCTCTGATACAACAACAACTATAGGCCCAGTGCCTCAAGGGTTCTCGCATAAGTAGGGTCTGTGAGGGGTGGATGTATACAACTTTACGCCTTCAAAGTGTTGGCAACATGAGGACCCCTAACTTTATAGGGTTGGCAACATGAGGACTTCTCAGAAGGTCACCCTTCCTGGTACTACTTTCGCTTAAGGACGCTTAACTTCGGAGTTCTAATGGGATCCGGTTGAATTAGTATTTGGTAAATGAACCCTAGTTGGATTGCTTAGATAATTTTCATAAATTTTGTGAGTAGTGGGGTTTAGTCCTAACTATGGATAAGCTATACTTTAACTTCAAATCCTTTGAGATCGGAAGAGTCCTTATCGAGACTGAGTTGCCTGATCCAATCAAGGATGTTGTGGTCCTATCAATTGGACAATCTCAACACATTGTTCACATATTTGAGACCAATCGAGTTACCTCCGAATGATTTCAAAAACAGGCTTCTGGTGATGGCGTCTACGGAACCGATCCTACAAAAGGAAGCGATTCAAAGAGCCCTAGTGAAAAGGAAAGAGTGGATAGGCTTCCTATAGTAGCAAGCAGGGGGATGAATCTCATGGAGCTGGAAATGTCATGGGTGCACCCCTTGCTTTGGGTGGCTCGCTTGCTTCCATGGATTCGATGAGCTGGACAACCAACGGGGCATATGGCAATGACTTGGGCTTTGGAGTTGTGGGCCTCACAAAAATAATAGGGAATTTGAATAAATTAAGCCTAAATATTTACTAATATTAAGTATTCAACGCTTGGAACACCAAGGGCCGATGCCCCCAGTTCCACAAGTGTGGATCCGCCCCGGCCAAAAACATAATGCCCATTAGAGTCATCTTGTAGTAACTAAATACACCGTTTTATAGCCATCAAATAAAATGTTATTGCTGTATTTGGGCTGTGTTCTTGTAGTGCCACTACTCCATTTAGTAAATTTTCTTTTGTGTTCTCTTATAAAATTTTTTTTTTCAAATTTTGGAGGTTTCTCTCTATTATACTCTGCTTTCTTCTATTTTCGGTTGGTGATTTTGGACTAGTGTAACTCCATTGTATTGCTTCTTTTCGACAAAAAGCTCTTTTTGCAATCTGAAACAAAGTAAAAACTATTTTTTCATTAACATTTCAATATATACGACAAAATACTCCTAGTGTTTACAAATTTAATCATGGACTGCTACTATGTGGCAGAATCTAATGAACTTTTACTGGAAAATCCCAACAAATTTTGGCGAAATGTTGGCATAGCATATGACCCCGACTATATAGATTTGTCACCTCAACATTTTCTACAAAAAAATTATCTGAAACTATGACAAGGAAATCACTGGATTTCGGTGAAAGGTTATGTATTACTAGCTAGAATCATTTTTCGCATTACATTTCAGATGAAAAATATTGAATTGTAGTATAAGCCACCTATATGTTGCCGAAAATGTGCTCTACGCTATCATTTTCCATTCAAACTCCGACCAGGAGTATGTACTCAAGCGATAAACTTTATATATATATGTATACTTATTTGGCTGTTGACCTTATCTTTCTTCCACTTGACATCACCCGCTTTCCCTACTTTAATCAAATATGTGGCCTAAAATGTCAAGGAACCACCTATTTCAAAAGTTTAAGTTGATACATGAAGACCCATGATTGATTTTATATTCTAATATGTCCCCTCATGCGAATGCCTATTTGGGATTGAAGTGTAGATACTGCATAGGCCCACCTCATACCTTGTGCTTAAATTATGTTAATATTAATATTGAAAGTGGGGGCTATTAAGATGTGAACTCGTGACTTCTAGGTCATCAACGCTCTGATACCATGTCAAGTAACCAACTATTTCAAAAGTTAAAACTAATAGATGAAGGCTCAGGATTGGTTTTATACTCTAACAAAAAATTCATCCTCTCATCTCTCACACTCTCATAACAGTCATTATATATATATATATATATATATATATATTAAAAAATAAATAAATATTAAAAGATGAAATTTTAGAAACTAGAACGAAAAATGAAGTGAAAATTGAAGAGTGGTGTACAATGCACTTGAAGGAGTCACTGTATGTCCCCTGCAACATGGGGTCGCCCCTTTCCCTTGGCTGCTTGTTTTAGCCATCATTTTACTTGTCTCATCTCTTAAATATTTTCTCTCTAAATTTGACATGATATAATAATACAATATAGTACTAACATGCAAGCATTGGATCCCATTATAACTCAGAAGTTAAGCGTGCTTGGGTGAGAGTAATATCAAGATCGGTGACCTCTTGGGACCCTCAAGAGGGAAGGCTGCGTACATCTACCCCGTAGACCCTACTTAGGCGGGAGCTCTTGGGGCATTGATAATGTTGCTTTTATAATAATATAGTATAGCTATGAGTTATATTGAAGTTTGATTGGCACATTTAAATCGTTTAAATAATTGGGTTGAATCTAGGTCCGGATTGAGTCAACTTATTTTTAACTTGTTCTAACTTGTTTAATATTTTTGTTAAGTTATTTGATGTTTATTCTGCTACTATCAGATATAATTTTTAGCCTATACTGGAAGGAGATAATATGGCGTGGTTGCATGGTTTTAAAGGTACTTTTTCAGCTAACTCTTTTTATGAGGCTGTTATTCTAACTTCTGGTAGCCAACCATAAATCAGGTAAAGTGTATCTGATTCGACCTTGTTCTTTTTAGAATTGAGTTATTAGTCTTGTCAGCTCTTCTTGGCAGACCAGCCACAAGAGAGGTTGGTGAGAATTGAGATTCTTGAAATTAATTAGCTTCTCTAATCCTTTTGCTTTGATAGCATTGAATCATGTAGGCATCGATTTCTTATTTGCAGGACCTTATGGAGCCTTTGAACTATCACGTGCTGGTGGGGAACTGCACTCATATAATCGGACAACCTTAGAGACCTTTTTTTCGATAATTTAGCATGGAAGCTAGCATCTCCGGGTGAAAATCCGAAAGGAAACGCACAAAGTACAGAAAGGGGCAAATAACGAAAACACCCACAGAAACCAAACTATATATCTAGCTTCGACAACATTAAAGACCTAACAACAACAACAACAAACGCAGTGCCTCCAATGACTCCCACATAAGCGGGTCTGGGCAACAATATTAAAGACCTGTTCCACCAATATCAGTTCTCTTCCTGAAAGGCTCAATCAAGAAAGCATCGTTCGTGACCTAGTTTGCTATCATCAGTGCAATTTAGGACTCCAAGAATGCACTTATTGTCTCCAGATTGGCCTCAAACCCTTGAAACATAAATTAAGGGTTATTTCATAAGTAATGTGAGGATTATTGGATGTCATGACATCTCTATTCATCATCACTGTATAGAGAATCCTCATATTTTGAAGTCCACACCTACCTCGATATCCAGATTTAGAAAGCTTTATCTTCCTTCATACCTATAGAAAGTCAGTCCTAGAACCGATCATCGTTAAAATAGGCCCTATATATGCTTGACATTAATATTGGTGCATAATCCTACAACATCTCCCAGATTTTGGTATTCTTTCCTTTTGTTTTCTCTTGTTAGAAAGATGCTTGACAAATATTATAAAAGTTGCATAAAAAATGTAAGATTGAAAAGAACAATGAAAACAAGGAAAGGGGAAAGTATTAACCCTTATGATAGTTTCGAAATATGGACAAAGACGGGTTTACAATCACCTAGTT
Organism: Simmondsia chinensis; assembly: GCA_018398585.1. NCBI lineage: Eukaryota > Viridiplantae > Streptophyta > Magnoliopsida > Caryophyllales > Simmondsiaceae > Simmondsia > Simmondsia chinensis. Next base: position 2,275,712 of record JAGTTD010000007.1, on the reverse strand, counting down.
TTCCCCATGGTATGCAATTAAGGCGATGCCTTAGGGGACAACTATGTAACGTGTGATAATGTCATTCTGACTCCGAATCTGGGAATGACATTGGAAATCAACATGCAGGGAGCTGCTTCAATACAATGATGAATGGATATGTTGATGCTACCCATTATGCGTGAAACGAACAAAGGATGCTTAATTTTACGATGTCGATGATGCATGACCAATAAGAAATAAAGTTCTGGAAGATGAAGGCGTTCCTTGTATCTCAAATGTGCTAACTTTCTTGGTTGAACCTTTAAAGAATGAAAAGTACCGTTACTGAAACTTCTCTTTGAGGCTTCATGCGCAAACAAAAGTGATTTTTCACCACCTCATCATAGCAGTCTATGGACTTAATTATGACCTGCAAGTAAGAAATACATATCCGCACAATTCTTCGCTAAAAGTACTAAAAGGGCAAAAGAATTGATTACTGTAAAGAATTTCAATTCTCACTGGCATTTCTTTTGTATTTAGTCTCTTTAGAACCGCCGATCAAACCCGAAACTCAATTCTAGGAGGAACGAGCCCGTACCAAACCACTTTTACATGATGTGTGACTGTACTATTATAAAAGTTTTACCTATTTTCACATCTATGGTACAACACGTGATATAGATGGTACTGGCCACAATTCCGAACTCACGTGTAGATACTAACATATGCAGGGACATATGGTTGATTATTCATAGAAAAATTACTATATATATTTTATTTGTATATCTAATAATATAAAAAATTTAAATAATAATTAAGAGTAATTTAATTATTTTCTATAATATTAATTAGATGTATAAATTAAATATTTGGCTTTTTAGGTTGTGGGTCCTCAGACACAGCTTCTCTTTAGGGTAGCACTATGAAAGGATAAGGCTACGTACATCCTTATTCTCCTAGATGCTGTGGCGGGAGTCCTTGTGTCACTGGAATTATTGTTGTCGTTGTATAAATTAAATATTTACTAAAAATTAGAAAATTTAGATGATTTAAATCACCTAAATTTTCTAATTGTTTAATGTCACAACTAACTTGTATGGTGCCATGTTGTTTGTATTGCAATGTTACACCTTAATGTGACGCTACGAACATTCATTAGTTTTGTTTACATGTCATTCTGAAAAGAAAAAAAAAGAGAGAGTAATTTTAAAAAATTGAAATTGGCATTTAAAATAATATTAAAATATTTTAAAAAATATTTAAATATATAAAAATTTGTAAATATTTTGAAAAATAATATACATATTTTTAAAAATATTTTTTTAAAAATGTTACATCAAAAACTAAAAAATGTTAATAGTGTTAAATCAACGGTTTTTAGTTAAAAAAAAGATTGATGCAGTCTACTTTGAGGTGACCCAAGTAATATCATGGGCTTACTTATTCATTAGTGTTCATGTCATGTTTGGGGGGGTCCATGCCAAGAATGATGTGATCCGCTTGGCGCTTGTGTTTCTCGAGTTTGTATAAGTGTGTTTCATTTAACTCTTTGTGTTTTTAGGACCTGGTGTTGGTGTAGACGTCTCGACTTTTTGGGGTATATGCTGCTATACTTTGGGGGCTACCGTGTTAAAGGTTTTTGGTTTGTTTTTTTTTCCCCCCTGCTCTTGTTGGATTTTCTCAGGCTCTGCTTCGACGACTGCGTCAATTGTGTACTAAGAATTATCGCTCTAATTATCAAAAAAAACTTTACATAGAACATTGTTGTGAATAATATCCAGGAGAGTAACAAAGACAGGCCCATGTGGAATGATTCCCTATAAGAGAGGGAATAGGAAGATTGTGTTTGGCTCGTATTGGCAAATGTGCAACTTGTACTCTCTCTCCTTTTTTTTTCATTAATTAGTGGCAGAGTCGCGGTACATAACAGATAACTCAATCAAGTGAATCCTGAGTCAAACTGTAAAAGAACGGTGACCAAAACACAAAACCAAACACACAGGAAAATAAGCAAAAATAGGCAAAATACAACGAGCCTCAAACACCACTAGGCAAGACACAACAACATGACTAACCAAAAGATAGAAAAATAGGACAACGAAGTCGTAAATCTATTGAAGTAAGGCACCCACTTTTCTTTTTTCTTTTATCGACTTCACTACTAAATCTAGTAACAAATCTCATATTAGAGTACTGAAAGAGAAGAGATTAACATATAAGTTTACTAGGCTGCTCTATCTAATGTTAATTGGTTTTAAGATGAAACCTCAATTGAACTTTTATGTGAATCTCATCTACGGCAATTCTGTCGGTTGAGCCTGAAAGTCTAGTGAGATTTCACATCCACTAAACACGACACCCTTTTCCATTATGTCAAAGTTTCCTGATGAACAAGACTCCAATCAAAACGGGCTTTCCCCTGCTCTCATCCACTAGACACGACACCCTTTTCCATTATGTCAAAGTTTCCTGATGAACAAGACTCCAATCAAAACGGGCTTTCTCCTACTCCCATCCAGTAGACACGACACCTTTTTCACAATGTGTTTTTGGAACTTGTTGCTATATTTTCTCCTGCTGTTGTGGGCTTTCTTGGGCTCAATTTTTATGGGTGCATCGATTTTGTACGGAGAGTTATCTCTTTGATTCTCGAAAGAAAATGAAGAAGGTGATAATTGAGGAGGACCAAGAATGTGTTATGTTTGATAATTGTGTGTGATTTTAGCATCATATCCCAATGAAAAAAATTTCAAACACCTTTTTGCACCCTTTTCTACTGACATTTGATTCACCTTTGAATGGGGCAATAATGATCCTTAAACATATTAAGAAGAGGCTACTAACACGCCATCACCGGACATGCTGTCACTGAATTTTATTAGAACTCCGAAGTTAAGCGTGCTTGGGCTACAGCAGTATCAGGATGGGTGATCTTCTGAAAAGTCCTCACCCTCAAGTTAGGGGCACTTGGAAACAACCTCTCTTTAGGTGTAATACCCTGAAGGGAGAAGGCTGTGTACATTCGCCCCCCAGACCCTGTTTAGGCGGGAGGCCTTAGGGCATTAGGTATGTTGCTTAAACATATAAGAACTTTTCTTTTTTAAAAGTAAGAAACATATGTAAGTGCTAATTAATAATTTCAGTCATAAATGAACATTAATTTTAGAACTAAACTTAATAGAAATAAGTTCAATTATATAAAGACTAAACTGTTTGTGTTGGTCTTCTATTTCTTCTCTTGCTATGATCCCTGTTTGTGCTGGTTGCGCGTGCTTTTGTTTCTTGTTCGTGTCTTTTTTGGTCCTTTGCTCTCAGTCTGTTGTGTTATATTTTGTAGCGAGCGTTTTTTATTCCGATTTTTTTGTTTTGTGTTGGATGTTTTTGGTCCCCGTGTTGTTGCGGTAGAACTCTGGTCTTGCCTAGCGAGTGGTCAGCTTGTTTAGCGATTTTGTTGCAATTTATCAAAAAAAAAAGACTAAACTGACATAATAGTCAAACTGTAGGGATTAATGACGTAAAAAACATATTCGTTGTGATGCTTAGCTTTGGAAAATGGTCCGTGATAAAATTAGCTTCCCTACGGGTATGTAAAAACTGACATTAATTACTCGTAAAGTAACAATAGGATCTTGTCGGCTAGGAAATTTTATTTTCAGGAACATAAAGTCGAAGGACACATCAAAGAGACTGCGATGACATAATTTGACACGATGATCATATGTCATTGAAAAAGTCACTCTTTGGAAAGAAAAATGTTGAGAGAGACTTAACAAATTATTGAAGACAAGATGGGTTCACCACACTTATCCATAGATTTTTATGATCCAAATACCTTTCAAAACCTAATTATTTTTCGATAATTAGCGAGCGAGACTAGCGAATACAAAAGGGCACACATATTACAGCGGTGTCCAATAGAGTCAAAATAACACCCTTTCTGAACATCTCTGCTGGTGTAATCAAATTTTGGAGTAGATAAATTTGATAATACTATTTGAATTTTTTTTCCTTTCAGTATAACCAGGTTAATAAGGGAAACTAGAAAATGCAATCCTCTTTGAATCTCCTCCTGATTGGATCTTGTTAGACTATTGTATAGGTGTTATTACTATATGTAACTGAACCCAATGAACCTACTTTGTATATGATATAAAACCCATTATAAGTTTTATAAATATACGAGAGGGCCACAACATTACGTGTGCTTCTCATTCTTTCATAGTATCAGAGCTCTCCCGAGCCCTCTCGTAAAGACAAACCCTAGCCTCTGTTTTAAATTTTATTCTTTCCAAAAAAAAGGGTTCGCAACCCTAACGAAACCCTAGCCGCTGCACCACTGCCCAGCCAGCGGCCCTCTCCTTCGCCTTCCCCTCTCTCTTCCTCTACGTTATGGCTGACTCCTCCTCTACCGTGTCTCCCATCACCGGCCCCACCACCATGCCGCACCCTACTAGTGGTCACAACCCGTCTCTTCCCACATCGTTCAGCGTTTCGAACATTCGACAACACATACCCTCTACCCTTGATTTGAATGATCCGTCAACCTACTTAATCTGGCGCCGCTCCTTTATCTCCGCTTGTCGGGGTTATGCTATTGATGACCATCTGGATGGTTCCTCTACTCCATCCGTTGCTACCGATCCGACCTATCAATATTGGAGGCAGGTTGACAATCTCCTTATCTCCTGGATTCTTGGTACTATTTCTTCTGACCTTGCTAGTGCTGTTTGTGGTGATGATGATGATTTAACTGCCGCATTTCTTTGGGGTTCAATTACTAAGTTTTTTTTACTGATTTCGCTCAATCACATCAATTGCAATATAAACGGGAATTAACTAACATTAAATAAGGCAATCTCTCCATGTTAGCGTACCTCACCAAAATTGAATCTCTGGCTGATAATCTTAAATCTGTACGTGCCTCTATCTCTGACATGGATATGGTTCTAGCCGCCATCGATGGTCTTTCTGATCATAAAGACTTTCATGCTGTTTGCACCTCTGTTACGTTTAGAGTTCCTTTTCCCTCGTTTATTGAGGCTCGATCCATGATAATGAATGAAGAATCTCGTCTTAACAATGCCAACACCAAAGCCCCTACTCTCCTTCTAGCCACCAACACAACCAATGCGGTGCCACCGCCGGCTGTACAGCCGCAACCCACAGTACCCAAGCACCCTGTTGCTCTTCCTGCTCATCAGAATTCACATAACCCTGGTTTTGGAAATCAGTTTGGTAATGGTAGAGGAAATGGCCGTGGTCGTGGGGGCCAAGGCAATAGTAAAGGTCGTGGACGTAATGGTCGTGGTTATGGAGATCCATGGATGCAGAATATGTAGGGTTCTAATTTTAGGGGTATGCCGCGGCCCATGCCATATCGCATGCCTCAATTTGGCTAAGCTCCTCATGGTGGTAATGTACCTTCTTATCCACAGTTTCATCCTGCAAATAATGCTTATACCACTGGATATGATTTTTACCCGAGTTTTGATGCAAGTCAGTTTCCTCCACTGTCATACCCCACCCCCACTCTTGACTCCTCCTGGATCATGGATAGTGGGGCTTCGTTTCACATGACAAATAACCTGGGTATCCTCACATCCTTGTCTTCATATACTAGTCTTGATAAAATCTTGGTGGGTAATGGTGCGTCTCTTTCTATTGCGGGTATTGAGTCATATTTTATTTCTACCCTTGCAGGTCATTTTACTTTAAATAAAGTCCTTCTCGTTCCAGGTCTATCCAAAAATTTACTTTCTGTGTGTCAATTTTGTTCTGACAATAACTGTCTTATTGAAATTGATTGTTTTGGTTTTTCTATCAAGGATCCTAAATTGAAGTCCACCATCATCCGTTGTGTCTGCCTGAGGCCACTCTTCACTGTTCTAGGATCATCCTTTTTCCCTCCATCATTTGTTGAGTCTCGAGTCTCCTCTTCTCTTTGGCACCGTCGCTTGGTCCATCCGGAAGAACCAATTTTGAGTACTTTAGTTAAGCAAAAGTTTATTTCTTGTTCTAGTTCTTCAAAGTCCAGTTTGTGTCATGCTTGCCAACTTGGTAAGCATAGCCGTTTGCCTTTTCAAAAGTCTGTAACTAGTACCACGCGTGATATTGTTCATTCTGATGTATGGACATCACCTGTTATCAGTTTCAGTGGTTTTAAGTATTATTTGTTATTATTGGAAGATTATTCTCATTTTGTGTGGATTTATCTTATGCGTGCCAAATCTGAGGTTTTTGACATGTTTGTTCAGTTTCATAATCTTGTGATGAATCAATTTGGTATGGAAATCAAACATTTTCAATGTGTTAATGGCACTGAATATATCAACTGTGACTTTAGTAGTCTTTTTCTGCAAAGGGGCATTCTCAGTAGGGTTTTCTGCCCTTACACCTCTCAACAGAATGGGAAAGCTGAACGCATGCATCGTACTATTGGTAACATGATGCGTTCCCTCTTGTTTCAAGCATGCATGCCTTTGGAATTTTGGGTTGAAGCAGTTTCTGTTGCAGCTCATATTATCAACCTTCTACCATCCACTTTTATTAAGAAAAAGAGCCCCTTTCAACGTTTATATAAGAAGCAAGTTAATTACGATCATCTTCGGGTTTTTTTGTAGTGCCTGCTATCCGAATCTGAGTGCCACCACTTCTCATAAGCTTGCTCCGCACTCTATCTTATGTGTTTTCCTGGGCTACCCACAGAATCACAAAGGTTATAAATGTTTGGATCTTTCTACTAATAAAGTCATTATTTCGAGGCATGTTGTTTTTGATGAAGCATATTTTTCCATTTGCACTATTGGGCACTTTCTCTCAAAATACAATGACCCGGCTTCATCAAGTCTTTTCTCCTCCGCTCACGTCTTCACCGTTCGAGGGTCTCCAACCAATGCTGCCGCCGTCGCCTCCTGCGGTGCCACCCACCACAGCCGCTGCACCGTCCCCCGCTGCTCCTGTAACATCTCCACCCGCGCCTCCGACCGCGGTTGCACATTCACCTGCACCGTGTTCGGCTCCCCCCACTTCCTCTATTCATCCCATGGTGACTCGTGACTCGTGCTCGTGCTGGTATTGTAAAACCTCTTCTCAACCCTTCTATGATTGCTCATAGTACTTTGCCCGAGGTACCTTTTTCTTATAAGCAGGCACTTACTGATGATAACTGGAAGCATGCTATGCTCGACGAATTTAATGCTCTTATTCGTAATAAGACATGGGATCTTTTTCCCCCGCCTCCTCATGGTAACATTGTTGGCTCCAAGTGGGTTTTTCGTATTAAACAAACATCTACAGGTCAACTTGAACGGTATAAAGCTCGGTTAGTTACTCTGGGATTCACACAGCAGTATGGCATTGACTACGGTAAAACTTTCAGTCCTGTTATTAAACCTGCTACTGTTCGTACTGTTTTGATTATTGCTACTTCTTGACACTAGCCTATTCATCAGCTTGATGTCAAAAATGCTTTGCTTAATGGCACACATAATGAAGAGGTCTATATGAAGCAACCATCGGGTTTCGTCAGCTCTCAGTATCCTGATCTTGTCTGTAAGCTTAATAAGTCTCTTTACGGTCTCAAACAGGCACCTCGTGCCTGGTACACTCGTTTTGCTATCTTTTTACAACGGTTGGATTTTCGAAGCTGTAAGTCAGATTCTTCTTTATTGGTCTGACATCGTGGACATGATATCACTATATTACTGGACTATGTTGATGATATCGTTCTCACGGCCTCTTCTCATGCGGTACTTCATGATTTACTTCGCTTTCTTCAATATGAGTTTGATATGACCTACTTGGGGTGCCTTAATTACTTTCTCGGCATCTCATTATAACACCTCTCTTCAGGGTTGTTCTTGTCTCAGTCTAAATATGCACATGATCTTCTAGACCAGACCGACATGCTCTCCTGCAAGCCTATTGCTACACCTACAGATTCCAAGTCCAAGCTTTCTCTAGAAGATGGCGAACTTATGACTGATCCCACCTTATACAAGTCCATTGTTGGCGCCCTTCAATATCCTACCTTTGCTCGTCCTGACATTTCTTATGTAGTTCAGTAGGTGTGTCTGTTTATGCATGCTCCACGATCATCGCACTGGATGGCTGTTAAACGCATCCTTCGCTATATCAAGGGCACTATTGATCATGGTTTGATTATCTCCCCGACACGTTTGGACAATCTTGTGGCTTATTTGGATGCTGATTGGGCTTGTTGCCTTGACACTCGCTGTTCTACTTCTAGTTTCTGTGTTTTTCTCGGAGGCAACATCATCTTCTGGTCCTCTAAGCAACAGCCCACCGTCTCTCATTCTAGTGCCAAGGCCGAGTATCGTGCGGTCTCCAACGCTGTGTCCGAATGTTGCTGACTTCGGTCTCTCCTTAGTGAGCTTAGTCTTCTTCTTCCACGAGCTACTTTGGTCTATTGTGATAATGTTTCTGCCATGTACATGTCTACCAACCCTGTCCCGCATATTCGCACCAAACATATCAAGATTGACATCCATTTTGTTTGTGAGCGTGTTCAACTGGGTCTTGTTTGAGTCCTTCATATTCCTTCCTCACAACAGATTGCTGATATCTTCACAAATAATCTTCTGCATGCTCTTTTTTTGCTATTTAGATCCAACCTTCGCATTTGTTTACCTCCTGCTTCGGTTGAGGGGGGATGTTAGACTATATTGTATAGGTGTTATTACTATATGTAGTTGAGCCCAATGAGCCTACTTTGTATATGATGTAAAGCCCATTATAAGTTCTATAAATATACGAGAGGGCCATAGCATTATGTGTGCTTCTCATTTTTTCAGATCTGCATGATGGAAGACCATAATTTCAGCGTCATCTTTTGGTTCAAGCTTTGGTAGAATGTCCTCCACATTCTTTCCATCATCGTTTAGAGAAACCCTTTATGCTGTAGGTAAGGCCAACTTTGATTGATAGGCCTACTGATGCAGCGAGTAAAGTGGGATTTTGGGGAACGGGAAGGACTTAAAGGCATTCCCTTTAATTTTATTAAACTCTAATAAAAATTACATGGAAAAAGATAAAATTCATCATATCTCACACTTGAGAATAAAAGAACCAAGACTCATAAAATATTTTTAAACAATTGACTACCAAAACAAACTAATTCCTCTTGTATTTGTAGAGGAGCTATTTGAATTAAAATAGAATTCTAAAATATAAATATAAAGGCCTAAAGAAAACTAAAACACTTAAGATTTAAATCTAAAAAACTAACAGCTAATCCTAATCAAACTCAAACTCTAATCTTCACCGCAATCTTCACGCGTCTCTCTTTAGCCATGATGCCAAGATCTAGCCGCCAACCATGTATCCGCTAAGCTATGCGCCAATCGCTAACGCGAGGCTGCTTCTCGTCCAACTGTGGCATCCTAATCCCGCCTATTCCTGGTCACCTGTCTCGACCCGCCTGACCTGCCAAAGGCTATTTGGCGGCTGTATCATTCTCTCTCGGTTGAAGAGAATTCGTCCTCGAATTCATTGGGTAAATTAGGCTAATGCTGCCAAGCCCAGTTCTCTCACGCCTAAAATCTGCCCTGCCAAACTCCAAACCACCAAACTAACCCGATCGCGGTTCATCATCCTGGCTTGCCAAGACTGCATCACCTACTCTTGTGTCCTGGCCAACTCCCCCATGAAACAACTTCAAATGAAATGTTGGTGGTTCATCACTTGGCAAGCATGGTCCTATTGCTGTTGGAGGCCTGCTTAGAAACTTAAATACAACCTTAACAATTTTTTCAAGTTCAATTGGTACTCATGATTCAAACTACCCCGAGTCTTTTGGAAATTTGGTTTGCCCTAGACGTACCCAGCTCCTAAGATTGGCTAACTCATCGCTACTTGATTGTTGGATCAGACTTGTCAATAAGTGGCAATATCTTGAATGCTAAAGCCAAATTAAGCTCGTAGAAAGGAAACCTTCTTATGAACAAAATCCTAACTTTAACTAGTTGTTTCAGTAATATTCAGTTTATTCATTCTCCAAGATTTTTGTAGCACAAAATTTTGAAAAGTAAGATGTTTCGAGATCTCACTCGCTCATTGCTTGGCTTTGATTGTGGACAATCTCTTGGTCAAACATCCTCTACAAGAAAATGTGAAAATTCTCGGCGCTTATTTTTGCAATTCTCGGCGCAAAAAAGCGTCGAGAATTTCATTATCGGCTCTTAGGACAAGCACCGAGAAATCAAACGCCGAGAATAAAAGCGCCGAAACTCTCGGCGCTTTTATGAGCCGAGAGTCTCGGCGCATAGAACCTCCTAGAGTCTCAGCGCATAAAAGCGCCGAGATTTTCGGCGTTTTTAAACGCCGAAATACTCATCTATTTTAAGTGTCGAGATTTTTCGACTTTTTTTAAATACCCAATTTTCTTTTCTCAGCATGAACATTTTACAAACATCCTGTGTTGCCAATTTATTTGTGCATATTTTCCACACACACACACACACACAGAGAGAGATATATATATATATATATAATTACTTACCAAAGAGGGCACCAACACGCCATCACCGGATCCCATTAGAACTTCGAAGTTAAGCATGCTTGGGCGAGAGTAGTACCAGGATGGGTTACCTCCTGGGAAGTCCTCACCCTCAGGTTGGAGGCACTGGGAAAACAGTCTCTCTTCAGGTTAACACCCTGAAGGGGGAAGGCTACGTACATCAGCGCCCCCCCCCCCCCCCCCCCAAGACCTTGGGTAGGCGGGAGCCCTTGAGGCACTGGGTATATTCCTTTATATATATATATATAATTACTTAATAAAAAAATCATCTAATACGATAAATTTTTCATAAGACTCCGAATTCGACAATCAAAATATTACAACAATTTCAATGTATCTTGATAGTTCAATACAAAATTTGAGATTTTTTTCACTCAAAATATCAACATAATTAATCTAATATCAACCAAAATAAAAAAAAAAAAAAGAAAAATACAATGCTAACTTAGTCAAGTACATTCTTCACAAATATATCAATCAACCGAATGAGCTTGGCGTGCTTGGAGATGCAGAAAAATTTGAGGGTTCACGATCACCTGATCCCGATTCATCTGTACCCTGTATAGACAACACAATAACAACATTACTTATGTACAAAATATCAATCTACCAGTTTACTATCACATAAATCAATAACAATGAGCACATGAAATCATTCATCGGAACCCGTCAACCCTAATGTGTCCACAATCCCTTTTGGAAGGGAAGTAGGAGTAGATAGAGGGAGGCCTAGGTTGTGCTGCATCTTATGACTTCCATATCATGTGATTGCCACCTATTTAGCTTGCCCTCCATTCTCATTTTCATCTAGTATGTGCTTGAAGCAAATGAAGAGTCTGCCACATCTTAAGGCGACAATATAGCACATGAGATTCCACTCTCTGCCACATCTTGCAAAGCACAACACACATGATTCAAATTATATCTTGTTGTCTAAAGTTAGGCTATTCCTCATATGGGAAAAATTGAAAGAGGATTATCAATGAAGATATTAGAGAAAAGATTTAGTAGAAGGAGTGTCAAAACATCCAAAAATCAAACCATCTTATCAAGCAGCAAGACAAGCATATCTGATCCAAAATTTTGTTTCACATGGTAAATTCATTTAGTTTCCCAAAAGTACCAACCCCAATGCTGCCTTTTGTCTCGATCATTCACATCATCAATTTCATTATCTACAAAGGATTAGAAAGGCAATTATTTGTATTATAGTACAAACAAATACAAATTAAATAGATTATTTTACCAGATCAGCAATCGCAGTAATAACTGCTCGACCTTCTGCTGTCATTTCATTTTATGCTTGGCCAGAAGAAACAGCATCATAGATGAGTAGGAGCCTTCTTATTTGCTGCTTTACATTGGCCAAATCTATTTTCAAATTTTGCACTTCGACATGATCACCGGTACGGTTGAGTCCCCTTTTCTTTAGTTCACCCCTGACTCCGTATATATCACTCCTCTTCACGCCAAATCCATAGCCTACTGCTTGATAGCCCGAATTTTCCTGTTCATACATTAATTCGGTAAATACTTCCTCCTCGATTTCTGATCGAGGTCTGGAACAAGTTGCAAGTCGAGCCTCGACTATTTCTCTAGCTGTATCCTACAAAGAAGAGAAAAAGACATTAAATACATTTAAATTAAAAGAAATGAGAGATAATAATAAAACCCACCAAAAATTGTTGCGAAACAGTGTTCTCGAAAAAGCCACCACTTCTCCTGGTATGTGTTTCCTGGTAAAACTCTATACTGGTGGACTTCCTCGCTTTGTCAATTTCCTACAATCAATATGTCAACATAAGTCTTAACTAATTTGACAGGTAGATAGTAATAATACACTAAACATATACTGAAATCCTTACAAAACTATCTCTTTTATTCGCATAACTTGTTGAACCAGTCGTGTGAAACTGATTCTGCTTGGCACGAGCTTCTTTACCGCATTTACTCTTCTCCTGACATTGGAAATCAACATCAATCCAAGAAAAACTTTACATTCATAATCAATATCAATCTGCTTCCCCCTTTTTAACCAATCAAAAATTACTTAAAAAGAAATTGTTTTACCTTGCCTTGTGGAGAAAACCAAAAATGTACCAAAGTTATCCATTGGTTACGATTAACTCCTCGTGGCACTGTAGCAATAACTTCAGCTTCAGTTTTGTTCTTTGTGCAATATGTTGCTTTCAAACTAGTCTTATAGCCCCTCCACATTTTCCCAAGATGCTGTAGTATTGATTTATCAATCAATACATCATTAGGCATTGAAAATATTCCCTAAAACATAAAATCCAACAATAATATCACAAAAAGACAAGGGAATAGTAAGAAGGCATAAAGCAGTAGTTGTACTAGTAAGAGAGCAATCACATTTCAGTGCTATATCCACTCTAGCAGGTACTTACTGTAACCTAAATAATGCATTTTATACATTTCACTCGAGCAGTAAAATTTGTGTCACTAACCTATTGCCAATTATACTATTGAATTAAATTAACACAATTAAGAGTATAAAACCTTAATTAATACAATGATAAAGTTCATAAACTTCAGACATACATATTATATTATATATATAAAGTAAACTTCAGACATAAATAATACTTACTCGAATAACCTCAATAGCTTCTGCTTTGTATTGGTCATTCATCGTACGCCAATCTCTTACTCCGAGAGGACAAAACCATCCCGTTTTTGCAACCTCTCCAATAAACCGGCCCAACAAATCGCCACCCTTTCTAATTGGTTGGCGTAGGTCATTGAACCGCACAATAACTCTTATACCTTCAGGAAGATGCCATAATTCCTTAACCGGTATCGTCCTTAAGGTACTCAAGTTACCTTGGCCATCTATTAACCATTAAGATATACCATTACTTTTCTAATCGATTGAAAAATTAGTGCCATAATTAATGCTATTCATATGTAAATTTAATGCTATAAAATTAAAAATATTTACTGATAAGTTGAAGTAGCTCCCTCTCATCAAATGGCACGTTAGTGGACCAAACACCAACTTCCCTCACTGGTCCCTCTGCTTAAGATGTTGACGGTCTTGGCTGATTGTCATCACCTCCTTCATGTTCTGGTGTTGCTGTTGACGACTGCACTGATTTGCTACTTCTAAAAAACCTCCTCATTGTGAATCCATGCTTTTCCAAAAACAAAAGAATTAGTAGATGTATAATAGAACTTACAAAAATAAAATGAGAAGCAAATATGTTCCGTAAAATAAATAATCAATAATGACAAACCAACATATTTATAACATAACTTGGACTCCACCGTACAAAATCTTGTAAAAAAGAAAACTAACAGACATGGACAAAATGAAACAACACGTAACATTATTTCACAACTCTAAAAAAACAAAGATCCGATCTCGCCTAGATCATACAAGTCCCGAGGTTTAGTCTTAATGACATGATACCATCCCTTTTGCATCTCATCTTGAATATAGAAAACTTGCTTTGCTTGAGATGAGATAACAAACGGATCATCTTTCAACAATTGACCCGTATGCATCAACTTAGAGAAGTTCACATAAGTACCATCATTTCTAAATGTTCTTAAGCCCCTATTTATATCTACCCAATCACAACGAAAAATGACAACTGTATAACTCCCATAATAGTCTAGTTCATATATGTCTGTCAATTTGCCATAGTAAACTTGTCCATCAGCTACGACCATGACCCAAGAATTTTGTGTCCTCATATAGCATTCATGATTTTCTGTATGAAACTTGTATGACAACTCTCTTTTTCAGACATTTCACCGCAATACAACAAACAATTATTTGGACAAGCATGAATCTTTTCATATCCAAGACCCAATTCATTGATCATTTTCTGAGCTTCATAATAAGATGATGGAAATACCATAATTTGGGGAAATGCATCAACAAGAAGTCTTAGCAACGTCGTGAAGGACTCAGCAGACCAACTATGCATACATTTCAAGTGAAACAAGTGCAAAAGAAATGACAATTTGGAGAATGCGCTACAGCCTGGATATAGTTCTTCATTAGAAGCTTCCAATATCTTCTTATACTTGGCTTTCTCCTTAGGAGATTGGTTGGGTTGATCAAGAGGAACTTGGTCCGACCAATCATGTTCATCAGACAAATGAGGTTGACTTGTGGAGGGAGGAATATCAACTCCGATACTTTCTCGTAGTAATCCACCAATATCATCTCAACCTATGGCCCTTCCCTCATTATTATTGGTAGATGTTTGACTATTGCATCTCAATTATTGAACAATATCTTCTTTTCCATGAAAAATTCATTTCTTATACTTTGGCCAAAAACCCTTAAAAAGGATATGATATTCCACTTCTTCTAATGAGAACCATTTGGCTACTTTGCATTTATTACATGGACATCGAGTTTTTCCTTCTATAAGGTTTTCTTTAGCCAACTTAATGAATTCAATGACACCATCAATATAAGCTTGACTAATCATTGGTTGCGTGATCCAACTCGTATCCATATCTCTAAATATTAAGTAGTGCAATCAAATTACCTAAAAGTTGAAAAAAGTTAGAGTTCATAAGACAAATATTTAATCAACCAATCAAAACATATACAAATACAAAAACAAATAATTAATGGGACTTAGGAGAAGTTAGAAATTAAAGTAAGATATATGAGTTCCTTATAATCAATTTTAATCCTCTAATGTGAAGGTTCCATCTAAACAAGGGATATAGCAACAAAGTTTTATTTTTCCAAATTCAAAAATTATGAAATCGATATCTAATCTCCCTGACATTAACAAATTGAACTCACAAGCGCCACCAATACATAATTTTAAACATCAATCAAACACAGTAACACAAGAATTTCGTCAAAACAACAATCTTTTGTATTAATCAATTTGAAGGATGAGATGCAACGATAGAATCATTCGAACCATAGCATTAAGGATGCACATGAAGCAGGGGAAAGTATGAAACGGCGATAATACAAAACTATAATACAACTACTTCAACCAACTCATATGATATAACGCTTGTAGAAGAATAAGCAGTCTAATAAAAATAAAACCCAAATAAGGGCAAGGACATCACTTACTAACAGCAAAGCAAGAGCAATTGTGAAACGGCGATTAAATGGCAGCGAAACGGCAGCATGATGATGAGGCGGGAAAAATCGAATGTCTCAAATTCGAAATTGGCTATTAAGTATGCAAAATCTGATGAAGAGGTGGAGAAACGAGCGAAATCTGATGGTTAGACAGTGCGAGGCAAGCGGTTGAGGCCTGGGTTAGGGTTTGTGGGTGAAATATGATGGTGAGACAGTGAGAGGTGACTGGGTTAGGGTTTGTGGGCGAAATCTGATGCTGAGAGCCAGAGGCGAGCGGTGGAGACGACGAGGTTGGAAATCAGATGGTGAGGGTGAGAGACAAACGCTGGGGGCGAGGGTGAGAGACGAACGCTGGCGGCGAGGGTGAGAGATGAACGACGGCGAGGGTTGGGAGGTGGAGACGACGAGGTTGGAAATCGGATGGCGAGGGTGAGAGACGAACATTGGCGGCGAGGGTGAGAGATGAACAAATGGCGAGGGTGAGAGACGATTTCAATGGCGGCGAGGGTGAGAGATGAGGGTTAGGGTTTGCGGGAGGGTATGTATACCCGGTTACAATCTCGACGTTAAAAAACGCCAAGATTCTCGACCCTTATTTGCACCGAGAATATTTGCGTCATTTAAAAGCGCCGAGAATTTTCAACGCTTTGTCTCAACGCATTTAAGCGCCGATATTTCTCGACATTTGTATAAACGCCGATAATTATGCGCCGAGAATCTACCTTTTTTATTGTAGTGATCCTTGTGATGCAGCGCGGCAGCGGAAGATTAGAGAGATGGGAAGGAAACAACGGCCTTCCCTTTTATTTTATTAAATTGTAATAAAAATTAAAGGGGAAAGATAAATTCAACTCTCATCCTCACTCTTGAGAATAGAACGATCAAATAATTCATAAAATAAATCTAAGAAATTGGCTAATGAAACCCTAGGTCCCCTCCTGCTTAAATAGAGGGACTTTTCTAATTTGACTCTAATTCTAATTTAAACTCTAATTTGAACTAACGGTTGAGATCGTAATCCTCGTGATAAATCCAATGGCTAAGATCGCAATCTGTGTGCTCACCTTTAAAATGAATAAATAAACAAATAAAATTAAATAAAGTCTTTAAATCTGAAATATTAAAACAAGTTCTAATCTAAATAAAACTCTATCTAAATTACACTTAGAATTCATGGCCCTCTTCTGTGGGACTTCATTGGTGGGGCCAAGATCCGGTGATGCCAAGCTTGAGCTTCTATCACTTTCCTTACCGCTGTTAATCCCCACCGCCAAGCAATCCACCAATCATGGATCCGGGATTGTCTCTTTCTATTTATTCTTGGCCCCCAATTATTGTTATTTTTGGACCCTACCGGCTTCCTCAGCTTGACCCCCCAAGACCCATTTGGCGGCTGCATTATCCTCTCCCGGTTGGAGAGAATTCGTCCTCGAATTCGCCAAGGAATCTTTCGGATTGCCTTCGCCATGTAAATTTTCCTTGTCTCACCTACCAAGCCTTTTAGATTCCTTGCATGTATCTAACCTGCAATCCCTGTTTCCTCTAAGCTATCCGCCAAAGGAGGCGGGGCTGCATCATCCTCTCCTGGTTGGAGAGAATTCGCCCTCGAATTTGGCACGAAGTCGTTGGGATCCTTCTTGCAATAGTTAGGACACTCGCCAAAGATGAAGAAGCCTCACGGTATATGTTGATCTCAATGGTGGACCTGTTGTCGGTATATCCTCGGCATGGCTTGCCTTGTCTAGGTGGTAAAGGTGGCGTGAACTCTACTCGATGATGGAGAAGATCCGGTAACCCTCTTCTCGGTACTTGACACTCCCATTGTAGTCTTGTTCTTACCACAGTCACAGCTCCTGGCAATTCTTTCACTTCTTTCTTCTGTGTTGTTTCATTGTTACCGTAGTCCCGCCAAGTCCCATCCTTGGTAGGCGTTAGTATGGCTGACCCGCCTTTCGGTCTTGCCCGGATATAGATCATCACAAGTAACATCCACATTAGGTGCCTGATGTACTCATACCCCACATTAGTCTCTACCCCCATTGTTGGCGGTATGCAAGACGCCAACGCCTCTGGATAATCCTTCCTCGATTAACTCCCTACCTCATCTGATTCCTCTTCCTCGTCAAAGATGGGCTCATCATACATGGGCTCATCAAATATGGGTGGAGAAGATAGGTTTAGTTGTGGTGCCTCATCAAAGATAGGTTCTCCATGGGTAACATCTATTGGTGGTGACGCCAACATGGCCTCGCCAACTACGTTGGTGCTCACCTCCTTTTCTTCTGGCTCCGTTTCGTTGTTCCTTGACACACATGGCGCCTCGACCTTCTTGGGCATCAAGATGATCTTTATCCCCTCAAATACGAAGCTATATGTGTTCTTTCTTCCGTCATGGACAACGCTCCTATCATATTATCACGGACGTCCCAATAGCAAGTGACAAGCCTCCATCGTAACAACATCACACCAAACCGCTTCCCGATATGTGTCTCTAATTGAGAAATTGACCAAGCAATGCCTTAATATAATTACCTGATCTTCTTTCTCGAGCCAAAACTCCGTGTAAGGGTTCGGATGTTCCTCCGTCTTCAACTCTAGCTTCTGAACGGCTTCTTTGGAGATGGCGTTCTCACAACTTCCCGAATCCGCCAATGGTACAGGTGGTCTGGAAGATGTCGTGGCGCCTCCAATCTTCTCCTTCTGCTTCTTCAAGCGTGAAGCCAGCTCTCCTGACTAATAGCAAGCGACCTTCGTCACCCACTAATTCCTCCTAGCCAAGTGAAGGTAACACGGCTTGAGTTTCTTCCAACACAATGGTGCCATCTTCTTCAAACTCTGGAATTTCTTCACAGAGATCGGTACCGATACAAAGCCGATGCTGCCTCGACTTAGGGTTCAGTAGATCAACACCCAATGCCGGATTCTTGACCTTGTCCTTAACATTTTGTTTGTCACCCAGTGTTAATGGGTGTTGGGGCCGGGTTCCTAGCGCTAGGACAGGATCAAGCAAAGCTTGATTCGCCTAAGCCTCTCCTGAAACACGTCTAATCTCCGTTCGGTTTGCATAATTTGATCTTGATCAGAAACCTCCTTGATGGTAGCATACTTTTGACAGTTTGATGCCATCTCAGAAATGTTAAGAGCTCTGATACCAACTAATGCAACGCGGCAGCGGAAGATTAGGGAGGACGGGAAGGAAACGATGACCTTCCATTTTATTTTATTAAACTCTAATAAAAACTACAGGGAAAAGATAAATTCGAATCTCATTCTCACTCTTGAGAATAGAACGAACAAATAATTCATAAAATAAATCTAAGAAATTGGCTAATGAAACCCTAGGTCTCCTCTTGTTTAAATAGAGAGACTTTTCTAATTTGATTCTAATTCTAATTGAAACTCTAATTTGAACTAACGGTTGAAATTGTAATTCACGTGATAAATTCGATGGTTAAGATCGCAATTTGTGTGCTCACCTTTAAAATAAATAAATAAACAAATAAAATTAAATAAAGACTTTAAATCTGAATTATTAAAACGAATTCTAATATAAATAAAACTCTATCTAAACTACACTAAGTATTCACGGCCCTCTTCTGTGTGACTTCATTGGCGGCGCTAAGATCCGGTGATGCCAAGCTTGAGCTTCTATCACTTTCCTTCCCACTATTAATCTCCACCGCCAAGCAATCCGCCAATCATGGATCCGGGATTGTCTCTTTCTATCCATTCTTGGAGCCCTGTTCTTGTTATTTTTGGACCCTACCGGCTTTCTCAGCTTGACCCGCCAAGACCCATTTGGCGGCTGCATCACCTTGATTTACCATCTTTTAATTATAAAATACATGAACTAATGAAATCGATTAACATATTTTACAGAATTATTTTATATTGGATAAACAAGTTGTGTATAATTATGGTAACATTTTCCATACAATTTATAAGGTCATTCACAATAGCGATGTGCCACAAGCTGAAGTTGTGGGAGCGGGTCATAGAGGGAAGGTTACGACTACAGACAGAGGTATCCGAGAACCAATTTGGATATATGCTTGAAAGAACAAGGATATAAGCCATCCACATCTTAAAGTGGACGATCGAGCACTACAGGGAGAGACAAAAGGACCTACATATGATTTTCATTGATTTGGAGAAGGCATATGACAGAGTGCTAAGGGAGGTTTTATAGAGGGTTTTGGATAGGAAAGGCATCCCCATGCCATATATCCGGGCCATTAGAGACATGTATAAGGATGCACAGACGCACAGTAGAAGGGGAGACAGGCGCGTTCCTGATAAAAGTCGGGGCGCAAGGATCTGCCTTGAGCCCCTATCTGTTCATTCTGGTAATGGATGAGCTCACTAGGAACATCCAAGGAGGTATGCCTTGGTATATACTTTTCGCAGATGACATAGTGCTGGTGGGGGAATCGCGGGAAGAGGTCAATGAGAAGCTAGAATTGTGGAGAAGGACATTGGAATCGAAAGGCTTACGACTTAGTAGATCCAAGATTGAGTACATGGAGCTTAAGTTCGATCCCTCCGCCATGCCTAGCAAAGAAGACGTCACGATTGGATTGGACCCTATACTGAGAAAGGAGAGTTTCAGATACTTGGGATCCATGATACAGTACAACGGCGAAGTTGACGAGGATGTCAATAACCGGATTAAAATAGGATGGCATAAATGGAGAATGACCTCAGCGGTACTGTGCGATAGAAAGTTACCCTCAAAGCTAAAGGGAAGATACTATAAGACGATAGTGAGACCGGCCATGTCCTATGGGGCGGAGTGTAGGGCGATGAAACAACATCATACACAGAATATGAAAGTGGCGGAGATGAGGATGCTGCGGTGGATGTGCAGACACGCAAGGAAGGATAGGATCAGGAACGACGACATAAGAGGTGAATTGGGCATGGCCTCCATTGAGGATAAATTAAGGGAGCAACGTTTGAGGCGGTTTGGACATGTTAGGAGGAGAGCAAGCACCGCTCCAATCAGGAGATGTGAGCAACCCCGGACGACTCTAGGCGGGAGATGGAGAGGTAGGCCAAAGAAGAGATAGTTGGAGACAATTAGACAAGACCTTACCCACCTAAACCTTCGGGAGGAGATGGCCTTAGATAGAGCCCAATGGAGGGTTAGTACAGAAGTAGCAGATGTAGCGGCTTAAAGCAGGGTAGCCCAGCCTTTTGTGCTATCACTAGTGTTCTAGGCCTTAGGGTAGTCCAGATTCGGCGTACTTTTGTATCATCTGTTCTCTGATTGGCTATCTACTTACTGTCTATTTCTTTGCCTTTATTTGCCCAACTATGCCATGTTTATATGCTTATTTGCTCTATTGATGCCAGGCTGCAAGGCATCATTACTGCCGACAAGCGTTTCAGGTTGGGGGTCCTCGGAAACAGCCTCCCTTCAGGGCAACCCCAGAAGGGGGAAGGCTATGTATATCTACCCCCCTAGACCCTGCTGATGCGAGAGCCCTTTAAGGCACTGGGCTGTTGTTGTTGTTATTGTTGTATTCACAATAGCGATAGCAAAAAAATAACGCATAGTAAATGACAAATACAATTAATAATTTGAGATTTAAAGCGATAAGTTTAGCAAAATATAAAATACAAATATTTAATTAGTCATATATATTGATCATTTTTACTTATTATGTACTTTATTACATGGGAAAAATACAGATAAATGTTATAATATGTGTATCATACAGATTGTATCAAGAAAACACATATTTTTCCGTATTATTGGCAATAATACATCAACACCCTTTTTAAACTGAAAAAGATAGATACGTATCTAAAACATGTACTATACGCGAGTTTTCTAACAGGGAATAAAATAAGATAAAAACAAGCACTATCGTCCAAATCTTGACTATATCATAAACATAATAAATAATAATGTTTTCTGGGGGTCCAAATTATTATACAAATTATAATGTGAACATATATCAAGAACTACTCTACTATTAATTAAAAAGTTACTCCTTGAAAATGTAGTTTGCCAACCCATTTTCAGGGTCAATATTTTATACTTTCTTATATTATATTATATAGTATAAATTAAGGACACTGTTATATATGTATGTTGTGGTTGTAAGTTTCACTTTTTATAAATTATATTATTATTCTGACAATAATAATTTCTTTTATAATTATGAGGAGAAGGTCATCAGGAGAGTAAACAAGATGAAATTCCAAAGAAAAGACAGGAGAAGAAAAGAAAGAATAAATCTCCATGCAAAGTGTGCATTATAGATAAAGCTTGGCATCTTGTTTACTCTTTTGAAGGCGATGTCCTTGGTGGGGTTACCTGTACGAAAAAGAAATAACATCACAAGAAGCAGCCAATCCGTGCTCTGTTCCTATCCCATCCTGATAGGAGATGCAACTTAGATTGATTGGTTTTACTTGAGGTTTATCATGTAACATTAAGGGTCTATCGAATTATTGGTGCTCGCGTCAAGTTCGGGGTTTATCCAAAGAAAGGCGTCTTTCATTTTACTTTTTATATGGTAAGAAGTTGATAAACGTATGATACAAAAAATTAAAAAAGGCAAAAAAATAATATTTTTCGTTAAATAACTATAAAAGAAAATTATTAATAGTTATTATTAATTATAAAAGGAATACACTCCAAGTAAATTATTATTAATTAATCATAAAAAAATTTACTTAAAATATGATTCCCAAGTAGACCGAACAGGACTTTGGGTTGTTCGAAGAGAGAGAATTGGATTGGAAGGAATCCAATGAAAATTAAATAAAAAAAAATAAAAAAACAATAATTTAATATAAAATATGAAGAAAAATAATATAATATAAGGTTGCAACTTAGGGGATGTCGTATATGGTCGGGGGAAATTAAATAAAAAATAATAATAATTTCATTCTCTTCACCGGAGAATTAGGGTTTTCAAAATCTCTTTGGGTCTTGTGAATCTCCTCCATACGTGTGCATGCATTCTTTTTGTATTATTTTTCTTTTTTTTTTTGGGATTTTTTCAATAATTAGTGAAAGAACTTGTAATATAAAAATTCGTGCTCGGTGCAGATTCCCACTTGATCTACTCCTCTGTTGTTGCTTTTGTTTGCCGAAGTGTGATATGCTTCAATTTCCGGTGTTCTAGTCTGCATTAGGAGTTTTTGGAGGGTTTCTATCTATAGGGTTGTGTTGGGGTTTTTTTTTTCCCCCTTATTTACCCCTTTTTCTACATTATGTGTGTGTTTCTCGAGTCTCTTGTTGTGAGATGCCGGCTTTTGTATCGCGAGTTCTCTCGCTGCTTATTGAAAAAAAATATATACGCTAACATGTATGTAGAAACGGGCCAAAAAGGGCTCACCAGAGTGAGAAAGGAGCAGAACAACAAAAAACAAAGAAAACAAACATCAGATGGAAAATAGAAAATGATTGGACAATCCCTTTTTAACTCCTATTAGCTCCGAACGAGGAAAGTTTCGGCTCATAGACTCGCGGAACATCGATCAAGCCCAATTGGTCCAAGAATGCTTGAAAGTCACACATTCCTACTGATACAGTTCGGCTGCATTTTCGGTCATGGATTTCGATGATCTTGTTGAAAACCCCCATTAGCAATATCGGAAATCAGATAGAATTCATCCCTCGAGTGATTACGAAGTTAAGAGCATCGTTGATTTAGAAATTTTCCTACATGTAACATAGTAAATTAGGGCTTGACATGTTTTTGATGTCTTGCCTAGCCATGTTTGAGACTAGTATTTTGCCTGTTCTTGCTTGTCTTCCTGTTTATTTGGTTTTCTTTTTTGGTATCCATTTTTTTACAGGTTGACTCAAGTCTCGCTTGGCTGAGTTGTCTACTTTGTATCGCGACTATGTCGCCAATTATTAGAAAAAAGGGCCTGATAGGGTACACTAAAAATTAAAGGAGTGTGCCATCTCTAATTCGTCTCTAGCAGATTACTAGATTACTTAGTGGTCTTTCGGGCTATTTAAAATTCCTGAAATTAGATTGTGTTTGAAGTGGATCGAGGATGACGCCTTTTGGAATATCAAAATGAGAATTGGTTTTGGCTAAAAGCATGGTGTTAGAAATTCCCTTATGCTTTTAAGGAAATTGCACGAAACATTAATTGTATCAAACTTTGGTCGAGGTTTTTGCTGGTGCATTAATTGATGGGTTTGGAGCGTCCCAAAGTTTCTGATGTTTGTAGCATTTAGTTTGCTCCTATTTTTGTTTTTGTGTAAGTCTTGTTTCTCTTTTCCTTGGGCCTTACTTCTATGAGTGCGTTCTTCTCTGTATGGTAAGTTTCCTCGCTAATTATCGAGAAAACCTAGACTACTAGATAAAGATAATTGGATGAGGCAAAACTTCACTGAGCTTATAAGTGCATCTCGTATTCTAACTTCTTTTGAGCTCATTGAGTTTATTCTCAACAAAATTTGTTTTTGGAGTGTTAGAAAAGAACTACTAAAAAAGCCGAAACTATCAGGTGGAGGCTTATTAATAGTTTATATACTCTAACATATCCCTTCAACCAAAAATCCATTAGGTTTGAAGTGTAAATACTATTATAACTGTTCATCTTATACTATGTGCTTCACTTGTATTTTCTTGTAAGTAGTAGAGAAATAATCTTCCAGTTTTATCTGTACAAGGAGAGAAAAA
Organism: Simmondsia chinensis; assembly: GCA_018398585.1. Taxonomy (NCBI): domain Eukaryota; kingdom Viridiplantae; phylum Streptophyta; class Magnoliopsida; order Caryophyllales; family Simmondsiaceae; genus Simmondsia; species Simmondsia chinensis. The sequence goes on along the minus strand of JAGTTD010000007.1, from coordinate 2,251,459 downwards.
TACATTGAAAGTGAGGCATCTCGGGATTTAAACAAGTGCTTCTTGATCAACGCAATTCTGGTATCACATTAAAAATCAAATATCTCAAACTTTTAAATCATTAAGCGAATTTACATTGTTGGAAGAGTGGTATGAATTTATGAAGTAGAAAATCACAAGATTGACAAAAATACAAGATCTAACGCAAAATACAACAAAAGAAAAGCAAGAACATACCAAGAATATGACAGATCTTATGCTGTTTGGACCCTAAAATTGAGCTTACATCCATATGACCCGCCAAAACTAGAGGAGCCGCTCCACTATATGAAATTAGGTTACAAATTACAACTATTTATAAGGCAAAGATTGTAAATACTGGATAATCTAAGGCTACTAAGCCAGAAAGCTTTGCGTGCTCTCATGGATCTTTAATAAAACGAACATACCCAGTGCCTCAAGGGCTCCTGCCTACGCAGGGTCTGGGGGGGCCGATGTACGCAGCCTTCCCCCTTCAGGGTGTTAACCTGAAGAGAGGCCGTTTCCCAGTGCCCCCAACCTGAGGGTGAGGACTTCCCAGGAGGTTACCCTTCCTGGTACTACTCTCGCCCAAGCACGCTTAACTTCGGAGTTCTAATGGGATCCGGTGACGGCGTGTTGGTGCCCTCTTTGGTTCTCATGGATCTTTAATCTCTCAACATAATTGAAGCTTTAGAGGCAAAAGGTACGAGAGTTTCTATATGAACATTCTAGGGTTTTCTATGGGAGAGCCCGAGTCTAACAAGGAAGGCAAAACAGCGAAGCCAAATGGTAGGCGGGGAAAAAATGATCCTCTTTCTTCCAAGATTCCCCCTTTAAATAGCCGAGCCACGATCTGTGTCAAGGCCCCAAAGACGCCATCTCAACCATCCATAGTTACATCTACGAACAACTCAGATTAAATCCCAAGGCACACAAAATGGAGCCACTGATGAGCGACAAGCGTAACCGAGGGAGAACGACAAACATGCAGAAAACTAGGGGCACATGGTTGCCCAGACGTAAAGATAAAGGTACAACTTCACTCTCATTCAGATCTAACAGAGATCATGTTCAAAGTTGGGTGCTTTACTTGCATGACTTTGATCTGATGTGCATTTAGACTTGAGATTGAAGACTTATAAGTAAATTTTTATTTTGCCATTTTTCTTTCCCTTTTGAGAACTCTACATACCTAAGGGATTCCCTTCTTCGTAATTATAGAAAGTTAAAAGGACAGAGGATAGGGGCGCGGGCAACAAATATGCAAGCCGGTAAGGGGAAATCTCCGTTTTGCACCTAAATTTAAAATCATCACAAAACCGCTCCTAGCTTTGTCCATATTTACATTCCATGCCATTGTCAAATAGCCAATGCTTATTAGCGAAGTTAACCTTAACTTTTTTTATTATTAGAGAGATAACTCTTAGTACAAAACCGATGCACCCACCGAAGCGGAGTCTGAAAAAGCCCACAGGAGTTGAAAAAAACAAAAGAACAGAACCGTAAACCCCAAAACCCTAGACACCTGCCAACATGCCAACCCGTAAAGTACAACAGCATATCCTAAGAAACCGAGACGTTTATGCCCATACCAATCCCTGAAATAAAAAAATGTTAAATGAAATACACCTATACCAATTTCCAACACACAAATGTCAAATGGATCACACCATTTTCAGCATAAACCTCCAATCATGACACGAGCGCCAATGATGAAGGAGGATCTTGATATCTCAAAAGCTATATTCACATATAGTAACCAACAACAATAATAACAACAACAGACCCGGTGCCTCAAGGGCTCCCGCCTAAGCAGGATCAGGAGGGGGTGGATGTACGCAGCCTTACCCCTTCAAGGTGTAACCCTGTTGAGAAACTGTTTCCGAGGGCCCCCAACCTTATAGTGTTGGCAACATAAGAACTTCCAAAAAGATCACCCATCAGTTACACCAATTTAGGATGTAACCTAGATTAAGGTTCGGGTTGTGAGTTAGAGTGAGATGAGAAAGAGAATTAGAAGAAGGAAATGAGAAAAGAGAGAGATAGATGAGAAAAGTGTTTCTTTGATCATTATTGTTCATATCACAACTAATACAAGTATTTATAGCTAACAATCATTAATAAACTAATAATATCTCTAACAAACTAATAATATCTCTAACTACTATTTTTCTATGTAAAGAATATTATCCCCTTTATTACATGCATCAATACCCTCCTCACAAAGCATCCTTGCCCTCAAGGATGAGAACGAGTGAAATATAGGAGCTTTGAGAAAACTTCGAACAATGTTTCTCCGCCTGGATTAAAGATGAAGATGTGAAACACAAGCTTGGAATTCAATCTTCCACCAACTAATATGCTCATACGGAGTCCTAACGTAGAAGCAACCCTTACAGAACCTGGAACGTCATTTCTTGTCACATGTATCATTTGATGCATGTTGACAAAGCTGATGCTGATGAGATGTAATATTGTATGGCCATTGTGAAGGAGTACTTCAACATTCAAATCGAGGAAGTCATCAACGTGCTCAATTTGTTGCAAAACTGAAATTTCTGTAGAGTGAAGTTCGGGTACTGTTGTTGCATCCTTCAAATGATTCAAAGGAGCTTGTATTAGCAATTCTTGATATGGTTTAAAATGTGTTGCAGCATCGGTATCTTGTTCACTTCTAGCTCCAACATCACCAGATCCCAATTCAGTCACCTTTGATTGTAAATTAAGCTGCTGAACAGAATCTTGGTCCTCCATTGACTTAACAACCGCTTCATCTAACTCATTCGCTTGATCAATCTTCTCTTCATGATGCACATCAATACCCACTAGCTTCAAAGGGTCACTTGAAAAAGAAACTTCTTTTGATTCTCCAGTTTCTTCACAAGGAATGAGGAATTGAATACCCATTTCACAACAATAGTCATAAATGTTTCTTCCTTGCAATTGACTTATGGCCGAAACAGCTTGTTCTTTTGCGGAGAAGGCCACTTGGGCTTCAACGACTAAGAGGGATATTGGCATGACTTCAATTCTTTCGATATGTCCATAGGGATAAAAAACTTGGTAAAGAATATCTTCGGTGATTGGATAAGGGGTGTTCTGAGTCTTAACCAAAAGTGTAGCTTCCATTTATGTTTCTTGCTCAGCTGAATCGAATTAATATACTAACTGCGACTTGCTTAGCTAGTGATCGCAGCAACAGTAGGGCAGGGCCACACCTGTGTTCTCTTCTTTGAATCGAGTCTATGTCGGCTGAGGATCGTTTTCCAGTTTGATTCATCAATCCAGCATAGATCTTATTTGCTTTCAACTAGTCCAGTGGCGATATTGCTTCAATTCTTGCTTTGTAATTCTTACTGCAAATTCAGGATGACGTCAACAAAATCGAATTCAATTGTAGTCACTTTTTTTTCTTTTTCTTTTTTATACTTTCGATGCCGAGAATCGACTGCTCTGATACCAAATGTTACACCAATTTAGGGTGTAACTTAGATTAGGGTTAGGGTTGTGAGTTAGAGTGAGATGAGAAAGAGAATTAGAAGAAGAAGATGAGAAAAGAGAGAGATAGATGGAGAAAAGTGTTTGTTTCATTATTGTTATTTACATCACAACTAATACAAGTATTTATAGCTAACAATCATTAACAAACTAATAATATCTCTAACTACTATTTTTCTATGTAAAGAATATTATCCCCTTTATTACATGCATCACTATCCTGGTATGTATAGTAACCAACGAAGCTTAATTAAAACATATTATAGTCCAATAAAACACCATAATTAATATATATAGGAACCAATGATATAACATGCATGAATAATTTTGTAATATTAACAAGACATGGGATGTGGGGAAGGGGAAGCATCGAGCATATGATAGCAAGGCTCCGAATGCATGAAGCCAAATGAAATATGTTATATATGTAATACATTTATATATCCTTCAATATATTTATCATATCTTATTGTATCTTTCATATATAATTTAAATTAAATAAATATTCGTATCAAACAAAATGTTAAAATGGGGGTCCATCCCATATATGTCAGCCTGTATGACATTGATGCCACCCCCTCTTCTCAAAATTTGATCCCAACAAGCAGGGCCGAACATAATTCTAAACAGTCCAAGTAACTGCATCTCCCGGATTTCAGGGGTCCCTAAATTCTTGAGTTTGTGATTTTTAAAGTATCAATTGTTAAAATAATAAATTCTTTGATCAAATTTTTATAATTTGTTGTATTTGAAGGGTCTCATTAAAAATTTTCGCTTGAGACCCCATAAATGGTAGGACTGGCCAAAAGCACCCGCAGCTTATTTTCTGATAATTAATAACAGAACTCATAATATAAAAGTCAGCGTGCCTGTAGAAATGGGGTAAGAAAAGAACATCTACGGCTCATTTTTGGGTTTGAGATTAAGGGTTTGTTTTGTCAAATTTTTTTTCTGAAAGAAGTGTGATTTTTGATTTTCTTTTAGAATTTAAAAGTGTTTTATTTGTAATGAAAACTGCTTTTAAATAGAAGTAAAAGCTATAAAATAGTATTTTTCTTTTAAAATAGCAGAAGTAAGAACTTAAAAAACTTTCAAATTAAAATAGCTCAATTGAAAATGAATTTTACAAATGTACTTTGAAAAATGTTTCTAAAAAGCAAGTATTTTTTTTTTTTAATGTAAATTTGATACTAAAAATATACCTTAAACTTCTATTCGTAATAAATTTTGGTCACGGTTGGGGTTACAAGATTCGTATTTTGCCATTTTTGTTACTTTTTTATAAGGCCGATATACTATTGTAGGACCGGTCCTACATTTTAGAGGATCAAAGCAAATATTTTGAATAAGATTTTCATACAGAGCAATATTATTCCTACAGTAAAAATGTTAATATCAAAGTAATTTTGTGAAGTTTTTTGGCTATTATCCAATATAAGTTATATCATTACTCTGATAATAATAATTTTTTATATGCTAAGAACAACATTATTCATATATAACAATATTTTTTTAATAATATAAATGCTAATATAATAAATCATAAAAACTCTAATTATAAAACTTATTAATACTATTGGTATAAATACAATCACCTTTTGCGGGTTCTTGTAATTTGGGGGGCTTTAAGCGGTTGTTTAAATTGCTCGGTATAATGTTTAGCACTGAAATTATGCACAATAATGACGTGTTTTGATTGAGATTTGAAGCAAAATTAATTGTTTTTATTTAATGGGATAGCTCGATTTGAATCAAACCTAATTTATTTCTTTTTATTTTTTTACATGAACACCTCGCAATAAAAAAAATTTTCAGAAAACCAGGAAAAAATATATATATAGAAATACGTAATCTTCCACTAATTTGAGGAATGTGGATTAATAAATTACGAATTTTTTAAATAAATGGGTGATTTTTTATTGTTTTTTTTTATAATTAAAAAGGATAAATGAACTTCTGATGGTGTAAAGAGTCCTACAAAAAGGAATAAAAAAGGAAACAGAAAAAAACAACAACAAAGGATCCGAAGTCTATACCCGAACGATGTTCAAATCTACGCAAAAGGTTACTCTCAAGAAACTAACTGTTCCAAAAGTTTAAGCTGATGGGTGAAAGCCCCAGAATAGTTTTATACTCTAACATGAGCCATTGTCCAAAATGGTTCAAAATAGAAAAAAGCCATCGAGGTACTGGGATTGTGATGTGTGATTGTGGTCAAAAATTTAAAAAATTTTTTTACCCAAAATGGCCCATTTTAAAAAATATTTTCTCAAACGGCCTCTATATTAGCAAATTTTAAAAATTAAAAATTTTTTTTGTATTGGGATACCTGATACTTTAAACCTTTTTTTTATTTAATTTTTAATAAATTATTAATTAAATTAAATATAATCATTATATTTCTATTGTCATGTTATATTTAGCTTTATAATATAAGTTTTAGCTAAATTATATATGTATTTTATAATAAAAAATTTAAATTAAGTTATTTATTAAATATTAAATAATTTATCTATACATAATTTTTTAATTTACTCATTACTACAGTTATCTAAAAATAGTCGTTTGTTTACATAATATTTAACAGAAATTATTATCTTTAACATTATTATTACAGAGAGGAAGGTACCCCAAAACAAAAAAAATAAATTTTTAGAATTTGCTGACGTGGAAACCATTTGGATAAATATTTTTTAAAATTGGCCATTTTGGGTAATATTTTTCTATTTTGGGCCATTTTGGGCAACGGCTCCTTTAGCATGCCCCCCTCACACGAGTAGTTTATTACCTTGTGCTCAAATTTTAGTATTGAAAGTGAGGGCTGCTAAAATTTGAATTGATAACCTTCTAGTCAACGAAATTCTGATACAATGTCAAGGAACTAATTATCCCAAAAGCTTAAGCTTATGAGTGAAAGCCTAGAAATAGTTTTATACTCTAACACTAACTTTGAAGTATGGACCGAGACTCAAGTGACTTCATATGGTAAGTAGATGGATGCGATGGCTTGAATTTGGGAGTGACTGTGAAGACTAATCTATGGTTTAAGCATTTACAGTATGATATGTTTTTGTTACTCATGTTGCAACTCCCAGAATCCTTCACAATATAATAAATCAAAGAACCTTTAACAAAAATTTCATATATAAAGTCAAATAATATACGCACATATTAGATCTCATTTAAATTTTGTACTATTTTTACAAAGAGGGTTTCTGTTAAAATTCATCGGGCCTTTGGGCCTGACCCACGGACTTGGTATACATGAGATCCACATATAAGCTCAAGTCGGGTTCCATCCTCTAATTAATTGGTAATAGATTGAGTAACCTACAGTACTTACAAATTGATCTCTTCATCCTTACAACTCCCATGTGGGATTATATAGACTCACCCAGGACTACTCTCCTAAAGTTGTCACTCTCGTCGTCTCTACCAGATTATCAAGGGAACATGCCACATTTTCTTCACATGCACAAGAAAACAGAGCTTGCAGCACTCTAGTACCACATCCCTCAGGGGTTTTCCCTTTACGTGAGCGGATGATACATGACTTGGGAGTTTGTAGGTAATCTCTAGTACCCTGTTCAATGTTACGGAATGACAGCGTTAGATTTGTCGGGCAAGGTATGGGCTAGATTGCACTTTATGCTAACAGATAGTTTATCGAAAAATGGGCTTAGGCTTGTCATTGCCCATGCTTATCTCTTCAAACTCCTTTCCCCAGCCTGTTTTTGCTTCGTTCACCCACAAATTTGCTAGACTCCTTTCCCCGCCAGGTTTCGAGCCTTCAGCCTTTGCAAGACCCCACACATAGATGAAAGTTCACCCACAAATTTCGCAGTGCCGGTGCTGTTTATGGAGGAGTCTAGCAAAGCAGGGCAGAGAAGGTAAAAAGTGATGGTGGGACGTCAGGTCCCTAAATTGGATGCGTCAAAAAGAGGTAGGAGAACGCTGAAGTGCAAGATGAAAGAGCAAGATAAGCAGGACCTTCCAGACTTCCTAAATGATATGTCATCCAAGAACAGTGTGAAGAGATTAACCAAGGTCTCTGGCAAACAAAAGAAGAGGAATTTGGTAAAAAGGGGCGATAAAGTTAAGGATGCTGCTAAACTTCTTGCAGCGGAGCACTCATGGGAGATCGGACAAATATCAGGGCTAAAATTTGAGGATGATGAATCGATTATAATTGAGCACATTGCTTCAATCAATTAAGGGCTTGGCTTTTCCCGTCTTCTAGTTTGTTCTCCCCTCCGAGTTCTCTCCATTGGTGGTTACGATTTTTAGTGTATATGGCTTCACCTGTTTTTACTTGTAATCTTGTTTGTATTGTTTTTGTTGCTTTTGTTCCCCGTGTATATATGGGTTGGCTTAGGGCTCGTTTTTATGAGTTGCCTGTTTTGTATTATGACTTTGTCGCTAATTATTGAAAACTACATAGACTCACATGATGAGTACTCAATAATAATGCCCATTTTTATACCATAAATACATAAATATATGGACTAAGTACTAAGGTGCACAAGGCAATTACTACAGTTTTAAACCCAAATAGACAGTGACACGTTGAAAAACAAAAGGATTAATTTTTCGAAAGAAGAAGTTCGGCCGTGCTTCATTCCACATCAGACCATGATGTCATTGGTGCTCTTCGCATGGATTTCTTGGGACGCATGTGAGCTGAGTTTTGTTTGGAGTGCTTGTGGTTAGTGTTTCTCGTCTTTAGTAAGAGTTATTGATGTTTGAGATTGTAAGCTTCTTTTCTGTGCTGTCATTCGATTGATGAAGGATGTTCTTTGTCATTGGTGCTCGTTATTCGTGTTTAGGTATTTTTTTGGCTTAGTTTGGAGTGGTTCTCTAGAAGTTTTCCTTCCTCGGGAGTTGATGTAGGCGTGTTTTTAGGAGTCTTTAGATTTTTAAGTCTTTTTGTTTTGCTTTTTCCACGTTCTTGCGGTCTTTTTAGGACCCCACTTTGGCGACTGCGCCAGCTTGTATTGAGATAGTTCTCTCTATTTATCGGAAAAAAAAATTTTTTTTGCCCTTTCTAAAGCACTATTTCTCTATAATTAATTAATCAATTGATATATTTTTTCCAGTAATTTTTGAAAAAATTCACAATACAAAAATCAACGCACCTGTGAAAACGAAGACCGAAGAAAGCCTACAAAAGCTGAAAAGAGATTAATAAAGTTGCCACCAAAGCTCAAAGCAAAATGCAACAGTTAACTGATTGCCTAAGGCATTAGTCAAAACCCGCACTCATTCCTGATGTACTATATGATTCTTGCAATTTCATCTGGTATATATAGAATTGAATCGCACTGTACCTTAATCCAGAACCCTCTACTCCATTCAACATTGTAAAAGATATCACTACCACCCGATTCCTCATCAACAAACACAACCATTCCTTTCTTCAGTAGTTGACATTACGTAAAGTAATTTATTAAATTTATATATTAATTTTTTATATATAAACTCGTATGTGCAATGCTTAAGATAAGTTTATATAGTGGCTAAATGGGCCGATTGACATGTGATTAATGAGAGGAAATAAGGGATTCCCCTTTAAAGCATGTCATGGCCAACAACAACAACAACATATTCAGTGTCTCAAAAGCTTCCATATAAGCAGGCTCTGAGAGGGGTGGTATGTACGCAGCCTTATTTCTTCAGGGTAATACCCTAACGAGAGGCTATTTTTGAGGACTCCCAACCTGAGAATAATGTCACGACCAATCAAGCTAAATATAATCAAGTTACACAAGATCATATTAAGATTTGTGACATGAAAATTTAGCTGGAAATTTCAATTATTATATTTTGATTGCTTATTCATAAAATAATATTCATATTCTAGGATCTTTTACTAAAAATCACATAAAATTTCAATTATTATAATTTTATGAGGAGGAAGGTATCCTCCATGAAGCACCTACAACGTTTTCTAGAAAGAAAGCAAAAACACTGAATCTTAGGGTCGTTTACTAAAAATCACATAAAATTTAAGTGCGATTTTAAAAAACTACCTAAATTTCTTAATTTTTCAATGTCAAATCTAAATTTTTTAAAAGTTTTTAACGTCACATCTTAATATTAACACCATTAACATCCATTAGTTTTTAATGATTTGGCTTTTGAAAAAAAAAAAGAGAAAATAAATTTGAAATTTTGAATTTAAAATTTAGAATAATTTTAAATATCTAAAAATTTTATAAATATTTTAAAAGATATGTTAAATACCTAAAAATTTGTAAATATTATAAAAATTAATTTCTATATTAAAAAAAATATTTTGTTTCAAAATCCACACTACCAAAAGATAATGGGTGTTAACATCATTAACATTAATATGCAATATTGAAAAAATTTTGAAAATTTTAAATGTAACACTGAAAAAAAAATTTAATAATTGTTTTAAAATTATAAAAATGCACATAATTAATTTATTTTTAGCAAAAAAATTCTAAATAATAATATAATTGAAACGAACATATAATATAACTAATAGTGATATCCCCTTTGAACATCTCCCTGAGGAATCCTTGATTTAACTGATTCCTATGGTGTGTGCGTCACCACATGAGCCGGGATTTGCCGGGTTCCTCGTTACTGAAAAGAAAAATAGCGCTATCAGGTGCCGCCGGACATGCATTGACCACCACGCAAACAATGATACCTGATTGATACAAGTTTGAAATTTCATGATATCTAAGTGATAATTTTTAAAACTCGAGACAACATGTTGTACATTTTAAAATTCCAGAATATCTAACTAATAATTTTTCATATATAATATAATAAAAATAAACTGATAATATAACTAATAGCGATATCGGGTGCCGCCGAACAGGCGTTCACCACCACACAAGCAAGGGATGAAGAGGGGTGAAGAATGACACTACAACCAACTGACACGTGTGGGTCCCACGCTTTAGGACATCTTGTCGGTCTTCACGGACGCCCATCGTTCCCCTAAATTTACTTTTTCACTTTTTTTTATAAAACAAAAAAAAAAAATTATCTCAATTTTAGGTATGGTTTTAAAAAATTATCTAAATTCTATAATTTTTCAATATTACATTTAAACTTTTGAAAAAAATTTAATGCTATGTCTTAATATGACGTTGCTAACGTCTATTAGTTTTTAGTTGTTAAGAATTCTACGTGTAAGTCCAATGTGAATTCCACATATGAGTTGCAAGAGTAAAGAGACCAACATATAAACCTAATGATTTATCCATCTTATAAAAATTAGTTTTAGAATAAAACTTTACTTCATCTTATATATAGATCTCATGTATGTCAAATTCATAGGTCGGGCTCAAGAAAAGACGAGGTGAATTTGAATATTATCTCACGATATTTTACAAAATTCATCGAAATTTAATGTATGGTTTCAAAAAATTACCTAGACTGTCTAAATTTTTACTATCACATCTAAAATTTTCAAATGTTATACCTTAATGTGACGCTATTAACATTCGTTAGTTTTTGTTAACGTGACACTTTAAAAAACAATTTTAAAAAAAATAAGAATTTACTTTTAAAATATTTAAAAAATATTTTAATATCTAAAATTTGGTAAATATCTAGAAAACCTATATGGTCTTTAAAATTATTTTTTAAATGCCATATTATTAAAAACTAACGGATGTTATAGTTTTTGCGTTCCCTTTATTTTCTCTTCGTCTTTATGTATTCTATCGAGAGGATGTCACTTTTTGTATCCTGAGCTATGCTAGCTATTTATCTAAAAAAAAAAATGTTAATGCCATCACGTATGACATTAAAATTTTTTAAAAAGTTTGGACATAATATTAAAAAATTAAAAAAATTAAGTAAAAATAAATTTAGATAGCTTTTAAGTAAAAATAAAAACCTGTATTTTATAATTAATAATATAATATTTTTCTGACTAATGTGAGTTTTGCTTTATATTTTGTTTATTTATTATTTATTATTTATATCTTTTTATGGATGGGCCAGACTGTAATTATGGCATAATCATAAGGTCTAGTAAAACAAAAGGCTATGTAAAAAAGGGCCTTGGCTTTTTAAAGCTATTTTTCATGGTTTGGTCAAACCCTACTAATAATAATTCCATTTTTCACCTTTTTATGCTTCTATTTTTTCACCTTTTTTTTTTCTTTTTTATTCTCGTTATCGAATTTCATTAGAACTCCAAAATTAAACGTGTTTGAACAAAGTAGTACCAAAATGAGTGACCTTCTAAGAAGTCCTCGTGTTACACCCCTCAGGTTGGGAGTTTTTGGAAACAGCTTCCCTTCAGAGAGAAGACTGAGTACATCCACCCCCAGACCCTGCTTAGACGGGGGCCCTTATAACATTGAAAATGTTATTTTTATATTTTTATGAGAGGGTAAAAGCATAAGAGGGGCGAAAGGGTCGATACAAGTAGCTCACTATGAATAGTTTAAACTGTCACGTAGAATATATATATATATATAAGGCGGGGTTTTTATGAGATGATGAAAGTATAAGAGGGGCGAATCCTGATCTTCCATTGTAATGGACAGCCAAGATTTGTTGAATATTAAAAAAAATAACAATTTACGGCCCATATCCGTTCATGTGGCAGAAAGAAAGAAGAGATAAGAAAGAGAAATTATTATTTTTTTTTAATACTCATTAAATATTGGCCATAAATTGTTATTTGTTTTAATGTCCAATAAATATTGGTTGTCCATTACAATGAGGGTCAGGATTCGCCCCTATCACTCTCTTACAAGAATGTCACCATATATATATATATATATATATATAAAGAGAATATAGACCATCAAATCTAAATTAAAAAAATTTGGGCAATTGACTTTTAATAAGATAGGTAAAAGTAACTTGAAATTTAGGCTCTTAATTTAGATCCAATGGTCATTATTCTCTTCTCTCAACTTTCATTGATATTGACCATTGGATCTAAATCAAGGGTCGGGATTTCAAAATTGTTTTTATCTCCCTCATTAAAGTTAATGATCTGAATTTTCTTGATTTAAATTCAATGGTCATTATTTTTTTCCTACCAAAGAGGGTACCAATACGCCGTAATTTGATCCCATTAGTACTTCGAAGTTAAGCATGCTTGAGCCAGAGCAGTACCAGAATGGGTAACCTCCTGGAAAGTTCTCATCCTCAGGTTGAGGGCACTTTGAAATAGCCTCTCTTCAAGGGTAATACCCTGAAAGGGGAAGGCTGCGTACATCTCCCCCCCGACCCTGCTTAAATGAGAGCTCTTGGGGCATTGGGTATATCGCTGTTATTGTTGCTGGTTATTAATTTTTTTCTCTTATATATCACTATCTCATAAGAGTCATATATGAAAAATGTATCATGATATAAATCAAGAACAAACTTAAACCTTATTACTAAACATAAAAAAGCTAATAGTTATATGATTAATTAAATGGTTATTTACGCCAAAAGGTCCCTGTACTTTATTCATTATGTCAATTAGTCCTTATACTTTTAATTGTGCAGTTTAGTCCTTGTATAATTCAAAATGTATCAATTTAGTCTTTTGGTCAAATTTAAGTTAAGTTAATGATGTAATGTTGAACGGTAAAATTATGTTAGATGCAAGTAACTTATTATAAATTCATCATTTTACTCATTTTAACCCAACTCGCAGCTAAACCATTAAAAATTTCATTAAAAACTTAACATAATTTTTTTTCTAACCACCAAATTCACCCATTTTGAATTGTACGGGGACTAAATTGACACAATTAAAAATACAAGGACTAAGTGCATTTATAAGGCTAATTTACAAATTAATATAAAAATAAGTGGTTATTTACGCTAAAGGTTCCTGTACTTTATCCAATGTATCAATTTAGTCCTTGTGCTTTTAATTGTGTTAATTTGGTCCTTAAAGAAAATTTTGTATTGAGTTTTTAATAAAATTTTTAATAGTTCGGTCACGAATTGGATTACATTGAGTAAACGGATGAATTTATAATAAGTTACCCACTTCTAACATAATTTTACCATTCAAAACTACAGCATTAACTTAACTCAGATTTGATCAAATGACTAAATTGACATATTTTGAATTGTACAGGAACTAAATTGATATAATTAAAAGTAAAATGACTAAATTGACACAAAGTATAAAGAACATGGACCTTTAGCATAAATAACACTATATAAAATAAAAACAGATCGCTATAGCAGTAAAATAAAATAATAAAAAAATTTTAGAAAATAAAAAAAAAAAAGCAAAAAAGGACAAGAAGAAAGACACAAAAGAGCAACGCAAGTATCGTAACACATTCTGGGGCACATTTCACAAGCTCTTACTAGCCCCTCATACCTAATCCTTTCTCTTTTTTTATCTTTTTATTTATTTATTTCTGGGTATTATAAAACTATACTTAAATATTTAACTATTTAAATACATATTAGTAAAATATCTCATTTTTTTATTTATAATATAGTACGGTACTGCTATTATCTGGGCAAAAATGTTAATGTTAGAGCAACTTTGTGTGAAAATTTGTTGTTATTATTCACTACAAGTCATATTATTGCTCTTATATGAACACCACCCATTTAGGGTCGGTCCCGAGATTTTAGAGGTTAAAAGCATGTTTGATTGATGGACTTTTTAAGTACAACAACATGAGAAAAAAAATCTCGAGACATCTATACGCACACCAACCCTAGAAACACGAAGAGTTAAATGAAACACACTTGTACTAACTCAAGAAACACCTCTTTCGTGGTATGGGTTTCGCTGTTACGGAATGACTGTTGAAAAAATCTAACACATGAAACACAAATGACAAATGGATCACACCATTTCTAGCATAAAGCTCTCGATTATATTACAATATGGTTTGATGGGTTTAACTTTGAATTGTGCAAAGTATCAACCAAATGCGTGGCACCGTGTTATGCTTGGGTGTTTTGGTGGAAATGGTTAGTTGCTCAGAGCTGATTTTCACTTGCTTTGGTCCTTTGGATTGACTCTGTCGCTACTTTTGTTTTGCCTTGGCATGATATGCTTCTGTTACTGGTGTTACTTCTCTGCATTATGAGTTTTTTGGCTGTGTCGTCTTTTGGTGGTTTTATGTTACTTTTCCCTTTTCCATACTGTGTATGTCTCCCAAGTCCCTTATTACAAGATACCGGTTTTTGTATCGCGAGTTCTCTTGCCACTTTTCCAAAATAATGATATATTACAGTACATGCAAACTGATAACATTACTACTTTTTAAAAGAATTGCTCAACAAATTATGGCTACAAACAACTCGTTTCATTGCTTAGAGTCTAGACCGATATTATCGCTAAGGACTCACATGCGATATTCTCGAGACAAAGAGAAAGAGAGAGAGAGAGACCGGACCCATTAATATTTAAACAGACCGACTTGCAAACAAGAAGAAGAAGGGTTCATTCAGATAATTATATCAAGCAACAGGACGAGCTACCTATTCCAATACACATTCAAAATTATTCCTTCTCTCTCTCTCTCTCTCCTCAAATCAAACCAAACCCAGAAGACAAAATCAATTTCCCAAATTGTTTTTCAATTTTTTTGGGGTTTTCTTGTTCTTTTGGCATAACAATCCAAGGCAAGAAGAGAGTTAAAACATTCCAGTATACACCCAAAAGCGTACTCCAATTCATCTTCCTGTTTGTTTCTCAAAAAAATTCTATCTTTTTTTTGGGTTTTTTGGGTTCTTGGACTCTAGTTTAGTTTGTAGTATTAATCTCAGATTCAAAGCTCGGTGTTAAAATGAATCATTTGTCTAGTATTACTGATGGGTTTTCTTTGCCCACTTCAATTGGGGTTCATGGTGGTTCTCTTCTTCTTCATCATGACCCTAACCCTAACCCTAACCCTAACCCTAACCCTAACCCTAGCCCGAGTGCTAACCCTCCGGTCACCTCGTCTGCTGGCTCGGCTGCTAAGAAGAGGAGGAACCTCCCTGGAACACCTGGCAAGTAACTTGATGAATTTGTTTGATGCATAAGTAGGTGTCTTTGTTTGGTGTTTTAGGTGTCCGGTTCTCGGATAGTTTAGGCAGGTATTTTTTGGTCTTCGCTTGGGAGATGTCAATTTTTATATTGCGAGTTCTCTTTTTATTTGGGTTTATTCCTTCCTTTCTTTCTTAGCTCTTGTATTTTTGCAAGATTATATTTAGTCATTTCTGAGATGCCTTCCTCAGAATCATCAAAAAGGAAAAAAAATTCTTCGGGTTTATTTTTTGGGATAATTGGAGGTGCAAAAGCCATCACTTGAAAGGTTTGTTTTTCCAATAAGTAGCGAGGAAACCTCGTGACACTAAAACTTTGATAAGGTCAATCCAAAGTCTTGAAAGTCTTCCAGTTCTCTCAAGTTTTGAGCCAAAAATAGAGGGCTCTATTTGTTAAGAATTTTACATGTGAGTATAATAACAAAATTCAATAATAAAGTCATTACATAAATTAGATTATCGCATAGGTTCAGTTATTAGCTCCTCGATGTAAAGCTAGTTGGTTCTAACAATCAGAATTCAATAATAATTGAACTTATATGTGATTCTCATATGTCTTTTATTTAGCTAAGCTAAAGATCGGTGAAATTTCACCAAATTTCACCTAGATAGATTAAAATATGATAGATATATAAAGTACTAGTCTTAGTAAGTAATTTTCATTAAAATTTCATACAATAGCTTGTAATTTTGAATTTATAAGCTAAACCAATGACAAAAAAAAATTAATAACTAATAATTTTTGTACATTCGATATAGATCCAGATGCAGAGGTAATTGCTCTATCACCCAAGACCCTAATGGCAACAAACCGGTTCATATGTGAGATATGCAACAAAGGGTTCCAGAGGGACCAGAACCTGCAACTCCATAGACGTGGACACAACTTGCCATGGAAGCTAAAGCAGAGGTCAACCAAGGAGCCGGTGAAGAAGAAAGTGTACATATGCCCAGAGAAGACATGTGTGCACCATGACGCTTCTAGGGCGTTAGGCGACCTAACCGGAATCAAGAAGCACTTTAGCCGGAAGCACGGGGAGAAGAAGTACAAGTGTGAGAAATGTTCAAAAAAGTATGCCGTTCAGTCTGATTGGAAGGCTCATACCAAGACTTGTGGCACTAGGGAGTACAAGTGTGACTGTGGCACCCTCTTTTCTAGGTACTAAATTTACCGCAGTGCCATATATAATTAATTTACGTGTTAAAATTTAACTTATGCTAGATATCACAATTCAGTTGATGGACGTGTTAAAACTCAATTTGATATCAGAATTCATTATCAATTGACATTAAAAACAATAATCTAGTGTTAAAGCATGAAAGTATTCATGATTTTTCTCTTACGAGCTTAAAATCTCAGGATGGAAGATCTTTTGCATTATTTCTCAGTTTCTTTGATTGAGAGATCTCAAATTCAAATCTCAATAGATCTCAATCATTATATTTATGCAGCAGCTGCATAAAGTATGAACTGAGCATGCTTATTATGTCCGAGCATATTTGATTGTAAAATCATTTACGGGCCTTAAATAGTAACGATGGTTTGTTGCATGTGCTTCTCTTGACGTTTTCGTTCCCTAGGAGTTGGCTTAGGTGTGTTTTTAGAGTCTTTTATTCTACTTTGCTTTTTCCCCGCTCATGCGTAGGGCTCCGTTTCAGCGGGTATGTCGGCTTGTACTGAGAGTTTTCTCCCTAATTATCGGAAAAAAAATGTGCTTTTCATGAACTTAAAAAAAATTTAATACGAAAAATATATCAAGTAAAAACGTTTATTAAAAGAAAAAAATGTATTCACTTAAAACAAGCACGACTGTAAAAATAGGCCCTAAGCCAACATGATTAGCCAAAGGAGGCAAACAATAGGGAAAAAAGCGTCAAAGAAATCCTTTCTTTTGCCCCTTTTCCTTTAATTTTCTCTCGGTCATTTTTCTTCAGAATTTCGAATAAAAAGTATTAATTAGGGAATTCTATTGATCTTATTAGATCATATCATATCGTACTTTCAAATTATATCTAATCTATAAGCATTATTTGTACAGATTAACACAACTTTGAGATTTTCTTTTACGATTTTACCTGTTTACTTTAACAGGAAGGATAGTTTCATCACGCACAGAGCATTTTGTGATGCCTTAGCGGAGGAGAGCGCAAGGCTCACAACTACTCCTTCAGTTGCACCCCAGACCGCTGTTAATACTTTAAGCTTCAACAAAAACAACATCAGTAACACTTTGAATGCACAATTAGGGCTTCATGGCTTGATCTCCGGCCAAGGAGTTCCAGATCATGCCACCGGAATGTCCCATTTCGGTCCCATGTTTCGGCCTGATCTTGGGGCCATCGGTAAGTTAATAGTACATGTTTCAAGCTCTGCTCGTTATTTATCAAAAAAAAAAACCAAAAAAAAGGTTAATAGTTCATAAGGTTTTGATAATTGCGATGCTTCTGTCATTTTAAAATATTTGTCACCTTTGTAAGCTGTGTAAATAATATCAAAATATTCTTCATGCTTTTTTTTTTTTTTAAACTTAAATGGAGTTTTTCATTCACGTGTGCAGTTACAAATATGTGAAAGATATTCAAAATATTTTCTTAATAAACTGATCATTTTCAAGAAAATGTATTTTATTTGAAAATGTACTCTTTTTTTTAAATTATTGATGGTCATTTTTTACTTTGATTATTGTAGTTGATAAGATATTTTTAAGAGAAATGAGATATATTCAACATTTTTAGTATGAAAAAGTCAGGTTGGGGTATTCGGAAATAGCCTCTCGTTAGAGTCCCACCCTAAAGGGGTAAGGCTGCGTACATCCTACCCCCTCAGACCCTGCTTACGGGAGCCCTTGAGACACTGGAATTGTTATTGTTGTTGTTTAGTATGGAAAAGAAATATGCTCTAATTTTAGGAATAAAGTTAAGTCAAAATAAATTGTGATATCAATTTGTTCTAGGATATATATATATATATATATATTTTAAATAATGTTTATTATGGAGAAAAAAAAAAAAGAGAGACCAAATGTATTTGAATTTCTAAAACCGTGGCGCTATGGAGATTAATTCTTTAAATAAATAATGTTGACAAATATTACAAATTATTGTTTAAATCCATGCGTGGTTGAATTTCTCATCGTAGGATTCTCGGAGAAGATGCAAATGACAGCAACCAGTCTTTTTGGCCCGTCTTCATTATCAATGCCAGACTTTGGGTTCAACAACAACAACAACCAATTCTCTCTTCTTGATAGAACTGGAGGCTCCTCTTCAGCCTGTACGAGCACTGCAGGCCTTTCTCTATCTGCATTACCTTTCGGGGTTAGAGATGAAGGGAATAGAGGCAGCAATACAATGGAAACCTTAGGCGGTTCTGTCTATAATCTCCATCAAGACAACAACAATAATCAGACCACTATAACTTCGTTTTCCTCCAATAATGACAACAACAACAATAGTCCTTCAGCCCCAATGTCAGCAACCGCCCTGTTACAAAAAGCAGCCCAGATGGGATCCACCAAAAGCGGCCCATCCTTCTTTGGAGCCACCCTCGGGGTCATGTCAAGCTCAACATCCAGCAACACCTCCCAACTTGTCCAATCCTCAACTACTCATGGAACAGAAAGTAGAATAATAGGTCAAGGCGGGGACTTGAACTTGAGATCTTCACTGGCAACTCAAGTCAGCAACTTGGATCAGCTCATGATGCACGTGGGCTCGAGACCAGTGCAGCCCGAAACCATCCAATCGAAAACTAACCCTGGGTCAAATGCATTGGAAAGCGGGCTAACAAGGGACTTCTTAGGCATGGGAGGTGAAGGGGAACGTCCATTTTTAGCACAAGAGCTTGCCAACTTTGCTTCTATGAGTTCAGCCATGGGTTTGACCCACTTCACTAGTAAGTGAAAAACGACACGATATCCAACTTAGATACTCAATTTGTATATCCAATTTTGCAGGCAAGTACTTTTAGATTATAAAGTTATTTTTTATAAGCTAATGGTCAGTTGCCACATATGTTTGGATATACAAATCAGGTACTTATTTTGAATACTTGTTAAATTTCACCCGAACTTTAGGCCCAACCTATGGAGTTGGCATATATAAGGTCCACATATAAGCTCAAGTGACGTTCCATCCAAAAATCAATTAGCATTAACTATAGTAACCCACTGGGCTTATATATTGGTCTTTTTTCTCCTATAACTCCAATGTGGGATTCTACTAGACTCACATGTGGACTCTATAACGATACTCAAAGATTAGTATTTACCATTGCATGGTAAAAAGATATCATGGTGCATGTGGAAAGAGAGAGGTTAGGTGGACCCATGCAACGTTGTCGCAGCCATTGTTCTTAATTCGTTTGTCTTTTATTTCTTTTTGTTTTATTTTTGGTTTTCTTTCTCAATTTCTCTCTCAAGACCTTATGATAATATTGTATTTACTTAATTTTATGATTTTCTTCTTTATGTTATTATTTTGATGAGCGAAGATCTGATAAAATTCTAGAAACCATATAACACGACCTAAACATTCAACATATTTTTTTTAAAAAGAATTAATAGGATTAATTTTTGAGCGATACATTGATATAACCGTGAAGAAGCAAAAAACAAAGCAAGAAAGAAAGAAAGAATACAATAAACCGAGAAGAAAATAGGATGGAATGGCAAAATGGGCAAAGCCGAGCATCTTCTATTTGTATTATTAAGAGTTGTCTGTATAATTATCGAATAAAAAATGGAGTTGCCATCTTCTCAAATTGAAAGGGGAAAGGGATGGCACGGAAAACAAGGAGATTCTTTGACTGTGCGTCAAAGCAATGCAGCGATTTGGTCAATGTTTTTGTATTTTTAAATCTCTTTTGAATGTTGATGTAATTCATTGCTGTTTGATTGATCGAGATTTCAATTACCTTATTTTTTTAATGTCATTTGATTTGTTTTTGTTATATGTGTGTGATCGTCGTAAATTTAAGGAAACAAACTTTGTTTAAGGTAAGTTAATTTTGAATCGCATGTGATTGTCCTCAACCGATCACTTTCTTAAAGTCTTGATTGCTGTTGATGAATCTGAGTTTAATTTGCAACTTTTACGTGGATTCAATCTACTACTCCATGGAAATCCTTGGCAATCACTTCTTCTTTCATCATGTCAGATAAATATCTCAAGTTGGTAACTTCCTTTCTTACAACATGCACCGCAGTCATCACTTCGAACTCGAGACTAAGGCCCTTAGAAATAACCGCCCTACGAGTACTGTGTACTCTCGTTTCATGATAAGCGTGTGTTTTATTTAACCAAAACGGGCATCAGTCTCGGTCCCTTGAGTTTATTGGGTAAAACAATAGTTTTCTCTCATGTGAAGAGCAAGTGCCTCATTATCTTATAAGACGTCATTCCCAAAACCTCAAATTTTTTGAGTATTTACTTTATATTCTATAAATCGAAAAAGTCAAAATATCCAACAAATTAAATCAATGTTTTCTAAAGTCAAATCCTGACGACAAAGGATTCACCCTAGGTTGATCAGATCGTAACGAAGTATGAAATAGAACAAGAAAGGATTGATCACCCTGCGCTGTATATTGAGTTGAGAGTAGGAACAAAAAATTTATACCTATATATTTAAATTTTATTTATTAAATTCTCGAACTTATAGTAGTTAATTTCATACAGTGATTTTGTTTCAAGTGTTATAAAGTAAGGTTATTATAAAAAAAAAATCATTTTTTCGAGAACTGATGTTGCAATGTGTATGTGAAAAAGATAAGTCCGACCAATTTAATGTCACAGTTAGTATTGGTAGTTCGTATCCGGTTAATCATTAAATTAAGATGAATTTGTATGTTTCTTAAATACAAGAAAAAATAAGAAATATTTATAAGTATTATATAGTTAATATATGTAGTTTGACCTTAGTATAAATTTTTTAAATAAAACTTTTTACAAATCCACATGAAAAGGTGAACAAAAAGGTAGCCATCATTGCAAGCTTCACGTATCACCCTTTGTAAAATATTTAAAATTAAAAATAAAGAAAAAAAAATAGATAAAGGTGCATTTTTAAAAAGGAAATTACTCATGATTTTAAAAAATAATTTTTTGTTGATAAAAGATTTATCAATATAATGTTAGCTTCTCCTTGGTCCTTTTTTTTTTTTTTTTGAAACCTAATGTGTATTAAAATCTTTTGCTAAAATTGAATAGGTTCTCTCACTTTGTTCGTTATGTCGATTTAGTAATATCTCTATAATTTATACTATGTCAATGTAGTTGTATAGTCAAATCTAGTTAAGTTATTAACGCAATTTTTAACAACACAATCACGTTAGATGTAAGCAACCCACTACAAATTCCTCATTAACTCTGTTTAACCGAACCCATGTTCGAACCACAAAAAAAAATTCATGAACAACTTGACATAAATCTTTTTTAAGGACTAGATTGACATAATATTACTTGTATACAGGCTAAATTAACACAAATAAAAGTACAAGAACTGAATTAATATTAGCTGTATTTTTTTGTTAAGTAACATTTTCTTTAAAAAATTGGTTATAGGGGTAAGTGTTAGAATATAAAACTATTCCTGGGCCTTAACCCATCAGCTTAAACTTTTGAGTAAGATGGTTCTTTGATATGGTATCGGAGCCTTGTTGACCAAGAGGTCACGAGTTCGAATCTCAGCAGCCTCAATTTTCAATATTAAAAATATTTAAGCACAAGGTATAAGATTGGCATGTGTACTATCGACGCTTTAAACCCAATTGGCATTCGCGTGAGGGGGCATGTTAGAGTATAAAATTATTTCTGAGCCTTTATCCATCAACTTAAACTTTTGGGTAAGATGATTCTTTGACAGCAAGCTGAGGAAGGATAGTCCCTAGAAGTGTCGGGAGTAGAGTGTAAAATTGACTTTAAAAAGGGACATGGTGCCCTACACTTTTACTTTATATTGGGACATGCAATGTGTTCAAAAGGTCTTCGACAATCTCAAACTTTTCTTTGTTTTTATTTTTCTTTTTTATCACTTCAATGGAGGCATTGGTATTTGGTTTTTGCATAAAGTGTTTCATGGATTCATGCACAAAAACGTAGGTCTTTGTTAGGACAAAAATTATGATTATCCGAGTGTTAAATTAGGCCCGGTCTTTAGGTCCGACTCACGGAGTTGGCATACATGATATCTATATATAAGTCTAAGGGGGGTTCCATCCTGTTGGGTTATGTGTGGAGTCTGGTTGTATTGAGTCTCATTTATGAAGTATAGGATTGAGGCCAATGACACACTAGGATTTTAGTATGGTGGCTTTATATATACACAAGGGTCGTGTATGTTACCATTAGGGTTTCAGTCAGAGTTGTGGAAGAGTTGAAAGTTGAGAGTGGATGTACGCTTCGGCTAAACCACGTAAATTTAGGCGTTCTCTCCATCCTCTTTTTGTTTATTATTGTTATTTCGATTTATGGTTCATTATCTTGTGTGTGATTCTAACTAGTGGTATCAGAGGCCCCCAACACATCCTAAAACCAATTGGCATTAGATGAAGTAACGCACTAGACTTATAAGTTGGTCTCTTCTTTCTCACAACTCTAATATGAGATTCTAATTACTAAGCTCACATGTAGAGTTTTCAATACAGAGCAGTGATGTAATTTACAAATAATGAGAGCTACAAAATTGCATTGAATACTGTGATCTTGTTCAGGTAATAACAATTTTAATCTGACAATAACATTAGCCATTTGTTATTGTATTACCTTTAATATACGACAATGGAGCAGAAAAACTAAACTATGGAATAAAAACAATGACGGACATATTTACAAAGGCGTAAATTAGAACGGCTAACATAATATAGAGGGGATGACAGTTAATGAAAAATCAACTACTTCAAAGACAACTAATGAACATACACGATCCTAAAGTGCTTTAAAATGTAGACAACAACCGTGTATTATATGAGAAGAAGCTAGTTGTTCTTAAATATTATATCTTTTCTTTATATGAAAATATACTTTTATTCAAAAGCTTGTTTGGCGTCATTTGAAGCTTTTGGCCTTTTTAAAAACTAAAAATAACATTATTAAAATAATTTTTCTTATTTTTTTCCTTTAAATTCGAGTTTTCTTGTAATCTAGGTGAAAATTAAAACAGTGAATCAAAAATGAGAAACAAGAATTTTTGAAACCTAGATATTTTAGTCTCTGAAAAAAATATAAATTATTAAAAGAAAATAATATCGAATAGGGCCTAATATTTAAGGAAATCGTGATTTTTTTAATTTTTTTGAAATTATTTATTTTTCAAATTATTTATAATGGCTGGGTAGTTTTTGGGTGTTCTTTAAATTTGTAAGTATTTTTTTATTATGAATCAAACCTACAACGGCAATAATAAAAGTATTAATGCTTGTTTCCTATCATTTTTTGTTTTATGAGTTTGAAAAAAAAAAAAATCTTCTTTTATTTCACATTTTTCATATTTAAAAAAACTTAGACAAAAAGTAATCACAATAAACTTAAACTACATAAAAATTCAATGAGTTCGATAAGGTAGACTCCTTTTGCAGCATGCTAATCCGTGATTACTAGTGATTCCAACATCATGTTCTCGAGTTGCAGAGAACAATTCGAACTGTGGCAATCCTTCCGGATTCACTCCCTACAGCCTTGCTTCCTTCTGTGATTACTATTGTAGCACGTACTTGGCCCAGTCGTAAGAGCCACGAGGGAATGCAAATGGAACCAGACGAATCAAAAGACAGAAGCAAACACAGAACGATAAATCATAAGATGAGGACTTCAACTTTTGTCACATTTCGCAGCAATACATTACAATATACGAAATTACACTTTATGTATTTATACTTTGCATTGTATAATTAGATATAGTAGCAAATACATACATGAAAAAAATTTACATGCAAATCTTCTTAAGAAAAAAAGTTTAAGAATGCATTTTGATTTCAATCATCAGAATTAACATTGGAGCTGACTTTGATCTCAAGAAGCCTCTCAACTGGTTGTCTGCAAATGGGGCATCTGTTTGTCTGAAACCTCAACACCTTTGCACATCCACTGCACATACACTGCATTTTTGGAGCAATCGTAAGCCACGTTAGCGTCATGGAATCAGATCACAGTTCATAGCATTGCAGAAGTGATCATAAGGCATGTTAGCGTCATGGAATCAGATCATAGTTCACAGTGTTGCAAAAGCGGGTATCATGGACTTTATATAACAGGTCGGAAACACAACTTGCTTTTAATCATTATGGTAGTGAAAATACAA
Organism: Simmondsia chinensis; assembly: GCA_018398585.1. NCBI lineage: Eukaryota > Viridiplantae > Streptophyta > Magnoliopsida > Caryophyllales > Simmondsiaceae > Simmondsia > Simmondsia chinensis. Next base: position 2,226,660 of record JAGTTD010000007.1, on the reverse strand, counting down.
TCATTGATTTTCAAACAGCTTTGATAGTTTTCGGTACGTTGATCTGTTTATAATAGTTTTTAATGAAAAATATGGATATACTTTACCCAATGTGTCATTTTAGTCTTTTTACTTTTATTTGTGTCAATTTAGTCCTAAACTGAAATTGAAGCAAAAATAAGGACGCAATCTTTAATTATCAGCTGATGTCAAAAGCAAGTGATCTAATTTAAACTCGCTTATTGACCCAATTACACCCACCCCATGACCCAACCATTAAAAAACATCACCTAGTCAAAGTCAATTTTACTCCGTACTTAAATAGAAAATATAGAAAGCAGTAGGATTAAATTGACAAAATGGACAAATTTCAACGGCCAATAGTATAAATAACCCAAAATAAACTACAACACAAATGCATTGCGAAGGTCATTGACCAAAACCGCCATCTAGCAGCAATGACGGAACTTCAAACGACAATTGCAGTAACAATAACAAGAACTAGAAAGACATACCATGTGTCGGCATGGAAGTACAGTCGTGTCCCTCGGTTCTGACAAGCAGATAACGCATTCTTTCCCAGGATCATTCTCATCGAAATCACCCTCAACCGAGTGTCCAATCCCAAAAATCTCTCGAAGCTCATACCTCACCCCGTTTACCCAAAGGATCTGCTTCACAACCTTCACCCGGTACTCGCCTTTCTCTCTCTCAAACACTGCTTGAGTTATCTGAGAATTCGTGCTTCCTGGGGTTTGGTTTTCACCATCACCCGCCTCATTATCAAGGCAAGCATCTGCCTTAACCACTAACGGGTAAATGCCGGTGTCGGTTTCTTTCAGTAATTCAGATTCTTGAAACATCGAGAAGTCGATACCGGTTCCGGAAGGCTGTAGAAACTTCTGACCCAAGCCTTGCTTGAAGTCTAATTTTACAGGGGGAAGTACGGTCTCCTTCGTTGGTGCGAGGTTTGAGTCTTCACTTTCTTTTGTAAAGAAAAGTATGGTGATGCTATTCACAACAAGCATCAAAAAGAAGGGGTGAAATGTTAGTAAATAATAGCTTCTACGTAACACAAGAAAACAATAAATCGGACGTGTTATTCAATAGTTCTAGTTCTACGATCCTTTGAATCAATAAAGCTCATTACATAGCGTAAGGGCTACCTAAGAGGGTACCAACACGCAAGCAACGGATCCCATTAGAACTCCAAAGTTAAGCGTGCTTGGGCGAGAGTAGTACCAAGATGGGTGACCTCCTGGGAAGCCCTTGTGCACCTCTCAGGTTGAGGGTTCTCGGAAACAGCCTTGAAGGGGGAAAGCTACGTACATCCACTCCCCCCTAGACCATGCTTAGGCGGGAGCCTTTGGGGCACTAGGAATATTGTACATAGTGTAAGGGCTGGTGCATACCAAATTTTAAGCTAGCAGCTATGTAGTTCGCCATTACGTTATGGTACTTATGTAACAACTTTAATAATGAATGTATGTTGTATTTTATCTATTAAATCACACTTATATATGTACTTGTATGTTTAGAACTGTTACAGGAGTATAGACATGGATGATTGTATGACCATACACCCAAGTTTTACTAGAGTTGAAGAGTAACTTATGTTCCCTTAAAAAAACCCAATACGATTGTTGCAACCTATAATGTAAACCACTGCGTTTAAGCAACCACGAACCACGATTTGGTTCAGTGCTCCCATCCTACAAATGTAAGCACCCTTTGATTATCTTTACAAGGTGACTTCTAGGACTGAGGATAGTTCCTCTTACGCATGTCTTAACCAGAGCATCAATTACAGAGTTCAGAATCTAACTTGGAAGTTTGCATAATTTTGCGCTCAACAACAACAACCCCAGTGCCCAAAAAAACTCCTGCCAAGGCAGGGTCTGAAGGGGTGAAATGTACACAGTCTTACCCCTACAGCATCCCACCTTGAAGGAAGGTTGTTTCCGAGGGCCCCCAACCCCAAAAAGCAATAATGAAACAATATTTATAAAATCAAGTCAAAGACAAGTCAAGTCAAATAAAGCAGTACTAGACATGCAAGCAACAACAAAGCATGAACAATAGCGAACATAGAAGCCTCAAGGCGTTGTGAACTAGCATTGATGCTACTCACTATTAACATCTATGTTGGCCACACTTATTTTTGGCCGCCACTTAGTTCTATCTACGATCATCTCCTCATTAAGGTTTAAGTGGATAACGTCATGTCTAGTCATCTCCATCCAACTTTTCTTTGCTCCGCCTCTACCTCTCTCCGGTGCGTATTATGTAATTGTTCACATTTCCTAAGAGGGGTGATAGTTGGTCTCCTCCTAACATGCCCAAACCATTGCAGGCATTGCTCCCTTAACTTTGTTCAGCATAATTTTATGCTGTTTGTCCAAATTCCCTCAATTTGATTGGTAGCACTTCAAGACCTTAATTTATGGTTGAGAAATCAATGAAAATCGAATGCATGCGTAGAAATAATGTCGTCCTCGTTTCTTTGAGAACAAATCAACAAGGCAATGGAACAAAAAAGTTCGATGTTAGGACCGCATAGACTGCTAATAAATCTGTGAATGGTACATCTGAATCCTAAAGATGTAAGAACATAGGGTCGGATTCAATCACATGAAAACACCACAGTACCTACATGCATGAATATGCCTACATTCAAACGATCGAGAAAACGATGATAGGAAACGGGAACCTACTTCATGGTTTAATAGATACAAAATGAAAGGTCTAAACGAAATGTTTAGCATAGAGCAATCCAAAGTCATTGCTCAAAAAAATACTATACAAATATTTCCAAAATTAGCATCCCAAGACAAATAGTTAGAGATCGAGAATATCTGCTAATATATAAAGACTGCAAGCTTGATCAACAAAGCAGGTCAACGTAACGAGAAAGACAATGGAATTTCCATTTATGAGATCCACATAAGTAATCCCTTGAGCAGCTCGAATTTACTTCAGGTAGTCTCCTCACTTTCAAACTCCTACAACCCTTATCTCTTAAAGGGTGGCAATGCTTCTTAAAACTAATGCAATGACTGTATTTCATGTGTAGTTCATACTATATGTTTTTAGATGGGCTCTTTGGATTAGAAGAGCTAGACTCAATCTCAGGAGAAGAGCGGGACCAGTGAGTCTAGAGATTCTTGGGAGAATTTTGGAGGGAGCTTGGGGATCTTGAAGTAGGGGGCATTTATAGGGCTAATATCTTGCGCTTATCATGTGATGTAGGGATATCAAGGTTTAGAACTATCCAATATTTACATCGCGAGAAGCATTAAGGATGAGCAGTTCGGTTCTTGCATGTAACCAGGAGAATGGGTCATAAAGGTTCTTAGAGCTTTTCCTGCATTGATGATACTATATTCAAGCGCAAGAAGCTCAAGAGCGGATTGCTTCTGCCAATGGCCTTTCTTTCTGACATGGCCTAGGGCATATAACACGTATTCAATATTTGCATAGTATCCGGTAAAATATTTTTATCAACACTATGTAATCATGTTCCGACTTCTGCCCACTAAGATTCCTTAGTGTTGCTTTCGGTGCACCAAAACTTCCGCTGAATGCAATAACCTGGAGTCAAGCCCATGGTTCCACCATAATCGGAGCAGTCACCTAACACATCAGACAAGGAATATCATTCAGGATAAATAGTGGGTTCGGAAATGGACACCAACTGCACAGTACGGAAGCTCTAGAACCATAGAAAAATCCCAGACACCACCTAGAAGCAGAACTCAGGATACCCAACGGTCCAAAGTTTTCCATCTTACATTTCTATTACGGACTTTTAACATTGTGCAATAAAGGATTGGAAAGGTGATACTAGTTGAAGAGGCCCTGGCAAAAATACGGTACAATTGTTAAGAAGATGGAGGAACAACAACAATAAATCCAGTGCCTAAAAGCCAAAGTAGGGTCTAGAAGACAGAGGATATAGGAGACAATTTTGTACGAAGAGGAGAATACAAAGAAAACACTTATTCATCACATTTTTAAACTACTCGCATCGAGGTTGGAATTTATATTGAGGTCCAAAAGTCACCTGGCTTGCTGAAAGCCACTGAGATAGAGCCGGTAATCCCAGAAAAACCAAACTGAAACAGAGACCACCATCGACACAAAACCTGAACAGTATAGATTTGGCAACCACAAAGAGGTTCGATTTAGGAGTATGGTCAACTTGAGAAAATCCTCAGTTTTCTAAGAAAATTTTACAAAACTCCATATTTTTCTAAAATGCTTTTAAAAGACTCAACAACAACAAACCCAGTGCCTCAAAGGCTCTTGTCAAAGCAAGGTCTGAGGTCCTAAAAGGCTTTCAAAAGACAATTTTCCAAAAATTTCATTCGAAAATACAGTTTTCAGTTATCTTTTCTATATACAAAAGACTAGAAGACACCTTTGCCTTTATTTTCCAGCCTCCCTTTGTAATTGGAGTGATCATATTTCTCGCATTTTCAGAATTTCCAAATTTTTCTTTAAGACCTTAGGATAAACAAAGTGAAGAAATAAGAAAATTCGGCAAAGAGAAAATGCCTAGAAGGTACACACTCAACAGAAGAAAGATGAACAAGTCCATTTGAAGAAGAGTCAAAAGCACCAAGTGACACAACCAACTTGTATTATGTATTTCGCAATAATCTGAATTGAATCCATAAAGAACAACCCAGTTTCATACACAGGGCCAGTTGTGAAATTTAAGGGACCGAAAGCAAGTTTGACAGTCAGGCTCTTTTTGGTAACTAAGATTTTCAGGCTAGCCTGAGCAAACGTCGAATAATTTGCTTTACATTATAATACCAGGTAATATGTTGGTAATTTATATTTTATATGCACATATACGTTTATGATGTATCATCCATAAATCATTATTTCTCCAATTATGAATGGTGATACACGGCAAAAGTAAATTGATAATATAATTAATTTTAAAAGGGGGCCCTGAACAAATTAGATGACTCAAGCAACTGTTTCCATTACTTGGAGTCTTGACCAGCCTTGTTCACACACCAACAGATAGAGGAGAAGAGTTCTACCAAAAAAGGTGTGTATGCACACAAACAAATTAGCTACAGCAAAGAGACACTTAAGTGAGCACTTAACATGTAGCTATTGGAACTCAATATTTCACAATAATTGAGAATCAGCAATGTCGTATTCAACTAGAACTAATGAAATGAGCCACTATTAGAGGTGTAAAGTAACCAAGCCTAGCCTAATACCCCTTATTCGAACTTGAGCACGATCATGATACAATAGTTCAATAAAGACAGGCAAATCAAGCAAGTGGACTCAAGAATTTAACAAGTATAATTTGGAAAGATCACTGAATAATAGTATGCTCGATACTCAGCCCATTATCGTTAGTCCAGACAAGCCAAGACCGGCTTATTATCTACTCGAGGACACTAAACCAACCAAGCTATTCAAGAGACAAACGAGCCATTGTCTTACATCAAATGGTCATCACATTTAACTAGATATTCAAGCTGCTAACAAGTCATCACCAATCCATTTTCAAGCAATTACCAAACTCTTAAAGAACCATTGATCGAATTCTTAAGAATCCCTTAACAAGCATTTAACAAATCCTTAACAAACTTTTAACAACCCGAGCAACACTTGTCTGAACCCTACACGTTAAACTTATTAAGCCAGCTCAAACTCAACTCTGTTTACTTATCAAGTCACCCTTTATTGATCAACCTGGTTAATTACACCCTTAACCACTACGTGATCAAGATCCCCAAAAATACAATCATAGAAGATTGCAATTAATCGTTACCCTCTGTTAGTAAAATTCGCCTATAATACATATTTTGGACACATATCCGTCTTTCATGTTTAAAAAAGGGCATTTACTTATCATTGCTGAAGATACCATAAAATATACATGTTCTTAATGTTATCCACATAATACACATATTATAGCACGTATCCATATTTTTTCCCATTTAAAATATAAACAACATATTCTATAGTTTGCTAAATTTATTAATTCAACTCTCAAATTATAAATTAAAACGCAACATTCTCAATGCCCCAAGGGCTCCGGCCTAAGCAGGGTCGGGGGTGGATGTACACAGCCTTCCCCCTTCAAAGTGCTATCATGAAGAGAGGCTATTTCCCAGTACCCCCAAACTGAGGATTGCAACACAAGGACTTCTTAAGAGGTCATCCATCTTAACACTACTCTTGCCCAAACACACTTAACTTCGGAGTTCTAATGGGATCAGATCCTTGCGTGTTATAGATTATACCCATTATTTACTGCCCGGTTTCCACAACCATCATTGTAACTAATGTTATTCTTTACTTTTGCAAGTCAACAAACTTTTCACCAATGTTTTCATATATATAACCGAACAATACACATATGTTAGAACACGTTTAATTTAGAGCATATACCTTCCATCAGTGGTTGCATCAAAGGTGAACCCAACAAGGTATTTGCCCGGATTCTCTTCATCAGGCACAACCCTAATCGTCTCCTTCTTCAAATTCACATCATTCCTTATCGTCACTGCCTTCTGGTGCTCCACATAGGGCGCCGCTGGGCCCATCACCGGGCCACAAACATGACCCCGCCCAGCCCAATTGCCATGTGGGACCTGGTGATGGTGATCATACGGCGCAGGCAATGGCACCGGCACAGCCCCTGGCGGCGGCGGCGGGGGGTAATACCCAGCAGGGTACTGATAATAACCCGCGTTCAGTGGATACGGGGCCGGGTACGGGGTGGCGTTGGGGTAGACAAGGTGGTTTCTGGCGATCTCCGGTGGCGGAGGAGGGTGGCTCCGCCGGCTCCCCTGCCGCCGCCGGAGGCTCACTTCGGCGCTGGCGGCGTTTCCCATAGAAAGAGAAAGAGTGGTCAAAAGGGGAAATTAAAGGGTGATTTGGAAACCCCAGATCGCGAATTACAAAACCCTAATTGCAGAATTTGATGATTTTGTGATCTAACAAAAGGGAATTGAGGGGAAAAGGAGAGAGAAAAAGGAGGGAAAGTGGGGGAGAGAGAGAGAGAGAAAAATGGGGGCAGAGATTTGTAATGCGAGATCGCGTAAAAAGCTCCACCCACACTTCACCTCCAAATTGATATGACACTAGAGTTCGCAAATCCGACCTGACTCGGAAAATTAACCCGAAAAAAATTATTATCGGGCCTGACTCGAAAAACTAACCTGAAAATATATATTAACAAGCCTAATTTAAACCGAATATGTGTATTTAATAAGTGATCTCGAAGTTGAAATACGGACTTATTTTTTGCCTAACCTAAAAATGACCTAATAATCAATTTGACACAATCCGATCCACCATTGACTCAAAAACAAAACTTTTCAGAAATTGGAACTTACTTAGCCTTTATGTAAGGGCCCGTTTAGTTGCCACAAGAATTTACCTCCTTTATGTGTCAACTTTCTAGGAGGCACAAAATATTTGGTTATCAAGATGGAAAATATAACTTCTCTTTAAGAAGTTAGGTAAAAACAAAGGAAGTAGAATTAATCTAAAGGAGTTAGATAAATTATTTCCTGCATTTTAAAAAAATGGATAAATTATTAAGGAATTTTTATTCCCTTGGTTCTACCGATTTTCTAATAACCAAGAAACAAATATTCACTTTTCATGAATTCTGAATTCCTGTACTTGCTTCTTGGTAACCAAACAAAACATGATACAAATATGACCGAAGGTCAAGCCCGATTTAGTCTCGACCCTCCCGACTGCCAAGTCAGCGTGCCACGTCACCTGCCACCTCAACTCTAATGACACCTCATCGAGTATTATTAGTATAAGTAATAGTGATTAATTAGAGGTCATTCATGTTTAGATGATTAATGATGAATGTATCTCTCTCTCCCCCAAATTCTCTAGAATTCTCTCTCCTTCTTCCATGTCTTCCTCCCCCTTTCTTACTATCAATATAATATAAACTTTGTATTTCGATACTTGATTTGTGTTTGTTAGCTTGATCAAGTTTGATTCATATCAAAGCATGTGTAATAAAGGAATTGGAACTTTGTCGGAGTTTCCACTTTTTATGTTTTGCCGATTTCACGAAATCAAACAAGAGATTAAACACTCGCTTTCCATGAATTATAAATTCATGTGTTACTTTGTGGTAGAAAACGACCATATAAAGTCATTTACACTCTCTATCTTGTTTAAATTGGTCATCTATAAATTTTTTTAATCACATTTTGTCACTCGTTAAGTTATCAACAAATGACGAGGGACTAAATTCATCTGCGAAACATGAGAAGTCATTTTGAAAAAAAAAAAAATATATATATATATATGTATGTATTTAAAAAATATATATTATAAAGCTTGTAAAAGCCAAACAATAACAACATTCCCAGTGCCTCACGGGCTCCCGCAAAAGCAGGGTGTAGGGGTGGATGTACGCAGCCTTACCCCTTCCGAGTGGAAGAGAGGCAGTTTCCGAGGACCCCCAACCTAAAGATCTTACCGTCCTGGAAACAAAGCGTCCTGAAAAGGGGTTAGGTCATATCAAAGACACATTCACGGCACATAATAAGGCAAAATAAATCATATTCTTACACACATACGCATACGCACATAAGCACACCACATAGGGGAAAAGGTTGTAAAAGCAACCATCTTTCAATTATGGAGACACCTAGTGGTACATGACAACAACGTCATTACCAAATACCTAACAGTTTTTTACCTAAAATTAGGTCATACATTGCAACCTTTTCAAATTTCTTTTTTTTTTTTTTTTTTTTTTTTTACGAACGGTAAGGAATCGAATTGGACTATAACAAAGGGTAATCATCTCGGATTCTCCAAACTCTGCCTCCCTCTGATGAAGATGAGATTCAATCTTATATCTCGGGTATTAACTGTCGGAAACTTTACCTATTGAGCTAGCTGTCACCTCCAACAACTTTGTTGAATATTCTAAGTCTCATTATAGTCTTGTGCGTAGGGGTATCAATAAGAGGAGCAGTGCACAAGCTTTTCATGTTCTTGGTTACCTTGTTAACATTTTGCTCAGCTCGAGATTAAACTTGGCTTGACAAGCTCAAGAAGCTTAGGCTTATTTAAGCTCAAATTTAGTCAATTTAGGATCATTTAGTTCAAACTCGTCCCACTAAAGATGACTTTTGGCTCTCTTAAAGATGGTTTATACTCGTAGTTACCTGCAATTACTTAGGCTTGTGAGTTGCCAACTTGAGTCTTAAAATGCTCGAGGTTATCTTGTTTGGCTTAACCAACCTGCTCGATTTGACTTGAGTTGATAAGAAGTTGAGTCACTCAACCATTAATGAATTCATTAATTCATTAACTCAGAAGTTTAAGTTAAAAGGTGAAGGTTCAAAAATGGTTTCACTCTAACATGCTCCCTCGAACGAATCCCCATTGACTTTGAAGCATAAATATTACACTGGATCATTGAGGTTTAATGTTGAAAGTGGGAGCTATTGGAATTTAAACTCATGGCCACTCAGTCAACAAAGCTCTCATGTCATGTTAAGGAATCAACTGTTCCCGAAGCTTTAGCGGATGGGTAAAAGTACAAAAATGGCCTTTTCCTCTAAAATTTTATTTTTCAAATATTTTCAAATTTCAGTCATAGATCAAGCATTGAACCCCGGTTCGCTTTTGTTAAAAAGTTTTTACCTTTTTCAAACTTTTCCCAACTAAGACAACAAATAAATAGGCCTGCCCTTTGTGTAGGTCAGTGAACATGACAGCCAATGAGACTTGACATATCAGATGTTCCCAACCCATAACGACCCTAAACGAGCCTAAATCTGATGCAATTGCATGTTAAGATGACCCACTAGTATACAACATACAAGCTTTAATGAGTCGTGCTTGAGCCTGAACAAGCTTAAATAGTTTAAATGAGTCTAAATAGGGCAATCTCAGCTCACAATTCAACTACGTTGAGCAAAATACTAGCAAGCTGATCCTCAAGCTTGACGAAATAGGGCTGATCTTGGCTCATTTACACCTTGTTTAATTTGAGTCCCTCATCTACAAGGCGACCCAGATCAGAAGACTCTCACTAGAGTCATGCCTAGAAAGGGGCAAATTACGAAACCTTATCCCCATATAGGTTATTTCCAGGACTTCAACCCGTAACATCCAGGTCATAATACAATATAGCTTTTTTACACATCTAAAGCCTGCATGTTCATACTAATAATAACAATAACAGACCCCGTGCTAGAAATGGCTCCCATCAAAGTAGGGTCTGAAAGGATGAGATGTACGCAGCCTTACCCCTACAAGGTGCTACCCGAAAAGGAGGCTATTTCCGAAGGCCTTGTGACAAGAAACATCAAGACCGTTAGATAGAACAAGAAGACTAAGTACACCCTTTAATCATTAAGAACAGACTTCCTTGAAGAAACTACTCTACAGAAATCATCAAGAAGATAAAAAGGGCTTCATTATGAGATACAAAAAGGGATAATTGCCCTACATTTACACGAAGGGTGTCACTATTTTGCGATGTTTTGTGTGAAAATAAATGAATAACAATACAAAATGGCACAACAATTATGCGATTTACCTCACTTTGTGAAGTATCCAAACAATAAAAATGAGAGGAAAAAGGATGAGGAAAGGCTTGCATCAGCAGCTTAATGTACAAGACTCGCGAGAATTATACACTTGTAGGCGGTCTTCTATAGTCACTTCGACTCTCCATTCCACCTTGGAGTACTCGTGTGAATAAGGGTATTTGCTCGTCTGTATAACTCGTGAACACTTCAAGTTAGACCAGAAATACAGAAAAATGCCTGTGCTGAACTTGAAGGGTTTAGTTTAAGAATTTGATTGGATACTACAACATCAATCCTTCCCTGACAAGATGTTCTAGCGAATTAGCCAGTTCTGACATTGAAGGACGCTGGCTCGAGTTTTCCCGAACTGCAGCCTCTGCCATATCAGTTAGTTTAAGCAGTGGTTCGACATTTCGTGGAAGAGCTACGTACCTATCGATAATCACAGCCGCCTTGCCCCTTCTGATGAGAGGCACTGCCCACTCTACAATATTGGGAGGTGAATAATCTATGTCGTAAGCTTTTCTCCCACTAAGGATCTCCAATAGTGCAACCCCGAAACTGTAAACATCGTTCTTCATGTCTTCAATTAGATCCTTCTCGTTCAGATTAGAAAACCCAAAATCTGAAATTCGAGCTGCCCAATCTGAATCTAAAAGAATGTTAGATGTCTTGACATCCCGGTGCACAATTGGGGGGCTAGCCTCCATGTGTAGGTACTCTAGACCCTTTGCTGCCTGCATAGCTATCCTTAACCGAAGGGTCCAACTAAGAGGCGAAAGACCGCCATGGAGATGGTCGTGTAACGTCCCATGTGGCATGTACTCGTAAACAAGAAGTCTCTCACCCATCTCGGTGCAATAACCCAATAGATTTATGATATTGCAATGCCTTATTTTGCATAGGATCTCGAGCTCAATCTCAAAATCCCGGATGTTAGTATGAATGATAGTAGCTGCATTTGCTCTTTTCACTGCCACTTGACGCCCATCGGTGAGCACCGCTTTGTAGACGAAACCATAACTTCCTCGGCCTAGCTCATTGAACTCCTTGAAACCATTAGTGGCATCTTTTAGTTCCGAAAGCCTGAAAATCTGAGCTTCGCCGGGACACTGAGCAACTGTTATAGGAGGATTTGGATCCGAATTGGCTTCAGACTCCAAATCCTTCTTTCCAATACAAGATCTAAATTGCTTCTTTGGCCCTTCTTTGCTTTTGAAAAAGAACAGATAAGGGAAAAGGCACCAACCAATCAATATAAGGAAGAAACCCGCAATTGAAGGCCCGAGGATTAGGATTATCTTGTGCATTTGGCGCTGATGCCTGCGTCTCATCTCGATTGATTGAAGACCGCAGACATCCCAGCAAGAGCTGTTCTGACAAAGAGAACAAGCGGTACAAACTCGATCAGCGTTCGAGGTACAACGGCTAGACAAAAAGAACCCATCAGAGCAATTTGACCCACAAGGTGAGCAAATATGCAAGTCTTTCCTGATACATAAACTCGTCAAATCTTGCTCACTGAGAATACTAGCATTGAAAGCAAACTCCCCTGAACTACAAGATCGCGATCTGCATAAGCCCGGGCTACAAAGCTGCAAAGGTGGATCATAATCAGGTGGAGCACTAGATTCATTCGAAAACCAGCAATCAAGCACCAAATCTTGCTCTCTTATCCCACAAGTCACAGTATCAGACGACGCAATCGCAAAAAACCCAGAACCCTTTGGAACCGAACTCGAATTGAACTCGCCCCAACATTCAACCCTGTGATTATCCTCTCGAATCCCACAAAAATGGCGCTCACCCGCTGTTAATGACACGAATCGGATCCCACTTGGCAGATTCCCAAACGAATCTTCCTTACCCCAACACTTCACTTGCCCTTTACCATCTGAAATCCCACAGAGACTACTTTTTCCTGAAGTTAACGCCAAAAACTTATCAGAAACCTTAGATACACCCAAAACTGAAGAATTTGGACCCCAACAAACAAGCCCACCATCTCTAACATCACCACAACTAAACCCTTCCCCAGAAGCAACCTTCTTAAACACTAAACTACTCACATACTGATCATAAAACGCATCACTTTGTTGAGACCTAAATTGACTAACCCCATTTGACCCTTTTAAAATCTCCCAACAATCAACAGAACCCAGATCACTATCCTCATAATAACCCCCTCTAATCCCACAAACATGACTTTTACCAGCAGAAATCTGAGAGTAAGAATTGAACTTATAAACAGAAGGCACAAGATCAGAGCTTGACCCAGTTGAGTCCCAGCAATATACTTGAGAAGTATTCGCTAAAATGCCACACATGAACCCCTCACCACCGGAAAGCGCCGCCATGGGTGGGATTCCGGTGAGGTTTCCGGGGGGTTTTTCCGGGGAAGTTCCGTTCTTTCCCCAGCAGATGACGTTTTGTTTGCCGCTGGCGTCAATAGCGCAGAAGAAGGAGGTGGGGCCGAAAGAGGCGGAGATGGGGCCCATGGAGCCATACCCAGATGCAGAAATGAGGAGAGAGAGTAGTGTAATGAAGAACAAAGAAGAAGAAGAGAGCATGGTGTGAGAATTTGGAGTTCAGGGTGTTGGGGGGAATTGGGGAGAGAGAGAGAGATTGGGGGGATCATGGGATGTAGAGAGAGAGAGGAGAGAGAGTAGGGGGAAGTTGTCTTATGCTTTGCTGGGGGTGGAGGTGGTGTTGCGGTGAAGATTGGAGTCAGAGTGAGAGTGGGGAGAGAGAGAGAGTGCGAGGCAATTTCGCCGTTTTTACAGTTTACTTCATCACCTGCTCCATCCCAATCCTTGCCACCAAATCTAGTTTCTTGCCCTCGGGGTTTAATATTCAAAAAAAAAAAAAATTCCTTGCCACCACTTAACGCCACTTTTATATATATATATATATATATATATATATATATATTTTTATAAGACGGTGAAAGTATAAGAGAGACGAATTCTGACCCTCTATTGTAATAAATTATCAAGATTTGTTAAATATTAAAAAAAATAACAATTTACAGCCAAGACTTATTGAGTATTGGAAAAAAAAACTTCTTCTTTCTTTCTGCTTCATAAAGGGGTATAATTATTTTTTTTTTGCCAAAAAACAAGCGCAAATTTAATATATATTAAAATTCTATATAAAACAGTATTAAAGTATGCAAAAATAAAAGCCAAAAGGCCTCTATACACTCAATCTAACAGAGGGCAAACCAAAAAGAAATTCATAAGAACTAAATCACAAAATTGATCCGATACCAAACTAATTTCTAAATTTCTCGTATCACCCAACTTTTACATCCGTCTAACTCCTTGAAAATTTTTCCATTCCTGGTTGTCCAAATCATGTAAACTTTCGCAACAAAACATGCCCTTTTAATATGTGACTCAAACAAGCCGACTTCGAATCTTTTTTCCGAACCAATCAAAACATTGCTGGAGTGTTGTGAAAAAACATATACCGTTCCATTGACAAATGCCGAGCCACACATCTTTTGACTACACACACTCAAAAAATAAATACTCGATAGATTCATTAGCCTGCTATCACATAGTACAACGACTAGCTAGTTGTACTCCTCGCCTTTGTAATCTATCATCTGTCAACAACCCCCCCGATATGGCTAACCACAAAATAAAACTGTGCTTGGAAAAAGAAAACTTACCCCAAACCGTGCGTCTCCAGTGAGTTTGCTCTTGGTGAGTTCGCAGTAGGTGATAAGCTCTACTACATTTGAACTGATCACCCCGAACGCGGCTAAGTAATTTCTGTTGGGCATCCTGAACCGAAGCAGACTGAGCAAGCAAACTATCCCGACATAACATCAACATCTTCCAAAAAGAAGAATCATCTGTCACTGCACTCAAATGCTAAAACTCACCCTTTTTCATATAGATCTCATGAACCCATCGGACCCATAATGAATCCTTCTTATCCTGAATGTACCAGAGAGTACGCATTATTTGAGCAAGGTTCCAACTTTCGATTTGTTTTATACCAAGGCCCCCTTCATTAACAGGCCAACATAATTTATCCCAAGCACGAGGGACAAAAGCCCGGGATTTCTTCTCCGTGCCATTCCATAGGAAAGCAGAGAAGAGTCTTTTCAACTCCAACACCACGCCCTTAGGGAAAAGGAAAAGATTACCCCCAAAAAGACATAACACTCATTAAGACCGAATTAACCAGCTCCCTTCGCCCCGCATAAGAGATTTTTCGATGTTGCCAGCTAAAAATATGCTCCTTTATCCTATCGAATAAAGGACCATACTGATCAACCTTCAGTCTAATCCCCGAAATCGGAATACCCAAATATTTCAAGGGTAGAGCCTCAATACCAAACTCCAAATTATTCACAATAGCCTCTCGGTCTTCCTGTTTAACTTCCGAAAAACAAATACTACATTTTGTTATATTTGTTTCAAGCCTAGAAGCCTGGGAAAATTCAAGGAATTCCCCCAAATAGCTTTAACAGAGTCTTGGTCACCTCTAGCAAATAGAAGCAGATCATCGGCAAATATCAAGTGAGTTAAGTTCAACTTTCGGCATTTGGGATGAAATTTATATGATGTATTAGCTCCCACATCCTTAAGGATACGAGACACATAATCCATACAAAGAATAAAAAGATTTGGGGAGATTGGGTCACCTTGTCTCAAGCCTCGGGTGCCCGGGAAGAAACCCACTAGTTCTCCATTCATCTGGATCGAGTATGTGGGAGTCATGACACAAAGTTTAATCCAATCTATGAATTTGCTGGAAAGTTTAGCCCTTCCAGTAAATCAAAAAGGAAATCCCAACTCACAGTATCGTAGGCTTTCCTAATATCAATTTTCATGAAGCATCGTGGAGACAAGTGTGCCCGGTTGTAATGTTTGATGATCTCTTGGCTCAATAAAATGTTGTCAAAAATCGAACGACCTCGAACAAACGCCCCTTGAGAAAGATTTGTAATCTTATGCAAGACCTCACATAGCCGGTTAGCTATGATCTTGGATATGATTTTATAGAGAACATTACAGCACGCTATCGGCCTATACTCTCCCACCACTTGCGGATCACTAACTTTCGGTATGAGACACAAAGCTGTAGTATTTGGGCACTTCAAGAGCTTTCCCTTTTCAAAGAAGTCCATCACTGCCCGGGTGACATCCTCCCCTATAATCTCCCAACAGTGAGGGTAGAACTTGGCTGGAAAGCCATCCGGACCTGGGGACTTTGATACCGGAATAGACCACACCACATCTTTAACTTCCTACTTTGTTATCGGACGAAGTAAGCGTTGAGAGTATGCATCAGTCATCAAACTCCCTGCTCTAATGAGGTTTAAGTTGACCTTATTCATACATGCACGGTTCATACCAAGGAGGCCCTTATAAAAATCAACAAAGATCCTATTCACCTCTTCCGGATGCTCGATTCTGGTACCTTCACTATCCAAAATTGTCCAGCTAGCATTTCTTTTACCCCTCGCTTTGATCGAAGAGTGAAAGAAAGATGTGCTTAAATCAAACAAATTCGGATGCCGAATTTTCGCCCTTTGTTGTAGATACTCTTGTTCAATTTCACTTAACCTCATCAATTCCCGACGAGCAAACTGGATTTGAGCGGATAAGGCCCCCTACTCAGCCCCAATAGTGCTCTCTTGTAGAACATTTAGGCTCGCTCTGGCCTTGAGAACCTGTGCCGCAATCCCTCCTGGGAAATTACTCTGGAACTGCTTCAAAGCTTTCTTTACTAATTTTAGTCTATAATGAACGACGTATTGCAGAGTTCCTCTAACCGGGCTACTTTGCGGAAGCCCCGAGACACTGGAACTATTGTTGTTGTTGTTGCTCTAACGGGGCTACTCCACACCGACCGGACTAACTCCTTAAAACCTTGCATCTCGCATAACCAATTTGCCGTTCTAAAAGGACGAGCAAAATTATCTTGCATCTCTTTGCCCCGAACAGCAAGGGGCGAGTGGTCAGAGATACTAGGAGATAGGCATAGTAGTTCTGCATCGAAGCTCTCATGCCAGATAGAGTTCCCAACAGCCCTGTCAATACGAGACTGAATAGACGTAGGTGGATCCTGTTGATTCGACCAAGTAAAGAAGTGGCCAATGCGACGTAGATCTGATAAACCCAGCTCATCTAAACAATCACTCATGTCTCGCGCATCTGAGAGAGTTACGGATCCACCCACCCTATCATCAATACTCGGGTATAATTATTTTTTAATGGTCAATAAATTTTGACTGTCCATTATAATAGAGGGTCAAAATTTGCTCATCTCACGCTCTCACACCTTTCATAAGAACACCACTCATATATATATATAGTGAGATCGTAAAATGGTTAAGATTTATTGGATATTAAAAAATAATTATAATGTTTCCTTTCTATACCCTTTTTTTTTCTCTCTACATACCTCTTTATCTCTCTCTCACCCATATCCACCCCACAGTTACCATCTGCTGCTTGATTGCCTTCTCTTTCTCTCTCAAAATACCCCCTTCCCCACCATATCGTCAGCAAACCACATTCCTGTTGGAAAATTTGCCTAATAAACACTAGAAAACACAATGACTAATATAAAACTTCAATAACAACAAAGACCAACAATAATTGAACTAAAGACATAAATTAAATAGAGCAAAGGTTTAGAAACGCCTGTGTGGGTTGAGGCACACAAAAGTGCGCTCTCCTTAGAAAGGAAACGCCCCTCCTGCACGAGTATCACAATGCTTGAACTTGAAAGCGCTCCTCTCTCAGGATTCAACAACCCGTCGGACCTCTATCAGTGCAGTAATTAAAGATTCCCGAACCTCAATCACCACAGCTCACAATTTCTTTGAAGAGATGGAGGAAGGAGAGTATTGAAAACCAGTTATTATATTTCTCGGATATTATTTTCTAGTGAGATATCTTTAACTCACAATTTCAACCATTTTTATAACCCAAAAATAAATATTATTATTAGTTTATTTTTATTTTTCAAACAAGAATATCCAAATAATATGAAAATTAGCCGTTCACAACCCCCAAAAATTAGGCAATAGTTACACAGATGATATCAAAACAACAGTCCCCACTATTCTTGAGATTTTCATATAACTGTATCAACACTGTAACAAATAATTTAATATTAAAAATTAAATCTAAATCTACATATTTTAAATACAAAACATATATATATATATATGAAAATAATAAATAAAATAATTTTTTAAATTAATAAAAATATTTTAATTTTCAACAGTCCGCAGCTAGCCACTGCCAGCATCACTCCCCTTCAGAGGATGATCCCATGCGGTGGATCATGAGAGAGAGAGAGGAGAGAGAAAATGAAGAGAGGGGGAGTGATCCACTCGGCTTTCTTCGAGCTCAAAAAGAGCTAAGCTTTGCAAACTTTATAACGAACTCGCGAGTCGGCTCGGCTCACGTACTCGTATACCAAACAAAAGTGTGAGAATAATCAGGCCATTCC
The DNA here is from genome assembly GCA_018398585.1 of Simmondsia chinensis. Classification (NCBI taxonomy): domain Eukaryota; kingdom Viridiplantae; phylum Streptophyta; class Magnoliopsida; order Caryophyllales; family Simmondsiaceae; genus Simmondsia; species Simmondsia chinensis. Next base: position 2,208,628 of record JAGTTD010000007.1, on the reverse strand, counting down.
CACTACCCAAATGTTACTCCCATTTCTTCATTCTCACCCCCACAAATTTATTCTAACACATCAAAGATTGACAAAGTGTTTAAATTATAAGAATTGTTAAATTTTATTGCAAGTTCATATACAAGTTCAAGTGAAATTTTACTAAAATTAATTGATATTAGATGGAGTAATTTATTAAATTTTTTTCTTTTTTACAATTTTAATATAAGATCCAACTAAATTCACATGTAAAATCGTTTAATAGAACGACGAGAGAGATTGCATAGAAAAAGAGCGACCGTTGGAGAGGTGAAAGCGTAGAGTCAGGACCCAATGCTAAGGAAGTGTCCCTATGTCTGCGTTCAACCAATCCACTTATTTTTTATTTATTTTATTCTTTTTTTATTTATTTTTTTAAACTTCTATAATTGCTCCCCTCTGTCATTCCCACTTTGCAATTATGTCCCCTTTTAAATTTATAAATATTATTAATTGTTAATGTCCATAATTTAACGTTAGGAAAATATCCCAAAATTATTTGATATATTAAGGTGAAGGACCGTGAGGAGTTCGATCGATCGAGGTGGAGCTCGATCGATCGAAAAAGTTACGTAAAAAGAAGGACGCCTCCAGTGAGCAGGCTGATCGATCGGTGAGGAACCAATCAATTGGGACCCCCCGATCGATCAGGAACTGCGTTTCCGGCGCGGCTATAAATACGGACGTAGGGTACGTCATTAGGTATCCAAAAGCAAAAGTGATGTAATCTTCCCAGCGGCGCCGCCACCAATAAAAATTGAGTGTGAGAGAATATTGTATTCTTCTTCTTTTGATTCAATAATAAAAGCTCCGATCTTCGCCCGTGGTTTTCTCTCCTTTCGATTGTAAAGGGGTTTCCATGTAAATCATTGTATCTATTATTTCGTTTCTCTTTTAGTCCATTTATTTCTCGTTATTGTCGTGGTATTTGATTCGATGGTAATCCGGGAGAATTGTTTATTTCCGCACAAATTGGTATCAAAGTCTGGTTCTTCAAATTGATACAATGGCATCAGGTATTAAGACCGAGGTTGAGAAATTCAATGGTCAGGGAAGCTTTAGCTTATGGCAAGTTCGTGTGAAAGAATTTCTGACTCAGAACGGCTTGAAGAAAGCACTGGAGGGGAAAGAGAAGATACCCGAGACTATAACCGAGGCACAATGGGGAGAGTTGGATGATAAGGCTCTCACGGCGATACAGATGTGTTTGGCTGGTGATGTTCTGTTAGAGGTCTTAGAGATGAAAACCGCAAAGGAGTTATGAGAGAAATTGTTAGACATGTTTTGCCACAAGTCAGTCTCCAACAAACTCGCAGTGAAGCGTCGGTTGTTCACTTTCCGTATGACAGAAGATACATCTCTTAAAAACCATCTTGGCGAGCTTACCTCAATAATACAAGAATTAAAGGCTTTGGATGATGTCCCTAAGGACGAGGATCAAGCTATGATATTACTGTGTTCGCTCTCTAATTCGTATAAGGGCTTCGTAGAAGGCATGATATACGGGGGTAGGCCAACCATTACTGTTGATGAGGTAAAAAGAGACCTTGTGAGTAAAGAACGGGTAGATAGGGAATTATCAGACTCGGTGAATGACTTAGGTAGTGGTTTGCATGTGAGAGGTAGGCCAGAATATAGGGGATCCAATGGTGGGAATAAGTCTAGGTCCAAATCTAGACATAAGAATCTGTCATGTCATTATTATCACAAGAAAGGGCACGTAAAGAAAGACTATTACAAATACAAGAATAAATCGAAAGAGGGTAACAGGGGTGACCAGGGCAAGGACAAGTCCGCTGAGGCTAGTGTTGTAAAGGAGGATAGTGAAGGAGAGTTTTTATTAGTTGTTGATTCTCAGTCCAGGTCCAAGGATAAGTGGGTCATGGATTCGGGTTGTTCGTTTCACATTACTCCAAACAGAGACTGGTTCTCCACGTATAAGTCTATACAAGGTGGGGTTGTCTTGATGGGTAACGATGCTGCTTGTAAAGTAGTGGGGATTGGGACAGTCCGTGTGAGAATGTTTGATGGGACTATTAGAACCTTGAGTGATGTACGTCACGTCCCAGAGTTGAAAAAGAACTTGATTTCTCTAGGTACCCTTGAGTCTAGTGGGTACAAGTACACTACTGAAGGTGGAGTCATGCGGGTCAGTAAGGGTGCTTTAATTGTGATGAAAAGAAATAGGGTTGGTACTTTGTATGGGCTTGCAGGTACAACGGTGACAGGTTCAGTTGCCGTTTCCACATCTGCTATGACAGATGCAGAGATCACAAGACTGTGGCACATGAGAATTGGTCATATTGGTGATAAGGCATTGTCTGAGTTGAGTAAGAGGGGACTGCTTTGTGGTTAGTCAACAGGACTGATGGAATTCTGTGAGCACTGTATTTATGGAAAGCAGAAGAGAGTCAGCTTCAAATCAGCAATGCATCAAACCAAGGGAACGTTAGATTATATACATTCTAATCTGTGGGGACCTTCCAGAGTGGCTTCTAAAGGTGGGTCCAGGCATCTTCTAACATTTACTGATGATTACTCACGTAAAGTTTGGGTTTATTTTCTGAAGCACAAAAATAAAGTGTATGATATCTTCAAGAATATTCTGCTTGAAAAACAGACAGGGAAGCCGATCAAGAGGTTAAGGACTGATAATGGTCTTGAGTTTGTCGAAGGTGACTTCACTAGATTTTGTGAAGATCAAGGTATAGTCAGACACAGGACATGTACAGGTCGACCTCAGCAAAATGGAGTGGCTGAAAGGTTAAACAGGACATTACTTGAGAAGGCTCGATGTATGCTTTCAAATGCAGGTTTAAAGAGAGAATAGTGGGCAGAAGTAGTTAGCATGGCTTGCTATCTTGTGAACAAGACACCGCATTCTTCATTACAGATGAAGACTCCTGAGGAGGTATGGTCTAGTTCAACTTCTGATTATTCTCAGATTAAAGTTTTTGGTTGTTCTGTATATGCATATGTTAATGATGGAAAGCTGGAGCCTAGGGCCATGAAGTGCATCTTTCTTGGTTATTCGTCAGGTGTGAAGGGATATTGACTGTGGGATCCATGTGCTCAGAAGTTTCTGACTAGTAGAGATGTTACTTTTGATGAGTTTGCTCTACTTAATCCGCCACATACACCCTCCATTGACAGAGATACAGTTCAGGTTGAGACACCTGATGTTACAGAGATACAGTCAGATAAGCAGATTATTCAGCTAGAGAGTATTCCAACACCTCAGGTACGAGTTTCTGATGTTGTTACTGATAATGCAAAAACAGGTCTGCAGGTGGAGAATAATACTATAGCTGGTGGTAGACCGAGGCGACAGATCAGGCCTCTTGAGAGATATAGGTATGAGGAGATGATTGCCTATGCCCTCACTACTGCTGAGTTGTTAGATGACAGTGAGCCGACTTTTTATTCAGAGGCTGTATCGAGATCAGATGCTGATAAGTGGCTCGTTGCGATGAATGAAGAGATGCAGTCTCTTCATAAGAATCAGACTTGGGAACTGGTGAAGCCTCCCATAGGGAAAAGATTGGTTGGATGCAAATGGGTCTTCAAAAGAAAAGAGGGCATTCCTGAAGTTGAAGATGCAAGGTACAAGGCACGTTTGGTAGCTAAAGGCTACAGTCAGGTACAAGGTATTAATTTTCATGATATATTCTCACATGCAGTTAGACATACTTCAATTTGTGCATTGTTGTCTTTAGTTGCTATGCATGATTTAGAGCCTGAGCAGTTAGATGTAAAAACTGCATTTTTGCATGGTAAACTAAAAGAAAGTATCTTTATGCATTAGTCCGAGGGTTTTGTTGTAGAAGGAAAAGAAGATCATGTGTGTTTGCTAAAGAGGTCTTTATATGGTTTAAAGCAATCTCCTAGGCAGTGGTATAGGAGATTTGATCAGTTCATGACAAGTCATGAGTACATCAGGAGTAAGTACGACAGTTGTGTGTATTTTAGAAAGACTGATTCAGGCTTCGTTTATTTGCTTTTGTATGTTGATGATATGTTGATTGCAGCACCAGACATGAAAGATGTTGATAACTTGAAATCTATGTTGAAGAGTGAATTTGAGATGAAGGATCTTGGAGCAGCTAAGAAGATATTAGGCATGGAAATTCGTAGAGACCAAGAAGCCGGAAAATTATACTTGTCTCAGGAGAAGTATATTGAGAAGGTGTTAGACATGTTTCATATGAAGGATGCTAACCCGGTTAACACGCCCTTAGCAGCTCACTTCAGACTCTCGGCATTAGATTCACCTCAGACTGAGAAGGATATCAGGTACATGTCTTAGATTCCCTATTCTAGTGCAGTAGGCAGTATTATGTATGCGATGGTTTGCACGCGTCCAGATATTGCTTTTGCAGTGAGCAAAGTTAGTAAATACATGGCGAATCTGGGTAAAGAACATTGGCATGCAGTGAAATGGATTCGCAGGTACCTTCATGGAACCTCTGATTTGTGTTTGGAATATGGGAAAAGTAAGTGTTGTTTGGTTGGGTATGTATATTCTGATTATGGTGGAGACCTCGATAAGAGGAAGTCCACTTCAGGGTACGTGTTTTGTTTAGGTGACACAGCTATCAGTTGGAGAGCGTGTTTACAGCCTGTTACAGTACAGTCTACTACCGAGGCCGAGAATATGGCAGTTACAGAAGCATTCAAAGAAGCCGTCTGGTTGAGAGGTTTGATCAGTGAAATCAATGTCGAGCAGGGGACAGTTAGAGTATACTGTGATAGTTAGTCCGCCGTTCACCTAGCGAAAGATCAGATGTCACATCACGACCGAACGAAGCATATAGATGTGAAGCATCATTTTATTAGAGATCTGATTGACAAGCGGAAGGTGGAGTTGAGGAAGATTGGGACTGAGGACACAGCTGATATGTTCACAAAAGTTCTACCAGGAAGCAAGTTCGAGCATTGCTCGAATTTGGTGGGTCTTTCAGTTTGATGTATGTTAGCCCCGATTGAGGGGGCGTTTGTGGAGAAGGTGGAGTTGTTTTATTGTTGATGATTAATTTTGAGCCAAGGTGGAGATTTGTTAGGAAAATGTCTCAAAATTACTTGGCATATTAAGGAGAAGGGCCGTGAGGAGTTCGATCGATAAAGGTGGAGCTCGATTGATCGAGAAAGTTACGTAAAAAGAAGGACGCCTCCAGTGAGCAAGCCGATCGATTGGTGAGGAACCGGTCGATCGGGAACCTCATTTCTTGCGCGGCTATAAATACGGACGTAGGGTACGTCATTAGGTATCCAAAAGCAAAAGTGAGGTAATCTTCCCAGCGGCGCCGCCACTAATAAAAATTGAGTGTGAGAGAATATTGTAATTCTTCTTCTTTTGATTCAATAATAAAAGCTCCGATCTTCGCCCATGGTTTTCTCCCCTTTCGATTTCCACATAAATCATTGTGTCTATTGTTTCGTTTCTCTTTTAGTCCATTTATTTCTCGTTATTGTCGTGGAATTTGATTCGATTGTGATCCGGGAGAATTGTTTATTTTCGCACATTTAAATCCATATATATATAGGGAGAGAGGGTATTGACTCTTAAGAAAAACTCCGAAGTTAAACATGCTTGGGCGAAAGTAGTATCAGGATGGATGACCTTTTGGAAAGTCCTCGTGTTGCTAACCCTATAATGCTGAGGGTCCTCGAAAACAGCCTTTCGGTAGGGTTACACCCTGAATTAGAATCTTATGTGCATTACTAGATATCACAAGTTGCATTTTTGAGTCAGCTTAATTAAGTTTTGATGAAAGTGGGGGGTATTAAATTAAATTATTAAAATAAATGCATTAAATGAAATTGAGCAAACAAGATCCTTACTTTAATTTACAAATTAACTCCAACTTTTTATATGTATCACACAAGTACAATTTAAGTACAAAGCTTAGTCAACCTACATTTTTCACTTAAATATTTCATTTACTCTTTATATAATATATTAAAAAATTATTAAATTATATTAAATAAATTGAAATTATCACTTAAGTAGTATAAGGTTTAACCATTTATTACCTAGGTATTATAAAGTTTCAATCTATAAAGTGAAGTACCCTAAGTTTAAAATTTTTTGTCATTTAGGTATCGTATGTTAAAATTTGATAAATTTTTGTGAGGATCTAACAAATTTTTTTAAAAAAAGATACTAATGTAATGCATGATTACAATAAGAGTACATAAGCCATACCAATATTTTTAGCAAAAATTCAACGAATTATAATAAAGTTTTACTGAATTTGAATGTAAACTACTTATATATATTGCTGAAATCAATGTGTCATATTATGTTTTCTTGGGCTTGTATTTAAATTATCGAAAACAAAAATCGCTATGTCATATAAGCATTTTGTGGTTAAAAAAAATTATTAAATTCAAATGAATATACTTATATATTATCAGAATCATATTTTACTTAAGCATTTTTCAACGAAAATATATGAATTTCAAAAGAAGAATACCTTAGAGATAAAATTTTAAAACTTTAAGGTAACTAAGCGACAAAATTCTTAAATTTTAAGGTACTATTGTATATTTTGAACTATTAAAATAACTAAATGATAAATGGTCAAACCACAAGTTAGCTGAGTAATAATCTCCCTTAAATAAAAATAAATAAATTATATTTTATTATGTATATTTCATTAAGTAACTATAACATGGTCTATTAAATTATATTAAACAGCTGTTATGAAGATCCTATTTAGTTTACTTTTCAAGTTTTGATGGTTGTGAAAAATTATATTAATTAATATTGTAATTCCAGGGTGGTCTAAAAATATTAATGCTATATTATATGCCATCTAACTCATTCGACTAAGGTCTCGTTTGGTTGCTAAAAAGTAAACACGGTAAATCAGAATTTATTAGAAGTGGACATTTGACTTCTTATTTGGTTATTAGAGAACATAATATGGAAAGTGAAAGTTTCTTAGAAATTTTTAGTTTTTGTAAAATGCAACAAGTAACTTACCCAATGGAATCCGATGCTCGCATGTTGATACCTAATGGGATTGTTACAGACTAAAGGAGGTTCCATCCCAAAACCAATTGGCAATGGGTGGAGTAGCCCCTCTAGTATATAAATTGGTATTATTTTTAGTCACCCACCGATGTGGGATGTGTCCTTTCATTTTCGGGCCGTAACAGATCCCTCTTAGGTAAGTTCTATTTCCAATTCCTTTTTATATATCTCGCAAAGTAACTTCTATTTGTCATCTTAATAATCAAAATTTGTACTTGCTACCTGGGAAGTCGATACGTTAATTGGATTCCTGGGAAATGCAACTCTATATAGCATGAAATTCTCTTGTATTATATATGAAATGGTTAGTTAATGTGTATTTTTGTCATTTAATGCAGCGTTATAAGTCCACTTCTATCGGCTAAAGATGGCTTTATCATGCCGGTGAGGGGCCTTTTTACTAATGCGACAAAAATTTCGAGACATTTTCATAAATTCACAAAGTTCAGGCTACAACAACAACAGACCCAGTGCTTCAAGAGCTCCCGCATAAGCGGAGTCTGAGAGGGGTGGATGTACGTAGCCTTACTCCTTCAGGGTATAATCTTGCCGAGAAGCTGTTTCCGAGGACCCCCAATCTTATAAGGTTGGCAACACGAGGACTTCCCACGAGGTCACCCATCCTGATACTACTCTCGCTTAAGCACGCTTAACTTCAAAATTCTAATGGAATCTGGTTGCATTAGTGCATGGTAAATAAACCCTACAAAGTTCAGGCTCTTTTTAATTATTTCAAAATACGTTGAGGTACTAAAACGTAAATAACCCTAAAAGTTTCCGTACTATAACATGACATTATGGTAACCATGTATATATTGTCTCGACAACCTATATGCTATTTGTGCTCAATCTGTGACCATTCTTTTTATCTACTTTTCATCAAAACTAATAATCTGTTCGGTTTTGTTAAATTTATCATTTGTGTTATCATAGAGAAGCTTTCATATGCATATGAAATTATCAATAAATTATGGATAATCACTCTTGTAGGCCAAAATTATATTTGCCTAATATCTTGAAATCTCAATGAATATCAATCATATTCTAAAAGAATAGTAGGAAATTGAGATAACAATCTCAATCATCATTATGATAATTATCTCTAAGAACTTTGTAATAATACCATGATTATGATTATAATTTCAATCATCAAACAAAATAATATCAAAATTGTGAATAAAAAGGAACAAACAGGAACATACCTAGTGCCTTGAGGGCTCTCGCCTACGCAGGGCCTGGGGGGCGGATGTACGCAGCCTTCCCCCTTCAGGGTGTTAACCTGAAGAGAGGGTGTTTTCCAGTGCCCCCAACCTGAGGGTGAGGACGTCCCAGGAGGTCACCCATCCTGGAACTACTCTCGCCCAAGCACGCTTAACTTCAGAGTTCTTAGAGATTAGTACCAGGATGGGTGACCTCCTGGGAAGTCCTCACCCTCAGGTTGGGGGCACTGGGAAACAGCCTCTCTTCAGGTTAATACCCTAAAGGGGGAAGGCTGCATACATCGGTCCCCCCCAGACCCTGCGTAGGCGGGAGCCCTTGAGGCACTGAGTATGTTCTTTTCCTTTCCTTTTGTGCTCATCTAGTACATTTTAGGCTCGTGTTTAAATCATAAAAAGGAAACTCAAATATTGTTTTAGGGGTCAAAATGGGTTTTGATTAATGGTGAAAACAATGTTATCTCGGTTAACTTAAATATATTTTAAGTAACTTAATTTATATTATCACAGCTAACATGGAAGTGATTTATAATATATGTATGCATTAACAATATATCATAAGTTGTTATTTCTTCATATGTAAATTACATATGTGAAATAAGTTAATAATATAATTATTTAAAAAGTTTATTTTAAAAAAATTGTTAACGAATTAGAAAATTTAAGCAATTACTTTCGTTACTTAAGGTCTTGACCAAGATTATGTGGCAAAAAAGGACCAAATTACACATTAATACTTTGAACTTTGATTTATTAATTTTGTTAGTCCACTAAAATAATATTTTAGTATAAAAGTTTCGTGTATTTTAATAAATAATCTAAATAACAGTATGAAAGGGTATAAAATTTATCGTTATTTGTTCGCAACTCACCATCCATTTCTATTTCTTTCATCCCACGCAAATCATAATGCCATCACATTGAACGAAGAAAAGCTAGGTTTGAGGTCTACTTTAAACCTTTACACACCATATATATATATATATTAGGGTGACATTTTTATAGGAGGGTAAGAGCACGAGAAAGGCGAATACTGGCCCTTCATTGTAATGGAGGGTTAAGATTTGTTGAACATTAAAAAAATAGCAATTCACCGCCCATTCCTCTTCATATGGTAGAAAGAAAGGAGTAAGGAATGAAATTTTTTTTTTTCAATATCCAATAAATCTTGGCAGTAAATTTTTTTTTTAATGTTCAAAAAATTCTGGCCATCTATTATAATAGAGGGCTAGAATTAGCTCCTCTCACTCTCTTACCATATATATATATATACATGTATACACTTTATAATATGTAAATTAAAAAAATTAATACATCAAACTTAAAGTATTAATATATAATTTAAAAGAAAAAAAGATGACGTCAAGAAGGGGAGCATGGAATCTTCCACAGAACCAAGTTGATTGATTTGTTAAAATAAAATAAAGTTTTGTAAGAAAATAAAAGATTTGATTGATAAAATAAAAGCAATATTTTTAAAATTGTTTTTGAATTATTAACGTAAAAGATGGGCCCTACCACCATCATCACCCACGCACCCCTCACGTGGCCTGCACACCCATTCTCTATCATTTTTTAGTACTTATTATTTTAATATTTTTGCCATCTATACATATATATAGACTTATTTTGCACATTATCACAATTTTTAAAAAATTTTAGCAAAATATCATAATTTTAAAAATATTTAGCAAACTATCATATATTTACTGTAGCACACTAGGTGCACGCTTTCTCGTACGGCATGCAACAGTGAACTTTTTTTTTTTTTTAAGGTTCACATCTTTAAAATTTAAAAAAAAAATTAATAACATTTTTTTCATTTAAATTATTTTTATTTTTAATTTTATAATTTGAATCACTAAATACATATATTTTTATTTTTAATTATGGGTCTGGGAAGTCCTCACCCTCAGGTTGGGGCACTGGGAACCAGCCTCTCTTCAAGTTAACATCCTAAAAGGGGTAGGCTGCGTACATCCGCCCCCCAGACCCTGCGTAAACAATCATTTCATATAGTTTAAATTATATATGAATTTTTGAAATATAGTTTATAAACTATATGAAATAATTTTTTAGTTTTCGAGTTACAAATATCTAATAAAATAGTTCAAATAATAATGTACAAATGCGTAAACTCGTGATTTTTTATTGAAAATATCAACATCTCTTCATTTAAATGTGTCCCTCATATAGTTTATAAATTATATTTTAAAAATTTATATATAATTTGAACTATATGAAATAATTATTTACGCAGGGTCGGGGGGACGGATGTACGCAGTCTCCCCTCTTCAGGGTGTTAACCTGAAGAGAAATTGTTTCCCAGTGGCCCAACCTGAGGGTGAGGACTTCCCAGACCCGTAATTAAAAATAAAAATATATGTATTTAGTGATTCAAATCATAAAATTAAAAATAAAAATAATTTAAGTGAAAAAAAATGTTATTAATTTTTTTTTAAAATTTTAAAGATGTGAAACTTAAAAAAAAATTGTGATAATATGCAAAAAAAAGTCATATATATATATTTTTTAGAAGCATTTCTTTGACATGAAAATGGTTTCACAATTTTTAATACGAAAAATACTATAAAGAATATTTTTAGTATAAAAATAATTATTTTTCAATTACTAATAATATATTATGAGGGTGTCTCAATTGACGGTGTCTTCTACCCGTGCAGTCATCGCCTAGAGGTCAGGAGTTCGATTTTCAATAAGGATATACTCATAACTTACCTGCTCCTAAGAAATGTGGGCCTCTTTTATGGGCTGGGGCATCCCAGTCCCTTGTTACCAATATATATATATATATATATATATATATATATATATATATATAATGATATCCTTATTAGAAGAGAGATGAATAATCTAACCATTAAATCAAATTCAACATACTCGAACTAAAGTATAAATTATTATTTTTTACTCTATAAGCTATATGAAATAATCTTTTCGTCCAAAAGATATATGTAATTAATAAAACTGTTCAAACAACAATATAAAATGGTGTAAAACTTGTTGTTATTTCTTGGTATGCCTACCATCTGCTCGTTGTTGCCCTCATCCATACACAAACCATAATATTATGATGCTGCCAATAAAGAAAAGTTAGATTAGACGATTATTTATACTCTTATCTATTGCAGTTTAGACTATTTTTATGATACATATAACTTTGGGTAAATTTGCGTATATCTCTATATATTATAGAGAAGTACTTAATCCTTCCTTCAAACGCTTTCAAATGCTTAATCCTACATTTTTAGAGGGTCCATATTTTTGGAAGCTTTTGTTACCAACTATCCAAACACGTGCGATAAGGTTTGAATCGACCAATTGAGGGATATTTTTAAAAAAATTATATAAAAATAATTTAAGTATTAAAAGAATATTATTATATTGAAAATTAAAGTGTACTAACAATAATTTTAAAAAACATAATTAAAAACTGAAAAAAATTATAATTATGTTAATAAGAAGTCAAGTATGATATTTAAAATTTACACAATAAAACTTGACAACGTGATATTACATTCGTTAAAATGTAAATATATTTTGTGTACCGTATGGGATAACACTAGTATAGATGAATCTGGTCAAGTCAAAGGGCAGCCAAAATAAGGGGAAATTCAGGTGTCCCGGCCATTACAAAATTTGACCTAATAGTATAACTTTTGTGCCATTTTATCCGTTGTACAACAGCCAAAAAGTTTGTAATTCTATCCTAAAATAGACATATTAAATTGGGTCGCGTTAATTTCGGTTTATCATGTTTATACTGTCAATGTAACTCTTCTTGTTATTAGTGGTCAAGATGGTTCAAGTCAATTCAGTACAGCATTTAACTTCAAATTTTGGTCGGGTCGATCCTTACTTGTGCTTTCAGAGTAGATGGTTAAGTTTCTTCATTCTCATAGAGAGAGCTTAATTTATTTTTTCCTTAATTACCATTGTAAGAAAATTGTTTGTGTTAATCGACTCAATTAAGAAGAGTTAGAGTTACAAAGATCTCGACTTTTGTAATTTTTTACCTAGTTCATGTCATTTAGATCAGTGTATTTAACAAGCCGATGCAAGTTGCAATGTTAATGGTGCTGTCTATTGGCTGTCTAGTTCGTATCGTTTCAAATCTGAAGAGTAAGTGTTGACGATTTCTTGATGCATGTGTTGAAGCTCCCCTAACCAGTGTGATGACTGACCTCTCAAATGACGAAAGCACAAAAAAAGCATCGCTACTGTAGGTTGTTAACACAAGCCATGCTTGTTAAAAAAGTTGACAGATGCCTCCGAAAAGCATGTATGGCAGTTCACTATGTAGTTCAGCTCGATCGCATGCCTAAAGATCGCTAACACTAACCCGACATCCATCGATAAAGACCAATTAAGTCATTTGAGAAAGGATCTTCACGTGAATGCCCAAAAGACATATGTCTTAGACAAAAGGGCAAAAACAAATTTATGGTCAAATACTAACTAAAAAGCTTTTATCGTTCGTGTTAGTTAAACAATTAAATATAGACTAAATATTTTCATAATAGTACAATACCATAAATAGGGTTATGTATGCTAAAAGTCCATATACTTTATGCATTGTGTCAATTTAGTCCTTATACTTCTAATTGTATCACTTTCATCCCCATACATTACAAAATATGCCAATTTAGCCCTAAAAAAAATTTATGTTAAGTTTTTAATGAAATTTCTAATGGTTCGGCCGTGAGTTGGGTTAAATTAAGCAAATAGATGAATTTATAATAAGTTACTTGCATCTAACACAATTTTGCCATTGAAAATTATGTTATTAACTTAACTTAAATTTGATCAAAGAACTAAATTGACACATTTTGAATTGTACAGGGATTAAATTGCTGCAAGGCGTCATTGCTGCCGACAAGCGTATCAGGTTGGGGGTCCTCGGAAACAGCCTCCCTTCAGGGCAGCCCCGGAAGGGGGAAGGCTGCGTACATCTACTCCCCAGACCTTGCTGATGCGAGAGCCCTTTGAGGCACCGGGCTGTTGTTGTTGCTGTTGTTGTTGTGTAGGGATTAAATTGATACAATTAAAGTACAAAAATTAAATTAATAGAAAGAACAAAGTATAGGGACCTTTGGGATACATAACCCTAAAATTATTCCCTAACCAAGCATATGATTGAAATTAATTATTAATTAAACCAAAAGTATAGGACAAAACGTTTTTAATTTAGTGTTCAAAAACGTTTTTAATTTTTTCAATTAAAAAAATAAATAATAGCTGGCCTATGAAATTATTCGTTTACTCATCATTACTTTTTCAAAATTAATTTATTTTGATTAATTATAAACGAAAATATGGTTGTCTTGATAATTTATAATTCGATTTCTAATAATGCTTTAAAAAAAAGAATTGTTTTATTTATTTCTCTTTGAAAGAAAAAAGAATTTTACTTTTAATTTTTGTATTTTATTTATTTCATAAATAATACACTCTAATAAAAGAATATTTATTTGTGATTCAGACACCTAAAGAACTCGATAAAACTTTTGAGAGTTGTTATTATTGTTAGAAAAAAAATTGTTATTATTAATGTGATTTATAAATAATAAAAGTTATAAAATTATCTTAAAAATTATGATCTTATTTTAACAATAATAATTTTATCATGGCAATAATATTATCCAAATTTTTTTTTTCAAAAATATATAATATTTGAATTATGGGTTAATTATAGAGAAAGAGGACCAACTTGCCCAAGTAATACGCCTCCTCATGCACGTGGTCCGTCCTTAATCAGAAGATTTCCTTATTATTTTTGTTAAACTAATTAGATTTTCTTTATTAATATTCTGTTTGGTCAAATAGTTAAAAAATTATTTTTTCTAGAAATACTTTTATAAAATTATTTATATAAAATATGCTTTTTAATAGGGATATTTTATTTAAAAAAATTTAGTTTTTGCTTATTCCAGCAGTGTGGCACGGGACAAGCGCAGATCACCCGTGCGGCGCCCGGGCCCCTGAAGCTAGGGCCGGGCCAGTCTACCCCCTATAGTCAACAAGCAGCAATATGCACCTTCAAGAGACGAAATACACGGACATACCTGAACACAATTAATACGCATTAGTATCGGACAGACTAAGGAGAACCCATATGGCATATGTCTGCTTATTGAGCACCGGAGACAGTGTCAGCCAAAGGTGGCCCGTGCATTCGTCACCCCCCCACATGGGGACGTGGTTCGAATCTAAGTAAGGCCAACTTTAGTTTTTCGTTTTTTGGACAAATAACTTTTATATTGAGATTTTTGACATTTGTCACCATATGTACAATTAATTATGCTTCTTACTATTTGTTGAGCTCATTTTGTATATACTACTAAATAATAAATATTGTTTATGTTATGAGAAAAATAAAATAAAATAATTTTGTTTTATGTTATGGTCTCACTAGTTTTTGTTTGAGTATATACAAATTACTCATATGCGCTCTCAAAATTTTTTTGTTTGTACGTAAATGATTTAAAATTTTCTTTCTAACATTTTTAGCTCTATAACTTAGATTATATAAGTTATATATTTATCCATAAGTTTTTGTTTAAATTTATTTGTAATACTTTTACTGATATGAAAAATGTGTAATATATTATATGTAATAGTTAAAAATTAAAAATAAAATTTCGTAAATAATTCTAAAAGTATTTATTGGACTCTCACTAATCACAAATTTGGACATCTTAAATGTAAGCTTTATTAATTTTTGTCCTATTTTTTAATAATTTTTATTATGTAATTTATTAATTTTTATTCAAGCCCCCTACACCAAAATCCTGAATCCGCCGCTGGCTTATACTTCTGTTTTATATGAAAAATATTATCTTTCCTCTTCTACTTAAAAAAAAAACATTTTTTTTTACTTCTATTTAAATTCACTTATTTTTTTTCAAGTCAAATATTCACAAATCCAATAAAATTTTTTTTTTCCTGAAATATTACTTTTCTATAAAGGGTTATACTAAAAAGCAAAAAAAAAAAAAAAAAAAGCAACATTCTCATTGCCCCATGGGCTTCCGCCTAAGTAGGGTCTGGTGGTGGATGTACTCAGCCTTCCCTCTCAGGGTGCTACCTTGAAGAGAGGCTGTTTCCGAGAACTCCCAACCTGAGGGGTGGAACACGAGGACTTTCCAGGAGGTCACCCATCATGGTATTACTCTCATCCAAATACGCTTAACTTCGGAGTTCTAATGAGATCCAATACTTACGTATTGGTACCCTCTTAGATGTAAAGGGTGTTATATTAAAGTGTGCCAAATTGACACCCGTGAATATAATAAAGTTGAGGGGGAGAGGAGAAAGTAAGGAAAGGGATGGTTGTAATGAATCAAGGAAATAAACACATCAAAATATATATTTTTTTGAATATTGGATATCAAGTATCACAATTAAATATCAAAATTAAGCTACTTAATTTTTCATTACAAAAAAAAAAAAAAAATCTCACATTTTTTGTATCGTCAAGATATTGTCGGACCAGGACGCGAGTTCTACAGCAGATCCTCTAGATTTATTGTCGCTTTGAAATTTTTTTTTCAAAGTAAATATAATTATATTTTATGTTATTACTTTTTCACAATAATAATAGAGGAAAATTTAACATGTTTATGCATTAAGATTGAACATATTTTTCGACAATTAGAATACAAGTCTCAGAAAGTAGGGGAGTATAAGGTAGGGCTCGAAGGCAAACAGTCGAGCATCAAGACACCCGAGGAAGTAGAATTGGCCACACTTATTCCCAATTTCTTAATATGTTAGAAAGGGCTAAAATTTTCAAATAGAAAATGCTGAGCTTAGTTGTACTTTGTGACTGTGACAAGCCCAAAATGACTGTAAATTACAATATCATCAAGTGCAGTACAAAATGTCTTGCACGCCAAGTTCAAGTTTGTAAATTTGTTAGGATTTTTCGAGGTGCTTTTTTTTTATAAATAAATTCATTTATAAGCATGAAACAATCGATCCGGAGGCAGTAAAATGTCGAAGTAGTACTATACCTTTAAGCAAATAAATGCGTCCTAAGAGCCTATTTGTTTTACTGTGATATTATGCTTGAATGGCGAGTTGCACCACAATTTAATGGGGATGTCCTGATTGTTCTCATATGTACAAGATGAGTAAACAACAAGACCAAATGGCGATGCAAAACCCTTCAAAGGTATGGCCTTTCGATGCTATGGTTAGTGTGATTTACAAAGAAGAAAATGAGAATGTTCCGAGGGATAGCGTAATAGAACGTTTGGGGAGAAAAATTTTCAAACGCCTTTTTAGGAGTATGCTTATGATATTTGTATGCCTTGTTAGAGGTGCATGACATCATGCGGGTTAAACCAACCTTGATACCACAAAACCAAGCCAATTTCCGCTTAGCTTATTTTCTTGATAATTCAAAAGCGCACCAAAGTAAAATCAAGCGATGAGAGTGTTACTTCTCAAGAAGCCTTGCTTGTAAATTGCTCCGTTATGGAATTGGATTCGCTCTGTGAATGAACAAACCGAACATTTTAAAAGGAACTAAGAGTAAAATTTTATTTATAAAAAAGTTCTACTTTGGGTTTGATTCTAGCTTTAACATCCACTATATATCGCCAAAGACGAGTTTGATTTAGCAATTAAGTTCTGCAAAGCAAGTCAATGTCTAGTTCGAGACATTCATTCGTTTAGCCTTGAGAGCAGCATATCAGTTTTCATCACTGTTTTAGAGAAGTGAACAGAGCAATTGACCAATTTGCTAATTAGGAACATGGGATCCTGATGCTGGAGATTTATGTTTCTCCGCCGAGCCACTCTCTGTCTTTCATTATTAGGACAAGTGCATTAGGTTTTCTCATTCTCAAGTTAATGCATTTCCTTACAAAAAAGGGATAATCTCTCAAAAAGCGATCATTAAATCTAGAGCTCAACACGTACTGTACTGTTTGCTCCAGATATATATATTTTTACAATTTTAAGAAAAGTTTTAGAAGTCCTCTTTAAAAATTCAGCAACCTAACGAAATCTACATTAACGAGGGGTGTCATAAGGTTAAAACTCGAGCCACTTTCGAAATAAATTAGGATATTCACCAATTAGCATTACACAGGCCTATAACATATATAATTTTGCAATGAGTATATCAAATAAAGATCTATATCGATACTAATATTAGAAAAGTGTTAATTTAAGAATCACTACAATAATTTAAGTTTGTTAATGTAGGTAAATACTAAAAAAAAATAGCAATACCATAGATATCCAAAATAAATATTAAATCTATATACTGAATATACATGATAAAAGGTCATTAACTTATACAGAAGTAGCTAATCTAATGTTATTTTTTTATAATTCGGCAATTTTTTGTCACATCATCAAATATATAAATTAGCTTTCTAAATTGAATACCCATGATAAGGGTTCATTACTAGGCACTAATACACCGGATCTCATTAGAATTCCAAAGTTAAGTGTGCTTAGAAGAGAGTAGTATCAGGATGGATGACCTCCTGGGAAGTCCTCGTGTCGTCAACCCTATAAGGTTGGGGGTCCTCGGAAACAGCCTCTCAGCATGGTTACACCCTGAAGGGGTAATACTGTGTATATCCACCCCCCAAGACCTCACTTAGGCAGGAGCCCTTGAGGCACTGGGTCTGTTGTTGGTGTGTATTTCTAAATTGAATATATTTTACATTCTTCTAAATTCAATAGGCCCAAAAATTAAGAGGGGAAAAAAAGGGTAATATTATTGTCAAATTAAGATCGTAATTTTTAAGATAATTTTATGGTTCTTATTATTTATAAACAATATTATTATTTTAACAATAATAATAATTTTATCATAATAATAATATTATCTAAAAACCGGACAGTCGCACCTTACACAAACAGGCCCCCACAGCCCCACTTTTTCGCGCACACCTTTGGCCATGCGCCCTCAAAGTTTGCTCTTTTGTCTCTTATCCTCGGTTTGGCAACACGATAAAAAGGCATAAAAGAAACACCTGTAATGAAGGTAAACTCTTAGCCTTATTTGATAAACTAGCAAAATCCCGTGCGATGCATGGAATGTTCATGTGTCTACTGAAAGAGTCTAGTACAAAATGTCGAAACTATGTAAGAAATGCATGATTAATAAAATGGTCATGATTTGTCAAATGTTCCTCTGTTGCTTGTAGATTCTTTTGCAACTGTGACTGTTGTGCCAACACTGTTCTTTACTGTCCTACAGTGAATAGAATTCGTTAGTGGTAATGAAGTTGTATTTTTCTTGCTGGATTTGATTAATATTGTAATACCTCTGTAATTGTGTATTTGTGTAGATGATATTCCTCTTCTCACGTTACACTTGTTAGGTTTGCAATTGAGTCTGGGTTTGGTGGATGACACTGAAATTATTCCTCACTGTTATTTTCCCCTTGTAGGTAATTAGGCTAATTTATGGTTCTTTATTTTATTTTCAGTTCTCATAGATAAAAGCCACCGCTTCGAGCTATTATCATTCATTCAATAATCAAGCATATAAGATAATTAGTGGTGTCGAGTTCAAATCTAAACAACCTAATATCATGATGTAAAAATCATAGTTTTTAGTCCCCAAAATCCAATTTTCTTCCCTTTTGTAACCTTTTCTAATAGATAACTTGTATCTTGATTTTGATTTTTTTTATTTTTGCAGTTATTTTTTTCAATGTGGTTATTCCTCACTATTATTTTCCCGTGGTAGGTAAGTAGGCAAATTTATGGTCCTTTATTTTATTTTCAGTTCTCATAAATAAAAGCCACCACTTCGAACTATTATCATTCGTTCAATAATAAAGCATCTAAGATAATTAACAGTGCCGAGATCAAATCTAAACAACCTAATATCATGATGTAAAAATTTCAAGTTGTTCAACACTTGAGGAAAGAAATATAAATACATTGAAAGAGAGAAATATATGTACCTCTGTTTTTTTTTTAATTGTAATATCTATATTATTTGTAGCGGGTAGTTATAAATCAATGAAAATTAAAGAATTTTTTAATTTTTGAAATAATCATTTTGAATTGTTTTCATGGACATAAGCTTCTGGTAGGATATTTCTTTATAGATTTTTATTATATTTTTTTGGTCAAGTTAATTATTAGTTTGATCATAATATACAATCACCGGTAAAGCAATATCAGCAGTAGCCAAATAGGACCAATTTTATCGATGATTTGTTGTTTATGTTCGTATTTGTCTAAGATTTGTATTTGTATTTGTTTATGTTCATTATAAACCTATGTCTTCACTCTTTCCTATCTCTCTCTGACTTTACTGTCTCTCTCTGACTTTATTTCTCTTTCTTTATATTTTATTTCTCTCTTTTTTCCTATTTCTCCATTTTTTTTTTTTTTGCTGACCCAATTTGCTTATTTCTCTCTTCTCACTCTCTTTGATGTGTTTTCATTTGTGAAGTTTTGTAATAACTACAAAAACTAATTGAACAATCATAATAAGAACAAATCCCTGAATTATACATGCAATATTTATGAACAATTATTCAACTATGGATTAAATAAAACACGTAACGTGCAGTAAGAATACAAGGGGTTGAATGTTACCTCATATAATGAATGTTTTGAAATAAGCATGTAGGCCTAAGCATCAGTGTTGATCCTCTAACATCTCTTCCACCCAACACTTTGAACAATTTTTTTGGAGTCTTTATTTTGTGTTTTCACCTTTTAATTTTGATTCTTGAAAAATTTTTTAAATTCGGAAACGTGGAAAACTACACATGACCAGTAAACCCCTTTTTTTTCTTTTAATTCCGATTATCAAAAATATCTTTAAACTTTGGGAAACTACCCCTGCAGATACCATTTTTTTTTTTTTTTTTTTTTGTAATTATCCAAAAAAATCTTTAAAAATCTTTAAAGGGGTAGGATCATGGTGTACCCGTGATCTTGTAACTACCGTTTATTTTTTTTTTTAATTAATAATTTGAGATTAATATATAAAGATATTAGAGTAAAATCTTTAAAATTCTTTTAAAAATATTTTTTTTTGGTAATTATTTTCTTTTTAATTTTTAGGAAAATTCATCTAAGAACTTGAGATTAATATACAGAGAGATTATTTTGAAATAATAGGGGCAAAAAGGAAAACGGTAAATAAAAGATTTTAAGTAATCTTATTCTTGTTTTAATTATAGCTCTCTTTGCCCCTTTGCCAAAAACGGATAATTCACGCTTCTCAATTTATCGTAATTATGTATTACATCTGTTTTTTCTGTATAAAATTGGTCAAATTTTTACAATAATTTATTAAATTTAAATATAACATATCGAAGTGATAAGATATCTAAATGTTAAAGTATCCATTATATATTAAAATATTATATTATATAATTATAAATACTCAAATCTGAAGCAGGTAATTCTAAAAATAAACTAAAAAGCAAAGAGTTTAGATGGGCCTGGACTGCATCAAGTGGCGGGTATGGGCTTATTGGGCCTCACACCAAATATTCCGCTCATTTTGGTTATTTTCATTCAAATTTTCATCAACCATTACCAAAAATAGTCCCCTTTTAGAGTAGTACTATACAGGGATAATTTGTCATCGTTGTTGTTTCATCTACCATTATAGTTTATAGACTAATAAGGAATTGGTTTTAGTTTGATCGTAGAGTTCATTTACCCAGCATTAAGGTACTGATTCCCATTAGAATTCCTAAGTTAAGCATGCTTGGACGAGACTAGTACCAGGAAGGGTGACCTCCTGGGAAGTCCTCGTGTTGCCAGCCCTTTCAAGTTGGGAGTCCTCGAAAACAGCCTCTCACTAGGATTACACCCTGAAGGTTTTCATTGGGGCATTGGATATATTATTGTTGTTGTTGTTTTCGTTTGGTCGTGAAAAGTCATCTTTTGCTAGAAAAATATTTTAAGGGAAGAATAACACAATTTAGAAATAGTTTTTCTTTATTTAATTTTCATATAAAAACGTCATTTACTAGATATAGTCTTCATGATACGGGTGGTCACTAACAAGTCATGTCCTTAATCCTTGGTTCAAACTTTAATTGGTAATCGATCTGATCAGTCCTAATTTTAGAGTGATGAATATATTAGATATAAAATATGTGGACTAAAACATGAATTGAAGACCTAATTGTATTAGTATTCTCTTATCTACTTCTCTATCGAACGTTAAAGTTTTATAAGTGTTCTATTTTGGACTGTCAAGGTTTTGGCCCAATGAGAACCGTTACTTTAAAATGGTGACTTCCAAACTAGACTAAGAAAATTCAATTTTTGCAAAAACGACAAGTGCTAATAGGAATTGTAAACGCCAATCGAGCTTGGACATGTCATTATTCAACACTGTCATCGGTCCTCGATTCGCACTCTCACCAATCTCTATTCTGACCCAGTTTAAATATTACATGATGAACATCTTTTAAGCACAAAATATGTGTCAAAGACCTAAAAACGAACCCAACAAAATAATTTGATTCAAGACCCAACCCGACTACTCATTTCTCCATCAAGACCTTAATTGTCCATCATCACGACATTTAGTAGTCTTCAATCCCTTCCAGTTCAATCTGATGAACAACTAGAAGCTTTGAGCCAAAATTAAACTCCTTAAAATAATGACTTTCCCAAATAGACGATATCATTTCCACCCAATATCTGTAAAACATATTACCTAAAAGGGTACCAACATGTAAGCACCGGATCCCATTAGAACTTTGAAGTTAAGCATACTTGGACAAAAGTAATACCAAGATGGGTGACCTCCCGGGAAGTCCTCATATTGCACCCCTCAGGTTGGAGGTTCTCGAAAACAGCCTCCCTGACCCCTGAAGGGGGAAGGCTGCGGACATCCAACCCTAGACCATACTTAGGCGGGAGCCTTTGGGACACTAGAAATGTTGCTTTTGCTTGTAACTGTAAAACACAGTCTTCTACAAATTATTTTCTTCCAAAAATACAATCCAATAAGAGAGGGGGGGGGGAAGAAACCATAAAATAAAACATCCATTTATTATGCATATATGGATGACAACAACAACAAAAATAAAGTACAAAAAAGCAAACAAATTGAAAATGCCACCGCCACTTCACTTGGGGTGGCACCATATTCAAAACTAAGCGCCCCCACATAACGCAAACACACATACCAAAGTTGAAAATTAATTTATTGACAATTTAAAACCAAAAAAACAGTGAGAACCCAATTTGCATATCCCTCGTTGAGAAATAAACTTGCTTTCCTTGGATTGATACTCGGTTTCGATATCGAAAACATCGGTCTCTCACACGTTGGACGAGCTCCTAAAAGATCCGAGACCCTTAACTAGAGCGGCTCTAAGGATGTATTGGTGGTAGAAGGCAGCGATTGCAGCGCCAATGAATGGTCCGACCCAGAAAATCCACTGCACAAAAAAGAAAATTGAATAATTTTAGCAGTGAAATGCATATACTGTTGAGGACTCCACATGTGAGTCTTGTAGAATCTCACATAATAAGAGATCACCTTATAAGCCTAGTGGGTTACTCCACCTAATATCAATTCGTTTTAGGATGGAACCCCATTTGGGCTTATATGTGAATCTCATGTATGCCAACTCCATGAGTCGGGCCTAACACATACATGGTCATCCCAGGCTTTGTCGTTGTTGAAGATGACAGCAGCGCCGAAGCTCCTAGCAGGGTTGATTCCTGTGCCGGTTATCGGGATTGTGGCTAGGTGTACCATGAACACAGCAAACCCTATTGGCAATGGTGCCAATACCTTCATATATACATACAATAAAAAGTCATCAGTTTATTAAAAAATGTTAATTAGATATTATTTTTTATAACTCGAGAAATTTAATGGTTATACTAATTCGGCCCGTTGTATGTTGCAACCTAATACACCCATTAACAAATTGTTCTCTCCTCTGCTCGTGTTTTTCCATCGAATTGAAGGTTAATATCAGCCTAATTATAAGTGTTATTGACAATGTGACTTATAGTAAATAACAATAATAAAACTCTACTAAATTGCCCCGCTAGTGATGTGCAGAGCAAGGCAATAAAGAACATACATATTAGCTGATATTATAATATAAAGTAAATTATCATTAGATGTAGTTAAGTTAGTCTGGACACCTCGATTATTAAAAGGGACATGAATCCATCAAACTCGTTATAGCTCTTAAAATTTCAAAACCGACCCTATTTAACATGTGAAGTGTAATCAAGAGAAGAGAAAAAACATACAGGAACATGGGAGTCGCGAGCGCTGCGTTTAGGGTCAGTGGCGGAGAAAACGGTGTAGACCAGCACAAAAGTGCCTATGATCTCCGCGGCTAGGCCGGTTCTCTTGCTGTACCCGAGTGCTACCTCGTTGGCACCACCACCGTAGCGGTCGTAGTAGGCGGATTGGAACCCCTTGACAAGACCCACACCACAGATGGCTCCTAGGCACTGAGCCACCATATACATTATGGCTCGCACCAGGGACAGTTTCCTCGCCAGGAATAGCCCGAATGTCACCGCTGGGTTTATGTGCCCTCCTGTTTTTTTGGCACCAATCAATGCTGTTAGGCCCATGTTATAGGTTGGGATTGAATGTTGGATGAACTTCTTCTATTTAAAATCGATCAGGGCTTGTTTGTGTTTGTTTTGAGGATTTATTGTTAACTGAGTTAAGATTGAGCTTAGTTTGAACAAGTTTGATAAGCATGACAAGCAGAGTTTGAGTATGCTTGATCGGAGCAGAGTTAAAAAAAATTAGATATGCTTATAATGAGTCAAATTTGAAGAAGGGGGTGCTCTGCTGATAGCGAACATTTTGATAAGAGCTTATTAAGAGTTCGATAAATCTTGTTAAGGGCTCGATAAAAGCCCATTAAAACTAGTTGGAGCTCATTAATTGTCCATACTAGGTTGAAAATGACCCATGGCTCTATAAAAATTAACTTGAAGAGCTCAACTTGATTGCAGGATCGACTCAATAATGAACTTGGTGCAACTCAATTACACAAAGCATCCAAGCCAAGCTAAGTATCAAACACAAATAAAGGTGTCGAGACAAAAATACCCACCAGAGATACCGGCAGTGCAGTAAACAAGAATAAAGATCATGCCCCCAAAAGCCCAAGCAATGCCAAGAATGCCAACCCCACCACAGCCATCACCAGCCGGGGTAGCCGTGGTGTCGGTTTGGGACTTGTATCCGATCACAGTCAAGACGGTTATATACAAGAAGAGTAACGTGGCTATGAACTCAGCAATGAGTGCCCTATAAAAGGACCACTGGGTGAGCTCATCGGTGTCGATTAACGGGGCCGGGGGCGGGTCCTCGTAGTCCTTGGCTTGGTCCCGGCTAGGTTGATCGCCTCCTACTTCCATGTCCTTTGCCATTTTTGTGGGTTCTTTTGGGTTACGTGAAGTGAGTGTTCACAGAGAGTTGAGAGGTACAAAGAGTTGTCTTTCTAATTATCGAGAATAGAGAGAGCGGAGAGACTGTGGGTATGGGTGGGGTGAAGTGTGTTGTGGGATTGGGTATTTATATGGGGAGAGCAAATGGTTTGATTGCATCGGAAAATGTAAACCATTTCAATATTACTGGATCAAAGTTTTGTTGTTATCAGAGTAAAAAATTATAATTGCTAAATAATAATATGACTCATAAATAATAAAAGCCACAAAATTATCTTCAAAATTACGATCGTGCTCGGCCACTAACAATTTTGCTTTGGTAATAACAATTTTGCTTTAGCAATAATATTACCATGATAGATATTGGGTATCATAAATTGTTTGCATTTTTTAGTTGGATAAATTACATATTAGTACCCTAAGATTTAGTGTATTAATTTATTTTTCGTCCACAAACTTCAAAAAATAATATTTTAATCCAAAAATTTACAAGTATTTAAGAAAATAGTCCAAATAGCAGAGTGTAAAGGCGTAAAATAGACCCCGCTTTAATTTTTTTAATCCGTTGTTTGGACTATTTTATTAAATATATGTAATATTGTGGACTTAAAAATTATTTAAGAAAGTATGTGGATAAAAAATTAATACACTAAACCTTATGGTACTAATATATAATTTACCCCTTTTAGTTCTTTTGATAAATTAATAACTAAATTTTAGAAATAATTTTTATTACATTTATTGTTTTTAAATTTTACTTAAATAAGAAAATATATGGACAAATGAAAAAACTAAAAATGGACAGTTTGGATATTGGAGGAGTATTTGGTATCTAATTTTTACTAAAATCTTATCAAATAGCAGAGTGTAAAGGCGTAAAATTTGTTTATTTGACTGTTTATTATTTAAGTAGCTATTTTAATATTTTTAACAAAAATTTAACAGTAGGTATCTGTTAAATTTTTGTTAAAAATATCAAAATAACTACCTAAATAATAAACAGTTAAATATTTAACTTATATATTAAAATTATTTTATATAAATAATTTTAATTTTAATAACTATTTAAATAATTTAAATTTTAATATTTAAAAATTTTAATATTAAAAAAAAAAATTCCCTCGCTCCCTCACACACACACACACACACACACGCACAGATACAATCACTGCTTATTTAGCAGTGACTGTATGGGATCTTTGCCCCACCTATACCTATAATTACATAAAAAAAAGAACCCAATCCTTATCTTAATACCCCAAGGGTTCATTTACCAGGCACTAAAGCACCAAATTCCATTAGAACTCCGAAGTTAAGCGTGCTTGGGTGAGAGTAGTACCAAAATGGGTAACCTCCTGGGAAGTCCTCGTGTTGCTAACCCTATAAGGTTGAGGGTCTTCGAAAACAGCCTCTTGGCAGGGTTACACCCTGAAAGGGTAAGGCTGCGTACATCCACCCCTCCCAGACCCCGCTTATGCGGGAGCGCTTGAGACACTGGGTCTGTTGTTATTGTTGTTGTTATAGAATGCATCAAGATCTGGTCCCCACCAAAGCAATTTGCTGCTTCTTTTCATCATGGTGCCACCTCTGGATGGTAATGACGGGTTTTTAGGTCCGTTGGTTGCAATTGTTGGGTCTGGACAGTGGGAGCCTTAGAGGCCGGCTACTAATGCAAGCGGAATTGGTGTCTCGCCTATTTTGTGTTTATCTACTTCATTTTGGTGCCCCTTGTGTGCCTTATCTCTTTGTGCTCTTTTTCGCTCATTTGTAAGATAACTGGTTTTGTATTACGAGTTCGCTAGCTTATCATCGAAAAAAATATAAAAGAGATTTAATTTATGGACTAGATATATTTACAAAAAGTCGTTAATAAATTAAAAAAGAATTATTATTATTAATATTATTATACAACAATAACAACAACAACAACAACAATAATCACCCAGTGCCTCAAAGGCTCCCGCAAAAGCGGAGTTCGGGGAGGATGGGTATACGCAGCCTTCCCCCTTTTAGGAATTGCCTAAAAAAAAAGCTGTTTCCGATATCCTTAAATTATGAATATTTTGGTTAGTGAAAGGGAGTGGCTAGACAGTGCTGGGGGAGTTCAATAAATGAAAATAAAATAATAGCCGCCCCATGTTGATTAAATTTTGTTATCTTGTATTATTTTCTTATTTGAATATTGACTATTAAATTGAATATTATTATAATTGACTCCCTCACTTTAACTTTATTATTGAATTGTCTATTCTATTTTCTGTTGTATATTTATGGTATCTCTTCTAGCTCTGCGTTTATTTAAGGGGGTACCAGCACGTAAGCATTTGATCCTATTAGAACTTTGAAGTTAAACGTGTATGGATAAGAATAGTACCAAGATGGGTGACTTTCTGGGAAGTTCTCGTATTGCACCCTTCAAATTGGGGGTTTTCAGAAACAGCCTCCCTTCAGGGTAGCACCGTGAAGGGGGGAGGCTGAGTACGTTCACCCCCGGACCCTGCTTAGGTGGGAGCCGTTCGGGCATTGTGAATGTTGCTCTCTTGTAGCTCTATGTTTAAAGGGAAAAAAGAAAAGAGTTATCAAATTTATTTTATATAAATAAGAAAAGAATTTAGTATTCTTTTTTTAAAAAAGAACTAACATAAGACATTTTATGTCGAGAAAGGGTGATGCCTTTTAAATCCGAGCTACTTTAAATTGGATGCGATGTTACTACTATGCTAATTCTTAGAACGGCTAAGTACTACAATTGAATTTTGGCACGCTGGTAAGAAAATATTTGAACAACCTTTTATAGAACTAGCAACAAAGTCGCAATATAGAACAAACCACTCTACCAAAGTGAAGCCTAGGACACCCGTAAAAATACGGGGATCAGAAAGAGACAAGTAAAAATAACAGACTAAAAACAGAAAAAACAAGTATGCAGATGAAATACAAAAAGAGCCAATAGACGTTAGAAGACTGCAAACAGTGAGTCCATCATTGCATATGTAGAAAAAGAGTTATTAAGAACTTCAAGCTTAGACTATTGCTGAATCAGATCATGATAGTTACCGCTATACTAACCTTTACAACAATAACAACAATCCAATGTCTCAAAGAGATTTTTCGTCAATATAGGATAAGATATACCGAGTTTTACTCCTACAGAAACTACTTTATAGAAAGGTTTCCAAAAGACTTTGGACTATCGATAATCTAAAATATAAAATAAAGGTGGAATTGGGAGTAAGTGACGCCGCCAAATAACTGCGGCTGATACAGATCAAAAATCAATATTTTCCACTTTCAAGAATTATCTTTATTTTAATTATTAAATTATTATTTTTAAAAATATAATTTATGTTAAATAAAGGGTAGGGGAATTAAGCAATCAAAATCAAAATGAGGTGAGTGAGCGAACCGCCCAAAGACAAAAGGGGCATGATGATGAATTCACCCACCGCCGTCCACCTTGCCACCTGTCGTAAAAAATGTTATATATAAGGTGGCGTTTTTATGAGAGGGTGGGGGTATGAGAGACGCGAATTTAATGGACGGCCAAGATTTATTAAATATTAAAAAAATAATAATTTACAGCCATACCCCTTCATGGAGCAGAAAAAGGAAAGGGTAAGGGAAGAAAATTGTTTTGTTTTTAATACTCAACAAATCTTAACAATAAATTGTTATTTTTTAATGTCTAATAAATCTTGGCCGTCCATTACAATGAAGAGTCAGGATTCGCCTCTCTTACGCTCTTACTCTCTCATAAGATATATATTAGTATTATGACGTATCAATATATATAATGAAGTATTTTGAGTTGAGTTTTAGAAGTTTTATTATTCAAGTACGGAGTACCTCTGCTTTTTGATAGATACTAGAAATTATTAAAGTGGGATATAAGTCCAATAATATAAATCGACATTGTTTATTATAATTTGATAATCTTTCTACTGGGAAATACTAACACGATCAGGGGGTAAATGAACTGAACAGTCGATTAACTACTCATATTTGATATTGATTATAGCTTGTTTGTGTTTGTTATGGAGGATAAATAACTTATCAAACTGAGTTCGAACAAGGGGGTGCTCGAGTCCTTAATGTTCACAAATAATTTTAGAAGAGCTTGATAATGTCTCAATGAGAGCTCATTAAAAGCTCGTTAAAGACTTGGTATTGGCTAAAAACGACTCGATAGTCTTAGCTCAATAGTGAGCTCAACTTGACAGCAAACTGAACTTGAATATTAGCTTGATTCGGCTCGATTACGAGTTTGAATAAGCTCTATTAGGCGAATGAGCTGAAACCGAACACTGAACACACAAAAAACTTAATGAACCGAGCTCGAACAAGTGCTCCAAAGCTCGATAAGAGCTCGACTCAAACTCAAGGTTGACAATCCTTAATGAACTCGAGCACGAACATAAGGGTGCTTGGCTCGGGTCTTTTACACCCCAAAATTTGACTCATTATTTTTAGTAACATATAAGTAACTTCTATCAAAATCCAACTATTTTTTGCAGTCTGCTAGATTTTCATAAAAAAACATTAATATAGGGTAGTACTTATATATTGTCATAATCATATACCACTTTGAAATTTTTAATGAAAATGGTCAAACTTTTATCAACAACAACAAACCCAGTGCCTCCAAAGGCTCCCGCGTAAGCAGGGTCTGGGGGTAGATGTACGCAGTCTTCCCCCTTCAGGGTGTTACCCTGAAGAGAGGCTGTTTCCGAGGACCCCCAATCTGAGAATTTGGTCCGCAGCATAGAGCAAAAGACCTGGCAGCAGGAGACCATCAAGCATGAGTAGGGCAAAACACACGACGAGCAAAACACAAATAATAAATATATCTAAGCAATAATTCTTCTATATAATAATAATATAAAATTTATTAAATTATTAAAATAATAATTTAATTATTTTTCATAAATTAATAACTATCTAGTTAATATATTAAATGTACAATTAAATATATTTTTTACTATTTTATTCTACCTTTTCTGAATTATTATAATATAATAATAATGTGTCGGCTTAATTTTATGCACCTTCATCATCATCATCATCATCATAAGCAAAAAATGTTTCTGTAATTACTTATATTTCAAATTCATAGTGGTTGATATTGTGCCACGTCATTTTTGTCGTCATCTTATATTTGTGAAATATATAATTTATAATGCTCCAACCAAAAAAATATTAATAGCCTTTAATTAAAATTAATTTAATCTTGCAATTGTGGCCATAAAATCATTGAAATATATATGTCATTAGCACAAACTTATACATTATCCTTGGTTGAATAAGGTTATGGATGATATATTTTTACAGCATCAAATTATTTCTTAATCTTTATATTATAGTTTTTATTTTTGAAATTATTGATTTTTTTAATATAGTTGTCGAAATTTTGTTATCTAAAAGTTACGCGTTCTAATAATAACAGCTCTAATATAGTTTTTAGTTCAAGAAATTGGTGTGAATTGTATACTATTCATACTTTAAACTCAATAGACGTTTTTATAAAAGGATATGTTAGAGTATAAAACTATATTTAAACTTTTATATAACAGCTTAAATATTATAAGATAGCCAATTTCTTAATATATACTTATAAAAGCAAAAATCTATAATAAAAAGATAAAATTGAAGCACATGTTCCTCTCTTTTTTGGACAACGAAATATATGCAGTTGCCTTATTCACCGTTAATTGATTTTGGGATGTAACTCGGGCTTAACACGCTATGATAACACGACATAAACATAGGATAGCAATAGCGGGTTTGGACAGAGGTTTTTGAAGCTTGGTTGAATTTGGGTTGACCTATCTTACTCGTTTAAGTAATTGTATTGAATTTGGATTTGACCCATTTAACTCGTTTTTGACTTGCTTCACTTGTTTACATAGTTATATTAGACATTTGAACGGTGTACTACTATTATTATATATAGATTTTTGGTAGTTTATCTCATATAAGATAATAGAGACCATCTTGGTAATTTTAATACTACAATAACAATCTCAGTGCTACAAGGGTTCCCGTGTTAGCAGGGTCTTTGGGGTGGATATATGCAGCCTCATGCCCAGAGTCTCACATAGTAATGTCGGTATTACAGTGTTTGACCAACACTAGAGGAGACTCTAGTAGAAAGTCATGTCCATTGCGAGGTGATGATATTGGAATCACAGTATTCATTCGAGGCTAGATATCTTGTTCAAAGCTAGTACGTGAAGTGCGGACGGTGATGCTGGAATAGCAGCGATCACTCGGAACTAGTTATATAGTGTAAAGCCACCTCTCGTGGATATGAGATGCGAAGCATGGTGGATTGATGCATCCCGTATCAGTGGGATAGAGAAAGATGTGTGAAAATATATCATCTGGGCCACGGCCATCGCACTTAACAAGGCCCAAACTATCAAGCCCAGCCCATTAACTCACACCAAATTCCCAGGCGGCACTTCAGCTTACCGGCTGTCAGTCACCGATGGAGAAAAATGAAAACCGTCATCAGTGAGAGTAGCAGCGGCGGCGGTTTGCTTCCGGGGCGGCGAGGAGAGAGAAAGCGCCACCAGAGGAGAGAGAAAATGATCGGCGGTGCTGGTGGCCGGAGATATCTAGTACTATCATTGGCCTTGCTCATGGTTATCGGTATAGCTGTTTACTTCAGATTGTGGCTGATTGATTACAGAATCTCTGTTGATGAATCGGCTCTGATAAGGTTATAATCTTATCTTTTTCGTGTAGTTCAAGAATTCCGTTTGTTCATGTTCGAATTTGCTGTTTGTGGATCTCTTTGTTCGATTTAGACTTTATTGGATAGGGTTTTTGATTTGTTTTTTTTGGTAGTTTGGTGGATTTTTAGATGCAAAGTGTTGGAGTATAAAAGCAATCCTGGGGAATCAGTTTAAGCAGCTGAGATAGTTGATTCCTTAATACGGTATAAGAGTTTTGTTGACCAAAAGTTTACGAGTGTGAATTCCAACCGCCTCTACTTTCAATATTAATAATATGAGTTAAGCACAAGTATGAGGTGGATCCGTGTAATATCTGTGCTTTAAGCTTAATGGGCATTTGCGTGGGGGGCATGTTAGAGTATAGAGTCAATCTTGGGCCTTAACCTATAGACTTATGCTTTTGGAATAGTTGGTTCTTTGAGAGAATGGCAGTAAAACTGGCAGATGTCATTTTAACAGTTGAAGAATCAATGGAAGTGAGTAAAGTATATTCCTTGGAATTGTATCTTTCTTATCTCGTTTGATTGAAATCCTTCTTGGATTTTCGATATTTGTGTGGGCTGTTTGCAAGATGAATTGGATTTTAGAATGGGGAAGTTGAAGTTTCGATTATATCAAGATATCGGATCTAACTTTGTCTAGAGGAGTGGCTTACTGGAGGATAGATGTTCTCACCGTATAAGCTAAATCATCTTGCATTCTTGGTGATGTGGGATTCAAAAACACCCCCTCTCATGCCCAACGTAAACCCTGCCAAACTAGTGCAAAAGACCATATTGGGGCCCAAGCATCTTACACTTCTCCTAGCTTTGGTACCTTTTAGTGGATGTTGGACCTAACTTCATCTAGAAAACCGGCTTGCTAGAAAAGGGTTCTTCAGATTCCATAATGTAAGTTGGACTAGCGCTCATAGGCGATGTGGGATTTTAACACAGTATCTCACATGGAACGTGAACCATGCCAAACCACTTCATCACACCAATATTGTTCCCTAAAAGCGTATGTTGGATCTAGTGCTAATACCAAATCAAAGAATAGCATACTTAATTTTACCTAGAAAGCCAATTTGCTAAACGAGGAATATCCTCACCATATAAGTCGGACTATATTTGGTGCCATACTTAGAAGTTGAAGGTGGCAGAGATGAGGATGTTGCGGTAGATGTGTGGACACAGTAGGAACGACATAATCAGAAATGACGTTACTCGAAAAAAATTAGGTATGGCTCCAATGAAGATAAATTATGGGAGTGACGTCTGCAATGGTTCCGGCATATTAGGAGGAGATAGGCTACTACCCCTGTTAGAATATATAAACAACTACATAATACAAACAGCTACCGCCCTTGCGATCTCTATCGCTAATTATCAGGGGAAGAAAAAGAAGAGACGTAGAGGCAGGTGCAAGAAAGGCTGGTTGGAAAAGATTAGACATGATCTTATTATTCACGTAAACCCAACTAAAGAGATGGCCTTAGATAGAGCAAAGTGGCGGTTAAGAATACGTGTGGCCAACCTAGTTGTTAGGGGAGATGAGCACACTGATGGCAGTCGACAGTGCCTCTAAGCTTGCATGTTGTTTCATTGTACTTGAATAGTGCTAGTTGGCCTGTTTGCATTGGACATGTCTGTTTTCATTTAATGGAGTTGGATTCTTTTTAGGGTTGGGTGCCCTTCGGAAATAGCCTCTCTGCAGGGTAGCAATCCAAGCAATCACCTGGGACATCCAATTTGTGAAGGATCGCTTTTGAAAATTAATTTTATTATCAGTTTGTTTTTACAACATATCACCATCGATAAATTGAGATGATCAATATATAATACATTATAAAAAGATATGTACGTATATATTATAAATGACTCACACATTAGTTGATATTATAATATATTTGACATATACTTGTGTTGATCCAGACACCTCCATTATAAAAAAAGGACTCACCAATCAAACCTTACTTTGAGCTCCTAAAATCTCGAGACTGGCCCTGGAGAAAACCAGCTACTAATATCACCACCACGGTTGCTTTTTTCGACTTGGTTGTTAGAGCCAACTGCTACTAATAAATTGGGTGAACCTTATTGCTTTGCTCCTATTCTGTAGGAGACAATTCGATCTCGCTCACAGAGAAGCAATGGACGAATCAGCGGAGTGGAGGTTAAAATTTGACGAAGAAAGAGAAAGATCTACCAAATGTATGGATGAGTTAACTGAGGTTTGTCCTTTTTCTTGTTAATAGTTGTGGGCCATAGAATCGAATCACTGTTCGCAATTGCATTAAGGTCTTAGCCATGGTGTTATGGGCGTTACAAAATAGGTAGCGGCATTGGCATGGGATTTCTTTGAGGAATATTTTCGACTTTTAAGCCGTACATTTGCAAAGATCGGAATGAAAAGCCGCACCCCTTTTTATAGGTTTTGACAAATATATATCTATGTTATTAAATAAAAACAATCTATATGTACTATGGAGTCAATTAGGGCCAAATTGTCGCTTAACAACTAGCTTAAAATGTGTTTTATAATTGTTTTTATGTAATGTAACGCCTTTTATTTATTTCCGTGCATGCAACTAAGGATTAGTGAAATTCACCGAATACCCCAATTACCCAAAAAAAAAAAGGTATCTAATCATCTTGCGGTTTTACCTCTCTTTCATAGATTAAGGACTCGCTTGGGAAGAAATCAGAGAACGATCTCGATGTCAGCAGAAAACTGGAGATGCTACAGAAGGTAATTAGATCCAATCATGGCTAACTTTAGCTGTTGATAACTTCTCTACATCTTGTCATTGTTTATCTAGATTTTGCCTGTGTATCATGGCGCTTAAAGCGATTTCAATTTGGCAGTGCAGACGCTAATTTAGCGTCGAACAAGCCATAGCTAATGAGGTCCTAGTCGAGTGGTAGAAACACGACCAAGGTTGAGGCCTTTTACTAAAAGGCGATAGGTTCAAACCCCTAAAGTCTGGCCAGTCATTGCCTAACGCTCCTGCAAACGCGGTTCATACACAGTTTCTGGAGCTTTGTCAAGCACGCAATCTGTATTTTATTGCTCTGTTGGTCCATAATGTTTATAAAGCTGTTCAACTTGGTCCCTCATTTTTTTCTTTGTCCAAAAATAGTCCTCATTGTTCCGAAGTTTATTCAAATCGATCTTTCATGTTTTCTGTTGGACCCATAATGTTCTATTTCATTACAGAATTGGTTCCCTATTTGGTGCCCAATACTATGTTGACTTAAAAGATCAGAAACTGATTTTGTCATTAAATAAAATATGAGATATTATTTCAAACCAAAAACAAGATGAGTGACCAATTTGAGTAAACTCACAGGCACTAGGGACTATTTTTAACAAAGAAAAGACGGGGGACTAATTTGAACAAACTCATAAACATCAGGGATTAACAGTGTAAAATCACTCTCTTATCTTCAATCTTTTGCTGTTAAAAACTTGCTTACAAATCCAGGAGAATGCGGGTTTGATGGAGCGGCTAGAAGCCTTAAAGCAAGAGCTTGAAACTGAGAAGTCGAAATGCAAATCGCGGTAGATTTTTCATTTCATTGCACAAGGTACTGAGATTGTTGTTGTTGTTATCCGAGTCAGATCGAGGAGGGATCATGCATAGAATTTCCGAAAACATGGTGGGTTTTATGCTGATTTTTTTGAAGGAGCAAACAGTTTCTTCTTCTCTGGTAATGCAGAAAAATACTTTAAAAAGGTATAATATTTACTATACAGGAGAAGGATAACGTGTGTTCGGGTAAGCGAATAAGAAGGATAATATGTCGTGGAGGAAAAAAGAACCAAGGGCAATATAAAGCTTTAGAACGCGTTCTTTTTCTTAATCGCGTTGTCATTGTTTCTTTTTAAAACATGTCGTACTCTTTGTATATACATGAACATCGTGTAGCTTCAGTGAAGGGCTCATCTTTAATAGTTGTAGGAATTACATATATTTTGCGTTCATATTTTGTTCAAAATGGTTCCTTATCTTTTTTCTTTGTTCAAAATAGAATATCAGTTTATTTAGATTAGTTTCTTATCTTTTTATTGCTTAAAAATACTCCCTCATGTTATATTTTATAATGAAATTATCTTTCTTTTAATTATTGGTCACCAAATTCAGTAAAGGATTAATTTGTTATGACATAAAATATGATATACTATTAAAAAAAAAAAAAAATGAGAAGTGAATGTAAACAAACTTACAAACATGAACTACTTTGAATAAAAAGTGAATGATGAGAGAATATCGTGTATAAGTAAATCAGGTTACTCCACCTAATTATAATTGATTTTATAATAAAACGTACTCGGATGAACTTTACATATGCTAATCTCATTATGCTTAAGGTTTGGTAAAATTGCACACTTGCTGGTCAGCTTTAAACAATTGTTGTTGTTTGGAGGAAGTTGTCCATAAGTTGAACGATTTTGAGTTTCTAAAACCTCCATCCGAACTCAAGAATAAGTATCCATTGAACCTTTTCGTCTAATACTAAAGAACCATTATCTTATAGTGAACGACTATTATTTTTCAAGCTATTTGAGCCACTAACAAGTCACCATCAATCCATTATCAAGCTATTACCAAGTAAATAACGAGCTCACAGAGCACTTAACCATTATCAAGCTATTAGGGTTATCAAGCCTGCTCCAACTTCGTTCTTTTAATTATTGGACTACCAAAACGAATGTGAAGGAGCTTACAACAATAACAACAGTTCCAATGCCTCAAGGGCTCTTGCCTAAACAGAGTTTGGGGTGGATATACGCAGCCTTCCTCTTAGGGCACCCTGAAGGAGGCTGTGTCCGAGGATCCTTAACTTAAGAAATCTGGCGAATTGAAAGCATGGCAGTATAGAAGTATAAGAGCAATAAAGCATAAGAGCAAAATATGGCACGTGCTTAATCAAAGATTCAGATCATCGATCTTGGTTTGCTTA
Source organism: Simmondsia chinensis (assembly GCA_018398585.1). Taxonomy (NCBI): domain Eukaryota; kingdom Viridiplantae; phylum Streptophyta; class Magnoliopsida; order Caryophyllales; family Simmondsiaceae; genus Simmondsia; species Simmondsia chinensis. The sequence goes on along the minus strand of JAGTTD010000007.1, from coordinate 2,172,249 downwards.
GTCAATTTTAAGTATAAATAGTTTATTAAATGCTCAGTTTGCTTGATACATGAACGACTACTTAGGCTCAGTAGTAAAATACTATTAAAAGTTAACTGTGTCATATACCTTATAAATCTAAGATTCAAATCATCATCTTGTTTAGTCAAAGTGTTGTGTCAAGTATTTATTTATTTATTTATTCAACAATTAATTTAAGATTAACTCAATTATATCTCAATGGTGAAAAGGAAAGAATTGTGGAATAATTGGATACTTCTAGAATAAAAGCCCTCTCGTATATTTATATTATTTGCAGAGAATACTACAGAAAATATTACAGAGAATATTAATTACAAATATGGAAGGCCTGATTTATATACAAATATAACCCACTATACAAATATACTCTAACATCCTCCCTCAACCGAAGCGTGAGATAAACGAATGCAGAGGTTGTGTTTGAATAGGAGAAAGAGTTGCCATAGCAGATTCTTAGTAATGATGTCAGCTATCTGTTGTGACGAAGGAATGTGGAGATCCCGAACAAGACCCATGTGGATGCGCTCTCTAACGAAATGAATATCTATCTCAATATGCTTGGTGTGAATATGCTACACTGGATTAGTAGACATGTACATAGCTAAGATATTATCACAATAAAGCAAGATGGGGCGTGGGAGAAGAAGGCCGAGCTCACCAAGAAGCGATCGAAGCCAACAACACTCAGAAACGGCATTTGCGACCGCCCTATACTCTACCTCGGCACTGGAGCGAGAGACTGTAGGTTGGCGTTTAGAAGACCAGGAAATAATGTTACGTCCTAGGAAAACACAAAACCCCGAGGTAGGACGGCGAGTATCAGGATATTCAGCCCAGTCTGCATCAGAGTATGCGACCAGTTGATCCACACGAGAAGGAGAAACAGCCAGCCCATAATCAATGGTGCCCTTGATGTACCGAAGAATACGTTTAACTGCCATCCAATGAGGTAAGCGCGGAGCATGCATAAACAAACATACTTGCTGCACAGCATAAGAGATATCGGGGCGAGTGAATGTGAGATTTTGAAGAGCACCAACTGTAGATCGATATAAGGTAGGGTCAGTCATAGGATCGCCGTCATCCATTGAAAGTTTGGACTTGGAATATGTAGGTGCAGCTACGGGCTTGCAGGAGAACATGTTGGCCTTATCAAGCAGATCATGAGCATACTTGGACTGAGATAAGAAAAGACCATCTGAAGAGTGAGTAACCGAGATCCCAAGAAAATAATTAAGACGACCCAAATCTTTCATGTCGAATTCAGCGCGTAGAGAACGAAGTATAGCTTGAAGAAGCATGGTAGAAGATGCAGTAAGAACTATATCATCCACATAAACCAACAGTATAGCCGTGTCACTACCATGATGTAAGACAAATAGGGATCAATCAGACTTACAACCTGTGAAACCAAGTGTGTGGAGAAAGGTAGCGAAGCGAGTGTTCCACGCTCGGAGTGCCTGCTTAAGACCATAGAGAGACTTGTTTAACTTGCAAACATGATCAGGAAATTGAGAGTTAATGAAACCTGGATGTTGCTTCATATAGACTTCTTCATTAAGATATCCATTCAGAAAAGGCATTCTTAACATCAACCTGATGAATGGGCCACCGGTGTGAAGTGGCTAGAGCGAGAACCGTGCGAACTGTATCGGGCTTAACAACGGGACTAAAGGTTTCACCATAGTCAATGCCATACCGCTGTGCGAAACCTTGTGCAACCAACCGAGCTTTATATCGTTCAATTTCACATGTAGAAGTTTGCTTAATGCGATAAACCCATTTAGAGTCAACAATGTTGCCATGAGCAAGTGGAGGAACAAGATCCCATGTGTGATTACGAATTAAGGCATTATATTCATCAAGCATTACGTTTTTCCAATTATCATTTGTAAGGGCCTGCTTATAAGAGAAGGGAACCTCGGGCAACATTTTATGAGTAAGCATAGAGGGTTTAAGAAGGGGCTTTACAATACCAGCTTTGGAACGTGTCATCATTGGATGAAGGTTTCGGGAAGCATCCCGAGGTGGGCTCGGTGCACCCGTTGTGAATGGAACAGGAGGCAAACCGGGCACTGGTGTGGTGACCCGTGTCGTTGCGGGCTCGGCTGGAGTAGGGGGCGAACCGGGCACCAATGTGGTGACCGGTGGAGGTACAGTGGGCTGCAGGGAGGGTTGTTCGGTTGGTGGAGTGCCGGAGAAAGGGAATGAGGCAAGAGGTGATGAGAACACCTGATAGAGATGGTTCATCGTGTCCTGAGCAAAAGTACCCAACCGAGCGAAAGGAAAATCTGTTTCATCAAACACAATATGCCTCGAAATGATGACTTTGTTAGTAGAAATGTCTAAACATTTGTACCCCTTATGATTTGGTGGATAGCCCAGAAAAACACATAAAGTAGACCGAGGTACAAGTTTATGTGGAGCAGTAGCAGTCAGATTAGGATAGCAAGCACTTCCGAAAACACGAAGGTGATGATAGTTAACTTTTTGTTTATATAAGCATTGATATGTGATCTTTTTCTTAATAGAAGTAGAGGGCAATAGGTTGATAATATGAGTAGTAACAGAAACAGCCTCAACCCAATACTTCAAAGGTATACAAGCTTGAAAAAGGAGAGAACGGATCATATTACCAATAGTTATGTGCATACATTCAGCTTTCTCGTTTTGTTGTGACGTATGAGGGCATGAGACCCGACTAAGAATACCCCGCTGTATAAAAAGTGCATTAAAATCACGATTAATATATTCAATCCCATTATCACACTGAAAATGTTTGATTTCCACCCCAAAGTGATTTAAAATAAGCGCCCGGAATTGAAGAAACAAATCAAACACCTCCGATTTAGAACGCATCAGGTAAATCCACACAAAATGAGAGTAATCATCTAAAAATAACAAATAATATTTATAACCACTGAAACTAAAATCAGGTGATGTCCATACATCGGAATGAACAATATCAAAAGGACGCGTAGTACTCGAAACAGAATTCTGAAAAGGTAAACGACTATGCTTGCCTAGTTGGCAAGCGTGACACAAACTGGACTCTGAGGGACTAGAACATGAAATAAATTTTTGCTTGGCTAAGGATGACAAAACAGGCTCTCCTGGATGGCCTAATCGACGGTGCCAAAGAGAAGAGGAGACTCGTGAAGCAACGAACGATGTATTGACGGTAGTTGGCCCTGGTACTGTGAAGAGTGGTCCCGGACTGACACAACGGATGATAGTTGACTTCAATTTAAGATCCTTAACAGAAAAACCAAAACAGTCAAATTCGAGGAGACAATTGTTATCTGAATAGAATTGACGAACGGAAAGTAAATTTTTGGAGAGACCAAGGACAAATAGAACTTTGTTTAAAACAAAACGACCTGCAGGAGTGGATATGAAACAGGACCCAATAGCAGCAATAGAAAGACACGCACCATTACCAACTAAAATTTTATCAGACCCGGTGTATAGAGACAAGGAGGTTAGGATACCTGGATTATTTGTCATGTGAGAGGAGGCCCCGCTATCCATGATCCAAGAGGGGTCAAGAGTAGGGGTAGTATAATATTATGGTGGGTAAAAACTATAGCCAATGGTATAAACATTATTTGCTTGATGAAATTGTGGATTAGAAACATTACCACCCGAAGGAGCAGAACCGAAAGGAGGAGGATTCGTCTGCCATAGAGAGAGGAGGAAGACGACAAGGAAGCGGTGGTGTTGGGAGAGGAGCGGTGCCGGTTTAGGGTTAGGAAAAGAAAGAGGACGGCTAGGGTTTGCCTTTTTTTTACGAGAGAGCTAGTATTTGCTCTGATACCATGAAAAGGAAAGAATTGTGGAATAATTGGATACTCCTAAAATAGGAGCCCTCTCGTATATTTATATTATTTGCAGAGAATATTAATTACAAATATGGAAGGCTTGATTTATATATAAATATAACCCACTATACAAATATACTCTAACAGATGGATCAAAAAATAATCCAACTGTATTTCCTTCTTAAAAAATAACCCAATTGTAACTCTTCTATTAAAAAATAACTCAACTTTAATTTTTCTATCAAAAAATAACCAAAGCGTCAAACCACATGCCACACTCAGCCATTAATTCAGTATTTTTTTGAATCAAATTTTTGGAGTTTGATTATTTTTTAGTAAAAAAGTTAAAGTTGAGTTTTTTGTTTTGTCAGAAAATAGAGGGGGGTTATTTTTTTAGAGAAAAGTTAAATTTGAGTTATTTTTTAATTAGAAGATAGTTGGATTATTTTGTAATACATTGAGATATAATTTAATTATTTTTAGATTAACTATTATTTATTTATTTTTTAAAATAGTAAAAAATAGATACCAAATTCCAGAAAAATTAATTTCAAAAATTTGTTTTTTTCTGTGTAACAAACGAAGCCTATATTTTCCACTAAAAGTTTTTTTTTTTTTAACACGAAGAAGCCCGAGGGCTGAGACTGAATTACTGAACGATCAAAGTTTACAAGATCCAACACATAAGGCGGCAAATTATGCCACCAGTCATGTCGACACCTACGTCCTAAGTGATACAAAGCAACCACATGGGCAACCCTATTACGATATCTGGGAGCCCAGTGAAAAACACAATTACTAAACCTACTGGACGAAACAATCATCCTAATATCCATAACAATAGCACTACAATCCCATGTCGGGGAAACATTACAAGAGATAAAATCAATAGCTTGTTTGCAGTCCGATTCAACAATAACGTCGTGCCACCCGTTAGAATCAGCAAGTGAGCAAGCCGCTCTGATCACGAAAAGTTCAGCAAGAAGAGGCAATTTGGAGATGAAAGACCCGCACCAATCTCCTACGACCTGCCCAGATGAGTCCCGAGCAACAATGGCCGCCACTGATTCAGAATCAGACATAGCCGCATCACAGTTAACTTTGATCCAATGAGCAGGTGGGGCCCTCCAGACCCGAGCTTCATGACTGGTGGGACGGTGGCCAGCAGCATTCGAATCATGAGAGAGAAGACCAATAAATTCAGCCGCATCTTTTTCCGCTTTGAGGGCCGAAACATAAGGAAGGATCTCCACCTGATTAAAAACAAAATTACATCGACTCTTCCAAATTTCCCAACGTAAAAAGAGGATCCTGAAAATTACATCACCATAGAAACGAGGGTCAGAGCAGATCGAGTCCCACCATAGATGAAGACTGTTGAAGCCTTCAACCATGGGTTTGAAACCCATCGACGAAGCAAACCAAAAAGCTCTAGCCCAAGGGCAGAAAAAGAAGATGTGTTCCACCGACTTAGGACTTCCCTCACATCGCGGGCACAGAGGATCAGATCTTAATTTCCTCTTCCAGAGATTCTCAGAAGTAGCGAGGGCATTTATAAGAGCTCTCCACCAAAAGTGTTTAATTTTAGGAGCAACAGAGGACGACCATAAAGCCCGAAAACCTTTGGAGGAGCAAAAAGGAGTACTAGAGGATGCAGCGTTGGAAAAAGCACCCGAGGAAGACACGCAAGTTCTGTAGCCTGACTTCACTGAATATTCCCCATTCTTGGAAAAATGCCACACCATTTCATCGTCTCAAAAAGGATTACCAACAGGGATAGACAAAATGGCTTTAGCAATATGAGAGGGAAAAGCATGAGAAATGAGAGGAACATTCCATCTTCTAGCACTAGGAAAGATAAGATCATAAACTTTGGACACTCCTGTGGGGATGTTGGAATAACCCACCGAGAAAAATGGAAGGTCCGGAATCCATCTATCATTATCAATTTCAATGCATCTACCACTGTTAACATTCCACCGCAGACCCTTCAAAATGAAATCCCGACCCTCCAGAAAACTCCTCCAACCCCACAACGGATTGTGACCCATCTGTCATTATCAATTTTCCGCTAAAAGTTGATCCATGCATGTACATTCTCAGGACTAGGTCTGTTCACTATGATATTATATTTGCATTTCTCAATTTCTAAAAACCTAAAACCTAAGATTTAACAAATATTTTGTCTTTTTTTTGGGTATTTTTTTAAGTAAAAACTAAAAATAAAACAAAAAACAAAAAAATATATTTTTAAAACCTAATTTTTAGTTTCTCAAAAATTAAAAATTATAAACAAATAAACCCGTAGTTAAATTCATTGAAGCTAAGATCAAGTCCTATAATACCATGTTAGATAATTGAGATACAACCACAGGCACTAAAGTGCCCTACATTACAGTACATACATAACCACCTTATGCAAGGCCGGTCCCATCATTCTTAGGGCCCTAAGCAGAATTTTCAAGCGAGGCTTTTCATATATAATAAAATTTCTTTTAAAGCTTATTAAAATTAATAATTGTTACTTCAAAAATCACAATCTCTAAAATCTTCGAGGCCCGAAGCAGTTGCTTAGATTGCTTGGGGTTATATCCGACCTGACCTTAAGTCAAATATTTGGACATCGTAACATACACCATTCCAACATCGCTGCAAGGTTTCCGCACATTTTTTTTTAAAGAAAATATGTAGAAAAGAAAGCCAAGGAAACCAAAAATGATCTTTGACATCATGTTCGGTATCGTATTCCATTGTAATATTTGATTTTTGAAAAACTAAAAACAAGATTGTAAAAACGAATTATCCCATTAGCAAAAAAGAACTAAAATAAACGAATATCGTTTTTAAAATATGATTTTTAATTGCTAGGAATCAAAAACTACAAATAAAAAGTAGTATGAAACAAGCCTAAATAGATACAAAGATAAAACAATCATAAAGGCATGCGAAATCAAAAAGCATGCCTCCGGAAAATACAAATACAAATTAAAATCAAAAGAAAGTTCATGGCTTATAAGAGTGACCTAAACAATAAGTCGTCGTATAACGAAGAAGAATAAAGGGAAATAAATCGAAGGGGGAAGGGATGATTATTGCGAGTCGAGATTCGAATGGCTTCCACCCTAAAAAGCGTATATACAAACCCAAAATACTTTGAAATCCAACACCTCTTACCTCTAATTTCTAGTGTTTGTGTCCAAAAGACCACCACTTTTTCTTCTTCTTGAACTCCTCCGCCAGCGGCATGTCTGCGCACAACCGTATTAACAATGCATAAACAAACATAAGATTTGACAGAATTGGACTAAGGTACCGTGGAATTTGAGGATACATCACTTGTTACTGTGATGTTTCAATATATACAATGAAGTACTATGGATTTAAAAGTTTGGTCACTCGGTTGGAGCATATTATAAAAGGCATGTGCATATTATAAACTAAGCTAGTGTTTGTTCCCAAAAGACCCACCATTTTTCCTTCTGATGTTTTTCATTAGAAATAGCTCATTTTCTACTTTTGAGCAAAATTAGAAATAAGGAGAAGCGGAAGCAAAGATTCAAAAATTTTAAGACGAAAGTACCCTTATTCAAACATTAAGACTACATCAATATCCTATATAGGGCTGGCAAAATCTGACACGACACGATAGCACGACACGGACACGACATGAATATAGCAGGTTTGGGCTGGGGGTTTGAAGGCGGATTAAATTTGAGTTGACCCGTTTAACTCGTTTAAGTAATTGGGTAGAATTTGGGTTTGACCCGTGTAACTCGTTTTCGACACGATTGATCCGTTTATATAGTTATGTTAGGATTTAAGTCATACATTATTGTTATTATATATATATTTTTATATATTTTTGGTAGTTAAGATAATTCGAACTATATTTAGTAATATTAATTTAATAATTTATGTTAACATTTATAAATATAACAAGTATTTATTGGTAATATTAACTATGAAGTCCATTATTAACCTATTTATAAGTTAAAAAACTAGCATTTCATAAAAAAAAGTCAACAATATAATTAAATGGGTAACCCGATAATTGAGTTGGGTAAGGGTTGAGAGTTCTTAACTCGTTTAATAAACAGGTTGGGTTCGGGTTGACCTCATTTCTAAGACCCCTGGCATAGCATGAATATGAACATGAACATGACACGACATATTTGACACCCCTAATCCTACATTTTGCAATCCATCCCCAAAACCCTAACCCTAACCCTATTGCCGTCGACCACTTCACAAAGTCGAACACTGCCACATTGCACCTCAATCCAGGTTTCACCGACCTCAGAAACTGCTTCACACTGCCATATCGCATTGACGACCACCCTCATGTCAGCCACCGCTTGCTATCAACCACCATACCCCGTTGGGCACTATCCAACGCCGTAATGCATTTTTTTTGTTGATTTTTGTGTGATTTTGGTTCGAATTTTTCCATTCCGGTACATTGATTTTGGTGTAATTTTGTGATTTGGACATGGTTTTGGTAAGAATTTTTTACTTTCAAACGATTTTTAGGTAACTTTTTCCAACTATTAAAGTACTTTGGTTAACACCCATTCTAGTATTCTAACAAAGAAACCACTTTCATTAAACAATGACCAAACACTCACAATAATATAAGTCCTCCCTAACCAGTTGGGCCAAACACAAATTACTTCCTTAAACAACACTGTTTACAAACATGTTTCTACAAAAAACACTTTTAAAAAAGATAGTTTCTTCACAATAATACCAAACAAGCCTTTAGATTCCTTTTGTTAGGTTTTATCCTTTTTCTTATCAATAAGTGCATAGTTTATCATTTTTTTATTATGGTGAGTCTTGTAGACATTTTTTTTTTGAGAACATTCTTGTAGACATCTTTCATTCATTTGAGAATTATCAATAAAAAATTGAGCATTGTTCTTTTACTTCTCTATATGTAACTTGAGAGTCCTTTATATTCTTAGCTTAGCCTACCGAAGTTTTGAAATTGGCTTTGCCATAATGGGGCTTTTCTCCCCCTCTTTTTCCCCAGTGTATTTTATGTCCGTTACAGGAGCAATTTGCACAAGTAACTTGAAATACATTTTTTTTTTTTATAATAGTAACTTGAAATACATAATTGAATGCCATGAAGAAGATTACCTCCTCGTGGATAGATTGAGTTGTAATGCACTTCTGCCCAAAAGCTCAAAAGAATGACTGCACAAATAATAGACTACAATTCGTCAGCAGAACCTTCTGTTAATTATTACCTCCCTGAAATTTTTTTGTCTCATGAAGTTGTTTTGATATTTTAACACTCTTTTCAACAGTTTATACCTAAGAGGATACCAACACGCAAGCACCAGATCTCATTAGAACTCCGAAGTTAAACGTGCTTAGGCGAAAGTAGTACCAAGATGGGTGACCTCCTGAGAAGTCCTCGTGTTGTACCCCTCAAGTTTGGGGTTCCCAAAAACGGCCTCCCTTTAGGGTGCTACCCTAAAGGGGGAAGGCTGCATACATCCATCCCCCCAGACCCTACGTAAGTGGGAGCCCTTGGGGCGCTAGGAATGTTGCTTTTTATTAAGATGTTACAGCTATGAGAATAGCACGCAATAAAACTGAATCTAACGTATAGTAGAATAATACATCATTCTTAATCAACTCATGTTTTATAAGTTACATTAAATGTAATTGGAACCTCCATTTCACAAGCGGGAAAATTTTTTTCCCCTCAGAAAAGAGAAAAATATCATCTAATCTTTATTATTCTTTATTTGGTAAAAAGGAAAATATGATTCTCTTTTGACTTTGTTTAAGCACATCTTTAATTTAGACTAAAATTTGAACATGACAGGATAATTTCCGAACAAACTGGTATTATTCAACCCAACCTTTGGTTCCATGTTTTAGACATTTATTGATCTTTTGTCTATTCAGGTCCAAGCTTAATACATAAACACGCTTTTAGGGCATTGATTTCAGAGCCAAACCCAAAAATTGCAATTTTTACGAAGAAAATCGGTGTTGATCGTTGACTCTCTCTCTTTTACAAAGCAAAACATATGCCTCTGAAAATAATTTTCAGCCCACTACTTTGTGCCAAACAAAGGAGAAAGGGAAACGACATACTACAATCATGTTTTCCCCTCTACTAAACGGAGCCTAAATAAAACACTATTTTCAAAAGTGAACAAACCGCCATATATCCCAGAGTGATATATAAGCAGAGACTCATGGAGGAAGAGTCCGGCGGACCCATATAACAAACCGAAGCAATAACATTTGTAAAGAGAATCATTTAACTCAGAAGACAATAATGAGAAATCTTTCATCGCCCCAACAAAAATTAGCCGAGGGAAAGACTAGGAGTAATACTGACAGTAAAAAGCTTTGGGGGTCCCTCAAAAATAGCCTCCCTTTAGGGAGCACCCTATAGGAGTGAAGCTGCGTACATCTCACCTTCCCTAGACCATGCCTTGGCGGGACCCTTTTCAGGCGCTAGGTTTGTTGTTATTGTTGTCGTGTACTGATAGTAAACATATTTAGAAATCACCTCGTATCGACTTCTGATCCTTTGGGAGAATCTCTATATAACAGGTGTCCTTGAATGAAGTTATCACAAAGATTTTAACACCATACTGCAACAAAAAGATCCCATACGTTATTATGCGCTTTGGATGAGCCATATACTCCACATACTCGACCGAAAACTGTTACATAATGGATTTTGAGAAGTGCACAGTGAATTTTGAGCTAATTATTATGTGATAGTTGTTATATGATTTTACCTTTATAACAACCTCCATTATTCATATATATCATATTTTATTTACTAAAACATATTTATGAATGTCCGTCTATGTCAAAAACAACCACACAAGGTATAAAATTTAATAATTATATGGCTCTTTATTCAAATTTTTACAAATATAAAAGCAACTTATCTTCCCCTTAAAAAGACTCAACAAGATCGTCACAACTGATTATGTAATGTGTGAAACAACCCTATTTTCACGATAACATTACCGCAAACTGCAATTTGATTTTATGCTCCAAATCCCAGCTTAGTCAAGTAAAAAAAGCTGAGATTCACATAGGAAAAAGGGGAAGAAGATGGTGTCAACAATCATGCTTACCGAGTCAGCAGCGGCCTGCAGTGTGACATGATCTCCCCACTCACCGCTCCTGTTGTAATCCACCAAAAAAATACAAGAACATTTAACCATAGCTGACATCAAACACAAGTTGACAAAGATTAAAAAGAGAGATTATAACAAAAAAAAGGTCAAATTATAAAAAGACCCCTTGAACAATACAATTAAATACAACACAACCCCTCAACTTTTAATTTCATAAAATAGGCCCCTGAACTTTATAATTAAACACAACATACCCCTTACATTTTTAATTTCATAAAGTAACCCCTTGAACTTTGTTATTATACATAACACACCCCCTAAACTTTGCAATTAAACATAATACACCTCCTATACTTTTAATTTCAAAAAATAGCACTTGAACGTTGTAAATGTATATAATTAACCCCCCGAACTTTGTTTATAAACGTAATTCACCCTTGGATATTAATAAATTTGAAATTAAAATAATTTGAAACAAATTATAAGAAAATGGGAAAAAGTTTGAAAAACTATAATAATATTTTTTAACTCGGGAAAAAAATTAGATTAATAAATTTAAAATTAATAAAAGTATCAAATTAAATCATAAATTTTCTACTTTTGTATAAAAAATATGGATTTTCTATTTTATGCAAAAGATAGGAGCTTTGTGTTTTTAAGAAAAAGATAAGATAATAAATTTTACACACCATAATTTTTTTAATAAAATATAGTAATAATATTATAAATTTAGAATATAATAAAATATTTTCAAAAATTTTTATAAGAATATTATAAGAAAAAATATAATAATTTTTTTCAAATATAATTTTAAAATTAGATTAATAAATTTAACATTAAAAATTGTGCAAAAAATTCAAAATTTAAAAATAAATTCAGGAAAAAAATTATTTAAAATATTAAAAAATCAAAGTTAAAAATGTTATTATATTTTTTTCAAAAAATTATTTTTTTCATATTTTGTTTCAAAACTTTTAATTTTTTTTTTTTTAATTTTAAACTTATTATTGTCTAAAGAGTGTATTATGTATAGTAACAAAGTTGAGAGAGTCAATTTCACGTAATAAAAAAATTCAGAGGGTGAGTTTTGCGTAATAACAAAATTCAAGGGCTAAATTGAAAGTGTAGGGGGTGTGTTGTGTTTAATTATAAAATTCGGGGGGTTATTTTATGAAATTGAAAGTGCAGGGGGTGTGTTATGTCTAACTGTAATGTTCAGGGCGCTATTTTATAAAACTAAAAGTGCAGGAAGTGTGTTGTGTTTAATTATAAAGTTCAGGGGGTCTTTCTACAATTTGGCCCTAAAAGAAGAGCAAATACTACCTGGACATCTTATTCAAGTATTCACCGTATTCCATTGGAACATATCCCTCGTAGAACTCTGGATGTGACTTGAGCTGAAAATATTCAACCAGTGCACATGTAAGACATCCTTCACAAGAACAAACCTTTCTAAATTTTTAAGACTCCGTTCGGTTCAACGGAAAATATTTTTCTTACAAAAAATTTTTCTTCATAAAATATTTTCAATTGAAAATATTTTTTTCTTAATTTTTTGTCTTTTTAACTAAAGACAATTGTTTCATTTTATAAATTTGTATAACGCTCATGATTGGCTATATTGGGGTTGAAGTCAATTTCCCCTCAATGGAGGAAAACCTTTTATATATTATTGCTATGAAGTTATGCAAAAAAATAATAGAATTAAGACAAAAAGGGTTTTTTGTGAAAAGAAACGAAGCCACTATATTTCTGTCGTATCACCTACCTGACTGACGACCTGTTGCCTTACAAACTTGTGGTGCTCAGGGGTCCGATAAAATTGGTCAGACAAAGCGTGGAACTGAAAAAGGACAATATGAGTTACAAATGAAAGCAAAGGACAAAGCGTAAAGAATAAGATCAGATGAGTCTGCATTGCCAATTATGGGGTCATGATGTTTGAAAACCCAATCAGCAGAGCTCCACTTCTTGAACATAAAACAAAATTATAACATCAAGGAAGGATCCAAACTAATAGCATACGAACAAATGTGGCCTGAGAATGTGCTGTATAATGTATATCAGCTTCTAAGATTTCGCTTCCCATTACTCAAAAGTTAGAAAGGGCAAACTAAGCATTTACCCCCTCTAACCAGAAGCATCAAGGGCTGGTCAAGACTATAAGCAACCCAAGTAGTTGCTTGGGGTCCCCAATTTGTAAATATCCCTTTTGAAAGTTAATTATTATGAGTTAGTTTCTACTACTTATCACCGCTCATAATTGGAGAAATAACAATCCACACATAATACATTATAAACGTAGATGTACATATATAATAGAAAGGACTCTCATAATAGACGGTATTATATATAAAGTGAATCATTCTAGCTGCCCTTAAACAGACACAGGACCCTCCATTATCAATAAAGGGCCCAACGCTTAAAACTTGGTTTAAGCCCCCAAAATCTCGGAAACGGCCCTGAGAAGCATGTCCTCACACCCATGGAAAAAGCACACCAGAAGGATCTCTTTAGAAAATGTATGCAACACTATATTAACTATCTTTGCCTACACAAAGACAGAAACATATAAAACTGTTTCCTGCAGGAAAATTAAAAAGAACAACGGGACATGTCCAGGAAACAATCAACAATTTATGCATTCAAGAGATACTTGTATCTATTCCGCATCTAAGCCATCAACATAACAGCACCGTCCGGTATGTCATTCTCAAACATCCATGAAGAAGCAGAAGACAATGTCATCGTGGTTGAGAAAACACATTCACACATGCACTTATCTTCAGATACCCTTTCCTTAATCCAAAAAACTAGGGAAACCCGGTCCTATGGAAAATGGAGATACATTTTTTTCTCAAGTTACATCCAAATTATTATATGGTTCTGGCAGAACAAATTTTTTGCTTAGTCAAAAAGCAAGTCGCTTGCTTGTTAAAGATATTCAATAATTTAAGTCGTCTGTGCACCTCAATAATAACATGGCTCCCTGACGAACCTGCAAGTGTTAGTATAAATGATAAAATGATGTATATAACTGAATCTGACAGGCATCAGAACGGAAAAACAGACCTGACAATTGCCATCTCCTCGGACCTTTCGCTCAACCAGGTCATACAACTGCAATCTGATTGAAAGTGAACTCGAAGAATTAGATTTATCGATCATTTAATCATGAGTCATAACCAAAACATCAACAAAGGAGTCTATTATATGCGACGCAACATGTTATTGTCACCAATGAAAGCGCCTCTACCACATCAAATTAACTCTATCCCATGCCTACAGATTGACTGTCAGCAAGTAAGCGCCTTTCGCATTTGTGTACCATGGCCAGGTCAGTGTATGATAGGGATGATTGTTTTCCTCTCTTTTTTCCTCTCATTGTTTATGTATTGTATTTGGTGAGAGGAGGAGCGGGTTGACATGTCTGAGAAATTTCAACGCATCTCCATACTTCATGGTCCTCGGAAACAATCTCTCATCAGGGTCTCACCCTAGTGAGGTAAGACTGCGTACATCTTACCCCTCCCAGACCCTGCCCGAGTGGGAGCCCTTAAAGTATTGGGTATGTTGTTGTTGCTGTTGTTGTTGTCCATACTTCATGGACCATGAACCTCCCCCTTATTTTATCCAACTAACCAATAAAAGGCAGCAGCTTTTTTCACTCAGACTGGGGATATGGGATGCAGAGAGAACACTTCTGACGCTACTTTGAGAAAACGGGATCTTTTCTATGTCAGGGTGACTACTGCCAAAAAGGAATGATGAATTCATGGAAATTTATTTTTGACTACTTAACATGTCTGAGAAAGTAAAACAAGCATACCTATCTAGCAATCTTTGATGATCAGATGTTGCTTCATCTACTGAAGGTATTTCCCCATTAATTCTAGGAACATGCTGCACAAACAAGGAACACTTCTCAACTCGGATTCTTCAGCAATAATAGCTAATGAAAAGCACATGAAGGCATAGAGTGTGTGCCACTGACAAGACAAGCTGCATTAATGCAGCTTACCTGTAGTGTTAGCTCCTCAAGATTTAGATAACAAACACAGAACGCATCTAATTACAGTAAAGCAGCCATAAATATAGTTAAGAGAAACTGTCGTGGTTTCAGTAATAGTTTGGACTGTAAATGCACGCATGTATATAGACACACCATTGGTAAATCTCACACATACAGAAGCGGCACAACAAGAAATAACAGAAAGTGAAGTGGGAAAATGCTTGACCAAACGTCTTCATGTCTGGATACAAGCAATTATATCTATGTTACCTAACAATTCATTTGATTACTAAACTAGGCCTTAACAAAATTACCTGACTTTTGTAGAAGGAAAATCTCACATGATTGTAGCAAGTACTTCAGGGTCCAGCATGCAAGTATAGATTACATAGACAAAATTGAGATAGAAACAGCACAAAGAAAAATAAAATTGATGCCATAGAACAACAACAACATACATAAGGGATCACTCACTATGTGAATAAACCTGATTCTAGCAAGTTGTCAAGTTCGTTTGCATGATAGATATTAGCTGGGAAGGTGAGAGAGCCTAGAGGATGTGTCTTCTTTTTTTTTTTTTTTTTTTTTTCCCCCCCCTTAAAATGACTGTCCTATTTGACGTGCCTTATCAATCAGCGCATGTTTCTGACAAAAAATCAATCATCCTGTATATGAATGTAACTAGTTCAAATGAATATTAGATAAAATAGAACATTAAATGAATAACATTGTCAAAAAATTAAATAACAAAACATTAAAGGTCAAAGTAAAGAAGTTACAGCAACAGAAATGCTTCAGGAAGATGCACTTACAGGCACAGGAATCATTTGGTTTAATCTCCTGCCCAACTCTCCATCAAGTGAAGGCTCATCTGTCAATTCCAGAGAATAACAATAATCCTCGCCATCATACGATCTTTCTCCAGGGCTGGAACAAGAACTAGAGGGCTCAGTATCATCTGCCTCTTCCACAGCAACATCGTGCACTGCAAAATCTAATATGTTACTGGAACATGTAAAGCAAGAAATCAACAGAAAAAACAAACTTACCAATATAAACATTCAATACCAGTACAGTAATGTGTTGAAGATGGAGCAAGCCAATCTGAGGTAGCATCGGATGAATGAAAGTGCTCTACCTCTACATGTGAAGATTCAGCCACATCATCAACTTCTAATAGCGAGAATTCTTCTTGAAGTTTATGCGCAACAATCTCATCGTCTTGTACATAGTTACAGTCTGTGTCATAGTTATATTCTCTACTATATTGTCCATGATGGATGCTCCCATCTTCAAGATTACCATCACAATCATAGGTAGAATTGAAAAGTGGCCCATAACCAAGAAAATTCATACTCCATTGCATCATATCATCATGCTCATATGTAGTCATCCTCTTAAATAACTCGGGCCACAGACCTGTAAACCACCAACCAGTCATACCGTACTCCGAGAAACTGGATCGTATAGAGCAAACTCAAGTGCTGAAGCATCAAGTAATATCGCAACAGCAGTCAGAAAGCGCATAATTCAGCTCACAAAGACTAGAGGATCATTGAGCAGTTTAGAAGGTAACAACTCAAATAAGCGTAAATTAATTTTTATATTAAACATTATTGAATTTGCCATAATACTGCAACATCTCTCTGAGATGGGTTTTTAAAAGAAGCAGATAACCTAGTAACTACCAGTTCAATTTATGATTCTATCACAACATAGGTGCACTCTTGGACAATTAGATCCCAAGAAATCTACTATCTCAAAAACCCAACAGAGTCAACTCTTAAGCAAAAAGGAAACGGCAAGGACAAAAACATTTCCAGAACATAGACCATTCAGTGCAATTCTTTGTTCATATAAATTCCCCACAGGGAACGTGTTTAACTGTGTATAAACACTGTGGACACAGTTGCATGTTCCATTTCTCTTTTGTCAAAGGGGTTTAAGCAGAAAACCTTTAAATTTATGTGTGCTGTTGTTTTGGCAATTGGGTATATCATGTGTAGTGCCACATCTCAACCTTGGTAAACCAGTGTCTTAGATAAAACATTATGAACCTCTCAGAAAGAGTGGGCCTAAATTGAAATGTAACCCCAAGGATAAGTAATAATAACAGAATAGAAGGCCACGGATACCTGTAAGAAAGAACCAAGAATTATCCCAAAATGAACATTTTCTTCATATGTAGAAAGAAAGGCAGCCTAAATGCCTTTATGCGAAATGGACATACAAAGAAATTTATGCTGGCTTTCTACATATGAAAAGGTCACAATATAAGGATGGCTGACAAGAGCAGCTGAAGAAGGATTCTATTAGCCATTATAAAAAACACTAAACAGTGTCCAGAACAATAGGTTTCTATATGGACATACGAAAGGACATCGGAGTATGTAAGACAGCCCATGAACATGTGTCTTTCTCAAAATAACATGAAGATCCAAATAAGTTTCTCAGAACTTATTTTTCCCAAAGCGACAAGATGATATTCGGTTGATATCAATAGTTCCACAAAGCAGAAACTGGAGCAGGATTGAAAGCGGAAATGGGAGCCGGGGGCAAGCAACACAGAAATTTCTAAGGTTACAAGCTTGGAGGGTCGTTTATATTAACACACACAGAGACACATAGAAAATTACTAAATTTTCATTAATTGAATTATTGAATAATAGCGTCTCAAAACAAAGTTCATATTAAGCAACCAAGAAAAATGAGTACTCTACTAGATCGGAAATAAGAAAATTGAGTCCAAAATATAAAATTATCTTCAAGTTTTACAAACAGTCAACAAGTCATACAATATGGATAGAAAAAAGAATCATCTTACAGAAGACCAAGCTAAACAAAGTTAATGCTAAGAAATAACCATTGTTTTCCAACTCTAATCATGATTTATATAAAAATATCATCTGTTCAAACGTTGAAGGTTACAGTTGAAAATAATTCTCAAAGATCATCCTTTGACACTGCTGTTACTGCAACAAGAAAGGGATATTAAAAAGGGGCAGTTGTCCTGGATCTGTATGGAGTTCAATTAGAAAATATAGGCCATAAACCCACATACATTCAGTTCCTAGAATCACAGAATAATCTAAATATTACTTAGATTTGCAGATAAATCCAATGAATCAGCAGGACACGATGGGATGCTTGTGTAGTATAAGCTAGAGGAGACATTCTTAAGTGAAACCATATATACAAAAATCCTTCCACGTATATCATACCATAAACATGATTTGTTGTCGGGTTATCACCAAACGCTACTTTGTTTATTAACTAGACCAGTAAAAAAGAAAAAGTCTCACATTCAACGATTTATACATCAAATTGCAGAAGAAAAGCCACAGATTCTCAGGCTAGCAAATAAAATTAGCGCCAAGAATGATAGTCTTTCTAACGGTATTATCACTGATAGTCTTTCTAACTAGTATTATCATAATGCTAATCACCAGAAGGTGCCAACTAACTCAACTGCTAAAGTATCTAGAAGGCGGTGCCTGCAACCCGGAATCAAATCCCAAGGAACGGAGGGATTGGGGTTGGGTAAGACTACCCCTTATGCAACCCATTTGAATTTCCTTATCATATGTAAACAAAAAAATAATAATGATAACCACCAAGAATGAACGTTGAAATGAATTAATCATTTCTAAAGTGCCATCCAGTTTGACCATACACCACGAATACATAAGGCAACAACCTAAACTATAATATTTTACAGCTTAAAAAATTACTACTTCCACTTACATCATCCTTAGCTGACTTAGCCACTGAATTGGAAAGCAACATAGGGAAATCATATAATCGTTTCGGACAACTAAAGATCGCAATCTAAACTTAATAGCCACGGAGAACGAACATCAGCATACAGAAAATAGCACATTCCACAACTTGAATTTCCATACAAAACACCCAATGAATTTCCGAGATTGCAAGTAATAATCAAAGGACAATAAAATAAAGAAAATTATTACTTAGGTACTCTAAAGTTTGACCATTTATCACCTAAATACCATAATATTTCAACATATATACTGAGGTATTCAGAGGTTTGAATATTACTCTATGTCGAAATTTGATAAATGGTTGTCAAAAGCTAACCAATTTTATATAAAAAAATACTAATGTGATACATGAATACAATAATATAGATAAAGTATGTCAATATTTTGAGCAAAAATTCAGCAAATTATAATAAAAAGTTTCAGTGAGTTTTAATATAAACTACCTATATATTGTCTAAATTATAAGTAATATCAACATTTTTTGGCATAAAATCATCAAATTTTGATCATGTTCCACTTTACATTTTCCAACGAAAATCAATCAAATTTAAGTAGAAGAGGCCTGATTGATAAAATTTTAAAAATTTAAGTTATTTAAATAATAAAATTTTTAAATTTTAATATACTTTATTATATATTAAAAAACGTACCTAGGTGATAATTTTTCTAAAATAAACTTGATCAATCGACCATTCCAAAACTCAAAAGCCAAGGAATCCAAAATCAAATCAATCACAATCACTAAATAGCGATTCACGAAGAAATTCAAAAAAACCTAAACTTCAAATTGAAGCATTCACACAATGCAATCACACGCTCGTACGATCATCCAACATAAAGCAAAAATCGTATCAAAATTGAACCAGAAATCAATACGAAAAC
This sequence comes from Simmondsia chinensis, assembly GCA_018398585.1. Classification (NCBI taxonomy): domain Eukaryota; kingdom Viridiplantae; phylum Streptophyta; class Magnoliopsida; order Caryophyllales; family Simmondsiaceae; genus Simmondsia; species Simmondsia chinensis. Next base: position 2,152,607 of record JAGTTD010000007.1, on the reverse strand, counting down.
CATGAAAATCAAATCAAATCAAATTAAATCAAATCTCACCTCTGATTAAACAAAAATCGAACACTTCCAGTAACTGTCGATGTAGAGAAAGGAGAGAGAAAATAGACAGCGGAGGATTTTGCCCCTTTTTTATACAGTTTCAGTGTGCGCTAAACCTGGAGCGAATTGGGGAACACCAATCGTGAACGGAACTGGAGCATTTTCCGCCGTTGATATGATCAGATCTTGATCGGACGGCTCTCATTAAGAAATCGGACGGTCTGGGTTGAGCGTGAAGATTGTACAGCGGAGGTTGGGGTTCACGGATGTTTAGCCGCTTAAATTGTGATTTTGATGCTTGATTTTATGTTTAGAATTACATGGGGTCCGCAAAATCTGGCACGAAACGATAATACGACGTTACATGAAGGTAGTGGGTTAGGCGTTTTTAAAAAAATCCATAACTGAAATACTGAACAAAGAATTTTGAAACTACCAACTCGAAAATGAGTTAACCATACTGAATTTTCGGTCGGGTAACGAATAGAATGATTCAAGGTATTTCAAGATGGTAACGGTCAACGATTTATTGAAATAATAGATATCATGTATATATTTTTACATGTTTGTAATATTATATTGTTCACTAAGTATGTTCTTTTAGCATATAAGTGGTTATTCCATAGTACATGAGCAACTTCATCTTTTTCTCTCAATTCATCTCCTATCACAAAGTAATTGTATTCTACAATTACATCCAAATACTGACTAAACACTAATTTACTACAATACAATGCTACTCGTTTGCCTTCATATTGGCTAATATTGGCTAAAATAAGATATTATACGTCTAATTTTTTGGAAGTGGATTGAAAGCACATAATATATTGAATATTATTACGTTTAATGTATTTTTTGGATATTTACAAACTATTAAGATGATAGATTATCTAACATGAAAGAGACGTTATATTATTTTTTCGACTACCGGTTAACTAACATAGCCGAACCACATCACCAATTTACCGAAAGTCGGTTAATCGGTCTTTTCGGTTACATTAACAGTTATAAATTTTTTAGTATTTTGGTTATGGTTAACCGTACTATAAATATGCACTAGATTTGTTGTTGTTAGTCTTATGTTTGACAACAGTTTTTGCATATTGTTTGTATAGTATTACCGTTCTAACTAATAAAATAGATTTAGCATTTGGCTAGTTGTCCAGTTAAAATGCGAAAAGTTGGGTTTGGTAATGACTTTTATAGTTAGCGTTTTTAATTGCTTTTAGCGTTTGAGTACAGTTTTTTAATAAAAAAATCTCACTTATAAAAGTAATGCAATACTTTATCCTCTTATTTTTTATTAAATTTTACATTTTACTTCAATTTGTTAGGCTGAAAGTTAAATAATTTTTTATGATCATTTTATCTTTTAAAAGTGTGTGGGTAAAGTGTTTGATTTAATTTAGAAACATCTTTTATTAAATTATAATAATTATATTATAAATAAAAATATGGAAGTGTTTTTAAACTTTTTATCAAAAATTTGAAATATATGTAAGATAATATATAACAAGTTTTGAAACAAATAATTTTTTATTGGATTAATAATTTTAGAAAATATAAAATCTACAAAAACTAAAAAAATTTAAAAAAATTATTATGTTTATGTATGCATTTTGTTCATTTGAATTAAATAAATAGAAATTCTTTATTTTATTAGTTTCATGTAAATTTGTTTTAAAAACTAGTTTTTGTATTTTTTTTAAAATAGATTTTTAATTTATAATTTTTTTTCTCATTTATCTTTTATAATATTTTATTTCCATAAAATTAGAAAATACACATGGCATATAATTTTAAGAAAAAATATTTATATTTTTATTTAAGTTTTATTCTATCCATACAAGATGGGAAAACTGGATTCACCTTTTTTATGAATATAAATTATTCAATTTAGAAAAATGATATTTTTTTTCAAGTTCAGTTTTCTTGTGATTTAATTATGATATAATTATATGCTAGGTTAATATTAAGATATAATTAGTAGGGCTCCAAATGAGCCAAGCCAGTTTGACTCGGCTTACTAAAGGCTCGACTCGGGTTCGTCTCAGTCAACGTGAGAGCCAGTTCCGCTCGTTTTAAGGGCGACTCGATTACACAAACGAGCCAAATCAAACTTAAGCCAATTCGGTTTGAAAAGTTCACAAGCCAGCTCGTTCATAGCTCTGAGCTAACTAGCATGTCTAAATTACGCCATGTGGCACTGTTTGCACCATTTGAAATGGGTTGATGTTTGGGTATTTAAATGTCCCTTAGGTTGACCTTCTATTAAATTACAGGTACGCTTTTAGATTTCTCATTTTCTTGCATGATTTATTTCATTACCTAGCTGTCCAAGAAATAATGATCTTAAACGAGGCGGGCGAGCTTGGTAAATGAGCCCAAGTCCGCGTGAAATGTAAACGAGCCAAAAAACTTGACAAGCCACCTCGCCAAATAATCAAACCTCAATGATACCAATACCAAGTCAGCTCGAGTTGTTTCTCGACCCAACCTGAGCACGAGTATACGGCTCTATTTGATAAATAATACCGACCCGATCCAACAGTAATTCAGCTTGATTCGACTCATTTGCAGGCCCATTCAGTGCTTACTCATTCTAATAATATTCAAATTTACAATAAGTTAATCGAACACATGAATGTCACATCGCAGCCTTCACTAGATATGTATACTAGTTGTTTTGTCAAAATAATCGTCTCATTGGTGATGTCTTTTGAAAATGACAAATTGACCCTGCAAGGAAGACTGCATCAATATCGGTTCAGATCGGTGTACTAAATCAGATTGGCGTTTTGAGCAAGGATTGGCCTAAACCGACTACTTATTGGTTCGATCTTTAGTCTCAGTATATGGGTTGAATTGGTCTTAGCAAGGATCGGGTACCACTAGCAGCACAAACAACCGCTTGGGGCAACCAAATCGTAATGGCACCCAAAGACGATCACATGTAAAGTTTTTTTTTATTATAGTTTTGATGGTGATGAGTCGGCTGTGGTTGAGCACATTGCAATGATTGATTGAGGAAACGGTGGACCTTACTTTCTGGTAGCCTCGCTCACAGGTTTGGCACATTGGCTCTTTTCCTTTTTCCACGTCCAACCTCTCTGACGGTGGTTGTAGTCATGTAGTGCCTGTTAATTTTTTCTCGTCACTATCCTGTAATCCCTTTTTTTGGTATGTTGCGTTGCTTTTGTTATTGTTTTGATCCCTGTTTTGATACGAATTGACTTAGGTTTTGTTTGTACGGGATGCCTGTTTTGTATTGCAATTTTGTCACTAATTAATAAAATGTAAAGTTTCTTGTTTTATTTCTGTAGTAATCGTTTAAAATCAATTCTTATTCATATTAATAATTTGTATTACTAAAGTTTTTACCATAGTGGGTAATATTATTGTTAAAGCAAGATCGTAGTTTTCAAAATAATTTTGTGGGTCTCGTCATTTTTTTTTGAATATTAGCGACAGAGTCGCGATACAAAACAGGCGACTCGAGCAAGCAAGGCCTAAGAGAACCCGAATAGATCGGGAAATAGAGACACGAAAACAGGAAAGCAAAGCAAAAACAGAAAGAACAAAAACAGGCGTCATATTGTTTGTAAGTCACATCATTACTCTGGCAATAATAATTTTTACTCTAGTAATAACAACTCCCGTAATTTAATGGGTTTTTTTTTTTTTTTTACTGAAAATCACCTAAATTTTAGGTACTGTTTTAAAAAATACCTAAATTTTCTAATTTTTCCGAGTCACACCTAAACTTTCTAAAATTTTTCACTGTCAGTTTAATTGTTAAAAACGTTAACTTTTGCTAGTTTTTGCTGACGTGGCGTTTAAAAAGAATACCTTCTTAAATATAAAAATTATGTTTAAAAATATTGACAATTTTTAAGATATTTAAAATATTTTAAAATTGTTTTAAATATAAATTTAATTTTTTTAAAATTATTTCTTTTCAAAAGCCATAGCAAAAACTAAAGGATGTCAATAGCGATAACATTAAAAAATTTTGAAAAATTTAGGCATCACTCCGAAAAATTAGAAAATTTAGTTATTTTTTTAAACCGCACCTAAAATTTAGGTAATTTTATATATATTAAAAAAAAAATCTAATCTAATAAATTAGTATTATGTTAACAGAAATGTTGACATTTATAAAGGATCTCATTTAAAATATTTGCTTTAAACTTCAAAAATATCAGTATCGACCCAGTAAAATGATAAAACAAATACCCAAAATATAAACAATATACCAGCAAAGAACACGCAATAAGAAAAGGAGAGATTGTTACTTTATGAATGACAGCATGGTTCATGAATAAAAGTCACCGTCCTTGCTCATTTTTATAACTGGCATCATTTTCTTTTTAAATCACATCACTTTTTCTTGTCGGAGGTCACAATTTTTCTTAATACGGACTGTAACTCGAGAAAAAGAAGGTTGATGAGTCTCGATCTCGACACCCGTTTAAAAAGATGGCTGAGATTTTCACCATTAAAGCAGTACAAGAAACTCTTTCTTATACTGCTTTATATATATATATTTGTTTATAAAGGTAAAGAATGAGCAACACTGCTCACGGACACCCTCTTAAGAAAGGGAGCCTAAGGACATCAGCTCTAACAATACAAAGAAGAGTATTGGAGGGAATGTGGTCCCAAGTAAAAAAAACGAGCACTCTCGTGACCCACGTTTGTTTATCCAAGTAACTCCTTCCTCATCTTGGTATAATACGTGCCAAATTTGGAAGGCAATCTATATTATACATTATATATTAACTATATTAACGGGAAGTTTCCTTTCTCAAAAGTCTCGACTCCCTTATTCTTGAATTTTTAGGATATCACTTCCCGTCCTTCCTTAAACCTTTTCTCCCCATCCATATCTATATAAGAGATCTAAGTTATGATAAGATCAATTTTTTTCTCTTAATTTAAACGTACATAAGTTATTACATAAGAAAACTCTATTTTTTATTTATATTAACAACGTCATTCCTCAATTATGATATATAAATGTAATCATTTAAAATTTAATTATACCGTACATTGCACGGAGAAACTCTAGTATGAATTATAAATACTTTGAATTTAACTATATATTTTATATTTGTGGATTAGTCCTTACATTAGCACCTCCCTTTTTCTGCACTTAATACAGCAACAACTGCATCAACAAATGCAGTGCCTCAAGAGCTCCCGTCTGAGTGGGGTCTGGGGAAGTAGAAGAACACAACCTTACTCCTTTAAGGTGTTACCCTAAAGAAATACTGTTTTGGATGACCCCTAACCTGAGAATCATAGAGACATAATATAAAAGCATGCAATTGTTCATATATTCTATCAAGAGCAGTGGTCGGTCTCCTCTTGACATGCCCAAACCTTCGCAAACGTTGATTCCTCAATTTATCCTCTATAGGGCCACACTCACTTTGCTCCGTATGACGTCATTTCTGATTTTATCCTTCTTCGTGTGTCCACTCATCCATCGCAACATCCTCATTTCCGCCACCTTCATCTTCTGTGTATGTTGCTGTTTCATTGGTCAACACTCCGCACCATAAGGCATAACCGGTCTCACTACCGTCTTCTAATATTTTTCCTTTAACTTTAACGGGAATTTCCTATCGCAAAGTACCCCGGAGGTCACCCTCCATTTATGTCAACCTACTTTAATACAGTTGTTGACATCCTCGTCTACTTTGCCGTCCTGTTGTACTATGGAACCAAATATCTAAAACACTCCTTTTTTTGTATGGACTCCGACTCAATCCTAACGCCTTCCATGCTAGGTTTGGTGGAGGTACTGAACTTAAGTTCCATATACTCGATCTTGGATCTGCTGAGTCTTAAGCTTTTCATATTTCTGCACTTAATGCTATCCTATATTATAAATAGATGACAACGTCTTAAGAACTGTTTAGAAATAAAAAAAAATTTCAGTTTTTTTGATAAATTTTTCGAGAAAACTAAAAAATTGGAAAACTTGTTCCAAATCATCTCCAATTAGACACGTGAAAAACAATTTGCTATGTCTTTGCCTTCATTTGCCTAGCTTTGCCCTACTTACATGCTTATTTGCTCTCGTGCTACTAGGGTACCTAGTGGTGGCCAGGGGCCGGGCCGGGCCGGGCCGGGCCGGAGGGGTTCCAGGGCCCGGGCCCGCTATAGTACAGGCCGGGCCCGCTTTTTTTACAGAAATAAAAAAAAATTTAAATAATACAAAGTAGTTTTATACTAAAATTATTGTAATTCATTGATAAATAATATGAGATACAAATACATTTTTTTTCAAGTACTACTAATGCTAAATATACATGTTCAAAAAAAAATAATGCTAAATATATGTAATAAAATAAAATATACAATAAGTAATGGTAAATACCTTATCAAAAAAATAATGGTAAATAAATAACGTAACAAATACAAGTACAAATATAACACAGTTGGGGCCTAATATTTAAAAGTACAAATTTATTTATCAAAAAATACAAAGTTTGATATATGGGGGGTGCGATCGTCTTTTGACATAAATATTTAAAAGTAAATAATTGATATACAAAAGTGTTGATATCAGTTACCTGGGGGGGTTTCTACGCCATCATTTGACGTATCAGTTGTGTGGTCGTCTTCTTCATCACTCGATGAATCTAGCTTCATTCTCTGTTGATCTCTTGCCTCAGCTAGCAACCAATCCTTCAAGCACACGAACATCTCCAAGCTTGACGGCGATAGCTTCGCCCTCTTCGTTCCAAGCAACCTGTCACCAAGACTGAAAGCACACTCCGATGCTACTGAAGACATCGGACAACTTAGTATATCACGTGCCATGGTGGAAAACACGGGATACTGGGCTTGGTTTGTGTTCCACCATTGTAAAAGGTCAAAATGCGGGTTGGCCGGCGGCCCGAAAATATGGACCAACGGTGTCCGCAAATAATAATCTAGCTCGTCACATGACGTGGGGGCTACTGTGGGCGTAAATTGCTCCAACAGCTTCCACGAATATGACGTGTGTGAACTACTTCCACTAGATGTAGAAGATCCTACTGCAGCAGTACTAAAATTATTGGACGCTAATTTACGAAAATATTGAGAAAAAAAACTATGCAAGTCATTATCGGCATCGGCAATGAAAGTGTCGATATTAAGACTAGATGAAAATATTTGAAAAAATGTTGGTAAAACAAGTTTAAACCCCCGCGTTTACAACGAGGGTCTAAAATAGTTGCCAAGCAGTATGTAAGAGGTGGTTCAGAATAATATTTGGCAAACTTTTCTTTCATTGCCTTAATCGATTCGAACAAAATGGGGTTGGATTCATTACCCACCATCCAATTGACAATATCAAGCAATCTTGATATTGCTTGAGGCATGGTCGGATAGTAGCAACCCGAAAAAAATGTCGTTGTCTCTTTAAACATGCTAAAAAAGTTACAAGTTTGATCTATTTTCTCCCAATTTATACCGGCCAGGTTGTAATCGCTCCATTCTGTACGATTTTCCTGGGTGAATTCCATCAGAACGTCTTTGTATGGTAGAATGCGCTCTAACATTTCTACCGTAGACGACCACCTAATTTGGGAGTCTAATTTGAATTGTTTATATTCTATGTTATGCAACCTACATAAATTTCTAAATCTTCTTTTTCTGGTACTGGATGATTTAATAGATATTATTACGGATCTTAAGGTCGTAAGGGATACTTTATAAGATCTAAACCATCCCTTACCATTAAATGCAAAATGTGACAAATGCAACGAATATGGAAACACTTCCCACCTAACATGGGTCTCATTTGCCTAATTAAATGTGTAACGGATGCAGTGTTATTGGTAGCATTGTCGAACGTAATACTGAAGATACGTCGCTCTATGCCCCAGTCGCGGACTGCCGACATAATCACACCCGTAATTACCTCGGCAGTGTGGGGGCAATCTAAAAGTCCAAAATGAATTATCCTCTTTTGGAGGATGAAGGATTCATCGGTCCAGTGTGCCGTTATGCACATATAAGGTTGGCCGGGTTTCGACGTCCATACGTCCGACGTTAACGAGAACATGCTCGTGTTCGTCGCAAAAAATGTTAAGACCCAGCTTTCATCCCGTGGTACAACGTAAAAGCGTCCCGCTTTACGGTGTTCCAAGGAATCCTCACAATGGCGGGGTTCACATTTCGTTGGAGGTAGTTGACGAAATATGGGTTTTCGCCGGTATTAAAAGGCATTTCACTCAAAATTATATATTTAGCTAGCCCCTTTCGGTTGCTCTCTTGAGAGAACCTAAAATTAGCAAGTACACCGGTCACTTGCTGTACTAGACGTTGTTGGCTCTTATTTGGGTATTGCTCAGGGTGGCACCTAAGTATATGTCTGTTTAATGTGCCCGTCCCACTGCTAGGTTGATGGCTAAAATCCCTAGCTGGGTCACATAATTTACAAGTTGCTTTATTAGTTGTCTTATTAAGGGTAAAGTGCTTCCATACCCCACTAGTTGTATGCCTACTAGCACCGGTACTAGTTTCAGGCTAGGCTTCGGTGGTGGGCGTGGGTTCCTCATCAGTTTGTGAGTCTCAAACCCCACCACCACCTGACTCATGATAATCTTGCTGTTGCGAAAAGTCATAATCTATGCTATCATCAGTGCATGGGGGTGATGGGTCTGGTTGTATATAAGCTCGTTCTTCAGTATTAAGTAAGACAATTCTACTCCTTTTAGGGATTCTGGGTGGCCGAGAAGAGCTAGAACTGGCACGACCGGCTCCAGAGGATGATGAAGAGTTATGTGCCATATTAGTATAAGTGATTAGTATTTATAAAATGCAAGTAGTAATGCAAATTAAATAACTAAAAATGCGAATCAAATAAAATTGCGATACTAAAATTACCGAAACGAGAGAACAATGAAATTCGAACTTCAGCCAAACACTTTACAAACTTCGAACTTTAGAGCACAATTTTGCAATTAGCAAGGTTAGAGAAGATGGGAGATGATGAATGTATAGAAAGAGAAGAGAGGATTGAAGATTTGGTGAGGAAATGAGTTGGGGAGGTTTAAATATTTATAGAAAAAAAAATATAAATTTTTTTTTTAATTTATTTAAAGACCCTTTTAAACGGCTCTTTTAAAAGAGCCAGTGTTGCCCCCCGGGCCCAAAGGCCACCAAAAATTGGCCCGAGGCCCGGCCCGGGGTACACCGGGCTCGGACCGGTTTCCGGGCCAACCCGGCCCGTTGGCCACCACTAAGGGTACCAGACTTCTTTGCTGCTGACGCGCTTTTCAAGTTAGGGTTCCTCGGAAACAGCCTCTCTTCTGGGCAGTCCCCAGAAGGGGTAAGGCTGCGTACATCTATCCGCCCTAGACCCTGCCTATGCGGGAGCCCTTCAGGCACTGGGCGGTGGTGGTGGTTGTTTTATAAAATTTAGTAAATATCTTAAAACTGTTTTTCAAAATTTTCCGTGTTTGCCGTGGCTTAACTTCGGAACTCTAACGAGATCCGGTGATTGCGTATTGGCACCCTCTCAAGTTAAAAATATCAAAAGACAATTCTAAAATGTTATTCTCATTACAGCAGCTTGTACAAAGCCCTCTTTCTGCACACGTTACATAAACTTACATACAAGTGAAAAGTACACACAAAATAAAAGAAATAGAAGTGTTACACTATCAGTACAGAGATGATATTCAAGATTTGAGATTGAATCTCGCTTTCAATATTGGGAGAGGGGTTAAGGAAATTTCGGGAGAGCTGCCCCTTGACGGCTGACACCGCTCATGTGACTTCCGTATTATTGTTTAAAAAAAAAAAAAATTGTACAGTTGTCTCGGATGTTGTATTTAAAAGATTGTAATAACAGAATATAATGGCCGTTACAAAACGAACTTTACCCATTATGCTACATCGACGACACGTTTTGGTTTATACACCAGTATACATTTCATGTCACAATTCACAAGAGATGCCTATTTACTCATAACAAGAAAATATGAAGCCTTCAAAAAGCTTGCAATTTGCTCATACTCTTAGATGCCCACGTCACTCGCTTAAGATAGAGATGTAAATGAGCCGAGCTGCGTAATAAACTCTAGTGAGTTAGCTCTCTTTTTCTTAGCTCAAAACACTAGTCTCATTTCAAGCTCGAGTTCAAGTTGATTTGACTCAGTTAGCTAACTCCAAGTCACTATGCTTAGGTTGATAGCTAGTGATGAGCCGAAACGAACCAAACATGAACTAGATTATTAGCCAAGTTCGAGCCTAGGCCTATCTAGACCAAAGCTGTGAGAAAACTGTTTCTTCATAACACTTCTGCATAAGTGCTGTTGTAAAAAATATTATCTAAAAACTTTTATTTTTTAATTTTTCGTTTCTTCTTTAAAGGAGATACACTATTTTCATTTTTTCCCTTAAAAGTGGAAAACAACTTCCACTTTTATTTGAAAGTGCTTTTTTCTTACAGGGTAAAGCACCCTTAAATCTTTAAAAAAAAAAAAAAGTGATTTTCCAAGGAAAAAGAATAAAAACACTTTCTCTGCAAAAAAAAGTTTGGCCAAAGAAGCCTTTAATGAGTTAAGCTCACAAAGCTCGTCGAACTCGCGTTAAGCATAATAAAGCCAAGGCAAACCCGAGTTTAAAATCACTAGGCTTAGCAAACTTCACTTTTAGCAAAACGCTAGCAACTCAAGCCTCGAGCCAAACAACCCTTTGAACAGCTTGTCTCATTTACACCCCTAATTACAATGCAAGAACGCACAAGAGAGAGGCCGAAAGACCGTAACTTGCAAGGCCCCAGCCTTTCTCTTGTACAAGCTCATTCATCAACGACACGAGATCTTCACCTCGTCCTCAAAAGTTTCCGTCTCCACATCCGCGCGAACCAGCCACTCTCTCCACTTATCAAATCCTTAACCCTCCTCTTCGCATGTTTCTCCCCGGACCGCTCCTCCTCCTCCAAATCCGTCACAATAACCCGAGGGACCCCCGACTCTCCTAATACAGCGACAATATTGTTCACCATTTCCAAAACTTCGCTCATTTTCGGGCGTGATTTTGGGTGCTTGACCAAGCACCGGTTTGCAACAAGTGAGAGTTTATGCACGGATTTGAGAGGATAATTCTTACCAAGTCTCGGGTCGATGATCTTTTCAAACTTTTTTGTGTCTGAAAGATAGGGTTTTACCCAATCCAAAAGGAGTTGCTCGGTCTTGGGACGGTGCTTGTCGATAGGGCGTCGGCCTGTGATGAGCTCGTAAAGGAAAACCCCGTAACTCCAAACATCGTTCTTGAACGTGAGGCGTCCAGTTCTGATGTACTCCGGTGCAGCATATCCTAGCGTTCCCACCACCTGTTGAAGGATCGAAAACTGGGAGGTAAAATTCAAGGGAAAGCAGTTCCGTATTTGAACGAGGGAAATCGAAAGGAAGAAAGTGTTGATTTTTCAAATTTTCATTTTCCTTCCGAAAACGTAAGGAAAGTGGGCAAACAAATTTTGTATGGAGCCTAGTTTTATTCGGTCAGGGGTCATGTGCTTGGAGTGGAGGATTAGGCAGAGGTCCGACTCAGTTTTCTGTGGGTATTGTCAGGCACGCTAGGGTTTGTGTGCTTACATATATATACTCGCCTGGATTATGAGATCTATAGCGTGAGAATAGAAATTCTCCAATATCTTCCCAGAAGATAGTCAAAATCTCTACAACTCGACAATTGCCCAAACCACGTAAATGTTATATTTTGTTTGCTTGTTTCTCATTAATTTAGTCAAAATCTCTACAACTCGACAATTGCCCAAACCAAGTAAATGTTACATTTTGTTTGCTTGTTTCTCATTAATTTTTTGTTATTCTTTCGTTTCGTTTCTCTAACAACATCTATGCGGAAGATGCATTCAAGAGAATCCTTTTCATCCCAATGCAGACACTTTTTTACAAATAGATCAAGTTGAATAAACATACCGCAGTAGAAACGTGGGTCAATCCTTCTGGAGGGCCCAGCCGTGCTAGCCCGAAATCGGATAACTTTGCATTCCATTGCTCATCCAGCAGTATATTTGAAGATTTGAAGTCCCTAAAGATAATCTTAAGATGCCATAAGAGAGGGGGAAAAGTACATATCAGATAGATTATATTTAATTAGCAGAAGCGAGGTGCTGTGAACATTACATGAACGGTCACATAGACGAAGTCGAGTTGTTTAGGAAGAATAAGCTATTTTCAAAGCTTAGATTACCATACCATCAATAACATTTATAGCTAAACGCACTTAAAAATATATTTAGTAAACGTGACACAACATATTGAGGTCATAGAGGTCATTACAAAAGTATTGTTACATAACGACTATGACATACCATTTAGCTCAAAATATGTCATGCAATGGGAAATAATAACATTCACATCACGGCCTTTATTTGATTCCGTGATTCAAAGAGTATTAGTTTGGTAAAAGAAACGAAAATGATTGTGTTTTACAACTAAAAGGCACCATATTAGCATTTTTGATAATTTATATTAATATTTCCAGGTATGACTTCATAAGCGATAGAGTCAGCTTTCGAAAATCTAAATAAAATTCCGATGATCATCTGCCACGTTGATATCCTTCTCGTTCCTTTTTTTGAAACATGGTCCAAAGATCAAGTATTTATAAACGATAAATATCTTCTTATTCTTTTTCCAGAACATTGTATTGCAAGTTACGGTTGAGGAGCCACCATTAATACCTGGAAATCCATTTCTTCATGAAGATACATCAAACCACGAGCAGCGTCTTGGGCAATTTTAAGTCTCATTGCCCAAGGAAGAATAGTTCGTGATCGTGGAGACAAATGATCCTCCACACTTCCATTCGGCAAATACTCGTATATCAGAAGCCGTTGAATTCCTCTTTCGTCATCATCAGCGCAATAACCGAGTAGCTTAACGAGGTTTGGATGCTCAACCACCCCCAGGACATTCACTTCCGTCACCCATTCTTTGTGCCCCTAACGATTATTACAGACAGTCAAATTAGCAATAAAAAGGGCATAATGTTTACCGTACGCACAAGAAGAGAAACAAGTTTTGTAAAAAGAATAAGAGCGGAATATCTTTTGAAGAGAAACAGCAAAAGCAACATGAGAATTATTCTTTTTTAACGCGTTATGTTTCTTGTTCTCTTTCCAAATACGAAGAGTCAAAATCAGTAAAAACATAAATGAATTTCTGTGCCCCTAATTTAAAAAAAAAAAAAAACCTTAAAAGGACATTATATTAGAGAAATGAAACAAGAAGGGAATAATGTTTATTAAATACTATGAAACAAATGAAAACCGTAATGTAGCATAACAGCCATTATGTAATGGACTTTCGAGCAAGGTGCTACACGATCAACATTACGTGATAGAATTTTAGTCACAATCTTCATAATAGATATGTGTGTTTTATTTACTGCTACATGTTTAGAAATATATGTACATGTTAAAACTATCAAAAACCCCAGAGACTATATAGTATATTCATTCAAACTTTTGCAAACGTGAGGCTTCAAAGTTACGTTCCCTTAAAAAAAACCCAACGCCACAACCATGACCCATTACATAATATCCACAAAATTGCACTTCCACACAATGACCGTTGTGCAACCTTTAGCAAGCTCTGTGCTCGTGAAATGTGAAGATGCGGAGATTGCTCACTCTTTGGTAAGTGACAAATGAAATTTTGCAAACGTAAATGTTTTTGGTAAGTGACAAATGAAATCCAGACAAATACTTGCCTGAAGACCTCTTTTACCAAGCTGCTTTATGGCGACATCAATCTTTCTAGATGGATCTTCTGAACTCTTAATCGCACCCTTATAGACACACCCGAATCCACCCTCACCGATTCTAGCGGAGCGGTTGAACCCTTTTGTGACGGATTTTAGCTCCTGAAATGTGAAGACGCGGAGATTGCTCACTCTTTGGGACATACAAGGAAACGAGTTCTTCCTCAATGACTCCGTGCTCGTGTTAGAGATATTTTCTTGGTTGAGGTCAGACCCAGTTCGGTTAAGTTCATCGTCAACAAAGGCGGAATTGGATGAAACGTTGGATAACGACTTGCTGATCTTTAAGTCACCCTTCTTGAATCCATTTGAGAATGGAAAACAGCCCATGACACTAAAAGACGAGAACTCGGTTCCTACATTAAAAGAGCAATAATGGTGGAAAGTGCAAGTTAATATGATAAGTTTCATATCAAAAGAAGGCACACGTTTGAACTAGCATTTTCAAAAGGCGATTTTTCTCTCTTTGGCAGCTTGAGCATCCAGGCAAACTAATTCCCAGATTGTATGCACTGCCCTGATATAGCACAAGTTCCTACTGAAGAACAAAACTCAATAATATTTCTCCAGAACTACAACTACTGAATTACAAAGCTATATTCATATAAAAAGCTAATTCCGAAGATATGGATAAAGACAAGATAAGATAAATATTAACTCAAATAGGAAAGTAATTCCCTAAAAATAAGATTACAAATACTAAACCAAATAAAAATATATTACATCACGCCCACTTGGAAGTTTCTCTATGTGCAACAGAGTAAGTTGAGACTCACAGACCCAATAGATGGACCCAAGGAATTGCTTAGCACTCAATTGTAAGATCCAAACTCCAAACCCAACATTTCATGAGTCGGGTTCATCTTATCACTTGAGCAAACCCCTAAAGATTAATTGCGAATGAAGAAACAAGATTGCAAGCAAGGAATACATCTAGGAAGGAAGAAATTAGCTCAGAAAGTTAATAACCATAAGAATTTCTCAAACTTCTCTATTAATTCATGAAATAGAAACCCATCCCAGAAACAATCCTCAAAGATGCAAATAAAATCCAACAAAATACCAATAAAATATTAGCAACAACAAACCCAGTCTCTGAAAAGGCTCCTGCCTGGCAGGATTTGGGGAAGGTGAAATGTAAGAAATCAACAAGTTCCATTAATTACAGTGGACACAGCCATAGTCAGTTACAACACAATTCAAACTTCCAATTCATTTTTTCTTTTAAGTAAACGGGGTTGATGTAAGGAGATCTGATTCTCGAACCTCTAGTTTCAGGACATTAACCTTGATAGCATTCCTTGTTTGCACTACTATTGTGCGATTCATAACTATCATATAATGTCAATGAGCCAACTATCTCAAAAACTGAAGCTTATGATCGAAGGCCCAAGACTAATTTTATACCCCAACATGCTCTCTCCCAAGAATGTCCACTGAATTTGAAGCATGGATAATAGAGAAACCCGCCTTTTACCTTGTGATGAAATTATATTAATATTAAAAATGAAAGTTATTGGGATTTAAACTTGTGATCTCTTAGTCAACAAGGCTCTAATAGCATGTTAAAAAATCAATTATCTCAAAAGTTTAAACTTATGAGTGAAGATTAGGAAAGTATTTTATACTCTAACATATAACTTCTGAGATATCTTCGTATTTTACATGTATTTGTTCAAATTTCCACAAAGATCATTATACGATCAAAAAATAGAAAAATAGACTAAACTAAAGTAAATCAGTAAATGACTAAAACTAAAAGGGTAGAGAGAAAGATCGAAATGAAATATGATTTCATGAGTTACTATTATAATAGGGTCCCTACCTATAGAATTTTGCAACACCCCTCTCGAGCTGAGCCCCGTTCCGATTCTTCGTTAGCATCCCTAATGCACTCGGCTCGTATATTTATTTTGGGTATATGTATCAGATCAACTACAAAATACAGTAAATCTAACATCCTAACACCAAACAAGAAGAGCAATACATACTAAATCAAGTATTAACATCCAACAACAACACCACCACCAAACCCAATGCCTGAATGATAATATACACAGCCTTACCCCTACAAGGTGCTACCCCGTAGGAAGGCTATTTCCGAAAGGCCCCTTTAACCCTAAAAAGCAACAAGTCTCAACATTCCAAACAAAAAAAACCCAAATAAACCAAAAAAAAACAAAAAAATTCATCACTAACCACCTAATTATGAAGATTATTAGGATCGCCAGAAAACAACCCAGATTAATTAACCAAACGTAGAACGAAAAAACCCTAATTTGGGAGGGATTAGCGTCAAAGAACCAACTTTCCAAAAACTTACACTGATGGGTGAAGAACAGTAATGGTTTTATACTTTACCATGCCTAGAAGCATATATGTTATACGTGTCCATCTTATACCATATAAAGACCAACTATCCCAAAAAGCTACTCTAACATGGATAATCAAGATAATTGAAACAATCACTAACCTCTCAGTTATGAAGATGATTAGGATCGCCAGAAAGAACCCAGATTAATTACCCAAAAGTAGAAGGATAAAACCCTAATTTAGGTAGGAATTTAGATTGAACCCATTACAAGGAAAGATCCCAAAGGCAAAAAGATTCGATTTTTACGAATGAGCGAGGAAAGCCCACCAAAGCAGCCAATTAGACTTTGAAAGTAACGATCAAATTGAAAAGCAAATCAATTAATTTAACACTTTTTTTTGGCTTTTCTTGCATAGAAATCGAATCTAAGGGGTATGTATAGTGTGTAAGAGAAAGGGGAATTGAGGGTTTTGACGGAGTCGTCGGATGAAGATTGGGGGAAATGAGAGTCATCGGTCCAATTGCGTCTTAACTGAGTTAGACTTTTCATTAATTTATGTTTTCTTGGCGAAAAGTCGAGTTAAAAAAAAAATTATCACTTTGATATCTTGAGATTTGATCATTTATTACTTTAATACTATAATATTTTAATATATATAATGAGGTACCTGTTTGTGACGAATTTTTCAAGTGAGCTTATTCGCCGTATGAGAGTTTGGTACGAGGTGAGATTTGTAAAAATGAGCTGAACTCAAACTCTGGCTACACGCCCGACTCAGTATTTCATACAAGATTCAAACACACGGTTAGAGAGGCCCGCGAGATAACCCATGGGGGACCCCTCCGATGCTTAAGTCAATATTTATCTCATAAAATAGTAATAAAAGTAGGTAATAAATATATAAAATATATATAAAGGATTTAGCCTGAGAGGAGTAGGAGGTTGGAGCAGTTATTGCTCCAGAGAGATAGCCATGAAGGACGATGGAAGGTTGAGGTATGGGGTGGTATACCTTAGACAAGGCTTGCCTTTGGGGAGAGAGAGAGCGTAAAAAAGAGTGTTCTCTCGTGGAATGGGGGTTGATGAGAGGATGAAAGGTCCCTCCCCCTTTATATCGAATTTTGTGTCAGTACTCGCTGGTCGGCCTTCTCTAAGCCCCCTTTTCTGGTCAGCCGTGTATCTGGGCTAATACTATAAGCATATAAAATATCAAGCCAATATTTTAAAATATCAGACTAGCATTATAAACAGCACCCTGATTTTAGACATTTTGTCACTTATCCCCTGTTTGGCAACAGGGTAATCGGGGGTAAAAAGGAATAAGAGTAATGGGAAATAAATTCTTACTCCTGTTTGGCAATATTTTAATAAGGGTAATGAACGGTAATAGAGGGTAAGTTTTAAACCGTCGTCACCTCCCATTACCCCTTTTTATCCCTTTTTTTAACCCCCAAAATTGGGAGTAAAGAAATGTAAGTAAATTTTTTAATAAATTGTGGATAATTTTATCCTTATTTTAACTATAACTCTCTTTACCCTCTCCCCTTTACCCAATTGCCCAACAAGAGTAATTCATTTATAACTTTTTACCCTTACCCCTTTTAATTTGGTGTATCCAAATTAGGGTAAGATATTACATTATCCTCCCCTCATTACTCCCCTTTACCCTCCCTCTCATTACCCCTATTTACTCAGTTACTAAACAAGGAATTAGTATATTGAGATTTGAGCATTTATTACTTCGGTACTATGACATTTTAGTATACATAATAAGATACCCCGAGTTTAGACTATTTATCACTTAGGTATCCTAAAATTTTTAAAATTTTACTAATTAAGTACCATTTTTCAAAATTAGATAGATTTTTATTAAATATTAGTTATAGCAATATATCGGTATCCTCTATTATAGTATTATGATTTTTTTTATCATAAATGCTAATATATCACATTCTTTTACTAATATACCGATATCTTCCGTCATTAATTCGGTGACGTTTTTTTCCTTTTTCCGTTTGATTTTTGTTGAAAAAGTTGATGCAGTGAGTATATATTATTGTAATTATGCATTGAATCTGCGTTTTATAGTGAAAATTTTTGAATTTTTACAAAAATTTACCAGAGTTTTGCATATGGTACTTAAGTAATAAAATTTTGAAACATGAGGGTACCTCATTGCATATATTGAAATGTCAAGGTACCTATATGATAAATGACCAAACATCAAGGTACCTATATGATAATTTCTCTATAAAAGAAAAGAAATTATCACTTACGTACCTTGAATTTTGAGCATTTATTACTTAGGTACCCTTGCACTTTAATATATATAATAAGGTACTTGAGTTTAGATATTTTATTACTTAAATATCATGAAGTTTTAAAATTTTATCAATCAGATACCATTTTATTAAAAATTCGATAGATTTTCAATAGAAAATACTAAAATTGAACGTGATTTCATCAATATACAAACGTTTTCATTATGATTTAATATCTTTTGCCAAAAATGTAAAAATAACACATAATTATGGTAATTTTTAGGTAATCTACGTCAACATTTGGCTAATATTTTATCACAATTCGTTGATTTTTTGATGAAATAATTGACACTAACTTACATATATTGTCGTATTCGTGTATAATATCAACATTTTTTTGTATAGAATTTATCAGATTTTTACAAAAATTCATCAAATTCCGTCATAGGGTAACTAAGTGAATTTCCCTTTAAAAAAATGATAGGTTTGTTTAAATTGGTCTCTAATTTTCAAATCATACGGCAACAAAAACTAACGGATGTTAATAGCTTTATATTAAGGTATGACAGTGAAAATTTTTAGAAAGTTTGGGTGCAACACTAAAAAATTAAAAAATCTAGGTAGGTTTTTGAAACCACACTTGAAATTTAAGTGATTTTTAATAAAAACCCCAATACTAAAATAGGGTAAGTTTTAGCTCGAATAAGTTAGGCTTAAGCCGAAATAAACCTAAGCTAGTCGAGCTCCAATCCTTGGTCAAAAACTTAGTACAAAGCTCGATCAAACTGATTTTAGTTTGAGCACTACAATTTTTTAGGCTCGGTGAGCTATAAGTTTTGACAAAAATATTGGCACTAAGGCTCAAATCTTTGACTTCGCTTATTTGCACCCAACTTTATGGGATCGGCATGTGTAGGAACGATAATGGAATAGGCCGAGAATAGAGGGTGCCTCCTCTGTATATATATCCACTATACAATTGTATACCTGCATCGGCCCAATACTTGCCACGAGTTCCTTTATTAGTAAAATACGTGTATAACTGACATATTAAACAAATACATATCCATATTTTTCCATTTAAAAGGATGTTTATGTACCATTTTCCAATAACACGGTAATAAACACAATTTTTTATGTTAGTTATACAATGCA
Source organism: Simmondsia chinensis (assembly GCA_018398585.1). Lineage (NCBI taxonomy): Eukaryota > Viridiplantae > Streptophyta > Magnoliopsida > Caryophyllales > Simmondsiaceae > Simmondsia > Simmondsia chinensis. The sequence continues at coordinate 2,133,037 of JAGTTD010000007.1, read as the reverse complement.
CGTTTTGTAATACGTATTCATTCTTTCCTAAATAAAAAATAAATGACTAGTTGAAAATAATCAAACTCGTATATATATTAAGTATTAATATTACATATTTTTTTTTCTCAATTTGCCAGTTCAACTCCTAAACTATTAACTTATATCTTGCTTTTTGCTAACTTACTTTTTTTCTTACCGTTGTTATGTGTAAGATGACATAATATATCTCTCTTCATGCTGTCAATATTTTAGAAGTTATTATAAACATGAATTAAAGATATATAATCCATTTTATAAGTCAGTGAATTTTTGACCTAATATTTATGTATAAAATAGTATAATACGATTTTACGATTTGGACATAAAATGGGGTACCTATTATCATGGTTATTAAACTCCTGATCCGGATCTTATAATCTCACGATTTTATAATCCCACAATATTCGATTGATCCGGTTTCTAAGTAGAATCATAATTTTGTAGAATCTTACGATCCATTTATATTAAATGAAACTAACGGATAAAATCATAATATGATTTTATGATTCTAATAACCCTACTTCGATCCTACCAACGCATACATAAAATGTTAAAAAGTAAAAAAATAGAAAATAAAAAATGGAAACATATATTATAAATGAACATACTTTCTTACCCTGAATTAAAAGAAAGTTCAATTAAGTTTGTATATACTTTTACTAAACTTAAATTAAGCTTAGTTTTAAGTTGTAACCTTAATATAAAGTTTCTTTAGTACCATATATCTTGAAAATTATCATAATAATTTGAGCATATAATCACGTTATATGATAAAGTATTATCATATCTAATTACATTTCCTATTCATATCCTTATAAGTTGAAGTCTTATATGGTCTGTACTCAATGTCTGTGGTGTCATGTTTGAGGCGAGCGTTTGCTCATGTTGGTTGTATTTTTGTTTTTGGTTAGCTGCTTTTGGTCCCCGTTTTGTTACGGTCGGACTCAAGCCTCGCCTAGCGAGTGGTCTATTTGCTTAGCGATGTTGTCGCAATTTATCAAAAAAAAAATTTGAGGTCTTATACAAAACTTTCAAAACTTAAGTAACTATTTTAATACTGAAAATCACTGCAATATACATGCAGTAGAATCTTATAATTTTCAATTCGATCCTACGATTTCTATTCTATTAGATTTTTTTTTTTTTTTGTACATATATTACACTTTGAAAATATTGAAGATATACACTTAGTATAATTTATCTGCTTTTCCCTCCCATACATATTTTGCACATTTTATATAGTTGTAAAGTTTCCTCCAATGTATGTATTATGTTACAGGAAAAATAAATTAATCACATATTAGATATGTTATTAAATAATACTTTAGTAAATAGCTTTATATTAATGATAATATAGGTAATTTTCTTTTTTATTATGCAATTAAGATATTAGTTAGTGATCCTCTTTCCCAATCTCTACAAATAGGGCACTAGGGTTGTAGTAAAAGTTATGAAATGAATGTTAACGAAAATATCTCCCTCTCCCGATTACTCTCCTCTCTCTCTCTCTCTTAGAATTTCTTCTGCTTCCCCCAGTTTTACTATCTGTCAAGGAATCATCTTACTCAAAAGCTTAAGTTAATGGGTGAAGGTCCAGGATTGGTTGTATACTCTAACATGCCCCCTCACGCAAATGCCTGTTTGGGTTTGAAGCGTGGATAATGCACAGGCCCACCTCTTACCTTGTGCCTAATTGTTTTAATATTGAAAGTGGGGGTTGTTGAGATTTGAATTTCCTGACCTCTTGGTTATCAAGGCTCTGATACCATGTTAATGAACCATCTTACTCAAAAGCTTAAGCTAATGAGTGAAGGTCCATGATTGGTTTTATACTCTAACACTATCAAACCTTAGTTAAGCTTCAATAAAAAAAAAAAATAATAATTTTGTTACAGCTTGATAAAAAATATATATATATATATATACAACTTCATTTTTAATAAGAATGGTATTTAAAGGTGTGTTTGTGTGGTCTTTTGAAAATTAAATATTAAGTTCATTAAATAATTTTTTGACGTTTGATCTTTTGTTTTCAATTCTAATTCATAACAAATAATAAAACTAGAAAACAAAACTGTTAACAAAACTTGATTTTTTTTATTTATTAAAAATAAAAAATTATAAATAAAAATTACAGTAAATAGACCCTAAATTTTAGGAGCGAATACTTCAAGACAGTGAAATAGAATGGGCAAAAAAATATCTCTCATACGTATCAACGTACTGCCTCATATAAATACCTACATAGGTTGTGATTCATTTATGGGACCCGGCTTCTTAGGTGTACCCTCGGTTGTTTGTGACCTCCCTCTCTAATTATCAAAAAAAAAAAAAAAAAAAATGCATATCCATTACGACGCTACCCACCTCAACTTATCTTACTCGCACCAAACAACGCAGATAATCGCATATAATCGATTTTATCCATCTCACTTCCTTTGCTTATGTATGGTTTGATTCGAGTTCCCATTCGTTCACCCAAACGGAAAAAATGGACAAGTTGATCATTCAGGCCCTATTTTAAAGAATTCGGTCACCCAACTTTTAAACAAAATCTCATTTTGTAACCACATCCGTCGGTTTTTTTTTTCCTCCTTGAATCACGAATTTTATCATTTTTCACATAAGTAAACAAAATGAGTTTTTATTTTAAATTGAGCGATAATATTTTCTAAATTTTAATTTGTGTACATAACTTGTCTATTTTAAAACTGAACTTGAGTATTGAACTTTTTCTTGCTACTGTTAGAGTATAAAATTATTTTTTAACCTTTACCCATAAGCTTAAGCTTTTGAGACAATTGATTTCTTGACATAATGTCAGAGCCTTATTGACCAAGATGTCACGAGTTCGAATCTCAACAGCCTCCAATTTCAATATTAAAAAAAATAAACAAGTTAAACATAAGGTATGACGTGGAGCTATGCACTATATACGCTTCAAATCTAATGAGCATTTGTGTGAGGACATGTTAGAGTATAAAACTATTTTTAAGCCTTCACTTATTAGCTCAAACGTTTGGAAAAAAGGGTGCCTTGCTAGCTACTTTGACGATGATGTGGGTCGGGACTTAAGTTTGCATGGTTTAGGATATTAAAATAAGGAAAATTATCCCTTCATAATATTCCACTATATATAATGAGGTACTCCAAATTTTAGACATTTTATCACTTAAGTACCTTAGAGTTTTAAAATTGTATCAACCAGGTACCATTTTGTTAAAATTTTGGTAGATATTCATTAGAAAATGCTAAAATTGGACATAATTTCAACAATATATAAATATTTTCATTAGAATTTTATGATTTTTTTGTCAAAAAATGCAAAAATGACACATAACCATTACAATTTTTAGGTGGTCTATGTCGATATTCGGTAAATATTTTATAACAATTCGTTTAGCACTAGCTTATAAATATTATAGTATTCATTTATTATGTCAGCATATTTCGTACAAAATTGATCAAATTCACTACAAAAACTCATCAAATTTTGTCATAGAATATCTAAATGATAAAATATTTAAACTTCAGAATACTTAAATAATAAATGTTTAAATTTTAAGATATCTAAGTAATAATTTTTTTTAAAATAATATTGCCTTTTACTTTTCTCTTTAAGTTGCCATTTTAAATTCCCCTTCTCTCTCCTCTGCTCTCTCTCTTCTCTCTCCTCTGTGATTTTCAAACGTACACTGACAACCCCCCCCACCTCCTTCGCTCACACCTCCCCGCCTCCCCACCGCCCCACCGTCGGCCACCTCGCCGGCTCACCTCCACCCACCGGTGACGCTACCGTGACGGCGACGACCCACAGCCGGGCAAGCGCACCCATCCACTCCGACCCACCCACCACACGGACACCGCACCACCACTGACACCGATCCATCACACCCACCCCGCCACACCCGCACCGGCTCTGAGCCCGGCCACCACCAAGTCGCACCCAACCACCCACCACCACACCCACCTCTGACATCGCACCCCAATCCACCCACCACAACCCAGCCCTCGCCCGACCCACCCACCACCTATGGACGGTAGTAAGACCGGCTATGCTACATGGGGCAGAGTGTCGACCAATGAAACAAAATCAAACACAGAGGATAAAGGTGGCAGAGATGAGGATGTTGCGCTGGATATGTGGCCACACAAGGAAGGATAGGATTAGGAATGATGTGATACGAGGTAAGCTGGGTGTAGCCTCGATCGAGGATAAATTGAGGGAGCACCGCCTAAGATGGTTTGGACATGTTAGCAGAAGAACGACTACAGCCCCAGTCAAGAAGTGTGAACAGCTTCACACGGCGATAAGCAGAAGAGGGAGGGGCAGACCAAAGAAGAGTTGGCTGGAGACGATTCGTCAAGACTTAACCCACCTAAACCTAAGAGAGGAGATGGCCTCAGATAGGGCACGTTGGAGGGCTAGCATAAGGGTAGCGGAGGTGGCAGAGTAGAGTAGTGCGGGGAGTGGCTGATAGTTTAAGATCCTTAGGCAGGCATAACCTCAAGTGCAGCACTTATAGGCTAGCTTAGTCTCTGATCATGCTTTTTCTTCTTCTTTTTCTTCTTCTTCTTCTCCTCTTTCTTCGTCTCCTTCTTGTTCTTCTTCCTTTCTTCTCCTTTTTCCTCAAAATGCATTGTAATTGATTGGTGATTTATCTGCAGGCATTCAACTACTTCAGATTGGGAGTCCCCAGAAATAGTCTCCTTTCCAGCCGGAAGGGGTAAGGCTGCGTACATCACCCCCCCAGACCCTGCTTTCTGCGGGAGCCGCGAGGCACTGAGACTGTTATTGTTGTTGTTGTTTAAGTTGCCATTTTAGTAAACCGATAAAGACAATTAAGCTGGCAATTCAAGCGAACAAATAAACTTTACTAAATCGAAAACCATTACTCTCTTTTCTTCTATAAAGTAAAAGTTTCTTCAAAAGATGGCAATGTTTTCCCTCTTTTTTTTTTTTTTTTTTAAAGTTACATATTAATATTTTGAAATTTGATCTAATAATTTTTTAATCTATAAATTTTGTAAAATAATTGTTTTGGTTCAAAAGTTATATGTGTTTGATAATAGAGTACAACAACACTATAGTCCCAGTGCCTCAAGCGCTTCCGTTTACGCAGGGTCTGGGGGGTAGGATATATGGAGCCTTACCCCATCAAGGTGAGACCCTGACGAGAGACTGTTTCCGGGACCCTCAATCTGATATTTGATATTGATAGTGATAGTTATGAGTAGCCTGTATGAGAGTATGTAAAATATAGTATAAAGATTCTGCTAAGCAAGTATGCATGCAAATATGTAAGTAAGTAGGCAAATAAACATGTACACAAGTAAGTATGTACACATGGAATCAAATCAGCCAGAGCAAAAGGTAGAAGGTAAAAGGTAAAAAGTAAAAGCAAAGAAGCATGTAGAGAGAGTAGGAGATTAGAGCGTCTAAAGCATATAGGGAGAGGGGAAGAGAGAGAAAGAAAAAGTAGAGAAATAGAGAGAGAGAGAGAGAGAATCCTAGGAGCTCCAAGCAACCAACATGCACCAGTGCTGCAAAGAGCTAGCTGAGGGGTGCTCGATGCTCTTATACTACCTTGCTAATCATCAGTAGAGAAATAATTGTTGTGTTGTGTTGTTGTTGAATATAGTCCAAATAATAGTCAGTGGAGGATCCATAATTTTAATAATGCGGGGTCCATATTTAAATAAGAAGTAAAAAATAAAAAAGTATATGATTTTTACCGTATGTCCTTATACTTAATTCATTGTATTAGTAGAATTATTTCAATTTTAATTGTATTAATTTAGTTCTAAAATAAAGTTGTAGATAAAGTCACGATGAAATTTTAGTGTTTGGGTCATAGTTGACTTTAAATTGGGTCGATAAGTGATCTGTATTGGGTCACAAGTATTTTAACATAATTGGCTCGATAAAAATTATATCATAAAATATATACAAATAAGAACTCTTGACATGACTAATTCTAATATATAATTTAATTAATTTAAATAAAAAGTAGTAGCTTTTGAAAAGTTAAAGGCTAAATTGTTTAACTTTTGAAAAGTTACTTTTTAAAGCTAAACGTTATAAAAAATGCTAACAATAAAATTTTTACCAAATAGCCTACTAGCTGTATTGACTAGTCAAAACACTAAGCGTTATGAAAAATGATATGAAAAGCTACTTACCAAATATATATATATAATTAAATAAAATAAAATTATACTAATAAAACGTTAGTTAGAACGCGAGAATGAGACGAATTGTCAAGGGAAATAAAATATTCTATTATATTAGAGAAAAATGAAAGAATGGCGCAAACGAACCGAACATTCGATAAACTACTCGAGTTTGAAATCTATAGGGCTCATTCGTGTTCATTATGAGAGTTCGATAGCTTATCGAGTTGAGTTTGAACATGGGGGGTGTTCGACTCGTTAACGTTCGTGAACAGCTTAATAATAACTTGTTAAAAGCTCGTTAATAGTTGATATTGGTTTGGAAGTGATTCGATAATGGCTTGATAGTAACTTGAAGAGCTCGGTTAGGTAGCGAGCTCGACTTGACAGTAAGCTCGGCTTGATTTTACGATTGATTGAGCTTGATAACGAGCTCGACTCAGATCATTAAGTTTAACAAGCCGAGCTAAACCGAGTATCAAACACACCAAGATCTTATCGAACCAAGCTCGAACAAGGGTTGGAAAAGCTCGACTGGAACTCGAGCTCGATAAGCCTTATTGAACTCAAGTTGGAATAGGGGGTGCTCGGCTCGGCTCGGCTCATTTACACCCCTCGCGACCTCAATAACGGGATTTAAAGTTTTTTACATTGACATGTATATAATTTTAAAGGTTGAGTAGTAAAGTTGCCGGGTCCATGCATCCTGGTGCCCTCAGTGTAGATCCGCGACTAATGATAGTGTGAGAGAGTGTAAAACTTGCCATTGTTTGACGGTAAGCCTATCATTTCCTCGCTATTTGTCTCATTTTATACATAAACCGCCACGTTGTGAATCCGCTAATAAAGAAGAGTCGGGATGAGAGACATATTTTACATCCCTATACACAACTATTTGAACTATTTTATTAAATATATTTAACCTCTGTACTAAATTAATATTTTGTAACTTTTGTACCATGGTGTGCTCTCAAAATCAATGTCGATGCTAGTTGAGTTGCTTCGTCGGGTGGTGTTGTGATGGCTGTCGTGGTGAGGAATCACTATGGCTTGTCATTGATGGATGGTGTGGTTCCGACTATGTTCATTCGCCGTTTGTGGCAAAGCGTCGTGCTATTCGTGCAGCTTGTCATTTTACTGTTAGACAGGGCTTCATGCACATTATTTTAGAGTCTAATTGCCAGCTCGCTATCCAAACCTTTCAGGGTGATATTAAGCCCCCTTGTGGGATGCTGCAGCCCTATTTTCTAAAATTTAAATTATGTTATCTGATTTTTCCTCTTTGTCTTTTCGTCGTATTTGTAGAAATGTTAATAGAGTGGCTCATGAGGTACCCCAACTACATCGGGAGGGTTGGTGCACTCATGATTGGGTTGTAAGGCCCGCTCTGACAGTTCTGTTTGCTATTATTTTTATAAGAATAAATAGACTGTCTTCGGACACTTTTATCCAAAAAAAGAAAAAAAATGAATACACCAGATCTTGATATTAAGATATAAAGGTTATTTACGCCAAAAGTCCCTATTCTTTTAATTGTGTCAATTTAATCCATGTACAATTGAAAATGTGTCAATTTAGTCCTTAGAGAAAATTTACGTTAAGTTTTTAGTAGTTTGGCCATGAGTTATGTTAAATTGAATAAACAGATGAATTTATAATAAGTTACTTACAACAACAACAGTCCTAGTACCTCGCGGTTCCCGCAGAAAGCAGGGTCTGGGAGGGGTGATGTACCCAGTCTTACCCCTTCCGGGTGGAAAGGAGGCTGTTTCCGAGGACCCCCAACCTAAAGTAATTGAGTGCCTGCAAATAAACTACCAATTAATTACCAATAAGTTTTGAGGAAAAAGAAGAAGGAGAAGAAGAAGAAGAAGAAGAGGAAGAAGCATGATCAAAGACTAAACTAGCCTATAAGTTACTTACATCTAATATAATTTTGTCATTCAAAATTACGTCATTAACTTAACTTAACTTAAATTTAACCAAATAAATAAATTGACACATTTTGAACTGTTTAGGGACTAAATTAGTACAAATAAAAATATAAAAAATAAATTAATTTAATAGATAAAATATAGAGAACTTTAACGTAAATAATCCAAAATATAATTTACTTTTTTTATTATAATTTTTTTTCTTTCACACAAAACATCCACTTGGACACAAAGTGAGAGAATGTGGATTAATTTCAGTCCCTAACCGTCACCGGAAACCTCTCAGATACTTTACTACAACGAAAAATTATCATTTTCTTCTAATAATTAAGTAAAAGTTACTTCAAAAGACGGCAATATTATTTTTTTATTTATTATCTAGATATTTTAATATTTTAATATATATAATAAAGTATTTTGAGGTTTTAAAATTTTATCACTTATGCAAGAATTTTGGTGAATTTTTGTAAAAATTCAAACATTTTTAACTATAAAATATTGATGTAATACATAATTACAATAATATATACGAGCTATATAAATTTTTTCAACAAAAATCAAACAGAATACAAAAAAAGTCACTAGATTATGACGGAAAATATCGGCATATTAGTGAAATAATGTGATATGTTAGCATGTTACGATAGAAAATTATAATATTGTGATATATCATATAAGACACTTATATATTGTTATAACTATATCTTATGTTAGTAATTTTTAATAAGAATCTATATAATTTAAAAAATTAATACCTAATTCATAAAAGTTTTAAACCTCAACATATGTAACTAATAAAATTTTAAAATCTTAAAATATTTCAATATATACATATATTAAAATATCTAAATTCTTAAAGATTAAGATTCTATCCTAGTTAAAAAAAAAAAAAAAAAAAAAAAAAAACCATCTAGTTAGAGACACAGTGAGAGAATCTCGCTTCACACTACATCGCACTCACACTACTCAATCTCACTCTATAACCGTCGCCGGAGACTCCCGGGCAACCTCCCCGGCGGCGCCAAATTCCGCCGGAAACCATGACGTCCCGGCCGGTGACCTTCACCGGCGACCACCGCCCGCCACCGCGCCACCAGTACTACCACTCCTCCTCCTCCTCTTCGTCTCCTTCCTTCAAAGGTTGCTGCTGCTGCCTCTTCCTCCTCTTCGCTCTCCTCGCTCTCCTCGTCCTCGCTGTCGTCCTTGTTGTCGTCCTTGCTGTCAAGCCGAAGAAACCTCAGTTCGATCTCCAACAAGTCGCCGTTCAGTACGTCGGAATAACAGCCAATTCTCCTGGAACCGCCACCGCCGCCGCCGTGGCAACCGCCGCCGGAGTTCCTACCACCGCCTCACTGACACTCCATATCCGCTTTGTGTTCACCGCGGTAAACCCTAACAAAGTGGGAATCAAGTACGGCGAATCGAGGTTTACGATGATGTACAGAGGGATTCCGTTAGGGAGAGGGACGGTTCCTGGATTCTATCAACCGGCGCATAGTGTACGGACAGTGGAGACGATCGTGGCCGTTGATCGAGTGAATCTGATGCAAGCGGATGCTTCGGATTTGGTGAAGGATGCATCGTTGAATGATCGGGTTGATCTTAGGGTTTTGGGGGATGTTTCTGCGAAAATTCGGATTATGAGCTTTGATTCTCCAGGTGTTCAAGTTTCGGTTGACTGTGAGATTGTGATAAGTCCGAGAAAGCAATCTCTCACTTACAAACAGTGTGGATTTGATGGATTGAGCGTTTGAATGAAGAGCTTCATGGATTTGGTTCCACTTTCTTCTCTCTCTCTCTCTATCTTGAGTTATTTGCTCCGTTGGTAATTGATGTGGGTAAGTTCGTTTAAATTGGTCTCTGGAGTAGTAGTTGATATTTATAAGTTTGTTTGATCCTTCATCTTTTCGTCGGTTTAAATCGGTCTCTAATATTTTATTTTAGGATAAAATTAAGGATTGTTTGTTTACTAGGAAGTAACTCAAGAATTTAAAATCATGGAAAGTGGGTATTTGCGCTGGTTATCAGGAAATTGATGGAATATAAGAAGTGGAGATTTTTGGGAAGTTCCAGTTCTTTTATTACACTGAAATTAGCTAGCTTACTAGGGATGACTAATTTCTAATTCTTAGGAAGCTTTATTTCTCGTCTTGCAACCAAACGCAAATACCTTATTAATCGGAAGTTGATGCAGGGAATTAATTCCTGTATTAACCAAACAAGGCCTTAATCTTCACTCGAGTGACTAAAATTAGATAAAAATAAAAGAAAGAAGACGAGAAAAAAAATGAGAGATTAATTTCAACAAATTTATGGAAATTAGGACTATTTTAAACAAATGAAAAGACGAGGGATAAACATGAATAAACTTACAACATTATTGACGGACGGAGTAAATCTCTCTATTTTCTTCTCTTTCTTTTTTTTATTTTTTATTTTTCTGCTGCTAAGAGATGAAAGTGTGAAGAATGTTCCAAAAATTCCTGGTTTTTGTAACAGAGATGGGAATTTTTTCTCACCCTTTTTAATTGCTTCTTGTTTGAATTAATTGGGGTTGTTGGGTGTTGGCCAATGATCATTAATGTAGCATCCTTGAATATGGGCTTGAATAGCTCCTCTGGGTAGTTCGCAATCCCAAAATCCAGAGAGTTGTTCAAAATCTACGAAAAAGTTGAAAAAATTCTGACCATTTTGACCAAAAATTCTTTTGGGTTTCCTTCATTTAGTTGATTTCTCACTAATTTTGCACCAAATCATTAGAACTGTTCATTCCTTTTGTTCATTCAATTATACAACTGTTGGGTTAGCTCTCATTTAATACAACCTCTCTTTAGGATAATACCTCGAAGGGATAAGGCTGTGTACATTTTATCCCCAGATCTTGCATTGATGGGAGCCCTTGTGGCACTTGTTTTTTTTTTTTTTTGGTTGTTGTTTGGTTAGCTCAGGTTGGTTAGGTTTTCATTTGTGAAGTTTCCTTGTGTTTCCGACCTAACCCATATAGTTGACATCTATGAGATTTACATATAAGCTTGAGTGGAGTTCTATGTTGTTCACATGGGCCTAATCAACCACAAAGTTGGCATAGATGAGGTTTACATATAAGCTCATGTGAGGTTCCATCCTAAAACTAATTGGCATTAAATGAAGTAATAATCTACTAGACTTATTGTCAATGGACCAACTTTCCCAAAAGCTTAAGCTCATGGGTGAAGGCCCATGAATAGTTTTATATTCCAACATGCCCCCTTACGCAAATGCCAATTGGGCTTGAAGCGTGGATAGTGCACAGGCCCACTTCACACCTTGTGCTTAAATTGTTTTAATATTGAAAGTGGGGGCTGTTGAGACTCGAACTCGTAACGTCTTGATCAACAAGACTCTGATACCATGTCAATGAACCAACTTTCCCAAAAGCTTAAGCTGATAGGTGAAGGCTCATGAATAGTTTTATGCTTTAACATGCCCTCTCACACTGGGATCATCAACCATAAATGCACCCCTCTTTACGAGGACTTGGTGACAAACAAGAGATCGAGATCATTAACTCCCTCCGATGCCATGTTAAGTTTTACCGGGCCGTAGCCCCGACCCAGGAAGTTGGAACATATGAGATTCACATATAAGTCAAAATGGGGTTCCATCCTAAAACCATTTGGCTATAGGTAGAGTAACCCATTACACTTAAACGCACCCCTCTCCTTCTCTGGTCCAATTGGGGATTACATCCAACTGGATCCAACACTAATTGGAGAGGTCCTCAGTGCAGCAAATTCAAATGCACCCCTCTTTACAAGCACACGGTGTGACAAACAAGAGATTGGGATCGTCAACCCGCTCTGATATCATGTTAAAGAACTAACTTTCTCAAAAGCTTAAGCTCATGGGTGAAGGCCCAGGAATAATTTTATACTTCAACACTTATATGTTGATCTCTTTTTTCTTATAAATCCTGTATGTGATTCTTATTAGGCTCACATATGGAGTTCTTGACAACATCCTAAAACTAATAGACATTAGGTGGAGTAGCCCACTAGACTTATATGTTGATCTCTTCTCCATCACAACTATTGTTAATAAAATACACATATGATTGGCATAATAAACACGTTTCCATATTTTTCCGTTCAAGAAGGGCATTTAGTATCGTTGATAATAATATAGTAAAATATATGTTTTGTTATGTTAGTTGTATAATATGCATTTTATAATACATAACTGTATTTTTTCCTAATTAAAAAATAAACGATTAGTTGAAAATAATCTTACTTATACCTAAATTAGGTATCAATATCTATATTTTGCTAAATTTGTCACTAGTTCGGAGTACACTTGAACTTTGAACTGTTGACTTATGCCTTATTCTTTACCATGTGTTGTGGTATTTCGGACCAGCTTCTCAGGTTGGGGGTCCTCGGAAACAGCTTCTCTTTAGGGTAGCCCCCTGAAGGGGGAAGGCTGCGTACATCTACCCCCCCAGACCCTGCTTTCGCGGGACCCCTTGCAGGCACTGGGTTTGTTGTGGTACTTGCTACTGCCGTTACGGGTAACACTATCAAACAAAAGCTCAAGTTGAGAGAATTATATCCCTTCACAGTTCGTTGGTATGTTAGAAGGAGTTGTTATAAAATAAATGTAGTCATATATAAATTTTTGTGTAATTCAATGAATTTTTGACCAAATTTTTTATATATAAACCCGAATAATACAAAAACACATTAAATTTTGTTTAATTCCCGCACCATACTTTACTAACTTTGATCACAACTCCGATATGCGATTTCTTACCACTCAAATGTGGGGTTTGTAACATCTAACATCAGTCAAGATTCGACTCCATTGAATGTGTTATAATATTTAACCATTGCGGGCTTTATCTGAAATGTGATTTGGATATGCTTAGGAATGTAAATGAGTGAGGTCGAATTCTTGTTGAATTATTTGAATGATCGTTGGCTTGAAGCAGATAATACACATACCGACCTCTTGGTTTATGCTTGATGTATTAATTTTAAGAGTAGAGGCTATTTGGATTTGGACTCGAGACTTCTCAATCTATTTGAGATGTGTTTTGGATAGGCTTGGTGATCTAAATGAGTAGAGTGAGGTCGAGCTCTTTTTGATTATGCGAATATTCATTGGTCCTGACAATCTTACCTTATGCTTGAATATAGGGTTCCTTATGTCATAGGTCCCTGTACTTTATTTAATGTGTCAATTTAGTCCCTTTACTTTTAATTGTGTCAATTTAGCCCTTTAGGCCTTTCCTCTGGTCAAAAAAGAAAAAGTTAGTCCTTGTATTATACAGTTCACTTTGCGTCAATTTAGTCCTAAAATGAAAATAAAGTTAAGTTAGTGATGTAATTTTTAGAAGTTGGATCATGTCAGATGTAAGTGACCCAATACACACCCGCACCCACACTCACACCCAACCATTAAAAATTATGTGGCCACGTAACATTAATTTTACTCTAGGACAATTTAACACAATATAAATTGTACAAGGACAAACTTGATACTATTAAAAGTAAAAGGACTAAATTTATATAGTGGACATCATACAGGGACCTACGGCACAGATAACCCTTGGATATATTGATGGTAAAATCAGAGGGTATTGGGATTTAACTCTAGACCTCTCGGTAACCAAGGCTTTGAAAGCATCATAAGGAATTAACTAACCTAAAAGCTTAAGTTGTTAGGTGAAAATTTAAGAATAGTTTTATACTTTAGTAATCCTTATTTGGGGTTTTGGCATCACCTAGCTGCATTTCAGATGATTACACGAGTTTATATGTTGGAATTATTTCGGCTTCTATTGATTGAGCTTGCGTTCTTGCTCATAAAACAAGTTTGACATTGAACCCATAAAACCTAATTTAATAAAGCGATCCTCAAAGTATATGCCTAGGTTCATCTCATCTTATTATATTATCAGTCGTGTGGTATCTAAGGTGTGGGCTTAATTAAAGATGGGTTTTGGTGGTTATCATAAAGAACATAGGGAGTGAGAGGAAGATCAAGTTCTAAGCATAGTCGAGAGATGCATTGTTGTTTGTATTGTCTTGCAGATCGAACCAGTTTCTGTTGATCACAACAATGGCTTCCAGTTATGGTAATGTTTATAATCTAATCCTAATATTTAGATCCTTGAAATTTAACATTGTATAGTCAGCTGTCTAATTTCACTCATGTCTTACATCTAGTGATCAAAAGGTACCGGGATACTGCGAAGAAGGATTTGTATGCATGAATGCGCAGACTCTGAAATTCATGGATGAAGATTGGAGTTAAGGCATCCTTTTATTCAAGCCATTTGAGTTTTCTGAATGCCTTATACAGAAGCGCAAAGGCATATAACATGGACACCCTATCATTCATGTTCATCTATTGAGTATCTAAATGAACATGCCATTTGCTATAATGTTTGAACTCTGTTCGATAATATATTAGTATGTTTGATACTCAGCTCAACCTGCCTAATTGAGCTAAGTCAGGTTTATTGTCGAGTCAAATCAAGCTCGTTGTCCATTCAATTAGAGCTCATAATTGAGCAAAGCTTGCTATTGAATTGAGCTGTTTGAGTTAATATTGAATCATTATCAATTTACATCCCTGTATATATGCATTCGAGCTATGCTGAATGCGTCAAGAACCACTTGTTCCATGGTGTTTATGTACAGCAGCAGAAGTTAAGCTTGTATTTCAGCAGTTTCTTTACGAGAGTCCGGAAAGTGTCCATTATTCGAAACCGAACAAGTATTGTAATTTGAGCTTATGGGTTGGTGGGTACGAGCCATTCGGTTCGTAAAGATCAGAAGGTTGAGGTGGGTGATAGAATTGTGGTTATTGCTGATCAAGCTCTCTAATTAGGAATATAGTTTGAGTTATTTTATAAATAAGGGTCTATTTATAATTATCGATGTTTTAGGAGCTCTAGTTGTTTAAAGAGTCTGTAATTTGTTTTCTAACTGAACTCTAGTTATAATTCTAGTTATTTTAAGAGTCTTTTTAGTAGTGCTATAAATAAGGGTCGTCTCTTTCATTGTAAGGTTAGTTTTTTTCCATGAATTGACAACAACAACAACAACAATTCTAGTGCCTCAAGGGCTTTCGCAGATGCAGGGTCTCGGGGGGTGGGATGTACGCAGTCTTACCCCTTCAGGTGCTACCCTAAAGGGAGACTGTATCCGATGATCCCTAACTTTCCATTGAATTGAAAATACGGTATTTTATTTTCCCCCTTTATGTTCCTTTGGTTTTTCTTAGGTTGAAGATGAAGTGTCTCGGTTAAGGAAGACTGTGGATCTTCTCTTCTCTTCGCTTCCCTTTGCATCCTGCACGGGCATACATAAAAAAGTTGAGTAATGTTTCTACTGCTGCTCTTTTTCTATTTTTGATAAGACAAGTAGGACCGGAGGATTTGAACTTAGGATTTCTCTTATCATAGGGCGTGCCAGTTTAACCACTAGACTGAGGCTGCATTGGCTTGTCTCGAGAGTGCCAATCTTCTCGTGAAGGCTTCCGCACTAACGGTATTGCCTGCATGATGTGTAAGTGAACAACAAGGCCTCATTTATTATGTGATAAAAGGTGTGGAACTGCTTTTGGTTGATAAGAAGGGTTGAAGATTCATGTTTCAAATGAGTATCAAACTCAACAAAAACATGTTTAAACAATTGTTGAATAATTTTGATAAGAGTATACTTATCAGGTGATTAGTTGGCTAATTGTATCACTATATTCTAAGAATGATTGAATTGTGCTTATAAATTGGAGTAAGTTCTCTTGATACTTATTCATTTGAGTATTCTCTTAGTTATTGTTTAGTATTGAATTTACTTTGATATGTTTATGTTTTAACTATTTATTAATGATATTTCAATAATTTTTCTTGTATATCTAGTATGTAGTAGTATCAGCCTCCTCTCCAAACTCCCAATCTTAGAAACTTCTACCGGTTCCCACTTTTGTTCACCTGCTTTCGCTTCCGCTTCATGCAACTATGAATTGAATTGAGAAGATTTTGGTAGCCCTCTCGATATCCATGCACGATTGTGAAGGAGGTCAAACATGTGACAACAAGCTGACATGTGATTCTAGCCGCTTGTGCATTTTGCAGGGCACAAAGAGTTTGTCCTCGAACTTTATTTACTCATTATTAGATGATTCTCATGATTTTTTTATTTATTTTTTGATAGATGCAGCTTTGCCAATTGTGAACTCACTGGTACCCGTCACGAGATTTTCGGGTGTCAAAGTAAGTTTTGATTGGCGAGTCCCTCTTTTTACAGCAAAGTTGTCCAAGTTAGCTTAAATTCATTTTGAATATATATTTTCTACTATAATGCTAGCTAATATATGCGTTTGTATGTTATATATGTGCATATATACGTTGCTATTTCTTTGATTATAAATAGTCATACATGGTATAAGTAAACTCATAGTATAATTATTTTCAAAAAGGACCCTTAATAAATTTAGGGCCTTATCCGAGTTCCTAGGTTACTTGCGATCTTGACCAGCCCCGACGGTGTGGCGATGAGTTAGATATAATTCACTAACCTATCTCCTGTTAAAGTATAAAATTATTCATGCCATTTACTTATTAATTTAAGTTTTTAGGATGGTTACTTAATATAGTATCAGAGCCTTATTGACCAAGAGATTACAAGTTCAAATCCCAAACACTTCCACTTTCAATATTAATATAACTAAGCATAAGATGTGAGGTGGGCAAATTCCCTCTTCAATTTCAATGAGCATTCATGCATGGGGGAATATGAAGAGTACAAAATCATTTATGAACCTTCACTTATCAATTTAAGCTTTTGGGAAAATTGGTTGTTTGGCATCTTTGGTCCGACTTGGCTTGGCAATCTTTGTTTCTTCTTCTTTCGGCGATTTATTTACGACTTAGATCAACCAACCCAATTCATTATGCTTGTATGAGAATGATTTAAAAGAAATCAAAATACAAATCAATGGTGGTGGTGCAAGAGGCATGTGGGCATCTGGCAAGGGAATGACTGGAGGCAAGAAAGTAACGAAATAAACGACATAAAATCCAGTGCTTCAAAGGCTCCCTCCAAGGCAGGGTCTTGGGGGAAGTGAAATGTATGTAGCCTTATCTTTATAGGGTCTTATCCTGAAGGAAGGCTGTTTCCAAGGTCTCCCAACCTTAAAAGCAAAACGGACACTAGTTATAAATTCAAGTTCAATGTTAAAGTCAAGTAAAGCAATACTAGACATGTACGTATGCAAGCAATAATAAAGCATCAAAAATAGCGAACATGGAATCCTGAGTAATGAAATAAATCGCGTGCTAAAAGAGAGTCGGACTTCAAAAAACTCAACCGATTTGATTGACTTCGGTTGGATCTTCTTCTTTTGCTGGATTGAATTATTTTGTTGTTGTGTTGGGTCATATTTTTTGGCTCTTGAGTCTGGTCTAGCCTTTATCTAGGGGTGTAAACGAACCAAACATTGATGAATTATTTGTGTTTGAAATCCATTAGGGCTTGTATATGTTCCTTTGGTAGGTCAATAAGCTTAATAAACTGAGTTCGAACTCGTTAATGTTCATGAATAGTCTCTACTAGGCTCTTAAGAGTTTGTTAAGAATTCATTAATGGCTTGTTAAGAAGATATTCGCTCGATAGTTGATTAACCATGGCTCGATATAAACTCAAATAACTCGGTTTGGTAGTAAGCTTGACTAGGTAGCAAGCTCGGTTCAAGAACGATCCCGACTCGATTAGACTAAGGAGCTGAGTATAGCCTAGCATCGAGCATATGCTAATATCTTATTGAACTGAGTTCAAACACAGGTTCAAGAGCTTGATAGAGGCTTGGCACAATCTGGAGCTCGTTAAAGCTTATCAAGCTCAAGATCAAGCAAGGTGACATTTGACTTAGCTCGGCTTGTTTACTGGCCTACCTCTATCATAGTTGGGTGGATGTTCGAAGTTCCAGTGAGATTTTATTCAACAAAGTGAAGGTGTCAGCCAACTTAGCTGGTAAAGTCTTTGGGGGATGTACTCGAGACCCGTAATCAAATCTCCGCCTTCATCAAGGGAAGAGGAACTAGGGGATTTCGGGAGGACTTCCCCATCGTGCAGTTCATATAGCTTCCTTACCGCGGGAGAGGGGGCAGCAGGGAGGGTTATACAATAAAAAATTTCCTTGTAGCAGTGGGTGTTATTGAATCCTATCCTTGATGTCGAAAAGTTTTTTTCTATGACATGTATCACTATGGTTTCTCTATATTATTATGTATTTCAGATATATAATATGATTTTGGTATTTAAGTCGAGACTTTTATTATATATGCTAATTCTATTTCCCTTGTTTCAGGCGTTATTGCAGGAAGATTCAACAATAAAAAACGTGTAAGTTAATATCCTTTTCTTTGTTCTTCAGGATTGGATTGGGGCTACGTGAAATTTCACTGAGCTTAAATTTAACCTTCAGAGTTGGCACTGGACGATCTGATTAAGGAATCATCTTTCTAAAAGTTTAAGTTGATAGGTGAAGGCCTAAGATTGATTTTGTATTCTAACATACCCCCTCACGCAAATGCCCGTTTGAACTTGAAGCGTGGATAATGCACAGGCCCACACCATATGTTTAAATTATTTTAATATTGAAAGTGCAGGCTGTTGGGATCGAACTTGTGACCTTTTGGTTACAAAGCTCTGATATCATATCAAGGAACCATCTTTCCCAAAAGCTTAAGCTGATAGGTGAAAGCCCAAGATTTGTTTTATAAATCTACATATAAGTCCAAATATATTTCATTCTAAATTCAATTGACATTAAGTGGAGTAGCTTATTAGTTTATATATTGATCTCTTTTCTCAATGTGGGTTGACATAGGATTTCCTATGAGACTCGCATGTAGTTCTTAGCACTTCTCGAGACTTCCTCTACTATACCTTCGCCTTCTCCAATGTAATTGGAGATGCACTCGGTATAACAAGTTCAAATGCATCCTACTTTTTGATGACTCAGTGCATCAAACAAAAGCCCAAGATCATTCACCAATCATTAGGTAGGATTTACGAAGTTAGTATATGAAAGGTCTACATATAAGCTTAAGTGTAGTTTCATCTTAAAATCGAATAACATTGAGTCTCATTAGGTTATATGTTGATCCTTCTTCTTTTACAACGCAAATGTGAGATTTTTTGTGGGACTAGGCTAGATTAAACTAGACCCATATATTATAGAATTTTTTACCAAATTGACACACTTTTGAAAAAAAATAACCAAAATGACACATTTTCAAAAATATTTATCAAATTGGCATAATTTACTGTAGCAGTATCAACTGATGTCATTTTAAACGGCGTACGTTGATCAAATTTTTTTTTTTTTTTTCAAATGGGCCCCATCCAAAATTTTTTTTATTTTAATATTATTACTATTTTTTATTTTTTTAAAATGGGTTAGATATGGGTACTCAAAATTTTTTTAGATACTCTTACTTCTTTATGATATATGTCGATACACAAATTATGTGCGTCGACACACACTTAACGTACTTAAAATTATCACCTTTTTTTTTTAAATGGGGCGTGCCCATCTATTTTTTAATATTATTAATATTTTTTTATTTTTTAAATGGGTAAAATAAGGGTACTAAAAATTACTACCAAGTACTCAAAATTCTTTTAGGTACTCTTATTTCTTTATGGTGTGCGTCGACACATACTTAGCGTACTCAAAATTATCACACAAGAACTTAAAATCATTACCCAAGTACTCAAAATTCTTTTAAATACTCTTACTTCTTTATAGTGTGTGTCAACACATAAATTATATATATTAACACACACTTAATGTACTCAAAATCACTACTCAAGTACTCAAAATTCTTTTAGGTACACTTACTTCTTTATGGTGTAGTATTCTTATATTGGTGGTGAATTTGAGTACGTTAAATGTGTGTTAACACATACTATAAAAAAGTAAGAGTACATAAAAAAATTTTGAGTACTTAAATATTAATTTTAAATACCCTTATTTAACCCATCTTAAAAAATAAAAAATATTAATAATATTAAAATAAAAAAAAAATTGGAAGGGCGTCCCCCCATTTGAAAAAAAAAGAAAATTTTTTTTTTTATCAACGTGCACTGTTTAAAACGGCGTATGTTGATACTGCTACAGTAAAGTGTGCCATTTTGATAAATTTTTTTTGCAAGTATGCTAGTTTGGTAAAAAAATTCTATATTATAAGGCCCAGTATCTTAGCGGGTCAACACAAATAAATACAAGAATAACTATTTGTGTTGAATTTTTTGGTTTAAATTTCAAATATTAGAATTCTAAATTTCTAGAATTTCAATGGTAAATCATGAGTATAAAGCACATAAAGTAGCTTTTTTTTTCTTTTTTCGATAAATAAAAAGCGGAGGCTCAGTACAAATGCGGCTTTCCAACAATCGGGGACCAGAGAACAAAACAAAATGTCAAATTATATTTTATCAAATCATTTCTCTCTTAGACCTCTGTGGATCGAGTCCTAATCCAAAGTAGTTAGTCATGAATCTTGAGAGGTGGTGTGATCATGTGATTACAATTCAAATTCTCTGATCTTATTATTTAACAAATTGGGTTTGTATTTTTATGAAGCCAAAAATTTGAATTTGATCTATTATCAGATCGTGTCAATAGAAAATTTCTTTTTCACATAGTCTCGTTCAGCCATGTTTTTGGCTCGAGTCATATCTGTGTTGGGTCAATCATAGGTTACCCATGGCCTACTGAGTTGTTGGGTCGACATAAAAAGTCCTTTCAAAGTAAAAAGCAACATTCCTAGTGCCTCAAGAGTTCCCGCCTAAGTAGGGTTTGAGGGGATGGATGTACACAGCCTTTCCCCTTCAGGGTTGTTTCCGTGAATCTCTAACCTGAGGGTGCACGAGGACTTCCCAGGAGGTTACCCATCTTAGTACTACTCTCGTCCAAGTACGCTTAACTTCGGAACTCTAATGGGATCCGATGCTTGCATATTGGTACCCTTCTTGGGTTCTTTCAAAGTAAATAGACTCAATTATGATTCTCTCGTGGTCAAAGCATGGATTGTACATGGTTCATAGTCATGTCAGTCAGGCCTAAGACTGAGTCGAACTGAGCTTGAGCTTGTGTTGCTTGAGGCTATTAGCAATATTCTGCTTGGCTTGGGTTCGACTAGAATCTTTTTGAGCCTTGAAATTTTTAGCTCGAGCTTGACTTCACGTGGCTCAAGCTCAACTCGAGCTACTGTTTTAGCTTAGGTTTTAAAGCCTGAAATAGGGTTGTTAGGCTCAGTTAGGCCTTGACTAGGCACAAGAGAATTCTAATGGAATTCCAAAGTCGTGAATTAAAAACACTGATTTACATTTTGAAAACATAGAAAATGTGTTGCTTTCTTTTATTAGGTAACCCATGATGACAGTGCCCATTGATATGTCACTAGACCCGACCACGAACATGAAGATTGCGATACGGATAGGGATCCACTAGGATAATAGAATAAGATACAAAGCATATGTCGATTGATCCTATTATCGGATACGATGAAGATGCAGATATGAAAATGAAACAACAACAACAACAAACCCAACGCTTGCAAGGGCTCCCGCAAAAGCAGGGTCGGGGGGTAGATGTATGCAGCCTTCCCCCTTCAAGGGGCTACCCTGAAGAGAGGCTGTTTCCAAGGATCCCCAATCTGAGAAGCTAGTCCGCAGCTTAAAGCATGTGACCTGGCAAGATATGAAAATGAAAATATATAATTTTCATTATATCTATTATCTTGAATATTGATCACGTGTTCTATTACGTGTACTAACTAAAGGAACATACCCAGTGCCTCAAGGGCTCCCGCCTAGGCAGGGTCGGGGGGGGGGGGGGGCGGATGTATGCAGCCTTCCCCCTTCAAGGTTTAACCTGAAGAGAGACCGTTTCCCAATGCCCCCAACCTGAGGGTGAGGACTTTCCAGGAGGTCACCCATCCTGGTACTACTCTCGCCCAAGCACGCTTAACTTTGGAGTTCTAATGGGATCTGGTGACGGCGTGTTGGTGCCCTCTTTGGTTATTACGTGTACTAACTACTGGTATAAAAAGATTATTTGCAGTTCTGGAAGATCAATCAATTGAATTTTCCAAGCCTTTTCTTCCATTATTATATTTCTATGTATTGAATCCATGACTTGTGCCTCAAAAGTCATCATGCGTCGCAACTCGAGCATTGTCGCATTCTGGTCTGTGCTAGTGGCACCTATAATGCAAACTGGATTGTGTTTAGTTCATTTGTTTTTATCTTATCTTTTCGGAGTCGAGGCCTTATGTCTTTTGATAAAGAAATAGGCGATGAAGTTGCAATGTTCATCGATAGTATATTAAGGTTCCATGGAAAGAAAAACGCGCCCAATGGAGCTGAATATCTCTTTGTTTGAATTCGAATTTAGTAAATCATAACAACTTCAAGTTCAGATTCGAGGTGAGGTTCTAAACAAGTTTCCAAATATTTCTTCAAACTTGGTCTGGTAAAGCACCAGTGCGTTCAATACTCAGCTTCACCGATCTCGTTATTTTGACCATATACAACCAAGATTGTAATATAAAGCGGAGCTATTTGAGCTACTAACGAATAAGTCATGATATCTTGTATCATATGACAATTATTCATGATCTATCTAAGCTATTAATGAGCAATCAATGATTCATTGTCAAGTGGATATTAAGCAATTAATAAGTTCTTAATAAACCACTAACAGGATCTAGCAAATTATCCGCGAACTTGAATCAGCCGAGCACTCTCCGTTATATAATTCAACTCATTTTCTTATCAGTCCTGTCAAAACAAATACGACCTTTAATCAATTTCAAATGCAATAATTCATTGAATACTTTACCCACTAGGGTCTGACCTCAGTGGTGGAGCAAGTGAGAGGGGGAGCTATCATTGTTTTTCGCCAAAAGGTCAGGAGTTCGATTCCCTGCTCTGAACCTCTCCGTGCGGAATCCCCGACTTAACTGGCTTTTATGGCATGTGGATCATCATTGCATGAATTGGAATTTATCGAGTCACTACATCCCTCGTTATAATAAAAAATTCATCGAATATTCAGTTTGTTTATACGAAAGTAATCAAAATGTCTTAATAATGAAGTGGAAGGGCAAATTACGTTTGAAGGGTCAAGAAGCAACCTTCCTCCCCATCTTCACTAATACAAGCATGTGCTCCTTTTGTTTTGATACATTGAATCTCCTTTCTTATTAATTATCACAAACTAATTATTTATTAATTAATGATATAATTATTGTGACATTTATCACTTAAATAACCTGATATTTAGTCTGTTATCACTTAAATATCTCGTTATTTCAATATATACTACGTAAAACGCTTAAGTCTGTATAACTAACGCATCTCGAAGTTTAAAAACTTCACTAGTTTGGTACCCTTTATTGGAATTTATACATTTTTGACGTGGAATATAATTGCAACAGTATATGGATATGATATGTGAGAATTTGGTGAGTTTTGTGGAAAATATTGACATAACCCTGTGATTTCGATAATTTATAACTAACTTCCATAATGAACGTTCAAATTTTGATGAATTTCCGGTGAAATTACTAATATGGAAAATTTGTGGTGAAAATTTGCCAGACTGGGCTGTAACATAAGATACCCAGATGATAAATTTTTAAAACTCATGATACTTTATATATTTATTATTATAATTACTTTTACAATGATGAAGAGGTGCATCATTATGCCAAGTAGTGACACCTACATTTACGAGAGGGGGGATGAGCCCCAAACACAACTCAACAGCTCAATGATACGTTATTCTATAATATTAAATGATAGATAGGCCCTCGGAAACCGCCTTTCTTCATGATGGCACCCCGTATGGGTAAGGCTGGGTACATTTCACCCCCTGAGACCCCGATTTGGTAGGAGCCTTTCACGCACTGGGTTTCTTGTTCTTGTTGTTTTGTTGTTGTAAATTGATAGATACTTAAGTAATAAATATTGAAACCAACCTCAGAATACATATGCCATATATACTCAAATCTCAGGATACCTAAGTGATAATTACTCTGTTAAATTTTACAGGGCCTTTTCTATGCCCAACCCATGGAGTTGGCACACATGAAATCCACATATAAGCCCAAGTAGGGGCTCCATCCTGAAACTAATTAGCAATAGGTGAAGTAATCCACTAGTCTTATAAATTGATCCCTTTACTCTCACCTCTCTTATGTGGAATTCACATTTTAACTAACATGTGGAGTTCTTGCTCTTAGGGTTCATTTACCAGGCACTAAGGATCCAGTAGAACTCCGAAGTTAAGCATACTTGGGCAAGAGTAGTATCAGGATGGGTGGCCTTCTGGGAAGTCCTCGTATTACCAACCCTATAAGGTTGGGGGTCATCGGAAATAGCCTCTCGGTAGGGTTACACCCTGAAGAGGTAAGGCTACGTACATCTACCCTTCCCAGACCTTGCTCATGGGGGAGCCCTTGAGGCACTGGGTCTGTTGTTATTGTGGAGTTCTTACTCTTAACAGATACTTAAGTAATAAATACTCAAATATCAAGATACATAAGTGATAAATACAGTGACGATGAACAACCACATGCATGACATAAGAATACAAAGCGAAAGCAATATACCCAGTGCCCCAAGAGCTTCCGCCTAAGAAGGGTCGGGGAGTGGATGTACGCAATCTTCCCCCTTCAGGGTATTACCCCAGAAGAGAGGCTGTTTTCAAGTGTCCCCAACTCGAGGGTGAAGACTTCCCAGGAGGTCACTCATCCTAGTACTGCTCTCGCCCAAGCACCCTTAACTTCGGAGTTCTAATGAGATCCGGTGACGGCATGTTGGTACCCTCTTTTGTTAACATAAGAAAACAAAACTCGAAAAATCTAAATATAGTAAACAAAAGAGCATCCAACGTGGATTCTTGGGGGGGACAGCCTTGTGATTAGAGCCTTTGTCTCTTTTAACCCTAACTTTTAATTTTAATTTTTATTATTTTAATCATAATTTTAATGATCTCTATTATTAGTTGTTAAATTTTTAATTAGAAAAATAAAATGAGAGGATCAATGAACTTTAAGTGGGTGTTTATAGTTCAATGAATGTGACTAATAACTTCCTTAGTTATTCGACCGTTGACAGTTTTTAATAGTATAATATTTTAATTTTTAATTATGAATTTCCCATTTTTATGTGGAGAGAAATGCTATAATTTATGCATAAAATGTATGTAGATGCATGTAATAAAATATTTGATTAATTATAGAGTAATGTAGCGGCGTAGAATAGAGGAGCATATTTTGGCTAATACTGGTGTTTCTAGGCTTATTTGTCTGCCTGTTTGATTTACTTGATATGTTTGGGAAGCTGTTTTATTGCTTATTATTTATTGCCTATTGCTGCTTCTTGTTTCTTGCTTAAAATTGTTCTGCGTTGTTTTTATACTTTTATACTCTTATTCTCTTATGCTATTATGCTTATGTTTATAGGCTGTTATGCTTTTGTGCTTCTCAGGTTAGGGGTCCTCGGAAACAACTTTCCTTTATGATAGCACCCTGAAGAGGTAAAGCTGCGTACACTCCTCCCCCCGGACCCTGCATATGCGGCAGCTCTCGAGGCGCTGGATTGGTTGTTGTTGTTGGTTAATTATAGGATAATGTTATTTTTAGGAAAAAATTATTATTGTCAGATTAAGATGGTAGTTTTTAACGCAATTGTGTGGTTCTCATTGTTTGTGAGTCACATCATGACTCTGATAATAGCAATTTTTGTCATGGCAATAACAACTCTCTAGTTATATTTGTAGCACTTGAAAGATTTAGTGTATCAATTTTTTTTTTTTTAATTTAACTGTTAGGGTGAAAAGATATTTTGATCCAAAATTTGGAGTACTATGGTATGGCCTTTTTGACGTATGACATTACCCTTTTGTCATATCACGTCACTTTTTTGTACAACATAGATGAAGAATCAACGGTTGTCGGGCTGAAAAAATTATTTTACCATAACCACTGGTCTAAAAAGATCAAACACAAAGTTTATGGATTAAAATATAATTTTGCAGAAGTTTAGGTATTAAAGTGTAAATTTACTTTAACATATAATTGGATTATCTTAAAGTCAGTGATTTTTTTTTGGCGACCAAATGATCTTTTATCCTGCGTATTGATACAGTTAATTCACATTGCTAAATGTACAAAACAGATGCCGACATATATACTCAGGGAACTACTTCTGGTAATATATCAATTGGCATCAGAGCCTTTAGGAATCGATGTTGTTCACTAGTCATATTGGGGATTGACATCATAAATTGTCTTGCAGGACTGTAGTGTGAAATGCCGCAAACTTGATTACTACTGAAACTATTCGTATCTCATATGCCTCAAATCTCAAATGGCAATACCGGTATTGCATGCAGTACTCTCTCGAGAATAAATACCTAGTTCAAAGCTGACTTTCATAAATGCGAGATGCAGAATGTGATGGTCGAATACAATCCCACACCCCAATTATCTTTTAAGAAGTACTTTTCTCTGTATGTCAATTAAAGGCGTGCCCGAGAAGCCTCTAGAACTTTTTGCCTTAAACATGAAAAAATCACCTTCTCCCATAAAAAAATTAACTTCGGCGTTATCTGTCCTTGAATATTCTATCATTTCTTACCAACTAAAACGACTAAAGAATGGCCATCATAGCCGCATTGTTGTAGTTTGTTGTTTGCCTTCGGGCCTTTCCCTGCACTTTTCTACCTTTAATGCTTGTGTACAAATTATAAGAAAGATCATTTTAACATCCTTACTCTTTCCCGATCCTCGAAATTTAATCAATAGGACACTTTACGTTGTATACAGATAAACTCACACCTGATCGAAAAGA
The DNA here is from genome assembly GCA_018398585.1 of Simmondsia chinensis. Lineage (NCBI taxonomy): Eukaryota > Viridiplantae > Streptophyta > Magnoliopsida > Caryophyllales > Simmondsiaceae > Simmondsia > Simmondsia chinensis. The sequence continues at coordinate 2,105,988 of JAGTTD010000007.1, read as the reverse complement.
GATACACAAAATCTTTATATATATATATTTTGTTTCCCAAACATAAAGCATTTTGTTGGTTAAGAAACCCTAAAAGTTTGATGCATTGAACTGTTACATTAGCTATTTTTAATCCATGATTAAAAATATTTTATATATTTTGATGCTCTGTGGCTCTATTATATTTTAAATATTTTAAGACAAATTTTTATTTTGAGAAAAATTTCTTTTTTTTTTTTTTTAATCAAAAAATCTCGTTGGTGAGCTTCTTTTTTCCTTTTCAGTGTTTTGGTGGCTGTCCAGGGTTCGGAGGTTCGATTTGCTTCCTCTTGCTTTTGTCTCAGTATAAGCACCTTAGGTTTTTTCTCCTGTTTTATGTCGTATTCGGTGTTGGTGGGGTTTTCTAATATCTTTTGACTTTTACTTTTGTTTTTGGTATCTTTCATGATGTTCTTGTATTGGGCGCTTTTGTTGCATGTTTTTCTATGTGTACGTTTAGGCCTCGCTCTAGCGAGTGTGCCTACTTTGTATTGCAACTATTTTGTTGCTAATTATAGAAAAACTACTTTTTGAAGACGACGTAGAAGCAAAAAATAAAAAAATTTCAGATAAAAATAAATATATTGATAACACTTCTTACAAAAGTCTTTATGCAATAATTATTTACTACGAAAATTGAAGACAGTATAAAAAAAAGTCTTTAAATTCATGAATATCCAATGATCTCACAACGATTATTGAACATTATGTACGCTCCTGTGTTATATATACACACACACACGCGTAGACGAAAGACATTTTTTGAAGATGTCAGTCAGTTGATCCATTGTTCGAATATGTTGCGTAGGCCTACACCCCCTAGAAACTTTCTACCCGAGACTGTCACTTGGCTCGTAAGTCTTGATACGAGGTTGGAATTCACATTGGAGCTGCTTCTTTAAACATTGTGAAAATCCATATCAACATGATTGGTCCGACTAATATGCAAACCCATATTCGCCGCGAGATATGTGGCATGAATGTTGTCAGATTGAACATCCGACAGATCCTGCTAGAAGACAATGTTGTCGTACATATATTGTGTTAGGATATGTCTCAAATTCCTTAGATTTATGAAGAGGGCCGTGAGCAAGCCGATCGATCGCGAAGTACGCAGAGAGCACACGGATCCAACGAGTTTGCCGATCGATCGGGAGCCCAAACACGCGTGCCCTAGTACGCTTAGTATAAACAGATGTTATGGGTTTCAGTTTTAGGTATCCAATCCAAAATAAAGTTGAGCCGTCATTAAGAAAGAGAGAGGAAGTGATATTGTAATCCTTCCATAGATCTCGTTCAGAGGAATTGTCTTTGTAATTCTTCCATTATTTGCGATTAACAAAGAATCTCCATCTCCGCCCGTAGTTTTTCCTTTCTCGATTGAAGAAGGGTTTTCCACATAAATCATTGTCTTCTTTATTTATTCTCCTTTTTATCCTGTTATTTACTTCTCTTGTGTGTTATAGTATTTAAATTAAATCCAGTTCTTAGATGTTAAGTTCCGCATTACGAAGATATTACTTTCTTTATAAATTGGTATCATAGCATATTAGATTTGTCCATATTCCTAACAAATTGGTATCAGAGCATATCAAATTTGTTCAAGTTTTTTCCTTACATACTGATATATTAATATCGCAGAAGCTAATACCTTTCTTGATTACGTGCAATGAAATGGGCAGATAAAAAAGAGCAAAAACAAGAAATAGAAGTGACACTTGATTTAACTCGAAAACCCCCCAATATGAAGAAAAACCACTAGAATTCAAGTTCGGTAACAACTTCCTCTATAATATAACATGAGGCACCAAGTCGTCCCTAGTTGGAATTAGAAAAAAACGAACATCAATCGATAAAAATATACGCCACCCCTAGAAGGTCGATTTCAAGGAATGAGATGCCAATAACGATGGATTATAATAGCATGCGGGCGAGAGTAGTATCAGGATGGGTGACTTTTTGAGAAGTCCTCACCCTCAAATTGAGAATACTCGAAAACAGCCTCTCTTCAGGGGTAATACCCTAAAGGGGGAAGGCTGTGTACTTCCGGCCCCCCAGACCCTGCTTGGGCGGGAGCCCTTTGGGCACTGGGTATGTTGCTACAATAGCATGCGGGCAACTCAAACCCGCTAGCAAATTGGCTTGTGGATTTTTTTTAATCAACGAAAAAGGAGTTCGAGTGCGCTAAATAAATAATTTTAATACTGAAAAAAAATCATGTTTCCAATATGTATATGTATATATTGCTTATATAAATTGAGTATATTCTTTTAAAGGAAATTATCACTTAGGTATCCTCAAATTTAACTATTTGTCACTTAAATGTTCTAACATTTTAATATATAATAAATAACCTGAAATTTGAATAATTTATCACATAGATATTATATATCGAAATTTGATGAAGTTTTAAGAATTTGACCAAATTATATAGTAAATGCTAACATATATAAGTGATGTCAATATTTTCAGCAAAAACTCAACCAACTATAATTAAAAATTCACTAATTTTGATGTAAATTACTATATATTGCTGAAATCATGTATTGTGTTAGTGTTTATTGGCAAAAAATCATCAGTTTCTAAGAAAAAATAGTTATATGTTGCCGAAATCATGTTTCACTTTAGCTTTTTCCAACTAAAATCTATCAAATTTCAACAAAAGGGTTTCTTATTGTAAAATTTTAGACGTCAAGACACCTAATAAAAATATTAAAATTTAAGATACTTCATTATATATACCGAAACGTAATATAATACATATTTGATAATTTCTTTATTTTTTTTTTTTTAATAGCCTAACTTCTTTTGCAACATCAAATTTAGTTTATTAAAGTCAAACAACAAATAATTTGGCATTTTTTTTGTTCCATTCATGTTGAGATGGCCAAAACAAAGGGTATTGGCATATACATACTACTAAAATTACACATCAACAACTAAGTTTTGATATTTATTACTAAATTTATCCAAAAACGACTTCGGTATGTGTTAAATTTATCTGTTTATGGTTCTGCTAGAAACTATATATATACAGACTCAATTCAAGAATTAAAATCATCTTAAGTTTTTTTTTGAAGGTTAAGAAGAAACAACAACGGAAGGATTGAGCATCATGACGTGCCTTAACCTTCCGTCGTTTTCTTCTTTATTCACTTATGAACAAGGCCCTGTCGTAGTAATAAAACAAAATCTACGTTGAGATCTCAGAATAAAAGTTTATCCTAGATACAAAAACGAAGTTATTTCTTTTTCGATTCTTTGTCATAAAGAAATGGTAACTATTAGATTATGAAACCAATCATGGGCCCTCGCTCATCAGCTTAAGCTTTAGTGATAGTAGGTTCCTTCACATAGTATCAAAGCTTTGTTAACTAAAAGTTCATGAGTTTGAATCCCCCCTCACTTTCAATATTAATATAATTTAAACATAAGGTATCCGCGCTTCAAGCCCAATTGGCATTTGCGTAAGAGGGCATGTTGATTAGATGATAAAACTATTCCCGGACTTTTACCCATTAGTTTAACTTTTTGAAAAAGATGGCTCCTCGACAGTAACATACTCGGGTTTTTCTTAATATAATTTTAGGCTCTTACGAAAGCATGGAAGGAAGCTTGTGCATTGACAAGCCCAGGAAAGATTGTGATCCCGAAAGGCACTTATGCATTGGGTGCAGTTAGGCTTCTGGGTCCATGTAAAGCCCCGATCACTATTGAAGTTGCAGGGAACTTAAAAGCACCTGCAGATCCGAGCCAGCTCAAGGGTGCAGACGGTTGGGTCACCATAGAGCGTGTTGATGGTTTGACCATCAATGGGTTCGGTGGTGGAGGGATCTTTGATGGTCAAGGCCAACTGGCTTGGAAAATGAACAACTGGGTCAAGACTGGAAAGGGGATTACACTTCCTTACGTAAGTGTTTTTTTCTCGTTACAAAAACTGGTATCTCATGAGACTCAAAAGCGTAACAACCTAGTACACCCGGAAAACAAGAACACATAACCCATCCACCATAAAACACGAAAATAGAAACATGACCTGAAAACCTAAAGGGCAAAGCAACATTTCAATACCTCAAGGGCTCCCGCCTAAGCAGGGTAGGGGGTGGATGTACACAGCCTTTCCCGTTGTTTTCCGAGAACCCCCAAGCTGAAGGGTGCAACACGAGAACTTCCTAGGAGGTCACCCGTCTTGGTACTACTCTCACCCAGGCACTCTTAAGTTCGAAGTTCTAATGGGATCCGATACTTGCATGTTGCTACCTTCTTAGATATCTGAAAACCTAAAGGGCAACTCCTAATAATACACCCATGATATAGCAATAGAATCTGAAGGATCCCAATCAACTCATACAACACCAAAATTTTGATTAACACCAAAACACTCCATGCTCCAAAAACGTCAAAAGACAACCCCAAAGCCAAGGATCCACCAGTAACTCAGCAAAGGCCCATATCGGCGAATTGCAATCCCGACGATGTTAATCTTGGCTCGAGTTTAGCATTGAACTAACATGTTTTTTGACTGTCAACATGTTATGCAGAACTTTAGATTTAACTTCGTGACAAACTCAACAGTAAACCACATAACTTCAGTCAACAGTAAATTATTCGATGTTGGAATATTAGGGTGCCAAAATTTTACCATGCACAACACAAAGATAATAGCACCGGAAGACAGCCCAAACACAGATGGAATTCACATTGTGACGTTCAGATGGTGTAAACATCACCCTAGCAGATATCAGTACCGGGGACGATTGTGTGTCTTTTGGCGATGGGTGCAAGCGAGTCCATGTCGAGAAATAACATGGGGGCCGGGCCATGGCATAAGTATTGGAAGCCTAGGAAAGTATTCAAATGAAGAAGATGTGGCTGGTATATTACTGTGAGGAATTGCACCATTACCAACACTGACAATGGCATCAGGATCAAGACATGGCCTGACTCATATGCACTCAGTGCTTCTGATATGCACTTTGAGGATATTATAATGGACAATGTGATGAATCCTATTCTTATCGATCAAGTCTATTGCCCGAACAACCGATGTAACCCTAAGGTATGTACTCAAGAAGTTGAGATGATATACTCGCTTTTTTGATAATTGAAGTCAAAATCCATTTAAAGTATTGTACAATTTTGGTGTCCGTTTCCTTCTGTTCTTGGATTTAAATAGCGGGTTTATGGTATTTTTACGTATTTATGAAATATGTCATTAACCTACTACCCTTACAGGATACTAGTTAGGGGACTCAATGAGGCGAGTTGAGTCGAGTACCCTCTTTCCAAACTCGAGCTAGATGAGGGTTATTGAGCTCGTGTTCGAGCCAAGCTCTTATCGAGCTTTTGAACCTTTTTTTAAGCTCGGTTCGATAAGCTTTTGATGTGTTCATTACTTAGCTTGGCTCACTAGCCTAATCAAGCCAATTCAAACTTGTTATTGAGCTGATCCGAGCTGGTTATTGAGCCAAATCGAGCGCATAACCAAGCCAAATTTGCTCTCAAGTAGAGCTCGCTATTGAGCCAAGCTATTTAGGTAGCTATCGAGCCATTGTCGAACTATTTCTAAGCTAACATTAGCTGTTATCAAGCCCTTATCGACCACTTATCAAAATATTTGCGAACGTTAACGAACTAAGAGCACCCCCTTGTTCGGACTCTGCTCGATAATGTTATCGAGCCCGCTCGAACTCGACTCGATAAACCTCCATAACAAACATGAGCAAGCCATATATAGCTCATCAAACATCCGGTTCGTTTACACCCCAAATACTAATTTTCTTTCTACTATAAAATGAGATCAAATATCTTATACATCCCGCTTCTATGGTCTTTCTCAAACTCCACTTCCGTGTGCAGCGCCCAGTTTATTACTTTTCTCTCTAATTATCGAGAAAACGTATCTTATACATTGATTCTGTATCAGGTTCCATCCAAAGTGAAGATCAGCAACGTTAGCTTCAGAGGAATCAGAGGTACAACTGGGAGGGAACTCGCCATTAAACTACTTTGCAGCAGTGGATTTCCATGTCAAGATGTCAAACTTAGTGAAATTGATTTGTTTATAAAGGGAATCAAGGGCATTCTCTGTCAGTTTGTGAAAATATCAAGCCTCTAATTATAGGAAAGCTCAACCCTGGTGCTTGTACTGCTCCTATATAATGTCGGTAATGTTACTGTTAGTGCAAAATTGTAGTTTTCAAGGTAATTTGGTGACTTTCGTTGTGTGTAAGTCCCATTATTGCTCTGATGATAATAGTTTTGGCCCTGATAATAACGACTACCTGTAATGTTCTTGACTATGACTTTTAGTACCTTGTATTGATAAGTGGGGTTTTTGATGCTATATATAAAGATGATGCAATTATTTATTACAATTTTATTATATTTTATATAAAGTTTGTATTGAGAATTAGTAAAGTGAGCACCACGAAGCATACGAATAAAGTCTGCATAATCCATACGTAATATTCAAAATGTACTTCTGTTTTTGTTTTCTTTTGTCATAGTTTCGAGGGCTTTCTCTGGGAACGTTTCGATGGGTTGACTTTTTTAAATTGAGAGTTTACTCTCTAATTTTTGAAAAAAAAAAGAAGCAGGGAGAAGGGGATTTTTTTTTGATAAGTAGAGATGACTACTCGATATATAAACACCGACATTTTACATAGAGACCTAAAAGTCACCCATAAAGTGTGGACAAAGGGAAAAGTAACAAGATACACATCTACAAATAGTACTAATTATGCATAACAACGAAATAAAATTCACCCACTACTTTGACCAATACAAAGAACAATAACACCGAAACCAAAAACATACACGCCGAAACCGACATGGCTATAGATAGGATCGAAGAAGAAATAAGTTTTCTATCTAAATAAACAGGTCTAACGGATTTTCTAAGGAAAAAAAATACTCGTCTTAAAGTACCACCTTACTGTGAAAGAATTAATTTTCTCAAAAGTTTAAGCTGATAGATGTAGACCTACTGAAGAGTTTTATACTCTAAGATGGCCCCTCAAGCAAATGCTTATTAAACTTGAAGCGTGAATATTACAGATGCCCACTCATACATTGTGCTTGAAATATATTGATTTTTAAAGTGAGGACTACTGGGATTTGAATTTGTAACCTCTTGGTCAATAAGATTCTGATATCATGTCAACAGAACTAACAATTTCAAAAACTTAAACTAATGGATAAAAGTTCATGAATGATTTTGTATTCTAACATATGGTGATCGTACAAACTTACATGCATGCATGCATGAATCTTTAATGCACGTAACACAGTTTTAGCACATAATTAATATATGCGTTGTATAAAATAAAAAAAAAGCATATAATTGATATATGGTGTTGAAAGCGGTGCCTAATACATTAAATATGTCAAAGAATATTATTGATGTAGATGATCATATCCAATATAATTAAATAAAAATTATGTTATTTATATCAAAGATCCCTGTATTTAGTCCATTATATTAATTTAAGTTTTATACTTTAAATTATTTTAATTTAGTTCATGTATAATTGATATTATGTCAAATTAGTTCTTAGTGTAAAATTTATATTAAGCTGTTAATGAAAATTTTAAAGATCCGCTATAGGTTGGGTTAAATTAAGTCTATGGGTGGATTTATAGTGAGTTTACATGCATCTAACGTTTTTTTTTCGGATAAATATCGGCAAAGCCGAATAACAGATAGGCAACTCAAAAAGACGAGGCTTAGGCCACTCCGTAAACGGAGGGGGAAACAAAAAGAGAAACAAAAAAGTATCAAAACAAAAACACCCAAACTCAACAAAACAGACACTGAGCACACGCTACCCAAGACGCGCACAAAACAAACTCAGACCGGGAACCCTAAAGAAAAAGAACCAAACGACCGGAGCGGGAAACCGAAGCAGGATTGAACCTCAACCACAAAACCTCCCACCTCATTTAGCCAGCAGATTTGTCACCATAGGTAGTTCGAAACCATCGAAATTAAAACCAACTATTCTTCCCATGTCCATTGCCCGCTCCGCTTGAAGGATCAACTCATCATACTTCGCTTCCAAGATCTTGTCGTATCGATTCTCCCTATTCCGTTTCTTCTTCTTCCTGGTTGCCTTTGACAATTTTCCCCATTTCACCTCCTTCCCCTTTTTTCATTTGCCTAATGCCTTGTTATTTTCCGGCGTACTTTTCCAAGGCGACATGTCCTCAAGAAATTTCTGAAGCTCCTGCTTTTCACTCTCTTTCTTCTTGTGTTTTAGCGCTTTTCTCTCCCTTTTTGTCAGTAGTCCTTTTCCTTTTCTCATCCCACCTCCACTGCGTCTCTCCATACAAGACTCTGACGTATTCAAGGTGAAGGGCTCAAAACCTGTAGAAAACTCAGGTCCCGAGGACACAGAATCATCTTCACTGGCGAGGTCACGAGTTACATTCTCAAGATGCGATAGCTGGGCGTGAGACTGATCTGAACTGGCTATATCACTCTCCGCCCATTGGAGCAGAGGAGGCATATGTTGGTATTCACGCACAACCTGAACTGGAATATGATCACCACGTTGTGACAATGGATGGAGAAGAGAAGCATGTGGCCAGCTGCATTCCACAGACCACCTACCAATATACTGATCTTCAACGTGGATAGAAAGCTGACCCCGTGACAGCTCAGCTATGCTAACTCCGTCATACACTGGCCTAATAGTGCGACTTCCATGATCCCCATCACCCACGACTCCTATCCTATGAACAGGGGAATGTTGAGTCAGTGTGGTAGGGCGCACCAGGATAGAGCATTGATGTTCCCGGTGCGGACTCAATCGGGTCCGTTCTCTCGCTATTCTGGTCGATGCAACTGAAGCAACAACACTAGGTGAGTAATTTGGAATCAGCTCTATCCTACCCTCCTTGACCAGGACCAATCGGGTCACTCCAATAAAATGGACTTGCACCATTTGAACATGCATCTAACGTAATTGTGCTGGTAAAAATTTCATCAATAACTTAACTTGAAGTTGAATAAATGACTAAATTAATACAATAAAAATTGTACCGGAATTAAATTGATACAATTAAAAATACAATAATTAAATTAATATAATGAGTAAAGTACATGGGCCTTTGTTGTAAATGACCCTTAAATGAAAGTGTTATTTAGTTATAAGATGTATGCACATTAATCTATTTATTTTTAGTTGTGTTAGTTTGAATTTGCGTATAATTTAAATTACTTGACGTTAAATACTGTATTAATACAAAATATTGAGTCAAAATACATGCCAAAATAAGTTTAATTTTACTTAAGAATCAAATAAACTAATATAGTATCTAAAATATATGGACATCGGATGTCATGTAATTAAGTTACTAATTAAAATTACAGACGATTATCAATATAGGTGTAAATAAGTCGAGTAGGTTCATAAATCTATGTGACTTCATCTTGAATGGTTCGACTTATTATGAGAGCGTGCTGAGCTCAAACCTGGTGAAGCTTTATTGGCGGCTTCCTTAAAAGAGCTGAATTCGAGTTAAGTTATGATTCTAAATAACGTAAGGTCCCTAGACGGGTCTAAATAAGCTCGAACAATGCAAGTTAAGCTGGTGCTATGAAATTTCACCACAGAAATGCTGACGTGTAAAGATTGTGATATTTATATATGAGTTACATTAGTATTTTTAATGAAAATTCGATAGGTTGAAAATATTTAAAAATTTACGCAATTATGATGAAATATATTTATTTGCCTGTGAAATCATTTGTAATGTCAACATTTTTATAAAAAAAAAATTGCGAAGATTCGACAGAGGACAAATAGAAGCAGGTTCAACGTCAGTATATTTTGCTTACGAAAATTAATCTTAATTAATTTCTTAAGAAAAAATATTATTTAATATATTTCAAATTTATTATTATTACTAAAAAAATATATTAAAAAAAATAAAATTAGGGTTATTGCTAGACAAAATATATTAATATCACACTAACTTTATAAAAATTTTTGGTTGTTATTTATATTCTTACTCAGGTTGGAGGTCCTCGGAAACAGTCTCTTTTTAGGGTAGTCCCCTGAAGGGGGAAGGCTGCGTATATCTACCCCCCCCCCCTCGACCCTGCTTTTGCGGGAGCCCTTGCAGACATTGGGTTTGTTATTGTTGTTGTTGTTATATAATAAATCTTGGCTCACTCCGAGTCCTCTCCAAAGGTGGTTTAGATCTTTGGTGTATGTTTGTTTTATCAGTTTTTTCTTGTATCTTTTTTAATCTGTGTCACTATACCCGTTGACTCGGAGCTCGCATGTACGAGTTGCTTGTTTTCTATTACGATTTTGTCGTTAATTATTAAAAAAAAAGACAAAATATTTAATTTGATTACCCATGTTTGAGTAGGTTGAGAGGATAAGTTCTTCATATCCATTATGTCATCCATCTTCATTGTCGTTTAGCTACCTCTATAATATTCCTCTACACTTAAACGACGCGTTTTGATATCAAACTATGTCATATGATGTCGTATAAGGGGCAAGAAGAGAGAGAAAGGGATGGGTAGCTATAAATGCAAAGAAAAGGAGTCGTTTTGCAAGAAACTTCTTTCTTCTTTTATATCCTTTTGGATAAATACCAAAAAAAAAAAATAAATAAATAAAAAATTATGTTGTAAATATTGGATATTTTTGGGTACAATTTATATGGTCAAATTCGAATATTATTAAATATTCTAAAAAATTAAAAATTATGTAAAAGACCTTTATATACACATGTACATATACATATAATATATATATATTATCCCCCACCTCCTCATTTTTACTTTTCGGGTAAGCATCTTCCACCGCCTCGAAACCATATAAATGTGTACACGGAGGAAAAGTTGTGAAGTAAAAGAGAATTGACAGAGTCAGAAAAGATTGAAAGATTTGTTTGAATCGGAAAAAAAATTCTTTGGTTCCTGAGTTTTGGAATAAAATATTTGCTATTTTTTAAAATATTTTTGAGTGTGTATTTTTATTTTCGTCATTTTGAGTATAATATATCCTTAGTTTTATAACAATTTAAATTTTATCTAAAAAAATCAATAAATAATACTTCAATTTTTGTAATTTTATTCAATTTATTCCCTTTTAATAATTAAAATTAAAATGCTTATATATATTTTAGCGCTTGACGTTTTTAGAAATAATAAAAATGACTTTTACCTTTTTAAATTATTAAAAAGGCTTTTAAGTTTTTGTCATATTAATAAAATGGCCCCTCTCCAACGTGACGATAATATCTTTCGTCAACAGAGCTTGAGTGACAACTTCTTTTTTTAGTAATACTACGGTAAAATGACAAAGTACCATTCAATACCCTTATTGTTATTTTATAAGCATGAAATTAGAGATATTCTATTGGGTAGAGACTATCTATTTTCGCTTAATTTGTTTACAAATATGGTTATTGAAAGGTATTTTTGTTATTTCATTGTAGCATTAACAAAAATGTAGTCTTCACGTCAGTATTGTTGACAAAAAAAGATATCACGTCGGTGAGGGGTCTTTTTATTAATTCGACAAACACTTAGGATTTTTTTATTAATACCACAAAAACTTAGGGGTCTTTTTAATAATTCAAAAATATTAGGATCCTTTTTTATTAGTTTAAAAAACTTTAGGGTACTAAAATATATATTAATTTTATTCAATTTATTCCCTTTTAACCATTAAAATTAAATTCAGTTATTTATGACATATGTCTCTTTTAATATTTTGTATTTCAATTGTGTCAATTTAATTTTTATACAGTTTATATTGTGTAAATTTAGTCACTTACCAAAAAAAAAGAACAAGTTAGTCATAAAATAAAATTGATGTTAGGACGGAGATGATAATTATAATGTCAGGGTCACATATGGGTCCAAATTGAGTCGATTGGTGAGTTTATTTACATTTGACAAGACTGAGCTTTTGAAAATTATGTCATTGACTTAGCTATACAATATAAATTGTACAAGGACTAATTGACAACAACAATAATAGACCCAGTGCCTCAAGGGCTCCCGCATAACCGGTGTTTGGGAGGGGTAGATGTACGCAGCCTTATCCTTTCAGGGCGTAACCCTGCCGAGAGGCTGTTTCCGAGGACCCCCAACCTTATAGGGTTGGCAACACGAGGACTTCTCAGGAGGTCATGCATCCTAGTACTACCCTTGTCCAAGCACGCTTAACTTCAGAGTTTTAATGGGATTCGGTGCCTTATTGCTTGGTAAATGAACCCTTAGAGACCAACGTAATAAATATTTCATGTTAGTCAAAAGCCTTTATAATAACAAGAATTAGTGTTATTTTCAAACACTTTTATTAAAGATAGGACAATTTCAATATAAGAAGAATCGAAAGCTTTGTTATTGTTTTAACTGTAACAAAAAATGTTCTGATAATAATACTAATAATAATAAAATTAGAAAATATATTTTAAAATTATATTAAAATGTCTAACTGATGAAATTGTTAACTTAAAAATGTATCTAATAACTTAAAAACTGCAAACATATTTTAATTTGATTAATATCTTTTTTTGAACATGATATAAATAAATATAGATTTAATTAGTATAAATATAAGGATTATTTACATTAAAGATCCATATATTTTACCTATTGCGTCAATTTAGCCCTTGTACTTTTAGTTCTGTCAATTTAGTCTCTCAACTATTTACATTGGGTCAATTCAGTTTATGATCAAATTGAAGTTAAGTTAATTATATAATTTTTAGCGGCACAATCATGTTCGATGCTAGTAATCTACTACAAATCCACCAACTGACTCAATTTTAACCCAACTCGTGGCCGAACGATTATAAATTTTATCAACAATTTTACAAAAAATTTATCCTAAGGACCAAATTAACGTAATATAAATAGTAGATGGACTAAATTAATACAATTAAAACTAAAAAAATTATCACTTAGGTACCTTGAGGTTTGGTCATTCATCACTTAGGTACCTTGATATTTTAATATATACAATGAGCATCCTTAGGTTTCAAAATTTTATCAATTAGGTATCCTATACGAGAATTTGGTAAATTTTTTTGGAAATTCGAACATTGTTCGCCATAAAATGTTGATGCAATACATGATTACAAATTACAATAATATATATTAGCTATATCAATTTTTTCAACGAAAATCAAACAGAATACGAAAAAAACGTCACTAAATTATTATGGAAGATATCGGCATATTAGTGAAATAATATGGTATGTTAGCATTTTATGATAGAAAATTATAAATTATGATAAAAGACGCTTATATATTATTATAATTATGTCACATGTTAGCAATTTCTAATAGAAATTTAGATAATTTTAAAAAATGGTACCTAATTGACAAAATTTTCAAACTTCGGGATATCTGAGTGATAAATTTTTTAAAAAATATAAGGATATCTTATTGTATATATTAAAACGTCAAAGTATATGAGTAATAAATCTTTAAACCTTATGGTACCTAAATGATAAATTTTAAAAAAAATATAAGAACTAAATTGATATAATAAGTGAAGTAAAACCATTGGCGTAAATAACTATAAATATAATAATAACATATAATATAATAAGTACGACAAATGAGAAAACTGTAATATAATAAGTAAGAAATGGTGGAAGTCATGTGTCTTTATTGCATCGTTTTTACAACTTTTGGTTTTCTGTATTTTAGTGCTCCTCTTCACTCTCTCTCTCTCTCTCTTCTCTCTCTCTTGGAGAAATATAGCTATGGAAGTCAATTAAAGTAGTGGGCACTTTTTAAGTTACTTGATTTTGATCTTTTACTTCTATACTATTGAGAGAGTGAGATTGGAGATAAACTTGCAAAAGGTAAAGTTTTGATCTTTTTTTGTCAAACCCTAATTATTTATGGTCAATGGATTTTCTGCTTCAAAGAGTGAAATTTGAATCAGTTTGATTTGATTTTGTGGGGTTTTGTATTAATAGAGGAATTAGGGTTTGGAATTTGGGGAATATTTGTGTTCGTGGTGTGGATTGTTGAAGATGATTGATGGATTTTGTAAGGTTAATTTTAGTTAGGGTTTTGTATGTTGGGTTGATTTGAGGGATTCAATCTCGGTTGTTGCTTATTGGACTCACCTAATCAACTTGAACTTTTGAAACTGTTGGTTTCTTGACATTGTATTTGAGTCTTGTTGATTAAAAGGTTACACGTTCTAATCCCAACGACTCCACTTTCAATATTAACATAATTAAAGTATAAGATATAAGGTGGGTCTGTGTAATATCACACTTCAATCCCAATGGGCATTTGCGTAAGGGGGAGTAAAACCAATCTTGGCTTTCACCTATGAGCTTATCCTTTTGAGACGGTTCCTTGACATGATATCTGGGTCTTGTTGACCAAAAAGTCATGAGATTGAATCTTTGTTTAGTAGTTTTGTAATTGTATTTTGCTGATGATTTTACTTTTCAGTTGCTTCTTGGACTTGTTTTTTGCTGAGTATGTGATGTGGAAAGATAATAGGCTGGATAGCTGGAGATATATCCCAGAATTTTACATCATCAGTGATGAAGTATTTTTATGTGTATGGTAAAATATCATTGCATAGTAGGAAAGCAGTCAATTAATAGTGTCTTTTTAGGATCCAATGATTTTTTTTACCTTATAATTATGTATGTACAGCCTTTTGCAATGGAAAAGTTTGTGTCAAGTATTTTGGACTGCAAATGAAGTCATGTTTAGTCCCTTTTTTTTTTTTTTTTTTTTTTTTTTTTTTCCTTTAGTTTGGTTGGTTCATTAAAATTTCCATTTGCTACGAGATTATGCAATTTCGTATGGTTGACTTTGTTTTACTTGTAGATTGTTCTGGCTACAAACTAGGGTAGTCACGGTTCTTTGTGAATGTCATTATTTTGATATATTTTTCTGTTACTTTCTTTATTCCATTGTCATATCAGCAGTTCTAGTAGTGATACGAGAGTACTTCCGCTTATTGGCATTGTATTTTTGAGTTTTTGGATTAATTCTGTTCATTGAATCAGGACGGTGCATAAACAAAGGATCCTACCAAACAGCAACCCAGCTGTTACTCTGACACTGCATCACATAACGCTATGAGTACAAGTCTGGTGTTGTGATCGGGTTTCAACCTAGCGTGCACGAGTTGGGGGTCTTGCCTTACAAGTATTGCCATTCAGGGACATATATTTGACCATCTTACTTCTTCCGAGCCAGTTTGTTTTTATATTGCTGTACTATGTGGTAGTAAATACTAGCAGTGGTGCGTAAAGTGTTAAGCAGAGACTATTTTGGGTGGGTTTTACTAAGTTGGTTAGAAAGTAGTAGCAAGTGTTGCTTTGCAGCACTATTATTTATTTGTTAGAAGGTTACCTTTTCTCTGCCAAAGCGGGAGATGCTTCTAAAAATAATGACATGAAAGGTTCTCGGAATATCTGGCTAACCCTTGGAGTGTTGCACATCGCATGTACAGCAAGTTTGTGATAACCAGCTATGTAATTAGTGGGCTGGACACTTCGCGTGGGGTTCGTCTATTTGTTGACTGTGATAGTCGTTTTTACAAAACCTGAGTTTTGGATCTTGCTTGAGAATTAGCCTTGCAATGGAGGCTGAAGATTCAAGTACTAATCCCGTGCCTAGGAGTTCTCATGGGCTGCTTCTTGCTGCTATGCCGGGACTTCTCATTTCGATTGGATATATTGACCCGGGAAAATGGGCAGCATTTATTGACAGTGGTGCTCGGTTTGGGGTTGATCTGGTCGCCTTTACGCTTGCTTTTAACTTTGTGGCTCTTTTATGTCACTACCTCTCAGCTCGTATAGGCGTGGTCAGTGGAAAAAATTTGGCTCAGGTATCGCTCATTTCGGATTTAGTTTTGCCTATTCTCGGCACTGTTGAAATCAAGAAGTTATCCTTGCCTACATTTTTGTCAAAGATGATTTTTCAGGCTTTTGTAGTTCATGAAACATATGCATTCAGTATCCATTACAACTAAGGATTTAGAAATAGTAGCATAGCATCATCAACTTTAGATCTAATGAGCATGTGAAAAATGTAAGAGTAGCATCGTTTATCAAGGTTGGGGGTCCTTGGAGACTGGATTTGTTGTTGTTGTAGCATACTTAATTATATCTATTACAACAAAAGGAGGGAGGGTAATGTTTTAAAATTTTTTGGACAATTTTGTCTCTATTTTAACTATAACTCTCTTTACACTTACCTATTTACCCAATTGCCAACTAGGGTAACCTATTTACCTCTCTTTATCCTTAGTTATATTTATTAAACATACCCAAATAAAGGCAGGACAATCTCTTATATGTTTCCTATTGCTTTTTACGAATTTACATTTCTAAGTTCACCAAATTTGTGCTTGAGTTTAGTTATTTCCTTTCCTTTTGCATTATGCCTCAGATTTCAAGTGAAGAATATGACAAGCCAACCTGCATTCTCCTTGGGTTCCAAGCAGAACTTTCCATGATTTCCTTAGACCTTACTATGGTACTTTTTCCACTATTTCTCTCACTTTTTCACCCCAATTTAGGGATTTATGTGATTGATTTTTCTCGTACTTCTGTCTTGTATAATCTGTTTATCATGCTAGATTATTGGGATTGCGCATGGGCTTAATATGATATTTGGGGCAGACTTGTTCAGTTGTATACTAATTACAGCTTTAAATGCCGTGTTATACCCGCTTTTTTCCATCCTGCTGGTGAGATTTTCTTCTTGTGTTTATTTCGCTTCTTATATCAGCCTCAACATTTTAGGCGAAACCCAGATTTGATGTTTTGTTGTTGCAACAACTCATTCTTTCAGGAGCATTGCAGGGCAATATTACTACTTATATACGTGGCAGGAGCGACATTTCTTTGCTATGTTCTTGGAATGCTAGCTAGTCTTCCAGAATTTCCTGCTTCTCTGAATGGTCAGCTATCAAAATTGAGTGGGGAAAGTGCATTTACATTGATGAGTCTTCTCGGGGCAAGTGTCATCCCTCACAATTTCTACCTACATTCTTCTATTGTTCAGGTGCGTTAGCTCGTTTATCAATGATAACGTGTTTAATTCAGGTACTACTTGTTCATTGTTTGATATTTTTACTGAAATCAGTTCTTCTGCAGCGGTATCGGGGGGCAGCTAGTGCACCAAATGGCACTCATGACAACCTTTTTGCTACCTTTACCATTTTCACTGGCATCTTTTTGGTAAATTATGCCCTTGTGAACTCTGCGGCCACTGTATTCTACAGCACCGGCCATGGTTTGCTTACCTTTCCGGATGCAATAGCCCTCACGGATCATGTAAGACTTTATTACCAAATCTCATCCTTGTTCTTCTTCAATCTGCTATGTTATAACAGAGTTGCAAGAAATTCCTACAATGCTAACGCTTCGCTCTCAGAAATGCGATTTGGCGTTCCGAAGTTAGATTCTGTTTCCGACGTGTATGAAACTTAACAGAAACACAATTCAAACGATTATGGAATCATTTCAATATGAAGATACTTGTTAGATGATTTGTTGGCTGATTATATCACTCGATTTAAAGAACAATTGAAGTGTATGGAAATGTTGGAGTTAATTTTCTTGATATTGTTCATTAGAGTACTTATTTTCTTGGTTATTAATATTGACTCTGTTTTGATATTGACATTTTATTGATTTTTCTTGTTCATATTGATATATAGTAATATGAGCTCACTAGACATATCCAAGGGGAAGTACCTTGGTGTATGCTTTTTGCAGACGACATAGTTCTGGTAGGGGAATCCCGTGCGGACGTAAATGAGAAGCTGGAGCTATGGAGAGGTGCATTAGAATCGAGGGGTTTAAGGATTAGCAGATCTAATACCGAGTATGTGGAATTCAAATTCGACCATTCCACCGCGACCAACACTGAGGAGGTTAAGATTGAATCAGAAACCGTACCAAGTAAGGTGAGCTTCAAATATCTGGGATCCATGATACACCAGAATGGTGAAGTGGATGAGGATGTCAGCAACAGGATTAAAGTAGGCTGGCAAAAGTGGAGGATGGCATCCGGGGTGCTGTGTGATAGAAAGTTCCCGCTAAAGTTAAAGGGAAAATACTATAGAACGGTAGTAAGACCGGCTATGCTATATGGGGCAGAGTGTCGACCAATGAAACAAAATCAAACACAGAGGATGAAGGTGGCAGAGATGAAGATGCTACGCTGGATGTGTGGCCACACAAGGAAGGATAGGATTAGGAATGATGTGATACGAGGTAAGCTGGATGTAGCCTCGATCGAGGATAAATTGAGGGAGCACCGCCTAAGATGGTTTGGACATGTTAGCAGAAGACCGACTACAGCCCCAGTCAGGAGGTGTGAACAGCTCAACACGGCGATAAGCAGAAGAGGGAGGGGCAGACCACAGAAGAGTTGGCTGAAGACGATTCGTCAAGACCTAACCCACCTAAACCTAAGAGAGGAGATGGCCTCAGATAGGGCACGTTGGAGGGCTAGTATAAGGATAGCGGAGGTGGCAGAGTAGAGTAGTGCGGGGAGTGGCTGGTAGTCTAAGATCCTTAGGCAGGCATAACCTCAAGTGTAGCACTTATAGGCTAGCTTAGTCTCTGATCATGCTCCTTCTTCTTCTTCTTCTTCTTCTCTTCTCCTTCTTCTTCTTCTTCTTCTTCCTTTCTGCTACTTTTTCATCAAAATGCGTTGGTTATTGATTGGTAGTTTATCTGCAGGCACTCAACTACTTCAGATTGGGGGTCCCCGGAAACAGTCTCCTTTCCAGCCGGAAGGGGTAAGGCTGCGTACATCACCCCCCCCCCCCCCCGACCCTGCTTTCTGTGGGAGCCGCAAGGCACTGGGACTGTTGTTGTTGTATATTGATATATAGTAATATAAGTACTTTGTCCACGTTCCCAACTTTAGAAACTTTTATACTTGCCCACTTCTTCATTCCCACTTCCAATTCTGCTCACGCTTTGTGCAACTATGTTTTATAACATTGTGATTTTGTTCCATTTCTCGAAAACTGATGCAGGTGTTCAGAAGTACTACCGCAACTGTTGCCTTCTTGATTTTGATGTTTTTGGCGAATCAAATCACAGCATTTACTTGGGAATTCTGTGGAGAAGGTGGACAAACAATTTTGCATGATTTATTCGGAATGGACCTTCCTGGGTGGCTTCACTGTGCTACCGTAAGGATCTTTTCGGTTGTGCCTGCTCTGTGTTGCGTGTGGTATTCAGGAGCCGAAGGGTTGTATCAAATGTTGATATTTACCCAGATCACAGTGGCTCTTCTGCTCCCATGTGCCGTGATTCCCCTCTTCCGAATCGCATCGTCTAGACCGATAATGGGCGTGCATAAAATCTCCCCAGTACTTGAGTTTGTAGCACTTATAACATTCATGGGAATGCTAGGTTTGGAGATTACATTTGTGGTAGAAATGATATTTGGAGATAGTGACTGGGTCAGTAGTCTGCGTTGGAATATGGGAAATACTACATCTGTGCCTTACGTTCTGCTTCTAGTCACTACTTTCTTTTCTCTTTGTTTTATGCTCTGGCTTGCAGCTACACCGCTAAAGTCTGCGAGTGCTGCATTAGATGCGCAGCCGTGGAGCTGGGAGGAACCGCAAGTTGTATCTGATACAGTTGAACCTAGATATCACGGTGAAGAACCCCTTCAAAAGCAAGAAAATCTTGCGTTTAGCCGAGATATGTGCTTCAGCCATTCGGAAACAGCAGCTTCAAATGCTGATGTCAACCTACCTGACACAATTATGGATACTGATGTTGGGCCTTATTTAAGTCCTATTGAAGAAAACAGTATGATTAACGTACCTTCGAGCTTACCTAGTACGACAAGTGAGGCTACTGATGTTGAAACCATGGCTTCTAGTGCCTCTAAATATGAACCCTTGGATCTGGTTGAAAAAACCGTCAGAATAGAGGGCGAGTCGCTGGTCGAGAAGGATGTGGAGGAGAGAGAAACCTGGGAGCTGGAAGACTCATCTAAAGTTGTACCTGTCACTGGAACACCTGCTATGTCGGAGGGCCCGGGCTCGTTCAGAAGTCTAAGCGGTGAGGGTGGGAGTGGTGCTGGAAGTCTTTCAAGATTATCTGGGTTGGGCCGTGCAGCACGGCGTCAGTTGGCTGCAATCCTCGATGAATTCTGGGGGCAATTGTATGATTTCCATGGACAATTCACCCAAGAAGCAAAATTCAAGAAATTAGATTCGCTGCTCGGTGTAGAAACAAAGCCTTCGCAATCTTTAGCAAGAGTAGAATCCATGGAAGGTAGACTACCTGATAAGCTGATAAACACAAGTTTCTATGACTCTTCAAATAATAAATTGCAAAGTAATCTACCTTACGGCATTCAAAGCGGGTCACCCTCGATTTGGTCAAACGAAATGCGATTGTTGGATGCATATGTACAGGATTCTAATCGCATCTCTCTTGACTCGGGTGAGAGGCGGTACTCGAGTTTGCGCCTCCCTCCATCTTCTGATCATGGTTATCAGCTCGCGTCCTATCTCAAAGGAATAAACAAGGACCGACTCGATTATATCAACAGTCAACTAGCATCTGCACCTCCCAAATCCTCATGTCCCCAAGATTCACTTGCTTTTCCTCTGGGTCAAAGGCCAAACGATGGGTTTAGTTCTAACTTTCGGAATCCTGCAGCACCGAGCCCGTTACAGTCTGAGGATTCATATTATGATCTTTCTTCTTCTGGGCCCACCGAAAACCCAAAGAAGTATCACAGTTTGCCTGACATTTCTGGACTCACTCTTCCGTACCGAAATTTATACCCTTCCGGTAGGAGTACTCAATGGGGATTTTCAACATCAGTGGATCGGGTAGAACAATCTTCATATTTACCTGTTGGATCTCAGTCCATAGCTCCACTAGCGTTTGATGAACTTTCCCCATCACGTACTTACACCAATGCATTGTCTTCGAGGATGGGCTTCGGCTCAGACACAGGCTCTTTGTATGCCAGGCAGCCTTACGAGCAGTTCGGTGTGCTCGATAAGGGTAGCTCGGTTGGAACTGAAGTGGCTAAAAACAGAACTAGTTCAACGGCTCAAGCGACGCTTTCAGTTGCTGATGTAGAAAGCAAGCTGCTTCAGTCATTGAGACACTGCATTTTGAAGCTGCTGAAATTGGAAGGGTCGGAGTGGTTGTTTAGGTCTGATGATGGTGTTGATGAAGATCTCATTGATCGGGTGTCTACCAGGGAGAGATTTGTCTATGAGGTTGAGACTCGAGACGTGAAGCAAACGACTCAAACCGGTGAATCTCAGCCCGGTTTGTTTGTGAAGATTGATGAGACGGGTCTCGCGAGATATCAAGTTTCGTCCGTTCCTCAGTGTGGGGAGGGCTGTGTTTGGAAAGTCGACCTGATCTTAAGCTTCGGGGTATGGTGCATCCATCGAATCCTTGAGCTTTCGCTCATGGAAAGTCGTCCTGAGCTGTGGGGAAAGTACACTTACGTGCTCAATCGCCTTCAGGTAACTTGCTTGAATTCCTTCTACCTATTCTGTGGAAAAATCTGCATTTTTGGATGTGTATTCATATGCATTAAACACGTATCTGTTTTTTTGTTTGAAAAGGACGTTTACGTATAATTGCATAACATATGGTGAAACACTCTTTTATTTTATTTTTATAATATATGTCTTATAATACGTATCCATATTTTTCCTGTTGAGATACAAATGATTAATTGAATTTAACCATATTTATATTTGAATTAAATATAGATAGTCTTTACTGTCTAAATCTGTCACTTTAACTCACAGACTATTGAGTTACACTTTCCCCATCACTATTGGTGAACACCGTTAAATGACAGTCAAATTAGAAGAACTATATCCCTCCCCACTTCGTTTGTACTCTAGAAGAAGAACTTCTATACTTGAATGTGTTCATATACATTTTTTATAAGCTAATAAACTTTTGATTGAAATTTTCATGTATAAGGTTGAAGAATAGACATATATATTAAATCCCGTGCCATATATTTAACTAACTACGGTGTGTTAATTGGGGTTAGGTAGGGGGGGAACTTTTATTGTGCATCTGACCATCTTATTTCGGGCTTGCTCGGTATCACTTTGATTTTGTAGTTTTTTGTTCTTTTAAGGAAAATGAAAACAAAAATATTTTACATAACATTTTTATTATTATATCTTTTATTACAAAGTCAAAAATAAGAAAGGAGGAAACAACTGAAAGTGGTTCTTGAACAGAAAGTGGTTTTATTACAAAGCAACCCAACTCCAACCACCGACCAAGCGCCACCCACCCCCACCACTAGGCCTTGAAATTGTAGGATTCGCCATGATACATTCTGGTTTACTGATAATTTGAAATGTTGTAAATTTTATCTTAGGATATATTATTAGTTATATACGGTTTAGGACTATAATTTTACTCTTATTAATTTAGTTTATTATTATCAATTTAGAAGTTTCTAATCTATTAAGGATTCTAGTTTTATATCTCTATAAATACTTACGTAGCCAAAGCCTAATGGTTTAGACTATTGAATCATAATGGATTATTTCCTACGTTTTCAAGCATAGGGTTGCTTGAAGCTAAGTCAAGGGATTCTTAGTTTGTTGGCATAGAGCTGTTCCATTGTCCTTCTGCGAACACGGATGCCTAGGAAGCCCCTCAATTAGACACAAGGATGTTTAATCTCTATGACTTTGAAAACACAAAAATGATACAGTATAAGCCCATTAAGTTTGTACATAAGTGAGCAGTTTGAAGTACCCTTTTCACCTAGTGACCTGTTAAGCGTGGAGATTGTTTGTCTATTATAACTTACGATTAATAGATGGTTAATTGCACATATATAGTGGCTATTATTTGAATGGTTTCAAACACAAGTAGGGGCTGGCGTGTATTTGAGCCGAACCGAGCCTACTAGGCTCGAGGCTCGTTCGGCTCGGCTCATTTGCATTAAGCTGGACTGGAAGCTCACCGAGTTCGACTTGGTAAAAGCTTGGGCTCGGTTCGGCTCGATCTAAGCTCAGCAAGCTTGGTTTAAACTTGCAATATTTCGGTTCATTTAAACTCAATCTAGGCTCCTTTAAGCTCGGGCTCGGCTCATTTTAGGCTCAAATTTGACTTCATTGGTCAATATTTAATCAAATACATTATATTAAGAGAAGCTCGTTTAGGCTCGCGAGCTTATGAACTCGAGCTTCACTAGGCTTGAGCTCGGCTCGATAAGCTAAATGAGCCAACTCGGCTCATTTGCGCCCTTAGTAGGGACTATAAGTTGTGCCTATTATGTGTATGTTGTGTGCACAGAAGCGAGAGCATAGGAGAGAACACACCGTTACTTGAAGCCAAACCATGTAAATATCAGTATCTATATTTTACTCCCTTATCCCCTGTTGTCTGTTTGATAACTCGATTTAGGGTTTCGGTGTTTGTAGGCGTTCCTGACATTAGCTTCTGCTTTATTATTTTCACAAATAGTACTGACTGGAGACTCGGGATTTGAACCTAGGATGTTTTATCCCAGTGCCTCTACTTTACTAATGTTTTATGTAACAACGTTCAACTTACGTCATAATCCCCATTTGACTATCAGGGTATCATCGATCTTGCATTTTTTAAGCCGCGAACTCCAATGTCCCCATGCTTCTGCCTTCAAGTCCCCGCTTCATATCAACCAAAACCGACCCCACCTGTTTCTAACGGGCCACTCCCTCCGGCAGCCAGGCCCGCCAGGGGCAAGCTCACCACGTCAGCAATGGTCCTGGACATGATCAAAGACGTCGAGATAGCTATTTCCTGCAGGAAAGGTCGGTCCGGAACTGCTGCTGGTGATGTAGCGTTCCCAAAAGGGAAAGAGAATCTCGCTTCTGTCCTCAAACGGTACAAACGCCGGTTATCCAAGCCGGTGACTGCCCATGAAGGTGGAGGTCCAGGATCGCACAAGGGTTCAAGTTCATCATCCTATGGATCATAACGGTCAAAACCCAGTTGAGAAATTGAGTTTGTTTTGAATTTTTGGTGGAGGTGCTCAGCTGTAATGATCAGAAACTGGGTAAGTCCTCTTCTTGTGCATTAATTTAAATCCTGCTGTAAAATTTTCATTTCCATGGTTTACCGAGATAAGGTTACGTATATCTGACCCCACTTGGACTTTGACGTGATGAGAAAGTCTCGTGCACTGGACTATCCTTTTATTTATACACGGGGTTGACGTTCGTTCATGCAACGACAATCAAATGCTAGACGAAGAGTGTCGGGAGAATCGTCCATCATCCCACTTGTTCTAAAGTTAGTTACTTGCAAAGAACTTTTGGAAATTCGGATATTAAAATGTGTATATTTGTCCCGTTTTAGAAGTATTTTATGAGAATCTTGTGTACTGAACTGTCGGGATTGTATTTTATTTTCTTATTTTTCTTAGAAGTGACGAAAGGTTATCAAGTTGGTGTCAATGCTAAAAGCGTGGTCAAAACCGCGTAGTGCCCAGATGCGTCGTTGTTGAGGATCGTGTTTTCCATGTTTCATATTATTGATGAGTTTTTAAACATTTTTTTGTTTTTTTGGGTAGTGGGTGGGGTCTCAAGTTTTCACCTATTAGCCTAAACTTTTGGGAAAATTAGTTCCTCGATATGGCATCAGAGTCTTATTAACTGATAGGTCACGTGTTCAAATCCCAGTTACCCCTACTCTAATTATTGGTATATTTCAAGTATAATCTATGAGCATTTATGTAAAGGGACATGTTAGAGTATAAAGCCGTTCTCGGTTCTTCACCTATCAGCTTAAGCTTTTGAAAAAATTCGTTTGTTAATAGGAGGGTTTAAACAGGGTGTTTTGATCGGCTTACGTGTATCTTGTGTTAATCTCTGGGTCTGTTATGTGTCGACTACAAGGGTTAGATTTTGTTTTAACACGCATCAAGTGAGTGAGATTTGTGTGATTATAAGTTTGAAGGAGTGGTGGGGACTAGGGGGGATTTAATCGGGGTGTTCTGGTCAGCTTACGTGTATCCCGGTTATCTTTGGCGCTGACATGTCTCGACCACAATGGTTAGATTACCCCCCCCACGCCACCTCCTTTTAAACACAGTTGGAATATGTGTGAGATTTATGTTTGGTAGACTATAAGTTTGACCAAAGAGGGTACCAACATGCTGGCGTCGGATCCTATTAGAACTCTGAAGTTAAGTGTGCTTGGGCGAGAGTAGTACTAGGTTGAGTGACCGCCTGGGAAGTCCTCACATCTCAGGCTGGGGGTACTCGGAAACAGTCTCTCTTTAGGATACCATCTTGAAGGGGGAAGGCTGTGTACATCCACTCTCCAGACTCTGCTTAGGCGGGAGCCTTTTGTGCACCGGGAATGTTGCTTTTTTTTTTTTTATTGTAAGTTTGAAAGGAGTGGGCGTGTTTGGGTCAGATCAAAATAAAAAGATCTGTGAGGTTGGACCTGGCATGTGTGCCGTCCAGTCTAAATCAATTTGACCAGTTTAGTTAATGGGTCGAAGTCGTCAAATTAGATCGGGTCATTTGTAGGCTCAGATCTGGTCCTTGGTTTACCTGTCCTATTGGCGTCTCTAGTCGTGCTTTCTCATGACTCCATCTATTACTCGACTCTATAACTTTTATTTGGTGAATAATTTTATTCAGTTAAATAATCTAAAAGATTAAACTCAACGTTGATGAGTGAGTTGTGTTAAGTAACAAAGTTTAAGAGCCTTTCTCTGTAATTGCATATGTTTGGTTGGATTGCGGTTAATAAAATAAGAGTGCCGCTACTGTCATGGTAAAAAAATGTTATTGTTTGATGTGACCTGTAGCGAATAACAGATATAAATTTGCATAAAGTTGTTGCGGTATTAACATTTTTGCTTTAACAATAACTTTACTCTAAAATAATTTAGGGGTCGTTCTAAATCCATAGAAGATCTCTTGTATTTTTTTTCAATAATTAACGACGAGACTTATAGTACAATACAAGCAAACCTGTAAAAGCGAGGCTTGAGGTTTAAGAATATTTTGCCCCTTTTTGGATAACGGGGGCATCTTTGCCAACTAAACATACCTCGATTAATCTTTGAGTTGAATGCTTTGAAAGAATTTTTGACAATTTACGTTGTCCTAACATTACGACTTAGATGGTGAAAAAACAATACTAATGAGCAATCAAAATTCGAATTCGAGATACACAAAAACTAACTTGAAATGGGAAATATAAAACTCAAAACGACTTCTTTAGGATCCTCAAACATAAAAGACCTCGACTTAATCAACTCGACCCAAAACCAAGGTACGCTCGAGCTCTAAAAAAATGACCTCGAACACGATCGCAAACTAATAGCAATGACAATTAAACGATAGATGGAAAAGAGAAGTAGAGAGTACAGATTAAATCCAAGAACTATTGCGCTGTGGAGCTCACCATTACCCAAAGTCGTTTATACTCCCACAATGATACAACGAGATCAACTAGTACTCCAACCTCGAGTGTTATCACTTAGGTATCTTATGTCGTAATTTAGTGTCAAAATCCAACCAATTTCCGTCACAAGATGTTAATTTGGTGTATGATTATGACAATAAATACGAATTATGTCATTATTTTCATCGAAAATCCAGCTCCTTCCCAAAAAATAATTGAATTATAACGGAAGATATCTATATATTTGCAAAATAATAACATGTCTGCATTGTATGACAAAAAATCACAACGTTCTAGTAGACGACACCTATATATTGTTGTAGTTAATTGCTCACCTCTTATCTTGTACTTAAATTGTTTTAATATTAAAAGTGAAGGCTTTTGAGATTCGAACGTATGACCTCTTGGTCGACAAGGCTTTGATACCATGTCAAGGAACCAACTTTTCGAGAAGCTTAAGCTCATGATGGGTGAAAATTCGGGAATAGTTTTATACTCTTAACAAAAGTGATAAATTCCCTTACATAAATTAGGTCTTGCATTTTCTTGCATGTATCAATGAAATTACTTAGATGCTTCACTTTTTTTTTTTTGGTTCTTTTTTTGGTTCAAAAGATGCTTTACTTTATAAGTTAGGCCTTGCATTTTGTCTTGCATATATTCTAATAGTACACTTGAAATTACTAAGATGCTTCACTTCAATAAGTGTTTTTTTTTCCCCCGATAATTAGCGACAAGGTCGCGGTACATAGCAGGCAACTCGACTAAGCGAGACCTGAGTCCACCCGTAGAAGAACGAGGACCACAAGAGACAACAAAAACGCAGGGAAACAAACAAAAACAGGCAAAACCCAAGCCTCGAACACGATTACTCAAGGCATCGAACTGCATGATCAACCGAACTGCAGGAAACTGGAGCAGCAACGAGCCAAAACTATGGAAGCACGGGACTCAGGGAAGGTGTATCAAAGCCATTGCCATAGTACAGATCAACTCTCAACTGGAGTTATTGACACCGCTGGTCCCTTATTTTTTTAAATTTGCTCAAATTGGTCCCTCATTTTTTTCTATTCAAATCGGTTCCTCATTTATGTAACTTTATTTAAATTGATTTCTCAACTTTTTAATTTGTTCAAATTAGTCTATTATCTTTTTTTTTGTTCAAAATGGTCTATCATATTTTATTTTATGATAAAATTAGTCTCCCATATTATGACTAAGATTAGGTAAAAATTAAAAGGATGAGGAACTAATTTATAATAAACTAAAATATGAGGGACTATTTTGAACAAAAGAAAAGATGAGGGACTAATTTCAATAAATTTAAAATGATGAGCGACCGATTTGGACAAACTAAACGATGAGAGAGTGATTTGAACAAAACAAGAAATATGATGGACTAATGGTGTAAATGACTCCACTTTTGTGCATTTTATTTAGTTATTTCAATTATCAGAAAAAAAAATCAAAAATTTCCTATTTTTTTAATCGCTTTATCGAAAATTAAAGCATAGGTTGGCTTCTTTTCTAATATCTCTCGTATAACACAAATACAAATACAACACTATGTTGCATATTTGCCAGCTTTACTCCACTCTCACTATCGGAAACCCTGGATATCCTCAATCTCTGTCATTGACACTTAACGGTTGAACATCATGAACTCTGATCCTGATTTGGCCCAAGTTTAGTCATTCAAGTCAGCCGTCACTCCTCTCACCACGTCTGACCAACCCAACCCTACAACCTCAAGGCGTCCCCACCTTCCCAGCCTTGTGGCATGGGATATGACCTCTCCCGTTTTCATGTGATGTTAAAGATGCCTTCCTAACACTGCCTTCCCCACAATCGAATGACAACCACTGCCTCCTTAGCCTATGGCGAAGCTTGCTAGCATCGAATACCCATATTCATTGAACCCTAATTTGGGATTTTGATGATAGGGAGATATGCCAGGGAGCGAGGAGGTGGAGTCGAAAGTCACGAGGGCGTCGAGGAGGCTATGTTGTGGTTAGTTGGGGATAGGGAAGACAACGTTGTATGTCGTTTCATGCTTATCCGAGGGTGTAGACGCTAGGGATTGCAATGAAAGGGCGGTTACAGCCTTACAGGAGTACCTTCCTCATATTCGTAACGGCCCGCCCACCATTCAATATCCTGCCCACCAGCCACCCTTTAACTCACCATGAGTATAACATAGATAATCATATCCGCTTAGGCGGATGCACTATAAACCAAAAATTAAAAACTCGCTACACTATATGCCCATATGCAACGAGCATTCATGACTTGCCTTGTACCGTGCCCGCCTCAATATATGCATCCCACGGTTATTCATGTCTGCCAACAACAATAACAGTCCCAGTGCCTCGCGGCTCCCGCAATAAGCAGGGTCTGGGAGGGGTGGATGTACGCAGCCTTACCCCTTCCGAGTGGAAAGGAGGCTATTTCCGAGGACCCCCAACCTGAAGTGTGTGTAAACCTGCAAGTACAGAAATCAATTTATCACCAATGGATTTAGTAAAAATAAGGAACCACCTGAATTAAAGGAAAAAGCATGCAAGCATTTAAGTGTGTATGTATGTATGCCAATTATTCATGTCTGCCAATGTCTAATAATTTAAAATTACCTTTGTAATCCAATAATTTTTTTTTATAAAAAAATATAAACTGCAAATAGAAAAATAGAGTCAAGTACCAAGCGATGAAATCAATGTATTTTAGCATAATGCTACCAAAATGAAACTCAAACAAATTTAACATATATTTTGATAAAATTGCAGCAAAAAATATTAATTTAAATTGTTTGAATCAAGTTTCAGTGCCAAAAATTAAATATATATAAATTTTATTTTTAAATTAATTAAATACAAACTGGGGTCAATAAGATTTGGCATATTTTATTTTTATGTCGATCAATACTTTTACTCCTACTGAAAGTATTTCTTTTAATTCTTTTTGTTTTCTTTAATCTACTACGGCAACATAAGTCAATAGGAGTTAGTATAAGCAATATGAAGCGGAAATGTGAAATCGATTTGAATACGTGAAAATCGAAACAATAACTCGGAATTCATTAAAAAAGGAGAAGAAACTAGGATTTTATATCAAGCAAGACGATATTTATTTGCAAAACAAAGAAACCGTAAAACTTTGAAATTACAAAAATAACACAAAACTATTTGCAAAACATAAAAGTGTCGAAAAACCCATTTAGAGGCCAAATTTGGGGGAAAATAGGTGGGGCCGATTGCGATGCAGCTGGGGTTGCTTAGTTCGGTCCGAGAGCTTCCTTACGGATCAAAAGTTATGACTCTTTAGAATTGACAGCACAAACTAGTGTTTCCAAACCACCCATTTGAGTTTTTGACGGTCCAACTACTCCATAAACTCTTGGACTACTCGTCTTCCATCATAACATTATACAGAGAGGTTTTAGATAAAACAAATTCAAACACTAAAACACCGGTACGTAATTTTCTCTACCGATCCTCAAAATACTACTACGAGATTTTCTCTACTTCATTTTAGAGTAATAACATCTGAGATACCCTTTACAAAGAAAGAAGTATACACGAATCGGAACTAACTTACCTATCGTTATCATATATACTACAAAAGTTAGATAATTGGCCTCACCACCCCACTTCACATTCACCAAACACATATCCACCTACTTCCTTTAATTCTTTTTTTTTTTTTTAAATTTAAATATTAGTATTATTATTTATTATTAATTTATTAAAATTTATTTTTGGCTATCTTATTTTCCATTCAATTTCTCACCAACCAAACCCAATTAATTGTGTGGTCAGTATGACATCTTTCTCTTTGACTACGTGCCTTCTTCCTTCTCCTTTTTACCTTTATTTATATTGTAATATTATTGTCAGAGTAATTTTTTATTAATATTAGAGAAATTATAAGAGTTTTTGAATTTTTGTGATGTTAAAATTGTCCTGATATTAACAAAAAATGTCCTGATAATAACAATACCCTGTATACAATAATAATAAACCCAGTGCTTCAAGAGCTCCTGCATAAGCGAGGTATGGGAGGGGTGGCATGTACGCAGGCTTACGCCTTCAGAGTGTTATCTTAATGAGAGGCTATTTTCGAGGACCCCCAACCTGCTAGGAACAATACCCTATATATATATTAAAACTTTAGTAGATTATATCGTTAAAGTATAAAATCAATCTTGAATCTTCACTTATCAGCTTGAGCTTTTGGGATAGTTTCCTTGACATGGTATCAGAACCCTATTAACCAAGAGGTCAAGAGTTCAAATCCCAACTGGCCCTACTTTCAATATTAATATAACTTAAAAAGCACAAAGTATGAAGTAGGCCTGTGCAATATCCACGCTTCAAGCCCAATTGACATTTGCGTAAGGGGGTATGTTGAGGTATAAAACCAATCTTGAGCCCTTACTTATCAGCTTAACCTTTTTGGAAAGATAGTTCCTTGTCATATGTATAAAATAAGGTTATTTACACTAAAGGTCAGCGTACTTTTGTCCATTGTGTCAATTTAGTCCCTATACAATTCATATTGTATCAATTTTGTCCTTATAGTCAAATTTATGTTGACTTGTTAATGAAATTTTTAATAATTCGGCCATGAGTTTGTTAAATTCAGTCAAACGGTGAATTTATAGTTGGTTACTTAAATCTAATGTAATTGCAACACAAAAATGTCAATAACTTAACTTAAATTTGATCAAAGGTGACACAATAAACTTTATAGAGGGACTAAATTGAAACAATTAAAAGTGCAAAGCTAAATTGACACAATAAAAAAAGTACAGAAACCTTTGGCGTAAATAACCCAATAAATTATGTTATTCATATGCAAGATTTATGTTGGTACCCAGTGTCGGTGCACCCGAAAGTTTTAATTAGTGGACCATTTTTTCAGTAACAAAAGTGTCTAGATTAGTTTAAACACATCTAAAAAACTCAAATAAGTCACTTTATAAAATTAAATAATATGTAGTTGATTTATATTTGTATTAGTTTTTTTATGTACAAACTTTATTAAGTTAAAACTATTTAATAAAATAATTTATTTATTTTTTAATACCTTAGATTTTGTTCATATTAATTATTGGACACTTTGATCCAAGTTAGACTGAGGACATCTTTAATACTCAAATAATTCACCCTATATTATAATATCAATTAATATACATTTATAATATATTATACATCAATTATTATTTCTCATGTTAGCAATCTCGATATGTAATAAAATCAAATTTATAATGTAATTAAGGGTTAGTTATATCAAAAGTCCTTGTACTTTACCAACTATAACAATTTAGTTCTTGTACTTTTAATTATATTAATTTAGTCTCTATACAATTGATATTGTGTTAATTTGGTCCTTAGAACAAAATTTATGTTAAATTCTTAATGAAATTTTTTATGGTTTGTCCGTAGGTTGGGTTAAATTGAGTTAATGGGAGGATTCATATAATAACGTTACTTGCATTTAACATTTTTTCAATAATTAGAGAAAAAAAGTCGATACAAAATCCGGTATACCCACCAAACCGGAGCTCGGCCCACATGAGCGGGACAAAAATAAAAAGAGAAGTAGCTTCCAGAACCAGAAGCAACACACCCTAAAAACCCCAACGTCTACACCTGCGCAAACTCCTGAGGTACTCAAAACTTCTATCAGTTTTCGCCTATGTGTACTTAGTTAACTCATATGACACCGAAAAACAAACACTAAAACTCAATTTAACTCTTCAAATGACAACACTTGGGCTGTTAAAAATTATGTCAATAAATTTACTTAAATTTAAGTGGTTATTTACATTTCACTACCCTGACCTTTTTGATAATTATAAAAAGGAACCTCACGTTTTGAAATTATTAGAAAGGACCTCGAGGTTTTATCGTATTAATAAAAAGGACCTTCTCCGGTCATCTCGCGTCATTTGGAAAGGTTTTTGGGCCATCTGGGTTATTTCGATTCGATCTAAATTTGCATGATAATTACCGTGAAGGTTTTTGGGCCACTCAGAATTATGATTTTCCCGTTTTGAAAGGGAAGTCATTTTTCCTTATTTGCTGGAGAAGGTCTTTTTTATTAATACAATAAAATCTGGGGGCCCTTTTTAATAATTCCAAAACGTCAGGGTTCTTTTTATAATTACCAAAAAGGTTAGGGTAGTAAAATGTAAATAACCCTAAATTTAATCAAATGACTAATTTGACACAATACAACAATAGACGCAGTATTTTAAGGGCTTCCGCATAAGCGGGGTTTTGGGGGGTAGATGTATGCAGCCTTACCCCTTCAAGATGTAATGCTATTGAGAGACTGTTTCCGATAACTCCCAACCTTGTAGGGTTGGTAACACGAGGACTTCCCAATAGATCACACATCCTAGTACTACTCTCGTCCAAACATGCTTAACTTCAGAGTTCTAATGGGATCTTGTGCTTTAGTGTCTAGTAAATAAACTCTGACTAAATTAACACAATATTATATAAAGACTAAATTAACATAAAATAAAAAATATAAGAATTAAATGAGGAATCTTCAGACAATTTGGTGAGATCGTGATGACTAGCGTTGGTGCAATGCACATCCAAGCTACTACACCGCACTTGTTTCTATCACGTCTTAGAATCAACTGCAGCCGTAAGATCAAAAATCAACGGCCAAGATCTCTCCTCAACAAACCAAACCCCCCATTTTATAGCCTTGCTGTGTCAACTCGCCCCACCACTTTCCTCACCTACCACCCCTACCCCCCCCCCCCCCCCCCCCAAAATTATTTTTCCTTCTTTAAAAATAAAAAATTAAATTCCCACTTTCTATAAATGAAACCCAATTTTCCCCTCATTTTTTCCCCAGAATTAACAAACCCCACATTACCCATTTTCGGTACGAGTCTATAGAACAGATCCTGTTTAACTACGGTCGTCTCCGCCCCTATGGATCACCTTTGTAACTCGAATGGGCTAACTCAGAATGAGGACCCGTTAAACTGGGGGCTAGAGGCGGCCGCGATGAAGGGGAGTCACCTCGACGAGGTGAAGCGGATGGTGGAGGAGTATCGGAAGGGAGCGGTGAGGCTCGGGGGTGAGACGTTGACCGTGGCGCAGGTGGCTGCGGTGGCGGGTGGTGGTGGCCGAGTGGCGGTCGAGCTCGCTGAGTCGGCGAGGGAGGGGGTGAAGGCGAGTAGTGAGTGGGTGATGGAGAGTATGAATAAAGGGACTGATAGTTATGGGGTTACTACTGGGTTTGGTGCCACTTCTCATAGGAGAACTAAGCAAGGTGGTGCTCTACAGAGGGAACTGATCAGGTATCTTGATACTTTAATATATATTTTATACTGAGATTTGATGGGTTTTTGTTTTTGTTAGAATATGAGTAATATTGGGCAAAAATGCTGATATGATACATAATTATAATAACATATATAAGATAGGGTTCGTTAGAATGAGCTGAATTCAAAGTCTAGTTGCATGCCTAACTTGGTATTTCCTGCAAGACAAACAAAACTCATCAGATCACATTTCAATATATACTTTATGTTAAGATTTGATGATTTTTTTTGTTAGAATATGACTAATTTTGGAAAGCAAAAATATTAATATGATACATAATTATAATAATATATATAAGTAATGTTATGGTCTTTACAATGATTCAGCGGGTTGTGATTAAATTCATTGAATTTTGATAAAAACTAACTATATACGATATTGGAATCGTGGGATATGTTAGCTTTTTTTAGGAATAAAATCATTAAAATTTTTTTTTTTTTGGAACATTAAATCATTAAATTTATAGGAATCTAGGTAATTAATTTCTTAAAATAAATATAACCTTTTTAGTATAATACTAAATCAGGATAAATGTTACCTTTTCTGTTGCATTAACAAATTATTACTTGGATAATCATTCACCATATATAGCAAAGTAATTTTTTTTATAAAATGTTACCTCTACGTTGAAAAATATTATTATATCTATGTTTTAAAAATATTATTAAGGTTGGGGTTTTGCTGAAACAGCATCTCTATAGGGTAGCACTCTATTGGAATAAGGTTGTATATATCTTACCCTTTTAGACTCTGACTTAGCGGAAGTTTTTTTTGAGGCATTGGATTGTTATCGTTATTGTAATATATTTTGTTTAAAGCAGAAGTGATATTTGATATCCTTTTGATTAATGTATGTGAAAAAAATGGTTATTTTATAATAATTTTTGTAAATACTTCTACTTTTTTAAAATTAATGACTCGCTTATATGATTATTATTGTGGACATAAATCATTTTTCTAAAAGGGAAATGCTAAATTTATTAAATTTATGTACTAAATTTCTGTATTTTTTTTTTTTTGAACAGAAAATTTCTGTATTAAATGATGTCGGTTAAGATTATCAGATTATAAAAATACTATTAAATTAGATATTTTAATAAAATAATAAATTTTTGTCAGAGTATATTATTTAACGCTGCTGTTTTCAAGCTATGAATGATTAGTTGAAAGTGAGAGACATCCAATTTGATATAAAAGAAATATAATTGTTTTTATTATATATATATAAATATAATTTTTTGGTCAAATAATATATATAATATATGATCTAAGCTGGCATGGCGGATCGAATCTTCCACCGTAGAGTATAAAGACATTCATATCATTGATGTGAACTAATAAATTAGAGGTGGGAATATGATCATTTGGGTCGGATTTGGGTCAAATGGGTTTATATTAAACTTAGGTGGGGTCAGGCTCGGGTCGACCCATTTAGGCTTTGGTCAATTCGGGTTTTACCTATGCTACGGTCGGGTTGGGTATAGGTCAAATAATTTCAGGTTCAGGTCACTTTAATGTCAAGTGGTCTTGAGTTTGGATCAATCTTGGGTCGGATTATGTGGTTTTGGGTCATCATAATCCAATTATTTGGTGCCTTGGTGGTATAAACCATTTACAAAAGTTTAAATTATAGTCCAAATTATTTATATTTTTACGAATTTATTTATTATATCTTATGAAGTTAAATTGTATTCCTGACAAGTAACAACTCTCATTACACTTAAGAACCTTGAATTAGTTTGAGTTTCAGGTTGGGTTGTGTTCGGGTTCAGGTCATTTTGGGTCGGGTTGGTTCAACCCAATGGCAAGTCGGGTAGGGTCAAATTGAGTATTGGGTTATTTTTAGGTCACTTAAAAAACTAGTCAGGTTAGTTGCAGGTTGGGTCATTTTAACTTCGGGTTCAATTTTTTAAGATAAATTTTCAATTTGGTTTGGGTGAGTTTACAGGTTTTGCAAGTCGGTTCTTAGGGTCGGGTTAGATTTGCTATCTCTAAATAAAACTAGCTATATATGGAATTTTTTTTCCCTAATATTAATAGAAAAGATTAGTTTTTCTTAGAAAAGGAGCAGCTTTCGTCAAAATTATCAAAATATATAAATGAGAAAAAATATAAAACAACATACAAAAAGTGGACAATATGTAAAAAATTATGATCGCAAGAAATTCATATCATTGGTGATGTGAACTACACCTCGTGTTTTTGCTTAGAGTTGTATTTTCGTTGTCTTTTGTCTTATTTTGGTTGAAATTTCTCGGTTTTGGATGCTCTATGTCGTGTCAATAGTGAGCTTCTTTTATTTTGATTTGTTGTTTACCTTTAGTTCTTACTTTATTTTTTTATGCGTTCACAATTTATATCTGAAATATAAAAATAATGTATCTATAGACATCTTAATACAACTATTTTTCTAATCTAAACAGCTCTAGCAAAGCCAAGGAAGACGCAACAATCACGAAAGCAAATCAAATTAATTAATAATTTAGCATAACGTTCTTTTTCAGACAAAAATATTAATTTTAGAGCCACTTTACAAAAAATTATAGCAATTATTCACTATAAATAACACCAGTACAGTTACAATAATATTTTTTATCCTCATAATTTATTTTATTTTATCATATTATTAATACTCAAATGACTCTAATATGATTTACATTAAGATAATACAACAACAACAGTTAAGATAATACAACAATAACAGACCAAGTGCCTCGAGACTCCTGCATAAGTGGGGTGTGGGAGGGGTAGATGTACGCAGCCTTACCCCTTTAAGGTGTAACCGGCCGAGTGGCTATTTTCGAAGACTCTCAATCTTATAAGGTTGGCAGTACGAAGACTTATCAGGAGGTCACCCATCCTGGTACTACTCTTGCCCAAGCACGCTTAACTTCGAAATTCTAACAGGATTCGGTACTTTAGTGCCTGGTGAATGAACCCTGATTTATATTAAGATACAATATTAAAAATAAAGGGAGAGATTATTATACATGAATAAATTTATAAATATATTAAATAATCATATTATATATATATATATATATATAAATAAATTTGTGTCCTACTTGCATGAAAAAGTGACGTGCGTGTCACTTCTTCTAGCCACCGGCTGATTTAAGATGAGGTAGGTTGGAGTTGTAAATTTCCGACGGACTTTTCAACCACTTTATCTCAAAAATTAAAATAAATAAATAAATAAATAGTACTTGTCAATCACAGTGCTTGCCACGTCCCCATTCACGTGATAAAAAAAAAAAAAAAAAAAAAAGTTGAAGTGCCTCACGAGTTTCTATAAATTGATTGAGAAATGAACTCCTTTGGATTGATGTAATAATTAGAATATCTATCTGTTTTGGCTAATGTCTCGAGTTTTAAGTTTATCAACCCCTGTTGTAATATAAGTCTCGTTTTAGCTAAATAAGCTTAAACGGGCCTTAAATCAAGCCAAGTGGGAGTCCATACACTTGTTTGGCCAAATTGGAAAAAATTGCTTCTTATAGAATTACCTTTTTCTAAAAAATGTTTTTAATAAAGTATTTTTGTTTAAAATTTTTGTTTTTACTTTTATTTCTATTTTAAAAGAAAAATACTATTTTTCTTCTTTCCATACCAAACACTCTTAAACATCAAAAAAGTACTTTCTCTGAACAAGACCTGCGAGTATTATAATAGTAGATTATTTGACGTGTGTTTAACCAAGCAAGGACATCATCGTTTTCAAAAATGAGTTTATTGATTAAATTTGCTTTGAACCCCTTAAATCTCACGACTGACCCTATCTCTCTTCTCTAAATTCTTGTTTCGATCTTGTTCACTATAGTGGTAGGCGAGTTATGCAGAATATATCTGTCTTCTCGGTTACTCATTTTGTAATAATATCGAGCATCAATTAATTATAAAAAACAAAAAAAAAGGTCAATAGAAATAATTAAAATCATGTGGGGTGGGTGGGGACAAAGTAACGAGGGGGATGGAAGGATAGAAGCACAAACATGACACGTAGTCGCACCCACCTTGTTTGTCTGACATTGCTCACATGCCCACGTGGCATGCCACATGGATCCCCATTTTTTTCATAAAAAGTCAAAATTGAAAGTTGTGATAAATTGACCTGATCTCTCAGACCTCGCTCTTTTCCAAGTCAGATATACGTTGAAAAATAAGATTAATTTAGCAGGCACTAATATACGGATCTTATTAGAACTTTAAAGTTAAGCGTACTTGGGTGAAAGTAGTACCAGGATGGGTGACATCCTGGGAAGTCCTCGTTTTAGCAACCCTATAAGGTTGGGGGTCCTTGGAAACAACCTCTTGGCAGGGTTACACCCTGAAGGGGTAAGGCTGAGTACCCCCCAGAACCCACTTAGGTGGGAGCCCTTGGGCGCTGGGTATGTTGTTGTTGTTGGATATAAGTTGGAAAATATTTATGAATTATGTTATTGTCAGGTTAAATTTGTCATTATTGAAATAGGATCATAGCTTTTAAGATAATTTTATAACTCTTATTGTTTGTAAGTCACATTATTGATCTAACAATAACAATTTTGCCTAGTTAGTTGAGAGAGGGCGCGTTTGAATCCCAACCGCTCATACTTTCAATAGTAATATAATTCTGGCAATAATGTATGGCATAAACATATGTAATTTCAAACCTAATGTGCATTCACGTGAATTGACATATTCTTTTGTGGATCCATTTTCGAGCTTCATCCATCAACTTAAATTTTTGATAAAGTTGATTCATTGAAAGGTTGCGCGTTCGAACCGTTTAATGTTACTCTTCTTTCTGTGCTTTTATTATATTTGGTAGACTAACTTATGATATAATTTGATATTATAATTAGGTTTTTGAATGCTGGGATTTTTGGCAATGGCACAGAGACATGCCACACTTTGCCTCACTCGGCTACAAGAGCAGCCATGCTAGTGAGGATCAAC
The DNA here is from genome assembly GCA_018398585.1 of Simmondsia chinensis. Classification (NCBI taxonomy): domain Eukaryota; kingdom Viridiplantae; phylum Streptophyta; class Magnoliopsida; order Caryophyllales; family Simmondsiaceae; genus Simmondsia; species Simmondsia chinensis. The sequence continues at coordinate 2,067,250 of JAGTTD010000007.1, read as the reverse complement.
ACTCTCCTCCAAGGCTACTCCGGCATCCGGTTTGAAATCCTCGAGGCCATAACCCAGCTTATCAACCACAACGTCACCCCTTGCCTCCCCCTCCGTGGCACCATCACCGCCTCTGGCGACCTGGTCCCTTTGTCGTATATAGCAGGGCTCCTGACTGGTCGCCCTAATTCGAAGGCCACTGGCCCGAATGGCGAGATCCTCAATGCCCAAGAGGCGTTTAAGTTGGCTCAGATCAGTTCGGATTTTTTCGAGTTGCAGCCTAAGGAAGGGCTTGCTTTGGTGAATGGTACAGCAGTTGGGTCAGGCTTGGCATCCATGGTGCTCTTTGAGGCTAACGTATTGACTGTATTGTCTGAAGTACTGTCGGCTATTTTTGCTGAAGTTATGCAAGGAAAGCCTGAGTTTACTGACCATTTAACCCACAAATTGAAGCATCACCCTGGTCAGATTGAGGCTGCGGCCATTATGGAGCATATTTTGGACGGTAGCTCCTATGTCAAGGCAGCAAAGTTGCTACATGAAGTGGACCCATTGCAGAAGCCAAAGCAAGACCGTTACGCCCTGAGAACCTCGCCCCAGTGGCTAGGCCCTCAGATTGAAGTGATTAGATTGGCAACTAGAATGATTGAAAGAGAGATTAACTCGGTGAATGACAACCCTTTGATTGATGTATCGAGGAACAAGGCCCTGCATGGGGGCAACTTCCAAGGGACTCCTATAGGGGTGTCCATGGACAACACACGTTTAGCCATTGCGGCTATTGGGAAACTAATGTTTGCCCAGTTCTCCGAGCTTGTCAATGACTTCTACAACAACGGATTGCCCTCGAATTTATCTGCTAGCAGGGACCCAAGCCTGGACTACGGGTTCAAGGGTGCAGAGATTGCCATGGCATCTTACTGTTCCGAGCTCCAGTACCTAGCTAACCCAGTTACTAGCCATGTCCAAAGTGCGGAGCAACACAACCAAGATGTCAACTCCTTGGGCCTAATCTCATCAAGGAAAACAGCTGAGGCAGTTGATATATTGAAACTCATGAGCTCAACATACCTGGTGGCTCTTTGCCAAGCGATAGATCTAAGGCACTTGGAGGAGAACTTGAAAAGCGCGGTGCGAATTACAGTGATCCAGACCGCAAAACGGACCCTAACCACCGGACCCAATGGTGAGCTCCACCCAAGCCGGTTTTGTGAGAAGGACCTGATCAATGTCGTGGAGAGGGAGCATGTTTTTGCATATATAGATGACCCATGTAGCAAAACCTACCCATTGATGCAAAAACTAAGGCAAGTACTCACCGATCATGCTTTGTCAAATGTAGAAAATGAAAAGAACTATCCCACATCGATTTTCCAAAAAATTACAGACTTCGAGAAGGATCTCAAAGCGCGTTTGCCCAAGGATGTTGAGGCAGCTAGGGCAGCAGTTGAGGGTGGAAACGCTGTGGTGTCAAACAAGATAAAGGAATGCAGATCATACCCACTGTATAGATTTGTAAGAGAGGAGCTTGGAACAGGGCTGCTCACCGGAGAAAAGGTTCGGTCACCAGGAGAGGAGTTTGATCTAGTGTTCACGGCAGTGTGCCAAGGGAAAATCATTGATCCCTTGCTCGAGTGTCTCAAGGAGTGGGACGGTGCTCCTATCCCGATTTGTTAGTTACTTGATCTAATTTCAAGTAACACTAGTTTAAGTCCCTTTTTTCTCTAGTTTCATTGATTGTTTTTCCTTTATATGTTCATCAATTGGTATTTGTTTGTGTGTCAGTGCTATACATTTGGTGCAATTGATACGGTTGCTCATTTGTTAAGATAAAATTGCACACGAGAAACATTTTGTAATGTGTACGTATGTAACTCTTGTATTTTATTTCTTTTTTTCCTTATCTATAATGTAATTTTGTCAATAATATTATCAGTGATATTTTCACTCCATGTCAATCATTAAGTAATATTATGTGATTTTATTGATTATATACGTTACAAATAATATTTCTATCTGTGTATGCATGGTCCAAGATTACTGTATAGGTAAAATTAGTCCAAATCTTTACAAGGACATAATTGACTAAATTTATCTTCTATAAAAACAAAAGGTCTTTCTTCTCGGGAAAAATATTTTTTTTTAGGATTCGTTTTCTTAGGGGGAAAAAGGTGTTTCTAAACAGAATCAGGAGTTGTTAATCTGCTTATAAGCAAAACCATAAAATAGTAATTTTTCTTTAAAGTATAAATATAAGCAAAAAACTAAGTATATTCGACCAAAATAGTCGTATTGAAAATAATTTTTATAAAAGTGTTTCTAAAAAAATATTTTTTTGACAATTTAGCCAAATAAGTCCCAATTGTCGTACTACTATATGTTCGCTTTACATAACTTAATTCTTCTGCTGAGTACCATTCTTCTATCGTCAAAGCAATGTATCAGAACTGTTGGATCTGTTTTAATTTTAGTGTGAGAAAATTGTTCCACATTGTTAACTGTTCTTGACCATTACGAGCATTTAATGATCTGCAATAAGGATATTGCACCTTATTGATTCCCCCTTAGTGATTATTGTTGTAAAATTTCATCGGGCGTTAGGCTCAACCCATTGGATTGGCACATACGAGGTCAACAAGTTCGAGTGAGGTTCTATAGTAAAACAATTGGCATTAGGTGAATTACCTCACTATGCTTATATATTGGTTTTTTCTCGTCCACAACTGCTACGTCCACAACTGCTACACGAAATTCTTACTAGACTCACGAATCAGAGTTCTTTAACAATTACTATTCCTGAGCAGTGTCTAATGCCTTTGTAACCATTCTTCTCTCCTTTGTCGTATCTTTTGTATTTTTTGTCTATTTAACTAAGCGGCATATTCTAGTTCAACTCTATAGTACATTACAGTACTTAGTATCATGTAAACTATGGGGTCGAAGTGCCAAGCTGTCCCCTTCTTATTGGTGCTGGACACAAACGACTTTACAGCGGTAGCAAATTCTACAGCCTGACTATAATAGATAAGTTACGATAATTCTTTACTTTTTTCCCTAACCATAACAATGATAATCGGTACTCAATTATTATGTATGCAATTGTAAACAAAATTAAAGATCTTCATGACCCAAAATTTTTATTTAAGGTCCAATAATTTGAAACCCAATAAAATATTCAACTTTTTTTTTTTTTTTTGGGGGTAACGAGGGATTGGGTTGCCGCAACTAACCCCGATCCATGAGGAAGCCCACAATCCCCATAAACAGGTAAGTCATGAGTATATCCTCAGCGAGAATCGAACTCCTGACCCCTAGATGATGACCGCATGGGTAGGAGACGTCCCTATACATAAATAAATCTTAGTGTACGCAGAAACCAATTAAAAAGGAAAAAAAATATAAGAAATAATTGTATATTACTAATTATACTTTAGTATATCAAGATTTGTTAGGTAATTTTTTTTTAGTTTAGAAACTTTTAGTTTAATTTTTTTTTCCTTTTTATGAAAGTGTCCTCTTATTTAACTGGTAGAGTTTTTAAAAGGTGGTGTTTTGGAACTGGAATTGAATTCTGCCTTCATCACAAGAAATGTCGTTAAAGCCTTAAAGCGATTTGGTGTCCCCTTTGAACATAATCTAATGGCAGATAACACTATACATGCTACCCAGATTCGGATCTCCACTATGGTATTTTTGGCTTCCCTTTATGCGAATTTTAGGCCCCCCGGCGTTGACCTACCAAAAAAAAAAAGATTTGGGGAGAAATGACCTAAATCAGCTCGTATTAAAACGGAATTAAAATAAAGACAAAAATAATGAAACAAACTAGAAAAACCCGATTAAATGATAGTTACAGACAAAATCTAATAGATGCTATATGACAACAACCACCACTAGAGAAGATGTGGAAAGAGCCTATAAGTCAAAGTTGGGAATTAGGTGACAAAGTCCAAGAGAGTAGATAAAACATGTTTAGTTGCAAATTAAACTTTTTTTATAGACTACTTAAAAATAAAAGAATTAGACCCAAGGATAAGTAAGTTACTTTTTGCATTTTGAAAGAATTGAAAATTGCTTAATAATTTGTACTTCCTGCATTCTGTCTGCTTTTTACTAAGTAAACAAAAGCCAAAAATCCATACTTTCTACAAATTTTTATTTCCCGCATTTACTTCTTGCATAGCAGGGGCCTTATCGTGGGAGGCTGGTACGAGTCTTCTTATGCTGGTTCACCTGTCATTGCCGAGGCTTTGGCTATTCAGGCAGCTTGTTCATTAGCTTACGCTAGGGGATGGAAAAAGTTTATAGTCGAGTCGGATTGTAAATTAGCTATAGATTTTATTTCTTGTGTTGCTTCCTCTATTGGGAATGTAGTGTTGTAACTAAGACATTATTACGTTATCCTCGTCTAGTTGTTTTGATGTTTTTCGTTTTTGTTGGGCTCCTCGGTTATATAACAGCAGGGTAGCTCATTTTGTCACTTCAAGTCATTCAGGTGGTAGATGTGGTCATGTTTGGTGGGACGTTTATTCTCCTTCACTTGTATCACTTGTCTAGATGTGAACAGTTACATGATACGCTATGGAGGAGAAGGAGAGGCAGGCCAAAGAAGAGATGGCTGGAGACGATAGGACCTAACCAAACTAAACCTACAGGAAGAGATGGCCTTAGATGGAGCTCGTTGGAGAGCAAGCATAGGGGTAGCCGATGTAGCGGTTTAGAGTAGTGCAGACTATGACTGCTTGCACTAGTGCCTCTAGGTCTATTGACTTCTTCTTTGGCTCACGTCCTGGCGCACCTATCTGTCTATATGTGTTCGTGACCACTTGTGAAACGTGCAACTTGTGTACGTGCTGATTATTTCACTGGAGCTACCTTCTATCGAATGTGCTTTGTAGTGTCGGCTTGTACTATTTACGGCTCTAACTTCGTTCACCTCATGTTTTCAGAATTCTATGCTTCCAGATGACACATTCTTCGAGTCAGGGGTCCTTGGAAACAGCCTCCCTACAGGGTAGCACCCCAAAGAAGGAAGGTTGCGTACATCCATCCCTCCCAGACCCCGCATACGCGTGAGCCCTTGTGGCAGTAAATTTGTTATTGTTGTACTCGTATCACTTGTCTCTCTTGATCGTTTAGTAATGACATCTTGGCCTCCGAGCATCTTCGTGTTCAAAAAAAAAAAAAAAAAAAAAAAAAGAAAGTTGTAGCATTAACATGTTCATCATTCTTTTGACTCGTATACATTTACTCGTATATTCTTCTTCTCTCTCTCTCTCTCTCTTCAATCGATCTCTTCAATCCATTTGCAGCGATTCTTCGAAGAAATGGCTTCGCAAATCGTAGGACGCGTTCTACGAAGCAGCTCCACCTTCACTTCTTCGCCGGCTTTTAATTCGCCAGTTAGGGTTTTCGATCGGAGCTTTTCGTCGACGGTAACCGCTCTGATCAAGGCCACTCTTTTCCCCGGCGATGGCATCGGCCCTGAGATCGCCGATTCCGTCAAGCAGGTTGATTCTGATCTCGATTTTGATTTGTTTCTGTTCCGAAACAGCTCGTTTATAGCTGGTATTATTAAGGATTACATAATGAGAGTGACTCGAGACTTACAAATAGGGTCCTCTTGTTCCGTGATTTGGTAGGAATAAAAGCCAAAGGAGGAACGATGTAGAGGTATAGTGTGAGCGAGAGGTTCTGTTGTAATACCTCTGTTCCATTAATGAAATTACGTTGCTCCCTTCATGGATGTAAGCTTCGACTGAACCACTTAAATTCCGGTGTCTAACTATTTTCCCTAATCGTTTTATTGTGTTTGCTACTTTGATTTGTGGTTCGGTATTATCTGGGTGGTTCCAAGATAACAAGGACGTCGACTTGTTTGGCAATTGGGTAAAGAGGGTAAAGAGGTGGAGGGTAAGACACTATCCTACTGTTCTTTGGATATGTTTAATAAGAGGGGTAAGGGTAAAGAGGAGTAAATGAGCTACCTTTGTTGGCAATTAGGTAAAAGGTAAAGGTAGAGAGGGTTATAGCCAAACAAGGGTACACCCTTACCTCCCTTTATTCAGTTGCCAAACAAGGGGTAAAGGGGACAGGGAGATGAGCTTCTAGCCGAGACTTCTAGATTGGGGAGGGGAAGCCTAGCCACTTCATACGTTCTAGTAGCTTGGGAAAGGATGACTGTAAGGTTGATATTGAAGCTTGCCTGCATGATTTCCATGGTCATTGTTAGAGCATCTCCGCCAGAGATGGCGAATTTGGGAGGACGATTTGAACAATATGGTGAAAAGACAGCTGGTGTGGCATGAATAATTGATTGAAAATTGTGCCCTTCTTTTTCAAACGGCTACCTTGGTTGATCAAAGTAGCTTTCTCACTTCCGTCTTTACACTTCTGTCAATTGATTGAGTTGTGCTTGATCGGTCGATATTTGTAAAAGTAGTGCTGCCACGTTTTGGCAGCCTGCACTTGGAAATGCTGTCTTTGATGCTTGGCACCCCTCATACTATATTCAGCCGTCCAAATGGCAGCCTGGATGAAGGTGCTCTAAGATGTATAAGCACTAACACATAAAATAGAACTTTACATTTTTGGGTATAGAAAATGTATGACTGAGAAGAAGCTGTAAATTGTAAGCTATGAGCTTAGGTGGGAGTTGATAAAAAAAAAAAAAAAAAAAAAAAAAAAAAAAAAAAAAAAAAACCCTTAGGTGGGAAATTGAGGACCTGTGATGGCTGGTGATTCAGCCCCAGATTTACAGTATATAGATATGGTCTTCTTGTTGTCCAAATGTGTTGTTTCTGTAAAGTTTCTTTTCTTGCTGGTGTTAAACCTTCAAAATTTGGCAGCGAAGGAATCTTGACGAAAATATTTTGTAAGTTTCTGTTGATTTTTGAAAGCTTTTGTTTCCTTCACTTGTGTTTTTCCCCCACTAATACGTTGATCTGAACAGCGCATTTCCCATATTATGTATGTCTTTTATATTGTTTTGTATATCCATTTTGTATTTTCAACTTTTTTTGTCTAACAAGACCTGGTAAGAGACTTGACATATGACTGCTTCTACCTCACTAAAATGCGGCCCTAGACAAAGTAGAATGATAATGTAGGATTTTTGTATCTGACCTCGCATCAGCAATTAGGCTTCACTTACATTGGTTTGTTTTCCATTGAGGATTTTGCGCTTGTCACTGGTTGTTTTCCCTCTTGCTTGCTGTTAAGTACTATTCTACCAGTAAATATTTGTCTTCTATTAAAAGTCTCAGTTATTTGATTAAGTGGTATTTTAGTGGCTTTATTTACATCTGAATATATATTTTTCGAATGTTTTATGGTTATATATGTATGTTTTCTATTTCTTTTAATTTGGACAATCTCTAGTATCGAAATTTTATAGCCCTTAGATGTATGCTTGCATTGGACAGCCAATGGCCATCGGTAAAACATTGTTGGACCTCCCTGTCATGCATGCACTTACCCAGAAAAAGACCTCCCATTCATGCTTTCTTGTATGAAAGCCATGTAGCTGAGCCTAGTTAAAGGGATAAGGCGTAGCTTTGTCTTATTATTTATTGTGTTTAAAGAAACCATTATCTTGTTGCAGGTGTTTAGTGCTGCTGAAGTACCGATTGAATGGGAAGAGCACTATGTTGGAAAGGAAATAGATCCTAGAACTCAGAGCTTTCTGACATGGGAAAGTCTAGAATCAGTTCGAAAAAATCGAGTAGGCCTGAAAGGCCCTATGGCCACACCAATTGGCAAGGGCCATCGGTCATTGAACCTTACTTTAAGAAAAGAACTTAACTTGTATGCCAATGTCAGACCCTGCTTTAGTCTTCCCGGATATAAGACAAGGTACGATGATGTAAATCTCATCACCATCCGTGAAAACACCGAAGGGGAGTATAGTGGGCTTGAACATCAAGTGAGTTCCTGATGAATAATGTATGAATATATGCAAGACTATTGTGAGAAATTATTCCACGGTATTTCTCATTATTTTGAAGTTGGCGGCTCTTGTTCCAGGTTGTTAGAGGTGTGGTGGAAAGCCTAAAAATCATTACTCGCCAGGCGAGTTTGAGGGTTGCTGAGTATGCGTTTCAGTATGCAAAGGCGCATGGAAGAGAGAGGGTGTCTGCAATACACAAAGCAAACATCATGCAGAAAACTGATGGTCTTTTCCTGAAGGTTCGTCTGTTGTAAAATAATTGAATTCTTAGTCAAGTATATGTCTGAATTATTCTAGTTATCATCTTAATGTCTTTGTTTGCAGTGCTGCCGAGAAGTTGCAGGGAAGTATCCAGAGATAACATACGAGGAAGTTATCATCGACAATTGCTGTATGATGGTATAAACGAGTTCTCTCTCTCTCTCTCTCTTCTCCCCCCCCCCCCCCCCCCCCCCCCCCTCTCATGAACATTATGAAATCATCTTATCATTTTATCTAACTGGATGAGCGAAAAATTGATTTGCTAAGGCAGCACTATAAATTACTTGGAAATAATAAACTTTGATTATGATACAAACCTTGCACCAATTAAAAAGCTGATAGAGGTGAGACTTAAGCATGTATCAACAACAAACAACAACAACAACAACAACAGTCCCAGTGCCTCGCGGCTCCCGCAGAAAGCAGGGTCTGGGAGGGGTGATGTACGCAGCCTTACCCTTTTCGAGAGGAAAGGAGGCTGTTTCCGAGGACCCCCAACCTGGAGTAATTGAGTGCCTGCAAATAAACCACCAATTAATTACCAATGAATTTTGAGGAAGAAGAAGAAGAAGAAGAAGAAGAAGAAGAAGAAGAAGAGGAAAAAGCATGATCAGAGAACAAACTAGCCTATAAGTGCTTCACTTGAGGTTATGCCTGCCTAAGAATCTTAAACTACAAGTCACTCTCCGCACTAATCTACTCTGCCACCTCCGCTACCCTTATGCTAGCCCTCCATCGTTCCCTATCTGAGGCCATCTCCTCTCTTAGGTTTAGGTGGGAGACTTAAGCATGTATATGCCAAAAAATTGTACTTTTTAAGTGAAAGCTTGCATTTGTAAGTTTCTTTGTCATATCTATTATGTGGGGCATGTCCATGAACCTTCTCATTTGAATTGACAGCTTGTGAAGAATCCTGTGCTTTTCGACGTATTGGTCATGCCTAACCTGTATGGTGACATTATCAGCGACCTCTGTGCTGGCTTAATCGGAGGCTTGGGCCTAACTCCAAGGTATTTGAGCTTCTTGCTTATTCAGAAGTCCTCCTCATCTATTAGGAAGCCTACTTAGCTCCGTTTGATAGCAAATTTATAAAGATAGAATTAGGTCTGAACAGAGGAATTGATGCCTCACTGTCAACGAATAGTTGTATTTGACTCAGTTGGAACTGGGAAGGCATTTTCCTTCTACAAAGTGCTTCTCCACTAAATGTTTTTAATTTAAATATCTTTTTCTTCAAAAATCTCGTTTGACTACTTTTAGTAATAAATTTCATTACATAAATTTGTTTGGTGTTGGGGTTAGAGGTTAGATTCAGATGAAAACAATATGAGGCTTGGGCATGTCAGGAGGAGTACTTTAAGGAAAATGACTTCCTTTTTCCTTGAGAGTTAGTTTCGCCATAGGGGACAGGGCTAATCAAAATCCCGAGCAATAAAAATAATTGCTTAGGACCCCGATTTGCTTCTACCACATATCTTTGTTCATAATTGAATAAATAATGACCTTTATATCATACATTATAAACACATATGTACATATATAATATAATGAATCCACTCGTCAACTAGCATTATAATATAAAATAGATCATTCAAAGTGTGCCCAAGCTTGCTTGGAGACCTCGGTTCCCAAAAAAGAGGCCTACTGATCGAACTTGCTTTGGACCCTCAAAATTTCTTGGCCAGCCCTGATAGGGGAAGAGGTTTCCTGGTTCACTTATTTTTGCTACTCAATTATGTGAGCAAACAATAACAATAGGGTAGAAGATGAGTGTTTCTCAATGACACGGAGTCTTAGTAGTATTATTTTGCTGTTATGCAGTTGTAATATAGGAGAGGGAGGTATTGCTCTTGCTGAAGCTGTACATGGTTCTGCAACCGATATTGCTGGGAAGGTTAGCTTTTTACTCCTGTGGGTTATTATTTTTGCTGTTATTTTTCATTATTTATGAATCACCGGCATATCTTTGCTTGTTTATGCAATTCTCTTGTGCCTGAGAACATTGTAAATCTGCAACTAGGTTGACTGCCTTCGCATTTACAAGTATGTCTCTGGGAGTGGGAACTGAATCTGCCTGAAGTCTGACCTTCTATCATGTTATTTACTCTTTTGGGCCCTAATATCTTAAAGTTTATTTAAAATGGTCTGTCATCTTTGTTATTTCAAAATAGTCATTCGTGTTTTATTTTTGACAAAATTACCCCCCCTCCCCCAACAAAAAGACTGACATTAGGTATAATGTAAAAGACGAGGGATCAATCTTGTTATAAAACAAAATGGGAACCATTTTCAACAAGAAAATTAGCGACCAATTGAACACACAAAGTAAATGGTATTGTGTTCCATTGTTAAAACTCTTAAGTTTTGAAAGGAAACCAAGAAAGCGCAAAATTTAGCTCTTATAAGCAGTGAAATATAGAATTAAACCAGACCTCAATTTTTATTGTGGAATGTGAAATTTGAAATTACATCGAGCTACGCAAATCTCAAAGAAAAATACACGAAGTGTACCCTATACAGGTGAAAAAGTCATCAGCTTATGAAAAGTAATTATTTAATATTATTCCTGTGTTTTGTATCACATAATTGTGTAAACAAATTGGCACCCAAATTGAGTAATCTCAAATCTGGCGACTTGAGCATCTACCTGGTCAATCGGATACCGATAGAAACTTTACATCTGAACAATCAAATATTGACAGAATCATGAGATAACAACCCTGCATTCACTTTTGCAATGTCTTCCATCATCCTTTCTTTGAATATCTCAACTTTCTTATGAACTAAATCTCTTGTAATTTCATTTCTTCTCTTGTCTTCTGTAGAACATGGCCAATCCTACCGCATTGCTTCTAAGCTCTGTAACGATGCTGCGCCACTTGGAGTTCCACGACAAAGCGGAAAAGATCCAGAATGCAGTCATAAACACAATCGCAGAAGGCAAGCACAGAACCATTGATCTAGGTGGCACTGCATCGACAACCGATTTCACCAAAGCCGTTTGTGATCATCTCTGAGCTGGCATTTTTCGGGTTTGCCATTCGTGTGTTCCTAATGCACCTTGACAAGTTAACAAAGACGGTTCCCAACCCTGTCGGTCTTATTCATTCATGGAGATGCAGAGGATCAAATATAAAGCTATTCTGGTAAATTTTTGCTACTTTCTCTACATAGAAAGAAAATAATGCCATGTTGATGTGAACCTTATTTATTCTTTTGGTAATATAGGTCTGGAACATGATGTTCCGGGTAAATCAAATGTTTGTATTTTAAGGCTCCGTTTGTTTCAATGAAGAAATGGAAAATTTTTCATCCTAAAAAATGTTCGTTAAATTTCATCTACAAAGTCTGAGAGGGAATTTGTCTAAAAACCATTTGCCATTCGCTAGCCTAGGTCACTAGGCCGATATTTTCATCGCCTCTCTCTCATAACTCTAATATAGGTTTCTTATTAGACTTACATGTAAAGTTTTTTAGCTGTATTTACAATTAAAATATATTCTTTCTTATGAAGTTGTCTTTTAACCGGAGGAAATTATTTCCACCTTTCGTTTGAAGGAAAGACAATTTTCTCTCAGTGGAAGAAAATATTTTTCATAGTTGTGAAGGTTTTTATGAAACTATACAATGAAACAATAGAATTAAGATAGAAACGCTTCCACCAAAACAATCAGAAGCTAAGAGCAGACTTTGGTGCATTTAGTAACATCGCTAAGCAAAGCTTGAAAACTTCTTTGGAGCTCGTTTGAGTTTGAACTTGACTTGGCTAGATCCAAGCTGAGGTTTAGCCTTTTCTCATTGAGGCTCATACTTGGTTCATTTATGCGTTTATTAGGCTAAGAAACACTGTGACTTGGTTTTGCTCAAGCTCAAAAAATTCGAGTCTTTCAAGTTAAATAATGAGCCCATTCACGAGCCGGTTTGGATCATTTATGCTATGATTAAAAATGTTTTTTTTCTCTTTAAATTATTCTTTGAAGGAAAATATTTTTCCCTTTCACGTTGATTGAGCAGTGTCGTGTGCGTGTGCTAGTGAATTTATTTTGGTTGTCTATTTTCTGAAAATAAATTGCATACAGTTTGTAAATGAGAGTTAGGTTTCATTTTCATTATTTATTTTAAGGCGCCGGCCAAATAATTTGTCTAAATGGTCCCTTTAAATAATAACACTTAAAACAATATTCCCAGTGCCTTAAGGGCTCCCGCCTAAGCAGTGTCTGGAGGGGGTTGGATGTATGCAACCCTCGTCCTTCAAAGTGCTACCTTAAAGAGAGACTGTTTCTTAGATCCTATAACCTGAGGGGTGCAACATGAGTAGAGTTGGCCAAAGGGCCAGGTAGGCCCGAAAACCAGCCCGGCCCCACCTGTGACCCAGGCCAGGCCCGAGCCCAGCCTGTATGGGCCGGGCCGGGCCTAGGCCGGGGCCCGGGAGTCCTAATTTTTTTTTTAAAAAAAATTTATATTACTTTTACTTTGTATTTTTTGATAAAAAAATTTGTACTTTTAAATATTAATCTCCAACTGCGTTGTATTTGTACTTGTTACGTTATTTATTTACCATTATTTACTATTACTTATTATATATTTTATTTTATTACATATATTTAGCATTATTAGTGCTTGGGCTAAAATGTATTTGTATCTCATATTATTTATCAATAAATTATAATAATTTTAGTACAAAACGAATTTGTATTTTTAAAATTTTTCATTTTTTTTAAAGTTGACGAAAAACGGGCCAACCAGGGCCCGCTCAACCCGGCCTGACCCAGCCCGTGGCCACCTCCACGAGGACTTCCCAGGAGGTCACCCATCTTGGTACTACTCTCGCCCAAGTACGTTTAACTTCAGAGTTTTAATGGGATCAGGTGCCGTTAAATAATAACACTAATTAACATAATGATTTTTCAATAATAGTGCTGATATGACTTGTAATAAATAATAGTTGTAAATTTTTATAGGCTGTGGCAATAATATTACCATTTTATTAACGGGTTCTGTTTTTGGTTTATGTATACATGCATTTATAAAGTATTGTACATGTCATTGCCTCTTTTACTATGCAAATTTACTCTCCATTATAATAGTTGTATATATGCATGTATGCTTATAAAGCAGTGGCCGGTCCCTGCTTTGTCTCAATCCAATGGTTGGGGTGATAGTTGGCCAACTCGAGACGCAAGTTTGAATCTGACACGCCTTCCTTCAGGGTTTACTAATGTAAAAAAAGAATATTTATAAAGCGGTAAACATGTTACGTTTCTCTTATTAGGAATGGTGATATGTATAAAATTAAACTAATAATATAACATTAGGTAACCAGTGAGGTGTTGGTTTCCATCGAAATGATATTTCTTGTGACTCTTTTGACGTTTGCATTTGTAAACAGATCGAACTGTGATCGGAAGCAGAAGAGAAGCCATTCTTTTCTTAAGAAACACTAAAACAATAAATTCTCTCAGATACAATAAACTGCTAAACTTACATGTTTATGAACTTATTTATTCAAGTGGAGCACCTTATTTTATATTTTTATGTGTAAAATATAAAATATTTGTCCATGTGTAAAATTTGTGAAGATAATTAATTAACACTTATAATTCTGTTTTCAAGTTTGCATATGAGTTTATTTTCTGCTGAAGGTATTAACAAGCAAGCACCAAATTTTATTAGAACTCCGAAGTTAAGCGTGCTTATGCGAGAGTAGTAGCAAGATGGGTGACCTTCTGGGAAGTCCTCGTGTACCCCTTAGGTTGGGGGTTTTCGAAAATAGCCTCTCTTCAAGGTAGTACTTTGAAAGGGGAAGGCTGCATAGATCCATCTCCTTCCAGACCCTGCTTTGGTGGAAGCTCTTGGGGCACTTAAATTGTTACTTTTGCTTTATATGAGTTTATTTTCCAATTAAAACAGTCTTGTATATGAATAATTTAAATGTTTATTATATATTGCTATGATCAATATTTTCTTAATTGTAAATTTTCAGGTCTCATTTGGTATGTAGGAAGTAAATATAAGAAATAGAAATTTATAGGAAGTACAGATTTAGGCTCTTTGTTTGATTGATAAGAAGTTGGCAAAATACGGGAAGTAGAAATTGCTCAGCAGTCTTCATTTCCTCCAAAACTCAGAAAGTAACTTACCTAGCCCCTTATAGATAAATTTTAGTTCTTTCGTTTTCAACTAACTTCTTTAAGAAAGTTTTATTTCTCATCCCAACAACCAAACATTTTTTATATATTTCCTGGGAAATATAACTTCCTGTAGGATTCAATTTCTCTGACAACCAAACGAAGCCTAAATATATGAATTGAATGTAAAGCGAACATTATTGTTTCTTCGTAACCCGACCTCTTTTATTAGATTTTGGGGTATGGTTGTCAATACATGGCATCCAAAGTGTCATAATATTTTTTTAGAAAATATACATGATCGATCATACAACATAATTGGTTATATGTAACCCCTAATGTTTGTAAATTTATTTAAAATGGTCCCTTTTCTTTATGTTCAAAATATAATACTTTTAGTTAATATAGCCAAATTAATTTTCTTTCTAATAATTGACACTAGGGAAAAGTTAAAAATAAAGGACCAATTTTATTACAAAATAAGATAAATTTATGAATTAGGTTTTTTTCAGTTTTAAGTAGTTATTATATACGTATCCCGACATATATATATATATATATATATATATATGTTATTTTGATAATTATGTAACACACCAAATTAGTATTTTTTGCTAAAACTCACTTGCATTTTAAGTACGGTTTTAAAAAATCACATAACTTTTGTAATTTTTTAAAGTCACACATAAATTTTTTTAAACTTTTCTCAATATCACAACTAATCTGGATGCCCATGAATTTTCATCGAATGAAACACTGCGTTTTGGGGTATAAATGTATTAAACTTCAAGCTTAACTTAATTTAATTAAATTATATTAAGTAATATATTTTGTAAATAATGAAATTATCTTTCATCTTTAAATTTGTAAAATTGTTAAGGATTCAGTTCGCTGCTACAACCTTTTGCCACTAAAAAAAATTAAAACTATTTTCTATTTGTTAAATTGTTTATAATTCCTTAAAAAATTCTAATTATTAATTCATTCAAAGCCAAAAAAAAGGTTTATTAAAGATAGTTTGGTAATTTTTTATTTATTTTAAATGAAAAGTTAACGGTGTGAGTATTAAATGTGACATTAAAAAAATTTAGATACGACTTTACAAAATTAGAAAAGTTAGATAGTTTTTTTAAACTATACCTATAATATAGGTGATTTTTAGTATAAAAAAAAAAAAACCAATTAACTTATTTTAATATTGAATTACCTAAATGGAAAAAAAAAAAAAATTATCTCAGGTGGAGAAGTGATAAATTATTTAAATAAAATCTGAAAATTTCTTTTATAAAAAATTAAGGATTATTTATATTTTACTACCCTGACCTTTTTCGTAATTATAAAAAGAATCCAATATTTTGGAATTATTAAAAAGGACCCCGAGGTTTTATCGTATTAATAAAAAAGATCCTCTCCGATAAATAAGGGTAAATAACTTGCCTTTCAGAACGGAAAAAATCGTGATTTTGAGTGGCCCAAAAACCTTTACGGTAATTATTATGCAAATTCAGATCGAATTGAAATAAACTAAATGGACCAAAAACCTTTTAAAATGACATCAGATGGTCGGAGATGGCCCTTTTTATTAAAACGATAAAATCTCGGGGTTCTTTTTAATAATTATAAAATATTAGAGTCATTTTTATAATTATCAAAAAAGGTTATGTAGTAAAATGTAAATAATCCAAAAATTAAAGGCATATGAATTTTGAGTAACTGAGACTGCAAATACTTCATTTCTCTCTCTCCATTTTGATTACACTTCATCAATTTCTTTGCATAAATTAGGTCCCACTCGACACCAATCAACCCTAATCCAATCCCTAATCTTCCCTTTTTCTTCCTTCAATCTCCCTTAATTATCCCCAAATTCAAAAACCCCACAAAAATTCATCCATACCCACAAAAAAATTAACCTAGATTGATTGATATAGAGAGAGAAACGCACAAATGAGCACCACCAGCAGCGGCGGCGCCGGCGACCCACTGCCGCATCTGAACCACCGCACCACCACCCAAATCCTCCGCCGTGCCGCCGCCTCCTCCTTCTCTATCCTCCCTCTCTTCCTCTTCCTCTCTCTCCTCCTCTTCTCCTTCCACGTCCTCCTCCAGAACGGCGCCGTTTTGGTCTCGAACGTCATCGACCATGACCCTTCTTTGAGATCCCTTCTCTCCCGCCTCGACATCGCCGGGAAGAATCTTCCCTCCGGAGATTCTCTCTCCGACCATCCTTTTCCTGCCGCCCGCCACGGGCGGCGGCAGCGGCGGCGGCCCTTTCTTCATTTGACCCGCGTGGGGACCGTCGACGATGATTTCTTCTCCGGGGATGATGACGAGGCTCGATCCTTAATGGGTTTTCATTGGAGAGATGATGTCAATGGTAGTTTCGTTAAGGTCTCGAATTTTGACTCGAAATTAGGGTTTTCGGGTTCTGTTGTGGATAACGGAATTAGGGTTCATGAGATTGTAAGGGGTGGTGTTAAATTCAAGATTGAGGGTTTAAAGAATTCTAGTTTTGTTCTTGAAGATGAAGAAGAAGAAGAAGAAGAAGGGGTTGTAGATTTGAAAATCTTTGTTGCTGGGTTAGAATTAGGGCGGCGAGACGCGGCTGCGTTGTTCTTTCTTGTTAGTGTGCTATCTGCAGCTTATATGTGGGTGATTCTAGGGTTTGTGATAACATATTCGTGGGTTTTAGGGATTGTGTTCATCACGGTTGTGAATGATCTACTGGGGAGGTACAGTTCATTTGTGGGTAGTGTATGGTCTGGTTCAAATCTCGGGCTCAAGAGGCTCTCTGGGTTCATTCTTATGAGATGGGCAGTTAGGGATGCACTGACCCAGATCCTTGGATTGTGGTTCTTCGGTGAAATCGGGGACCAGTACTCGTTTTTCAAGCTGTTTTTGAGGCTAAAGTTGATGCCTTTTTCGGTTACTTCACCATGGGTTGGAGGGTATGAGAAGGAGGTTTCAGGATTCTTGTTTTTTTGGTTTTTGTTGGATACTGTTGTGGGGTTTGTTTTTTCGGTTGATTCGTGGGTTGCAATGGTGAATACGAGGAGTGGGAGAGAGATTGTGAAAGAAGGGTGTTATTTGTTATCGACAATGATTCACCAGGCTATCCAAATTCGGTGTTTGGAGGTGATTATGTGTGGAGCGTCTATGAGATGGATCTTAGCTAGAGTTTTCGGAAGTTCATTTGCTCTGATGTTGCAGTCCTTGGTGGAGGTCTATTTCGTAGTAGCGTGGTTGATATTTTACTTATCAGCAAGGTGCAAGGATGCTAGTTTAACGGGGAGGAGGTTTGGGAGGAGAGAACTCGAGGGCTTAATCGACGGCCTCAGATGATGTTGAATCGCGAACAGGTAGTGTCCAATTACCTGCTGACTTCACTTGCGACTTGCGATGCTTCTCTGGCACTAATCTTTTGGCAGGTTCGTGATTCATCGCCAAGAAAGTGTTGTATGTATGCCACACCTCGAGGCAAGATGGTACTTGTTTACATTGTCAAGAAACTTGCTTCATGTGTATACCTGTTGTCTTGTAGTTTTCCATGTTTACTTGCCAATTAAGGCATAATATAGCAGCGTGGTTACTTGCTTGCCCTATTGTGGTTGCATCTATTAGTGATATGCGTGTTTGGTATTTATATGCGATGTGCGATGTCTTAGTTATTATTGATCTACTTCCATGTCACTTGGATTATTGTTTTTATACGAGTTATTTACTCTGGTGGTTGCTAATATCTTTGTGTTACTTCAAATTGGTACTTCATCTGTTCTTTTGTTCAAAATGGTTGTAATGTCCCTAACTTTGTTCAAATTAAGGACCAACAGAGTAAATAACTCGTTTTTATACAAACTAGCCTCGTGTAGTACATAGTGTGTTATGTTCTAATGCATCACTTGTCCCTGTTAAAAGGACTTTTTGTGGGTTGAGTGATTATGCTGCTTTGATGGCCAAGATGGTCGTGATGGTGTCTGGTGGGCCATGGGGACATGGAAGTATAAAATCACACAGGTAGAGAGGCTTGTTTGGTGTCATTTTTTGTTTTCAGTTCAGTTTTTGAGAAATTGAAAACTGGGCTATGAAAACGATTTTTTTCCCCCTTCTTGATTTGCTGTTTAGCAAAAAACTGAAAGCAGACAATCAAAAACAAGGAAAAGTTGTTTCCAACTCTGGTTTCCAATTTCTTAAAAACCAAAAGCTATAAACAAAAGATGATACCAGTTTCTCGCTCAACTTCTCGAAATTGTGCATCAGCTTTGACAACTAGTTGGGAGATGAACATTTGGAAGGAACTCCTAAGGGGAAAAGGTGGGATAATAATATACAAATCCCCCTCATAGAAAGGAGTGTTCATGGGGTTACTTATTGAAGGTTCTGATATATGCATGTTATCCTTTAATGTCGAAGATGCTAATTACCTTTGAAAATTGATGCTTTTTTCTTCGGTGGGTATGAATTCTTTTTGTAGGTAAGGTCGCAGGATTTGAACCTAGGACTTCTTGTCTTCGGGTCTCAACCTTATTGCTAGAAAGTTGATGTGCTCAGTCTTGTTAGTAACATGCCTAGAAAGATTTTTTGCTATGGTATGGGAGGATGGTTTTCAATTGGCTGGTTTAGCAGTAGAGCTGCAAAAACGTTGCTCACATAACCTAATGGATGATGATTGGTGGTTCGCATAAATAACCGATAGGCAATTTGTTGTGTAGTGGCTATTATGTCACGGGATACACGTTTTTTGATTCCATGGGGCTGATTCTTATCTGATGCTTCATCTGTACATGATATTGAAGGACGGAGCATTGTCTCCTCTAAATATTGTGACAATACTGCCTTGTTAGTTCATTAAGAACTTCATATGTGAGTATAGTTAAAGTATCTTTCATCAGAGTTGTGAGAAAAGAGATCAAGATATAAACTAATATATGTGGACCACACATGCCAACCCTATCCAGTGGCATCTAGAGCCTGGATTTCGACAAGTTCCCTTATACTCAAGCTTGTGGTAGTAAAACACTTTAAAGGTTGAGGGTCTGGGATAATTGGTCCTGGAATGAAGTCCCGCGCCCGCTTACATTCTAAGAGAGAGTTTTTTTTTTTGGATCAACCATTCTAAGAGAAGTAAAATGTGTGAAATTTAGGCAGGATTGAGAGGATTCGGGCCATGCAATCAAATACGACATAATGACCATTATGTAACAAAAAAAAAAAAAAACCGTGCTTGGGCAAGAGTAGTACCAGGATGGGTGACCTCCTGTGAAGTCCTCGTGTTGCCAACCCTATAAGGTTGGGGGTCTTCGGAAATAGCCTCTCGGCAGGGTTACACCCTGAAGAGGTAAGGCTGCGTACATCCACCCCTCCCAGACCCTGCTTATGCGGAAGTCCTTGAGGCACTGGGCCTGTTGTTGTTGTATGTAACCAAAAAAAAAAAAAAAAAAAAAAAGATTTGTCTAAATCACTTCGTTTCTCTTTGTCCAAGTTGCTTCTCTTTTTGTTTAACTCACTTTCTTTTTTCTTTGTGGGTTTCGTGAATAATTAAAAAAATAAGAAGAATATTCGAGAAAGTATCCCAATGGTCAAGCAGAGAGAAAGGGCCTCGCTCTTGCTGTATGTGTTCCTGAGTAGGAGGGGGTATTAGGAAGAGCACTGTATTAAGAATACCCCTCATTAGCCTCTTTAAGGAGCTAAATATTCGCCTGCGTGCTAGTTTTCTGTTGGATCAATGTCATTACTACATAGACTATAATATGTCTTATGCTTGTAACGAACTGGTGCCTGCTTTACTTTTTTTGTTAAGTCTTTTATTCATTTCAGTGTTGCATTCCGTGATTCATATGGCAAAAAATTTTGGGTTTAATTCTCACCTTCATTTAGCCCAAAAAAAAAAAAGAAGAAAGAATGAGATTAAAGCATCTTTTAATTAGGTATATTGAGATGCGGTGGTCTTCAATCTTCATCAAATTTTAGGCATATTTTATTTTCTGTTGTTTTGAAGATTTGTGCATTAGGTGCACTCTTTTCGCCCTTGTTTTAACCGGGACGTCTAGGTCAACTTATGTACATTTCTAGTGGCCCTGGATTGCATGTTACTTTAAAGTTTCTTTACGTATAATAGGGCAAATAGTATCCCATAGACTAGTGAGTTGCCCTAGGAATTGTTTTTACCCAATGACAGTGATAAGGCTCGATCCCTACACCAGACCCTTGTTGGGCTCCAGTTTAGGTCTTGTCACTTGGCCAAATCCCATGGGATTCAATTTACTCTTTATAGTATCGCAGATCAGAAATTATTATCCGCCGAAGACAATGAACTTGATAGCATTGTTTTTGGAGTTGTTAGGGGCCTATTAATGTTATGGGAGTGCCTTTTCTCTTTCATTGGTGGCTGCAACTGCATGTCTTTTTGCTGTTCAGTTGGGTGGCTGACTACTTGGAGTTTTCCTTCTTTTATTTGTTGAATAGGTTAGAAGTTCTTGAGATTATAGGTGTTTTCTTATAGAAAATCGTCAATTATTACCGTTGTCGCTTATACCGCTTCTTCTCACATACACAATCGAGGTGAATCTTGACAATGAGCCTCACAAGCTTTAATCTACAAGAGACAAAACTGCTCGTACCATCATCCGTGACCCTAACCCTAACCTTGGCACTGAGTTTTCGCTTCTAGTAACTGAACCATGCCGCTTGCATAAAGCATGCGGCCCATGTACTCAACATTTGAGGCAAGAACCAGAACGTTGCTTCCAATGCAGCCGCCTGAACTGGGTAGTTTACACACTTCAAGTTCTCTGCCGTTAGAGCGAGTGCCACCACCTCAGAGATGGCTCTGCCGGTCTGAGGATCAGGGAGCATTGCCATGTTTCTTTGCCGCGAAACTCGCTAGGGCTGATGGAGTAGGTATTGAGGAAGCTGGAGCTGCTGCCACTGTCAGCGAAGGAGTCAAGGAGGCCGTAGATGATGAAGACCAGCTTGGCGAGAGGGCCGCCCTCTTGGAGGAAGAAGCTACCGGGGATGAAGAGTACGGTTCTTAGTCTTTGACACACTGCATCTGTCATATCTTCGTCCTTCATTGAACAATGGCACTTGCTCAGCACATGATTCCCAAAAAATAGATACTTGGCTAATCGACCTTAGTTGAGCTTCCTATCAAGTCAAATTGGTTGAGTTAGTATCAAGCCTTTATTGTACCATTTTTGGCTAATGCCGATTGTTAACGAGGACTTATCAAACTGCCCCGCAAACATTAATGGGTCAAACATTGTCATGTTCAAACTTGGTTCATTAAGCGTATTATAGACCTTTATCAAACTCAACTTGATAAGTTATCGAGCCTCCAAAACGAACATGAATCAGCCCTAATAGATTTCAAACACGAGTGTTCCTCTAATGTGTGGTTCCTTTACACTCCTGCTTGTTTTATTGGAGGGTAATGAAGATATGAGTTATTCACGAGAGCAGTGTTGTTCTTTGATCTATAGAATTGAACCTTCTTTTACAATGAAGAATTTCAGTATTGCTCTAGCAGATGAAGAAGGGATTGTAGATTTGAAAATCTTTGTTGCAGGGTTAGAATTAGGTCGGTGAGCAACTGCTGCACTGTTATTCCTTGTCAGTGTACTATCTGCAGCTTAAATGTGGGTGATTCTATTGTTTGTGATAACATACTTATGGATTTTAGGGATTGCGTTATGTCGCGGTTGTGAATGATTTACTGGGGAGGTACAGTTCATTTGTGGATAGTGTATGGTCTGGTTCGAATCTTGGGCTCAAGAGGCTCTCTGGGTTTATTCTAATGTGATGGGCAGTCAGGGATGCACTTACCCAAATCCTCGGGTTGTGGTTCTTCTGTGAAATTGGGGATCAGTGCTTGTGTTTCAGGCTGTTTTTTAGGCTAAAACGGATGCCCTTTTCGGTTACTTTGCCACGGTATGGAGGGTACGGGAAGGAGGTACCTGGTTATTTGTCTGCTTGGTTTCTGTTAGATACCGATGTGGAGTTTGTGTTTTCGGTTGATTCGTGGGTAGCAATGGTGAATACGAGGAGTGGGAGAGAGATTGTGAAAGAAGGGTTCTATTTTTTATCAACAATGATTCACCAGGCTATCCAAGTCCGGTGTTTGGAGGTGATTCTGTGTGGAGCGTCTATGAGATGGATCTTAGCTAAAGTTTCTGGAAGCTCATTTGCTCTGATGTTTGCTGTCTCTGGTGGAGGTCTATTTTTTAGTCACTTGGTTGATATTTTACTTAGCATCGAGATGAAAGGATGCTAGTTTAACGGGAAGAAGTTTTGGGAGGAAAGAACTTGAGGGCTTAATCGACCGCCTCAGATGATGTCAATCCGAGAACAGGTAGTGTCAATTTACCTGCTAAATTCACTTGCAACTTGCTATGCTTCTCTGGCGGTAAGCTTTTGGCAGGTTCGTGTTTCATCGCCAAGAAAAGTGTTGTATGTATCCTACCCCGGTTTTTTTTTTTTTGGCCACACAACGTGGCAAGATAGTACTTGTTTTACATCGCGAGGAAACATGCTTCCTGTGTATGCTTGTGATCTTGTGGTTTCCATGTTTACTTGCTGATTGCAGTATAATATAGCAGCGTCGGTACTTGCTTTATTGTGGTTGCATTTATTCGTGCTGTGTGTTTTTGGTATTTATATGCAATGTGTGATTTCTTAGTTATTAATATTCTACGACGTCACTTGGATTATTGGTTTTTGTACAAACTAGCCTTGTGTGTTGCTTGGTGTGTTACTATGTAACTGCCAACTGACTTTTTGTGGGTTGAATGGTTATGCTTTGTTGGCTAAGAGGGTCGTACGGGTTGTGGTGGGCCATATGGAGATGAATGTATGAATTTACATAGGCAGGAGACTTATTTGGTATCCTTTTTTGTTTTTAGTTTTTAGTTTTTGAGGAATCAAAAATTGGGCTTTGAAAACGACTTTTCCTTCCTTTTAATTTGCGGTGAAGCAAAGCCTGAAAGCAGATAATCAAAAACAAGGAAAAGTTGTAAGCAGAAGACGATACCAGTTTCCCATTCAACTTCTCGAAATTGTAGTTCGGCCATCATGACTAGTTGGGGATGAACATTTGAAGAAACTCTCGAAGGGGAAAAGGGTGGAATCGGAGACAATGCGTGTCATCTTTTAATGCCAGAACTGCTAATTACCTTTGCAAGTTGATGCTTTTTTTCTTCTGCAGGCACGAAATTTTTTTTCCATAGCTAAAGTCAGTCGAGGATTTAAACCTAGAACCTCTTGCCCCGAGCTTCAACCTTGAAAGATATTTGATGTGCTCAGTCTTCTGGTAACATGCATAGAAAGAAGTTTTGCTATTGTATGGGAGCATGGTTTTTAACTGACTGCTGTAGCAGTAGAGCTGCAATTACGTCATTGAAATTGCATAATGGGTTGCAATTTGTTGCAACGGCTAGGCTAATTTGTTATGTAGCGACCGTTATGTAACGTGATGCATGGTATTTGATTCCGTGGTGATGAGATACAGCACCTGATCTCGGTCTGCTGCTTGCAACTGGTATATGATTATGATTGGAAGCGTACTCTGGACAAGATATTGAAGAGTTGAGCATAGTTTCCTTTTAAGATCCCGACAATGCTACTTTTGTTAGTTCTGTTAAGAATTTTACATGTAAATATAGTTAAAAGTATTCTTTGTCAAAGTTGTGACAGAAGAGATCAATATATTCTATCGAGTAACTTGATTTTACTCGAAGGTTTCTCTACGTATAATAGGGAAAATGACGACTCATGGACTACTGAGTGGCCCATGGAACTGTTTTTTGATAGCATTGCTTTTCTATATGGAGGATTAGTATAGGTGTAACCGATATAGCGGTTTAGGATCGAGGGGCACTTCTATGCTAGTACTAGTGCCCCGAGGCTTTTATGCTTGCCTGTTTGATTATACGCACTTTTGTCGTATGTTGGCTGCTTATTGTTCTTATTGTCTATCGCCGTGTTGTTTTATTACCTTTTCGCTGCTTTATACTCTTTATATTATCTATATGCTTACTGTGTGTTGTGGTGTATGCTCTTACACCTAGATGTTTGTATGCTTTATGCTTTCATACTTCTCAGGTTGGGGGTCCTCGAAAACAGTCTCTCATTAGGGTAACATCCTAAAGGGATAAGGATGCGTATATCCCACCCCTCCTAGACCCTGCTTTTGCGGTAGCCCTTAAGGCACTGGGTCTGTTGTTGTTGTTGTTGTTGTTGCTGCTGCTTTTCGAGGTGAGGAGATTTTTGGAGATATCAAGATCTTGTTAATGTCTGGGAGGTGTTTTTTTGCTTCACAGTGGTTGAAATTGTGTTATGTTTTGCTGTTTAGTTTGGTGGATGGCTGCTTGTAGTTATTCCTTTTGTTGTTTGTTGAAGAGTTCAAGTGGGTTTGAGAGGTTCCAGATTTTTTGTTACAGAAATCGTTGCTACCATTGTCATCGTCGCTCATTAAATTAGATTGCTTCTTCTCATATTTACAATCGAGGCGAATCTTGATATCGCGCCTCACTAGCTCTGCCCTAAAAGAGATGAACCGCTGCCATCTTCCTTAACCCTAACCCTAATCCCGGCACCCATTTTTCGCTTCTTATAACTGAACCATGCCGCCTGTATAAAGCAGGCTGCCCAAGTTCGCCACATTTGAGACGTGAACCGAAACGTGGGCCGCAGTTGCTTCCAGTGCAGCCGCCTGAACTGGGTGGCGACACACTTCAAGTCCTCTGCTGTCAAAGCGAGCGTCTCCACCTCAGACACGGCTCTAACGGTCCGGGTGGAAGAGGGGAGGACAAGCCGAGGGCGGGGGACCATGGCCCACGTTAGAAGTTCCTCACCACAAAACTCTCCAGGGCCAATGGAGCAAGTGTTGAGGAAACCTGACCGTCCGCCATTGGTGGTGAAGGAGTCAAGGTGGCCGCGGATGATAAAGAGCATCTCGGCAAGAGGGACACCCTCTTGGAGGAGGAAGCTACCGGGGATGAAGAGTACATTTCTCAGTCTTTGACACACTGCGTCTAGCATATCGTCGTCCATTTCATCAAACAATGGCACCTGGTTTGGGATTGAATTAGCGTTGTCAAGAAACTAACTATTCTAAAACCTTAAGCCGTAAGGACGGATCCTTACCCGACGAACGAGATCGAAGTAGAGGTGATGCTTGATTTGGCGACGGAGATCCTTGGGGAGAGAATCAAGAAGAGTTTCTTCATTGAAACCCCCACTTGCAACCCACTGGCAGTCAAAGTATCTCCTCACACTTTGTTTCAGCTCACGTGTGAGCTGCCTGTGTTTCATCCACCCCTCTGCATCTTCTCTTCTTATCCTCCACTCTTCTCTTCTCATTGTTACTGACTGTATGTATGTCTACACACATGGGACAAGAACGAGAGATACTGTTAAAATTCGAGTACCAAAAAGTGTCAAAGCTGTTACTGTTGGATGAAGGTTTATGAATAATTTTATATTTGTATTCTGATATGCCACCACTATCATAGGAATGCCTAGGATTGTAAATGAACCAAACTTGCAATGAATTACTCATGTTGGGAATAGATTAGGGCTTGGTCTTTATTTTAGGGGGTTTGATAGCTTATCAAGCTAAATTTGAGGAAGCTAGATAAGTCTAATGAGCTAAGTTTGAATTGGGGTGCTCAACTTGTTAATGTTGCCGAACAATTTGATAAGAGCTTGTTAAAGGCTCCATAAGGGTTCGATATGGACAACTAAAAGCTGGTTAATGGCTCATTAGTTGTGGCTGTTACTTTGAAAATGGTTCAAGAATGGTACAATAGTAATTTGAATAGCTCGGTTCAATAGTGAGCTCACTTGATATAAAGGTTTAAAAGCTTAATAAAAACTCGAGTTTGAACAAGGGGCTTTTGGCTTGAATCAGCTCATTTACACCCTATACCTGTTTGGCTTGTAGTGTGAATAATATATATATCTTTTCCATATCGCAGTATTACAATATAATTAGGTTGAGGGATCATCTTCTTTTAGCTCGAGAACTCTCACTCTAATCTCATGTCAACAAATTAAATCATCCCAAAAGCTTAAGTCAATAGCTACAGAATCAGGCAGGAATCCAAGTAGTCAAGCTCTTATATCTGTAACTAATTTGGAAGTATACTGGGGATACAACTTACTTGCATATTGCTAACAAGCAAAGAGAAAAGCACCAAGCCCAGAATTCCTATGATGATAGCAAATGAGATCTCCCCTACATACGTGCTCACTTCAAGTCCCTGTCCTAGTGAACTGCACCATAAATTAATACAAACTTCATAAAATTATCGCACGTCTACGTTAACTTCTTCGAACACTGCTTTTAGCCCTACGAGTTCTTGATCTAGCCGTAAAATGTCACAATGGTTGAAGTGTTAGGACAAGAGGTCTAGGTTAGATCCCTTACATACTAGAAAAAAACGTTTAGGAAGATTGTGATCCTATTTCTTTTATTATATAGTATTTTCCTCTGCAGGGGCAATGACTATTAAGAGGATGGAAGTGAGTTTTTACCCCAAGACCTCTACTTGGGGAAACTTAACCACCACACCAACTCCAATAGCTAATCTAATAGTCTTATATATTGACCTTTTCTTCTTGCAATTTTAGTCTGAGATCGGTTATTAGGCTCACACGTGAACTTCTTAATATCGTAACTAAACGTTAGTTACCTGAGCTGCCGCATACCCCACCAGAAGCAGTAGAAGAATTTCTTGAGAAACTTCGCCGATGTAACGCTGGAGGCCAATGCATCAGCATACATGCCAAACTGATAAAAATTACCGTGGGGATTGCAAATTATTGATAAATTGCTCGAGTTGAACCAAGCAGCTCGTCTATATTCGTTCGGACTGTAGCAGTTAAGGAACGGATATTCACAGTATGGACTTTCCATGGCGCAAATTTCAGTCCAACAAGCTTCTTGGCGCTCAATTGATAGAAGGTACCAACAGGAACCAGTCACCTTCACATTATCACAAAGACCAGCTATTTATCTTCAGAAGCTATGTTATTTCAATTCGATAATCCAATGGGACATAAAAGTTTTATTTCATATATATTTGTTTGTGTTCGAATATCTGGTTTATATGTCTAAATCTTTCAAAATTACAAAAGTTCAGATAATTCTGGAAACCGTAGATTCCAAACAAAGAGCCAACTATATATGAAACTGATCTGTTAAGAAGATTATCTGATTTGATCTAATAAGTCAGAGAACCAACATCAAGGAAAAAAAATCCAGAGGTTCATAAAATTTAATCCAATTTGCTTGTGTCATAGGGTCATGAAGTTCTATATATTTCAAAATCTAGTACATCTTACAAAACAATTTGTTGGGTTTGTGTGGAGCTTGGTTTTATTCTGTAATCGGCCATGTTCATGGACCAAAGCCTGATGCATGAGAAAATTTTGGGTTTGATTTGGGAACTATGAGTGCTCTTAGGCACGCTAGGGTTTCGCATGGCTATATATATTCTCCTAAGGTTTTGTGAGGTGTTGATTTGAGAGAAGAAGAATTCTCTTGTACTCTCTCCAAAAATATAACAAAAAATCTCTTCAACTTCTTGAATGCCGGCAAAATTGGCCGAACTATATAAATATTCTATCCTTTTTTTCCTCTTTGAAGTTTTCTGTTGTTCTTTCATCTCGTGTCTCTAACATTGTCAAGCTTCAAATCCCAATTGCTATCAGAATTTAAAATTTGGTTTGAACAATAGAGAAAATTACAAGTTATCTAAGAACTCATATAGCACCTGTTTCTTGCATATGTGTATGGTAATCACATCATTGAATCATCTTCTTAGATCCATATCCAATAACATACTTAATCCGATACATTTCTAGGTATACCAACAACAACAACAACAACAAACACAGTGCCTAAAAGGCTCCCGCCAAGGCGAGGTCTGGGGAATTTTAGGCATACTAACATAGAAAAAAGAAATCCAGAACAAAACTTATGAAGATAACTCACATGACTAGCCAGCATGTAGAGCATGAGGTTGAATGCAGCACCTGCCCATGCTTTCTCAAGGAGAATTCCACTGGCTTTTGTGATTTGTGATGTAAGTGGGAAAGTAAGGCACAATCTCATTAGGAACTGAAAAATTATGATCAATCGAATGACGTCTTTTACGTTCACAAATGCCGCCCTCATATTTGGAATTGCAATCCATATTAACACCTGAAAATATGTAGTATAATATAAAGCATAATCTTAGAACTTTTAGTCTTATGGGAACATTTTTTTTGATAAGTAAGCATTCATTTCATTAAAAGATCCAATTAAACAAGACTCTACACACCCCAACAGACAAGTAAAACAGCACTAATCACAGATGGGTCTCAACTTAAGAAAGCCAAATAACTAATGGACTACTCCTACTTACACCATTCTTAACAAGGGTATCAGCACATAAGTTGGCTTCACGAAGAGTATGGTTAAACGTGATAGAACGAAAGAACTGCTTGTAGAACTTGATGTTATTTATTAAGAAATTCAGCTTCCATGGTCCGCTCGACTCTCCCTTGCACCATGAGACTGCATTAGCTGAGTCTAATTCTACCATAACATTGACATTGTTCATATTTCCCCTTCTAATCGACATATCAAGAGCAAAGTATATAGCCTCAATTTCTGCTTGGTTTGACTCCATCACCTCAACGTTGACAGAAAATACAGCGATAAATCTACCATTATGGTCTCTCAATAGCCCCCCTATTCCAGATGGGCCCGGTTTTCCTAAGGCCGACCCATTAGTATTCCACTTGAGGACACCGACACTTGGAGGGCACCACCTTACACTCGGTCTACAGTCAAGGGTATTCGCCCATGAGTGAATGGCATCAATGTTATCCACTAAATACTGAAGAGAGAAAGGGGTCTCGATAAACCAGGCCGACATCCAATATGCCAATCTCATTTTAATGAGATTAAAAAGATCTTGAACCGACAATCTCTTCGACTTGAAAATGACCTCGTTCCTGTAGCTCCAAATGGTCCAAATGACCACAAAGAATAAAAGACTTATGGGAACATTTTCAAGTGGGGAACATTAAAGAAGAAAAAGGGCTCGACAAGAAAAACAAAGATCAATGCAAGGATTTACAGGGCTCCCAGGGTGGGGCCTGGTTTTTGGGGCTGAAGCATGTTTGAGGGTGCTTTAAGATGCGCTATATATTATGGCTTAAGGTTTTCGAGGTGTTATGGGAGAGAAAAAAAAATCCTCTTGTATTATTTCTAAAAGATAGTGAAAATCTCTGAAACTTCAATGGACGTAGACACTATTGGCCGATTATGTCTTGTTCTTTTCTTGTTGAATTTTATGCTATTCTTTTGTTTTATTTTCCCAACAAAATTTATGTAGCTCGGCCCATGAGTAAATTAAATAACCCATAAATTCTAGGTTGAATATAGGTCCAATCCTCCTCTACATAGATACAACCAACTTCAGTATAAAACTAGACTCCACAAATAAGCGTAATATTTAGAAACCTCAAATGAACTCACTTATCCTACCCGAGTTTAAATGCAATTATTAAGCATTCTTTAGATGGGTTTCTGCCACTAACTGGTCAAGTATCCATCTGAACCTAGATTAACATGACATATATGCTGTATATATGATAATCTATCTAGACATGAAAAATACAGAAAATGCATGGAACCGGAGTTTAACCACGCTATGATTCATGATAGAATGCAATGACAAACTTTGATTCATAGAACTAACGCTACATATTGGAAGGAAGATGAGTTTTCGATTGGTTTGGTACGGGTGAAATGAAGGATCCATTTGTTCTGATGGAAAATATTTTCCTTCTCCATTTTTATTGTTTCTCAAGAAAAATGTTTTCCATTGTCGAAGCCTAAATAATGGATGTGGAAGGGATAAATTAACAACAGACTTTTACCTGCGGAAGAGGCAATGCAGCGGCAAGATCAAGCCAAAAGTCCTTGTTAAGGTACCTCGAAGAGATCTTGTTAGGGTCGACAACGAGCTCACCTGTCCCAAAAATGCGAGACGAAGGAGCGACATAAGCCATTCGAAACCTGACATAGATATGAACCATGTAAAACGTGTCGACTAGTGACCGGACTATCGTAAGCGCAACTTTCAAGGAATCGGATTCATCCATACAATTCCCCTCCTTAACATGATAAGGAACATAGAAGAATAGAGGATCAACAAAGAGGGACAGCAAACAAGCTGATAAGAACACCTTATTCCATTGGTTTATTATGGATCCTCTTGGGTCTAATATGTTCTCTTCAACCCACTTATATTCGTCTTCATCGTTGAATTCCGTGTTGAGATCCTTTCCTTGTAGGATGAACATGTCGTTTATGTCGTTCTTGATCTTCTTCCCAAACTGCTTAATTCTCTTAGATACATGACGTGCTCCATTTTGCTCGGTGATCTGTGCTTCAGCGTTGCTCTCCAACCTGAAAATTTTTACACGAGTACAGCTTGTATGAAATTTCCCGTTTTTGTTTAAACTGTTGTATAGATCCCCTTGAACTGTTGCTTGAAATCAAAGCAATTCCTAACTTTCAATTTCATTCAATAAACCTTGCAATTTCTTAGTCCATACTAATTACAATCTCGAGTTCAATCTTACGTACATCATGTGATGTCATGGAAAACTTTAGTTGGAGCTAATCAAGTGATGTGTACATGTCATGATATTGATTGCTAATGGAGATAATAAACTTGCATGGTATCATAATTGTTGGGAGGTTACTTTGATTTCAAGCAATATGACGGAGGATTTGCACATTATTTTATCCGTAAGAAAAACTACAAATAGGGCAAATTGCTTCTTCATCGTCAACCTGAAACCTGAAACCTAAAAAAGTTTAAACAGAATTTGTATAAAAATTTCACCTAACTATTACAACTCATCCGCAGACTATAAAAAATTTTTCTTGAACCTTCTCCCATGAACTCAAGCTTTTTGGATAATTGGGTTTTTGATATGGTATCGAAGTCTTTGTTGACTAAAAGGTAGCAAGTCCAAATCCCAACAACCCAACTCTCAATATGAACATAATTCAACACAACGTATTAGACACGCTTGTGTACTATCAACGCTGTAAGCCCAATGGGCATTTGCATAAGGGACATATTAAAGTATAAAATTATTTACGAGTGCTTACCCATTAGCTTAGACTTTTGTACAGTTTATTCCTCAACATTCATAACACACATCTTTTTCTCACATACATTTTATCAAACACATGAAAAGCACACTGAAAATGAACCCATTATCAACAAACAATAACCATTAAAAAACTACAAAAATACCTTGCATTCTCTACATGGGTAAAATCCATTACACTCCAAAGGCACCCAAAATGCACTTTCTATACTCAAAATATGAACTGCAATGACATTAAAATAACATAAAATAAGGCAATCAGAGTACATTTATTCACCAATATCATGTGATTTTGGCCCAAAAAAGAAGAAAGAGAACTGAACCAATTGAAACAAGTCATTTTCAACAGGGTGTATAAAAAGGGGTTGATCCCAGAATGCCTGTGAATGCCATTTGTGAACGTTGCTTTCTGATAATTTCATTTTCAGATCTCCAAACAAAAAACAAAAAAAAAATTTAATGCTAAGTTCTTGGGGGAGAAATGTTAGAGAATTGGGAGTGTTCAGTTCTTGTGGCCCCTATTCCAAAAATGTGATCCAAAAAAAGTTAGAGAGAGAGAAGAAAGGGAGGGGAAATTATCGGTTTTTGGCTGATTTGGTTTAATTTTTTAACAGTTTAAAGCTGGAAAAAGGCTCTAGTTCACTGTAAGACCAACATTTGGTTCATAAAAAAGACTTTTTTACATATTTTTCATAGTTTAAATAGGAAGATGATATAACTAAGCAGAAAATGAAACAAAAATTAAAGTTTTTACGGCTTATTTTAGAAAAAAAGTTTTAAAAGACTATATTAGCATTAAATCTTTACAGCTAAGACCTACTTTTACTTTTTATCATCACTCGCATCTATCACCAACCCTTTTATCTCCATGGGTTGCTACAATCACCACAATCTACTACCATTGCCAATTGTTATCATAATACTCTCCTATATGTTATTATTAGTTGACTTATATTATTAAGTGACTTTTTGTGATTATAACAGATAAATTCTTTTTTAAACTTGTATCTAAATACTTTATTTTGTTAAAAAAATTTTTATGTGCTGCACAATTAAATAGGTTACAGTAAAAAGATACAAACCTTGAATAAACATAGCTTATTGAAACAATAAGATAAACAAAGTGCACCACCATTTATTTTTTTGGGTTATATGGGTCAAGTAAATTTGAGCATTTTACACTTCAAGCCCAACGCACATCTCTTGAAAAGGTATGTCAGATCATAAAGCAGTTCAGAATCTTGACTTGGCTAACAGCTCGAGTTTTTGGGACTGATATCTTAATAAGTTCTTGAAGGAGTAACAAGTTCAACAAGCAGGTGTTCGTTTTCTAACGAGCCTCTCAAGTTATCTCATTTCTTATTGTTTCTGTATTTTTGAGTTTTTCTTTTGTGTTTCTGCTTTGAATTCTGTTCTCTTCTTTTGAGAGTCGTTGTCTTTATTTTCATCCATTACATGAATTTTGACTTCATTATTAAAAAATAATAATAATAAATAAAGCTAGTAGTGGGGGAGAAAAGGCCACAGCAAAAGGCACACAGTTGGGGATCAAGCAAGTTTGCCAAATTCAAAGCTAACAAAAAGCATGAAAAGAATTGACCTAACAATGGTTCAAAATTCTGTGTCTATTCTTTTTTCTCTCTTTTTTAATAATTTTGAGTATAAATGATGTGGAATGAAAACGAAAGATCGAATCGAACATGTCAAATTCGAAAACACAAAATCGAAATCCACCGAAGAGATAGAAAGTTAGGGTTTATAATTCAGAAATTTTGAGAATGACCCTTACAACCAGTCATAGCCACTGTTTATAGGAAAATAAAGAGAAATCATAATATGGAAAATTACAAAAATGTCACAAAATACAAAATTATCCTAAACTAGGCAGAAAACATAAAAGTGGCCCGAAAATATGTTTAGAGATTGAAATTGGAAAAAATAGGCGGGCCGAGAGGCAAAGCGCCTGCGGTTGCATGGTTCAGTCCGATAGCTTTGTTTTGACAGCTTATGGGCCCTATAACTCCTTACGGATCAAAAGTTATGTTCGTTTGAAGTTGGCCGCGCAAATAGTGCTTCTGGCCTATCCGTTTGGGCTTCTGGTGGTCCAGCGCTTCGGGAACTCTTCTGTTACACGTTCTACCTCAATTAACTTAAAAAATAAAAGCTGAACTCAAAAGAACAACTAAAAAGTCATAAAAGCAGCAAATTGTTGGTTTTTGTTGGTTTTATGTCGCTAGTCTAGAGGTCTCCGTCTGTAGTTTGTTTGCCTTCAGACTCGTATCCTGATTATAAAAATAAGGCGTGGGAGCATATATGAGATAATTATTTATTGATAAAAAAATACTTATGGGTGAGAAAATATTAGATGAAGTCAAGATCGGTCCTGATATTCTAGGGGTCCAAAGCAAAATTTTCAAATGCAGCCCTTCATATATAATAACATTTCTCTCAGAACTTATTAATATCAATAATTGTTACTTTAAAAATCATAACCTGTAAAATTGGGGGTCCCTAAACTTCGAGAACCCTAAATGGGTGTTTGAATAGCTTGGAGTTATGTACGGCCCTGGATGAGTCGCGAGAAGATTCAGGACAAAAGGAATCACCCCCATCACAAAGAAGTTAAGGAGACTGTCTTGCTAGTTGTCTTTGTCTCATGTCTCAACCATACATTAGGCCCCCGTGTTGTATCCCTTATACAAATTTAAAGAAAATTTATTATTTAGGTATCCTGTAGTTCAAAATTTTATTACTGAAATATATTGATATTATAGGCCTTGTTTGATATGCAGGAAGTAAACGCAAGAAATAGAGAAATAGAAATTTATGAGAAGTATGAAATTTGACTTTTGTTTAGAAATAGAAATTTATGAGAAATATGAAATTTGACTTTTGTTTGGTTGGCAGAAAGTAATACATAACCCTTAGGTAACTTCGACCTCCTTTGTTTTTAATTAACCTCTCGAAGAAAATTCTATTTCCCATCGTGGCAGCCAAATATGTTTACCTACTTTCTGAAAAGTTGATAAAAGAATTAAATTCTCGAGAAATACAACTTTCCGCACAATTCAATTCATGTGTCAAAAATGTTTATGATCTTGGTACATTTTGTCATAATTTGAGTAACTTTTATGTACAATTATATTAAAATTAGTTTACATTGATATTTTAAAATATTTATATAAATATTTCTTACAAATATCATTTTTTATATTTATTAAATATAAAAATTAAGTGTATATATATATATATCTATGAAAAAATAAGAGCCATATAGACAATGTCTAATGCAATGCCACATAGGTACTGCATGTGATCCTTACCCATATATACGTAGCTTTTCAATGAAATTGGGCGAAGTTTTATAGTAATTTATATATATTATCGTAATTATATATTATATTAATATTATTTTTACAAAACTAATCAAATTATTATAAAAATTCATCAAATTACAACAAGATTACTTAGATAATAAATTATCCAAACCTTAGGATACCTTATTATACATATTAAATTATTAGAATACCTAAATGAATAGATACTTAAATTACAGAATACCATAGTAATAATTTCACTATATTTAGTTATGAGGTTATAATTCGGTATACACCTGTAGTTGCTTAGTTTGAGTTGTCAGTATTATATGGCCTTTTGACCCATTGAGATTCTGTGTTTTGGAATTCTCGGCCCTATTGAGCTTTGTAATTAAAAGTACAAGAACTAAATAAGTACAGTGGACAAAGTACAAGATTTATACTGGGTATTGTTATTGACACAGTAAAAGTTATTATTATTAGAGCAATGATATGAATTATAATGAATATTTTTATCATCATAATAACATTACCCTTTATATATTAGTTTAAAATGAAGGTTTTGATATAACTTTTTCATCTCAGTACTATTATTTCTTCGCATAAAATAACAACTAAAAATACGGAAATTGTTTTCCTCCGTTCAATTAAGCTAGAAATGGAAGAGTCAAGTTTCCTACAGACACTAAAACCTTAAAACGAATATTTATAGAGGCACCAAAGCTAAAACCCCAGCTAAAACACTCGGAAATAAAGGTCGCTCATGCACCCTACTTTGGAGGATAGCATTGAGTTATAATCCCGAGCCTAAAGGGTCTGATAAGGCTAAAAAATTCTAGACAAAACATGATACAGACCGAGACTTGCCAGCAGCCAAGGTCTCCTTCACAAATGCCTCTGCCGCCATATGCTCCCCAAGGTCTACCGCCAATGGCTGTCCAATAACCCAAACGCCTACCGCCAATCGGATTCCCATGCTTGGCATCACCCTCACACGCATCACCAGCCACGTGCCCTCTTCTAGATCCTTCTCCCTTCTTCTAGAAGCTTCTACTATCATGCCACATCACCCTCCCCTTGTACATATAGGTAGAACAGGCATAAGGGTAATGCTCTATTCTCTCTCCCCCCCCCCCCCCCCCATTTCTTCTATGTCTTCTCTCCTTTCTACTATGTATATACTTTTGCTTGTGATTTTTATTGATTAGAGCTAGATTATACTTAGTATCGTTTTGACAGTAGGCCAACTAGATACGTTGAATGTCCAGCCTGCTTTATCTCCAACATTATATACTCGACCCGCTCCATTGTCCATTACAAACAAGCTTAGCATCACTAGCATTCCGACTCCCATGGCAAAAATTGCACTTCCTCTTCCCCGAGCCGCCATTATATTTTATATATTTATTCAAAATATGTAATTTTATTTGTTAACGGATATTAAGATTTGAAAATATGCATAGTATCGACCGAAAAAACTAGCAATATTTATAAAGTTCCTTTAGAAATCTCGAAGCGATTGCTGTTAATATTTACGTATATAAAGAGGTAGATTTTGGATCCTTTTCTAGTATCTCAAAATTCAAACCTACCTTATAAATAAATCACCCCAAAAAGAAATTTTTTATTTTTTATTGAAAACCACCTAAAGTTTTGGTGCAGTTTCAAAGAACCACCTAAAATTTTCAATTTCACAGTTAATGCCGTTAACATCCATTAGTTTTGACTTATGTAGCATTTTAAAAAGATTTTTTTTTGAAATATAAAACTATTTTTTTAATATATTTTAAAATTCTTGAATTTAAATTCGAATTTTTTTAATTATTATTTTCTTTCAAAAGCCACGCATTCTCTTAAAGACAATGAGCAAAGTTGGTTGATTGAAAAAATTATATTAATATAAATGATTTTCTAAAAATATAAACGTAGTTTTGTGTAAAGTAGTATTTTCCTTTTTTTTTTTTTTTAAATCTGACTCTTTTGGGCCTGAGACAAAGCTAAAATAATTTTGGACTCGAAAGAGACTCAGAACCTGGCCCAATGGGCCAGGCCCATCTCAGTAGAATTTAAAGCCTAAGTATCATTATGTTAACCCAATCAATTTTTTTTTTGTAATACTGTTAAATTTTACCGAGCCTATGCCTAATCCATCGTGTGATATTAAGGTTCATATATAAATTCAAAAAAAGAAAATTTGCTGAAATTAAATTATATTATATAGACCAGTCGATTAGACTTATATGTCATTATCTTCTACATTGGAAATCGATATTGGTATTCTGTTACCAATTTCATGAACTTATCAAGGAACCATCTTTTCCAAAAGCTTAAGCTAATGGTGAAGATCCAGGAATAGTTTTATACTCTAACAGAACTTAGTTATTTAATATATTGCTCTCTAATTTTTGTTCGTTCATTCAAATTGAACTGTTATCTTTTCTTTTAATCAAAATAATCTCTAATATTTATAAATTTATTCAAATTGGCCCCTCATCTTTTTTTTCTTATTTAAAATGATACCTAACATTTTATTTTATCACAAAATTAATTCCTCATATTTTTAATTTGTATATAATTTCGGTCAATAGATGAGAGATTAGTTTTGTCACAAAATAAAATCTTAGAGATTATTTTGAATAAAAGAAAAGATAAAGAAACTATTTGGATAAACTTAAAATGCTATTAATTATTTTGATTAATAAAAAAATAAGAAACTAATTTGTATAAATATAAAAACATCAGGGAATAATTGAATATTTGTATCTAACATTAAAAAAAAAAGTGAAATAGAGCTTAATACTGAATAACTGTGATTAAATCTTAAATAGTTATATTTATATGTTATAATTGATAAAATATATTATTAACATAAATCAAAATTAGAGTTTGTCTATAATAACTTATGTACATTTAAATTAAGAGAAAGTATTGATTTTATCATAAATTAAATATTTTATATAAATATAAATATCGATATAAATGGGGAAGTGAAAGTTTAAGGGATGAGAGGTTAAGTAAAAAAGGAACGTAAAGGAACATACCTAGTACCTCAAGGGCTCCCGCCTACGCAGGGTCTGGGGGGGCGGATGTACGCAGCCTTCCCCCTTCGGAGTGAGGACTTCCCTGGAGGTCACCCATCCCGGTACTACTCTCGCCCAAGTACGCTTAACTTTGAAGTTCTAATGGGATCCGGTGACGGCGTGTTGGTGCCCTATTTGGTAATAGCCTAAAAATTCAAAAATAGGGTACTGGAGAATTTTAAGAAAGGGAACTTCTATTAAGATATTTGAATCAGTAAAATGGTATATTTGGTACCAATTTATCCACGTATTTCTCTATTCTTATTCTGTTATATGTACCATAATGATCCACGTCTTAAAGCAAAATGACTACATTTATTTTTGTGACCCGATACCAGTTAAAATACGTCAAATCGATAAAATGAAAAGGGCAAAACAGAAGAAGAAAAACGTAGAAGTGGCAAAAATGTGCTGAAATAATAGGGACAAAGTGATGGTGTGACATGATCGTACCATAACTCCTTTCTACAGTGTCCTTTCTTTGTTTTTTTGGTTTGCAATTGCAATCTAGTCTACATATACTTTCATATTTGTTATTTTTTCCGATAATTAGAGAGATAACTCTGAACACCAAATAGGGTACCAACACACCTTCACCGGATCCCATTAGAACTTTGAAGCTAGGCGTGTTTGGCCGAGAGCAGTACCAGGATGGATGACCTCCTGAAAAGTCCTTATCCTCAGGTTGGGGATACTCGGAAACAGCCTCTCTTCAGGGGTAATGTCCTGAAGGGGGAAGGCTGTGTACATCCGCCCCTCCCAGACCCTGCTTAGGCGGGAGCCCTTGGGGTACTGGGTATGTTGCTTTAGAGAGATAACTTTCAATATAAAATTGATGCACCCAATAAAGTGGAGCCCGAGAAAACCTACCGGGGTGGGGAGGGGACAAAACAAACACTGCAATAAAGCTCAAAACACCTAGACGCCTACCACCATGCCAACTCCTAATGTACACGAACATCCCCGACACGTTTATACGCCTATTTCATATTTGTTATAAAATAGCTGATTTTGTTTTAATTTTCCGAGTGATCCTATGCATAAATATTGTTGATTTACATGAGTTAAAGTATAAGTAAATATTTATTATAAGTTTAGAAAATATTCTAAGCTACTCAGGTGATTGCTAATATTATCTTCCTTCCTTCTAACATCACCGTCATTGACTCTTACTGAAAAGTGACAGATGAGAGGAATAAATTATGACCATTAGATTTTAATCAAGGAAATTTAAATAATTGACTATATCGAGAAGTGTAAAAGTAATTTTGAAATATGAGCACTTAATTTAAATCTAATGGTTATAATGTATGCATGCATGAATGCATTTTTTTTTTTTTTTTTTTTTTTTTGAAATCTAGTGAAACTTCATCAAATTTAGACAAATTTCGTAAGATTCAAGCATACAACAACAACAATAACAATAACAGATTCAGTACCTTAAAGACTCCTACATAAGCTGGGTTTGGGAGGAGTGGATGTACGCAGCCTTACCCTTCAGGATGTAACCCTGCAGAGAGGCTGTTTTCGAGGGCCCCCAACCTTATGGGGTTGGCGTAAGATTCAAGCCTGATGAACTTAAATAAACAAAATTATCATAAGGATATGTTACTACATACATTAAATTTATGAAATAATTAGTAGATATATGCATTTAGGTACCATAAAATTTGAACATTTTTATTAGAAATTGCTAATATGAAACATAGTCACAAAATATATAAATGTCCTTTTTTTGATAAATATCGGTATAGCCGTAGAACAAATAGGCAACTCGAAAAGACGAGGCCTAAGCCACCCCGTAAACGGAAGTGGGAACAAAAAAGGAGACCAGAACAAACAGCGAACAAACATGCATCAAAAGCAAAAACTCCCAAACACGACACAACAAACACCAAGCACAGGCCAGACAAGACGCGTATAAACAAGCTTAGACGGGGATCCTAAATGAAGAAGAATCAAGCTAATAACATGGGAAATAGTAGCAGGACTGAAGCTTCAAACACAAACCCATCCAAACTCATCTAGCAAGCAAGTCTGCCACTATAGGTGGGTCGAAACCATCGAAATTAAAAAAACTTACTATTTTTCCCATCTCTATTACCCACTCCACTCGCATGATCATCCCATCATACTCCACTTCCAAGATTTTATCGTACCGATTCCCCCTATTCCGTTTTTTTTTTTCTTCCCGGCTGTCTTTGACAATTTACCCCATTTCACCTCCTTCCCCTTTTCCGGCTTGCCCGAGGCCTTGGTCGTTTTCATCCTCAAATATTGACATGAAATATTATTTCACTAATATAGATGTCTTTCATTATAACTCAGTAATTTTTGAATATCTAGATTTCAATGAAAATATTGGCATCGATCATCTATATTGTTGTAATTTTTTTGATAAATAGCGATAAGGTTGCGGTGCAAGACAGGTCACTCGACTAAAGCGAGACCTAAGACACCTAAAAAGAAACGGGGACCAAAAAAGATAAATAAAAATAACAAACCAAAATAAGAAAAACAAGCAGAGCTAACCAAACCTATAAATCTATATTGTTGTAATCATATACCACATTAATATTTTAGGGTGAAAATCGGTATATTTTCACAAAAATTCACAGTTTTAGCACATATAATGTACCTAGGTAATAAAATTTTAAAACTTTAAAGTATTACATTTTATATATTAAAATATTAAAAGCTCAAATTCTCACGATATAAATTCTGAAAAAATTCTCAAAATATTAGACTTGCATTTTAAGTACTTAGATTCCTATAGAGGTCTGAATCTGCCGACATGCAAATTTTTAAAGAAAAAAAATGTCACCCAAAAAGTATATTTAATTATATATTTTTAATGTAAATAATATAACATTAGTAAATCATAAAAAAATATTAATTTAATTATTTTTTATAAGTTAATAATGTTAAGAATAAGAACTCTATATATGAGTTAAAATGTCAAATCCCACATTGAAGTTGAGAGAGTGAAGAGATCAATTTATAAATGTAGTAGGTTACTCCATCTATTGCCAATTAATTTTAGGATGGAACCCCACTTGGGCTTATATGTTCCGACTTTGTGGGTTGAGCCTAAAAGGCTCGATAAAATTTAACAAATAATATTATGTGTTGTATATTATATGTATAATTAAATACATTTTTTAAGTACCTCGAATATTGCTCAAATGAGAATGTGAACAAAGTGAGTCCATTTTTACACTTAGCACACCATTCCATTTATAGCTTTTTTATTGTTATTTTAGTTTCCCACAAAAATATGATTTATAATTTAATTTATTTTAATATTTTATTCATTTTTAGTTTACACGACTTCAAACAAATAAGGATTTGTGTTTCGTTATTCTTATCCTAATTTTATAAAAGGAAGCTCAGGTAATCTCAATCAACTCGGATTTATGCTTTTCTGTAAAATTAGAGAATTGATGAAAGGGTGCCCGATATGATTGTTCGACTAGTATTTAAAGGGTATAAAAATATAACATAATTCATTTGTGATTTAGATAGGTCAGAATTTACGAGCTTTTAAAAAAAAAGGCAACTTAAGACATTTTATATGAGGTCCAAACCCAAAAAGTGAGTGCCAGTTTATGATGGAGCAGAGCAAAGCAAGCAAGCAAGCAACAGGCAACATTCCCCAGTGCCCCCAAGGCTCCCGCTTAAGCAGGATTTGGGGGATAGATGTACGCAGTCTTTCCCTTTCAAGGTGCTACCCTGAAGGAAAGCTGTTTCCGATAACCCCAATTTTTGATGGACCATTTATCACTATACTAATCTACGGGGCATGACTCTTACAAGAGATTGAAAGACGAGAGAAGTAAATTATGACCATTAAATCTAAATTAAGGTATAGATTTCAAATTTACTTTTACACAATTTTATTAGAGTCGACAATTTAATTTTTTTTAATTTAAAAATAATCATAATGTACTCCTCTTATAACAGCAATGCCTATAATATCCAAAAACCTATATCTTACTCTATACATATAGGGGCCTATTGCTGATGTCATGTCCCACTATTCTTTACCTCAAGAACACACAAAATTACCATCATTATATGTCGGGGATGACTCTGATGAGATGATGAAAGATAAGGTGCTGAATTCTGGGCCACATATTTAATTAAAGTAGCAGAAGGATTGATATAAGGTGGGTGAAAGATGATGTCAGCAGCCAAATAAAGGTCTAGAATGTTTTCTCTCACCCTTACCTTCTCATAGGAGGGGCGAATCATAGCCCTCTATTGTAATAGAGGGCCAAGATTTATTACATATTAAAAAAAATAATTTACGGCCCATATCCCCTCATGGGATAGAAAAAAGGAAGGGGTAAGGAAAAAAAAATATATTTTTTTCAATACTCAACAAATCTTGGCCGTAAATTATTAACTTTTTTAATGTTCAACAGACTTGGCCATCCATTACAATAGAGGGTCAGGATTCGCCCCTCTCACGCTCTTACCCTCTCATATGATGTTCCCTACTGCATCCAACAAATCATATCAGATATTGATACTGCATCAAAATGGAAGAAACTGAAAAGTTCAAGATATGAAATTATGTGGTCTCCTCCTGAAATTGGATCTTTAAAATGGAATGTGGATGGATCTTCAACAGGGAAGCCTGGTGATGCGGGTGTGGGTGGTGTCCTTAGAGATTGGCAAAGTAACATTCTATGTGTGTTCTCTATTCCAATTGGGATCAAAGATTCAAACTTTGCCGAGATTGAAGCCATAAGATTAGCCCTTGAACATTCTTTGCAACATGAAGGCATCAAAAGTCACAAACTGATAATCGAATCTGACTCAAGAAATGCAGTCTCCTGGGTGAACAACATAGATACATATCCTTGGAAGATGAACTTCACTATCAATAGAATCCAAATGCTCCGGAAAGAATTCACTTGGGTTTCCATGATATATCAGAAAAGAGTAGCAAATTAATTAGCTGATTCCCTTGCCAAGAATGCTGTCTCAAGATGCTCCCCCTTGATTGCTTGGTTACAGTAACTTAAGCTGTTAATTGATGTATATAGGTTGTGGTTCACAATATTTTGTTGTTCACGCATTACCACATTTTGTACAGGATGGATTGCATTTTTTTTTTTGTTTTGGATATGTCCATCTAATTGTTTGGGCATTTGTACAATTTCTTTTGTTCAATGAAATTCCCAACTATCAAAAAAAAAAAAAAAGAAAAGAACATACACACACAATATATATATTAGAAGAAGTAATTATTTTAATTGCTTTATGGTTTCTTTCTTATGATCCTCCATTTTATCTATCATGTTTTGTTTTTACCTATTGGTACTTACATTCAGTTGCTTGACTTGTATCTTGAATCATCAAAAAAAAAAAAAAAAAAAAAAAAAAACCAGGTTAGAATTATTTCGTAAAGCGGGTTTTCATTGATTGGGGTTATGTTCTTATTTATAAAATTAGTTGGATGTTGAACCAGTAAAGCCTAATTGATAAAGTGATTTTAAAGTATAGACCTAGGTTCATCTAATTTATTATACAATTAACAGTACTGTATGTAATGTGTAGACCTAATTAAAGACGAGCTTTGATGGGAAACCCATATAGTTTACTATAACCTTAGGCTTGTTCCCCTCTCTCCTCCTAAAACTCTAGCTGTAGAATAAAACTAAGGGGACGACTTGTCCTATTAATAGTTATCATAAAGAATTAGAGAGTAGAACGAAGAACAAGTTCCATGCACAATCAAGAAACGCGTTCTTACTTGTTTGTGATTGTCTTGCAGATTAAACCAGTTTTCAATTGACTACAACGATAACTTCCTCGAATGGTATATTTACAATCTCTGACCCTAATATTTAAATCTTTAAGTAATTTCTACAAAATAAAATGAAGAAACTAATTGGCCAATGAGGTACCAAAGGTCAACTTTAATCAAATCAAATATCAAATTCACTTGAAACTTTTTGTCAATTCAGCCTTATATTATAGTTGAGCTATTTCATCACCTTTTTTTTTTTTTTTTTTTTTCCTTTTTGGAAATATTGATGGGTGTCATAATGATTAGATTATTAATATTCCTTAATATTTCTATTTATGTCAACACTAATTATTGGCGTCCCCACTTTAATAGTATATTTGGCAAAACCGTGAAAAAAACGCATTACAAAACAGGCGCACTTGTAGACACGAGACTTGAAGCAGACGAAACATCCGGCAAATGGGAGTTCTGGGGGTCTAATTGCAATATGGAACGATAGTGAATTCAAAGTCAGTTCTA
Organism: Simmondsia chinensis; assembly: GCA_018398585.1. NCBI lineage: Eukaryota > Viridiplantae > Streptophyta > Magnoliopsida > Caryophyllales > Simmondsiaceae > Simmondsia > Simmondsia chinensis. The sequence goes on along the minus strand of JAGTTD010000007.1, from coordinate 2,023,076 downwards.
TTATGAAAGGGGAAAGATGGATATGCTTAGTGGGAGAAATACCGGGAGAGAACTTCACTGGAGTATTTTGTATTGCGTATGGTCCCACATCTAGGGAGGACAGGGGGTCTGATTTATGGCTCGACTTATGGAACTTAAGGCAATTTCTCTCGGCGCCATTTTTTATTATGGGTGACTTCAACGAGTTTTTCTTTAGTTTGAAGAGGTTTACTTTAAATTGTCCAAAGTAACATCGAAGGCATGTTCAATAAGTGGCACTGTGTCATGTTTGGGGTTATGTTTCAGGGATTGGCTTTGTATTTTCAGGTGTTGATGCGGGCTAAGGTATCTAAGATTTTGGGGTTAGTTGCTGATTTTCAGGTGTTGGCACGGGTTTAATTTGGAGCCACTCCTTTTTTTTTAAACTTTTGCGAGCTTTTTCGAGCTTTATTTCTATGCAGCGCCATTTTTATAACGTATTTTTCTCTAAAAGCAATAATATTTTTTCTCTAAAGACTATTTGAGTGATAAATCTTTTATATTATAAGATATCTTATAGTATACGAGATAGAACTAATTATTCCAAAAATTTATAATAATGAGTAAAGGTTTTTATTTTACACGCTTGTATATATGCTTCTCTCGTGCAAATATATTGAGTTTAAAGTGTAAATAATGTACAAGCCCACCTCGTTCTTGTGTCTAATTTTACTATCAAAATTAAAGTGGGAGCTGTCAAGATTTAAACTCCTAACTTCTCGACTAATAATATTATGATACTATGTCATAAAACTAACTCTTTCCAAAAGCTCAAATTGATGGGTGATAACTCAACAGTGACTTTATACATCAACAATGTCTATCAGAATGTTAAAATAAATATGGTTTTTCAGTGTAACATCAACTAATTGTCCGGCGTAAAGTAGCAAATGAAACGACTGCTATCCGTTCTTGTCTATTAAAAAAATAAATAAATAAAGTAGCGAATGAAAGGACAAAGGAAAAGATGTTATTTTTATTCATTAGCTTTATTAATTATTGAAGCTCATAAGAATCTTCATCATTGTAATTGGATTCAGTTTCTTTAGGCACTTTGTTAGCTTAGTTATTCGGTTTTTAATTATATCAATTTAATTCTTATATAATTTATATTGTATTAATTTAATTAGTGACTTGGTCATTAAAAATTTTATTGTCAATTTGACTTTAAATTTACTGTAAAACTTTGACACAATTAAAAGGATTAATTCAACACAATTAAAAAAGTACAGGAATTTAGAACATAAATAATTATAAATTGAGGATTGTAACGAGATTGTTGATGCTATTGTAATATAATCTTGCCTCTGGGCTTTTTAGTGTTCAAAAAAAGATGAGATTGATCTAGGATATAATCGGTCATTGCTCTGGGTACTCGGGGTTCTATATATTTCGTGAAGGTAATCGTGTCATGAAATGGATTACTAGCCATGGGTGTGATAATGTGTTCCCTGGACGTTTTCCGATCTATCACTCCACCGAATTCTGCTCAATCAATTTATTGAATATTGATGAAGGCTTAATAATAGTTCGAATAGTTTGGCTTTGTATCAAGATCGACAAGTTGGCAAACTTAATGCGATAATAAGTTTAGCTCTATACCGAGCTCGATTCAACTCGATCGGACTATTGAGCCGAGTCAAATTGAGTTGTCTCGAACATACCAACATTTTATCAAGCCAAGTGCGAACAATGATTTGAAAGCTAAATAGGCTCAAGCTCAAGTTCACTAAGACTAATCGATCTAAATTTTGAATAAAAAGATTTAGGCTCAATTCTGCTCGTTTATATCGTATAATTCTGATAAAATCGGTCATGTACTAAAACTAAAAAAGGGAGAATGAGGGCATGATGGCAGTCAAAACCTAGCTTCTTTTTTAAGAGAGCAGTCAAACTCAATTATTAATCTCCTTTCAATTTAGAGAAGTGTTAATGACGGAGTAATTTTATTATTATTAGGATGTTTATATTAAAATAAAAAATAAAATTACTCTTTGTTAGAAAAGGGCTCATAACAACATTTAAAAAAAAAAGGAACATATTCAGTGTTTTAAGGACTCCTGTCTACGCAAGATTTGGGGGGCGGATGTAAGCAGCCTTTTCCCTTCACGGTGTTAACCTGAAAAGAGGCTGTTTCTCAGTGCCCTCAAACTGAGAGTGAGGACTTCCCAGGAGGTCATCCATCCTGCTACTACTCTCGCCCAAGCACGCTTAATTTCGGAGTTCTAATGGGATCCGGTGACTGCGTGTTGGTGTCCTCTTTGGTTAATAATAATAACAACATTTTTGATTTAAAATAATTTTATCTTTTATAATATGAATATTCTGATAGTAGTAAAGTTAGCTCTATTATTAGCATTTTTCTTAGTAATGTTAAATTTATTCTCTTTAATTATATAATTTTAAATTAATTACTATATAAGTGTTTAATATGTTTTCCTTTTAACATAAAATATTTAAATAACAATAAAAATTTTAGAATCTAGTCCAATAAATTTGTTTCTAACATTATTATATGTACAGTTTATCTACTATTGCATTTTATAAGATGTCTTTTCATTTTCTACCCCCCTAAGCTTGAATGACATGAAGTGGGTCTTGACCTCCTACTCCTGTTCACTTCAAAATCACTTTAACCTAAAAAAAATTTCAACTGATCTCCTGTTAAATTTTACTGGATCCTATAATTCTGACTTACAGAGTTAAAATATACGAGGTCTATATATAAATTCAAGTGGAGTTCCATCCTAAAAGTAATAAGCATTAGGTGGAGTTACTCTATTAGGTTTCTTTATTGGTCTTTTCTTCTCTATAATTCCTATACGGGAGTTACGTTTCACTCACATGTCGAGTTCTTAATACTCTCCGCCTTAAGAATGGTGGCAACCCTAAAACATGATTATCAGATCAAACTATGCTAATGTTGTCTTCTGGATACAAGCCCCGACTTCTTGTCAATGGAAATGGAACTTTCGTGTAAACGAAATTCGCTCTTTACTTTTGAAATTCAGTGATGTTGTATTTATACGCACTGATAAACCATTTTACAAAAGATAGATTTCGCAACACTTGACCCTTTCGTCATCTAACCTTAACTATAGTGCGCATCTTGACATCTAGTTCAGACTTTTTTTCGGTAATTAGCGATAAGGTCACAATACAAAACGGGCAGCTTGTACAAATGAGGCCACAATCAACCCCATAAAAGCGAGAATCGGGAAATAAAGACAAAAATATCCAAGAAAACACGGGACAACAGTACAAAATAAAAACAGACATGCACTACATGGATACATCACCACAAAAAGAGACGGACCAGGAATAAGGGAAAACAACCAACCTTTCCATAATTGGATATGAGATAACATGGAGTCGGAACACCTACCCAAAACCTATTTTATTCTTGCAAACAACTCAATCATATTCGATTCATTACCACAAAATGAGCACGTCACATAGGAGTATGGAAAAAAAACCTCGACTAGACTGTACTTGTCTCTTTTGATTTCTTTTTGTAAATTTGTACTTATAATAAAAAATATATAGCTATAAAGTATGTATATAAATCAAATTTTCCCTCCCACTTTTTGCCCCTCATCACTTCATTCATTTTTCCTCCTTCATACTTCTCTCCCCTTCAAACCCTAATCTTAATGGCAAGAGATCATCAAAAGGCCGGCACCGCGTCGGCCTCGGGAACCGAGAACAACATGCATGACACGTGCATGTCGTTCGGGAAGAAGTGTAGCCATGTGGTAAAGAGGCAGAGGGCAAAATTTTACATACTTCGTCGTTGTGTGGCTATATTATTGTGTTGGCATGATAATGGTGAAGGTTAGTTTAGTCCAAGTTTAATTAATTAAATTGTTTTTAGGTAATGTTATTACAATAACAACAACAAACCCAGTGCCTATAAGGGCTCCCGTAAAAGCAGGGTCTGGGTTTTAGATAATGTTATTAGCAAGGTAAAATTGTTATTATCAAAGCAGATTGTAGTTTTCAAGATAATTTTGTGGCTCTTATTATTTGTAAGTTATATTATTATTCTAACAATAATAATTTTAGTCCCAACAATATGAACTCTCTTTTTTTAATGGAGGTGAAAATGTAATTATAATTTGGGTACGGGTAGTCTAGATAATACAACAACAACATCCCTAGCGCCTCAAGGGCTCCCGCATAAGCAGAATCTGGGAAGGGTGTGATGTACACAGCCTTAGGCCTTCAAGGATATGCTAACGATAGGCTATTTCCGAGTACGGGTAGTCTAGATGGGTTGATGAATTTATATCTAGGTTTTTCCTGTGCATCGCAAAGGTTGTTTTTATTTCTTACATTATTTTTTAGTTGTTAAAGTGTACAGTCTATGAATTGAACTCACTTTCTGCTGTTAAAAATATTGTTCGGTGTAAAGTATGTCATTGTATCAAACTATAAAGGTATCGGGTAATCAAAATGATTGTTTCATTGGTTTCATGCTTCTGAATAACTATTATGATTCGTTTCTCTACAATGAATGTAATTTTTTATCATATCTATGGGTGAAAATGTAATAATAATATTTATGTAAGGGTATAGTCTTGATGTTTTGATGAACTTTTAGCATAATCTATTATTTTGATTCCTTAATTAATTAGCTAAGGTTTGAATTTCTTCATATATAGTCTATAATTAGAAAGTTCAATGCTAAAGTTTTTGTATATCATTTTATTTAGGTCGATTTAAGCCTTTTCTCGAGTGTTTATGATCAAGGCGTCTTAGTTTGCTGTGTTCTTATGAGCTTCCACTTCGGTGAGTGCGTCGGTTTATAATGAGAGTTATCTCTCGAATTATCGAAATAAAAGGTGTCTTAACACATGGATTACTCGGTTTTGTGATGTGGGTTATGATGAGTTATGCAGAGGGGAAAGAAATAAGACGATATTTGTTAATAAAGAATTTATTTATTGGAAACAATCGAAAGACTTTCAATAATTTCAAAATCTTTGTCAGAATTCGGGGTCCTGTTGATTTTTGTTACAACTAAAGTAGAAATGGAGATTAAAAAATATGTTTTTGTCCACTTAAACATTCTAAATTTACCGGGGTTCATTAGTAGTGTCGATTTTGTCCTTGCCTTGCTTTGATAATTAAAAGGATAGAATCCTCGGAAGTAGATCAGAGAAGCTCCAACAATTGCAAACCAAAAATAAAAAAGAAAAAAACTGACATATCAAAAAACTGCTAAACTAAGAGCGCAACACGGGCAGAGTCAAGCTGCGGTTGCCCAGCTTTGCTCATGGTCCACAGTTAAAGGCACTTCTCGGGGAGGAAACTACAGCTTTATTCAAAAATACGTGTGATCAATATAATAACTGTTAGGGGAAATGAGTTAACATATGCTAAATCACAATTTCCTTCGGCTTACATGTCTACAAATATCATACCTTATTTCTTTTTTTCTATTCTTTCTCTTCCTTCTTTCTTTTTATGGTGGGGGAAGGCCTTCGGAAACAGCCTCCTATCCCATAGAGGTAAGACTGCATACATTTATTATTCTCAAATCCTGTCTTGACAGGAGCCTTTTTGAAATATAGGATTGTTATTATTGGCCAATCTTGGTCAAAAAAGGGAAGGTACTAACATTCAAAATGACTTAATCAGGTCAAATTTGTGGTCTCCACTCCTAAGTAGTGTGCATGTGTAGGGGCTCTTTGTGTGGGGACACTTCTTCTTAGAGCCTCTTTATTTTAAAAAAAAAAAAAAAAAAACATATTCAGAGCCCAAGGGCTCCCGACTAAACAAGGTCTAGGAGGCGAATGTATGCAGCTTTCCTCCTTTAAGGTATTACCTCTCAAAAGAGGTTGTTTCCGAGTGCCCCCAACCTGAGGGTGAGAACTTCTCAAGAGGTCTCTTATCCTTGTATTATTCTCGTCCAAGTACGCTTAATTTCGAAGTTCTAATGGAATCTAATGACGGCATGTTGAAACCCTTTTGGTTAGAGCCTCTTTAATAGTCACCCCTAAAATAATTGATGTCCTATTTTTAGGTGGGCAGAACTCTATACTTTGAGTTCTTCTTGATGGATTTTTTTTTAATATATTTTTATCATATATTAGGTGCTGTATTTAATTATTTTCAATGTATTTTTTTGAATATATTTTTCTCATGTATCTTAATATAATTTTTTTAAATGATAAAGTCCGGGGAGGGGGGAATAAACCCCCACAAAGGGGGAACACCACTTGAACCTTGTTGGAATCGAACTCGAGTCATACTGTTGACAATTGAGAACATCACTACAAGGCTATGTCCCTCTGGGACATGTATCTTAATATAATTAAAGTAACAAAAAGAATATCAAACATTAAAATAACACTGAAATATAAAAATAGGGCTTTCGCATTAGATGGCGAAAACTCCATTTTTCTATGAAGCCTCGTTTTTTTATGATGTGATGAAAAATCAGCAAAAATACATTTATACAAAGTACTTTAAATAAGAACATTTTATCTGAAATTTTTTTTTAATTTTTGTTATGCTTCCGCTCAAAACTAATAACTATTTTTCTATTTCTACTTAAAAGAAGAAAATAGTTTTTGTTTCTCTCTCAAAGAACTCTTCTATAATAGTGGTAGGATCATGAGGAATAAAGTAAAGAAAATGATCCAAGGAGGCAAGGTCCCGATACAATGACGACAATAAATTTAGTGCCTCAAGAGCTCCCGCCAAAACAAGGTCTGAGGGAGATAAGATGTACACAACCTTACACCTTCAATATGCTACCCCAAAAAAAGATTGTGCCCCGATAAAAAAAATATAATCTATTTTCAAAATCTTATTTTTATAAATAAGAGGAAGCAAAGACGCTTCTTGTAAATATAAGAGTTCAACCAAATAGAAAAAAATCTTGAACTATAGACAGTATTAAAGAAATAAAGATGGTCGAGAAATGCTGTAATGAACCTTGATGTTCGTTACGGGTATATTCATGAACCTAAACTCGTGATTGTGAAATAGAGGTTAAGGGAGGAAGAGAAATAGACTTAGAGAACGAGAGAGAGAAAGAGAGAGAGAGAAATAGAGATTAGAAGAGAATTAGAGGAATTAGAGAGATTTTGAAGATGAAGATGAAGAAGAAGTGAGATAGAGAGAGAGAAGGGTGACGGTAGAGAGAGGGAAAAGAAAAGAGAGTTGATTCAATTTTTTTACTTCATTTCTTCCTTGTAAAAATACAAACTTGACACATGTATTTATAGAGCAATTGGAGGAAGGGTTAACCGGCCACCCTAAGGGTCTCCCTAATGGCATTTCCCTCCTAATCACAATTTCAAATTCAAAATTTAAACTAATTAAAATTAACCCTTGCCTCCTACTTCTTCCCTCCAACCGGCCCCCTCCACCTTAATTCAAAAATTTAAACTAATTTATACTTAATTAATTTTACAATTTTACCTTACATATTCGATACAAAATAATAAAACCAAAAACAGGTTGTTGGGTACAAGGTCACGGTCAAGGATGGTGACAAATACAAATAAACAAAAGTATGAATGGTGTAACCATTTTTACCCAATACAGAGGTGTGTATGTTGATGAACAATGGCCTCTCTACTGTGACCCTGTCGGGGTAAAGCTGCATACATCTTACCTTATTCAGACCCTCTCTTAACGGGAACATCTTCGAGGCACTGGGGGTGGTGGTTGCAAGAGGGTGTGCATGTTGATCATAGTGCAAGTACATCTATACAGAGCCCAGCCGGCATGCCAAGGTCATTGTCATTGCTAACCAATGACAATGTCTAGATACTGTTCTAAACCGAAAGTCATATCACATATCAAGTCGTCATTACATCGGACTGGACCGGTTATCATTCGACATAGCCGCTCGTGTTTGAAAGAGCGAAAGATCAACAAAGAAAAAGAAAAACCTGAAGGAGAGAGAAATGACGATAACAACAAGGCAAAACAGAAGAGATCCCAGAGCTTCTTAACATACATATCGTCTTTGTGGACCGACGACTCACCGTGACACAACCCCTTAAAGGTTCAAACGTAATCTACATTTCTATCATCTCATGTCATAGAACCACCCAAAAGCAACACTTTCGTAACATAACATAAACAGTATTAACTTACCCAAGTAAATCTAAACCATGCATGCATATATATAAAATTTACCCAACCTAGTTGTAGAGGTCATCCTCATCTGCACCACCACCAGCAGGGGTTGCGAAAGCGTCTGACCCGGTAGCACCTGCAGTGGTGTCAGCGAACCGGAACTCGGTGCCGAATCCCCTGGACTGCTGCAGAGTCTGAGCGAAGGCCTGGTACTTGCGGATGTCAGCGTCACTGACACTCCTACGCGCGTACTTCATTGATTCTTCAAAATGTGCAGCCTTTATTTCTGCTACCTCGTCCTCCACGTCCTCTTCCATTGCCTCGGGATTCTCCCTTCTTCTCCTCTCCCTTTCGATATCCTGTGTTTCCCAACACCCCTCCATCAGTCTTAATCTTTAACAATTGTATACCACGTAACGTTCATGCAAGACATTGGATTTCTTGAGCATACACAGATTCAACAATACAGATTCGACCAAGTCAGAATAGACCTAATGCAACTCTTCTTCTTTTGGCAATTGGGTAAAGCGGTAAATAGGAAAAGAGTAAGGTATTATTCTACCCTTATTAATGATTGTTAGGTAAAGAGAGATAAATGAGTTACTCTTGTTTCACAATTAGGTAAAGAGGTACGAGCAAAAAGAGTTATGTTAAAATAAGGACAAAATTATCCAAATTTTTTTTAAAAATTTATCCCTATTTGACAAATTTGTTCGAGGGCCCCCATTACCCCTCTTCACCCCCAATTCCTTTAACCCCGAAATTGGGGTGTAAAGGGGGATAAGGGTAATTTTTTAAAAATTTTGAATACTTTTACCCTTATTTTAACTATAACTCTCTTTACCCCTATACCCTTACCCAATTGCCAAATAACGGTAACTCATTTACCCCTCTTTACCCTTACCCCTCTTAATTTGACATATCCAAATAAGAATAGAATATTACCTTATCATTTCCCTCTTTACCCTCTCCTTCTTTACCTCTCTCTACCCAGTTGCCAAACAAAGCATAAATTGCAAGCAAGGAAAATGGGGTAAAAGGGGTAATAAAGAGCAAATTTTACCCTCCATTCACCCTGTTTGGCAACAGGGGATAAGACCGGCAATGACAAGAGAACAGTGAAATTTAAGTAGCAATCATGGAGTGACAACTCGAGATGCAGCATTCTACAAGAAAGAACCATATATATTTGAAAACTCAAAACACTTGCATGGACATTATATTGCAGTTCAGTGAGAAAAACTGAAAAGCAATCAATCATATATATCTTTCACATCTCGCCAAAAGCTTTACGGAATTCACGCTAAAATGACCCTCTAGAGAGTAACTTTTTTGATAGGTAAGCTAGGTTAAAGGGATTTGAACCAGAATCTTTTGTCCTAGGATATCAAGGGTATAGTATTCTTTTAAAAAGGTCCCATCAGCTCCGGGAAGGACTTCAAAACCATAGTTGCACGAAGTGGAAGTGGAAGTGGGAGCGGGAGCAGGAGTGGTAAAGGGGGAGCAGGTAGTCATATAGGTTTCTAAGATTGGGAGCACAGATGAACGGTTCATATTAATACATATTAGATATAAAAGAAAATTAAACAAAATGTCATTACTTATACCGTTAAAGCATATAATATATCAATATAAATTCGATACTAAATAATAACCATGAACACATCCAATAAATAAGATCAAAAAATAGACTCCAACATGTCCAGACGTATACAGTCATTCTTTAAATCAAGAGTGCAATTAGCCAAAAAATATTTGATGAGTATCTTTTTATTAAAATGATTCAAATATTATTGAATCTTGCTTCCTTTGCGTTTGATACACATTTCAGACACAATTTGACTTCGAAACGCAAATTGAATTTATAAGCATGAAACATCAGCAATTTAGGGGTTTCACGCAACTATGTCCACAATAGTAAAATCAAAGTTGATAATTTGGTCTATAAACAGAAGGATGAGTTCTTACCTTCTCAATGTTCTCTCTGATGGCATATTTGCAAGCACGCTGACATATTTCAGTAATGTCCGCACCACTGAAGCCTTGAGTGTACTTTGCAAGAGCTCTAAGATCAACATCTTTGGCAATAGGAGACTTCCTCAAGGCAGCCTTGAATATCTGGTTACGGGAATCCTCGTCAGGAAGAGGGATGTAAATTAGCTGGTCAAGACGACCTGGACGTAGAAGAGCTGGATCAATAATGTCGGGCCTATTAGTAGCTCCGATTATGAACACGGTCTTCTTGGCAGACATGCCGTCCATTTCTGTTAGAAGCTGGTTCAAAACTCTGTCAGCTGCACCCCCAGCGTCACCAACACTGCTACCCCTCTGTGTAAGAGAAGAACATTGTCAACATTTACATACAAGATGATCATACAAAGAAATGTAATCATGAAGATCAAATTACAATATTTGCAAATAAGGTTTATTAGGGTCTGTTAAACCAAGGTTTATTAAGGTGAATACTAATCGACCAAAATACGAAACACTGGATAATTAGTTAATCTATATCTGTCCTTACCTGACAAAACAACCTTACTTTAGAATTTCTAATGTGTTTTTGGAATATTTGAAGAATTAAGATCCAAATATATGAGCTCACAGTTATATTACACGCTAGTTAAATTATGTCGAGAAATGAAAGCCTTGCAACATCATAATGACAAATAGGAAACCAAAACAACAGCAGCAATTCGGGAATGAATTAAGTGTTATTTCTAAATAAAACGGGTCTAAAATAGATTAGAACCAACCCTGAAGGGTCAGGTCAGATTTTATCTTTTGTTGGAACAAACTGTTCTATTGACGGGTACTTCAGATCCTTTTTTACTTCTGGTTAGGTTAGGTTGAACCTCCACCAGACTCTGGTTGAATTGTCATTACCAAGAGATTAGACACAGCTGTTTCATAGGATTTTTCTATTCGTGGTCTAGTTTAAATGTCTAAGTGCAAGTATCCTGATCCGAAGTGAGAACTTTATGGCAGAACGAATTATTGAAGTAACTATAATTTATCTCAATGAGGTAACATTAATATACTGAAGAAACAAAGATGGTACCTGAGTAGCAATAGAGTCGAGCTCATCAAAGAACAGGACACATGGAGCTGATTGGCGGGCCTTGTCAAAAATCTCTCTAACATTGGCCTCACTCTCACCGAACCACATTGTAAGAAGTTCTGGACCCTTCACACTGATAAAGTTGGCCTGGCATTCATTTGCAATAGCCTTGGCCAGCAATGTTTTTCCACAACCGGGAGGACCATAGAAAAGAACTCCCTTTGAAGGTGACATCCCAAACTTCTCAAATTTCTCAGGATGCTCCACTGGATATTGAACAGTCTACAACATCGAACATAAAAAACTTAGTGAATCCAGAAAGATCGAAAAAGGAAAGGTTAAGAGAACACATTCAAAGAATGCAAGTACCTCTTGAAGCTCTCTTTTGACATTTTCAAGGCCACCAACATCGTCCCATGTGACGTTCGGCACTTCCACAACCTGCCAGGTTAAACCAAAACCCTGATTAGAGACCACCAAAGAACAGTTCAAGCAATTCATAATAATGATAATTGAGAAATTTTTACTTAAATACCACGAGGTTTGTGGATTTATCACTAAGGTATCATGCATGTCAATATGCATAATAAGGTACCCTACAGTCTAAAAATTTTTAACACTTAAATACTCCGGGTTTAAGAATGCTCTTGGCAAACAATTCCAACCATATATAGATGTCCTTTGACACAATCCAATGTATTTTCACCTAAAAGTGTTTGACATGGAACATGATTTACCCTTTTGCTGTAGTCCTCCGACATCTCATTAGAATTCAGCAAATTTTTGCCAAAAAACACTAACATGACACATATACACTACGGTAATCATGTGAGATGTTAGCAATTTCCATCTAAAATTAGCCAAATTCTAGCAAAAAGACACCAAATTAAGTTGGAAGGTATCTAGATAATAAAAAAATTTTAAACCACAAGATACCTCTTTATATATATTTAAATGTCAAAGTATCAAAATGATAAAATCTCAAACCACGAGATACCTAAATAATAAATTTTCATAAAAAAGCATCTACTTACAGTTTCACGAAGGGCAGATGGGTTGCTTTGCCCAAGAGCAGTCTGGAAGTGTTCGTTCGTGACAGCCATGGAATTGAGAATCTCCGCATCAATCGTCTCATCTTCCAAGTCAATCACATCCATCTTCTCTCTGATACACTGAAGCGCAGCTTCAGTGCACAAAGCAGCTAAGTCAGCACCAACATATCCATGCGTGTCCTTAGCAATTCTCTCCAAATCAACCTGTGCAATGAAAAGCAAAGGGATCAACAACCAGAAAAAAGGCGATCCAACAGAAAATATAGAAGTTTAGTGCAAAAACTAGGTGCTGAATCATACATCTTCAGCAAGCTTCATATTCTTTGTATGAATACGGAGAATCTCAAGTCTCCCAACTTCATCAGGAACACCGATATCAATTTCCCGATCAAACCTACCGAACCTTCTAAGAGCAGGGTCAATGCTATTGGGACGATTTGTAGCGCCGATCACAATGACATGTGCTCGTGATTTAAGGCCATCCATGAGTGTCAGCAGCTGGGAAACAATTCTCCTCTCGACTTCTCCATGTGTCTTTTCTCTCTTGGGAGCAATGGAATCGATTTCATCAATGAAGATAATTGATGGAGCGTTCTTCTCTGCTTCCTCAAATGCTTTCCGGAGGTTGCTTTCACTTTCTCCAGCCAATTTCGACATGATCTCTGGTCCGTTAATACAGAAGAAGAAAGCACCGGTTTCATTTGCAACGGCTCGAGCAATCAAAGTCTTCCCTGACCCAGGAGGACCGTACAGTAAGATTCCTTTCGGCGGTTTCACACCAATGGATTTGAACAGCTGTGGATGTCTCAGAGGCAGCTCCACCAGCTCCCTTATCTGAGCCATCTGTTTCCTTACACCACCAACATCATCGTAGCCAACCTCATCTAATCTATTCTCGTCTTCTCGTTTGATAGGCTCTCCTTCACAGTAGATCTCAGTATCCGGGGCGACAACACAGTACTCAGGAGGGTCGGTCTCAATGACCTTGAATTCTACACTTCTCATACCCCCTCTCACAAGGAATAGGTCACCTTTCCTCACTGGACGATAAGCTTCCAGGAAATAAGCTGAAACATAGGAAAATGAGAGAATTTCAGCTTCATAACATTAGACGATGGATGCAGGACGAGATACAAAGCAGTAAACAGAAACAAGCTAGCTCTAAGACAGCGGTAGCTCCAAAACACACTCATGCAAAACCTCATGATGATATCAAGATGGATCAAGAACAATACCCAGATACTAGTCGATAAAAAACTGCAGGTACAACAGCATATAGAACTAACTATCAAGCATAAAAAGAGATTTGGAAAGAAGGATCATTACAAGTTCAAGGTACTACGGATATCAAATATAGAGTACGTAATTAAAACAGGAATGATTTCATCTCCCAAATAGGGCATCAACATTAAATGGGACTAACTAGTCACTCAATAAATGAAGTCATGCTAATGGCTAAGAAGCTGAAGCTACCACAAGTATGGCCAATGAGAAGTGGGTTGAATGCTCAAACTAAAAAAGGTTGAAGCCTTAACACAAAAGGTCCTAGGTTCAAATCCCATCATCCACATACTACCCAAAGGAAAGCTATCCCAACTATGATTCCACAAATGGTTCCCAAGGGCTACTATTCTAAATATGATTCTACGAAAAAGCGAATGATTCTATTGAACAAAGGCTAAATCCTGCATCTACCTCCAGGTACTACTGTTTAACTACAATACACATTAAGCCTTGAGTTATCTCATTGTCTTGCCAGCTATCTCAACCAAATTTGGGTTTTACATTAAGGACATTCTTCCTTTTGTACCCTTCTCTCTCTCTTTTTTTTTTTTTTTTTTTTTTTTGGGGGGGGGGGGGGGGGGGGGGGGGGGGGGGGTGGTGTGGTGGTGTTGGGGATGGGGATAGAAAGCCCACAGCCATACCCTTCTTTCTCAACAGCCATGGAAATGAAAAGCTTAATGTCGATAACTACAGGCGTAGACTTAGTGAAACCATAAAAGGAGCCATCATTTGCAATATCAAATCAACACAAGTACCCACCAATCACAGTATAACACCACATAGGTAATTCAAATACATAGAGAAGCAGATATATCGAAGGAAGAGCTAAAGTTTATGACCAATATCATTCTCATAATAAATGGAGTATAACAACAGGCGTAGACTTAGTGAAACCAAAAAAAGAACCATCATTTACAATAACAAATCAACATAAGTACCCACCAAGCACAGTATAACACCACATAGGTAATTCAGCCACAGAGAGAAGCATATATATCAAAGGAAGAGCTAATGTTTATTATCAGTATCATTCTCATAATAAATGGAATGCTAATGCAAGTACATAACATTTACAACATAAACATCAAAATCAATATTAGATCCAACAAATAGTGTTTGCAAAGAAACAACAACGTTATTTAATGCCAAAAACTCACGTTTCAGATATGCATCAAAGAGATTTCCAGTGACCCCCTCCACACTATCATCAATTGGGAGGATGTGTACACGCTTTCCATATTTCACATCTGGACATTGATGCACAGAGACCACATCTCCGAGTCTCACCCTCAGATTTGATCTTACGACCTTGTTCATCCTAATCTTTGGTTCCTCACATGTATCGTCAGCCAGGGCAATGCATATTGTATCTCTTCTTTTCTTTCCCTACAATCCAAACAACAAAATGAAATATAAGATAATATGTGTATGATTTAAGTATCATAACCTTTTATTAAAGCATAAATACCATAACTTAGTTCTCCACCGCTCCCTTTTTGACAATTCTACCTCATTTAAGCTAAAAACTGACTGACATTTGACTAAACAAATAGGTTCATATTTCCACAACAGAGACATGTGTCCAATCTTATCATTCTCATAATCGACTAGATACCAAACAGGCAACCACGTCCATATGAAGCGAAAGCTTGCTTCAATCATCTGAACCCCCAAAACCCTTACCAGCTCAGTCCAATAAAAAGCTCCAAACTCGAACAATCACAACAGGAAACTCAACTTACATAGAGCGAAGAAGCACATGAAAGCTGTCTTCTAAAACACTCACATTGTGTCTTTCTCTTCTCGGGGTTGAGGACAAACAAATGTACTACACAAAGAATAGTATTCTCTTGACAGATGATAAAAGGATGACCTTTCCGCATTCAACTTAAAACACCAAGAATAGTATATTTATAATATGAACAAAAGATGGTCTATATGTTAAACTTCTACACCGTTGACCCACTAAAATACATCCAATTTTCAGCATAGTGAAGCAAAAATCCTTTCCAAACTTCTGTTCAAATACGGAAGATTGTCATTACCAGACAACAACTTGAAAAAGATGAAGTTTCCTTCTACGCTAAACAAATCTATCCATCTGGTTATCTCAATTCTTAACCAAATTAGTAAATCATTAACACCAAAATCACAATCGAACCCTAAACCACAATCAAATCAACAAACAGCCACCCAAATTTGGGAAAAACAACACTAAAATAAATCAATATTATACCTTGATTAGAACCGTATCACCACGGAAAAGCTGCAACTTCTCCATAGTATCAGGATGCAAAGCAACCACGGAATTATCATCGTTAGTAGCCTCATCAACAACCAGCCGATTCGGCGCCTTCTTCCTCTCCAAAATCGCCGTACTGAAATCCCTCTTTGTTCCTTTACTGTAACCACAAACAACAAAAAAACCACCAATTTCAAATCCCTAGGACAAAATCTCAGTTCAAAATTGACATAAAAATCATCGAATTTCACACAATCGCTTCGACCGAACAATCTATAGACTCCGAAATGCAGAATTAGATCAGAAAAAGAGAAAAAGAACTTACGAATCGGAGGATTCAGGTTGGTTCGCCATGGATGAATCTAGAGAGAGAAGGATCGAAGCAAGCAGCTGAGTAAAATAGAGAGAGAGAAAGCAAGCAAGATGGGAAATATTTATAGAGGGGATAGGGGTGGGGGTTTCCTTTTCTTGTTCCAAAAGAAACTATTTCGTTTCCCCTCATTTTTTTATTTACTAATAATCTTTGTTTAATTGACATATTAATTTTTAAGTTTTTTTTTTTTTTAAAACTAAAATAATCTAAATTTTAAGCGTAATTTTAAATAATTATTTAAATTTTTTAATATGATACCTAAATTTTTCAAATTTTCTGAACGTTGCACCTTAATGTGACGTCGTTAATATTCGTTAGTTTTGCTGAGATGACATTCCAAAAAAAAAAGAAAAGAATTTTAATTTACATTTTAAATAATTTAAAATTTTAAAATATTTTAAAAAATACCTTAGATATCTCAAAAACATGTAAATATTTAGGGAAAATAAATTATATTTTAAACAATATTTTTTAAAATGCCACATGAGCAAAAACTAACGGATGTTAACAACGCCATATTAAGGTGTGAAATTGAAAATTTTGAAAAGTTTAGGTGCGACATTGAAAAATTAGAAAATTTAAGGGCTTGTTTGATAGCATAAAATAGTTTTCTTTTTCTAGTTTTGCAATATATATAACTAGAAAATGTGTTATCCCTATTTTCTAATCTTCTGAAAGTTGAGAATGAAGTATAAGTAGTACCCGTGAATTCGAAAATCGAATAATACAACTTGAACCCGGTTCGAACAATAATGTCACTGATTTCAAATTTGAAAATGATACGTCTAAGTAATACCCGTAAATTAGTCTAATACTAAGAAAAAAGAGTAATTAATTATCGAAATAAATTACATATATAGTCTAAACATACAGCATTATAACTTATAACTTACTAAAAAAAAAAAATTTATAACTTCTACTCTACCAATCAGCATGATTGTTCCACGATTGCTTGGTAATTGTTTGCCGAACCTCGTTTATTTGTATTTGTTGGGAGATATCCATCTCTATGCCCTTTTATACTACAGGAATATCACTCTCATTAGGTAACCACCGCATCTTCTCTGACATACGAAGCAAATAATGTATCTGCTCTAACTTTCATTCGAATAAACTTGTGTAATGTACAACCCGATATACGTTTCAGCTTTTGTCGCTTTAGTGGATAGTTTGGTGTCGCTTTTAAAATTTGGAACCTAGCCTTAAGTACCCAAAAAGCCTACTCTATCACATTCCGCAAATATGAGTGTCTATAACTAAACAACACGCATGATCCTCTTAGGCTTCCTTTGCTTTGAAAATCATTTTTCGGTTTTTAAAATCAGAAATCTAACCTTAAATACCCCAGAATTATTTACGTAGGAGGAGGAGGAGGAGGAGGAGACAGGGGTATATAGAAAAATATTATAAAATAAATGAGTAATATGAAAACATGAAAAGGGGCGGAGGAAAAAGTTAGAATACAATGTCCTATTTTGTGAAGAACAAACACTGTTTTCCAAATTTATAAAAGAATAGGGAAAATTATTTTCCAACTTCTCCAATTAGAAAATTGAACAGTTAAACATGCTGGAAAACGTGTTCACAAAAAAGAAAAAAAAAGAAATTACAAGTGATACTAACTGGTATTAGAAAACTCGAGCCTTTAAAGCTTTTCCTTCATTCTTAAGCTATAAAATTCGAGCTTCATCAGAATCGAGCTCGGCTCGATTCATTGGTTGCCTTACTTAAGGACCTTGAACAGGTAGATATTCACCTGCAAGCTTGCGTTTTATGCAATGAATCTCAGTTTCCTTCACAAAATTAATTAAGTAAAGCATAAATTTTATGCTCTACCAATGAGAGCCCCAACATATAAGCACCAGATTCCATTAAAACTTCGAAGTTAAGCGTATTTGGGCGAGAGTAATATCAGGATGGGTGATCCCCTGGGAAGTCCTCACCCCTCAAGTTGGGGGTACCTGGAACCCTCAAGGGGGAAGGCTGCGTACATCCACCACCAAACCTGCTTGTGTGGGAGCCCTTGGGGGCACTGAAAATGTTGCTTTTTATAAATTTTATGCTTTCCTATTGTTAGTGTATTTTTAAAATATTTGTTGACAAATGTGTATATAAATGTGCTAAATGTTGTATATATATGTATAAGATGTATTTGAGGTTGTTCCAATACTTGTATAAAAGATTAGAGCTTGTTGGGGGTGTGTGTCGACACATGGGCCATGTGTGTCGACACAAAATCCTACAGAACGCAGGGAAGACAGCTGTGTGTTGACACACATGGCCCGTGTGTCAATACACAGCCCATTACAGTAGCGCACGAAGGAAACCTGTGTGTCGACACACAGGCTTACAGAAAGCTGTGTGAAAGCTGTGTGTCGACACACAGGTCGTTTTTGACGGTTTTCTGTGCGGTTTCTTCCCGGTTCTTTTCATATGTTAAGGCTCTTCGTTTTGGGACTGAACTATAAGATAATATACAGATATATACCCCACTCTTTTGATAAAAAGTTTACTTGAATTTGTAGAGAAAATCATAAGAGAGAAATTGAAGAACATCATCACTTTGTTCTTGTGTTCTTGTAGAAATTTTCAAAGGTGTGTTGTCTATAAATAGACCAATCTCTTTACATCTTTATCAATTTCTCCCCATACACATCTTCACTCCATATTTGGTAGTTGTTGTATCCCCGAGGATATTTCGTATACCGAAATAAGCCTTAAGGATAGTGATCACATGCCTCAACACCTGAGATCTTTTGGATACCCGGTTGCAAGGTTTTTGCAAGTATTTTCTGAATTTTTCTAACAATCTTACGGCTTAAGTTTCTGGTTTGGGTTATGGCTTCATCATTAAGGGAGATGACATCCAATTTTGTGAAATTGGACCGGTTTGATGGGGGAAATTTTCGACAGTGGCAGAGGAAGATGCATTTTCTCATAACAACACTGAATGTGGTGTATGTCCTGAATACACCGTCTCCATCCCCCGTTTCTGAGGAGGAAGAAACGCTGGCCGAGCAAAGGGCAAGACTGCAGTGGGAAAACGATGATTACATTTGTAGAGGGCACATCTTGAATGGGATGACCAATGCCTTGTTTGACATTTACTCTAACATGTCAACCGCGAAGGAACTATGGGACGCACTTGAGGCTCGTTACATGGCCGAGGATGCAACAAGCAAAAAATTCCTGGTTAGTCAATTTAATAATTATAGGATGATTGATGGTCGTCCTGTCATGGAGCAATTCCATGAAATAGAACGTATATTAAATAATTTTAAACAACATAACATGAATATGGACGACACAATCATTGTTTCTTCCTCAATTGACAAACTTCTTCCCTCTTGGAAAGATGTAAAGAAAAATTTAAAACATAAGAAGGAGGATATGTCAATTGAGGAACTCGCTAACCATTTACGTATTGAGGAAGGTTACAGGGTACAAGATGACAACAAAGACCGCCCGAGTGATGTTGGTAAAATCAACGTCGCAGAGGAAGGTCAATCTAGTAAGGGACCAAAGAGAACCGAACACTTCCAAAAGAACAATAAGCACAAGAGGCCGAAAGTTGTTTGTTGGGAGTGTCAGAAGCCCGGTCCTATGCGAAAAGACTGTTATCGCCTTAAAAAGAACAAAGGCAAGGGGCTTGATCATCGCACTAAAAATTCGAACGAGAGGTTCGTGGCGATGATTTCGGAAGTCAATCTAATCGAGAGTGATAATTCTTTGTGGATTGACTCGGGGGCCACGAAGCATGTATGTAAGGATAGGGGGTTCTTCTCCACTTTTGAGCCCATGGACAACGGAACTGAGTTGTTCATGGGAAATGGGCATCGGTACCGGTTAAAGGGAAGGGAAAAATTGACTTACTTTTCACATCCGGAAAAACCCTTACTTGAACGGATGTATGCTTCGCTCCTGATGTTAAGAAGAATCTTGTATCGGGTGGCCTGTTGAATAGGTTTGGGTTCAAGTTGGTCTTCGAGGCCGACAAGTTTATTTTGTCAAAGGGTGGTGTATTTGTTGGGAAAGGATACCTATGTAATGGTATGTTTAAACTAAATGTTAATAATAAGATCGTTGATTCTGTTTATATGCTTGATTCGTCGTTTTTATGTCATTATAGACTAGATCATGTGAATTTTCGTAGATTACATGAAATGGATAATTCTTCGTTGATTCCTCACATAGATAAAGTTGTTGACAAGTGCAAGACTTGTATGCTAACAAAAATAACGAAATCTCCATTTCCTTCTGTGCAAAGAGAGACTAATCTACTTGATCTAGTCCATAGTGACTTATGTGACTTCAAGCGAACACCGAGTTTGGGTGGAAAGAATTACTTTGTTACATTTATCGATGATTATTCAAGATTTTGTTATGTTTATTTGATAAGTAACAAAGACGACTCGCTTGATAGGTTTAAAGCATATAAAGCAGAATCTGAATTACACTGTGAAACCTTCCTCAAGCATTTAAGGTCGGATCGTGGTGGCGAATACTACGATCCTAAATATTTTGAATCCACTGGAATAATACATGAAATAACTGCACCTTAATACGCCACAACAAAATGGCGTGGCTGAGAGGAAAAACCGCACTCTAACTGAGATGGTTAATTCCATGTTATCTTATTCCGGTCTCAGTGATGGATTTTGGGGTGATGCTATGTTAACGGCCTGTCACATATTAAATAGAGTTCCAAACAAGAGAAATAAAATAACTCCATATGAGTTGTGGAACAAACGAGCCCCTAATTTAGATTACCTAAAAGTGTGGGGGTGTAGAGCAGTTGTTAGAGTCCCTGAATCTAAACGAAAAAAATTAGGTGAAAGAGGCATTGACTGCATCTTTGTGGGTTATGCGTCTCATAGTAAGGCATATCGGTTCTATATTGTTGAACCTAATGATTATATCAACGTGAATACGATAATAAAATCGATAGATGCAATATTTGATGAGAATCAGTTTACTTCTATCCCTAGACCGAGGAATTATGTACCGGTTGAGATTGACACGCAAGTGTCTAATGACGTTGTTCGTCATGAGAGGGAGAATGTCCCTGATAGTGCTCTAGAACTCCGAAGGAGTAAGAGAGCAAGGAAGGAGAAATCCTTCGGTTCGGACTTCTACACGTATTTGATAGAAGGTTCAAGGAACGATGTGGACCAAGTGGTTCCATATTGTTGCATCATGGAAGCTGATCCTATGACGTTTGATGAGGCAATGAGGTCTCATGATGCCTCGTTTTGGAAAGAGGCTGTAAACGATGAAATGGATTCCATTTTAGGTAATAATACCTGGATCCTTGTGGACCTTCCACGAGGAAGTAAGCCAATCGGGTGCAAATGGATTTTCAAAAAGAAGATGAAAGTTGATGGAACGATTGACAAGTTCAAGGCCCGATTGGTGGCAAAAGGGTTCACCCAAAAGCACGGGTTGGACTACTTTGACACATATGCTCCCGTGGCTAGGATATCGACAATAAGGGTATTGATAACCCTTGCCTCCATTTTTAAACTAGTGATACCCCGAATGGATGTCAAAACGGCATTTCCTGAATGGTGAGCTAGAGGAGGAAGTATACATGGAACAACCAGAAGGGTTTGTTGTTCCGGGCCAAGAGAGAAAAGTGTGTAAACTCATACGTTCTCTGTATGGGCTGAAACAAGATCCGAAGCAATGGCACCAAAAATTTGATCAGGTTGTATTGAACAACAGATTCGTTATAAACGAATCAGATAAATGTGTCTATAGCAAGTTTGATAATGGCAAAGGGGTCATTATATGTTTGTATGTCGATGACATGCTGATTTTCGGTACTGATATGGAACAAGTAGAGAGAACTAAACTGTTTCTCTCTGAAAACTTTGCTATGAAAGACATGGGTGAGGTGGAGGTGATCCTCGGTATCAGAATTGTAAGGAATGGTAATTCCATTTCCTTGACACAATCTCACTATATCGAAAAGGTGTTGAAAAGGTTCCATTTTTTTGACTGTGCACCGATATCCACACCAATGGATCCTAGTGTGAAATTAGTACCGAATGGGGGTGCTCCAATGGCACAATTGGAGTACGCTCGAGCTATTGGCTGTCTCATGTATGCCATGACAAGCACTAGGCCTGATATTGCCTTTGCTGTTGGAAAGCTGAGTAGGTATACCAACAAACCGAGTAAGTTGCACTGGAATGCAGTGCACCGGGTACTGAAGTACCTAAAGAAGACTATGGATTATGGTCTCAATTATGTTGGGTATCCTCCTATTTTGGAAGGATATACTGATGCAAGTTGCATCTCTGATGTGGAGGATCATGCATCCACGAGTGGATGGGTATTCCTGTTTGGTGGGGGTGCGGTTTCTTGGGGTTCCAAGAAACAAACTTGCATATCTGACTCTACAATGGCGGCGGAGTTTATAGCTCTCGCTTCTGCGGCTAAAGAAGCCGAGTGGTTAAAGGATCTCTTGTATGAGATACCTTTGTGGCCGAAGCCGATTTCTCCCATTTCTATCCATTATGATAGTCAGGCTACGCTTTCTAAAGCATACAGTGAAGTGTATAATGGGAAGTCCAGACACATTGGTGTGAGACATAGTATGGTGAGACACCTTATTCGGGAAGGTGTTATCACTGTGGACTTCGTGAGAACCTGTTAGAATCTAGCGGATCCATTTACTAAAGGCCTGGCTAGAGATTTGGTTTTGAAAACAAATGAAGGGATGGGATTGAAACCTGTCATAATTAGTCGCCCATGATAGGCCCTCAACTCGACGCCTAGTATGACGCTAGGTCTCGGGCTCAATGAAAGAGACTTGTCATCTGTGTGACTGCAAGCACTAAATGAGTTTGTTTCCATCCCGAGTGTGAAGTGCTTGATACCTGCGTTAGTGATTATAGAAGGATGAGCAAATGCTCTTAATGGACCTGGTTTTAGAACTTATTGAATGTCGCATCGCAGGGGCATGATCAATGAGGTCCACCTTAGTGAGTGTTGAAGTTTGGCCGCTTCAAAGGGGTGATTTTTGACAAGGGTTTGGCCCTGAAACACTCACGAAGGGTACAGGACACAAGGCCATAAATGTGTCGATCTAGGAGGAGTAGGGTGTGTACGAGGAGTACGCCTTGTGCGTGATTAGATAGTCGGTTAGTCAAATGGATTGTATGGTTCAAAGCTTCGTCTACCATTTTCGATCCGATTAACTGTATGGTCTTTTCACTAGCTGAGGGTTCAATCGTGAGACACCCTCGCTGATGCACAATAAGGCCTCCTTTAAACGAGATGTCATTTCGAGATTGGTTGTATTTTGAAAATGGTGAGGGATTGTTGGTGTATTTTCAAAATATTTGTTGACAAATGTGTATATAAATATGTTAAATGTTGTATATATATGTATAAGATGTATTTGAGGTTGTTCCGATACTTGTATAAAAGATTAGAGCTTGTTGGGGGTGTGTGTCGACACATGGGCCATGTGTGTCGACACAAAATCCTACAGAACGCAGGAAAGACAGCTGTGTGTTGACACACATGGCCCGTGTGTCAACACACAGCCCATTATAGTAGCGCACGAAGGAAACCTGTGTGTCGACACACAGAAATTGTGTGTCGACACACAGGCTTACAGAAAGCTGTGTGAAAGCTGTGTGTCGATTTGTGTGTCGACACACAGCTTCGACACACAGGTCATTTTTGACGGTTTTCTGTGCGGTTTCTTCCCGGTTCTTTTTATATGTTAAGGCTCTTCGTTTTGGGACTGAACTCTGAGATAATATACAGATATATACCCCACTCTTTTGATAAAAAGTTTACATAAATTTGTAGAGAAAATCATAAGAGAGAAATTGAAGAACATCATCACTTTGCTCTTGTGTCTTGTGGAAATTTCCAAAGGTGTGTTGTCTATAAATCTGACCAATCTCTTTACATCTTTATCAATTTCTCCCCATACACATCTTCACTTCATATTTGGTAGTTGTATCCCCGAGGATATTTCGTATACCGAAATAAGCCTTAAGGATAGTGATCACACGCCTCAACACCTGAGATCGTTTGGATACCCCGTTGCAAGGTTTTTGCAAGTATTTTTTGAATTTTTCTAACACCTATTTCAAGAATTCAGAATGCATTTTGCTTGAAGAAGTTCACTGTCATTTGAACTATAGCCAAGGAATATCGGGAATATCAATGTTTCTGACATATTAGAACTATTATTGAAGATATTTGGACTTTAATTAGACACTTTTCAGGAGTTCAAATTTCACATATTTATCGAGAAGATAATGTGGTAGCAGATAGGGTTGCAACTTTGGGTCTTCTTTCGATGAATAACAAGGTTAATCATTTCTGGTGTTTGTTTAGTTTAATTTCACTTGAATCGCGAAGTTGTACTAGCTGTGTGTAGACAGCCCTAACATACAATATTTTTTTAACAGCATAAATACTAATACAAAAATAAAAAACAAAAGCAACATTCCTAGTGCCCCAAAGCTTCCCGTCTAAGTCGGGTCTAGGGAGGTAGATGTATGCAGCCTTCCCCTTTTAGGGTACTATCTTGAAGAGGGGCTGTTTTCGAGAACCTCCAACCTGTGGGATGCAACGCGAGGACTTCTCAGGAGATCACCCATCTTGGTACTACTCTCGCCCAAGCACACTTAACTTCGGAGTTCTAATGGAATCCGGTGCTTGCGTGTTGATACCCTCTTAGGTATAAATACTAATATAATAAATTATAAAAACTTTAACCATAAAACTTATTAATATAAACAATTGATACTTAAAAAATCACTACAAAAAAAAAAAAAAAAACTAACCTTATTGCGAAGGAACCAAGTTTCCCTAAAGCTTAAGTTGATGGATCAAGGCCCATGAATGATTTCTGTATTCTAAACGTGTCCCTTCACGTGAATGCCCGTTGGGCTTTTAATCATGAAAATTGTACAGGCTCTCCACGTAACTTGTGTTGAAATTATGTTAATATTGAAAGTGAGGATTGAAATTCGAACCCATGGCCTTTTGATCAATAAAGCTCCGATACCATGTCAATGAATCAATTGTTCCAAAAGTTTAAAGCTAATGAGTGAAAGTCGGTGAACAATTTCTATACTCTTAACACTTGTAGTCTTTGGGGCCAAAATTATTGGGGATCACAAGCGGTTGTGATATGGTACAAGCATAATCTAAAATATAAGATTCGTGAAGATAGTTGCATTAGAAGTAGTTTAAATATATTTGTAACTTTTAAATTCTTTAGATATTAGTTTATTCTTTAAAATTTATTAAGTTTAAATTAGATTAAAATTATTTAGGATTATCTTTTATTTTAATTAATTTTTCTTTCAGTTTAGTTTTCCTATTTCTATTCAAATGATTTTTTTAAGGTTTCCTATTCTAGGCAATTTTCTGATTATTCAACAAAATAGAATCTAAAGGTTTATTATTTTTTGGAGCTTAGAAATTTCTTTCGGTGGATTTCGACTAGTCCGTTCGAGTTAAACTCAATCACACCCGTTCGCGTGTTTTATGAACATAATAGATTTCGACTAGTCCGTTCGAGTTAAACTCAATCACACCCGTTCGCGTGTTTTACGAACATAATAACTCTGAAACCTACTTCCGTTTTAATAAAAATGAAAAGCCCACGAGTTCAAATATAACCCAAACTACAAACCCCCGGCCCAGACTAGGCCCAATAAATCCCAAATGGCAACAATACTTTAAACGTATAATATATCGGATAAAATAAATAAAATAGTAGAATATTTATCAGGGTTATTTGCCCCTAAGGTCTTGTACTTTGTCCATTATATAAATTTAGTCCATATATTTTTAATTATATCAATTCAGTCTCTCTACTATTTAAATCGTGTCAATTTGATCTTTAAATTAAAATTTATGTTAAGTTATTGATGAAATTTTTAATTGTTCGGCTATTAATAGAGTTAAATTAAGTCAATAATTAGATTTGTAGTATTAGTAGATTACTTGTATCTAACATGATTATACGATTAAAAATTACATCATTAACTTAACTTGAATTTAATCATTGGACTAAATTGATACAATAGTAGATGGACTAAATTGACAGATTAAAAGTTTAAGAATTAAATTGACACAATAAGCACAGTATAGAGACATTTAGTGCAAATTAACCTATTTATTATATACATAAAAAGAATAATGTATTTTCGAAGGAAGTATAAGAAAGACAACAAGTTCGACAAAAAAGGGCATTGCGTTCATCATAAACGATTAAAATAATAATATGACAACTAAAAAGATAATATGATAAGGTACTGTGGCAATAAATATTGGCCTCATGTTCCCTCTTTTTGAAATATATTATTATTACAGATACAATAAATATAAGAGTTCTTTAGGTTAAAGTTTCATGTACTATATCTATTGTGTTAGTTTAGTCCTTTTACTTTTATTTGTCTCAATTTAATCTCTATACAAATTATATTATTTCAATTTAATACTACCTTGAAATCAAAGTTAAGTTGATGACTTAATTTTTAACGACTCAGCATGTCAGATACAAGCAAACTGTACAAATTCACTCATTGATCCAATTTAATCCCAGGTATTTTATTTTTTATTTATTTATTATTATTTTTTTATGATGGTAAAGCCTTGGGGGAGGAGGGAGAGGATAAACCCCTTAAAATCCTCAAAGAGGACACCACATTTTGAGCTTTGTGGGATTCGATCCCAGGTCACCTCGTTGGCACCTGGCGATCATGACCACTCGGCTATGTCCCTAAAGGACATTTAATCCCACGTATGACTCAACTATTAAAAGTTTCATACATAACTTAATTCAATTTTACTCTAAAATTTGGCATAATGTAAATTATAACGAGACCAAATTGATAAAATTAAAAGCAAATCACTAAATTAACTTAGTATATAAAGTACATATAAATCAGATAAACCTAAATATTATGTTATTCTTATTATTTTCTCAAATATAGTTTCGCAAATTTGAAGTTTATGGGCTCGACGTCTTCACCTTCTCAAGAAACTCCTCGAAGTTTCTCTTGGAAGATCCACCCTCTCCCCAAGCTTCTTCTAGAATCTTCTTCTTCTTCCTTACTTCAGCCTTCAGTTTCGTGGCAGATTTGCCTCCCATCACTCTCTGAATCTTCTCCGCCACCTCGCTCTGCCGTACAATTGTTGCATCATCACACAAATTCACGCCGATCTTCCAATCATCCACCACCAGTTTCCGATTCGTGAACTGATCCGTTAGCAAAGGGAAACAAACCAGCGGAATCTCGCACCAAGTGCTCTCTAGGATTGAGTTCCATCCACAGTGAGTCAAAAATCCACCTATAGATCGGTGCTTCAGTACCTGTTTGTAAATACATTTGAGTACATAGCAAATCTTATATTAGAGTCGGAGAAAGAAGAGGCTAACATGTAAATCTGATAAGCTAGTTCACCTACGCTCCGTTATTTTTGATGGGAAACATCTTATTGTTTTTCATAACAACAAGTACAAATATGGAGAATATTATCAACTCGAGTGGGTCAATCTTAAGACTCAAATCCAACATGTCCTAGTCAAATTGACCAAAAACCTAGAGATACTGAAAATGACCTGATTAGACTTACTTCTGACATAAATTTGACTTTAAAATCACCTCATTGACCAAAACCAAAACAGATCAAACCCAAACATAGATTCAACTTAAAAACGGCTCATGCTAACCCTAGTACCAAATGAATCCACCCGAATAACCCAAAATCTAAGATGACTTGAGCACTAGCACGAGTTGACTCGAAACTCAACGGAAAACCCGATGCTGGTTGACCCAAAACCCGTAATGATCCAACCCAATTGACCCAAAATCTGAAAGATGATTAGTTAGGTACTTACACTTCCAACTTCCAATTCATTTATATTGTCCAAACAATGAAACTTTAATTCTATTCTGATTCCTATTCCATCAAAATTTAAATTAAAATTACAATTTAATTTGTCAAACATAACTTCACATAAATTATTAGATTTATTTACCCATCGGTCTTAGCGTTTTTATTCAAATTAGTCCTCCAACTTTCCTTTATTTAGAATAATCTCTAATATTTTATTTTATGACAAAATAACATTTACGGAACAACGGAATAAAATTTGACAAACCTGCATCTGCCGGCACCACGGCAGCACCACCCCGCGACCACCGGCCTTTTCCTCGAACCTATCCGGCAACGGGTTCGGGTCATCCGAGCTAACAATATCGGGTCGGATTATCCAAACAAAGTTAACCCCACTCGTTAACAACCCATAAGCAATCTCATGAATAACCTCCTTAGACGCATGCGCATACGACCCAAACGACACATACAAAACCGACCGGTCCGGTTTCCGGTCCAACCAATCCGTACAGTCACCCTCGGCCCACATACTAGTGGGAACCGGGCTGTCAAACCCAGGTGGAAAAATGGGCCCAATGGAGTAAGTGGGCTGGGCCTGGTTAAGGGCCTGTAGAGTTTGGGCCTCGAGGTCATGGGCCGTGTTGACTAGGATGAAGTCGGCCTGTTTGACTTGGTCAAAGGATTTGGCGATGATGCGGTGGCACACGGTGGACTGGTCGGGACACGTGGGCTGAATGTAGGACATGAGGTCTTTTGGGTCGTAGGGGCCCACTCCTGGGATGTAGTCTATTGTGTCCCTACGGTTATCTGATAATCATAACAAATAATTGTTAGAAAAATACATAATTTAAAGGCTTATTAACATTTTAATATTCTAATATTTTTTAAAATAATAAAAAAAGATCTCGATCTTTTTAAATTATTAAAATGGCTTATAAGTTTTTTCGTATTAATAAAAAGGCCTATCTCAAAAGTGATGATGTCATTCTTCATTAACAGAGCTGACGTGGCAACTGTTTTTTATTAAGGCTATAATAAATAATTTCAACACCTTTTATCTTACTTTAAAAGTACGAAATTTGAGATTTTATATTACGTAGAAGCTATTTATTTTATCTTAATTTGTTTCTAAATATGGTTCCTAAATGATAGTTTTGTCATTTTATAGTAGCATTAATGAAAACGCAGCTATCATGTCAGCTCTTTCAGCTAAAAATGGCACATCACATTGGAGATAAGCTTTTTTATTAATGCGACAAAACCTTAGGTGCCTTTTTATTAATACCACAAAAATTTAGGATTTTTTAATAATTTATAAAGGTCAGAGTCCTTTTTATTATTTTTAAAAAAGTCAGGATACTAAAATATAAATAACCGTAATTTAAATATATAATTAATAAATTCATGAATAATATGAAAAAAGAGTTATTATTGATATGACAATAATTGTTATTGTCAGAAAGGTGATTTTACTTACAAATAATAAAAGCTATAAAATTATCTTTAAAACTACAGTTATTATAATAATATTACACTATAAGTACAACCGTATTAACCAAAATAAAAACAGGACTTTTACAAAAAATCAAATTCCAAAGTGGTCAGTTTTTTTGTTTTTAGAAAACCGATTGTTTATCTAAGTTGTTTCAATCAATTATTTTTTATGATGTGGCAAAAATAAAAATTTGGACTGTGATTCGAGTTCTTATATATTCTGATATGACTCTATAATTCATTTACTGCAAAGTAACCCCTACAAAGACTTGGTATCGTTGCTGTATGCAGTCATTTAAATTTTTTTTTTTTTATATTTGGATATACCCGGGAGGGAGGTGATGCCACTAGAACCTGTGTCCTTGGGGTTGTCCCCTAGAACCCCATGCTCTTTTTACATGCTCTATGTGTTTGTCTTACATGCCCTTCTTTCTTTCTTTCTTTCAGGCTCTTCATAACTTTCAGACTCCAAAGACCAGATTGGGAGTCCTCGGAAACAACCTCTCGTCAGGGTCTCGCTCTGACGGGGTAAGGCTATGTACATCCTACCCCCCCAAATCCTGCGCAAGAGGGAGCCCCTATAGCACTGGGACTGTTATTGTTGTTCAATAAATAAGAGATCGAGCTTAGTCTTTATGCCACTTTTCATTATGCCATTTGATTATAAAAATTATATATAAACTTATATAAAATGAGATTGATATCTACTACTTTTAAAAGACTTAATTATCTTAAAAGTTTAAATTAATGTGTAAACATTCGAAAAAAAATTTTATCCAGGTTCATATTGATTAAAAGGCCATAAAATTTAAATACAAACGTAGTTTACTTCAAATAATAATATATTTTTAGTATAAATATAGAGTAGGATCATAAATTATTTGTTCTTATATGCCCAACAAATATTTACATAAATAATATATATATATATATATATATATATATATATATATAAAGTAGGGATATAAGCCATCCACAATTAAAATAAGGATTATTTACATCAAAAATTCTTATATTTTTATCTTATTGTGTCAATTTAGTCCTTGTACTTTTGATTATATCAATTCAGTTCTTCTATTATTTCAATTGTGTCAATTAAATCCTATGATCAGATTAAAATTAAGTTAATAATGTAAGTTTTAGTAGCATAATTATGTTCGATGTAAATAATCTACTACAAATCCATATGTTGACTCAATTTAACCCAATTTATGACCAAATTATTAAAAAATTTATCCATAACTTAATATAAATTTTACTCTAAGAACCAAATTAAAATAATATAAATAATAGATGAACTAATTAAAAGTAAAAAAATTAAATTAACACATTAAATAAAGTATAGAGTTGGTTAGCATTAGAGGTGGCCAGTGGGCCGGGTCGGCCCGTAACCGGCCTAGCCCAGCCCGCGTGGGCCAAAGCCTGGCTCCTAAGCGGGCCGGGCCTATACTTTTATTATCATATTTGTATATATATTACTTTTACCTAATAAAATCACAAAAAAATTGTAGCTTATATAGTAATGGTGAACTTTATATGTTAGAGGTTTGGGGTTCAAATTCCACTAGTGTCAATTTTGTATCAAATTTGTCCTTTTTTTGTAAAGTATATTAAATTATTTGTATACCCAATAAAATCACAAAAAAATTCTAACTCACATGGTAATAAGGATGCTTTGCATGCTAGAGGGGTAGGTTTCGAATCCCATTAGTCTTATTTTTTTTGTAAAATTGTCAAGATTTAAAAAAAAAAATGGGTGGGGGACCGGGCCAACCTGGGCCCGGCCAGGCCTGACCCAGGCCCGAGCCAGACTGAGCCCCCAAAGGACCGGGCCCAGGCCCAGGCCCAGGCCCGGCTCAGCCAGGTTTGGGCTCCAAGCCCGGCCCACCCGCTACAGTGCAGGCTGGCCCAACCTGTGGCCACCTCTAATTTCATAGGGGTCCAATAGTGATAGTCTGGTATGATGTCAGGGATGACGTCATAGATGTGCTAAATTATTAGTAAAGGATCTTCGAATTGTGTGGTCTACTTCGGAGGTTGACTTCACTCTAGTAGCCCAACCAGTAGAATCCCATCACATCATTTTATTTTATATTATAAAGTATTTATATAAAAGTAGAAAATTTATAATTTTAATTTCATAGTTTTTTATAATTTTAAATTTATTAATCTAATTTTTTCTCATTTAAAAAAAATATTATTCTAGTTTTTCAAAAAAAATTCAATTTTTTTGGAATTTGTTAATTTTAATTTCAAATTCATTAATATCCAAGGTGTGAATTGCGTTTATGGACAAAGTTCGAGGGGTTAGTTATGTATATCTATAGAGTTCAAGGGCTATTTTTTGAAACTAAAAGTGTAGGAGGTGTATTATACTTAATTGCAAAGTGTAAGGGTGTGTTATATATAATAACAAAGTTCAGGGGGTTATTTTATGACATTAAAAGTGTAGGGGTGTGTTGTGTTTAATTGTAAAACTCAGGGGGACTTTCCATAATCTGGCCTAAAAAATAATATATTCAGCTTCTTTTGACTGTTATTTCTCCTTCCTTTTTATTAAAAAAGCTTATTATTAAGTAATACTTGGAAAGACAGATTTAGATAAAGAAAAATGCACGGTAGCACTTTATTATTAAGTGATTCAATATCAAATGAGAGCATTTGACTATAGTGAGATATGAGAGCTTAAATCTCAGCCATTGAATTCAAAATGAAGGGCTAAAATTGTACATATAAAGAGGGAGTCATTAATATCATCAATAAGCCAATCCTCATTTTAGGGGACTTTAATGAGGTCCTACATACAGGTGAACGTAAAGGAAATAGATCCTTAACGGCCGGTATGAAGGACTTCAGAGAGGTTCTAAATAAAACCGGGTTGATAGATATTCCTATGGCGGGGAGGAAATTTACATGGCTGAGGAAAAACTCAATGAGAGCATTGGCCGATAAGGAGTGGTTGAGTAAATTTCCCTACATTAAATTACGAGGGCTGAAAAAGGGCTTATCGGATCATTGCCCAATTATGTTAGACCTTGATGAAGTACAATGGGGCCCGAAACCGTTTAGGAGTCTTGATTGTTGGTTCTCACATCCGGAGTATAAGAACATAGTAAGCACGAAGTGGTTTTCGCTAGAGGGGTTACCATTCGAAAAGAAGCTAAAAAGATTGAAGAATCCATTGAGGAAATGGAATAAAGAGGTGCTTGGTCATATTGAATTGAAAATAAGGTCCCTGGAGGAGGAACTCGACAGGATTCGCATCAAGGCAAAAACATACATGTTGTCCAGTGAGGATATAACGAGGAAAACAACAGCTTTACACTCTTTTTTGTCATTATATGGGAGATTTGGAATTCAAGGAACAAGATTGTGTTTCAAGACAATCGCTGGAACCTCAAAGATACTGAATGGGCAATCAAGGTCAGACTGGGATTTTGGGTGAAAGCTTGGTGTAGCTCATTTCCATATTCTCCAGTGGATTCAACTTGCAACATTCAATGTTTTAAA
The DNA here is from genome assembly GCA_018398585.1 of Simmondsia chinensis. Classification (NCBI taxonomy): domain Eukaryota; kingdom Viridiplantae; phylum Streptophyta; class Magnoliopsida; order Caryophyllales; family Simmondsiaceae; genus Simmondsia; species Simmondsia chinensis. Next base: position 1,990,059 of record JAGTTD010000007.1, on the reverse strand, counting down.
GCTTGGTCGCCAAGTCCATAAGTACTTAAGTAATGTTCTGATTTGAGTAAGAGCACACTGGTATAATTGAAAGTAATTGATGCTGATTTGAGGGAGGGAAGCCTGGCATTTTGTATTAGTAGCTAGAAGTCTATTTTTGCTTTGCATTTTGCTTTTGTTCTCTATATCCATTTGTGCTCTGTGTTGGCTAGCATGTTGGCCTTCGGGCCCCCATATTGGGACACCGTGATTTGTATTCCGAGCTTGTCTCGTTATCTATCGAAAAAAAAGGACATTTTTATATGTGCAATCTTAGCCCTTCATTTTGAATTCAATGGCTGAGATTTAAGCTCTCATATCTCACCATAGTCAAATGCTCTTAAGGAAAGGGTTGGCTAATTAATAGGTCATTCCGACATCATTCCTCATAAAGACGTCCTTTCTTGAATTCTACCATTGGGTATTGACAGATACTAAGAGAACCTTTGATTGAACAGTACATATAATAATTAGAGAATTAATGGAGTTGTGAATAAGTTAACTCGAACACCTAGTTACTAAACGGAAATTGCAAGATTAGAAAAAAGGTAATAAAGGTGTGAAATTTCACGGATTCTTAGACCCGACCACAAAATTAACAAATTTTTAATTATACTTATATGTAAAGTGTTTAATAAAACAAAACATACATACCTGATCCCCGACCATAATGGCCATGTTCCTTGAGCAAGTCCAAGTGATAGTAAAGGCTGAACACCAAGGCGGGCTCGGTCCAGAATGAAGCATGAATCAAATCATATTTCTTAGCGATATCCGAAGCCCACACAAAAAAGGTGTCCCCAATCAACATGGTAACTTTAGGGTCACTTTCCTTGACCATTTTTCCAACAAATTCATCGACATGGGCAGAAAATACATGGAGTAGACTCTCCATGTACTGGTCGTGGTTAAGTGACCTATCCCACCCCACCGGAAGCCCGTCGCTTATGGTCGCGTACCTGTTAAGGAAAAAGAGATTCGATCAAAATTTAGTCGAAAATTTTATAGGATTTCCAGGCGTGGATAAATACTTTCTCAGAAGTGTTATTTGTTGGAATTTTGGACTTAACTAACTGATTGGATTAGTTTGATAAGATTATCAAAAAAATTCGGTTTGTTATGGTTTAACCAGGCCTAACTAGATAAGTCAGAATGTTTCTCTGTATAAGAGGAATCATCTTCCCCACATTGATCATTAATCGTTTACTATATTCTTAATCCAAAGGAAGTTAAGAAGGACTCTCCCGTCTGTTTTTCTTCTCCCAATTGGTGGATATCATTGATTCAGCCTTAATGATCGGTAATACTTCTACATTATTCGCCTCCGCCACTAAGTTTGCTAATAGGTAAGGCAAACATCATCCACGACAGAAAGTCTTCTGGAATCTTTCACTAACAATTTCAGAGAATAGACTCGACCTCTATGGTTCGGAGATTACTTTTTCCCTTTCAATGATGTGTTTTCTCGGTACATCTTGCCCCTTTTCTCGATAACCAGCAACAAATTTACAATACAAAGCAAAAAACTCGTACCGACATGCCCTGAGTCAACCGTTTAGAAATTGGAAACAAAAAACAGCACTACCACATCGCAACCTTAGAAAACAAGATTACAAGACAAAACACAGGCGAAACTAGCATACACTAAATGGCTCCACCACCTCTGAAGACGACTCGGAGTAAACCATGAATAAAGGAACACTAACCAAAAGCCAAGGAAACAAATTAAATCAACCAAACCCCTAGTCCAATAATGCAAACTGCTCAATCACGACTTCCTATCACCATCAGATTTCAGCCCAACTTTTTCATCTCAACAACAACAACAACAACAATCCCAGGGCCTCAAGAGCTCCCGCTTGCGCAAGGTCTGGGGGGTAGGATGTACGCAGCCTTACCCCATCAGGGTAGGACCCTGACAAGAGGCTGTTTCCGAGGACCCCCAACCTGACCAGTTTTTTCATCTCACCCATATTTATAAGTGTTGCGATTCATAATCGAATCAGACCAAATTAATATCAATTAAATTCGTATGAGATTGACCAGTATAAAATTGTATTATGATAGTAAAGAGAGGAGAGAAGACATAGATGAAAAAGGGGAGGAGACATCATACAATCCGAAATATAGAAGTTAAGTGAGGAGTAATTTAGATATAAATAAATAGGTTGAAAATGAAATATTAGTCTCTCTCTCTAAGTCTCCCTCCCCTTTTTATCTCTAGTCTATCTCTCCCTACTTTCCCGACTAATATACAAGTCTTATCTTTTACTGTGTAAATCTTCTTATTTTCTATTAATACAAGCTATATTCTATTAGATCAATTTTAGATCACAACAATTACGGGGAGAGAGAGAGAGAGAGCTACATTAACATTATACGCAACATAATCCAAATGACTCCCAAAATCATTTATTTATACTACATAACTAGGTAATTAAGGTTTAATTGATGACGTAGCATTTCAGTTGATGATGTGCCTCGAGACTAATTCGGGCGTGATCTTCAATAATATTCGTATCAATAAGATATAAAATACGAAGAAAGGACGCCATCAAAAGACAAAACAATCATAAAAAGTACTCTCAAATGACACATTGAATTACTACCTACCATCTTTGTTAAAAACTAACGGGTCTCAAACCAATTTAACTAATAATTAGAATCGAACTCGGTATAAGAAAGTACCGGATATCGAGGTTGTCAGAGCGGCGGCGGGCGTCGGCGAAGATGTCGTCGGATCCGCCGGAGTGGGACTTGGAGATCTCGTGGTGGATGAAGTGGGTGTTGACGAAGGTGATGGTGACACCGTAGGATGCAAGCTTGGTTGCCAGGTGTACGGCTGGGATTACATGGCCTTGTAGTGGGTACGCGAAGAATATCGCGTGTGGCTTTTGCTCCGATTTGCCCATCCTGGTGGCGGCGGCGGAGGGGACGGTGGCGATAATGAGGGGAAAATTATTGGGCTGCCTCTTATCAACAATCATACAATTTTTTGGGTTATTTATAGGAAAGGTTGATGTACTTTTTTTTTTTATTTTTATAGCGTTAGTTTAGTCTTTATACTTTTAGTTATATCAATTTTATTTTTTTATAATTTATATTATATTAATTTAATTTTTTAGTCAAATTTAAGTTAAGTTATTGACGTAATTTTCAACAGTACAAACACAATCACGCTAAATCCAAGTAACTCATTATAACTCCAATCGTTGACTCAATTTAACCCAATAAATGATTGAACAATTAAAAATTTCATTAATAACTTATCATCAATGTTATTATAATGACTAGATTCACATAATATCAATTGTATAAGACTGAATTGACATAATTAAAAGTACAAGGCCTAATATAATGAGTAAAATATAGAATCTTTTGGTATAAATAACCATAGTTTTTTTAAGACAAATTATCATTTAACTACACTGAAGTTTGATTATTTATCACCTATATACCCTAATACTTTAATATATATAATATAATTTTTTAAAAAAATATTGAAATTACATCTAAAATTTAAGTGATTTTTAATAAATTATGGATTTTTTATATCTTGCGTAAGGTAAATGACATAAAAAATAATTATTTAGTCGCATAGAACTGTATAAGTCAATGATTTATTTAATTTTTGATGATAAGTCAATGATTTAATGGATATCTGAAAAAGACGTATATAATTTTCCTCTGCACATTTATTGTGCAGATAATGTAGTTCGAAAATATATATAGAAAGTTAGGGGAAACAAATTTATTTATCCAATTCAACAGACAAATAAGTTTAACAACTAAATTATAAAAAAAATGATAAATTATAGAAAATTTTTCTGTCTTTTGTTTTAAAAACGCCCTTACAAATAAAAGCATTCACAAAATTTTCTCAATTTTAAAAATTTATCACTTAACTCCCATGCAACTTTTTTTTTATTTTTTTATTTTGCCCCATCAAAAGTGAGAAGGTTAAATATTTAATTATATTTTTGGAAGGGAGTTATATTATTAGGCAAAAATTAAAAAAATTTTATGTTTTTTGCAACAAAATTAAGAAAATTTTATATATTTGTAAAAAAATATAATTATTTTAATTAATTATAGTGATTATATTATAAGTTTAAAAGATAAAAAATATTTTTAATTTTTTTATAAAAATTATTATAAGATAAATTATAATACTTTTGTTGATATTATAATATCACTACTATATAACTAATTAAAATAATAATTTTTATAAATATAGAAAATTTATTTTTATATAAATATAAAAAATTCTTATTTTTCTTCAAAATATAAAATTATACCTAAAAAATAAAATTAAATACTTAATTATTTTATTTTGATGGGCAAAATGGTAAAAAAAAAAATTATTTGTGGGCAAAGTAATTTTATAAAAAGGAGAGGGTTTAATGAATGGTTTTATTTGTGATGGGGGTTTTCTATAATTAAAACAAAAGTTAGGGAGAATTTATGTAATTTACCCTAAAAAATTGTCATATAATATTCCTTGAGTATACATATATTTGGTAATATTCGGATCAAATTGAATTTATTGATGGATCATATAGATATACATAGATGTGTAATTAGTGACTAGCCAAATGTTAGTTTTGGACTGTAAATAGGGATATATAAGCTGATAAGGAACGAAAATGTGAAATCAATTTGAACACGTCAAAAAGTTGAGAAACTCGGAATCCACAGAAAGAGAGAATGAAACCAGAGTTTTTATATTGAATAATTCATGAATGCGTCATACAACCAGCAAAAGAAACCCTAAAGATGCAAAATTGCGAGAATGTCACTAAATTATCTGCAAAGCATAAAAGTTTCCCAGAAACTTATATAGAGGTTGAATCCAAGGGAAACAGATAGGGCATGCAATAAAATGGCTAGGGTTGCATAGTTCGGCTCAAGAGCTTCGATTTGACAGGTAATTCGCTATGTAACTTATAACGGATCAAAAGTTATGGCCGTTTAGAGTTATTTACACAAATTTATGTTGTTAGCCCACCCCGTTTTGGGTTTCTTGTGGTCCAATTGGTCAAAAACTCTTCGACTACTTGTCCTATATCATAAGCTATGGACATATGATCGATTACGAAATGAAGTTAAAAAATAAAAATTGAGATTTAATTGATCCCTACAATGTTACTTGTAATTTATAAAGTATTAACATAGCAAACCTAAAGAACATAGAAAACTTATCAATTAGATACCTAAAGTGTGACTATTTATCATATAGGTACTCTAATATTTCAAAATATATAATAGAATACCTTAAGTTTTAAAAATTTTATTATCTAGGTACTCTTAAGTTTTAAATTTTTATCAATCAAATACTCTTCTTTCAAATTCGATAGATTTTTACTAAAAGATGTCAAAGTGAAACATGATTCTGACAGTATATAAGCATATATATTAGAATTTGATGATTTTTTACCAAAAAATATTGATATAATACATGATTTCAGCAATATATAGGTAGTTTATAACAAATTTAGTATTTTTTTTATCATAATTCAATGAATTTTTGCTGAAAATATTGACATGGCATATATATATTACTGTAATCATGCATTGTATTACCATATTTTGTTATAAAATTAGTCTGATTCTGACAAAAATTTATCAAATTTCAACATAAGATACATTATTATATATATTAAAATATTAAATTATTTAAGTAATAAATGGTCAAACCTCAGAATATCACTGGAATGATTTCTAAGTGATAAGTTCGTGAACTTATTGAATGCAAAAAATATTCTAAAATAAAAAAAATAATCGGTATTGACCTTTGGTTGACTAGGAAATTTCTTGGCAAATGTATTGAGAAATTAAAAATATATTTTTTTAATAATAATAAGAAAATACAATATTATCCTAAGCCGGGTAATAACATTTGACAGAGGAGAGAGAAGAGTTTCAAATCTTATTTCTTATCCTTAAAAGGTACATAACCGAGTTAAAATATAAAATTATTTTGGGACCTTCACTTATTAGCTTAAACTTTTAGAATAATTATCAAAGTCTTATTGAACAAGAAGTTGTGAGTTTTAATCCCAATAGCTTCCACTCTAAATATTAACAAATTTTAAGCACAGAATAGGAGTAGATCTATACATTATTTATGCTTTTATAATAGTTAGCTCCTTAGCGAACCTAACTAGTTAATGAAAAATATTGTAGGATATTGTTATTATTAAAGGTTAAATCTATTAATATTAGAATACTTAATTAAATAAAGAGAAAAATAATTGATTTGACATTAATAAACAAGGAGGCATTATTATCATCACAAAAATTATTACTATCAGAATAATAATAATATAATTTATAAATAATAAAAGTTATTAAATTAACATAAAAACTATAGTCTTAATTTCGTCATAAGAATAATATTACCAAGTAAATAAAGTAAACAAGGAAGAAGACAAAGAGGGCACCAACGCGCCATTACCCGATCCCATTAGAACTCCGAAGTTAAGCGTGCTTGGGCGAGAGTAGTACCAGGATGGGTGACCTCCTGGGAAGTCTTCACTCTCAAGTTGGGGGCACTTGGAAACAGTTTCTCTTCAGGTTAACACTTTGAAAAGGAAAGGCTGTGTACATTCGTCTCCAGGTCTTATATAAACGGGGGCCCTTAAGATACTGAGTATATTCCTGTTTCTAAGGAAGAAGACAAAATTTGGGTCATAAATGGCGGAAGACGTGGGCCAGTTGCAAGTTGGAACCAAAAGTTTACTCACTATGATAAGTCCACTGTCTCAATTATTGCAAATTATAAAATATACATATATATATTTTGAACACCAAGAAGCCCGGGGGCAGACCAGATTACTGGAACGTCCAAAGGTACAAGTGAAGATAAGTTTGGGGGAACATTCTTCCACCAATTATGCGGATAATCCTGTTACAGTTTCTAGGGCACCAAATAAAAGAGAAAGCATGAAAAGAAGACGAAAACAAACAAAGGTCATCAACAATGGCCTGGATCTTCCACAGCTTCGGCCCCACACCGTTAGTAGAATCAATGAGAATTTTATTATCTTCTTCAAACATAACTGAGTTCCATATGTGACACAGAGCAAGCGAACAAGCTGCTCTGAGGGCAAAAGCTTCAGCAGCAAGGGGAGAAGATGCATGGAAGGAACCACACCACCCAACAACAATCATCCCTATCGAGTGTGTAGCGACAACTGAAGCAGCGACCAAGATATCTTTCGATTTCCAAGCTGCGTTAGGGTTGAGCTTGACAACACCCCGAGGTGGAGGGGTCCACCTAGACGGTGCACTATGAGAAGGCCAAATAGAAGGAGGGGACGAGGACTATAGCTCTTGGAACTCCTTGAAGCATCGATAAGAGCTTTGAACGATTTGAGCCGGATCCCTAGAGGTCCTATGAGAAATGAAGTCATTCCTATTTTTTCACAATTATCAACACAAAAAAGCAATTGAGCTTAAACTCAAAATACAAAAAGATAACTCATCACATACATTAATATAAAAAGTATAAATGACTTGTATGTGGGTGTGTGTGTATATATATATAGGGCACAATTCATATAAGAAGGTGAGAGGGGCCAATCTTGGCCGTCCATTACTGTGCGGATAAATCTGAAACAAATCGATATACTTTGATACCAATTTGTTAGGAAAATCTTGATGCGTAAGCATAAACCCTAATCACTTGATTCGATTCAAATAATATGACTCACACAAACGAGAAGCAAACAAATATATGGAGAAAGAAAGAACAAACACGAACATATAATATTTATGTGGAAACCCCTCTACAATCGAGAGGGAAGAAAATCACGGGAGAAGATGGAGATTCTTTATTGATACTGAACGGAAGAATTACAATGACACTTCCTCTGAATGAGATCTATGAAAGAATTACAATCACTTCCTCTTAACTCTGGTAGCACTCGAATATCTCGGAGGAATTACAAAATTACCTCTTTTACTTAATGGCGGCGCCTCACACTTTTGATTGGATACATCATGACGTAAACCCTACGTCCTAATTTATAGACCCGTGTCTGGGAGGTCCCAATCGATCGGGAAACACCCCATTGATTGGCCCAAAAAATCCCGAAAATTTTATTAAATCACCCGATCGATCGGGCTTCCCTCCCGATCGATCGGTGACCCCACGCCAACCCCATAAACTTAAAACAAGTAATTTGAGACATAAACCTAACAAATCTCCACCTTGGCTTAAATTACATGCATAAAAGAATTTCCTCCACTTTCTCCACTAAACACCCCACACACGGGGTTATCTCGACAAAGCACGAAACCTAACCGAGTCTGAGCGAAGCTTGAACTTCCTACTAGGTAGCAACTGAGTGAACATATCTGAGAAGTTATCAGCAATGCCAATCTTCTTCTTCTTTGAATTAGCTCTTAACACATTATCTGAAACAACCACCTGCTGTTGAACTGTGTTACTCAACTGAAACTGAACTCCCTCTGGCTTACACACCTGACCTGAATCACAAACAACTGATGACATCTTCTGTGGAGACAATAACGAAGACTCACCAAATATGACACTTCTACTCGTTAGGAATTGCTTGAAGCGAAAACCTTTCTGCTTCCTATAAAGCCCTTGTTCACAAAATTTCAGTCCTGTAGACTGACCACACAAAGAGCCCCTCACATTGTGCTCAGACAGACCCCTATCCCCTGAATGATCCAATCTCAAACGTCCTGAATTTGTGATCTCTGGTTCTATCAACAACAAAGATGATGAAGATACTGCAACAGATCTAACAAATGTGGGACCGACAAGCTCATACAGAGTACTTACCCTTTTGCCTTTCATAACTGTCAAAGCACCCTTAACGACCTTTAAAACTCCACCTTCAGCTGTATACCTGTATCCTTTAGACTCAAGCGTACCTAAAAAAATGAGATTCTTCTTCAAATCAGGAACATTGCGAACATCGCTCAAAACCCTGATAGTGCCATCGAATATCCTAAAACGAATTGTTTCTGTACCCAGAACTTTGCATGGAGTATCATTACCTATCAAAGCAACTCCATCTCGAACTAACTCGTACGTGGAAAACAAATCCCAATTGGGACAGACATGATAGGAGCAACCCAAATCCAAAATCCGACTATCTCTCAAATTGGACTGAGGTTTAGACACAAACAGTAGAAGATCGTCATTCTCACCATCCATAACACTAGCTAATATGGATCTCTGGTCAGACCTGTTATCTGCTTCAAGTTTTCTCTTAAGCTTGTAGCAGTCTTTCTTAATGTGCCCTTTCTTATGACAGTAGTTTACAGGTTAGGTCTTGATACCTAGACTTAGGCTTGCTTCCACTATGATCATACTCAGCTCTCTCCCTCACAAATAAACCACTACCTGAGTTATAAACAGAGTCTGATAATTTTCTATCTACTCGTTCTTTACTCGGTAGGTTTCTCTTAACTTCATCAACAGATATGGTTTGTCTACCGCCATAAATCATGCTTTCAACAAAACCCTTATATGAAGTAGAGAGAGAACATAACAACAACATTGCCTGATCTTCATCCTTAAGAACATCATCCAATTCTTTCAAATCTTGAATAATTGAATTAAATTCATTGACGTGATTCTTAAGTGGCGTACCTTCTAATATACGAAACGTGAATAACCGGCGCTTAATTGCGAGTTTGTTGGAGATAAACTTGAAACAGAACATATCCTCCCACAACTCCTTAGCGGTCTTCACTTCCAGAACTTCTGTCAAAACGTCATCAGTAAGACACATCTGAATTGCAGTGAGTGCCTTCTCATCTAACTCCTCCAATTGTGCTTTTGTCAAATTCTCTGGTTTCTTCTCTTTCCCATCTAAAGCTTTCTTCAAGCCACTTTGAGTCAAGAGGCCCTTAACGCCAACCTACCATAAACTGAAGTTCCCTTGACCACCAAACTTCTCAACTTCGGATCTAATTGCGGACGTCATAGTATCAAATCGAAATAAACAGGGCTCTGATACCAATTTGTGCGGATAAATCTGGAACAAATCAATGTACTTTGATACCAATTTGTAAGAAAAATCTTGATGCGGAAGCGTAAACCCTAATCATTTGATTCTATTCAAATAATATGGCTCACACAAACGAGAAGTAAACGAATATATGGAGAAAGAAAGAACAAACACGAACACACAATATTTACGTGGAAACCCCTCTACAATCGAGAGGGGAGAAAACCACGGATGGAAATGGAGATTCTTTATTGTTACTGAACGAAAGAATTACAACGCCACTTCCTCTGAACAAGATCTATGAAAGAATTACACTCACTTTCTCTTAACTCTCGTAGCACTCGAATATCTTGGAGGAATTACAAAATCACCTCTTTTGCTTAATGGCGGCGCCTCACGCTTTTGATTGGATATATCATGTCATAAACCCTACGTCCTAATTTATAGACCCGTGTCTGGGAGGTCCCGATCGATCAGAACCGAGCCCATCGATCGGCCCTCTTACGGCCCAAAAATCCCAAAAATTTCCTTAAATCACCCCGATCGGTCGGTGACCCTTTGGCAACCGCATAAACTTAAAACAAGTAATTTGAGACATAAACCTAATAGAAACCACTTAACTTTGGTGAATAATAACTATAATATATACAAGTTATTTTAATTTTGGGTATGTTTCACATTGGACCCCTGATGTGGGATTGTTCCCTCTTTACTCGTATTATTTTGACTGCATCAGATTATCACTATGAGAACCCGTCGGAATTATATTATTGTTTACACTAATTTCCATCGATAATCAAATAAAGAAATATTATAATTTTGTACATATAGGTGGAAGTCTTTCCTCACTTTATTTATAAGCGTATAAGGGGAAAAAAAATAATAATAATAAAATAAAGGATAAAATATAGTAAGACCCTCTAAACTTTACAATTAATCACAACACACCTTTTGCACTTTTAATTTTAAAAAATAGTACCCTTAATTTTACAATTAAATATAATACAACCCCTGTATTTTTAATTTTAAAAAATAGCCTCTTAAACTTTGTAAATTAATACAACACACTCCTGTGCTTTTAATTTCATAAAATAGCCTATGAACTTTGTTACTATACATAACTCACCCCCCGAACTTCGTTACTAAACATAATACATCACTTAAACATTCATAAATTTCAAAATAAAAATTATAAAATTAAAAAATTTGAATAAATTAAAAACAATATTTTTTGGAAAAAATATGAAAAATATAATAATAATTTTAAATTTTATTTTTTATTATTTAAAAAAATATTTTTTAGTATTTTTTTTAAATTTTTAACTAGTGTTAAATTTTTAATCTAATTTTATAATTTATTTATAAAAATTATTGTATTTTCTCTTATAGTATTTTTTAAGCAAATTTTAAAAAATATTTATTATCTTCTAAATTTATAATATTTTTGCTATATTATTTAAAATAATTATTTTCTACAAATATCAAAAAATCTTCTTATCTTTTATCTAGAAATATAAAGCTCAGACCTTTCGTCCAAAAACATAATTTCCTATATTTTGTATAAAACTAAATAATCTCTCATTTTTAAATTGATAAAAAGCTCCCAGCTTTCATCTAAAAATATAAATTTCTATATTTTGTATAAAACTAAGAATTCCCTTATTTTAATTTGATAAATTTTTTTTATTTTAAATTTATTATTATAAATTTTATTAAAGTTAAAAAATATTATTATATATATTTTTAAATTTATTATATTTTTTAAATTTTAAATTTATTAATGTCTAAGTGGTGAGTTATATTTAGTAATAGAGTTCGGGGGTGTAATATTTTGTGTTTTGTGTAATGACAAAGTTTAGTGGGCTATTTTAAAAAATAGAAAGTGCGTAGGGTGGTTGTGTTAATTTACAAAGTTCAAGGGGCTATTTTATGAAATTGAAAGTGCAGGGGGTTTGTTGTGTTAATTTACAAAGTCCAGGCGATTATTTTTTAAAATTGAAAGTGCAGGAGGTGTGTTGTGATTAATTGCAAAATAAATTATCACATTAATTACCACAAAAGTATAACATTAATAATTCTCTTTCTCTATAGATATCTATACAGAATAGCTAAACTAATCGGAATAACTGTAGCACGACTTTCTTAGCTGGTCATCAGGTGTGTACTCCCTTCTACGGATTTGGCTTTTGACATTGTGAAGGGGCTTTCGTTTTGTTGGTTCAATTGGTTTTGTTTTGATCTTTTTCTTCTTGGGCTTTGACTCAAGTTGTCTTATCATGTGGTTGCTTATGCCTATTGGTTTTAGTTTAGTTGGTTTTCGGGTTTAGCTTTTTTGTTGGGGATCGAGTGCTGGCTCAATTGTCTCGGTATTTATTCCCTTCAGCCCTACCCTGTACGTTGATACCTTTTTAAACTTGTATCTAATTTAAGTTGGAAATATGATACAAGCTAAACATAAGTGTTATGGAAAAATAGTTTACTGCTACTAGCCGTTTAGAGTCATTAAAATTGTGACAAGTTGGGAATTAAATGACAATATAGCCGTTGAAATTTATTACGTTCATTTATAACCGTTGAAATTTATTATAGCCGATGACTTAATGCTTATTACCGTTTATAGCCGTTGGAAGTCATTGCACCCTTTTTTAATGCCTGTTACCGTTTTCTACGCTACATATATGCCATTAGCTATAACAACAAAAAATGGACACTCTCAGCCTCTCTCTCTCTCTCGATTTTTTCTCTCTCCTAAAATTTGGGCAAAGTTCAAGGCACTCCTCCCGGGCAATTAATAAGTGCACGTTAAGAGTCGGATCGCGTTAATCCTGGAGGACAGCTGCTGGTTTTACTATATGCATCAGAGCAGCGGCGAAATTGTCTTTTAGGACAATGGCCTTTACCACGGCGCGATATCTTAGGTTTTGTAAGATCTTTCTAGTTGCTCTCTCCTTCGTTGCTATGCCTGAACATTAGTCAATCTTTCTTACAATCTATTCAACTCTATTATAACCTTATCACATGTTAAGCTTATATTGATGTGTACCATTAATTATTTATGTCTGTTCTTGGAATGTAATTTTAAATTGTTGTTGTAATTTAAATAGTTTAGAGATTGCGTTCAAGGTGTTCGATGAAATCTCTAAGAAAAATGTTATATCTTGGATCAATATAATTAGTGTATTTGTTAGGAATTTGATGTATTATAAAGCTTTGGGGTTTTACTACGAGGTTTTCTAACAATTTATCCAAAAAATAAAAATTACACGATTCAAGTAGTGTATAAAAGAATTATGACGTGGAATGCAACAAGAGGCAGGCTTGAAAGTGAAACATTCTCACCATTGGTGAGTCAAAAGTAGGAATCTTTGTGCCACCCACATGTTTTTATTTTTAAAAAAGTTAAAATAAAGTATATTCTGTAAAACTAATTCATAATTCACTATTTTCCCATTATTATTATTAACTCTATTATTTATTTACATAACTCGATAACAACAATTATAAATATAAAAAATGTTTTACTTCACTGACAAAAGGTAAAACACTTTCATTCACGGGGAAAAATATTATTTTTATATTTTACGTGATATGTTTTACTTCAACTTCAAACTCGGCCAAATAAAAAACATCACTTTTTAATAAAAAAATTACCTGAAAATATAAAGAAAAGTTTTCTATTGAACCAAACTGTCTAAACAGAAAATAAATTTTATTATTTGATCATGCATATACTGTAAACTCAAAATGATACCAAATGAATAAAATAAACGTAACACAAAAAATGATCTTATCTCCTATATATTATAAGAAGCTGCCCCCTTCCCCAGATCTCTCCAAACTTTATTTCCTATAATTTTAGAGGGTTCCTTTAAAACTTCATGAAAAAAAAGGAAAAAATCACAAAAAGAGTCGGAAAAGCTATAAATATCCCATGAAAGAAAAAAGGAAAAAAATGACATAATGAAGCAGTTTAGACAGGTCGAATCGAGTTAGACCCGTATGTACAACCAATTGAACCAGGTTGAGTTTAATGAGTCAAATGAATCAGACACATGTCATAGTGGATCCTAGTTTAGAAGGCGGGTTGGTAAAATCAAGTTCAAACAAAAAATTGATTACGCAATACCACACCCACTATGATACATTTATTTATTTTAAAAAAAATAATGTATATAAAAGCAATCCATACATTGTACGGGAAAAATCTAGTATTATAATTATAGACAAAAATATTGGAACTAAAAGTGAGTTAAGGTCAAGACAACTTTAAACGCATGATAAGAAAAAGGGAATCCATTTTAAAAAATGTGATTCTTTATTTAATTTAATGACATAAAAGCTGAGTGTGATTTAGGTCCATCCAATAGCAACACATTTTTGTGAGCTTGTATCAACTTTATTATCCTCCGAAGTTAAGCGGATCTCAGTAGAACTCTGAAATTGAGCATGTTTGGACGAGAGTAGTATCAAGATGAGTGACCTTCTAAGAAGTCCTCATGTTGCATCCCTCAAGTTGGGAGTTCTTAAAAGGCTGCGTACATCCACCCCCAGACCCTGCTTAGGTGAGAGGGCTTGGGACACTGGAAATGTTACCTTTTGCTCTTTTTTTTTTTTTTTTATCAACTTTATTATCCTCACCACTATAAAAAATAATAATTTTTTGCATCTTCTTGAACCCCCCTCTCCCCCAAAAAAAAACCTATGCTATCTTGGGTTATTTAAATCTGTTCGAATTAATTTATTTTTTTAATTTAAAATAGTTCTTTATCAATTTGTTCAAACCGATTCATTGTTTTTTTTTTTTCCCTGTTCAAATGTTCTCTTATACTTTAATTATGAAAAATAATCCCTTATAATTTTAATATTTACCAATTTCGATCACTGGGTGAGGGACTAATTTTGTCAAAAGAAAAGACGAAGAAGCAATTTGAATAAAGTTACAAACACTGAAAACTATTTTGAACAAAAAAAAAAAAAAATTGAAAGACCAACTTGAACAAATTTAAAAACATCAAAGACCAGCAGAGTAAATAACTCATTGTATCTCGTTACTATTTTACCACATAAGCATTACTAGTCTTAACTTAGAGTATGATTGAGCTTAGTTGGCTCGTTATAAAGCTTAAAAAGCTCGGCTTCTATCGAGTCTTAGCCAACTTGGCCCTTTGATTAACAAGATGTACTACAGCCTAAGAAAGCCCAATGTCACGGGCCGCCTTTGGCTGACACTGTCCCTGGTGCTCAATAAGCAACATATGCCATATGGGGTCTCCTCAGCCTGTCCAATGCTAACGCACATGTGTTGTATGCAGGTACATCCTTTGGTCTTCCATGTATTTCGTCTCTAGATGGTGCATATTGCTGCTTGTTGACCCTTGGGAGTAGGCTAGCCCCGCCCTAGCCTCAGGGGCCCGGGCGCCGCACAGGTGAACTGCGCTCATCCCGTGACACCAAGCTCAAAAGCTAAAGACCTAACCGAACCAATCTCAATACTATTTACAAGCATACATGTGCCAATAGACCCAAGTTCAACTCCGAATGAGCTAAACTCGAAACTAATCGTGCCTAGATCGAACTTAAATAAGCCTTAACAACAAAGCAAGCTTAGCTTGCACTCAATAAAGCAAAGCCAAGCTCAAACAAAAAGTTATAAACTCATCGACCCTCGTTCCTGATGAACTTAGGCTCGACTCTATCCATTTACGCCTCTACTCTTTAACCATATGGACATGGTAAACAAGGAGGAAAAGACAAGGGCCACAATTTAGCTAAGTGAGACTTTGATCTACTAACAAAATACAACTAAGACTACAACTTCATAACAAGACTTTCTAGAATCTTATCCTCAATCTGCTAACCTAACCTACAAAGAGAAATACCTACCCAAAGAGAGTGAATTTTTCACATATATATAACAATAACAGATCCAGTGTCTCAAGGACTCCCACATAAGCAGGATATGGGAGGGGCGAATATAAGCAGCCTTACCCCTTCAGGGTGTAACCCTACCGAGAGGCCGTTTCTGAGGACCCTCTAACCTTATAGGATTAGTAACACGAGAACTTCTCAAGAGATCACCCATCCTGGTACTACTCTCGCCCAAGCATGCTTAACTTCAGAGTTCTAATAAGATCCGATGCCTTAGTGCCTGGTAAATGAATCTTTTTCATATATATATGTGTGTGTGTGTGTGTGTGTGTGTGTGTGTGTGTGTGTGTGTGTGTATATATATATATATATAAAAGTGACGTTCTTATAAGAGGATGAGAGGGACGAATCCTGGCTCTCCATTGTAATAAATGGCCAAGATTTGTTAAATATTAAAAAAAATAACAATTTACGGCTCATACCCTTTCATGGGTCGGAAAAAAAGAAGAGATAAAGGAGGCAAATTGTTTTTTTTCCTCATTACTCAACAAATTTTGACCGTAAATTGTTATTTTTTTAATGTCCAACAAATCTTAACCGTTCATTATAATGGAGGGCCACAATTCACCCCTCTTACTCTCTCACTCTCTCATAAGAACGCCATCCTATATACATATATATATAAGTTGTTAGTGCCAGAATAAAAGTTATTATTGACAGAGTGATGATATGACTTGTAACAATGAGAGTCCTAAATTACCTTAAAAATACGATATCGTTCTGATAGTAACAATTTTAATTTGACAATAACATTATCCTTTCTCTCTCTATATATACATTTTAATTGCTCAAAAAATAATATATTCTGTCATTCATTTTCCTTGGATTGAAGACAAAAGAATCTTCACCCGAAGCACCATGAATCAAACTACAAAATCAACACGGTTACATAATTCAAATGACATAACACAACGGAATTGTCCCTAGTGTCTCAAAAAGGCTCTCGCTAAGGACAGAACTTTGGAAAGGTAAGATGTACACAATCTTATACCTGTAGAGAATCGAGCAAATATTCTCACCTCACAGAAGTCCGGTTTCACCAAATCGGCTTAAGAGAAAATTCATTATAACTATATGATAGAGCAAGGGCCTGTTCATCCAAAACTGTGAAAAAACTAGTTTTTCTAGAGCATATTTAAGAAAAGCACTTTTGTAACGAAGTTTTTGTTGCCAAGAAGCAACTTGCATTTTGGCTAAAACAATCAACAAGCGATTATGATATTATTATAAGTGTACTTTGGCCAATGTTTCTGAAAAATGCCTCTCTCTATCAAATTGATTTGAGTGCAGAAGTGACTTTTAACAGTATCTTTACGTTTTATTGGCCATTTTAGGTTTACCACGAATGAGAAGAACTCACAAAAACCAAAATCGAAAAACCAAAATCAAAACAAAACCAGATCAATACAAAACTTAAACCAAAAATCTGAAAATTGCAACAAAATGCCCAAATTTGGCAACAAAATACTATATTAGAAACTAAAACTTCATCAATCATGTATGTTGAAGAAATTTTTGCATAAAACTCGAGTTTTTGAAACAAAGATTTACGGTAATATAACGGTAAGAATAGAACAGAACCCTTCATGTAATTCACACAAGCCTAATTTTTTTTTTTTTGTACACATAAGGGAAATATAGAGAGTTCAGCAGAGATTTCCGGCCTCCTTTTTCAATCTCCTTTACTAAATTTATTTTTGGGTAAATACCATACGTCCTTGAACTATTGCCTGAAATTAAATTGACCCCTCGATTTGAAATTTGTCAGAGAAACCCTTTTAAGTTAATCAATTCTGTTCAATTTTTAACTCTCCGAGCGACCAAAATCAAACGCACGTGACAAATAAAGTCGAATTTGAAATGACCGAGTGATGTGCACATAATGTTCAGTCGCTCACAGAGTATAAAATTTGGACAAAATTGTAACTTATGGGGTCTATTTGAATTTGATGAAATTATTGAGGGTCACTTTAAATTCAAGCAACAACTCAAAAGGTATTTATAATAGGATAATGTTATTGTCAGGACAAAAATGTTAATGTTAGAGCAACTTCGTGAAATTTTGTGGCTGTTATTCACTATAAGTTGCATCTTTGCTCTGACTATAACAATTTTTACTCTGACAATAACACTCCTATAATATTCACCCTTTTTTGGGGTTAGTTCTTGCCTATCCACACGATCAACGATCTCTCAATGGTGCTGTACCGAGAGAGATCAAACTCCGGCATTGTCGCCACCACCAACTTTTTGGCCAGAAGAGGAAGCACCAACTTTCTGGCCAGAGGAGGAAGCACCAACTTTCTGGCCAGAGGAGGAAGCACTTACCTCGGCTCCAGCTCCAGTTGATTGTCCTTTTGAGTCCAACCCAAAGAACGAGCAATTCTGAAATGCGTCCATGCTGCTCGCTATGAGCCGGTTCAACCCGCTAAGGCTATCGCTGAGAATCATGTCTTCGCTATAGTATTTAGAGGAAGGTACCTCCAGTTCTAAAGGTCCTAATGAGTCAGGCTGCAACGAGAAGAATGTATAAATATATAGGAGATCGGATTTATATAAACCGGAATACAAAGGAAAATTGCTAGAATCTAGAGTGAGTTTGGTTGGAGGAAAGACGTCTTATTTTCATAAATTTTTGGTCTTGAACTCTTTTTTAACTATGATTATATCTCCAAAAATTCTTTTATTTGGTTAAGAAAAATAGTTATAAACCTTTATGGGATTTTTGTTTGGTCGCTGGGGCTCTGTTTGTTTAAATAGAAAACATTTTCGTCTCAATTCCAATGATATATTTGCAAACCTAATAGAAACAACGACAACTACAGAAAATGTTTTACTCGGGAAACTGACTTCTCTTTCAAAAAAGGGGCAAACATTTTCTTTCATGGAGACGAAAACATTTTTTGTGGTAATTTCACATTATATGCTTCATTTCAACTTTAACTTCGACAAATGTGAACCTCATACAAATTTATAAAATTAAATCATTTTTTCCAGCTAGAAAGGGAAAAAATTTTCAGAAAAAATTATTTTTATTGCAATTATCAACAAAAATTCCATGAGGAAAACGTTACCATTCAACCAAATGGAGCCTCAATGATGCCAAATTTTCTCCCCGTCCTTAAGAAGTCAAATTTCTCCCACATAGAGTTAAAGATGTTCTCCATATATCATTAACAAAAGAAATGGAATGGAAGCGGGCTTGCCCCCAACCTCGGACTGTTAAAAGCATAAGAATATATTTTGAGTAATAAACGACATGGCGAAGAAACATACCCAATAGATATCTGTTAGACTACTTAAATCTTTTGCCAGATGTTCTATTTCATGGGATTTTGATGGACATTCATCCATTGGGTCTGCTTCAGTGTCCTCATCCATGTCTACTTCATCCGAGTCCTACAAAAAAACGCGCATTCAATATACTTGTATAATTTTGTAAAAAAACAATAAAAATAATGCAGAATAAACAGTTCTAGATAGATCAAATGATAAAGCACGAAACCTCGTGAAGGCAGCCAGAATGCTCCGGACTAGTTCTAGAAAACTCTTCACGGGCCGTTGAAGTAGCCATAGATGAACTTGCAACATGCTCACTAGATAGAGCTTTCTTCCGAAACGAAAAGGCGTCACAGGTCTCTTCAGCATCCCAGATTGAAGATGAATGGCATGCGACACCAGATTGAAAGATTGAGTTTCTTTGTTGACGAGATATATGAGCAGCTATGGCTGCGTCAAATGAATCACACGAGAAGGGCATCTCATCAAGACACCTAGGATTTCCACTGACAGGGTGCTTGACACAGTTAGTATCTATATCTGGGGAAGCGTCTGTCAACAGGTCTCCGACGCTCACATTGGTAAGGCTATCGGCCCACTCTCCAGCTGCTGAGGTGGCTTTGTCGCCAACTCTAGGGTCAATCTGCAAAAAACACGGAAAAACAGGAATTTAAAGTAGGTGATAAAGATTCCTCCTTGGGATTCACGTTCGCATCGGTCGTGGTGCAGTTGAAACGAGGTGTCACAAGCTTTACATAACGGGTTGTAGTGATCACATTGGGTTTTTAAGGAACAATGCCTTTTATGCGTTATGTTTGCAAGAATTCAGATCAATAGCTAACATAATCATTAGTTTTTTATACCTATATAAAAATACATTTGTAACTACTTATGCAGGAGTCCTTAGGACACTGGGACTGTTGTTGTTGTTGTATAAATACATTTGTAAACATATTTGAATAAATGAAATTCGATATATATGCATTATGAAGTCTTCTCAAATGTATCCTCACGTAGCTGCCAATCATGCAATGGCCAGCTCGAAATCTATGATGTGACGCCCGTAATATTTGATTCCATGTCACGACAAATTTGATAGCAGAGAATAAAATGTCCAAATGGTTAAATGTTCAGGGACTTGCGATTTACTAGTTTCAGAGCTTCCATCACGTAACCGAAACTTCCTGGATTGGGGTTTGGAGGGGAATTTCAATATAGCTACCCAAAGTCTCGTCTGATCATTAGCCAATTTCGAGCAGAAAAGACAATTAACAAAGAAAAGAGAAATACCACGTCATTCATTTCCCTCGAAGTAGTTCCACCAGCGGCTTCACTTATCTGCCATAATATGTTTGCTGCAAAACTGGATGACTTAAAGGGATCGTTACGAGCAGTACCAACATGTCCTCTCATCCCCTCAGATCTATTCTTAGACCAACCACTAAGTCTCTCGGACCGACCACCAAATTCTGCTGGAGATAGTGTTTTACCCCCCAACTGGTGCCCTCCATAATTTTTGTAAACTCGATCTTCGCTTGAAGGGTCTGATCGGGTTTGTGATGCAGCAGAATGAAGCTCGGTGCTCAAAATCCAACCATATCTTCAAAAAAGAAAGACAGTCAAAATTTGAGTCTTACCATCTATGGCATTCTTGTCAAAAGCATGTGGGTTCTTTGACCCACTCGATTTTCAGCCTAGTCCAGATCTAGACTTTATTGTAATGGTTGATGCGTCGGGGCTGGGTTTATCATATAGGTTCGTGGTTTTTTTTTTTTTTTTTTTCAAAATCGGATTTCATAAATATTGTACTTTTAGGGTTGGCAGCCCTTCGGAAACAACCAATTTACAGGGTAGCACTCTATAGAGGTAAGGCTGCATACGTCTCACCCTCCCCAGACCCTGCCTTGATGGGAGCCTCTTTGAGGCAATGGATTGTTGTCGCTGTTGTTGCTGATGCGTCAGGGCTGATCCTTCCTAGGAGACGCCTCTAATGGTCCTTTCTTACTAGTGTAATAAACTAAAAAGTCAAAAATCAGTGTGCATGAGAAAATAAGACAGAAACAACCTCAATCTAAACACCGGAGGATTCCCGATCATGGCATACACATCTGCAGCACTAACAATCGAGCCATGAGTCCATCTCTGATATCCCATTAAATTATCTCTCTGAACACTAAAAGGAAAGAGCATCAGCTCCCCACACGCAACACTGGAACTTCCCCATTTACGATTAAGGTGCTCCAGAACTGACGATATCTTCTTTCGCGTACTTAGAGTAAGCTCCAAATGTGGATTATGTTTGTCCTGTGCCGCAATAAATCCAGACATTTATGTTAACTTCTTGATTCATCCAAAAAGAGATACATGGGATTTACAGTGTTCTCACCATTTCCAAGGCTTTTCTAGTACTGTCGTCGATTGGAAACAACTGCAGCTTAAGTTTCATAGTATTCTGTACATTGCTCTCAAGTGGAACACTTGCAGGAGAATTTTCCAAGGGTGACTGTGCTTGTCCTGATAGACAAACTATTTCGGTCAGAAGATTAATTTGAGCTAAAAAGATCTTCAAGATGCTCAGAAACTAAGGGCCTGTTTTGTCAAGCTTTTTTATGGAAAAGTATCTTTTTCAAGAAGTGTTTTTCCCGAATTTTAAGGGTGTTTAGCCAGCCAGAAAAGAAAAGTATTTTTAAATAGAAGCCGAAGTTGTTTTTCTATTTTTAAGCAAAAGCTAGGAAATAGCAGTTCTCCTTTCAAGCAAAAGTAGAAACGATGACTAAAAATGAAAAAAGAAAAAGAACACACCATTATTACAACCAGCTGCTTGAGGAGATGAACCATCTGATGCACCTTGGCGTTCAGCCTCTTTTTCACCAGCTGTACGTTCCAGATGCTCAGCAGCATCAGCAACCAACGAGACACCAGCCATAGCAGCCTTTTCCCATCTTTTAAGTGTTGCTGCTGAGACAGCACCTGCATCATATCCAACATGAACTCAATAATTAATCAGTATCTTGGAACCTGTCATGGACGGAAGAGCTCTGAACATGACGTACACAACAGCTTTTAAGAATTGATCGTAATAACGGATTTTTCTAGGCATGCTAGTTCATAATTATAAGAGTCACGGTGATAAAATAGGATATCATGTTAATGAAGCTGTCGTCAAAGACCAAATTAGTAACTTCATAAAGAAGAAAAACAAGAAGTTAGTTAAGGATATCAACAAGCTAGATGAGTTTTCTGAAGAATATATGGTAACTCAGGACTATTGACACGTACGCTTCTTTTGTGTCTGTGTGCAGATAGTGAAGCCCAATTCTCTAAGGACCTCAGATTCTTCGATGCATTAAGAAACAAAAAACTGTCATTACAATACTAGGAATGAAAACAAACAGAATAAACCATAGACCGCACAGAACTAGAATAAATGATACTACTCGCACTATGAATGCCCAGTGCGGGGATCTTATTATAGCAACACCACACTTGAGACTACAAATGAAATAAAGAATGGTCAAGATAAGTACACTAACAGGGCATCATTTACCATATAGCATAACTACTGGGACAATTCCTGTTCTTATGCTTCACTCACAAAACATACCATTTTTCCGACGTTTCCTGGTTGCTTTAGTTGCAGATGGATCCCCTTTATTGCAACAGCGACTGACACCTGTGTTCACATTGCGTTTCACCACAGTTCCTTTCCCTTGTCCTCCTTTTTGAATATTCTGACTATCAACAAGAACAAATTTAACTGCACGAGCATCATTTCCTGATGATTTATTCTGATTAGGGAAAGCTGATGGCAAAGGGGGCGGACAATTTTCTCCTTGGGATGACCGTTTCTTCATGTTCTTCTTTCGGTCCTTAATAAGTTGGTGCTCCTTCAAGTGGAAACAAATTGGTCGGTTCAGAAATTTTCATAATGGAACTTTTCACATAGGTCAAGGAAAACTGATTTTTTTTGCGATCTGGACTAACCAAGGCATCCACAAATATCTTAAACCTACGAGGCTTGAGGTGAAGCTTTGAGGCTTTACAGCTGTACTTTTCCAACAAAGACCACCTGATACAATTTAAGCCAAATAGGTAAGAAACCTCCCCCGTATCAGTTTAACATAAACAATAAAGACAAGACTGCATTGCAATCAAGCTATAAAAACATTAATTATATAAATGCAAAGGAACAGATACAAAATAGCACTAAAACAATGTCAATCAAATAAAGATACGCAACATCAAGATGCCATATAGCAAGATGAAACTGAGAAGCATGGAGTAATGATTGCTTCTCAAAACCAAGTACGGCGAGATGACCAACTAAAAGATGCCATATACTTTCGTTATCTACCAGTACCACAAAGTTTCTGCACACGACTAAAAACATCAAGATAGCACACATTTATTTCGCTACCCCTAAAATGGGGCAAAAACAATTTATTCTGTGAATGCAAAATAAGGTAAGAGTAGCACAAGTTTTCGCTGAACAACAGGCCCTATAGAACTGCAGAAAATTGCATGAAAGAAGATGAATAAGAAAGTAAAAAGTTCCTCTCGCGTGCAGGGAATCAAATAAAAGTTGTGCATCATGACGGATTTTAGCTAGCTATTATGCGATGAACTAAGGGAAATTTTGATAAGCATGCAAGGGGATGAAGGCTCTTGCTTAGCACTAATATAATGGCAAGTAGAGGTGTTTGAGCTAATGATGGTATATATTGGGAAACTAATAGCATAGAGGGAGTTGGAGACTTATCCGATGAGGGATAGGAAGTCAACGTGTTGCTACCTCTGGGCTATGGGAGGAGAATATAATTTCTAAAACAGGCCCTTCCCGAGCATCCTCTCCTACTTGGTGTCTTAATTAGTTTGAACTTAATGCAATAATGAGTATTTTGTTTCCTTTTCCTCTTCCCATCATGTCCACCCTAACAAACTCTAGAATCTAGAGTCCAGGAATTTGTACTTGGTAACCTATTAAAATAACTCCAGGCTTCAAACATGATCCTAATAAAACAAAACTTCAAATGATAGTAGCTTGAGAATCATGACCTAGAATTTACTTCCAATACCGAGGAATCTATTATTTTTATAATTACAATTACAGCCTAAAATATCGGAACAAATCTACACCCGGTGACAATGCTCAGGACCTATTGATGATTTTCATCAATGTCTCCACAGCAAAACTACTACAGCACAATAAACTAGGCACAGTGCCAAGATCCATGCCAATCATTTTTTCTAAGCATACACAACAGTCATGCACCTAAGCAAAAGTTTAGACATCAACATGTTAGCCCGTAGTTGTAGGAAATGCCTAAAATCAAGAAGATGCGATTTAGCACTTCAAAGTTAGATTCACAATAAAAGACTTATCAAACTTAAGGTAACACAGTTCGAAGACAGGAAAGAATACTTTGTAGGCTGATTTATTTTTCTTGCCCTTCCAACATGTTGTTGCGATACTTCTGTACGTTCTGCTCAATTTGTCTTTGTCTTGTCCACCAAAGGCTTTAGGGATTAGAAGTACAGAACTTCATTTTCTTGGTTAGTAATTAATATTAATCTTGTTTTAAATCTCTATCCCTTAATAGTTCAATCCATAGAATTTCAAAATTTTCTATATATGTGTAATGTATTTCAATATAAACACTCCCTTCACGTTCGTAACATTTTAATTTTTAAGATTGCTTGTTCCCTACTGCCTTTCCTACTCCCGCTCCGTGCAATTGTAGTTGGTTAAACTAACGCTTAAATGAGAAAAGACACACCGACATGGTGAAAACCTTATTGAGCACCAACATTGACATTAAGTACATACTACGCCACTCATCTTTCCCAATAGATGGAAGATCGACCACCATCCCATTTTAGTATGTACCATACTAAATGGAACCAGAAAATCGACACAACATAGCTACATAAAATGTAGTATGTAGGGATCATGGGATGTTGCACGGAAACAACGTATAGCAGTAGGATCAGTCAGGAGTATGCTTATTGACTTGCTATTACGGATCTTAAATTGTCCCCAAGCACATGTCAAAGCTGTTTCAATAGGTGATTTTTCATTGATAGGAAGAGGACTCAACAAACCCTTTAGCATAAGGAAAGATAAGAACATCCATTATAATGGGAAAAGCTTATTTAAGGATGCTAAAGATTAATCAGGCAAGGGTTATGTTGGATTTTCTTCTGGATAACCAAACATCAATATCAATTGCAACATCTATACTTCCTTCTAATGTGCCAAGCAAAATCTTCTTATTCTCTGCAGCTCTGCTGCTCCCTATAGAAGTGTATGTTGCTTTCATACAAGGAAGCTTGAGTTCCATCACTTCTAGTCATTCGTATTGACCTTTCAAGGAGAGATGTTTGCATGAAAGCATCATTGTCATTCTAAAATAACTATTCCATGGCCTGATCTTCTCTCCATTAAGGGAGATTTTGTTTAGATTCTTCCATTTTCTTCGGTGTTACCAAAAAATTCGGCCAGCAGATTCATAAATGCAGGTTGCTGATTTAAATGAAGTAGATTGTAACCCAAGGGTTCCAGCCATGTACCACAAACCGAACCTTGGGTTCAGCCCACCGATTGGAGGTTGAGGATTCCCCACATATATCCAATAGTCAAGCTGAACCTTTAAAAAATTAAACATAATGGTTATAATTACAAATATTACTTCTATTTTAATGAAAAAAACCTCTTCTACAAAGTGCCATGCTTCTTAGGCCACCAACCTACTGTTTAAAATGTTACCCAATTAAATCAATTAAACCTGTGACAAAGAAACAAAAGAGAAAGAAACAAAAGAGAATTCATGGAAAGTTTCCTTAAGTCTCACACTCTCTTTCTGAAACTAAATTGGTCTTAACATGTGATAAAATAACAAAATACCAAAGAAAAACAAAAGCATAATTTCCACTCAAAAAGAACTGATAACCGATTTACTAGTACAGGGAAACAACTGACTAGTGCTAGTTATTACCAGCGGAGCATTGCAGCATTAGTATCCTTGGAATTTTTAGCATCAAGGCACAAGCCAGGACCCAACAACTTGTTCATACGTCTAACGACTCTGTAATAATAATGTCTGACCTGCATGCCACAAAGATAGTGGAAATCAACTTTGAAAGAATAAACAGAAAGATAAATAAAGGGCCACTTTGGACATGCTACGAAATAATAGCTTTTATCATACTCATATTTTCCAAAATAACTTTTTTCATAACCATACTTTTAAATTGTGAGTGAGGATTTTTTTTTCTAAAACCTTCTTAATTTTTGCTTCTGATTCTACTTTAAAAGAGAAGCTTTGTTTTTCTACTTCTCTCTAATGTTATAAAAGAAAAACCAGGAAAAGATAAGAAATTTTTCTGTTGAAAAGCACATCTTTGTTCAGCCAAATAACACGGAGAATGTTGTGCAAAAGTGGAAGATTTGGGCAAGGAGAATAACCTGATCCCTGTTTTTACTTTGGACACGGCAAGTAATTTTTTCAAAGTTCTGCAATAATAAACAGGAAACCGCTGTTAGACTATTCCATTTACTGCTCCCTCCAACGATATTACACAAAGAGAGACTTGCCTTGCCAACTTGTCGCAATGCAGTGAAAAAACTTTCCTCCTCTTCTCGGGTCCATGCAGCCCATTGCCTTGTTGGTCGTTTTGCTACAATTGATATCAGATTAATGACCACACGAAAAGCAGGAACTTATACAAAAACACCATTGATAACAAGATCCTAGATAAATTAACAAATAAGAGTAGAAACTAAGAAAGTATATGATGATTGCGTACTGGGCTGTGGTGGCACAACATTGTCAGAAGAGGTTTGTATTTCGAGAGATCCTCCTTCAGTAGCAACATTGCTTTCAGGAGGACAGCATTCTTCACTTTCTGAAGAGATCTGCACCTCTGTCTGCATCCTCAAGGCATCAGAAGTTCTCTATATTTTTATGTCTTTGGTCTTCAAGATCCCAATCACTGACTAAAGTGAGCATTAATCTGCATTCAACACTCTCAGAATGAAGAAAATATAGCTGCACGAGGACAATAAGTTACAACATCGTTATTACTGTAATTAATAGAACCCTATCATATCAATAGAACAAATGTGACATCAATCTGAACAAAGCATTTGTAACATGTAAAAAGTAAACAAAGTAACATACTCCACTTGGAGTCATAACATGCTCAAAGCAAAATGAATAAAACTCTCATACTTCCGGCTTCCAACATTATATCATCTAGGCACCACTAGAACAAGCCAGTTGACGCGCCCAACTTGTTGTTATCAACTCAGAATGTGTGAACGTCTTTCATTTTATTTTCAATTTCATAAGCAGTAGCAGTATACTCAAAAAGAAACAAAACAAGATTCTAAACCAGAGATGGAATAAGAGCGTGAAGAACATAATGCTGATTAAATTATCATCTGATCTGACAACAAAATTTTGACTGAAGCCATCCTGGAAGTTGCCTGCATTAAGAATAGTGATACATAGACTAAGATTTCCTAGGCATATATGCACTAACTGATGCAGCTTTGACTCTTACCTTCAAAATATAATTACCTTCTGTATTTCTCCTTCTTCAACCATTGCCCATTAATACTCTTTCATTGAGTACTTCCAACTAAAATTGGTGAGTCGGTATGCTCAATATATAGAAACAAGTCTGGTTGTAAATATAAAATCTATAGTTATATATAATTACTAAGAAACCAACAATGGACTTCCATGGAGAGAAGGAATTACTTTGATTTTCCATAAACAACTCTAGGACAAAGAAAGATTTGTTGTGGGAAAATAAATTAATTACGTGTTAGGCATGCAGCCCCCTAGTAATAGGTAGTTTTATCTTAGTTGCAAATTAGGTAATTTTCCCTTTATTGCTTGTGGATAGTCATACTCAATCTGGTTCTTGGAGGTGTTTTTGCTATTTCCCTTTTCCAAACTTTGTGTGTGTCCTTCGGATTTCCCTTGGGAGACGCCGGCTTTTGTATAGCAAGCTTTTCCTTGCTAGTTATTGTAAAAAATTGTTGGTGGATAGTTAAAATGGTAATGTTGGAGTGGTGGATAATACAGGTGGAATCCTCTATGGAGAATGGTAGCAGAAAAATGTAGTGAATGAAATATATTTCTCCTCTTCCCTCTCTCAAAATCTTGTCTATTTCTCCCACGATTCCTATTATCAACCCGAGCTAAACTTCGAACAGGATAATCTAGCCACTCTTCCTAGTTCTAGCGTATCAATAATCAGAATTACGAACCGTTTGCATTCAATCTTACTTACAATCAATACTGCAAGTAATGCAATCTACACAAGTAACAGAAACAAATATACAACAAAAACCCTAAATTTCATGCAATCAATCACAATTCATACGTCTTCAGTTGGCAGAAAACTAGCGAAATTCAGAATTACCACGACAATTCCAAAAACTCCTAGACAAGAGAGAGCAAGCAGTTCAAATAATCAATCAAGTTTACACAAATGCATTCCATAAATCCGTAATCCAGTCCAAAAAGCGTAAGAAATTGACTAAAACTTACATAAATGCACCAATTTAGAGAAACGAATAAGAAAAGAACGCAGAAAAAGCTATTTCAATCTGATACAAAATCCCGAAAAAAAAAAAAAAGGAAACATGCAAATCACGAACCCTAATTTGAAAAACCGATGGCAAAAAATCAAATTGGAATGAGATAGAACCTTAAAAGGGAGGAATCACTGATTCTGCTACCGTCTTTCAAATCAACAATTAGAACTTCGCTGATTACGAAGCGAAACCCTAATGCATGAAGAGAGAGAAAATATCAAAAGCGTAATAAATATCATAAACTGCTTCGACTCGCCGGTGCCGTCGGCCACTACGACTCGGTGTCGCCACCGTAATAATAATTTTACGAAATTTTTAAGAAAATTATCACTTAGGTACCTGAAGTTTGAGTCTAGGTACCTAACGTGTCAATATATAAAATGAGATATCATGAGGTTTGAATATTTTATCACTTTTTAATATAAAATATATTATCATTTCAATATCTTATATTATAATTTGATGAGGGTTCATTTATCAGACACTAAGACACCGGATCTTATTAAAACTCCGAAGTTAAGCATGCCTGGACGAAAGTAGTACAAGGATAGGTGACCTCCTAAGAAGTCCTTGTGTTGCTAAGCCTATAGTTTGATGAATTTTTGTAAGAATTTGATCAATTTTATATAGATGGTGCTAATATAGTACATGATTACAATAATGTATATTTCTATTTTTATTTAATAATAAGAAAACAATCACTTAGGTACCTGAGTTTTAACCATTTATTATTTAGATATCTGATGTTTCAATATATAAAATAAAGTATCATATGTTTAAATATTTTATTATCTAGGTAATGTATATTGGAATTTAATGAATTTTTTTGAGAATCAGACCAATATTATCAAAGGATGCTAATGTAATGAATGATTATAGTAATATATATAAATTATGTCAGCATTTTTAATAAAAGTTCAATGAATTAGGATAAAAAGTTCGCTGAATTTATATGCAAACTACCTATATATTGTCGAAACTAAATTCTAATGAATGTATTTATGTATTGTCGGAATCATTTTTACTTGCGTAAAATCTTGAATAACCCCCCAAATTTTATAATTAAACACAGCATACCTCTTATACTTTTAATTTCATAAAATGACCCACTGAACTTTACAGTAAAACGCAATACATTCCTTGTACTTTCAAATTCATAAAATAGCCCCTTTGACTTTGAGATTAAATACAATACACCCCCTACACTTTCAATTTTAAATGGCTATTTTATGAAATGTATTAATAATTTTCTATTGGGTCGCCATAAAATACTTTTTCAGTTATATACTAATTGGGAAATGTATTAATAATTTCCCTCCGAGACATTATTGTCCTAAATGGTTTGGGTATAATATCCCACGACTTCAAAAAACCGATTCATAATGCTACGCATCTATCCTTTTTTCATTATATAGGTTATGTCTCTTGTTTTGTTCCCGTAAGTCGAACACAATAGGAACGAATTTTTCTGAGTAAGTTGAATATGACTAATAAAAGAAAATCTATATATCATGTGCATTCGACGGTACCTGCTCTCTCTCTCTCTCCAATGAAGCACGATGGCGAAGGTGTTGGTAGTTCCCAAAATCGCTAAGCGAAAGCAAAACTAAAATTTTTACATATAAAATGCCTCTTCTTTATGTTAAAATATCTAGTCTAATACTTTGTACTTGTATTTTGGTATGTACATGTTTTTATATATTTTAACATTTAAGGTAGGCAATCTGTATATGTGACAATTAGTGCCCTAGGTTGATTTTTTCCTCTTTTCTCTCCCATTCTTGCTGTCCCTTTTAGTGACATTTAGGAAAGTTTTTTTTATTGTCCTTTATATAAATTGGTTGTATTATCTTCCTTTTTATCATCCAGAAATAAAAGAAATTGCAAGATTGATCTTCCATTCATAGTTTTCAAGTATCTTTTTCTATATTTTACAATGCTTTCTCTAAAAACCTGTTAAAAAAACAAAATTTTTACATCCTGACCAAACAGGCTGTAACCTCTTGGGGCTATTTAGTTGTCCGTCTTCAGGATCCATCTAAAACTAATAACATTGAGAAAATCCAACTGCCTCTACGTGCATTAAACAATTGTCCGGATCTCCCATCACGAGACTTGGGTTATACAATTATTTACACGAATGAACTCTTTGGAGTTGGATTCGTTTTGCAAATGCTTGATGCTTCGATATTTCGCAAAATCGTACATTTCCCTAACAACATAAGACTCAACTGCTAGTGTAAAAGGAACAAAGGAACATACCCAGTGCTTCAAGGGCTCCCGCCTACGCAGGGTCTGGGGGGGCGGATGTACGCAGCCTTCCCCCTTCAGGGCATCAACCTGAAGAGTGACTGTTTCCCAGTGCCCCCAACATGAGGGTGAGGACTTTCCAGGAGGTCTCCCATCCTGATACTACTCTCGCCCAAGCACGCTTAACTTCGGAGTTCTAATGAGATCCGGTGACGGCGTGTTGGTGCCCTCTTTGGTAGTATAGACGAAGCAAAATCATAATTGCACCATTATCCCTCGGTCTTCTATTGCCATCACGTCCAGACTAACTTCGGATAGCTTGTAAGACCAAGCAACATCCACATTAATCTTGATATACCTTGACCAGGGGAAAAGACCAAGTAAGATGTGCAACAATCAAAATACGATTTGTCTCGCAACTGGGGCCACCCGAAGCCAAATGGTGGGACTTCGAAGCCTCAAAATTGCTCCTGTGGCAACCCATAGCGGATTAATTTGATCCCTTAGAATACTGCTTTGTATCGAAATTTTCAAGTCACAGGCATACAAAAGCCAGTCCGTACAAAAAAAAAGGACTGAGTAGAAACATCAATAGAAACATAGTTTTGTCGGCTGGGGAAGCACAAAAAATCCTCTTCCACGTGTTTAAAGCTTGCGTCAAAGGTCAAGCGGACCATCCTAACAAATGGGCAAAAGAAAATAACACGCTCAATTGTAATTGACTAACCTCCACATATTGCGCGACCGATAGGAATCCTTCCTTTTTGCGTCGGAAGTGAGTGCATTACCATAAACCATACACAATAAGAATTTAACTCATCGAGGGATAAGAATATATCACGTTTTTCTAAAAAACATATTATTTGGATGGATGATGCAGAAGGCCTAGCGTGATCAGCCGACTCAAATTGAAAATTTTGTACCACAGTATAATAGGTCCCTTAAAATTTGAAATTCTATAACTTATTTAATAAAAATATATATATATACATCACTAAGATACTCTTGGCAAATTTTTGTCGGAATCAAAACAAATTTTCATCAAAACTTGTTGGAATGGTACATGATAATAATAATATGTATAAGTCGTGACAATATCTTTACTATAAATTCAGTAAATTATTACTAAAAAATTCACCGAGTATTCACAAAAGTTAACCCACAAATTGCTAAAATTATGCACTATATTAATATTTTTGGTAAAAGATCATAAAACTATAGCATAAGATATCCATACATTGTTGAGATTATGTTCTAAAATAGCATTTTTAACGAAAATTCATCAAATTTCGATAAAAAACCAATTTAATTGATTAATTTTTAAATTTCAGACAACTACATAGCAAAATTTTATAGTGAAATAGATATATTAAAACTATATCAAACCTAAATAATAAAAATAAAAACTCATAGGACATGATCATAAATTTATGTGGTTAAACAATGGTAACATTATTGACAGAGAAAAATTATTATAGCAGAGCAAGGTCATAGTATTTAAAGCAATGCAACATTCTCAGTACCTCAATGGCTCCCGCTTAAGCAAGGTCTAGGGGGTAAATGTACACAGCCTTACCCTTTCAGGGTACCCTAAAAGGAGACTGTTTCCGAGAACCCTTAACCTGAGGGGCACGAGACTTCCCATGAGGTCACATAACTTGATACTATTCTCGACCAACCACGCTTAAGTTCGGAGTTCTGATAGGATCTGATGCTTACATGTTGGTATCCTCTTAGGTATAGTTTTCAAAGTAATTTTAATTGTTATTCTGACATTAACAATTTTTGTCGTTACAATAAAAACTCAAAAACAAAGATAAATTTCCGATTCACTAATATTCGACGTCGTTCCACGACTACTTAGATCGCATCGCGTTGAGCAAGAACAGCAACAAAATCCCGAGATTTCTTCTCCGAGAGTAAACCCTAATTCACGAATCCAATCGGAAATTCTACAGTTCGCGCTTTCAATTATGGGATTAGGGTTCACGATCGGCGTTATCGGAGTTGTCTTTCTCTCTCATGCCGCCTACTCTACGATCCAATGTAAACCCTAATTTTCTGATCTCATTTGTTTATTTACTGCTTGAAATCGATGAATTCACCTTTTTTTTATATTTTTTTTTGGTTTTATTCGATTACTTGATTGCAGATAGAGGATTGTTGAAGATCACCGAGGATGAGTTCTCATCGCCTCCTATGAACGTGAGTAATTTTTTATTTTTATTTTTTTTGATATCGTTTTTTGAATCGGGAGATCAGTTTAGTTAGTTTAATCCTTAGTTTCGTTTAGTTTTGGTAAATAGTGAAACTAGGAAAAGCTAAGCAGAACTGCGCAAAACTAGAAATTAGGTACGTTTGGTTAGCAAAGAGCAAAATTGGGAAAAAAATAAGGGCTCCCGCCAATGCAAGGTTGGGGGGGTGAATGTACGCAACCTTATCCTCTCAGGATGCTACCCCAAAGGGAGGCTATATTCGAGGACCCCCAACCAGAAAAGGAAAGGGGGTCATCGAACAGAGGCGCTCTTCGGAAAAATTGATCAAAATTGGGAAAAACAAAAATTAGGCAAAACTAAGTAGAACTCTAGTTGTTTTACTTCTACTTTTACACTCAAAACAGGGGAGCAAAACTAGAAAAGCAAAATTAAACAAAAACTCAAGTTATACTAAGAAAAGCCCAGAAGAACAGTAAGCATACAAGTGAAAGCTAGTTGTTTTCCCTAGTTTTGCTTTTTCCCTGTTTTTCCTAGTTTTGATCAATATTTAAGCCAAACTAAGGGTACGTGTTGATTGATTGATTGCTATAAAATTGTGTTGATGCAGGTTGTCGTGGAGTTAATCGTTGGATTTGTGCTGTGTATGTATGCAGCGCTAACTGTTCCAGGGAAGTTTCAGTCAATACTTCCAGATTCAGAAGAGAACAGGTCCCTTTTATATCCTTTCACCTAGCCATAACTTCTTATATGTCCTTTTGTGTGGAAACCCTGATTGCAAGGAACTTAATTGATGGAACACAGTTGTGGATTGTACATAGATATGATAGGGCCTGTTTAGTATCGTTTTATTTTTACAGTATTTGGTTTTTAGAGCCATATAGCTATATTTTGAAAGCAATTTTTTCTTATTTTTGTTCATGTTTTCACATTCCACTCAAATTAAGAAATGTGGAAACAAAAAACCTAAAATATGAAAAGAATCAAATTCAAAATATAGTTTCTATTCCTAAAAAACCCAAGAACTACAAACAGAAACGATATCAATCATGCCCTTAATTGTTATGTGCATCTGCTTTTGTCTTTC
The DNA here is from genome assembly GCA_018398585.1 of Simmondsia chinensis. Taxonomy (NCBI): domain Eukaryota; kingdom Viridiplantae; phylum Streptophyta; class Magnoliopsida; order Caryophyllales; family Simmondsiaceae; genus Simmondsia; species Simmondsia chinensis. The sequence continues at coordinate 1,955,682 of JAGTTD010000007.1, read as the reverse complement.
CTTATTCACTGCTAGTGCTATTATAATTTTTATATTTAGGGGGCATCAAATTCTAAGTTGCAGAGGAATGATTTTCTTCTCCTTGTCGAGTGGGATACTAGTAGGGAAGAGGTTTAATGCATGAACTATTTCATCCATACACCTTTCTGTTTAGAGCATTTTACGTTATGTATTTGCTGCTGTCTTTTTCGCATGGCATGAGTTGGTTGTCTTCTGGGTCTTACCTTGTGTTATCTTTAAGCTTTAGTGTGGCATGGACTTGAGGCAAAGTGACTGAGTAATGACATAGCAGAGTTGTGAGCTTATATAGTCATCAGGAGAACAATGAGTACTTGATGTTGTTTATGGGAAAAGATGGTCTTTTTAGGAGTTTTTTGAACTAAGAGCTTTAGATGCTTTGCTAATATAACATCAGCTTAGGCTCTATATCATTAGTTGTTGGGTCTTTGATGTTGTATGGTTGTGTGTTTGAGGATATCTTGTCCTTAGCTTCATGTAGATTCTTTCTTGTGTAATATTAGAAGAATCACAAGATGGGAGGGAACCAATAATGTCTTGCATTCTATCTTGTCCTTAGCTTCATGTAGATTCTTTCTTGTGTAATATTAGAAGAATCACAAGATGCGAGGGAACCAATAATGTCTTGCATTCTATTTTGGATGTCCTGTTTCTCTTTTCCCTTTTATTTCATCATATTGCCTGCTATAATAATCTTCCCACGGTGTCTTTTGCCTAAACCTCCTAAAGTGCATCACCTTCAGTACTTGAAATTGTCTAAGGATGCTGTAAAGAGCTGTTTTGAAAAGGGGGTGCTGTTTGGAACCAGCTTTGGCTCAAACTGGACCCTTAAGTACTGCTATGTTTGCATGTCGTCTGTGATGCTTTTAGCGTAGGCTCTATTTGATTAGAGGAAAATCATTTTCTTTTTGAATTTTTTTTTGTCTTCTTTTGTTAAAAAGTTTTGTTTGTTAAGGAAAGCAATTTCATTATATATATATATATATATATATATATATATATATATATATATATATATATATGCGATTCACACTTGATCAAGTTGAGGTTGAAATGAAAAGTAGGAGGTGAGTCTATGATGAAAATGTTCTCCTTTCCGTGGAACAAAATGTCTTCCCCGCTTCTTGAAGGGAAGTCAACTTCATCTCTAAAGAGGAACACATTTTCCCTTAAGGCAAGGGTTGCTACTCATTTCTACAATAAAACTAGAGGAGTATAATAGAAAAGCTTTTTTCGTCTAAAACAAACAGAGCCTTAGTTGCTAGTAGTACAAAGTTTTCAATGTACCATGACTTGAGGGTCCAAAACTGGATGCTACACCCTGGACATTCTTCTGGAAAGGCAACAAAAGCAAGTTTAATGTTATATGAGAAGCAAGAGAAGTAATATACTTGTTGGGTTAAAGTTCTTCTATCATGCTGGTTAATTGTGCCATATTGAAGTAGAGGCTGGTGAAGCAATATACAGGCATACATCTGATGCTCCGAATGTCTAGTTTTGTCACCTTTAATGAATAAGAACTTGTTTGGGGTTGGATGCAGCAGTCTGGCATCCTTGTTACCTTTTTTTTGGAATTTTTTTTATAAGAAACCACTTTAAAAAGTAGTCATTTTTCACTTAATCACTATGACTTTTCAATTTTATAGGAAACCACCCTTAGAAGTTTATGTGCATGAAGGCACCTTAACAGCCTTGATTTCATATCTAACCTATGCAAAGTAACCTAATGGAATATTAACAGCGTCAATGTACGTGATTGATTGAAATATTTAAACTTTTGAAGGAGTTTTCTGAAAAATTAAAAAATTGTGATGGATAAGTTAAAAATGACTACCATTGAAAGTGGTTATCTATATTTTAAAAAAAAAAAAAAAGTTCCCTTTTTTCTAAATAATAGTATTGAGGGGCAACATCTAGGGGAGGGGGAGATGAGCTCTGAACCCAATACCTCATGCTTGGGGGTGGATAGCTTACCATTACGCCAAATCTAACATCTCACGTCCTTGTTATCTTGTATTGATAATGGGGTTTTTGAGACTTGAGGTTTTTCGAAGTGTATTCAATAATCTCTGAATAAGAAGGGCGAGTCTTCTAGGATAATGCCTCCATTAGTGTTCCTGTAGTCTTGCTTTACACTTCACAGATCGTTTGCTTTTTTCTACTCGGCATGATACACCTCCTATGCATAGGCATAGTTTAGTGAAACTTGGCAATCTATCTAGAATGGTTCCTTTTTTTTTTTTTTTTTGAAAAAAGAGAACTTATTAATCGAGAAAGAATATACTATAAGTTAAGGACAAACTGTCCTCGACATCAAAAAGACTAAAAACTAATAACAGAAATCCCGCCTCCAATTCTTCTACAAATCGACTAGGGTATGTCAAGGAAGCCCCCAGAGCTCTGTAGCCGAAGTGCTTCTCAAAAAACCTCCTTATCCCATAAGAAATTCGATGCCGCCTATCGGTTTTTGAATATCCCTACATTCCTTACTAGCCAAATCCACTAAAGAATTACAATCCTAGCAACAAAGAATAACACTTGTACCATAACTTATTCATCAGCCCTACACTTACCCTGATTATTGACTATTTCATGGTGAAATTTGTTATTAAGTGGATTGTACGATTTGTATGCAGTTGTAATCTGTCGGTAGTTTCTTCGCAGTGGATATATAGGATAAAATGTTGGGTTCCTTAGGTGCTATGCAATGGCAAAGCTATAGGAATTTACATGAATAGCTTATCAGCCGTAAATCTCAAGATCTACAAAGTTGGGAATACATCATATGGAGAAGGCCAATTTCTTCAAGTTACGAAGAGCTTCCTGCGGCCAAGTTCGCAAAAGAGACTGATAGGCTGGTGCAAAGTGGATAACTTTGGTACTTATACCTCACTAGAGAAGGGAGGGGATGGGCTTGCTTGATAATTGAAGTAACATGTTAGGCAAATACTAAGAACAAGGTTCAGTTCAAATGCAAATGAACAATTTTGAAAGAAAATGAGAAGAGAAGTGAGAAAGAGGAAACAATAACATACAGATCTACATGGAAAACCGTTAGATTGAGGAAAAACCACGGGAAAATAAGAACATGAGCTCTTTGATTAACAGTAGATGAAGTTTCTACCCAGAGGCAGTGCCGTGCTCTTATGTGTTTTTCATGTATGAACTGCAGATTCACATTGGCTAGCGGAACCGTTAGTAAATGAAGAGGAGATGAAAACCAAAAAGTTTTCTTTTCGTAGCTTAGCCACTCTTGCAAGGAATTCCTTTCCTTAGAATTGTACTTGAGAGATTCCTACCTTATGCGATTCAACAGTCAATTCTTTTGGATTAGAAATCCTGTAATTTCCATATCCATACGCTGGAAAATTCAACCAATCTTGCCGATGATCTGGTGGGCATTAAAACAAGAGTTCCAGCGAGACAGAAATGGGGTAATTTCAATTGTATGCCGCAAGAAAAAAATAACCCAATAATCTCATTATGGTCGAGGAAAACTCCAAACTCCCTGATCAAATATCCTGCTCTATATTCAAAAGAAAGTCATTGGTCTAGCTCTAGAAAGTAGTGCGAATTAGGTGCGAGTCGAATTCTTGAGATTAAAGTGGTGGGAACAATGAAAGCAGAATTCTGCATTTCTATGGTTTATGAGTGTTAAATCGATCATCTGATGTCATGCGCAGGTGAAGGAGAAGTACCAAGTACTGTAAGCACTAAGTTGACTGCCAAGAAACATCTATTTGGATATCCCAAAGTGCTAATTCTGGCTCTTCTTGATGCCCCAGAGCATTGCCATCGAATGAAGCCATTATACTGGCCGGTTCTAATAGTTCTAGGGCCTGAAGTGGATATTTTGAAACAGAATGCTTCATATATATTTTGACGTTTTCTTCAACAATATAAATACTAGTTGTAATAATTATAGTAAGTTATAGAATAGAAATTTAGATATGTGCGAAATTAAACATCTTATACTTTAGGACCGCAACTAGATAACCCTTTGGATTGTTTGGAGTTATTGACATGTCCTGTCTAAGTGAATAAACTCTAAGCACGGGCGCTAAGCATGCTGGCTGCATGTGCCAGAGTAACCTACAGCTGTACTTTAGGGCCCGTTTAGTATCATTTTCTATTTGTAATATTTGGTTTTAAAGTCAGATTTGATAACCGTCCTTTCTGATCTTTTTGTTTTTTATTTTTAGTTTGTAGTCAAACTTGAAAAAACTGGAAATAAATAACCCAAAATCAGAAAAAATCGTTTTTGAAGTATGGTTCAACCCTAAACCCTGAATACGAAAAATTGCAATAGAAAACGATATCAAACAAGCTCTCATGTAAATTTCTTAATGTTCCTCAATGCCCTCGGTATTTTTTTGTCTGATGCCCGTTATTTGATTGTACTTGGGATCCTTTCGGCTATCATCACACTGAAATGGATGAAATGTGCTAATGCAATGCAGGATAGTTTCATTACCGGAGAACGTGGACTTCATGATCTTCAACCACAGAGCGAGAGCGATCTTTCCGGAGTCAGATCTGAGGGTCAAATCATGAGACTCAGGCCAGTGAAGACGATATTATAGTCATGTGACTGCATAGACTTAAGCTCCTTTTTCTGGCTTCAATCGAGGAAAGATTGGAGGAACCAATGAACTTGTTTTCTAGTTCATCTTAAAATGGTTTTGTGGAATGAAATTGAAATTATTTCTTATTGTTTGGTGTTTGAGCACATTGATCTGATGTTTCTAAATTGTTAGGCTGATCCTAGGATTCAGTATTGACGTGAGCCACTTTGAGGCACTAAGTTGTTGTTGTTGACCCAAGATATATCTTCTGTACACCTAATGATGCGTGGAGAACGGGTTCTTTTACAGTGTTGGTCACTAATAATTGTAGGCTCGTTTAGATTGGTTCTTTTTCTTTTTCTTTGTTCAAATAGTCCCCGATGTCTGGAAATTGGTGGAAATTGATCCATCATTTTTTTTTTTTAAATTGTTTCTCGTATGTTATTTTATAATAAAATTAGTTTATCTTTGACTGGTACTGGTGATGAAATAAATGACTAATTTATTATATAATATAACACGAGCAATTGTTTTTTAACGAAAATAGATGAGGAACTTGGTTACTACTTCAGGTTAGAGGTTCCCGGAAACAGTCTCCTTTCCAGCCGGAAAGGGTAAGGCTGCGTACATCACCCCCCCAGACCCTGCTTCTTGCAGGAGCCGCGAGGCACTGGGACTGTTGTTGTTGTAGATGAGGAACTTGGTTGAACAGATCTTCAAGCGTTATGATTGTTTAAGCAGAGAAAAAGATGTAGGATCAATTTGTGCAAATTTACAATTATTGAAGATTGACGAAGGAGTAACTCTGCAGAAAAAGAAGGCTCTTCCTTTCCCTAAAGCCTACGCCATTTATCTGATTTCGATTATATTGATGATATTGTCACTTCAACTCAAAACTATTCTTGGGCTTTGGCTGTATCGATGATTCATCTATATGAATAAATATTATTAGGGTTATCAAGTTAATGATTGATTCAAAAAAATAAAAAATATAAAGGTTCAATTATATCAAATACAAACGATCTAATATAAACAATCTTGTTGATTCAATTTAAACCCCACTTACAATCAAATGGTAAAAATGTTTTATTATCAGTTTAATGTTCAGTTCACTCCGAGATCCATCCTCAAAAGAAAAGAAAAGAAAAATGTTTACTCCAAAATCAATTGAGACTATAAATAACGAATGATTGAATTGACAAAATTAAAAGAATAAACACTAAATTGACATAGTTTACATCATACATTCACCAATTACATAAATAACTCAATTTTATGCCGTGTTAAGCTTTTGCTAGCCCTCAAAAACATGCCTAGCTCACAAGCCACAATTAGTTGAGTGACTATCCTTTGCCAATTTGTTTCCTTGCTAACTTCAGATTCAGTTCCAGTACACTGGATCTTTCCCGGTCCATTATGTGCAGTAGTGGTCGTAGTCTTTTAATCCTTGTTGGTTGTTTTGCCTATATTTTTTCTAAAATCCTATTTTCCTGGTCTTTGGTAGGTTTTTTCTTGTCTTTGTCTTGTACCCCTTTTGCTATGGTTAATCTAGGTTTCGTTTGTACAAGGTGCCTGTTGTATTGCTACTTGCTAATTATCGGGAAAAAAAAAAGTTGAGTGACCATCCATATACATTTAAGTCCAGGTCAAAATCCAACTAGGTTGTCTTGTCTGTACAAGTTTATGATGGATTTTGCTCCGACAATACTAACACAAGTCTCCTCAATGGGGAAGATTTCAGGAGGGTAAGAGATCATCATAATAAAAAAGGAATACGAGTAAAGAATGGTAGATGAATTATCTTGTTCGGCAATTGGATTACACGATAAGGGTAAAGAAAATTATAATTAAAATAAGGTCAAAAATATCTAAATTTACCCTCTTCACCCTTACCTCACTTTATCCTTATTACCCGATTGTCAAACAAGGGGTGAAATCTCTGACCTTTTTACCATAAAACCTTAAACCCTAGCTTGTGGTTATATAACTCAACTAAGACTTGATTGGCTAAAAAAAAAAAAGAGAAGGGAGCTGCTTACAGAGCCTTCAAAATTTTGTTCACAAACTTCTACTGAACAAATTTAAATTTGCTCAAAACAATACCAGAACAACAACAACAACAACCCCAATGTCTCAAGGGCTCCTGCTTGAGCCGAGTCTAAGGGGGTGGATGTACGCAGCTTCACCCCTAAAGAGAGGCTGTTTTCAGAGACCCCCGACCTGAATATCAGAACATAAGAGAAACTGGAGGCAACATCATCAAAGAATTCTTTGCAGTCTGCAGAAAAAATACAAGTGGATACATACAAGAGTATGGACCTCCAAAAACTTAGTTAAAAGATTACACAAATCTGGTAGAAAAATTGCAACATAAACTAGCCTCAATCTAAAACTCACCAATTCCCTAAATATATCATCAAACTACCAAAGAATTCAAATCTAGCAAAACCCCCCTCATTGTCTACTTTACATCTATGTCAGTTCCGAGTTCTCTCTAGCCTGCCTAAGAATTACCTCAACTTTCCTTTTCTTATCATCCCTCTCTTCGTCTCTCCCGACCCACGTCGCTTTTTTCTCGCTACTCTTTTTCCTAAGGTTTATATCGAGATCCTCGGCCAACATTTTCTTGCGCGTTTTCAATCTGAAATGAACAACTGACGTTCTATTTAAGGGTACCTGTCTCTCGAAATCTATCGAATCAGACATCCTGCTCTTCATTGTGTCGATAGCGGGACTAAACGTGTCTAGAACGGAAGTTTCCTTCTCACCCTCTTCGTCAATTGTGAGTTTAGCTGGTAAAAGAACAGGCGGGATGTCCTTTTCCTCAGACGATAACGGCGGGGCTAGAAATGGGTTATCCTCTGAAGTGGGTCCCGTAAGACCAGACCCCGAGGGGTCGGATTGTGTATGTGATAATAATAGCCTCTGCTGCAAGCTCAACAAAGATCTCTCTGCCTTTCTCCTTTGCTTTGACTGCTCGACTTTATCCACCCTAGGATCCTTCTTTCTCTCGTTCCAAATGGGTGAATGAACGTAAGTATGGGGATCAGGGAAAGCGGGTAACCAATCGGGTACATGTTTTACGCTCGGTGTTTCTCCTATTTGTGAAAAACTAGGAACCCCTTTTGCACTCTTAATCACCGGGAACCGTGGGATTGGCTGTGCAAATGGGATTTCCTCGACGCTTCCTACAAAATCAGCTATCTCCTTTACAACATCGGATCCGATATCACATTGATTCACCTCAGCGCCTACCGGTAATCCTCTAGCCGAACCCAAATCCTCCAAACCCTTAACTAAATCAAACACATTACATTCTGTTCTACCAGCTACATTAGCATAAAAACTACCCGATTTAACTAAGTCACAGACGTATCGAATCGCAATATCCGACAATGCTTCCAACGAAGATTCCTTAACCCCCTTGAATCCGACCCCTTCACACACCTGCGCAACCGCCACTTTTGCACTAGCACGAGCGTATTCATCGGGACGAGCTCGAATCGAGACATCTTCATCTTTCGCTTTCTCTCTCTCTCTCTCTCTCTTGCTCTCCTCATCTCCACCATCGCTCATATTCAAACCCTAATATCATTCTTCTCCACCAACTTCCCCCAAATTCTCACCACATTATCTTAACCAAACTCAATAAAAAACCAATCTTGGAAACACCTCTTTTGTAGAAACCCTAAATTTCGTTCGCATATAAAAACTGAAATTCACTGAAAGTTGAATTCAACGGTAAAATAATAGTTCAGCAAATACATACCCCAACGATTCGCAGCATAAATAACCGCCGAATTGAATCAACAGAGCTGAAAATCCAAGAAATTTCTTCTTAATTTGAATTGGAAATTGAACCGGAAGAACAAACCCTAGAATTCGAAGATTTGCACATTTGAGGTACAAAAATGCAAAATCAAGGAGCAAACTTGAACAGTAGAATCAATAATTAGGGTTTAAGGGATTAATTATTGATAAACCCTCTCTGCTAGTAGACATCGAGGAGAGAGAAATTGAGGAAGAAGAGAGAGAGAGAGAGAGATGTCTCGAATTGAACACAAGAGGCGTTTATTTATAGAACGCAACGGTGATATTTGTGACGTTGTAATCTATAAAATAAATGAAAATAAAAATAGTTATTTATAATTTATTACTCGATATTTGTAAAAATAATAAAAATAGTTCTGACATTTTTAAATTAATACAAGATTCATAAGGTTTTGTTGTATTAATAAAAATGTCCATCTTCGGTGTGATTAGGTCATTTTTTGTCATAGATTTGAGATGAGAAATACTTTTTTTAAAATTAATGTTAAAAATGACAAAGATATCTTTTAATAGCCATATTTTAACAAATTAAGCGATAACATATAGTTTCTAGTACAACATCTTAAATTTCATGCTTATGTAGTATGAATAAGAACATTGAATGACACTTTTATCATTTTATGGTAACATTAATTAAAAAAAAACAGTTGTTACGTCAACTTTGTTGATGGAAAATGGCGTCATCATATCGGAGAGGGGTTTTTTTTTTATTAATATGACAAAATTTTAGATGCATTTTTATTAATTCAAAAAAGTCATGGTCTTTTTTATTATTTCAAAAAATATCAGAGTACTAAAATATATATAACCTTGTGTTAAATATTTATTTTTAGGATTTTTAGAAAAAAATACTTAAATTTTTTTTTTTTTTCATTTAATCATCATAACTCTTTAATTTTTCAGAAAATTATCTTTAAAAGTCTAAAATTTTCAATCAATCACCTTAGATCACAATATTAATTTTTCATTACTTACCAGTGAATTTACATAGATTTTATAGTGTTTATTAAGTATGACTTAAATTGTTTAAGGTGTCAAAACATGTTTCACACCTAGAGGTGTAAATGAGCAGAATTGGCTCGTCAAAAGCTCGAAAGGCTCGACTCACTTTGAGCTCGAGCCAAGCCGGCTCGCTTAACTCACCTAGCCAAGGCCGAGCCTAGTGAAGCTCGAGCTCATAGACTCGCGAGTATAAACGAGTTTTTCTTAATATAATACATTTGCTTAAATATGCCAAAGGAATCCAAATTTGAGCCCAAATGAGCCGAGCCCAAGCTTAAACAAGCCCAGATTGAGCTTAAATGAGCCAAAATATTGTAAGTATAATTTGAATCTCACCGAGCTTGGATCGAGCCTAGCCGAGCTAGGGTTTTGATGAGCTGAGATTGCACTTGAACTTTCCAAGCTTGGCGAGTTTTGAGCTGAGCCCGAGCCGAGCTTAATGCGAACGAACCAAGCCTCGAGCTCGGCTCGTCTCAAATACACCCCTATTCGCCCCCCCCCCCCCCCCCCCCCCCCCCCAATCAAGGTTCGAATCCCACATTTTTTAAACCCTCTTGAGATCAAACCTAGTTGAGGGAGGGGGTATGTGAATGTAGTGCTAGTTCAATAGTTTTAACTTATGTTTTATGTGTACTCAAAAAAGAAAAAGTGCATGCTAAAATCGATATGGAAGTTAAGTAATATATAACGGATAGTTAACGACATGATTTAATGTGATTGATTGACAAATTTTAGACTTTTAAAGGTAGTTTTTATAAGTGAAGATACAATACGACTTTTCAAAGTAATATTTGTAACAAAAATCCTTGTTCTTATTGATATTTAATCCATTATCATGCAAGATTGTGACACCTGACTAATGTGATGCATTTTAGTTAGAAAATATTGTATATATACTATAAAAATATAATTATATACTTTATTACTATTATAACAGGAGATAAATTATATGTTTAATAAATAGGCACTGATGCCCATCAAGGCCTTGCCTTAGTGGTAGAGGCAAGTGAGGGGTTGAAGTGTAGCTTTAGGCTAAAACGTTTGGAGTTCGATTCACCCCTTGAACCTCTCCCCGCGGAATTCTTGACTTAACTGGCTCCTGTAGTGTATGAGTCGCCACATGAGTCGGAGTTTACTAAATAATTGGGTTCCTCGTTAGCAAAAATAAATAGGCATATGATAGAAAAATCCAAATAAAAAGGGGTACGAACGTGGAGGGATCTAGTGCTTGTTGGCGTAGGCAGTTTTGTGGTGGTGCGTTGGATATGAGGTGACCAAAGGGCCGGGCCTGGGCCTCTGCTTGGCTAAACAGGATTGGCCGGAGCCCCTCTTTTTAATATATATATATATATAATCATTTGAAAAAATTATAATTTATTAATAAATAATATAACATACAATACAATCATAACAATGTCATATAAAATTAAAAAATATATTTTATAAAATGAAATGTATTATAATTGGTTAAAAAACATAACTATAACAATATAATAGTACCATATAAATTAAAAATATATTTTATAAACTAAAATATATTATAACTTGTTAAAAGAATTAGAACTATAACAATATAAATGTGTATACATTAAAAAAAAAAAAAAAAAAAATCCCAAATGACCTCCAACAGGCCGGAACCGGGCTACGCCAAAAAAATGGGCCTGGGGCCCGAGCTTTTCCAGGCCGAGCTGGGCCAGATCATAGGTCAACCCAGCCTATTGGCCACCTCTAATATGGGTGTAGACGGAGGCAATATTTATTGTTAAGGAAAAAAATTATATATTATAGAGTAATAATATTACTTATAAATAATAAGAGCCACAAAATAGACTTGAAAATTATAATTTTGCTCCAGTATTAATAATTTTACTATGATAATGACTGTATTCTGGATTTAATGTTCCTGTTGTTCTTGACTGTTGAATTGTTAATTTGTTTTATCTTTTTTCTTTGTACTTCATAGGTGAATATTTCTAAAGGAAATAAAGTACTAGGAACTATTAGATTTTGTTAATAAGTTACCTTAAACTTTAAAAACTTTATCAATTAAGTAACTACTGTCTGAATACGTTAGATTTTTGTTGAAAACGATGACTTATAATATGATTTCTGAGTGTTGGGGTAAAAACTTGATGCGGAAGCGTGAAACCCTGATAACTTGATTCGATTCAAATAATATGACTCACGCAAAATGAGAAGTAAACAAATATGAAGAAAGAAAGAACAAACAAGAGCACACAGGGTGGAGATGGAGATTCTTTATTGATGCTGAACGGAAGAATTACAACGACACTTCCTCTGAACGAGATCTATGAAAGAATTACAATCCCTTTCTCTAAACTCTCGTAGCACTCAAAATCTGAATTAGAGGAATTACGAAATTACCTCTGGCGGCGCCTCACTCTTTGATTGGATGCAGATGACGAAACCCTACGACCTAATTTATAGGCGCAGGACGGGGAGGTCCCGATAGATCGGAACCGGCCGATCAATCGGCCCTCTAACTGCCTAAAAAAATCCAGAATCTTTCCTTAAATCACCTGATCGATCGGGCTTCACTCCCGATCATTCGGTGACCCTACGGCAACCCTATAAAACTAAAAAAAGGTAATTTGAGACATAAACCTAACATATAGATATTATTTGTTATGACTTGATAATGTTTTGTCAAAATGTCAATATGACACATTATTTCATCTATATATAGGTATCGTCTATGTGAAATTGGTGAGTTTTTATTGTGGGTCATTGTATTTTTACCAACTCTGATATAGTTCACATATATTACCATTATCATGAACAATTTCGAAATTTTTGTGAAATTAGTTGAATTGTGACAAAAATTTACCGGGTGCAAATGCCTCCACATGGGATAGAACTCGAGTGGCACTTCTGACTCCCGAAGTTTCCAACCACTAAGCTATGCTTTTTAATAATGTTAGGGTACTTAGGTGATAAGTGATCAAATATCACTGTGCCTTGGTGTTAAATTTCCTTTTATTTTTGTAACTTCCCGTACAAAGATACTTAAACCAACCCTATGCATGTCAAGTTGTTGCTTGTAGAATTTTTATTTAGAAATGGCAATGGGTTGAATACGTCCCTTTTTGATAATCGTCGTTAAAAAACTCTACATGTAAATCTTGTAAAAATCTCACATTAAAGTTGTAAGAATTAAGAGATAAGAATATAAATCCAATGATCTACTTCTCCTAATACCAATTGGTATAACTGAGCAGCAGCAACGAACTCTATGGACACGTTTTATGTCTCATATGGATAACACATAAAGGCATAAAATGAGCTGAACTCATGATTCACTCCAAACAATTTATTAGTCAAGCTGGACTTCTAACTGAAGTTCAAACCTAGCTCGATGAACTTCAGGCTGAATTCACTTCATTCGGGCTCACTTAATCATGTCTCAAGCTCGTCTGTATGCTCAATTATGATTGAGCTTGGCTTATTAAAGCTTAAACTTAGTTTGATTGGACACAATTATGCTAGTAATTTAGCTATAAAAAAAAAATCCCTCAATTTGGCAAGTATTGTCGAGTTTAAGCTTTAATAAATTTGAACCTAAACTCAGCTTCAGCCTGAATAAGCCAAGCTTTCCAAGTTTTATAACTAGCTTGTTCTACCCATTTGTATTGTTGAATACGATCACATACTAGAATTTCCAAGACCCAATCACTTGTATTGTACCAGAATCGGCTTTCTTCCAACTCGAATTTCCAATTTTCTTTTCTATATGGAAAAGGAAAAGTTTAAGAACCGTTTTAAAGAAGGAAGCAATATAAACATTTTACACTGAGAAAAAAACAACGATGTTCAATTTGATTCATCTCTAACTTAGACATAATAGATACCACTACACCAACTTGAACACATCGCCCAAATTTCCATATTATGGCTCCATTTGTTGTTTTGACGGGAAACATTTTCTATCTTTATTTATTTATTTTTTCTACATTTTTTTATAATAATAGTATAGGTATTGGAAAATGTTTTCCTCTCTTGAGGTGCAGGACAATCTTCTTCGGAACAACAGAGGAAAGCATTGCCTTTCGTGAAACGAAAAATATTTTTTGCAGTAATTTTATGTCATATGTTTTATTTGAATATTTGATCCAAAAAAAAGGTCATATTTGAATACAACTTGACCAAATATAAATCTTATACAAATTTATAAATTAAAATTAATTTTTCCAGCTGGGAAAAAAATTTAAGAAAAAATAAGTTTATTTGAAAATTCCTCGTAAAACAATTTCCTTTGGCTCAAAGCATAGTTAGTGAAATATGGTAAGAGAATTAAATATAATTTAATATATTTGTGTATTATTTAATTTTATATATAAAAATTTTGGTCAAAAGTACATTGACTAATAAAAATAATTATATGATTGAATTCATGTCTTACCAACTCTTCTAAAATAGGTCGGTGAGAAATATAATTCTGCTAATTTGACTTTTATTTTAAGTGTCACTTATTATAGCGGCAGCAAGAAGCATAAATCATAGTAAAAATAAGATATAAACAAAATATAGAATATAAAACATAATTTAGATATAAATATGATTATTTTCAATTGATCACTTATTCTCTGTACGCGTAAAACACGGATACGTGTTATAAAACATATATTATACTTCTTACAAAAAAGAACGTATTTTATCATATTATTGATAATAATACATACATTTTCTTTTTAAACACAAAAATATAAATACGTTATTTAATATATTTTTTTATTGTTCTGTCGTTATGTTGCTTTATTGCTATTGCTGCTTCATGCTTTATGCTTTTTATGTGTTGTTGTTTTTTGCTTTCCAGGTTGGGGTCCTCGGACACAGCCTTTTTTTAAGGTAACATCCTAAAAGGGTAAGGCCGCATACATTCCACTTCCTAGACCCTATATATAGGCACTAGATCTATTTGTTGTTGCTGTATTTAATATGTCAATTATATACATATTTTTTTTTTTTTTTTTACCAAAAAGGGCACTAACACGTCGTCACTGGATCCCATTAGAACTCCGAAGTTAAGGGTGCTCGGGCGAGAGTAGTACTAGGATGGGTGACCTCCTGGGAAGTCCTCACCCTCAGGTTGGGGGCACCGGAAAACAGCCCCTCTTCAGGTTAACACCCTGAAGGGGGAATGCTACATATGCCCCCCCAGACCTTGCGTAGGCGAGAGCCCTTGAGGCACTGGGTATGTTTCTTTTATATACGTATTTTACTCAGTAGGGTTCATTTACCAGATAGCAATGCATCGGATCCCATTAGAACTCCGAAATTAAGCGTGCTTGGACGAGATTAGTATAAGGATGAGTGACCTCCTAGGAAATCCTCGTATTGCCAACCCTATAAGGTTGGAGGTCAACGGAAACAGCCTCTCGGCAGGTGTTGCACCCTCAAGGAGTGAGGCTGTGTACATCTACCCCGACCGCGCTTAGGCGAGAGCCCTTTGAGATATTGAAAATGTTGTTATTGTTGTTGTATAAGTATTTTACTCGGTGTGGTTCAAAGAAGCACTGGGTAAACACACCTTATCCTGGAGCAGCTGGTAAACACACTCAGGGTCACAGCTCGAGAGAGAGAGAGAGAGGAGATGGAGAAGTACTTTGGGAACGCGTACAGAGGAGACCCGGGGGTACCTCACGCCGACCCGGACCGATTCTGGAACATTTGGATCGGGTCCGCCGCCTTCTCTGCTCTCACCTGGATCCATCCCTACCCCTGGCAGCTCACCAATCAATGGAAGTTCTGTCTCTTTCCCTTTAAATTCTTTCTTGTATGTGATTTTCATTGGAATTTGTGTTTGATTGATTAGGTCTTGAATTGATTCTTCGTTTTTGCGATTAGGGTGGTTAGGGTTAGGGTTTGGGTTTGGGTTTGGGTTGAGGTTTTCATGTATGAGTGTAGTTCAAGTGTCCTGTATTGGAGCTGGTGAGAGAATAGATAACTACGTATAATGTAAGCCCAGTGAATTACTCCACTTAATGCCGACTAGTTTTGGAATGGAATGGGCTTAAATGTTGATCTCATATATGCCAACTTTCGCCTGGTGAAGTCTTACATGGTAACAAAGTGGGTTTGATTGCTCTTCGGAAACAGCCTCTCTACAGGGTAGCACCCTGGAGAGGTAATGCTACGTGAATCTTACATTCCTCAAGCCCTGCCTTGGCCGGAGCCTCTTTGAGGCACTGGATAATTGTTGTTATCAAAGCAGGTTTGATTGCTTAGTTTTGAATCTGTTCTCCATTTTCGCGATTAGGGTTAGGTTTTGTGTTTGTCGATTGCATTCCTTGATTGTTCCTCTGAGTGAGATTTTACTCTTCTATGATGCAGTTAAGCATTTACAACCAAGAAGAGTGGTTGGATTGTCTCCTTTGAAGTTTAGCTAGGATTTGGTAGTGGAAAGTATGTGTGTGTACTGTTGGTGGGTGGGTGGCTCGGCGGCCCGGGGGGGTTTGGTTTGGAGTAGTAGACATTGAGGGAGAAGAGAAGAAGAGTAGTAGGAAGAAAGAGATTCAAGTTAACATTCATTCCACTCCTTCATGACCACATGACCTAATGACATTTTATACTGAAATTGGAGGGGAGACCACTATAACCCCAACCATCAATTAGACAGGGAAAATTACGTAAATTGTCACTAAAATAAACTCTCTGTTAAAAGACTGCTAGATCACGTGTAGGACGTGTGATTAATTTATTTTTTACTGCAATATTCTATTGGAGGAATAGATGAGTGGATTGATACCTGTGCAAGCATCGTCATCTTTCCAAGGATAGCTGTACAATAATAGAATGTTCAATGGAGGATTGATGTTGTCTCCATTTATCTTGCATTTCATGTAGTGTATAAGAGTAAAAAAGGGTTGCTTTATGCACTACTATGTGTGCCCTATGAGTTATTTTATAAAATCACTTCTATACTGTTGTGTAAAGTAATTAGGAGGGTATGGAGCGATGTTTTGATTTTGGGATAGCGATACTTTTATGGGTGTGTGCTTCGAGAACAAGTAGTGTGCCATGCTTGGATGCGACAAGATTAGAGAGAGAATTTGCAATCAAAATAGTTGTATTTATATTGGGTGAGGGTATTGTAGGAGTTCAAATGTATTAAGGGCAATATTTGTGATGGGTATTATAGGAGGGTCAGGCACTGGGTTGTTGTTGGTATTATAGGAGGGTAGACTCAGAGACATAAGAGGATGAGAAGTTCAGTGTGTATCCCACTGCTATCTCATACTTTCTTGATATTAGTGAATGATTTCAATGGATTGATGGTCCCACGGCTTTCTATCTGGAGCGAGAGAGGGTTTTCCACTTTATATGGATTTTATGTGTGAGATATTTTCTAACAAGCGGTACCAAAATCTGCAGCTCGGCTAGGCTAATGCACAAAGGTATTGGTGAACCTTGTGGATGAGCATGTTGCAAAGTGTGGAGTAGTATGATGTTTAGCCTGACATGGTTTTAGTGATGCATCCCTTATGGTCTATATTGGAACTTGAAATCCTGTGAACGGAACTTTAAAATGGTAGACACACATTGTTGCTCCTAGGAAGGTGAGTGGTGCATGGAGCTCAGGAGAAGTTGGTGTACCACTCTAGGAGTGATACGTGCAGAGTTGTGACTCTTTTTTGTTGTTTGTTGCGTTGGTTATGTGGTTTCAACTTGAAGAGGAGTTAGGAATTGAAAGTATCTCACTTGTGAGGATACGAATTCAGCATCGCTTTAGGAAACCAACATGGCGGCAGACTGGGCACCTAAACAAGCATCTTGTTGGATCTCCAGTTTTATGGACCTTGCTGCCTAGTCCTCTGCTGACATGGACTGTTTGTTGTGACACATTGGGAAGAGCCTTCCTTAGGAGGGCTCCTAATGCTTTTCTTTACCTTCTGTGAATGTTTAAAATAAAAAAAATAATCCACAGATTATACAAAGATACATAAGAGAAGAGATATGTAATCCATGCTAGTGATAGCGTGATAGGCTCTCATTGTCATGTCCGTTGGAAGGCTACAACTAGCGCGTCATGGAAAGGAAGAAGATCGAAGGCCTTGAGAAAATGGAAGATCATAATGGCTATCGATTCTTAAATAATGCAATAATAAAATGATCTCTCCTTTGGAGTGACTTTATTTGTCATATAAAGAGATGCGCAACATAACTTTTGGAAAGTATATTTGCACAAGTCCCCAATTAGCTTGAGAGTGTACATAGATGTCTCGATTGGGAAAGTGTCAAAGTCTAACCCGCTACTCCTTGATTTCACATAAACAACTGAAAGCTGGAAGACTTTGTACCATCTATAGGCTCTTGGGTTTGTAAGGGTAATGGCACGTCAACGGAGTGTAGCAACAAAGCAACAACATACCCAGTGCCCCAAGGGCTCCCGCCTAAGTAGGTTATGGGGGACGGATGTACGCAGCCTTCCCCCTTCAGAGTATTACCCCTGAAGAGAGGCTGTTTTCGAGTGCCCCCAACCTGAGGGTGAGGACTTCCCACGAGGTCACCCATCCTGGTACTGTTATTGCCCAAGCACGCTTAACTTCGGAGTTCTAATGGGTTCCGATGACGGCGTGTTGGTATGCAACCTTTGAGGGAATGTCTTGAGAGATGTGTTTGTGAGTATGTATGTATATTAGCGTGTGTTTCGAGCACAAAAGGTGCGCCACACTCAAACACCATGTGAGTGAGAGTGTCTACAGCTTTCTTTGTCCAAAAGTTGTATCTGTATTCGATGGGGATGCTGAGGAACTCATATATTCATTGTAAAGTTTGAGGTGAGTGTTGTAGTCCGATAGACTTGAAATATTGAGAGGACGAGAGTTTGAGTATGACTGGATGATTTCCACGTAAATTTGGTCTTATTTTGATTGATTGAAAGAGATCATACTTTTACCTAAAATAACTATGCATATTCTATACTTTGTTAAATTTGTCACTTTAACTCTCAAATTATTGATACCCTATCATTTACTATGTATTATGTTTTCCGTTGCTGCTATTGTGGCTAACATTATCGAGCACAAGAATTGATAGGATTATATCCCTCCTCATTTTGTTTGTATTTTAAGTGAGTGAGTTGTTCTATGCATGAATATATATCCATATACATTCTTTTATAAGTCAACGGATTTTGTATCGAAATTTTTATGTATAAAGCCACGTAATACATGTATGTATTAGGTCACGTTTAATTCTTGTACTTAATGCCATCAATGTTGTGCAGTTGGCACGATAAAGCATTTCTCTACGAGCAACACCACTGGAAGAAAGCCATGCAGAAGAAGCAACCATATAAGTTCAAGGTACGTGGTTCGATCGGGCTCTATATATCGCCATATCGTATCCGGGGGGTCGATCTGGGTTCGTCTAGAAACTTGTTTTGACTTTGTTGGTAAAAAAACGCTTATAATATACATCTTAGACGCATCCGTACTTTTCCATTTAAAAAGGGCTATTAAGTATAATTGCCAATAATAGGGTAACATGCTCATTTTCTTGGTGTAAGTCATGTAATACACATATTATAACACGGGAGCCCGTGTGGCATTGGGATTGTTGTTGTTGTAAATAACAATTGAAAATAATGAATACCTAAACACAAATTAAATATCCATATTCTATAATTTCCTAAATTTATCATTTTAACTCTCAAATTATTGATTTTACCTTTCATTTATGTGTTATGCTTTTGCTACTTTATTGTGATTGATGTTATCCTTTATTTTTATGTCAATGAGCTTTTGACCGAAATTTTCATGTTTAAAACCGAATAATAATACATGTACATTATTAGATCCCCTTTCATCCCGTTCTGTATTTTACTAATAGGGGTTCTGACAATAACATTATTCTTATTGCAGTGGAATGAGACAATGGATAAGGACACTCGAGACTCGTACTACTTCAACTGGCCTGTGTACTTCCCTTAGACTTCTTGTTAGCTCGGGATTCGGTATCCTTGTTCTGAAACTCGCAGTAACGTGGGGTTTTGAGCCTGGAAAGTGTTTGTCTTTATGCAGTTCATTTTCGGTTTTGTGAAGTTCTCTGGAGTTTAAAAGCATCTCTTTGATGTAAAAAGGCATTGCTGGTGCATATGCATTTTGTGCTTTAAGTCAAGCCTTTAAGGGCTTGTTTAGTATTATTTCGTCTATGTAGTTATATTTTGAAATCAATTTTGTGGTTTAAATCAAGCATTTGAGGGCTTCGTTGATATTATTTTTTATTTGCAGTTATATTTTAAAATCTATTTTTTGCTTTTCATTTGAGGGATTTTCTAGTTGCGGGGTAATGCTATTAATG
This sequence comes from Simmondsia chinensis, assembly GCA_018398585.1. Lineage (NCBI taxonomy): Eukaryota > Viridiplantae > Streptophyta > Magnoliopsida > Caryophyllales > Simmondsiaceae > Simmondsia > Simmondsia chinensis. Next base: position 1,935,943 of record JAGTTD010000007.1, on the reverse strand, counting down.
AGGCAAAATTGTTATCGTCAGAATAAGATTGTAGTTTTCACTACAATTTTATAGCTCCTATTGTTTGTAAATTACATTATTGCTTTGACAATAACAAATTTTATCCTAACAATAATAACTCCCTATTTGAAAATCAATTTTGTGCTTTAAATCAAGCATGTCTTCAGTATTATTTTCTGTTTCAGTTTTAAAATTTTTGGAAACTAACTTTTGTGCTTTAAATCAAGCATTTGAGGGCCTATTTTCTTGTTTGTAGTTTTTAGTTTTTTAGAAACTAAAAATCATAATTTTGGCAATAATTTTTCTTGTATTTGGTTCCCCCCCCCATATTTTTCCTTAGTTTATATAAAAACTCGAAATAATAAAACAAAAATTAGAAAGAAAAAAAATTGCTTTCAAAACTTAGTTTAGTTTCTCAAAAATAAAATACTGCAAATAAAAAATAGTACTGAACAAGCCCTTGTATGATGGGTTTGTTGTTAAGAGTTAAGGGTTAAGATTGTAAATGAGTCGAGTTTGAGCTCAGAGACCTCAAGCTTGAGCTTTGCGTTTTCTCGAGCTCAATTGCGCTCACTTTGAACTTGAGCTTGGTGTAGATCAATGGAACTTGAGTTCACTTTGTTGAGTTTTAACCCTAAACTCGAGTCATTTAATTAAAATTGATGTTCAATATTAGTGTACGGTGAAGATAAATGGAAAAATAGTCCTCCCGAAAACAGTCTCTCTTTAGGGCGGCACTTTGTTGGAGTAAGACTGCGTACTTCAACCTGGTGAGAGCTAGTATGAGGCATTGGGTTATTGTTGTTCCATGGAGATGGTGCAGATGAGCTCAAACTTGAGACCTATATTTGAGTTTGGGAAGCTTTAACTGCTACGCCAACCAATCTTGGCCATGTTGTTGGTTACATGAACACCGAAGGTCAACCTACAATTCAAAAACCAATGAGTATGGGGTTTAGATTTTCGATTAGAGTAAGAAATATGGTTAATATCTTGGAAAGAAAATCCCTCTCCTCTTTAATCCGCTTTTATATATTTAATTAACGTCAAACGAAAAAATTGACACGGATACCCTCTCTTTCAGGATGAATATAGGTGTAAATAAGACGGATTGTAGATACAATAATGATACACTGTAGAAATGAGTGTCACCAGTATATGGGTTGGGTATGCATTACTCGCACCATGGGCAAGTATGAACATATTGGATACTCACATAGGAGGGGGTTTGAGGTGAATATGGAATGATAAACGAGTATCCATTTTCAAGTTGGGGGTCCTCGGAAACAACCTCCTTTCTAGGCAACTCCTAGAAGGGGGAAGGCTGCGTACATCTACCCCCCAAACCTCGCTTATGCGAGAGCCCGTGAGGCACTGCGTTGTTGTTGTAAACGAGTATTCATTTAATAATCATGGTGGATAATAAAAGAGAGTGATTATAGAATTTAAGACCATTTATTTCATTAATGTTAAAAAAAAAGGGTATTTATTTTATTGGTCCTTAATTTTTGTATCTTTTGATCAAACGAGTCTCTAATTTTTTTCTTTTGTTTAAAATAATCTATAATGTTTATAAGTTTTTTTGGTGACGAGGGATTAGATTGCCCCAACCAATCTCGGCCCATGAGATCAGCCCACAAGCTTCCATGAGCAGGTAAGTCATGAGTATATCCTCAGCGGAAATCGAACTCTCGACCCCTGGGTGATGATCGCATGGGTAAGAAACGTCATCAACTAAGACACCATTGTCATGGACTTATAAGTGTTTAAATTTATTTTTTATTTGTTCATTTTAGTGTTTAAAAATAGGTCAGATGAGGGATATGAAGGACTACGTTGAACAAGAAAAAAGACATGAGACTAATTTAAACAAATTTATAAATATTAGTAATTAGGGTTTATTTACCAGAATCAAAGAGGGCACCACTACGCCGTCACCAGATCCCATTAGAACTCCGAAGTTAAGCGTGCCTGGGCGAGAGTAGTACCAAGATGGGTGACCTTCTGGGAAGTCCTCACCCTCAGGTTGAGGGCACTGAGAAACATCTTCTCTTCAGGTTAACACCCTGAAGGGGGAAGGCAGCGTACATCCGTCCCCCAGACCCCGTGTAGGCGGGAGCCCTTGAGGCACTGTGTATGTTCCTTTTAGGGTTTATTTACCAGGCACTAAAGCACTGGAGCACATTAGAATTTCGAAGTTAAGCGTGCTTGGGCGAGAGTAATATTAGGATGGTTGATCTCCTGGGAAGTCCTCGTGTTGCCAACCCTATAAGGTTGGGGGTCTTCGGAAACAGCCTTTCAGTAGGGTAACACCCTATAGGGATAAGGCTGGGTAAATCACACCCCGCTAATGCAAGAACCCTTGAGGCACTGGGTCTGTTATTATTATTTTATAAATATTAGTAATTATTTAAAAAAAAAAAAAAAGATAATGGACAATCATTTCAAGTGATAAAGTGGGCAAAATTTAAACATTTTTTTAAAATTAATTTAAATAAATTTATAAATATTAGAGAGAAAAGAACGTACAAAATCCCGCCCATAGATGGCCAAGTAATTGCTGCAAAACGACCAGCAGTGTCATCTTATACCTACAAACGCGTCACTTCATTCCATATACTTTCTATCACTATCTTGCACTTTATCTCCTCCGTAAACCGAACTTCGAGGCAGAGCAACAATGGCGGTTACCTGCACTCTTACTCCGCCTATCCATGGCGGATTCAAAAGAGAAGCCATCAAAATTTCAGCGAATCTCTTTCCGAAAACCGCTGTATCAACTAAATCGCTCCATTTTTCGAATCGGATCTCTGAATTTAGGTTGAATTCGTTGAATTTCGTCCTTTCCACTTCACTCTCTCTTGCGTTATCTCTCACTGGTGAGCCTCTCGATTTCTTGATATTAACGTTGTGTTTGAATTTGCATTCAATTCGTCGTGGATGATGCTGTTGATGTTTTGAATTTGACCACATTAATTTTTCGTTTGCGTTATGCATAATCTTCTCTTTTCGTTCACTTTTAGTTGTAGGTGTACGGTTCATTCTGTGTCTGACAAAATTGATATTTCCATTGGACTCTGTGAAATTGCAGCCTTGCTTGCCTGCTCGCATGTGAATCTAATGACAAAATCCGCTTAATGCTTGCCTTTGCATTATATTGAAGTTGTTAATAAAGAGGAGATTAACATATAATGCTAGCGAGTAAATCCATTTAATGTTGATTAATTTTGGAATAGAATCCTTTAAAATTTATAGGAAATTATCGCTTAGGCAGCTTGAGGTTTAAACATTTATCACCTACGTATCCTGACATTTTAATATATACAATGAGGTACCCTGAGATTTAAGCATTTATCATCTGGGTATCTTAACATTCCAATATATACGTTAAGTACCCTGAGCTTTGAATATTTTATCATTTTGGCACCCTATGTTGAAATTTGATGAGTTTTTGTAAGAATTTGACCAATTGTATATAAAAAATATTGATGTAGTAATTGACTATGATAATATATAGAAGACATGTCCATGTTTTTAGCAAATATTAAGCAAATTACATTAAAAGTTTACTGAATTTGTTGTAAACTAGATATCTCTCAATCAAAAATGCATAAGGTGAAAAGACAATTCATTAGTTGCTGTCAAACCTTTCACTAATTGATATTTGCACACTTTGGATTCTTCTGTATATTAAATTTGATTGAGTAATTACTTGTAGCAACATTTAACCTGTTAACTTGACCCAAACTTGATCAACAATCATTATTGGTGCAAGCAGTTTCATGGTCACCTAGATTGATCGAAATTCACTATGAATTTGCTTCTGAACATCATGAGTTAAAGAGATGCTGCATTCATTTCTTTTCTTTTTCTTTGTTGATTCTCTTTCTTAGCTGAAACTCAATGGATGTATGGATTTTATAGGAGTTGGATGCGCTGAAGCCAAAGTTGGGGTTAACAAGCCAGAATTGCTCCCTAAGGAGTACACACCCGTAATCGATGTTGCAGGCTTCCTGTCGGATGGTCAGGTGTGCATATACTTCATTTTTTCTGTGTAATATGTGAAAAGTTTTACAACGTGATTGTATTCTAGAAGGATAGCTATGTGTTTGGTGGCAGCTTTTTGGATAGCATTAGCGTTTTAGTCTTTTAAAATGCTACCCTCAATGTTTGAATTTGGGAAAATGCTATCCTCAAATTCTTTGGCAGCTCCAAACAACATTTTGAATTTGGGTGCACGATATAATTGTTATAATTTTTTACATAATTGCAAAGTGTAACTCAAACTGCTACACACAACTCACTGGGTTTGAAAAAAACTTATCATTATGACGCCAAGGGAAAATCTACCTGTATGTATCCAGGAATTTAGATAAAGTAGTAAAAGCAGTCAACCATTTATATGCTTGCAGGTTGTCGTTAGGTAGGCTCTCTTCCATAAATGCTTGGTTGCTTTCGCGTTTTGCTCTTGCTTAGATACTTCCATGCTTGTAATGCTCTCCGTGCTTTTTATGTCCTCTTGCTTTTCAGGATGAGGGTCCTCGGAAACAGCCTCTTATTAGGGTATCCCCCTGATGGGGTAAGGCTGCATACATCCTACCCTTCCCAGAGCCTGCTCACGCGGGAGCTCTTGTGGCACTGGGCCTGTTATTGTTGTTGTAGTAAAAGCAGCCAACTCAGAGTGTCTAGTTCTATTTCCAATCTCTAAAAGCAGTGATAAATGGAGAAAAACTGTCTTCATGGAAAGATATAATTATTTTTTCCTGTAGCAATGACTTTAATTAGATTCTTTTGTAGGTGCACTATAATTTCTTTTGTCTCTACACGTGAGCACTTTCAAGACTTTGTCAATAAAAAAATTAAAAAAAAAAAAAAACATTTTTCTCAAAATAGCATTGTTCTGCTTTCTGCTAAAATTTTTATCATTAAGGCCATATTTTGTCAATGGAAACCATTTTCCTTATGCAGATTCACAAATTATTCTGAACTAAAAATATCTTTTTCTCAAAATTTTTTGTTTTTCTAGCTAAAGAAAATCATGGGATTATGATAGAAGGTGTTTTTTTCCCCAGAGAAGGCTAATGTTTTCCCTTTTCGCTAAGGGGAAGTCAATTTCCCATTGATGGAGAAACCATTTTCCATTATAGATGTTGCTATGAAGTTTGCAAAGAAATAGTAGAATTGAGAGCGGAAAACATTTTATGTTGAAACAAACCAAGCCTGAACAACAATGATTTTCATAGGTTTATGCTTAGTGTCCTTTTGAATTCATGCTTGAATGTGCTACTACTCAGTAATATGAAGACTCCTACATGATTGCTGAAAACTGTATCCATCAGCAACTCAATAGTTAGAGCACGTGATATTATTGAATTCAGTGGCGTCCAGATTGCTCACCTTTTAAAGTACAAGTTTTAACATTCTTTCGGATCAAACTATGAAGATTGTAAGAATATTCGTGCTTCCGGATCCAGGTGTATCCATTTTGGTTCCTTACCAATGCTTATTTGGATACTTAATCTCGGTTTGGATTACTCCCTGTTCTATGTTATTGTATCAATTTCACTAAATCAAAATTTCTTCTCACCGTGTTCCAATCTGGTTGGCCATTTATAATCTTGGATCTGGAACAATTTAATGTTCTTTTCAGTGATTATTAATGTGAGATGTTAAATAGGAACAAACAATTAAGGCTGCTGGTTAAATTAGCGTAATTGAATGGAGATTCCCAGGAGAAAAGAATTGCACAAGAGGTTGCTGATATAGAGATGGATACAGGGTTCAAGTTGAGAGTTTTAGCTCAGAATTATCCTGACACTCCTGGTAATTTGCCCTTCTTCTGATTGTTTTTCCGAATTTCTATTTATTCTTCAAATCGCATAGTAATATTGGAGTTTCAAATCTCTGTGACAGGTCTAGCAATCAAAGATTACTGGCAAGTGGATGATAGAACTATTGTATTTGTGGCTGATCCCACTTTTGGTAAGCATATTATTTGTATTCAAAACCTCTCAATACTCTCCAAAGATGCATCGACTGATCTTAATTTCTTTGATAGGAAACATATTAAATTTTAACGTGGGAGCTCAAGTTGATCTAGATATACCACGTAGTTTTTGGAGTCGCTTGGCGGGCAAATATGGAAATATCTTTTATTGGAAGGAGAAGGTGATAATTACACTTGCTTTAAATGCTTCTAGTTCTAATTGCTTATGGCCTGGTTGGTGTCGTTTTTGGTTTACAATTTGGTTTTTGAGAAACTAAAACTATGTTTTGAAAAGATATTTTTTGTTGGTTTTGGTCTTGTATTTTCAGTTTTCAAAAACCGGAAAACCCAAAACTAGAAAAACTCATTTATAAAACATTATTTTTATTTTCTCAAAAAGCAAAAACTGCAAACATAAGATGATACCAAACATTCCCTTAGTAAATGGGAGACAAATCTAGTGGAAGATTTATTTAGTGTCGGACTCTTTGGAACAGGGAGAAGATGCTTCTATTGAAGCTGCTGTTAATGCAATTGCATATTGCTTAAGAGAACCGATAGGCGCGAATAACTGCTCTGAGGTAAGATAAGACAAGGGTATTGTGAAGCCATTGAGATATAAAAATTCAATCAAAATCTTTGGGATATCCAAATGAATCTTCGAGTAGGAACATACCATACATGTTGTAACTTTAATAATTTCGCGTATTGAGACTCAAATGTGAGAGATAATGCTGATTTGCTGTATATATTGTAGTAATAAAATACATCAGTGGATTGGAAATGCAAATATGTTTTATTTTTCTCCTTCTTCTTGAGCCTAGTTGCTAAAATACATTGTCAGTGATAATAAGATATGCTAATTTGCAGCATATACTATAGTAATCTGAATGCTCTCTGCTGCTGTAGAGTATGGAGACTGAGAAATATGTTCTTTACATAACTGAAATCTGCAGATATTTTGGTTCACTCTTGACCTGGGAAGTAGGATCGAGTACGGGTACATGTCCGAAGTGTAGTACTGTATCCACGTGTTTGAGGGTTGGACATAGGTGTTTTGGGGTGGAACAAAAAGTCCAAATTACCGGTTGGTATTCTGTCATCCTACCAAGACAGCCTAAATGGGGTTTGGCTACTTGTTAAGCTTAGGTGTGTATATGAGTGTAGCTTGAACTGAACCCAAGCTCACAAGGCTTGGCTCGGGCTTAGCTTGAAACTCGCCAAGCTTGGAAACTTCAATCTTGAGATTGGCTTGTTATAGGCTCGGGCTCGACTTGGTTTGGTTGAGCTTGAACCTAGCTCTGCAAGTTATGAACTAAACTGCCTTGTTTACTCTCATTTGAGCTTGATCTAGGCTCGTTTGGACTCCTCGAGCTTGAACCTAGCTCGGCAAATTATGAACTAAACTTGCCTTGTTTAGTCTCATTTGAGCTTGATCTAGGCTCGTTTGGACTTGTTTAGGCTCGACCCCGACTCATTTAGGCCCAAATTAGGCTCGATTAGGCAGATGTGAGCTAGCACTTTTACTTTTGGGTGGCTAGTTTTGCTCAACTCTGAATCGACTCAAAATTATTTCTCCTCATTCAATGTGGTATTTCTTGACGATGCATTTTCTCAAACAACTAAATGTAATGGTTTGAGATGATTTTTTGCTACGCTTTATGTTTGAATGTCTAGAAACCGAATGTCAATTTATATGACAGGTGAAGGTAGCGGAGATGAGAATGGTACAATTGGATATGTGAGCCACAAGAAAACATAAAACTAGAGATAAATACATTAGAGGTAATTTCAAGGTGGCACCAGGGCTAATCCCAAGATTTTAGGAGTAAAAAGAAAGTTTAATTTGTGGGTCCTTTTTTGGTAATCGAGACACTTGGGCCAATTTGAGCGCCCCTTGAGTAATCTACTTTATATTATAATATATGTACATATGTGTATAATAATGTATCTCATATAGATTGTTATTTCTCTACTTATGAAAGATGTTATGCGGTAGAAGCAAACTGATAGCAATAATTAATTTTTGAAAGGGGGCCTTTAACAAATTAGGGGTCTCAAGCAATTGCTTTCATTACTTGGGGTCTTGATCGGACTCTAGGTGGCACCTCTAAAGAAACGATGATGGAGACACATTTGGGATAGTTTCAAGCATGCGAAGAGAAGTCCCTAGGGATGGCTTATGAGAAACATCATGCTGATGGGAGCTGAGCTATCCATGTCAAGGGGTCAGAGGAAGACGCAAAAATACATGGTTAGGTTATATCGCTGACTCAAACAATTAGGCATGGACATAGTTAGTCAAATACGATACAAAAATTAAATAGAATTTAATTAATACATGTATTATTCGGCTTTGTGCATGAAATTTTCGGTCAAAGTTCATTGACTTATGGAAAAATGTATGTGGCTAGATTCTTTTCTAAAACGACTCATTCTATTAAAATGCGAATTGAGCAGGAATGGATAAAGTTCTATCAATTTGACTTCCGTTTGATAGTGTTGGCCACTATAGTTGTGGCAGGAATCATGACATATAGCAAGGAATATGGTAAAATCAATAGTTTGGGAGGTGAAATGACAAATTTAGCAAAATATAGAATGTAGATACTTAAATGTAAGTATGATTAATTTTAATTATGCTTTTTTTTAAAAATGGGGAATAAGAATACATGTTCTCAGGCATGTATTATACGGTTAACAAGAATAAAACGCATAGTTTACTGTATTATTGGTAAGTACATGGCTCGGGGAAGGGAGGGCTCAATACTTGTATTATACCCGATTTTAACTAACAAGAGGGTAAGTACATGGCTCGGGGAAGGGAGGGCTCCTACGTACTTGTATCTTTTTCTCTTTCATGAATCATTGCAGGACCTCTTTGAGAAGCTATATTTGAAAGATGATTTTCATCTCAGACAATTCGATCCCCACAAGAAATGTGAGTGTACTTAAATAGAGTATACTGTGCCTGAGCAATATTTCCAGTGCCCGAAGGGCTCCCGCCTAAGCAGGGTCTGAGGGTTGATGTACATAGCCTTCCCCCTTCAGGGTGCTACCCTGAAGAGAGGCTGTTTCCCAAAAGCCCCAACCTGAGGGGTGCAACATGGGGACTTCCCAGGAGGTCACCCATCTTGGTACTACTCTCGCCCAAGCACGCTTAACTTCGGAGTTCTAATGGGATCCGGTGCTCACGTATTTGTACCCTCTTGGGTAAATAGAGTATACTGTGACTACTTTTAGTATATCCAATCTGAGTATCTTTTTTTTTTTTTTTTTTGAACCGTCCAATCTGAGTATCCAATATATGTGAAAGTTCATCGGATCGTCTTCATATGATCTGATGATCTTTCTCCTTGTACATTGGGTATTGAATTCAGTAGTATAATTGAATATATGAACACTGTTCTACTTCAGTACGCTATGGATCCAATTCATGTATACATACGCATTTTCAGCTTTGTTTATTTTGACGGAAAATATTTTTCGCCTAAATTCTATTGTTTTTTTACATAATTGCATAGCAACAACCACAAATATGGAAAATGTTTTCGACTATTGAGGGGAAATTGACTTCCCCTCAATGAAAGGGAAAAATCATTTTCCATAGCAATCTCATATCATATGTTCCACTTCAACATCAACTTGACTAAGTGCAAACGTCATACAAATTTATAGAATGAAACTATTTTCGTCATCTGAAAAGACAAACTCACAAGAAAAGTATTTTTATTAGAAAATATCTCGTGGAGAAAAATCTTCCTGTTGGATCAAACGGCGCCTACATGAAACACTACTGTTCAACAACAAAACCTGTTATTTTCTGTTGTCAGTATCGGATACTCAACTGGGTATTTAAATTCTGTACACGAACCAATTTCCCGTATTGTCATCTTCCATTCAGTATCCTCTGAAGCTCCTCTGATGTGCAGGGAAGTGTCAAAGCACCCACTTGTTCGAACCCGAACTCCTCTTCAGCTTTCTGCAGCAGCTTCAACATTGCTGGGTTCCTCAGGTACTTCAATTCTACTTCAAACCTCTTTTTCTCTTCCCTTTCCCCCACCACCACCACAAAATGCCCGTCCGCCATGTCGCTTGACACCGGCATTATAGGTTGCAAGAAAAGCATACATTTTTGTAACTTTAGTATAAAATGCTTGATCCTCAATATGGGTCTTTTTCCCTTCATTTTTGAATTTTTTTTTTTTTTTTTTTTTGGGTTTTTGTGTGGTTAGTTTGGGGTTTGGGGATATGAGATTTATAATATATGGTTGAAATAGAGGGTGAAGGTTCCATGTGGGTGTGGAGGGGGACATTGAGAGTTAATGCTGCATTCTGAAATGAAGTATTTTGATGTGTTTTTCTGGCATTTTTAGAGATAATAGAAAAGAAAAAGAAAAATAAAAACGCGGTGAAGGGTTGTATACTGCAAAAACATCCCCACCACTCCTGCCCTGGATCCTTTTAGTTTGATGATAATTAGTAAGCGGGGTTATGCTTAGGGGATTTGAATGTAAAGTCTCGAAAATTTATCACTTAGGTACTTTGAGGTTTGGTCTGTTCTTATTTAGGTGCCATGGTATCTCAATATATGCAATAATGTATTTTGAGGTTTGAAAATTTTATTAGTCAAGTACCATCTAGTGATGTTGGCATATTTTCATTGGAAAATGCTGATATGTAACATAATTTCGATATTATATAAGTATCTTTAGTGAAGATTTGGTATTTTTTTGCCAGAAAATGGGGCATTGACACATGATTTCGACAATGTATGGGTATATTCTCATGCAATTCGATAAATCTTTATGGCAATTCGGTAAATTTTTATCAAACACACAGACACGACTTATCGTAATCATGTGCAATGGCAGATTTTAGGGTGGAAATTTGCATAATTCTAGCAAAAATTACTGGCTTCCGACAAAGGGTACCTAGGTGATGAAATGTTCAAACATCCGGGTATCTCATTAGAGATATTAAAATGTAACTAGGTGATAAATTTGCAACCCTCAAAATACGCAAGTGATAAATTTTCCCGAGACTTTTATTCTCGGTTATTCTTGATAGTGTTTTATTTCGGGACTGAGGTGAATTGGCCCCCCTTCTCATCTATTTTCTTTTCCCATTTCTTTTATGGGTTAAAAAGTTGGGGTCATGTTTACAATATAGTGGTTCTGAACTAGTTTTTGGCTTTGAACAAGAAGAAAAACTATAGCAAATATAGTTAAAATTAGTAAAGTATGTAAAATTGTGTCTTTTATCAAAAAAATTTAAGGTTTGAGTCAAAATTGAGCCGTTTGTGTCTTGCTGAAGTTTCATTTAGTAATTCATTTCATGATGGGATATTTGAACAAACTTTTTTGGATTCGAGTCATTTTATTGTTTTGTTATCAGGTCATGTGAGTTATGAATGTTTAGATGTTCAAATATGGGTATAAACTGAAAACTCGGATCAAATTGGTTGCCACTTGCCATTAGGTCTAGTTATGTACCTTGATTTGAATTTTTATATATTCTCATTCAGGTCCTCTCGTGTTGTAGTTTAGTATATTTGTCACCTTAATATATCATCCAAGTTGAGCCGAACTGGCTTGTTTCGTCTAATATTGAATTCAACTAGATTTATTCAGTTTAGTCTTCATTCTACCTTTAATCCTTTACTGGTTGTCATTCTAGTATTTTGTGTTGTATCTCACATTTAAGTCTTAATTTCGAAGCAAAGGTCTATGGTGGAGCAAAGGGTTTTAGTCTTCTCTCTATATATATGCTGGTTGTGTCCTTCATTGTCGATCATAGTGAAATCTTTCTACTTCCACCCGTCTTTCTCCCTCATTCGATGATTCTCCATGTAAATCTCTGTGTTGTTGTCTCACTCTCGCTTCTCTTCTCATTCTCATTCAGAACTAGTTTTGACATCTAAATCGTATCCAAATCTTGAATATTTTACGTATAATTCGGTCTTCGATCCAGTTCGGTTTAAAATGTTAGTTAAAATTGGGGGTGGGAATGGGCATAGGCAAAGAAGAATTAATGATTGACAGGCACGAGGGATAATCTGAGCCTGGCAAAACCAGGCTTGCATGTATATTTTATTATTAGAACGGTACAGTATCCGTATGTACGTATGTATGCTAACGCGTTTTGTCTGAACTTTTGACTTTAGATTATTGATATTCAACTGATGATTTTTTGAATGTTTTCTTCAAATCAAGTCTCATTTAATGATTTCAAACTATCATTACTAATCAGGTTTATATTTAGTGGTGTGAATGAACTAGTTAGTTAAATGTAGTAGTGGACATGATTGAATACGTATATGTATTATTTGACTTTATATATCGTGTTGTATATGAACTAGTTAATTAAATTAAGTATGGCTGACATAGCCGTTAGGAGAGGGTAGCGCTATGATGTTAGTTTACAACGCCTCTAGGCTTTCGTAGTTGCCATTGATGTCGCTTTATTGTTGCTTGCATGTCTGATACTTCTTTATTTGGCTTGACTTAATTCTATAAATATTGTTCCGTTTTTACTTTTTGAATTTTTGGATGGGGGCTCTCGGAAACAACCTTCCTTTTGGGTAGCACCTTATAGGGGCAAGGTTGGCTATATTTTATCCCCTTAGACTCTGCCTTGGCGGGAGTCTTTTAGGCATTGGGTTTATTGTTATTGTATATAGAAATTAAGGTATAAGATTCCGTTGACTTGTAAAGTTAAGGAGGGAGGGATATAATTCCATCGATTCGACTTTTGTTTGATTGTATTAGCTATAATATCGGTACCAGGAAGTATAACACAAATAAAGGATGCGGTATAAGTCAATAATTTGAAAGGTCAAGTTGAACATTTAGCAAAGTGTATAATATAAACACATAATTTTAATATAAATATAATTAATTATTTGTTTGTTAAAGGGAAAAATATAGATCTATGTTTTAAGACATGTATTATATGATTAACATCGATAAAATATGTATTTCATAACATTATTGACAATTATACATAAGTGTCTTTTTAAAACGGGAATGGATATATAGTATAATGATACTTTTAATGACTAGGTCTTTAAGTTGATTAAGGTTTGTCCATTCTATTTTGGGAGTTGGATAATGCTTTAGCCGTTTGAACTAAAGGCTTGCTAAGATCTTATTAAATATTTGACATTGGCTTGTTAGTGCATCAATGTAGCTTATTAGTAGCTCAAATACCTCATTAGATGATACAAGCTAGTGGTTCGTTAATAGCTTAAATAGTTGGGTTCGTTAATAAACTCGACTGGACTTGATTGGACTATGGAGTTAAGATGAGTAGAGTATAGACGATATCTAGTATTTTATTAAAACAAGTTTAAATTCTTAAGATTATCAAACTCAAGTTCATATAAAGGGGTGTTTGGCCTGACTTGATTCATTTATACTCCTAGTTGCATAATATTCAGGTCAATAATTTAATTGCTTCTTTTTAGGATGTTTGGACAATATTTTAAAAGTAAAAAAAAAATGATGAAAAGAAAGTGGAGTTAAAATTTTTAACCCAAAATTTTCATAATTTAAAATAATTAATTCTAAAGAGAGTTATTCTTACAACATGGCTAAGATGTGCAGTACCTTTTTTTTTTTTTTTTAATGGTAAAGACAAACCGCTTTAGGTTTGTCCCCAGTAGAACATGATCATCCTAAAGCATGGATATGTATGAGAGAAAGGAGGGTTTTATCGAAAGGACTACTCCACACTGATAAAGCAGAGCTTGAATAAACAAATTTGCAAGCTAGTTTGTCAGCTTCCCGATAGCAGTAGTTGAAATTGATAGGAACATACTATTTCTTTCATAATAGTGAGGATGTCTATTGGAGATGCATACATGCCCCTAAAAGCCTTAACGACTACTTTATTTTCACCTTCTAGGATGATCTTATGAGATTTGAATCGTACAGTATGATATATCCAATAAAAATAAAGACGGCACTTTGCTTAAGGGTAGTCTAGTATCTCATTACTTACTTATTAGTACCCAAGCTTTAGTGTTAATTTTTTAGTTTACAAAGTTTGTAAAAGATTTTTTTAGTCCAAAAAATTACATAAATTTAATAAAATAATTCAAATAGAGATGTGTAAGTGTGCAAAACATGTCTTATTTTTATTCTTTCATATCGTTGTTTGAACTATTTTATTAAATACACGTAATTTCTTGGACTAAAAAATTATTTCACAAACTTTGTAGAGCAAAAAAATTAATGCACTAGTACCTCAGGATACCAATATGTAATTTAACCTTAATAGTTATTTACTTTGTTACAAACTCAAACTGAAAAAACAAAAACAAAACAGAAAGTAATTTTCTAGAAAAGAAAGTGATTCTACAACAAATCAACCCCATTGCCCACCGGCAGATTTACCATAAAACTTCAAATTTTAATATAATCAATTTAAATAATATAAATGACAAACAAAAAATAATTTTGATTTTTCATAATCTATAGACAGCAAACTTGGATAAATACGGTACTAATCATATGCACCAATTCACTAGAGCTTCCTTTTTGCCCCAGAGAAAATCTGCAGTTCTTCGGGTCGACAAGGTACAGCAAGAGCACCCTTTTGTTTGAACCCGAACTCTTTCTTCAGCTTGTTTCAACAATTTCAAGAACTCGGGATCGCTCAAAAGACACAAACGAATCATAAACTTCTCTGGTTTCCCTCCTACTGCAGTCACCACAAAATACCTGCACCCTGCGCGCTTTAAAGAAAACAAACTCGATTCTAGCATCTGCAAAGCCAATCTGAACACGTTGCCTTTCCTCGTCATGGTCGGAATACTCCTGCTTTTCTCTTTGTTGTACTACAAATGTGTTTTTTGACAGTATATATATGAATGGAAGTATGAACAAATGCATGTGATGGTGCTGAAAAAGGGTGAAAATTTTAGACTATGATTTCATGAATGGTCACCTTCATAGTGCCTAAACTGGTAAATGTGTACCAAAAGACTCGCGGAAACACATATTGCAGTTAATGTACCTTTATTAGATGCTTCGAGTTTCTGCCCTTAAGTATTTGCGTCAGATAAGGATACTTAGACGTCGATATGACACTTCAGTTGTTTCCGGTGATGTACCTTGCATGTATTCATTGACTTTCATTTTTCCCTTAGGTATCTGTGTCAGATAAGGATGCTCGGACGTTGATATAACACTTTGATTGTTTCTATTGATGTACCTTTCACAGATTCTTCGACTTTCCATTCTAGCCTTGAGTCACAACAAAAAAAAAAAAAACCCAGTGCCTCAAGGATTCCCGCATATGCAGGGTATGGAAGGGTGGGATGTACACAGCCTAACCCCTTCAGGGTGCTACCCTCAAAGGAGGCTGTGTCCGAGCATTCTAGCCTTGAGTATATGTGCCAAATAAGAATGCTTAAACATTGATATGACACTTTGATTATTTTCGTTGATGTACCTTCCATAGATTCCTTGACTTTCCATTCTGCTTTAAGTATCTATGCCAGGTAAAGATACTTCGACATTAATATAACATTTTGACTATTTTCGTTGATGTACCAGAATCTATATATATATATATATATATATATAAATTTTATGTAGATTCTTGGACTTTCCATCTGTGTCAAATAAAGATATTTTGACATTGGTAATAACACTTTGACACTTCAACTTAAAACTAAAGGCAGAGAAAATCTAAGCAAATAGCTGAGTCCAACCTCTGGAAAAGTACCTGTGTCCAACTCTCGTACCCAAGTACAGGTATCGTAATCCTTTCCCTCTTTTATGATCTGCATATGATTGGTCTATGTATTGTATAAACATCACTTACCACTAGGATATTCGGTACAACAGATCGGTCCCTAATTCATATGCTCACACGAGTACAAGACACAGAATTTATAATGCAACTGTATAATAACAACAATCCAAGTCTTTTTCCAACAGGGTATGGCCCGATATATGGGTTAAAGTACACCACAACGTTCTTTCACGAATCACTTAAAGCACAAAAAGCAGGATGGCGGTTGATAGAAGAGTTATAAAAGAAATTTACTAATTGTGTTGATCATGAAATCAAATAGAGGCCATTAAGTGACACAAAGGTCATTATTGATGGGCTCGACTATTTGGGTTTCCATTCAATTTTTGGAAATGTGACCCAACCTGATCATCTAGGCAATGTCAGTGACATCAAGACGCAATTGCAAACTATGATTTGATCCCGTGGTGGTCACCACTTGCCATACAACAACAACTAGAAGCCCAATGCCTCAAGGGCTCCCGCCAATGCAGGGTCATGGGGGGAAGGGGGTGAGATGTATACAGCCTTACCTCTTTAGGACGCTATCCTAAAGGAAGGCTATGTCCAAGGACCTCCAACTTGAAGCGATACAAAACGAAACATGGCAAACATCAGAAGCCAGATGTCAAGTCAGGGAGATGCAAGCCCCCACAAATGCAAAAGAGAAGTTACCTAGGAAGTAAAGTCATGCATGTGGTTTTGCCTAATGGCTCTGATAAGTCTTTCTCCAGTGTGTGAGCATCGTCACATTACACCTGCAGATGCACCATGTGTTTAAGACAACTATAGAACAAGATTTAGAACTAACACTATGTTCAACTTGCCATAAGGAACATGTTCACTCAATGCACATATTGTACTCTGTGAAAATCACCAGGCCTTAGATCCGACCCACAAAATTGGCAGATATGAGGTCCACATATAAGTGTAAGTGAGCTTCTATCCTAAGACCAATTGACATTAAGTGAAGTAGCTCAATAGGCTTATATGTTGATCTCTTATGTTTCACAACTTCAATGTAGAGTCTTACTAGACTCACATGTGGAGTTCTTAATAGACTATACAGTGGGTATGCAAGCAAGAATTTTTGGTGCAAATTCAAAGTTCCAAGCAAATGCTACAGCATTTTCCGTTACCGGGGTGTTTGGGATACCTCATACCTTGAATAAATCCTACTAGGGGTGTAAATGAAAACGATTGATGAACAACTCGTATTCAAAATCGATTAAGGCTTATTTATGTTCATTTTGGCGGCTCGATAGCTAATTGAGTCGAACTTGAACAAAAGGGCTTGCTAAGGACTCTTTGATAAGAATTAGTTAAAGGCTCGATAAGGACTCCTTGATAGTTGGTATTAGCTTGAAATTGTTTGATAAAGGCTCAATAGTAACTCGGATAGCTTGGATAGGTAGCAATCTCAACCTGATAGTAGGCTTAGCTCAATTATGAGCTTAATTTCGCTTGATAACGAGCTCAAACCGGCCAATGAGCCGAGTTAAGCCGAGTATCAAACCCATTAATATCTTATCGAACCAAATACAAACAAAGGCTCGAGTTAGATCATCTTATTAAGATCGAGTTCAAACATTGGTGCTCGGCTCGAATTAGCTCATTTACACCCTTAATCCCAGTTGGCTTGCCCGCAATTTCTACTCATAAGTTTCCCTATGTGCAACTAGGTAAATTAGGGCCACATAGACCCAGTTGGAGCCCTCCAGAGAACATTTTAAACCCAGACCTAACGCTTCATGAGGTGTCCAGTGTGTTATCGTAGCAAACTTACCACTGAAGCCCGCTCATATGGGGGTTCTTCAAGCAAACGTTGGATAGTGCAGTGGATACGCAAGCAAGAACTGGCAGTGGAAATTCAAAGTTCCAAGCAACAAGTAAAAACCCAAAGCAAATAATGTAATATAAAGAAAGGAGATGCAGTTTCACCTGGACTTGTCAAGGCAAGCTCTGAAATTCACTGCAAATAGAAGCATTCTCTGCATGTCATCACAAATGTATCACAATAAATATCGGAAATGTTTGGTATTGTCTTTTGTTTGTAGTATTTGGTATTTTCTAAAGACTAAAACTATTTTTTCTTTGTTCCTCGGTTTTCACCTTTTAGCTTTTCCCATTTTGAGTTAAAATTAAAAACAGAAAACCACAGGAAAAAAAAAAGTTTTCAAAACATGATTTTTAGTTTCTCAAGAACCGAAAACTGCAAAGGTAAAACATTACCAAAGAAGCCCTAAGATTCACAAACATGCTGCACCCGCCAATTTGAAATAACATAAAAAAAAACTAGTTGAAAATAGTTGAACAAAGTCATTTTACTAACTAGGGAGGTTAGTTACATGGATCAAAGAACACCAATGCGCGCTATCTGCTATCAAAGCAATAAAGAATTAGCATAAAGGATCAACGACAAAGGAAAAAAGGTACCACAACAAAGGAACTTACATTGGTCTGTCAATTGTACCTATATCCATAGAGTTGCAAAGATTTTTCATTACCTTCAAAACAAGAGTACAAGAGAGTTCCAAGTGCCACTGCACGCAGAAGTCGTAGTATGTATTTATATTGGCTTGATCCTCCGCTCCATAGACGGACCTCTTTGAAGTATAATAAGGTTCCACATTTAAGCCCAACACTATCACGTATCACACCTTCATTAAATTTCGATAAAACAAGGTCTTAATACAATCTCTATCTATGATATGTGAGCAGATGATTTCCTTCTCCACAACATCTAAACCAAAGTAGATTATGGCTATACATAACATATGAACCATACAATATACCATATTCTAACTTACATAAGCATAGTCAATCTAAAATATATCACCCATAATTCCTTATTGAATCATAGTATATACTAACTAAATATAATTCAAGCAGTGCGTCGACGTTCAAACCCAATTCCAGGGTCATCATTGCAAGGATAAGCTTCCAACCCAGTTACGAGTGCGTCCGGTGGCCCACGGCGACACCGCTGCTGCATGTCGTCTACAGCCTCCGGCTTCCCGGAAAATAGAGCCTCAACAGAACCATCTCTCTTATTTCTCACCCAGCCTTTCAAGCCCAGTTGGGTTGCATTCTCCACTGTCCAGTTCCTGTAAAATACTCCTTGAACTCTCCCCTTTATCACACACCTTACCTGCCCAGACAATTCGATTCTTAATTAAAGAAAGGATCAAGAATAGCAAGTTTAACAACACACTGTTGATCATTTAACATTAGATGGATTAGCCGACTAATACGTTCTCCTTCACGATTCAGATGCGTAATTTCTTCTTAGACTATGTTATTTATCATTTAACCACTAAACATAGAATTCAAGCTCACGCAACATAATGTGCAAAGTCCAAATGTCTTACCACTACAACAACAACAACAATAGACCCAGTGCCTCAAGGACTCCCCCCTAAGTGGGGTCAGGGAGTAGATGTACGCAGCCTTACCCCTTCAGAGTGTAACCCTGCCAAGAGGCTATTTCCGAGGACCCCTAACCTTATAGGATTGGCAACACGAGGACTTTCTAGGAGGTCACTCATCTTGGTAATACTCTCACCCAAATACGCTTAACTTCAGAGTTCTAATGGGACCCGGTGCATTAGCGCCAAGTAAATGAACCCTATTCCAGATGTCTTACCACTGAACCCCAAAAATCCACCATCATCCAAATCCCAAATGTTCAGTATACTGTATACTACACAAAATACGGAAAACCGACGAAAGCTAAACCAAAGCAGTAAAATACAAAAATCAAAGAGGAAGGCAAGAGAGAATAGAAATGATACGGTATTCATTACATGATTTGTAATATGATTCACTACCTTTATATGTAGAGTTAGCCTCACTTCTCGGGCCGACCCCGCTCTACTTCTTATTGAGTCACCTATGCTCATACATCTAACTGGGGCTCGTATCAATTGAATACCAACTAATCAAAATCAACCCACCCAAAGAACCGCAAAACCCTAATTTTCAAATCGACAGAAATCCGGAGATTGAATTCACCATACCGTTTTGATCGAATCTTGAGTAACACCACCACCGCCATTTTCGGACCCCTCAGAGTGCGCCATTAGAACAATCCAACGATAAGATGAACAAGATCGGCGCAAAGGAAGTAAAGAAAGAACAAGAACACGAAAACAATGGCGATCCTTGCGAAGACGATGATGATTAAGAGTAACAGCAGGTAGTGTAGAAGCAGAAACACTGGCGAATCCTCTAACGTATACATTTACAATATTATTAAAATCAAACCCTAATTTAAGATTCCTACGAAAAATCCAGGGCCATGGAGAAATTGTTCTATCTGGATTGTTTGATCTTCGAAGAATGTGAATTAGATGCTTTGATGATGACGATATCAATGTTGGTGATGATGATGTTGCCATGTGTAGTGTGAGAATTCAATTGGAGAATTTACTAGAAGAACTTTGATTGGATTCATAAATTTAGGGCTTTGACTTGAAGGGTAAATGAATGTTGATTGATTGTTCCATTTCTATTTTTTCCTATTTTGCAATTTTATATGATATACTTGGGAAATTATGACTAGGTTTGCATTCATGCCGAGCTCGGAAAGTTCAAGCTCAGGCTCGACTTGATATAAGTTCGGCAAGTTTCGAATTTAAGCTCAAGTTAGGCTGTTTAATCTCGAACTCGACTCATTTAAGCTGGTGAGCCTACGAGCTCGAGTTTCACTAGGCTTGGGCTTGACTCAATAAGCTAAACAAGCCGACTTGGCTCAACTCGAGCTTAAAGAAAGCCGAGCCTTTCGAGCTTCGCGAGCTGGCTTGGCTCATTTACACCCCTCATTTAGTTACCCTAACATGTCAAAATATTATCACCTCTGTATCCTAATGTCAAAATTCGATGAATTTTGATAAGAATCTAATCAATTTTATAAAAAAAATACTAATATATACAAGTCATGCTAATATATATAGCGAAAATTCATCAAATTATAATAAAAGCTTCATCGAATGTTAACGTAAGGTAACCTAAATGGTGTTAAAATCACGTGTCATGTTAGTATTGCTCAATAAAATGTCACCAAAGTGTAATGAAAATTCCTAATATATTATTGGAATAATGTTCCGTTGAGGAAAATTTATTAAATTTCACAAAAGGTTACTTGATTGATAAAATTTTAAAACTTTAGAGTACCTAACTGATAAAATATTTAAACCTTAAGTTACATCATTTAATATGTTTTATGCTCTATTATGTATTTCTTTTAACACGGTGCTGAGGTCACATGGGTCCAGCGTGCTGCATTAAAGGTGTAAATGAGCCTAAACATTCGATTTTTGAAATCAGTTACGGCTCTTCGTTGTTTGTTATGGGTGTTCAATAACTTATTGAGTTGAACCTAAACAAGGGGTGCGTGGCTCATTAACATTCACAAACAGTTTAATAAAAGTTTGCTTACAACTCGATAAAATAGGATATAAAACAAGTCCGGTATATAATAATAAAATAAGATTTTCAATTTCTTAAAATCAAAAACTTAAAAAAAAAGGAACATACCCAGTGCCTCAAAGGCTCCCGCCTATGCAGGGTCTGGGGAGGACGGATGTACACAACCTTCCCCCTTCAGGGTGTTAACTTGAAGAGAGGCTGTTTCTCAGTGCCCCCAACCTGAGGGTGAGGACTTCCCAAGAGGTCACCCATCTTGGTACTACTCTCGCCCAAGCAAGCTTAACTTTGGAGTTTTAATGGGATCCGATGTCAGCGTATTAATACCCTCTTTGGTTCTTAAAATCAAAAACTTATGAATAAAAAATATGATACGAAATAAGTCCCAGTGCACAATAAGGCGGTTTAATGGGCTGGGCCCAAAACTTTAATATAACACAAAATCTTGTCCAATGGGCCCAGTTTCGGCCCAAAAGTAAGCCCAAAGGAACCAGTAAAAGAAGTTATATGTTCTAGAAAATGGATCGACGATAGCCCGGCCTGTTTATTTAATGGGTAGGGAACCCTTAATACTTATAATTTTAATTATTTCAACCCCTCCATAATTCGTATTATGTTAATTTAGTCATTAGGTCAAATTGAAGTTAAGTTATTGATGTAGTTTTTAACGTCACAATAACGCTAAATGCAAGTGACCCACTACAAATCTTCCTGTTGAGTCAATTTAACCTAACTATGGCTGAACTATTAAAATTCATTAAGAATTTAATATAAATTTTATTAGAAGGACCAAACTGACATAATATTAATTGTACAGGGGCCAAAATAACACAATTAAAAGTACAATGACTAAATTAATACATTGGACAAAGTACAAGCCTAAATTGAATTGCCTCAATCTTTTATAGCATATACAGCAACAACAACATACCCAGTGCTTCAAAAGCTCTCGAATAAGCAGAGTCTAGGAGGGGTGAGATGTACGCAGCCTTACCCTTTCAAGATAATATATAAGGTCCAATATGAATAGACTTCATACATAAACTCAACAAAGTTATATTATTGGAATAATAGTAAACAACGAAAGAGTAAAGATGAGGGTGAATTGAATTCAGTTGATGTAAGAGCATAAAACTAATCTTAGATCTTCACCTATTAGCTTAAATTTTTTGAATAGTTAATTTTTTGATATGGTATTAGATTCCCTTGACCAAGAGGTCATGAGTTTGAATCCCAGCAGGCTCCACTTTCAATATAAATATACTTTAAGCACAAGGTGTGAGGTGGGCCTGTGCAATATTCACACTTCAAGCCCAATAAGTATTTATGTCAGAGGACATGTAAGAGTATAAAATTAATTATAAACCTTCACTTATTAGCTTAAACTTTTAGAAAAATTGATTCCTTGACGACAATAACAACAACAACAACAACAACAACAATCCCAGTGCCTCAAGGGCTCCCGCATAAGCTGGGTCTGGGGGTAGATGTACACAGCCTTCCCCCTTCATGGTGTCAACCTGAAGAGAAGCCGGTTCCGAGGAGCCCCAATCTGAGAGGAATGTCTTCATTGCATCATGGTAATCTGTGAGCAATATGGCATGAAAGTAAAAAAGTAAACTATAGTATAAAAAAGCCCTAAAAAAAATTACAATTGATTCCTTAACAGTTTACAACAAGCTAAGGGACCAAATGAATATGAATATATTAAAGTCAAAATTGAAGATTGAAAAAATATAAAAGGTCAAAGATGGGGTTGCACGTGGGGAGTTGCAATTAAGAATGTTGTCTGGCGGCGCTGGTACAATTAGAAAAAAAATTTACTAGCTTTTACTTTTTGGACTTTAAATTCCAGCAGCCCCCAAAACAGCGGCACCTCTTTTCCAGCAGCCTCCCTACCTCAGGTGCTTATCCCTCGACAATATTAGATGAATTATTTGTATTTAAAATTAGTTACGACTTATTTATATTTGTTATTGGATTTGTTATTGAGCTGAGCTCGATCTAAGAGGGTACTATAAATATCGTATTCTATTAGAATTTTAAAGTTAAGCATGTTTGAACGAGATTAGTACCAAGATAGGTGACCTTTTGGAAAGTTCTCGTGTTGTACCCTTCAAGTTAGGGGTTCTCGAAAACAGTACGTCCATCCCCTAGACCTTGCTTAGGTGCCGGGAACCCTTAGGGTACTGAAAATGTTAAAAGTTACGGATTCGAGTTTTATATTTTTAATAATAATTTTTTTTAAACTGAATAACTTAAAAAATTTATATTGAGATGAGAGGGGGCCATTTAATACCTAATTACTACCTCATATTTTTCTAATTTACATATTATACTATAGAGTAATTTACACTAAATATTTATTTACTTTTTTAATTGTAGTAATTTAGTCTTTGTACTTTTAATTGTGTCAGTTTAGTCCTTATACAAATAATATAGTATCAATTTGGTCCTTAAAGTAAATTTTATATTAAATTTTTAATAATTCGACCATAATTTGGGTAAAATTGAGCAAACAAGTGGATTTATAGGATATTCCTTATATTTAATGTGATTATGACATAAAAATTACATAATTAAGCTTAACTTCAATTTGACAAATTAACTAAATTTATACAATTTTAATTATAAAAGGATTAAATTAATATAATTAAAAATATAAAAATTAAATTAATATAACAAAGTATATAAACTTTTGATATAACTATCCATATATTATATTGTATTAAATTTTGGCGTGCAAGTTCAAAAAGGAAGCCAACGGTGAGCCACGTCCTGCTGACGTGGTGGCGGGCCCCACACAGATCGCCGGCGTTTCGGGTGGTTAGTAGGACTATTCATAAAACTAAACCCGTTTCCCACGTGGGATATAAATCCCTCTCCATTTTTTATTTAATTTATTTTATTTATATGTATGTATGTATGTATGTATGCCATGTATGTATGATGGATGTCATGTTATGTTATAAGCACCTGATGTAACATCATACATGGATGGATGGGATGGGGGATGTGATGATGGCATCCGAGTCATGGCTGAGTCAGACAACATCGAGTTTGCCGCTCCCATGTCGCTTTTGACTATGACTCCTCCTCTTTTTCTTTTTTCCTTTAATTAATTTATTGAGTTGTAAGTGTTAGGAAAAAAAAAAAAAAATTATATATATTAATACGAGGATAATGATTAACAACAACAGCAACAAGGGATCCAGTGTCTTAAGGGCTCCCGTAGAAGTAGGGTCTGGGAGGGGTGAATGTCCGCAGCTGTAACCCTTTAGGGTGTAACCCTGCCGAGAGGCTGTTTCCGAGAACCCCAACCTTATAGGGTTGGCAACACAAGGACTTCTCAGGAGTTCACCTATCCTGATACTACTCTTACTCAAGCACGCTTAACTTCGGAGTTCTAATGAAATCTGGTACCTTAGTGCTTGGTAAATAATCCCTATGATGAGAATAA
Source organism: Simmondsia chinensis (assembly GCA_018398585.1). Taxonomy (NCBI): domain Eukaryota; kingdom Viridiplantae; phylum Streptophyta; class Magnoliopsida; order Caryophyllales; family Simmondsiaceae; genus Simmondsia; species Simmondsia chinensis. The sequence goes on along the minus strand of JAGTTD010000007.1, from coordinate 1,911,266 downwards.
TACTTACAAATAACGAGAGATAAAATTATTTTTAAAACTTTTATCTTACTTTGATAATGATAATTTTATTTTGACAATAACATGTTCTTTTTTTAGTTTAATTTATCTCATTTAGGGCCGGTTAATATGCCCAAAAATAATAAATCTTCTAATTTATTACATGCATGTTTATATTTTTATTTTATAATTTCTTTAATTGATATGTACATTATTAAAAAGATATGAAGTATAATTTATTTAATTGTACTTTTGGGCATTTCTATTTTCAAAATTGCACTCGAAAAGTTGCAATTTCAAAAATTGTATGTTAAAACTGAAAATTTTTAATATATCATGTCGAATTAGTGTGCCCTTGCCGCATAAATATGGGTAAAATAGTCAATTTGTAATATTTGATTACACAAAAAAAATTACTAAAAAGTACTTAGGGCAAATGAATATCTTGAAAAATATATCATCTCCATATAATATCAGTACAACAACAGAACCAGTGCCTCAAGGGCTCTCGCAGAAGCTGGGTCTGGGGAGGTTGATGTACGCAGCCTTCCCCCTTCAGGGTGTTAAACCTGAAGAGAGGCTGTTTCCGAGGACCCCCAACCTGAGAGTCATGCATCTCCATATAATATCAGTGACTATGTGCAATTTTTTTTCTAAATTTTAATATTCTTTTTTTAGTTTAATATTATAAATCGACCGTTTTAACCCTAGTTATGTGGCAAGGGTACGCTAACTAGGCAAGAGAATTTCAATTTTTGTGTATTATTCTCAAAATTTTAAATTTTTGTGTGCTATTTTAAAAATAAAAATGCTAAAAAAAATATTATTTTGAAAAATACACAAAATTTGTTTAGTAATGTTTTAGTTGTTAAATTAGTTATCCCAAATCCATTTTTTATTATTTTAATTTCTATGTGTGGTGATAGTGGTGTATGAACGTGCCTAGACATGGAACTTAAAATGTGAGGCCATCTTTACAGGGGGTGGGGAGGGGGAGAGCGAAGCCAAAAAGGGAGGGAAACCTAAGAATAGGGATACTAAATATCGGGACATTGAAACAGAAGGGCAATGAGGTGGTCCAAATGATGATGAAAAGAAGGTTCAACATCCTTTGCCTACAGAAGACTAAATGGGTGGGCTTGAAGGCAAGGGAGATGCTAGGACATAAATTGTGGTACTCAGGTACAACAAGAGGGAGGAATGGTGTTGGCATTATAGTCGATAACAGTCTTAAGGATAAAGTAGTCGAAGTGTCAAGGACTGGGGATAGGATCATAGGCATCAAGATGATCGTAGATGGGGAGATAATGAATGTTATCAGTGCTTATGCACCACAGACTGGACTACCAGAGAACGAGAAGGCCGCATTTTGGGAGGACTTAGACAAAACGATGCAAATCATACCACAAGATGAACAAGTGGTGATTGGTGGGGACTTCAATGGGCATGTTAGAGAGAAAGAGGATGGATACGCGACACATCATGGAGGATTCGGATTTGGAACTAGGAACGCAGAGGGGAAATCCCTCCTGGACTTCGCAGTCATTTATGAGCTCACAATTGCCAAAACCTTTTTCAAAAAGCGTGACGAGCATCTCATCACGTATCAAAGCGGAGAGCCAAGGACTTAGATTGATTACATACTACTAAGGAAGAGGGCACAAAGACAATGCAGGGACTACAAGGTCATCCGAGGAGAGGACCTATCTAAACAACATCGGGTGGTGTGCGCGGATGTAAAGGTCAAGAAGTGGGTCAGAAGAAGCAGGAAACCCGTGCAGAGACATACCCGTTGGAGAGACTTGAAGGGAGAAAAATATAAAGCCTATAAGGAAAGAGCGGATTTAAAGCTCGATTGGGATGGGGAGGGAGATATTAACCGAATGGAATGAATTGGCCCAGAAAATTAGGAGTTTGACATGCGAAGTTTTGGGAGAATCAAAAGGTGGGACAGTTACCCACAGAGGGTCATGGTGGTGGGGTGAAGAAGTCCAACAGAAGATTAAAGCGAAACGAGACAGGTTTAAGGAGTGGGAGCGTAGTAGAGAAGAGGAAAAGAGACGACAATATCAGCGAGCCAAGAAAGAAGCGAAGAAAGCAGTTAGTGAGGCAAAATCAAGAGCATATAAGGAGTTTTACAAGAGGTTGGATACCAAGGAGGGAGTTAGGGATATATACAAGATAGCCAGAGCAAGAGAGAGGAAAACGAGGGACTTGGGGCGAGTAAAATGCATTAAAGGAGAGGATGGGAAGGTGCTAGTGGAAGGGCATCAAATTAGAGCTAGGTGGAAAGCCTACTTCCACGATCTGTTCAACAACCAGGGAAGAGCAGAGATAGATTTAGGGGAGCTCCAGACTACGGGGGAGGATCAGAACGAATGCTATTGTGAGCAAATTACTCCAGAGGAGATCAAGAAAGCCCTAAAACATATGGGTAGGGGAAGAGCAGTTGGTCCAGATGGGATACCCATTGAGGCATGGAAATGCCTTGGACAGAGGGGCATTAGCTGGCTAGCAAAACTCTTTAACCAAATCTTGATGGGGAACAAGATGCCGGAAGAATGGCGGACGAGCACACTGGTTCCAATCTACAAGAAAAAGGGCGATGTCCAAAGCTGCACCAATTACCGGGGGATCAAATTGATGAGTCACACCCTCAAATTGTGGGAGAGAGTCATAGAAAAGAGACTACGACAACAGACGGAAGTGACCGAAAACCAGTTTGGGTTCATACCTGGGAGATCAACAATGGAAGCCATTCATCTCTTACGGCGGACGATAGAGCAATACAGGGAGAGACAAAAGGATCTCCACATGGCCTTCATCGATTTGGAGAAGGCATATGATAGAGTGCCAAGAGAGGTATTGTGGAGAGTGTTGGGAAGGAGAGGCATCCCCATACCTTATATTCGGGCCACTAGGGCCATGTATGAAGAGGCACATACTAATGTGCGTACAGGGGAAGGGGAGATAGACACTTTCCCTATTACAGTAGGTGTACACCAGGGCTCTGCCTTGAGTCCCTTCCTATTCATTCTAGTGATGGATGAACTCACTAAACATATCCAAGGGGAGGTACCTTGGTGTATGCTTTTCGCAGACGATATAGTTCTGGTAGGAAAATTCTGAGCGGACATAAACGAGAAGCTGGAGTTATGGAGAGGTGCATTAGAAGTGAGGGGTCTAAGGATTAGCAGATCTAAGACCGAATATGTGGAATTCAAATTCGACCATTCCACCGCGACTAGCACCGAGGAGGTTAAGATCGAATCAGAAACTGTACCGAGTAAGAAGAGCTTCAAATACCTGGGATCCATGATACACCAGAATGGTGAAGTGGATGAGGATGTCAACAACAGGATTAAAGTAGGCTAGCAGAAGTGGAGGATGGCTTCCGGGGTGCTGTGTGATAGAAAGTTTCCACTAAAATTAAAGGGAAAATACTATAGGACGGTAGTAAGACCGGCAATGCTATATGGGGCAGAGTGCCGACTAATGAAACAAAATCAAACATAGAGGATGAAGGTGGTAGAGATGAGGATGCTGCGCTGGATGTTTGGCCACACAAGGAAGGATAGGATTAGGAATGATGTGATACATGGTAAGCCGGGGGTAGCATCGATCGAGGATAAATTGAGGGAGCACCGCCTAAGATGGTTTGGACATGTTAACAGAAGACCGACTACAGCCCCAATCAGGAGGTGTGAACAGCTTCACACGGTGATAAGCAGAAGAGGGAGGGGCAAACCAAAGCAGAGTTAGCTGGAGACGATTCGTCAAGACCTAACCCACCTAAACCTAAGAGAGGAGGTGGCCTTAGATAGGGCACGTTGGAGGGCTAGCATAAGGGTAGCGGAGGAGGCAGAGTTGAGTAGTGCGGGGAGTGGCTGGTAGTTTAAGATCCTTAGGCAGGCATAACCTCAAGGGTAGCACTTATAGGCTAGCGTAGTCTCTGACCATGCTTCTTATTCTTATTCTTCTTCTTCTTCTTCTCCTTCTCCTCCTTCTTCCTTTCTTCTCCTTTTCCCTCAAAATGCTTTGGTAATTGATTGGTGGTTTATCTGCAGGCACCAAACTACTTCAGGTTGGGGGTCCCCGGAAACAGTCTCCTTTCCAGCCGGAAGGGGTAAGGCTGCGTACATCACCCCCCCCCCCCCCCCCCCCCAGACCCTGCTTTCTGCAGGAGCCGCGAGGCACTGGGACTGTTGTTGTTGTTGTTGTGTGGTGTAGCTAACCCAACTAATCAACTGATAATAAAAATGCAAACATTTAATGATTTTCCTTCTTTAAATGGCTATTTATTTAAAGGGTTCATTTACTGAGTATTAAGTTACCGGATCCTATTAGACTTTCAAAGTTAAACGTGCTTGGGCGAGAGTAGTACTAGAATGGGTGACCTTCTGAGAAATCCTCGTATTGCCAACCCTGTCAGGCTGGGGGTCCTTGGAAACAACCTCTCACTAGGGTTACATCTTGAGGGGGTAAGACTGCGTACAACTACCTCTCCTAGACCTTGCTTATGCAAGAGCCCTTGAGGCACTGGGTATGTTGTTGTAGTTGTAAATGGCTATTTATTTAGTCTTTATTTGGCTTTCAAGAAAAATAGTTTCATTACAAGAATTAAAGTTTTTTTAAAAAATATTTTTGATCAGGAATATTTTATTTAAACTTTTTTCCGGCAAAGAAAAAAATATTTGTATGAAGTTCACGCTTTGCAAATTGGGATTGATGTGATGGATAGTATATGACGTGGGATTATTGTGCATAATATTTTCCGCTCTATGAAAGAAAATGGTTTCTTGTTTTGTTCAGAGAAATGTGACTTTTCCTCAACACAAGAAAATATTTTTCGTAACATTGCTATGAGGTTATGTAGAAAATAATAAAAGGGAGATGAAAACAAAAGTTTTCTGTCATCATTTTTCTAAACATTGATCAACTATAAATAAAGGAAAACCTTGACCAGATTCTAGGCCTTACAATTGGATTAGTTGGACCAGTTTCCTTCAATTTTGAGTCATTTCTAATTCAGATAAGTGAGGTTTTGGGTCATACTAGTGGCCTGTTTGACCAAAACCACTCTTTTCAGGAGTGCCTTGAACTTTGCCCAAATTTTAGGAGAGTAAAACTGAGAGAGAGAGAGAGAGAGTGTGTGTGTGTATATCTGGTTGTTATAGCTAATGGCATATTTATAGCGTAGACAACGATAACAAGTATTAAACAAAAAATGGGTGCAATGAATTCCAACGGCTATAAACGGTAACAAGCATTAAGTCATCGGCTGTAATAAATTCCAACGGCTATAAACGGTAACAAGGATTAAGTCATCGACTGTAATGAATTCCAACGGCTATAAACGGACGTAATAATTTCAACGGCTATATTGTCATTTAATTTCCAACGGTCACAATTTTAATGACCCTAAACAACTAATAACGGTAAATGGCCAGTAAATAGGCACGATTAGAATATTTTCTCATAACACTTTAAGTTTAGCTTGAATCATTTTTCCAACAATATTGCTATGAGGTTATGTAGAAAATGATAAGAGGGAGATGAAAACGAAAGTTTTTTGTCATCATTTTTCTGAACATTGATCAACTATAAATAAACGAAAACCTTGACCAGATTCTAGGCCTTACAATCGGATAAGCTAGACCAGTTTTCTTCAATTTTGAGTCATTTCAAATTCAGATAAGTGAAGTTTTGGGTCATACTAATGGCCCGTTTGAACGAAACCACTCTTTCCATAAGCATTTTTGTAAAACGGGCTTTTATTATGACTATTTTATCTGAACAATTTTACTTTTTGCTTTTGCTTCAACTTTAAAACGGAAACACAATTCTTCTACTTCCAAAAAAGCAACATACGCAGTGCCCCAAGGGCTCCCGCCTAAGTAAGGTCTAGGGGGACGGATGTACACAGCCTTCCTCCTTCAGAGTATTACCCCCTAAAGAGAGGCTATTTCCGAGTGCCCCTAACCTGAGGGTGAGGACTTCCCAGGAGGTCACCCATTCCGATACTACTCTCGCCTAAACACGCTTAACTTCGGAGTTTTAATGGGATTCAATAACGGCGTGTTGGTACCCTTTTTGGTACAATTATTCTACTTCTGTTTAAAGAAAAATACCATTTTCTTGGTCTGTTTCACATCACTTGCATTTTAAAGTCAAACACACACTTGAAATCATTCCAATAGAGCTCGGCTAATAGGCCGTTAGGAATGGCTCTTTAGGAATAAATTTGGATCGACCTATCAAATCGGGTTAAGAATTATCCGACTTTTCAGACTCTTTAAAAGCTTGATAAAGTTTATCACAAGCTGTGCAGGAGACATGACACCAAATTTAGCATTCCTTTTTCACTTAAGTGGATAAGAAACATGAAAATCTTTATAAAATCTTAAATAAGATAAAAAAAAATATATAAATAATGAGATTCCATTCACGTTTAAGTTTAATCTTAGTGGTGAAAAATTGACAATATGAGGTAATGATTATTGCTTGATGTGAAAATTACCGTTGAAATTTTTGGTACCTAACATGTCAAATCCAATAGTCTGTCTGGCTCGGAACTGTAGATGTTAGAGTATAAAATTATTTATCGGCCTTCACCCTTCACTTAAGCTTTGGGGAGAGTTGATTCCTTGATATGGCATCAGAGCCTTGTTGACCAAGAGTTCACGAGTTCAAATCTCAACAGCCTTCATTTTTAATATTAAAATTATTTAAGCATAAGGTATAAAGTATGAGATGGGCTTGTGCATTATATCCACATTTCAAAGCTAATGGGCATTTGCGTGAGAGGGCGCGTTGGAGTATAAAATCATTCGTTGACTGTAGAATTTTATTTTGAGCATGATAGAACATGCCATTTATATCCCCGATTGTTGATCTGCTAAATATTACTGGCGACTAAGCCTGAGAAGCATTTCTTTACACCCGCAATGATATACAACAGCTGATCAGAAAAGATATGAAAAATGGAAAAAGATTAAGCCTTTGGAATGCAATTATGAGATGGTGGGGCGATCCCCTTCATCTTCACAAATAACATCAATGACCTCTTTCAATAATGGCAATTTACCTCTATTAGAGGCACAAATAAGAAAGCATGACTTATGACGTCCTTTACAATCATCAACTCCATTTGAGAGTTATGGAATGCACTAATTTTTCAGAATTTACCTTCTGGCCGGGACTGCATTCTAGAGATCAAAAAATTGAGAGTTATTACATAGTTTCAGAGAGCTATTTGGATGGTCTGACATCTCCCTCCACCATTGTTTGGAGGACCCCCATTGTCTCTGCCATTCCCAGATTCGATTTGACTTCCTCAGCTAGGGCCCTTTGGAAAAGCCCATTGTTTGAAACCATACTGCAAAGTTGGACTTGACTGGGCGGCTAGCTTTCATTTTGGTGTGCAATTCGGGATCAAAGCTTAGTTTTGTCTTGTTTTTTATTTCTCTTTTTGTATGCGTCTTGTATCTTTCGGAGGTTTCTTCCTCTCTTTTAAATTTCAAAAGAAAAAAGGTAGGAAAGTTCGTTTGCCTTCTGTGTCATCAGGAGATGTTAAAACTGTGATCCATCTAGTTTTTTGGTGTTTTTAGGAGTTGGTGCGGGTATAGACGTCTACGTTTGTTGGGTATGTTATTGTACTGCAAGAGTCAGAGTGATGGTAGGCGTTGAGGTGTTTGGGGTTTGTTGACATGTTCTTTTCCCTGATCTTCTAGGCTTTCTCAGACTCCACTTCAGCGGATGCATCAATTTTGTATTCAGTGTTATCTTTCTATCATCTGACACAAACAGAAATGTAATTAATAAGAAATATCGAAAGGATAAGAACACCAAAACTCCCAATTATTTATATTATTATTTTGGATAAAATTAGTATTAAAATTCAAAATATTATATGGTGTAGCTATGATTTATACATTTTGGGCACCTCACTAGCCCATAAGAGTGAGGTGCGACAATGCTATAGAGGCTCATAAATTTATTGGTGCAAAGTGGACTTGAGAATATGAGAAAAAACTTAGTTTGACATATAATAGTGATAAATCGGATATGGTTGAGTTGTTTGCAAGGATGGAATAGGGTTTTGGGCGTTCTAATTCCCTGTCAGTCTCATCCGAATTTTGGTACGGCTGGCCGTTTTCCCCTTTTCCTTGCCTGTCTCATCTTGTGGTGATGTATCTATGTAGTTCCTATTTGATTCTCTTCCAACGTGTTTATTTTTTGTCCTATTTTCCTATTTTTCTTGGCTATTTTTATCTTTATTTTTCGATTCTCGTTTTTATGCAGTTTGACTGTGGTCTCATCTCTACGAGTTGCACGTTTTGTACTATGATCTTCATGCTAATTATTAAAAAAAACTAACCCATAATAGTCAGCCACCTCCCCCAATAAGAGTTATTGCTAATTATTTTCTAATATTATAATAAAAAGTCAAAAATATTTTTTTATGGTAATTAATTATTTATTATTTGGGCATGATGCATGTAGAATTAGGTGGTGGTCTTATTCATTGATGCAACCAAAACATCATGTTTATTGCCTTTTACTTGCCTTCTAGATCTTTTTCTCATGTTCTAATATTAAATATTTATTTTAATATATGTAATAATAATAATAATAATAATAATAATAATAATAATAATAATAATAATAATAATAATAATAATAATAAGACAAGCTCAGATATTTTATATTCTTATAATGTAACTATGTTAAACTAAATAAGCAACAAAAGCAGCTACTAGGGGCCATAATTTGTTAAGGACCTCTTTTACGAGTTACTTATATTAACTGTTTACTTCTATTGCATAAAAAATCAAGAAATAATGATCTATATATATGACTTACCTATCAGTTAGTATTATAATATAAATTAGATTATTCAAGGTATGTTAAAGCTAGTTTGGACAACCAGATCACCAAAACAACAATAACAGTCAAAACTTGCTTAAAACCCCTAGAATCTTAAAACAGACCCTATTAGGTACTTAATTTAGATACTGCCATTGGTAGGTGGAGTTCCTTTTTTCGCGATAACTAATGAAGTACAACCCAAAAATACATCGAAAGTTAAAGAGACAAACAACAAGCAACAACGAAAACAAGAAGTTTGATGGTTAGTTCTAATTAGCTATGATTTCTGTTTATTTAGTTATATTAGCTTAATTTTATTTTTCGATTTGCATATAATGCAAGTAATGCTGAATTATTAGAAAACAAGAACAAACATAAGAATATATTGAAACAATAACTGGGACCAATACGCAAACTTTCTTTAAACCTACAAAACTCATTAGTATTTTTATTGATAGATAATTGCATTGGGAGCTTGATTAATTTATTTGTTATATTTCCCCTTTTCACACTGTGTTTGTCTCTCGAATCTCCTATTGTGAGACATTAGTTTTTGTATCATGAGTTCTCGCGCTACTTATTGAAAACAAAAATTAATGGTAGGTACACGATAATGCATTTCAAGTGTGGTTTATGTTTTCAAATATTTTTATAACAAAGATATGTTTTTTCTTTATGCAGAAGTCTCCAACAATAAGTTTAATAATATAATGTTAATAATAAGGACAAGTTTATTCGAATTATTTAAAGTGGCAAATAATTTCATAAACTTTGTCTTTATATACTTTTTTATTTGTTATCATTATCTTTATATCTTAATTTTGTTCAAATACGCCAAGAAGGTGCTTCATCATCTTATAGAAATTCAACATATTGCAATATAAGTAGATTTTAAAGTGTGTTCGATTGTTTCTTGCCTTTGACTATATCCATTAATATTTCTTATGCCAAAATTATTATATTATACAGGATAATGATAATTGATAAGACAGAACAAGAGGATAATACTATATACTGTGTTAGTACTGGGTACTTTTGTACTTCCACTGTGCAGATTAAGAAGGAAAGAGATACAGGTGAGTATGATATGTGTTATGTCTTCTCAAGCCTAAGCGTTGGATCCTCAATGCTGCAAAAGCTCAGAGAATCCTATACATCCGAGTTAGAGGTGGATGGGTGTTTGAAGACCACAACACACAGCAACAACAGATGCAAACTGGAATCAATCATACGCTGGAGGAAAACACTGAGGTACAAGGAAGAGTAGACGCAAGGCAGAGTAATAACCAAGATAACAGTAGGCAAGAAGAAGAACAAGGACAAGATAACACCAGACATGAAGGCAAAGAAACAACAAGAACCCTATTCGTGGATAACTTACTGGTGTACTTCAGCTCAGAAAGACTCTATTACCTTTTCCAGAGATATGGCAAGATACAGGACACATTCGTGTCCCACAAGAGAAGACCGAATAAAAGACTCATATTTGGATTTGTTAAATTCGAACAGCGAAATGATGTGGATAGAGCTATTGAGGGCCTGAATGGAACGGCATTGAGAGGGGGTAATCTATTTGTGAAGTATGCTAGATTTGAAAAAAAGTAGGAAAAGGAACAAAGGCAGACTCAGACCAGACAGCAACAGAATGAGGAAATGAGAGATATGAGAGACACAGGATCAGAGGACAAGAAAGAAATCCAAGGGGAGAGGGAGGAACGGATGACAGAAGAACCGGAAAGAAGCATCATATGCTGTGTGGATCAAACGATGAAATATGAAGACATACCTTTACAAAACTGCCGGAAATAAGCTGGCATTATCAGAGTCAGGAATATGGGAGCAAAGGAATGGCTTCTAACATTCACAAGTTCAGAGGAAAGAGACACGTTTGTGAGAGAGGAGGAACAATGGCTCAATACTTGGTGTGTAGAAGCAAGAAATTAGACTGAAGGAGAATGCTGCAGTAACAGAACAACATGGCTCATAATCCAAGGACTACCATTACATGGATGGTCCAAGAATAACTTCAAGATTATTGGAGAATGTTGGGGAAGAGTGGTACAAGTTGGCAAGGAAGGAACTTGGTGTGAATCATTTGATAAAGAGATGGTGAAGGTTGAGATAGATCTGATGAACCCAATTTCAGAATGTCTCATATTCAAAATTGGACACATGAAATTCAATGTGGTTGTCAAGGAAGCAATGGAAGGAACTTGGATAGATGGAGGTCACACAGCAGATCAGTACAAAGAAGGAGATGATTCAAGTCAAGAGGATCCAGATCAGAATCCAATGCCTTTAGCAATGTGTCCAAGAGATGATCAGGAGATGGAACTGGGATCTGAGTTTGAGCATCTGTCCAGAGTAGATGAGACTCCAGGAGTTCAGAGGCTGGCAATAGGTTCAAGAGAGAATGCATCTTCATCGGAACCCGGTGGTGGAGTGGCCGGGAACATGCCATGGCAAGAAGGGGAGACAGGTTTGGGAGAGTACAGACAAGCATTGGAAGAAGGAAGGAAAGTACCAGAAGCAATAAATGGAGAGGGAGGGACAGCTGCAGCCGTACCAAACAAAGAAGGGACTTTTCAAAAGCATGGAGCAAATCAAGTACAAGTGAACACGCAAAAGGAAAAAGCACAAAAGGAGCTTGTACCATTGGACAATGACCACTCTCAGACACAAGGACACCATTTTGAATTTGAAAATGAAAATGAAAATAGCGTGCACCAGAGCCTTCCATTACAAGAAGAACCACATATAGAAGTCTATGTAGACCTCAGCATTGATCTAACACCCGCAATACAAACAGCCACGAATGAAACAACAACAAGCAGCAAAGAAAAATCATTACTGAAGATTAAGCCCAAGAAAGGAAAGGAAGGGGCAAAGGAAGCATGGTCTTTGGGAGAGGAGATTGGCTTCAGATTTCATGGACCATAAGAAGAGATACTCAAGATTATGTGTGCAACAGAAGAGGAAGATTTCACGGTCAATAGAAGGAAGAAGAAGAAGAGACGCATGCCACTGCAAACACCAAAAAGATGAAGTTCTGCGCATGGAATGTCAGGGGAATTGGGGGAAAGGAGAAGAAGGCAGCAATAAAGGACATCTCATTGACTCATAGACTATCTTTACTTGGTCTGGTTGAAACAAAACATAGTAATGTCTCAGCAACAGACATCAAAAAGTGCTGGGGAGCTGACACAAGCCACTGGGAGGAGGTTCTAGCTGAGGGTGGATTCGGTGGACTAATCCTGATTTGGGATGATGATGACTTCACTGTCACCTACACAATTAAAGGTACATGATGGATTTGCTTGGTGGGATCAATGCTTAAAGAAGATTTTACTTGTTTAATATTCTTAGTTTATGCCCCATGTACAAAGGAGGGAAGGGGGGTCATTTGGGAAGAATTACAAAGGGTTCTTTGTGCCAACAACATCCCTGCATTCCTATTTGGTGACTTTAATGAAATTCTGAATATTGGAGAAAGAAAAGGGAAGCTCAACATGACTCAAGGAACCAGAGACTTCAGAGACTTTGTGAACAGGACAGGGGTGATATATGTACCATTAACAGGCAGAAAGTTCACTTGGGCAAGAGGTAGCTCTATGAGTCGCATAGATAGAGCACTAGTTCAAAAATAATGGCTTAGTAGATTCCCACAACTTCAGTTGTTTGGGCTAAAGAAGGCATTGTCAGATCATTGTCCTATTTTCACTCAGCTGGAGGAAGCACAATGGGGTCCCAAACCTTTCAGGTGTTTTGACTGCTGGTTTTCTCACCCACGGTACTCCAAATTGTCAAAGAGGAGTGGCGTGCAAATTCAGGCATTTCATTTGTGAAAAAACTGAAGAAACTTCAACAGCCTTTGAGGAAGTGGAACAAGGAGGTCTTTGGTCACATTGAGCTGAAGATTGCTGCGTTAGAAGATGAGCTGGATAGGCTGAGATCCAAAGCTGAGCTGATGCAACTATCAGAGGAAGACTTGGAGGCTGCAGCCACATCGCTGCTTTGGATTTGGTATACAAGGAAGGAGAGATATTGGCTACAACTATCAAGAAGCAAAGAGATCAAGGAAATGGATCAAAACACTAAGTATTTCCATACCCTTGCATCTATCAGATCAAGAAAGAAAGCTCTGCACAGGATAAGAGTAGGAGGCCAAGTGTTCTACAAGCCAAGACAATTGAAAGCTGCAATTACCTCATACTTTCAGCTTAGGTATTCAGAACCGCAACAGTGCAGGCCTGAGGTGGAAAATTTGGACCTGCCAAGGTTGGATGTAGATGTAGCAGCACAACTTGACACAATTCCAGATTTTGAAGAAATCAAGGCAGCAGTTTGGGATTGCAGTGTAAGTAAAGCCCCTGGATATGATGGTTTTAACTTCAAATTCATAAAAACTATGTGGGATACACCAGGGGATGACTTGGTAGCATATATCAAAGAATTCTTTGTTTCCGGAATTATGAACCCATCTGTCAATACCACATGGGTTTCATTAATTCCAAAGATTGATGGAGCAGTGGAGATTGGAGAGTTCAGGCCCATTAGTATGGTGGGTTGTGTGTATGAGGTAATATCCAAGGTACTAAGCAAGAGAGTGGCAAAGGTGATGAAGATCCTAGTGGGAGAAAATCAGACTGCCTTTGTAAAAGGAAAGCAAATTCTCGATGGGGCTCTTGTGGCTAATGAGGTTTTTCATTGGTTGAAGAAGAAAAAGAAGAAGGGAATGTTACTAAAGCTCGATTTCCAAAAGGCATATGATTCGGTTAATTGGTTATTTGTGAAACAAGTGCTTGAGAAAATGGGTTTTGGGATCAGATTCTGCAGCTGGGTGTTTCAATGCATTTCAACCTCATCTATGTCCATCCTTGTCAATGACTTACCAACTCCTCCATTCAAAATGGAAAGAGGGCTTAGGTAAGGTGACCCACTCTCACCATTCTTGTTTGTATCGATATCAGAGGTGCTAAATAGATCGATTATTGAGGCCGTCAGAACGAATAAAATCCAAGGCATTCAGATAGGATCTCAGAAGAATTTGCTAACACACCTACAATTTGCTGATGACACGTTGTTCTTTTTCTTGGCTGATGAACGCATAATCTTCAATATACGGAACCTCTTGCAATGTTTCAGAGCACTGTCAGGGTTGAAAATTAACTACAGCAAGTCGGTTATTGTGGGGATTGGGGTGTCAGATGCATGGACAAGGGAGGCTGCTGGAGTCTTGGGTTGTCAAGCTGCTGCACTACCAATTAAGCACACAGGACTTCCATTGGGGGCAAACCCAAAGCGATTAGCAACATGGAAGCTAGTTCTAGATAGAATTGAAAAGAAGCTTGCAGGATGGAAGGTAAAAACACTATCAAGAGCAGGAAGATTAACACTTATAAAATCAGTACTCAACAACCTATCAACATACTATATGTCCATTTTTAGAGCACCGAAGATAGTTCTGAAAAATATTGTTAAGCTTCAAAGAAACTTCTTTTGGGGATCAAATGATGAACATAGAGGGGTACCTTGCATCAAGTGGGAGTTGATACAAAATCCGAAACATTTGGGAGGCCTAGGAGTAGGTGACCCCCTAATTAAGAATGCTACCTTACTCTTCAAGTGGTGGTGGCGATTTTTAGAGGAAAGCTCTACAATGTGGAAGAATGTCATTACCTCAATTCATGGAGGAAATTCAGATTCGTTAACACCAGTGCAAGCAAGAGATCCAGGTCAGGGGCCTTGGGGAGCGATAGTTAACAGCATGAATATGCTTCAAAACCCACAAATGGTGAAGTCAACAATGAGAATCAAGCTAGGAGACGGTACAAGAGTTAAATTTTGGAAGGACTTATGGGTAGGGGACATGCCGTTGGAGCTCAAATTCCCGGATTTGTACATAGTATCCTTACAAAGGGATCATCTCATCTCACAAATGGGAATTTGGGATGGGGGTCTTTGGAGATGGGTTCTTAATTGGAGGAGAAACTTCTTCACAAGGGAGAACTCAAGTGTGGAGGTGCTAAACACCTTGTTGATGGGGGTGTCTCTGAACAAGGATGAAAAGGACCGGCTATGGTGGGAGAGAGAATCAGATGGCAGCTTTAAAGTTAACTCTTTTGTCCAAATGGTAATGTCTCAACCCTCAAACACAAGCCTAGTTGATCATCTTGTGTGTGGAGCTTGGAAAGGCCTAGCCCCACCAAAGGTTGAAATTCTTGTCTGGATGGTGTTGCTAGGAAAGATGAATGCAAGGAAAAGACTTTGGAACATAGGAATTCTCCGAGACCAAGATAAATGGTGCCCTCTTTGTGGTAAGGAAGAAGAGACGGTAGACCATCTTTTTCTTACATGTGACGAAGCATGGAAGGTGTGGTGTGCTACGTTGAAGTGGTGGGGGTTTCATCTCAGTATGTCCAAGCAGCATAAAAGATCATTTTTTTCCATTGGTCCTCATACAAAGTAGGTCGCAAATTTCAAAAGAAGGCATAACCTTGTTGTTTGTAATCATTTGGGAGATTTGGTGTACAAGGAACAAGTTAGTGTTCCACAACGCTCATTAGAATTCCAAGGATGTCATCTGGTCAATCAGAATCAAAGCTGGTTTTTGGATCAAGACCTGGAAACCGAATTTCCCGTTTTTGCCAGCAAAAGTGGCTTGCAATGTTGCCTATCTCACAGACTGGAGCCTCTAAGATGCTTTTCATGTGTTGATGTAGTATTTAAGCTTTTGTAGTTTGCGTTCATAGTATATTTGTAGTGTCATCTGGAGCTTTTTTGGCTACCGTTTTGTATTGAGCTTTTGCTCTATAATTATCAAAAAAAAATCTTACTTCTTTCATGTCAATGAATCAATTATACAAATAATTGCTTTAAAAGATTATAAATAATTTTATACACTACCAGAAGCTGCTTTTTGTAATTGATTACCAACATAGATCATGATAGAATCCATTTGTATATGGATCAATACCTTCGTATGCTTATGCAACTTATTTGACCTTCCTATGTCAGATTGTTTTTTCTTTAATATAAAAAAAAAAAAAAAACCGTTAAGAGCCCTTTTAGAAAAAGTAGCAATTTAATCTGCTGCTCTGTTACCTTCCCAGAGACAATCTTATTTTTTTTTTGATAATTTTAAGGAAGGTCACCAACAACAACAACAACAATACTAGTGCCATAAGGGCTCTCGCATATGCAGGGATTGGGGGGATGGATGTATGCAGTCTTCCCTTTTTAGGGTGATACCCTGAAGAGAGGTTGTTTCCGAGGACCCCCAACCTGAAAAGCATGTCATCATGTAAGCATAGAATTTGGAAGCATGAGAACAACAAAGTATTAGAGTAATACATAGCATAAGCCAAGTGCTACGAAGCAAGACTCAAAGGAAGGTAACTGCAGGCAAGTAGTCGGCAAGCACGCAAGTGCTCAAATACACCGATAAATAAATAATGGCATAATTATAAGGAAGGTATCATCATAAATAACAGAAGATAATCATGTAGATATACAAGAATTAAGAAAGAAAGACCATCTCTATGTTAGCTAGTTGACAAACATAATTGCTTTTCTTTTTCTTACACAGTAATGAATTTAGTTAGAAAGACGAAAGTCCTAACCCATATAAAATTATTATGTCTATTTTCTTTTTGAATCAACATGAAACATGTCAATTTTGGATGCAATAAAATTATAAAATAAGCTTATAGTAGTGCTCTTGGAATGGGATGCATGAAAGAGGACCACTCCACCATTTTATTATGCACAAGAGAATTAAGACAATCCACGCATCCAAATCAAATTTACGAGCATTTATTGTAAGTCACAGCATTACTCTGATAATAATATTTTTTTTTTCTTATAATAACAATATTCAAAAATTTTTAGATGAAAATACCCTTTCAAAACCACTTTTTACAAAATTGTAATTTTTTAAAAGAGGATATGGCCTTAGATAGAGATGAGTAGAGAGTTAGCATAGGTGTAACTGATGTAGCGATTTAGAATATAGGAGTATATTTAGGCTAGTCTTATCGTTTGTAAGCTTTTTGTGCCGCGCTACTTGTTGCTCTATGGCTTTTTTGCTTATTGCTGCTTTATGTATTTTTTGTTCTATTACTGTTATACTTTTTAGGTTTCAAGTTGGGAGTTCTCGAACATAACTTCCCTTTGGGGTAGCATCCTGGAGGGATAATGCGGTATACATCTCACCCCTCGACCCTGCATTAACAAAAGCCTTTGAGGCACTGGATTTGTTATTATTATTGTAACTCTATGAAAGAACATTTCTTTCATAGTTTGACCAAATATAGAATGGATATTTGGCATAGATGGTTTGTAAAGCAATAACAAAAATAGGTGATGTCTTGACGTAGCGTGCATGGCTGTGAGTCTTTACAAAATGGGGAAAAAAGTTGGCTCATTCCTCTTTGTTATCTATCTTGTCTTCGTCTTCTTTGCTTTTTTGAACTTCTTCTTCAATAATGGCATGCTCGGTTTAATGTCCGTTTATTCTCGAAGGTACTTATATATCGAACAGTAAAGATAGAATGTAAATTCACATAATAACTGGCGAAGTTAGTGTGTGTTGAAAGTAGTATTAAGAAGCATAATATATTGTAAGAAAGTCCGTTGATGAATAATACTTTTTGGATCGTGTTAGGTGCATGTTGTTTGGCTCAAATTCGAACAAACATTCTGGAGCAAAGCAGTAAAAATTGCAAGTAATCTTACTGATAGAACAACTCACGTAAGTGCATTTTGTTGAAACTCAGTATTCAACATTTTCAAACAGTTGAGTTATAGACAATTAATTGAATATGTCGTAATATTTTAAAATCTCGTAACACCAACAACAACAACAGATCTAGTGCTTCAAGGGCTCCCGCATAAATAGGGTTTGGGAGGGGCGGATATACTCACGCTTACCCCTTCAGGGTGTAACCCTGCCGAGAGGCTGTTTCTGAGGACTCCCAACTTTATAGGGTTGACAACACAAGGACTTCTCATGAGGTCACTCATCTTTCATGTGCTACTCTCATCCAGGCAAGCTTAATTTCAAAATTTTAATAGGATTCGGTATCTTACTACCTAATAAATGGACCCCGTAACACTAGTAATGTATCTCAAAATACTAAGATATTAAAATAATAAATATTAAAAAATATTAATAATTATAATTAATAAAAATGAAAAGCACGAGTTAATAAGACAAATAAAAGGTCAATGTTGTAATGGTCAACATCACAGCACTTTAGAATGGTGCGAGATGATGCAGGCCTTGACGTCAGCAGCCCCACTTATCTTATCTCTTCTTTTTTTTTTATTCCTTAAATTTTTTTTAAAATAATTGTTATTATTGGGACAACAGTTTTTATTATAAGAGAAAAAATATGACTTATAAATAATAAGAGAGATAAAATTACTTTAAAAACTATAATCTTACTTTGATAATAATATTTTTTTCCTGTTAGTAACATTATCATAAAAAAATTAATGGACTCTCATTGTCATCTTCCCATAAACATTATGATTCATATGAATATGAATCATATACGCAAGCATATTCTTTAAATTAAATAAATATAGTTAAATAGAATAATTAAATATTTCTTTCAATTTTTACATTTACTTTTAGATTAGATGTTACAACAACAACAAACCCAGTGTCTGCAAGGGCTCTCGTAAAAGCAGGATCTGGGAAGATAGATGTACGCAGCCTTCTCCCCTTCAGGGGGCTATCCTGAAGAGAGGCTGTTTCCAAGGATCCCCAATCTGAGAGGCTGGTCTGCAGCAAAGAGTATATGACCTGGCAGCAAGAGAGAAACAAAGCCCAAGTAGGGCAAACACACAGCGAGCAAGACAATAGACACAAAGCACACAAGACACAAAGCAAGCCACATCAAGCAGAAATCAAAGGATAAGTAGGCATCATGAGAGCAAGTACACGATTTTTAGATTAGATGTTAATGTGTGTAAATAGAGAGATTTACACTAAATATATGAATTCTAATTTTGTTACTATGAAAAATAAAGAAAAAAAATTATTAGGATACGCTCTCTAGAGTCTTTTTCTTACAGCTCAAACTTGTAAAATAGATAATTCCTTAACGTATGGCCAAAAGGTACTAAACTCAAATCAAATATTATTGACAAGTTATATCAACAAATTTTCCTCGGGAAATTTTGAATTAAATATGTTACATTAATATAAATTATTATTTAGATTTTTTAATTTTACAGTTTAATAATTTTATTTTATTTTTTTGAACAAACAATTTAATTATTTAGTATAGTTGGTTTATTGAAAATTAATGAATTTTTGCTTATGCTCATATATATTTTGTTAGGTTATGTCTCAAATTACCTATTTTTAGTTTTATGGGGTTGCCGTAGGGTCACCGATCGATCGGGTGATTTAAGAAAATTTTGGGTATTTTTAGGCAGCTAGAGGGCCGATCAATGGGCTGGCTCCGATCGATCGGGACCTCCCGTCCTGCACCTATAAATAAGGACGTAGGGTTTCGTCATCTGTGCGACCAAAATTAAAGTGAGTTGCCGCCATTATGAATGAGGTGATTTCGTAATTCCTCAAAGATTTTGAGTGCTATGAGAGTTCAGAGGGAGTAATTGTAATTCTTCCATATATCTCGTTCTGGGAAGTGTCGTTTTAATTCTTCTGTTCAGTTAATAAAGAATCTCCATCTCCGCCCGTGATTTTCTCCCCTCTCGATTGTAGAGGGGTTTCCACGTAAATATTGTGTGTTCTTGTTTTGTTCTTTCTTTCTCCATATTTGTTTACTTCTCGTTTTGTGTGAGTCATATTATTTGAATCGAATCAAGTTATCAGGGTTTACGCTTCCGCATTAAGATTTTCCTAACAAATTGGTATCATAGTATATCAAATTTGTTTCAGTTTTTCTCCACAAATTGGTATCGGAGTCCTGTTTATTTCTATTTGATAATATGATTTCCGTAATTAGATCTGAAGTTGAGAAGTTTGGTGGTCAAGGGAGCTTCAATTTATGGCAGGTTCGCGTTAAGAGCCTCTTGACTCAGAGTGACTTGAAGAAAGCTTTAGATGGGAAAGAGAAAAATCCAGAGAATTTGACAGAAGCACAATGGAAGGGAGATTTGGTTTGTGAACAAGGGCTTTATGGGAAGCAGAAAGGTTTTCGCTTCAAACAATTCCTGACGAGTAGACGTGTCACGTTTGGTAAGTCTTCATTGCTATCTCCACAGAAGATGTCATTAGTTATTTGTGATTTAGGTCAGGTGAGTAAGCCAGAGGGAGTTCAGTTTCAATTAAGTAATACAGTTCAGCAGCAGGTGGCTGTTTCAGAAGATGTATCAAAAGCCAATTCAGAGAAGAATATTGGCGTTGCAGATAACCTCTCAGATGTGTTCACTTCAGTTTTGTTGAGTTAACCCCGTGTGTGGGGGTTTAGTGGAGAAGGTGGAGGAAATTCTTTTATGTATGTAATTTGAGCCAATGTGGAGATTTGTTAGGTTATGTCTCTCATTACCTATTTTTAGCTTTATGGGGTTGCCGTAGGGTCACCGATAGATCGGGAGGAAAGCCTGATCGATCGGGTGATTTAAGGAAATTTTGGGTATTTTTAGGCAGTTAGAGGGCCGATCGATCCGCTAGTTCCAATCGATCGGGCCCTCCCGTCCTGTGCCTATAAATAAGGACGTAGGGTTTCGTCATCTTTCCGACCAAAATTAAGTGAGGCGCCGCCATTATGAATGAGGTGATTTCGTAATTCCTCCAAGATTTTGAGTGCTACGAGAGTTCAGAGGGAGTGATTGTAATTCTTCCATATATCTCGTTCTGGGAAGCGTCGTTGTAATTCTTCCGTTCAGTTAATAAAGAATCTCCATCTATGCCCGTGGTTTTCTCCCCTCTCAATTGTAGAGGGGTTTTCACGTAAATATTGTGTGTTCTTGTTTTGTTCTTTTTTTCTCCATATTTGTTTACTTCTCGTTTTGTGTGAGTCATATTATTTGAATCGAATCAAGTTATCAGGGTTTACGCTTCCGTATTAAGATTTTCCTAACAAATTGGTATCATAGTATATCAGATTTGTTTCAGTTTTTCTCCCCATATTTGCTAAAAGAATTAAAAAAAAAAAAAAAGAAAATGTGATAATGATGCAATATTTCCAGTGCCCCAAGGGCTCTCGTCTAAGCAGGATTTGGGGGGTGGATGTATGCAGCCTACCCTGAAAGGAGGCTGTTTCCGAGAACCTTCAACTTGAGGGGTGCAACACGAGGACTTCCCAGGAGGTCACACATCTTGATGTTATTCTCATCCAAACACACTTAACTTCGGGTTCTAATGGGATCCGCTGCTTGCCTGACAGTGATCTTTAATGTAATTAATAAAGTGACAAACAACAAAGGTATTTCAAAGTGAGGGGGGCCTATACTTTAATGGCCTCTTTTTTTTTATTTTTTATAATTATCGATAGAAATTGCAATATAAAACAGGTCATTCGAACAAATGAGGTTTAAGAGAATCCGAAATAACTCGAGAAACAGAAACACAAAACAGCAGACACTCAAGAAAATAGAAAATTAACACAAAAACAATAAACATGCAAAAAGCAACAAAAATAGGCTCTACATTGGCTCTTTTATTTAAAAGTCAAGGACCCCCACAAGCTAAAATTAATAAGCAATAGTGTATATATTTGAAGGTTATTTGAACCAAATTAAGGTTTTCGTATTTTATTTATTGTGTCAATTTAATCCTTATATTTTTAATTGTATTATATTTAGTTCCTATACAATTGATATCTTATCAATTTGGTCTTTAGATTAAAATTTATGTCAAATTATTAATAAAATTTTTAATGATGCGGCCATAAGTTAGGTTAAATTGAGTCAACGAGTAAATTCATAATGGAGTACTTGCATTTTATATGATTATGCCGTTGGAAATTATGTTAATAACTTTACTTGAATTACACAAAAGGACTGAATTGATACAATATAAATTATAAAGGGACTAAATTTACAAAATTAAAAGTAGACTAAATTGACATAATAAGAAAACTATAAGGATCTTTAGTTCAAATAATACCCTCTGTGTGTGTGTGTATGTGTACATACATATATATATATATATATATATATATATATATATATATATATATATATATATATATATATATATATATATATATATATATGGTGGCGTTCTTATGAAAGGGTGAGAGGGGCTTATCCTGACCCCTCACTGTAATGGACGGCCAAGATTTATTAGACATTAAAAAAAAAAAAATTTATGATTAAGATTTGTTAAGTATTAAAAAAAAATAATAATATCTCTCTCGTACCCTTTCTTTCTTTCTACCTCATGAAAGGATATGGACAGTAAATTTTTTATTTATTTATATTTAACAAATTTTGGCCATCCATTACAATAAAAGGGCGGGATTCGCCCTTCTCACACTCTTACTCTCTCATAAGAACGAGACAATATATATATATATATATATTGTATGGGCTTGCATGGAACCTGGGCTGCAAAGGTGAACGCGTGGACACGCATGCATGGATTTGGTAGGCCAAAACACATAATTATATTGGAATTTATCACTTAAATTTCACGATGTTAAAGTACTTTTATCATTTAAATATCATAATATTTTAATATATATAGTGAGATTTTTTTTATTATTTTCCCCTTTTCACACTTTGTGTGTGTTCCTCGGGTTTCCCTCTGGAGCTGCCGTCTTTCATATCAGGAGCTTTTACTCGCTGATTATCCAAAAAAAATTTATAGTAAGATATCTTGAAATTTAAAAGTTTTATAACTCATGTATTCTAAGATTAAAAATTTTATTAATCAAATATCCCCTATACAAAGTCATTATATTTTCATTCGAGGATGTTGATATCGATCACAATTCTGATATTGTATAAGTATCATTTATTAAAATGTGAATTTTTTTTCAAAACAAATTGACATGACATATCATTACAAGAAAGTATATGAGTCATCATTAGAATTTAGTAGATTTTTATCCCAATCTGTCGATTTTTTGCTAAAACAATAATATAACTCGTATATATTATTGCAGATAAGGTACCAAATAGACCCTTTTAGGTGAAAATCAACCAAATTCTTGTCAAATTTCTCCCAATTTTGATACAGGATACTTAGATGATAAAATTTTCGAATATCATATCGTCTTATTATATATATTGAAATATCAGGGTACTTAGGTCATGATTGGTGGGTGGTGTTGCCCCCGAGGCTTTTATCTCTTGCAAATGCTGATTGTTTAATAATGTAGTTTGCCCTCGAGCTTCTCGTGTAAAAAAAAAAAGGGTTTCCCTTATAACTACAACAATAAATTCATTTTCCGTTGCAAAAACCTATTGAAAAAAAAAAATAAAAATTTCAAAAGTAATTTTTGCAGCAATACTTTCGTAAAAATTACTTTCAATATGGGTATTTTTATTTTAAAAAATTTAGTTTTTCTTAAAATTTAGCTGCACAATAACAAAATAAACTAAGACAAATAGAATAAGACTTGGATCCATGATTCACAAGACTTAGATAAACATATTGAGACT
The DNA here is from genome assembly GCA_018398585.1 of Simmondsia chinensis. Classification (NCBI taxonomy): domain Eukaryota; kingdom Viridiplantae; phylum Streptophyta; class Magnoliopsida; order Caryophyllales; family Simmondsiaceae; genus Simmondsia; species Simmondsia chinensis. Next base: position 1,887,806 of record JAGTTD010000007.1, on the reverse strand, counting down.
CGAAGCAACAATATAAAAGAAATAAAACACTTAGAAAGAATAGATATTTGAAACTTTATGTGATTTCCGTTGATGAATATATAAGTACTTGTTTATAATACAAGCTATCGAATACTGAAAGCCTACTTATCTCTTGCAAGAACAGGAATCCTATGCAACTGATTACATGTAATCAAAACACCATTGATTGTGGTAAATAGGCCTTGGCTGGTTACATAACAAGGGAGGAAGAGCAACTAATGCAACCTATTTACTACCTAAATTGAATATTAGTTAAATACATAAATACAATCGAAAAATATAATAAAAATACAATGTAAATACAAGAATATTAGAACTCATATTTAAAAGTTTTTTGTTCTACTTTTATTTTTATTTTAAAGGAGAAATCTTATTTTCCTATTTTCACTTAAGAGTTAAAAAAAAAAAAAAAACAACTTCGTTAACACATTCTTTACCAGCCAAATAACCTCAAATCCTAAAAAGAAACTTTTTCATCCACATAATTATATTTAATGGTTAGATTTAATGCTATGTAAATTATTGTTTATGTAGTGTATGTATCATTAACCATCTTCTCTGGTTGGTTTCTGTCCCAGATTGCCCTTTTTCGATGCTCCTGAAACTCCCTTTTTAGCAGTGATCCGAACCACGGGCAAAGCCGGGCGTGCAATGCTTTGCTTTGCCCATGTTGAGCTTCCAACTTGTGCCTTTTTCTGCTTGAGATATTATTTTATTTTTTTTCTTTTACTTTGTTTATATTGTAGAGACTCTCTCTATGATATTACTCTTAGTTATACAAATATATATATATATATATATATATATATATATACAAGAGTAGGTTGCATGTCAAAATTAGTCCAAGAACTAAAATTAAACAATTTCAAAAATTTCACTTAAAAATTATAAATTGAGGGATCCTTTAAAGATCCCATGGAGTCGCTTTAATTTTGCATTTTTTTTTTTTTTTTTTGGTTATCCTTTTGTTCATATAGGAGTCAATATGAATCATATTTTAATTTAATTTTATGGGTCACCGAACTTTATTATTTATATATTATGGTCGCCCTACACAAAAGTGACATCAAAATCTTAATATATGCACCCAAAAAATTAAGTTTATGAAAAAACTAGCCGTTGAGTTTTCAAAAAGTCGTTTAAATTGAAGGGCAGAGTTTGTTACTAGCCTATCAGAAAGCAACCTTATGGTAAAATATTGCTCTATGGTGGTTATAGCCGTTGTAACGTCAGAAATAAAATAAAAAAAATATACTTTAAATATATGGATTTATTATTTAGTTAGGGTTTTAATTCAGTGGTATAAGACAAGTAAAGGAATATAGTGTTGCTTTAGGACAGAAGGTCTGGAGTTCGATTTCCGCCTTGAAGCTTTCCTTGAGGAATTCCTAACTTAGTTGGCTCCTATAGTGTGAAGGTTTCTACATGTTTCGGGGTTTATCGGGTGTCGGATTCCTCGTTAGCAAAAAAGATTTGAATATTTAATATATATTATGACATAATCTGATGAATTTAAATGGTTGAGACCTATTTAGGTTTTAATGCAGTCAATTCCGCATAATTTCTTTACGGGAAAGCTCTTTTGTTCGGTTGTTGTGTAAGGCTAGGTGTGCGGATTCATGCTTTGTTGTTCTCAATGTTGTTTTCTCGGTCTTTTTGGATTTCGTTTGGCCCCGCTTTGGTGGGTGTGCCCTTGTGTACTCGATTCACATCACAAATTATTTATAAAAAAAAAATTGATGAACTAATATTTTAAGAATTTCAATAAATTTTCTTCATAAAATGTAGATGCAGCGCAATTAAGTTATAAAGTCTAATATTAAATAATTATTTAATTCAATTTAATATTTTTTATTATATATATTTGACAACGAATTATGTATAAATATTTTAATATGAGTGTTACATACTGGAGTAAGTGGAGAGACGTAAAAAAGAACTTACCTAAAAGTTTTGGTTTACTTCGTTTCTCCACGTCCTTAAAATTTGTCTCCTCATTTCACTCAAAGGGTAATTAATTTGTAGCTTATTGAACTGTCTTTTTATTTTTTTTTGATAATTAGACAAATTTTCGATAAATAATAGGCAACTTGAACAAATAATCCCTTAGTCAACCTGTATAAGGGCGGAGAACCAAATAATAAAAACAGTACAAATAGGAATACAAGCAAAAATAGACATACACTAAGAGCCTCAAACACTACTAAGAAGGGCTCAAAAACAGGACAAATCAAAAGACAGAAATATAGGATAGTCAAACCCCTAATCTATCGAAGCAAAGCACTCAGGATAAGAGGATCATAACCGTCAAAACCCAGCCCTAGTCTTTTCCCCATCTCCCACGTGGTCTCCGCAGCAAAGATCTTATCGATATCTTTAACACTATCGCCCCTTTTCACGATATTCCTCTTTTTTTTGTTTGCCAAAGGCCTTCACTAATCTCTTCGCGTTGTTCTTGGGTGACATAATATGGTAAATATCGCATATCAAATACAACTTAAAGCGAAAAGCAGAATAACACAAAGAGGAAAAAAATCACAGTAGTCAAATACGTACCTCATCTACTATTGAATTTTGGAATAACAATTTCGAATTATAACCCCAAACACAATCCCATAATCACCGACTTCAAATGTAATTTTTGCATTAATAAAGTTAAAACCACGTTCAATGTTACTTTTGGACGAACAAATTTATAAACCCTCAATCAATAAGATCTAAGCATCACTCTAACGCTTTACTTGTATTGTCCAAATTATATCTTTTATTTTTTATTATTGACGTTTAATTTTTGAAAAAATGATATACAAATACATATGTATCATTTGGACGAGTAATATCCTGTGTAATGCATTGAGAGTGTATAAATTGTCAAAAGAGTTAATACGTCATATCGATATGTTGTCCTTGTTTTCATCATAAATTATCATTTTAGCTTCTTATTAATGTGATCATTTTGTTTTCAAATAGTAATAATATTTTTAAAGATTATTGACATTACATTTTCAATTTTTATTAAACTTACACTACTTAAACTATATTGAGACTATAGACTTGTTTAGTTGCCGCATAAATGGAATTCCTTCGTCAACTTCCGAGAAAGTAGGTAAAACATATTTGGTTGCCATGATGGGAAATAGAACTTCCTTTGGAAAGTTAGTTAAAAATGAAGAAATTAAAACTTACCTGGAGGAGGCAAGGTAGGTTACTTCCCCCGTTTTAAAGCAATTGAAAATTGCTTAGCAATTCTAACTTCCCACATGCCAAACAAGAATAACAAACGACACTTCCCGTAAATTGAAACTTCCCTCATTTATTTCTCGTGTATCAAACGAAGTCTACTACTTAATTAAACTACAAGGTTTGTCCAGTAAATGAATGCAATTGCAATGAATGTGATTAAGTATTTTCCTTTACGTTTTTTTTAATGTCTTGAAACATAAAGAGACCCTCTCGATAAATAATGGGATTAAGGTGTGAGATATTTCGAGGAAACGAGAACTTAGCAATCTTCTTATACATTATAGTGAAGTTGCCCTCCCCAAAACCCACCAAATGCCCTTTCAAGCACTCTACAAAATGAGAACAGAAAAAGAAAAAAAATTATGGCATTTAATTTGTAAATGAGGGGAAAAAAAAAAAAGAATGAAAGAATTATGGCATTTGATTCGGAAATGAGGAAAAAAAAAAAAGTATTTGTCATAATTAATAAAATACATAAATTTTAGAAGTTCAACTTTAGAATGTTTTGAGCTATAAAGATCTGTACACAAGTAATCGATTACATAGGAGGTGAATTTTGTGTCGACTGAATTAAGTTAATGTTAAGTTCCCTAAATGATGCTCAATGTATGTAATTCACATTATAGATAACTGCGAAGAAATAATATTTCATTACAATTAAAGGACAACTTTAATAAAATACATAAATTTTATAAATCCAGCTTTAGAATGTTTTGGGTCAATATATTTGAATTATCTTCTTTGTATTATTTGAAATATTTTATTAAAATTTAATTACATATATTATAAAAGTTGAGTTTCTAATAATTTTGGACAATATATTTTAAAATTTAATGAGTGTTTTTTGTATTTCTCAATTGTAATATGTCATACATTATTTAATGATGGAAGTATGGCCTTTGATGGATTGATGGTATTGCTAAAAAAAAAAAAAAAAAAAGGTATGATCTTTTATTTATAATGATTGAAGTATGGCTCCCCCATATTTATCATAAAATTTGTAATATATTTTATACTTCTTAATATTTATATATAATATATTTAATTACATAAATTATGAAAGTGGAGTTTATAATAATTTTGGACAATATGTTTTAAAATTTAATGAGTGTATTTTATATTTCTCAATTTTAATATGTCATACATTTTTTAATGATGAAAGTATGTCCTTTGGTATATTTAAATAAATAAATTTTATAAATCCAGCTTTAGAATATTTTGGGCCAATATATTTGAATTATCTTCATTGTATTATTTGATATATTTTATTAAAGTTTAATTACGTAAATTATGAAAGTTGAGTTTCTAATAATTTTGGACAATATATTTTAAAATTTAACGAGCATATTTTGTATTTCTCAATTTTAATATGCCATACATTATTTAATGATGGAAGTATGGTGTTTGATGGATTAATTGTGTTCAAAAAAAAAAAAAAAAAAAGGTATGGTCTTTCATTTATAATAATTGAAGTATGGTCCCCTATATTTGTCATAAAATTTGTAATGTATTTTATACTTCTCAATATTTATATATAATACATTTAATTATATAAATTATGAAAGTGGGGTTTATAATAATTTTGGACAATATGTTTTAAAATTTAACGACTGTATTTTATATTTCTCAATTTTAAGATGTCATATATTTTTTAATGATAGAAGTATGGTCTTTGATGGCTTGGTGGTGTTCAAAAAAAAAAAAAGAGCATGGTCTTTAATTTATAATAATTGAAGTATGGCCCCCTATATTTGTCATAAATTATGTAATGTATTTTATAGTTCTCAATATTTATATATAATATATTATTTTATTATTGAAGTATTGCTTTAAATTTGTCATAATTAATGAAATACATAAATTTTAGAAGTTCGGTTTTAGAATATTTTGGGCTATAAAGATCTGTACACAAGTATTTGATTACGTAGAAAGTAAATTTTGTGTCAACTGATTTAAATTATTGTTAAGTTCTCTAAATGATGCTTAATGATAGAAGTATAGCCTTTGATGGCTTGGTGGTGTTCCAAAAAAATAAGGATATGGTCTTTGATTTATAATAATTAAAGTATTACCCCCCTATATTTGTCATAAATTTATGGTCCCCTATATTTGTCATAAATTTATTGTCCCCTATATTTGTCATATATTTTTAATGTATTTTATACTTCTCAATATTAATATGTAATACATTATTTCATTTTTACAGTATTGCCTTAAATTTGTCATAATTAAAAAAATACATAAATTTTAGAAGTTCAGTTTTAGAATGTTTTGTCATAAAAATTATAATGTATTTTATAGTACCCAATATTTATATATACTATATTTAATTACATAAATTATGAAAGTTCAATTTATAATAATTTTGAGCAATATGTTTTAAAATTTAATGAGTGTATTTTATATTTCTCAATTCTAATATGTCATATATTATTTAATGATGAAAGCATGGCCTTTGATGACTTGGTGATGTTCCAAAAAAAAAGTACGATCTTTGATTTATAATGATTGAAGTATGGCCCCCTTATATTTGTCATAAAGATAGGCTATAAAGATCTGTACACAAGTATTTGATTATGTAGAAAGTGAATTTTGTGTAAACTAATGTTAAGTTTTCTAAATGATGCTCAATATATGTAATTCACATTATAGTGAACTACGAAGAAATAATATTTCAATATAATTAAAAGACAACTTTAATAAAATACATAAATTTTATAAGTTCAACTTTAGAATGTTTTGAGGAAATATATTTGAATTATCTTCTTTGTATTATTTGATATATTTTATTAAAGTTTAATTACCTAAATTATAAAAGTTGAGTTTCTAATAATTTTAGACAATATATTTTAAAATTTAATGAGTATATTTTGTATTTTCCAATTTTAATATGTCATACATTAGTTAATGATGAAAGTATGGTCTTTGATGGCTTGATGGCGTTCAAAAAAAAAGTATGGTCTTTGATTTATAATGATTAAAGTATGGCCCCCCATATTTGTCATAAAAATTATAATGTATTTTATATTACCCAATATTTATATATAATATATTTAATTACATAAATTATGAAAGTCCAATTTATAATAATTTTGGCCAATATGTTTTCAAATTTAATGAGTTTATTTTATATTTCTCAATTTTAATATGTCATACATTATTTAATGATGGAAGCATGGCCTTTAATGGCTTGGTGATGTTCCAATAAAAAAAAGTATGGTCTTTGATTCATCATAATTGAAGTATGGCCCCCTATATTTGTCATAAATTTTGTAATATATTTTATAGTTCTCAATATTTATATATAATACATTTAATTACATAAACTATGAAAGTTGAGTTTATAATAATTTTGGACAATATATTTTAAAATTTAATGAGTGTATTTTATATTTCTCAATTTTAATATGTCATAAATTGGTAAGTCGTATATAAATGTTCAAACATGTATACTAATTATAGACCTAATTGTAATTTCTCAAAACAAACTACAGATGTAATTAGAATAGGGATCAATGGATCTCCTCTTACAACAACGGCACAAACGAGAGGCATTGTATGCGAAATCCTATTGTGCGATATTAGGTAAACAATAATTTGTACTAACAACTTCCATTATAATAAACTAATGCATATAGAATTGGTATTTTGCACTTATCATTATGGGGGTCAATTTGCTTCCGAATAAGGGAAAAACCTCTTCACACATTTACGGAGGCAAAATGTCCTACTGGCATCCCAAGTAGAAGTTAAAGACTTCCACGCTATGCTTCTAAAATACTAACCATACTACAATAAGTGCGCCAACAATAATGCCATTATGGAAAAAAAGGTACTCAAATGTAGCAAATAAAGACCCACATAATATAATTTATTAACTTTCCTTTTTCACATAATAGGTTACGTATCAAGATGGTTGTACGCGATCGACAGCGAAATGAAATGAACATAACATTATTCGGAAAACAAGCAGAGTATTTAACCAAGAGCACGACTGAATATTTTGACATGATTGAAGAAAAGGTACGCATCTAAATCATCTTCAACAAAAATAACTTAATCATGTCATACTCATGTGATGCTCAAGGATACCGGAATATGGCCATTACTTGCTATCTTGCTACTTAGATGAATTTGTAGGCCGTAGCTGGATATTTATCATTAAGCCTACAATAAATGGCAAGAAAGACAGCCCAAATGTGGTGTTTATCACAGAGGTACATTGGGAAAAACAATGCCACTATTACAAGATAATTCAACAAGAACCAATTACAGTGTTGTCTTACGAATAGCGTACAATAAATAACATATACACAACAAATGTTGAGGTAAGCAACAGGTCAAGCTTTACTATTTCATAGCAATTAGATACCAGCTAACAATGGCATATTTTCATTGTAGGGAAGCGAAGAAAATTAAGGGGACATAGCACAGAAGGCAAACACAACAACCACCTTTTTTAGAATCATGTTCCCTATCTTTAGTGAATTAATATTCATACTTAATACATTGTAAATTTTGTTTATATTTTCATTTCTTTAAATTAGGAAATATATTTTGTCATCTTTTTTATTGAAAACTTTCACAATTACTACTATAAGAATTATGTAAATTGAATAAGATTATGGCCAACTAATCAAACAAAAGTTTATTTCAATGCAAAAAAATTTTGACTGTATAATATAATGACAAATAAATACTGCCTATACATCGCACGGGAATAAACCTAGTAATATATAAAAGAAGACTATATTTAAATAAATGCAGGTGTAAATGCCGGTGGGATGACGTGGGAGCATTAATTTTGCAGCCAATGCAATGCAATGCTTGGTCATATTGGTAGATTACCTCCCCTTATTATTATTATTAAAATAAATAAATAATACAATAATAATAACAACAAACTCAGTGTCTCAAGAGCTCCTACATAAGTAGGATCTAGAAGGGGTGGCATGTACGCAGCCATACCCCTTTAGGATATTATCCTAACGAGAGACTGTTTCTGAGGACCCCATACCTGAGAAACATGAAAGTATAAAACATATAAGCATCTAAGTGTACGAGCGTAAACAACGGCACATAACAAACATATAGATAGTATAAAGTAGCAAATAGACAGAACAATAAAAACCATAAGCAACCAACATACAACAAAATTGCGTATAATCAAAGAGGTATACAAAAAAACTTCGGGGCCCTAGTACTAGTTTAGAAGTGCTCCTTGATCCTTAACTGCTACATTGGTTACACCTATACTAATGCTTCACTCAGCTCTATCTAGGACCATCTTTTCATTTAGGTAAAATAAATAAATAATATTATTATAAATAAATAAAATAAATAAAGGGGATTGTCCGGTTGACACCCTGAAGGGGGAAAGCTGCGTACATCTACCCCCCAGACCCTGCTTTTGCGGGAGCCCTTGAGGTACTGGGATTATTATTGTTATTGTCGGTCTAGAAACACCTGTAATTAATGTCAATAATCCATTTGTGTATTGACTATATGTTTTGACAAGTAAATATTGCCCCCTTTCCATCTTCGCTTTACTTTTGAAAAAAGAAGGAAAAAAAAAAATAATAATTTTTTTGGTGTGGGAGAGATCATGCATACAAGTAACAAAAATAAAAATGATTAAAACATTATCTTATTTACTTTGAAATTTATATTATAATCTTTATTTATAACCTAAAATTCCACTTTTACGGACATATTCACAAATTCAAGTGTAGCTTTTAAATGGATAAAGATATAAATTCTATCGGTATATTTTTTGACTGAAAAAATACTCTCTTTATACTCATGATAGTAAATACAAAACACTCTCTTTCCACCTTAGGTGTGGATGGGCATTGCTCGTCTAATACAAACACTTCTTCACATTTTCGCACTCATTTGTGCATCTGTATGCTACATGGAAAAAGGGTAATATTTACTTGTCAAAACAGATAGTCAATATTAATTATTAAATAATCTCGTTTTTCTTCTTGTTTGAAAATTATCAACTTCAAACTTCTCGGTTGGCTCTTTTCCCTTGTGATCATCAATTTTAATTTTCTCACCATACTAATTTAAAAATAATATAGGCTCTTTAAAAACACTCTCTATAAATTAGCACGATTACGTACATCTTATCCTCCTCAGGCCCTACCTTACTTGACTGGAACCTTGTTGAGATATCAAACTATTGTAGCTGTTGTTGTACTAATATGAAAATATTAATATCGCATATATACTAGTTAAATTTCAATTAAGCTTATTTATTTTACGTGTTAAAGCATATAATTCAATCCAAAGAAAATGAAAAATGATTAAACTTGATATTAATAATCGCAGTGATATCTTACCTAATTATACCATTAAACTAACACTTAAGGACAAACAGACAGTTATCACTACCATTATCAGCCACAACCATATAAATATTGGAAATTCATAAATTTTACACAAAATAAAAAATTAAACACAATATAGAACCTAAGCCACATAATATTTATTTATGAATTATTTACATCAAAGGCCCATAGACTTTATTTATTGTGTCAATTTAGTCCATATATAATTCAAAATGTGTCAATTTGGTCCTTAAAAAAAAATTTATGTTAAGTTTATAATAAAATTTTTAATAATTCGACCACGAATTGGGTTAAATTGAGTGAATTACTGAATTTATAATAAGTTATTTGCATCTAACATATTTTTACCGTTTAAAATTACGTCATTAATTTAACTTAAGTTTGAACAAAGGACTAAACCGACACACTTTGAATTGTTCAGGAACTAAATTAACACAATTAAAAATACAAGAATCAAATTGACGAAATAGACAAAGTAGATAAATCTGGGCGTAAATAACCCATAATTTATTTATTTATGAGTTAATAATTCGTGATAACGTAATGTATTATCATTACTAATATCATATTATAATACATATAACATAAAGTCAATTTGTATTTTCCATTTTGGGCCAACACAAAATTGGGCATTTATATGAACAAAAGAACCACCTCCATTTACTCCAACTTACATAAAATAAAAATAAAAATAAAATTTTTCCTAATTTTCCTATCTATAACCTAATCTTTTCTTTTTATATATTTCTTTTCTATTTACATGTTCAATTGGGATTTTTTTTTTTTTTTTTTTTTTTTGTCCCACTTCAAAATTTCACATAACAGAGCAAGCATTCGGGTTTTCATCACTGAAAATTTGCGGGGCGTGTACGTATCCTGGTGCGTGCCAATAGTCCATGCCGTTACCGGGACCGTACCCGGGAGGGTAAGGCCGAGGGTAACCTGGCTCGTGGTAGTGCTCGACGACGTTACCACCGTGACCGGGATCGAATGTGTGGGCACCATAGCCATATGGGTAGCCATTGTACTCCATTTTGTTCACCTCTAACACCCTGTTGCCACCACCACTTAGATCACCACCACCACTTGGTGGCTTTGATTCTTCCTTCTTTCCTCCGCCTGCGTCTTTCTTGTCACTGCTGCCTTGTTTCTTCTCTCCGCCGCCTTCTTTCTTGTTTCCGCCAGCGTCTTTCTTCTCGCCACCGCCATCTTTCTTGGGAGGGTTGTTGAGTTCTACAGTTCTCTTCAATTTGACATTCAAATAGGGCAAGAGTTCTTTCATGTCCATAGTACCCTTTACTGTGACTAGATCTTTTTGTAAGTCCACATTTACATCTTGAACACCTGCCATTAACCATCATATTATGCTAAATTAGCCCACAACAAACATGTATATTTATAAGAATAATAGCAAAAAAATACGTAATGGATTTTGACTTAACTGTTACTCAATAATATTGTAGTATTTTTTACATCAGTAAGAAGGGTGCAACTTTTTCTTTAAATAAGTATACTGGCTCTTATGGAATGAAGGGATAGCTTCGAACCAAAGATCTCATTTCTTAAAAAAATGCTCAGAAAATGTGTTTACTGTTAAAATTTATTCCAAAGATATAAGGAACGGATTCAACGTGTTCATTTAAAAACAACTTGTGTTTTCTAAAAAACCGACTAGGACGCGTTATTACATCTAAAAAACCCAGTGACTCGATGATTGCGAACCCCGTGATTTAGTTTCATGTTGAGTCGGAACAGGGCAATCGCGAACTGGGATACGCTTGTTGGCTTAACTATTAATAGTCGTTGCGCTTGTAGCCATTCTCAATGAGTCTAACATGGTTCAAACTAGAAATGTTACTTTTTGTCTCAATATCACCTAACAATATTATAGAATCCTTATCCAAAATACTCTTCACTGACACGAAAATGTTACCAGCATACGAAGCAAAATGTAAAAAAAATAATATATTATGATTGCTTCTATTTTACTCCGTCCAAAATCAAGCAATTCAATACAGAACACAGATGCAATACAACCCGGGTTCATTTAAATAAAAGAGAAAATAAGAAAAATATATAACCATCGAGAAACAGAGAACGACATACCTTCGTACTTGCTGATGATTTTCCGGATCTTATGAGCACATCCATCACAGTGTACTCTCGTCTTCAAAACGACTGTACTCACTGGAACCTGAAAAACCATAAACAACAGCAATTAGTATATAAATTAATTATGTCAAAATCCAAAATCATGAATTAACTTAACCTAATATGCTTAAATTAGCAACAATAACCAATCGAACTATCTAAATCACTATTTACAGGTGAGCTAACATGAGCTGTATGTACCAATCAAGTGTTTTTGGCTGAACTAACCCATTAAACTATCTGATTGATTAATGTGGAAAAGGTGCATCTTTGCTCTTTAGATGGTCGTTTTATTAAGAGTAAAACCATTCATGTACCTTCACTTATCAGTTTAAACTCTTTAAATAGTTTGGACTACTTATAAGGTATCAAAGCCTTATTGATCGATAATTTGTGAGTTTGAATCCCAACAACCTTCATTTTTAATATCAATATAATTGGGCCGTAGGTAGGAGATGAGTATGTGCAATATCCGTGCTTCAAGCCCCAGCGGGCAATCACTTAGAGTGACATGTCAGACACTAAAACCAGTCATGAACCTTCACTTATTAATTTAACCCGTAGAAGTAGTTGGTTACATTTCTCAATTTCCCAGTTGAAACCCATGCTCTGAATTAGTGAATTCAGATATAGAAATAAATAATAGAAGCTAACAATATGCATATCCACAAATCAATCACTACCCAGAAACATATTAAAATCAAACATCCATTAAAAAACAAGATGTAAAGTCAATGATGTATACCTCTTTGGGTTTCTTCTCTTCAGGCTTCTTATCCCCTGATGGTGGTGCTTTCTTCTCTGACTTGTCATCGGACTTCTTCTCACCACCACCCCCACCGCCGCCTTCCTTGGCCTTTTGGGTGGCGGGCGGAGGAGAAAGCAACTCCACTTTCTTCTTAGTCTTGTCCTCGAGCCTCTCCTTGATCTTGATGGGATCCACCTTCCCAACCACTGTCAATTTGTTGCTCCCACAATCTGCCTTTACGCCTTCCACACCTACCATTTCCCAACTACCCTTTTCAATAACCCAGCAAAAACAGCACAAAGGTATCGAAAATATAGCTATTCCAAAAGTTTAAACTATTGACAAACTACATGAAAATGATTTTATACGGTTAGCATATTCTCTTATGTGGATAACCACTAAACTTTAGGATGTATCAAAGCCTTCTTCCAATAACCAAAGCTTTTGGAATAGGTATTCGAGCCTCGTTGACAGAGAGGTTGCAGATTCAACTTCTAATGTGAAATTTCACTGGACCTTAGGCCCGACTGACGATTGGTGTGTGTGAGGGCACATACAAGTTCAAGTGAGATTCAATCTTAAAAACAATTGACATTAAGTGCAGTAGCCCATTAAATACAAATATATATCAAACACAAGGTATCAAGTGCGCTTGCATAACATCCACACTTCAAGTCCAACAAACGTGTGTGTCATAGGGAATGCCAGAATATAAAACCATTATTGGATCTTAACCCGATAGCGCAAGCTTTTGAGATTATTGTTTACTTTACAAATATTAGTTCTAAGGGTTAGATTCGATCTCAAAACCAATCAAAAATACCTATCTCAAAAGCCTTAATTCTTTAAATAATTTTATAATCTAACATATGTTTGTTTAATTTTGAAGCAAAACTGCGACACCTTTTGGGCGTATCTAAAAGTAATTGAAAAGCAACTCTGAATCTCTGATTCCGGATTAAAAATCACGCCCACAATAAGCTAGAATCAACTAGAATCTGGATAGATTTTCTTAAATAACATCAAATTTAATCAAAATTTTAATACTAATCCCAAACTTCTTAACAATTTCACCCTGAGTTTCGAAAAATTAAGGACCAAAAATTCAGAAATTAAGAGCAAAAATTACCATCCATATTCTTAACAGAACGCCGGATTTTCTTAGCACAACCCTCACAATGCATGTCCAGTTTCAGCACCACCGGAACGGCGCCGTCATCCTTCTTCGCCGACGGCGGAGCTGCGGCGGCGGCGCCCTTCTCTCCCTCATTCTTCTTCTCTGCCTCTTTGTGCTACAGACCCATCACAAACACAAAAAAAAAAAAAAAAAATCCCAAAAATAATTAGAACCCATTATAAAATGATAGAAAATAAATCAATTCGAAAAACCCCAGAAAAACTGGACCCCAAAATTGAAGATCGAGATTAAATCAATCGGAAAAACAACCCTAGAATGAATTAGAACCCTAAATTGAACGGTGGAGATTAAACCAAAAAGGGAAATGAAATTCGGTGTTTGAAAAAACTAACCTCACCCATGAATCTTCGTTGTTTTTGTTGAATTTTGCAATGAATTTTGTGAACTGGGTGTGGATTGGAGAATTGGTTTATTGGACAGAGCAAAGTTCGTGTTAAATGGTGTGAATATATAGAGTTAGTCGACTTGTAGGACGGGAGGAGAAAATGGGAATTTTCATTATTTTAATCTTTTTTTTTTAAATGGAAAATGTTAAAAATAATAATACTTTTGTTTTAAATATTATTTTAAATTTATTAACTTATAAAAATAATTTTATTTTTATATTTTAATATAGAATAATGTTAGTATTACGCACGGTCGAATATAACTTCAAATAAGTCAATAAGCTTTAGACCTCAAATTTTAGGGTGTCCAAACTTTATAGACTGTAATTTTTAAAGTATCAATTAATATGATAATAGTAATAAGTACTATGATTATATTTTTTTTTTCTAATTTGGTGTATTAGTATTACGTTAAGAAAAATATTAGTCTATAAAAGTCTACTGCTCATGCATGAGCACTTGTGACACTGGGTCTATTGTTATTATTGTTGTTGTAAAAGTCTAATTTAAAACTTCCACTTGGAGCTAGAAAATATTAGGACTTAGATTCTAGAACTAAAAAGTTGATGTCAGAGTAACATTATAAAAATTTGAAACTATTATTAATTACAACTGATACAAACTGAGTATCTCTTGATACTCGCCAAGCTTATGCCTGCCACTACTGCCAAGATCCCTCACGCCGTCCTACCCGCCAACCCCAGTCCTACCCGCTAACCCGAGTTCATACCCTCTTCCCCCACACCCGATGTGCTTTCCCTGCCACCTCAACCCTAATATATTACTGTAAATAAGGGGTTACCTCCCCCCACCAATAGTTAAGCGTGCCAAGTAATGTGTAAAGAGTGTTATGCTCTCTTTCTCTCCCCTAATATTTTTTTAGTTATCTCCCCCATTTTTCCTTGTAATTTTTTATTATTAGAGTAATCGACCAATATTTCAATATTAGTTTGTATTTACTATTGATATTAAGCTAGATTTGTATTTGGTTTGTATGAGCAACTCGTAATATGATATTAGTAATGATATCTGTAACATGGTAATGACTATACCACCTTAATATATGATTAAATATTTAGTTTAAATAAATAAATAAATAAACAATACAGAGAGAGAGTGCGCATATGTGCATATTTTTTTTGTGCTTTTTAATTGCTTTGGACTTTTTGGGTGGATTTGAGAGAACATAGAAACAAAACACAGATTGAATTAAGAAGTTTCCTATGATAACGATCATGAATGCATGGTGATGTATGATGTATGTATGTAGCAACACTCTTAATACTCAAAGATTCCCGTCTAAGCAGAGTTTGGGAGGAATAAATATAAGGGGCCTTCCCTTTTAGGAGTGCTATCCTGAAGAGAAGCTGTTTCCGATAACCTCTAAACTGAGGGAACACGCGGACTTCCTAAGAAGTCACCCATCTTGGTACTACTCTCGTCCAAGCAACTTCGGAGTTCTAATGAATTTTGGTGCTTACATGTTGGTACTCAACTTGTATATATATATATATATATATGTATGTATGTATGTATATATGGATGTATGTATGTGAGGTGCAGTCATATTAGACCGGCGGTTGGGGAAATTCCTGAACCGGCGGCGGAGTTTCGTGACATTTCTTCAGAATTCAAAGCGGGAGCTGGTGGGTCCCATTTAAAGTTGTGAAAATGAAAGGTTAAATATGGGGCTGATGGCTGTGGAAATAAAATTAGAGTAAATAATTACTTACATTTTAGTCTAGAAAATAGCCTCTTTTTAGGGTAGCTTTCTGAAGGAGGAAGGTTGTGTATATCTATCTCCTCAAATTCTGCTTTTGTGGGAGCCCTTGTAGGCACTGGATTTATTGTTATTGTTGTTGTAATTATTTATATTTTAGTATCTGATATTTTTTTAAATAATTAAAAGAATTTTAATTTTTTTAAATTATTAAAGAAATTCTAAATTTTTTTATTATATTAATAAAAAGGCTTATTTTCAGTGTGATAATACTATTTTTTATCGCTATAGCTGATGTGATAACTGTTTTTTATTAATTTTGTAGTAAAATAATCGAAGCACCCTTCAATATTCTTATTCTTACTTTATAAGCATAAAATTTTTATGTATTGTATTATATAGAAACTATCTATTTTCGTTTACTTTGTTTCAAAGTTTGATTATTGAAGGGTATTTTTATCATTTTACTATAGCATTAATAAAAAAAAATAGTTGTCACTTTAGCTCTATCGATAAAAAATGGCGTTATCACACTGAAGAGTGGACTTGTTATTAATACCATAGACATTTTTATTAATACGATAAAAACTTAGAGATATTTTTATTAATTTAAAAAAGTCATGATCCTTTTTATTATTTTAAAAAAAATTAGGATACTAAAATGTAAATAATTCTAAATATTGTCATCAGAAAAATGTTAATGTTAAGAAACTTTTTAAGAAAAAAATCTCGTAAGGCATGAAAACATTGCCCTCTCTCCAAGCTGTTGTGGCTATAGGTGCTTCAGAAGTTCTATAGTGCAGAAAAAAATTTTGTAGGTGCAGAAATATACTCAAAATTATAAATAATATACTTAAAAACACAAAAAATATACTCAAAATTACCTCACTTTGTGTGTCGACGCATAGATTTTATTCAGATTCCACCGTAGAACCCTTCACCTTCATATTTACTGCCGATTATCCAGTGTTGAAGCCCATAAATCATGACTAATTAGTAAGATGCAGAAGACCTATACAGTATAACAATTATGACGGACAATACTCAGGGCATGTTTGGTATAAGGTTAATAGGGATTAATGATTACAGGGGTAATCATTACACTTTTTTTAACCCTGTTTGGTTTATCATTAATATTTACTCCATTAAAAAGTTTACCCCCAAATGCGATTAAAATCTTTGCACTACTCCCCTAATGCAACATCCATAACAAAGGAAGGGGTAGAAAGTTTTGCAACTTGTTCATTGGCTTGGAAAATTTAGAAATTGTGTAAACATATTTTATATATTTAAAAAATCATTTAAATATTTAATAAAATATTATAAATATTTTTAAAAATTTAGAAAATATTTGAAATATATACAAAATATTTTAAATATCATAAATTATTATAATATTTATATATTAAAAAAATATTTTACTTATAAAATATAAAAATTATGTATAAAAATTTAATAGATAAAAATATATAATAATATTTAAATATTAAAAATACTTAAAAAATATTTAAATATTAGAAAAATATTTTATATATTTACAAAAATATTTTAAATACTTAAAAAATATTTCAAAGATGTAAAAAATATATCAAATATTCAAAAAAGTGAATAGAAAGTAGGAGAGATCTACTGTGACGGTGCTGGTGGTGAACGCAGAGAGGTCGTCGGTGTTGTAATAGGGATTATCTGATTTTTTTATTTTTTAATTATTTAAAGCATCGTTAATTATATAAGAGTGATTTTGTCCATTGTTTTAATAAATAGTTATATTTTATTATACAACCACAACAACAACAAACCCAGTGCCTCCAAGGGCTCCCGCATAAGTTATATTTTATTATATTTAAATTTAAAAAAATTTAAAAATAATATAAGAAATAAATTAGCACATGAAAGATTAAAAAAGTATGTTACTTAAATCATACAAATTGAAAGATTCATGAGTATACTCCTTTAAAAGTGCACAACCAAATAAGATGAAAGGAAAAACTTTTCGTGGGATAATGGTTACCCCGTTAACAATTATCCCCTTTTTTTAACCTCAAACCAAACATGCCCTTAGAGGATAGTTTGCGTTTGCATATAAGCTGTGAGAGTTTGGTCCGGTTAAATATTGATAAAAGTTCGAAGTGTGAGGTCTAGTTCTTGAATTTAGACGTAATAGAGAGAATTATGTGAGAGTTAAGTTATGGTAACATATCCAATAGGGTGCTGAGGTATCATATATATAAAGAAACCAAGTATAATTACAAGAAAGCCCTTGGACTAATAATAATATAAACAACTCTATTATCATAATAAGCCCCATCAATCTGTACTCGGGGGACCAAGGTGCATATTGGCTTTGTGGTAGCGGAAGCAAGCAGTAGCCAACCCTTTCGTAAAAATATCAGCAGCCTGCTTGGTAGTAGGGGTAAATCGAACCTGGATGTCACCCTTGGCAACCTTTTCACTGACATAGTGAAAATCGACATCAACATATTTGCTACGATCATTAGAGATAGGATTTGCAGCAAGGTAGGTGGCAAACACGTTATCACAGTAAATAAGAATTGGACCTGTGTGCCGTAGACCCAAATCACGCATCAAGTATCGAATCCAGTCACACTCTGCTACGACTTTGGCAACGGCATGATACTCAGACTTAGTGGTAGACTTCGCAACTGTAGGCTGTTTCTTAGCACGTCAGGAGATGAGATTAGGACCAAGGAAGCAAGCGAAACCTGTAGTAGAGCGTCGCGTATCAGGATAACCACCCCAATCAGCATCAGCATAAGCGGTGACTGATGTGTAAGACCCAAGAGTAATGGTGAGACCGTGATTAGGAGTGAGCTTGAGGTATCTCAGGATACGCTTCACCATTTGCCAATGAGACGTCGTGGGAGCATACATGAACTGGACACACGGTCAACCGCAAAAGCATATGTCGGGACGGGTCATGGTTAAGTACTGGAGTGCACCCACTGCACTGCGGAACTCAGTGGGATTGACTAGGAGGTCCCCATTGGTCAAAGAGGGTTGTGCTCGGGCTGGTATCGATGTTTGTACATGTTTGGCCTCAAGCATGTCATGCTTGCGAAGAAGGTCCAGGGTATATTTGTGCTGAGAGAGGAAAAGGCCATGGCGGGATTGTTTGGCCTTAATATCGAGGAAATAGTGAAGCGGATTGAGGTCTTTCATAGCGAATTGAGTGGATAGGGAGGCGGTTAGTTGACTAAGAAGCGTAGGGTTAGAGCCTGTGAGAATGATATCATCTACATAGAGCAAAAGGCACACAATGCTGGTAGGAGAGCGATGAATAAATAGGGAAGGATCTGCCTTACTACAGTAGAACCCAAGACTAAAGAGGAACGTGCTAAATCTGTGAAACTAGGCTCGGGGAGCCTGTTTTAAGCCGTACAGGGCTTTGCGTATCGGCATACATGCTTAAGGAACGTAGGGTGGATGAACCCAGATGGCTGACACATGTACACTTCCTCATTCAAAAAACCATGTAAAAACGCATTTTTCACATCAAGTTGGCAAATGGACCAGGATTATGTAACAACAAGGGCCAGTATGAACGTGATAGTGATGGGTTTTACAACAGGACTAAACGTTTCGATATAATCAATACCTTCATGTTGATGAAAGCCCTGGGCAACAAGGCGAGCCTTGAAGCGATCGACTGAATCATCAGGTTTAGACTTTACCTAATATTTCCAAGTGCTCCCAACAACATTATGAGAAGGGGAGGGAGGTACGATATCCCAAGTTTGATTTTGAATAAGAGCATTAAATTCCTCAGCCGTGGCTTCCTGCCACGGAGGGTTTTTCACAGCCTGAGAAAAAGAAGTGGGTTCCTGAATCACAACAACTGAGCCGAGGGATAGGATGTGCTTAGACTTGCGAATATCGTCCTTAAGACGAGTACGCATGGGGTGGCCACGCTGGACAGAGGAGGAATCCTCCGAGACCGCAGGCGTGGCAACGCCTGAGACTGAACAAGAGAGAGGCTGAGAGGTAGGGGTGGGACTGGCTAGGGGCACGGGTGAGGAGCCACCCGAGACGCCCCCTGGAGCCGACGGGCTTGCACCGCAAGGGTGAGGCGAAGGAGACCCACGAGCACCTACGTCATCATCAACCGAAGCAGGAACCGGGGCTGGTGTAGCCGACTGGACCGAGGGCATGATGCCTATAGACACTGCACCGGGGAGAAGGCGAAGGGGGAGGGGAACCTCAACAAGGCCATTAGATGAGGGCGCCATGTAACTAGACACTAACGTGTGCTATGGGAAAACATTTTCAACAAAATGCACATGATGACTGCTATGAACTCCAAACAGCAGCAACCTTTGTACCGGCCGGCATATCCGAGGAAAACACAAGGGAGAGTGAGCGAGGCTAATTTATGAGCTGTACGGGATGTGATGTTGCGAAAACAAGCACACCCAAAGACCCGAAAAAGGTTATAATCAAGGGCTCGATGAAAAAGCTTTTCAAAGGGAGACAAGTTACGCAGTAGAGGTGTTGGTAGCCGATTAATAATATAACAGGCAGTGCAGGCGGCTTCTGCCCAAAATTCATAAGAAAGTTGGGTTTGAAGTAGAAGGGTCCGTACCATTTCACTTAAGGCTCCGTTTGTTTTGAGGGAAAAGTAGAATCTAGGAATTGATTTTTCTTCAGAAAAGGTTTTCCAAGGAAATAGAAATTCCGAATGGGGTTTTCCGTTGTTTGTTTCAAAAGAAAAATTAATTCCCATTGTGATGTCT
This sequence comes from Simmondsia chinensis, assembly GCA_018398585.1. Classification (NCBI taxonomy): domain Eukaryota; kingdom Viridiplantae; phylum Streptophyta; class Magnoliopsida; order Caryophyllales; family Simmondsiaceae; genus Simmondsia; species Simmondsia chinensis. The sequence goes on along the minus strand of JAGTTD010000007.1, from coordinate 1,867,232 downwards.
TTGTGTATGTTTTAAAAAAATATTTTTCACCAATCATTTTATAGGACAACATAAGTAATAATATAACATATATGAAGTAACAAAATAAAATATTACCTAGATAATTTTCTTCCATAATATTATATAACAATTCAACTTGATTAAAGTTATTCTTTGCAACAATAATAAAGTAGTATCCAAGCTGCTTTTAATTATTTAGTCTAATTTTTGTCTGTTGTTGACGTTAAATGTCTACAGTACAGTCTGATTTATTCTAATTCAATCTCGATTTACGTAATGATAACCGCCAAGATTTCGGAGCCATTTAGAATCACGACTTCCCCCATTGAAGTCAATTTCTCTCATTCGAGGGAAAAGGTTTTTCCGTCGGAAAACCTTTTCCTTGAGCTAATAATGCGCCAAACAAAGGAAAAGGGGAAAACCATTTCTTAGAATGTGGTTTTCCCACGAAACAAACTGAGCCTAAATGTTGATGCTTACGTTCCGCCACTCTATTTTGTTGTGGAGTATCAGGATATGAAAGACAAAAGTGAATGCTATGAGTGCGACAAAGGGCCGCCATTTGCCTGTTGTCAAACTCACGACCTCCATCACTTTGAAAATACTTAATTGTAACCTTAAAGTCGGAGAAGATGGAGTATATTTCATCTTTCCGTTGCATCAAATAAAGCCAGGAGAAGCGAGAATAGTCATAAATAAAAATCACATAATAACATAAAGCCGAAGTTGATTGAACCGGAGATTGCCAAACTTCAGAATGAATTAACTGCAAAGGAGCAGTAGTTGTATTTAAAACATAAGTAAACGGTAAACGACGAGACTTACCTAGACAACAAGCCTGACAATGAGAAATAGAGCTAGAATTAGAACATAGTAAACAACGTGAACGTAAAACATCAAAAACTGAGTAACCTAAATGTCCTAGGTGTCGATGCCACATATTTGGAGGTGCGGTTAGTGCAACAAGCCCTGTGAAATGCGGAGAAGAGCCATATAGAAGACTGCTACTGTGCATCTTGAGTAGGGGCATCCCCGTAACCTTGTCCTTAACACAAAAGCAAGAAGAGTCAAACTTAACACAGCAATTATTGTCACGACACAGTTGTTTAACAGATAAAAGATTATAAGTGAGACCAGGCACTAGAAGAACGTTAGATAGTTTTAAATCATGCTTGGGAGTAGGGATGGCAATGGGACGGGTCAAGCCAGTTACCCGTGGGTATCCGCCCCGTTTGGGGCGTGTATGGGAATAGATGATGCGAGTAACGGGTACGGGTAAGGTACACATTTTAATACCCGTCACGGGTATGGGGCGGGTACGGGTATAGGCTTGTATCCGCCCCATACCCGCCCCGCCTCACCCCGACTCGCCTCATACCCGCATGTATCCGCCCCGCTCTTCCCCGTACCCGCATATCCCCGTTGTGTTATTTTATATAAAATAAATTTCTCAGGTAATTTATAATTATGAAGTCATGGTTATTATTGAAGGAAAAAATTAAAGAATTTTATGTGTAATAAGTTGGACAATGGATAGGTAACAAGGTGGGTACGGGGAGCGGGTACGGGGCGGGTATGGGAGGGTACGGGGCGGGTAATGGGTATGGGTTTGTACCCGCCGGGGCGGGTATGGATACCCACTTCATACCCGTGGCGGGTAATGGGGCGAGTACGGGTATAGAATTTGGGTAGCAGGTATGGGTATGGAGGAGGCGCCCCCCGTACCCGCCCCGCCCCATTGCCATCCCTACTTGGGAGCCTGTAGTTTAGAGGAGCCAGTATGGGTAACAGGTAACAAGGATCCATTACCAACTTGAATAGATTGAAAACTAGTGTACAACAAAATATTTTGTAAAATACCTGGGTTAGAGGTCATATGATTAGACGCTTCAGAGTCAGGGTATCACGTAGGATCAGCAGAGTTCGCAACCGACAAGGCAGAGAGGGAGTGGGAGAGGTCAGTTTGAACAAAGCGGGGGGGGGGGGGGGGGGGGGGGGCGTGCGCAAAGAGAAGTAGCATGGCCAACCTGATGACAAATTTGACAAACAACGGGACCAGTACTGAGTATACCAGCTTGCGGTGGACAAGGAGCATAGCTGGTATTGTTGAACCGAAGCTGCGGTGAAGTGGGTGCGGCTCCAGAGCTGACCGTGCCTGTCCCCGGGGTCAGCGGTTGACCATATGACCCGCCACGGCCCCCTTGACCTCCTTGGCGATTGGAGTTGTGCCCACGACCCTTACGCCCACCACCACCATGACCTCGGCCATGACTCGACGAGTCGAATGGCGCACCAGACGCGGCAAGGGCATGCACGTGATCGAAGGAAGACCGTGAGTGAATCCGAGAGATGGCAGCTTCTTCATCCAGTAGTGCAGTTTTAAGGCGCTCAAAGGGAAGATCTCGAGAGGACTAATGCGTGAATGTACTAAAGGCCGCATATTCCGGTGGAGGACCAAAGAGGGCATAGTGCATTAATTCACGATTCGAGACAGAAGAATCTATGACAGCAAGGTTATCGGCAATGGTCTTAAGCTCGGCTAGGTAGGCAGTCATAGTTTTGTTATCTTTTTGGAGAGTGACAAGTTGGGAGCGGTGGTCAAATTCTTTGGTAAGGGAGTGGTGGCCTTGGAGGTTAGGTGATGGATAACGTCATTGAGGACTGGGCGAGCGAGAGAGGCCGAGAGATAGGCCCTAATACTCTGATCAATACAAACCTAGGTTTGATGGTCAGGATTAGAGATGAAGGCACCATTCGGGATTTGAATTTGAGAAGGAGGGCATGGTAACGAGCCATCAAGAAAGCCCATTAAGCGATGGACACGAAGGAGCATGGAGATTTGTTCACGCTAGGCGTGATAATTTGTTGGGGTATCAAGTTTAACAGTAACCAGGCTTGTGAAAAACGATGTGGGGAGGGGAGCCGAGGGGAGGACCAGTTGGTGATACCCAGAGAGGGGCACTGCTAGGGAACCGGGAGGGGTAGGAGACAGGCCAGGGATCGAGGATGCATGATCAATACTTGGAGGCATAAAAAGTAAACATTGAGAGCTGTAATTGGGGAATGACATACCATGGGTGTACCCGGTAAAGGGAGCGGAGGTGACCACTGGAGGAAGAGAACCGAGAGTCGGTGGTATGGGCGGTCGACCGGCGATGGGTTGGGAGGTCGGTGATGGGTGTACCGGGGAAGAGCCGACGGTTGTCGGGGAGGTTGGAGAGGAGAAGGAGGGTAAGTTGCTAGTCATAGATTCACCAATTGAAGAGGAATACATGGACTATGCCTCCTGAGATCGTACCGGAGAGAGAAAAGTGGCAGCCAGATGTGGGGAGGAGGAGCAATAGTATCGCCGGGGGTGGGAGGCGGCGGCGGCAGCGCTGGTGTTGGGTCGTGGGGGTTAGGGTTTCGGCCCCCCTGTTCCCCTTTTTTTGTGTTTTCTTTTTTTTTTTTTTTGAGAGAAGAAGATATCAAGGGTAAGACTCTGATACCATGTGAGAGTAAAGTTATGGTAACATACCCAACAGGGTGCTGAGGTATCATATATATAGAGAAACCAAAGAAAGTATAATTACAAGAAAACCCTTGGGCTAATAATAATATAAACAACTCTATTATCCTAATAAATTACGTATATAATTTTTTTCGATAATTAGCGACACGGTCGCATTACGAAATGACAACTCGTATAAACGAGGCTATAGTCAACTCGTATAAAAGCGGGGATCAAAAAGCAATTATACAAAAGTCAAGACAAGACAGGGCAACAAAAAAAAAAAAAAAAAAGGAGCACAAAAACACACTGACATGATTAAATTTAAAAGTAATGGGGTGCATTATGGGACTGAAAAGTTGTTCCTTTCTAAATCAGCATGAACTTCTAAAAATGCATGATGAGGGTTTACATCGATTGTAAGAGTTTTTTGGCTAACTATCGCAAATTTTAAAAAATTTTAGCAAAATACTATATTTTTAAAAATATTTAGCAAATTATTACAGTTTACTATAAGCAGTGTTGCACGATAGTGCCTAGTTTTTTTTTTTTTTTTTTTTTATATCTTTAAAATTTAAAAAAAATTAATAAAATTTCTTTTTAATTTAAATTATTTTGATTTTTAATTTTATAATTTAAATTAGTAAATACATATACATTTTAAATTAAAAAGTACATGAATATTATTATTTGAACTATTAATATAGAAGATATAAATGAGGGACACATTTAAATGAGAAGAATGTGATATGTATATTATTATTTAAATTATTTTATACAGAAATAATGGTATTATAATACTATTAATAAGAAGGATGTAAATGAGGGACACATTTAAATGAGAAGATGGTGATATATATATTATTATTTAAACTATCACATACAGGAATAATGGTATTATAATACTATTAATAAGGAGGATGTAAATGAGGGACACATTTAAATAAAGAGATATTGATATTTTCAACAAAAAAAATCACGAGTTTATGCATTTGTATATTATTATTTGAACTAGTTTATTAGATATATGTAACTTAAAAACTAATATATATGAATTTTTAAAATATATTTTATAAACTATATAAAATAATTTTTTAGTTTTTGAGTTACATATATCTAATAAAATAGTTCAAATAATAATGCACAAATGCGTAAACTCGTATTTTTTGTTGGAAACATCAACATCTCTTCATTTAAATATATCCCTCATTTATATCCTCCTTATTAATAGTATTATAATACCATAGTTTATGTATGAGATAGTTTAAATAATAATATACATATCACCATATCTTCATTTAAATGTATCCCTCATTTATATCTTCCTTATTAATAGTTCAAATAATAATATACATATAACTTTTAATTTAAAATGTATATGTATTTAGTGATTCAAATTATAAAATTAAAAATTAAAATAATTTAAATTAAAAAGAAATTTTATTAATTTTTTTTAAATTTTAAAGTTATAAAACTAAAAAAAAAAAAATTGGGCACTGTTGCACGACTTACAGGACGTCGTGCAACACTACTGCACGACCTCCCGTACGTCGTGCAACCACTGTGATACAGTAAACTGTGATAGTTTGCTAAATATTTTCAAAAATGTGATATTTTGCTAATTTTTTTTAAGTTTATGATAGTTTGCTAAAAAAGTCCGATTGTGAGGAGTTACAGAACTTGTAATTAATATACAAGATAGAAGATAGATTATTTTTGTTAATCAAATTAAATTGGTTGATTTATTCTATTATATTTTAAAATTATAAAACGTCAATTTTAAGCCAAATATCAACCTGATTTTTTTTTTTTTTTTCCCTTTTTCAGTGAAATATCTGTGGTAATTAGTGACCTAACTTTATAAAGTTGAGTTTTAGGTGGTATCCAATGCTAGATTCAAATAAAATTTATACATTTCAAATAGTTTAATATTCAATCATTGAAATATAAATATACTATTTGAACCAATATATTTTAACTTAAATTAATAAAATTTGTTATATTTTAAAATTAATCATATATATCTATTTACAATTCTATCATTTTAATATATATAATAAGGTATAGTAAGATTTGACTTAATGTTTCAATAAAATGTCAATGAATTACAATAAAAAGTTCACTCAATTTTGATTTAAATTACCTATATATTATCGAAATCATATGTCACATCAATATTTTTTGGTAAAAAATCTTCAAATTCTAATAAAGATACTTATATATTATTGAAATTATATTTTACTTTAACAATTTCTCAATAAAAATGTATTGAATTTCAAAATAAGGGTACCTAATTGATAAAATTTTAAAGCTTTAGAGTACATCTAAGTGATAAAATCTCTCCAACTCTGTCATGGCTCTTTGTCTTCCCCTTCTTCAAGCCTGTCTCACCCAGTGCTTTTCTAGCCATGTTCTACCTGTTTTTGCTCTTTTTTGTCTGGTATTTTTGCTTTGCTTTCTTGTCTTCTTGGGTATTTTTTGGTTTGTGCTTCTATTTCTCGATATTTTTTGGGTTCTCTTTTGCCTCCCTTATTCGAGTTGCCCATTTTATACTGCGACTTTGTCGCTAATTATCGAAAACAAAAAAAAAATATAATCGATAAATGTTTTTTAACCTCAAAATACTCTATTATATATCTTGAAACATCAGAGTATTTAAGAGAATAAATGATCAAACTTTAAGATATCTAAATTTTAATTTTTTTTTTTAACATTACAAAAATTACTTAATATGATAAAATGAGGTGTTGTGCAGTTGTTCACAAGCAGAATAGTACAGTACTACTGTACTAGAGATATGCTCGTAGGAGGCCCTACCAAATATTCACTACAAATGATTCCCTCACACACAAAAAAAACATTTTTGGATCACGAATAATCTCATACTACTTTACTATATAATTTTTAAATATGCTTTGTAATTAATAAAAGAAAAATTATCACTTAGGTACCCTAAGGTTTGAGTATTTATCACTTGTGTATCCTAATATTTGAATATATATAATATGGTACCCCGATGTTTGAATATTTATCACTTAAGTACCCTATAAATGAATTTGATAAATTTTTATAAGAACCTGATCGATTTTATGCAAAAAAATGTTGATATGACATGAATACAACAATATATATAAGCTAGCGGCAATGTTTCTACTAAAAATTCAACAAATTGTAATAAAATTTCACCGAATATTGATTTAACATAACTATGTGTCATTTTCGTATTTTTCAGCAAAAAATCATCAAATTCTAATGAAGATACTTATATATTGTAGAAATCAAGTTCAATTTTAGCATATTCTAATGAAAATCTGTCGACTTTTTGCAAAAATAGTACATATTTGATAAAATTTTAAAACTTTAGACTACTAACGTGATAAATTATCTAAAACTCAGGATACTTCATTACATATATTGAAATATTATGATACTTAAGTAATAAATGCTCAAACTTAGGGTACTTACATGATAATTTCCCTTAATAAAAGATACAACTTAAATATAATAAGCTTTGTATTTTATGTATTGGAATCTTATATTATATATACATGCACAGCAAAAATGAGCTGGAGAGGAGATTACTGTAGTAGGAGTCATACATATTGTAGAGCTGAGTCATGCCTATGACCTTCTTCCTTCATGTTTATCTCACCAAACCCGACATTGGTGGTTCAGGATTTGTTTCGAACACGGTGTAAATGAGTCGAGTAGAGTCTTAGCTTATCATATCGAGAAAATGCTTAAGATGATAGGTGAATCTTTGAGCAATTTTGCTTCCTTAAACTCATAGAAATCGAACAAATAAAAACATCACTCAATAATAAGTTGGCTCATCGAGGGCTCGTGGGCCTGTTCAACTCATTAATTTATATCCAAGTTAGTTCTTTCATCACGAGGACCCTTTATTATTTAGATGGAAGACCATGAATCGGGGGAACGGAGAAGGTTCGTCGTTATTCTAATCATTCTGAGTTATACCCTTCTCGACCTTTTGGCTAATCGTTGTGTATTAGGCCTACACGTTAGGATATGCATATTACTTATCATTTTCGATTCTTTCTTAATTTTTATACGGCTCTGTTTGATTGAAAAAATTATTTTTATTGTACTATTAGTATTACTTGCTTATATAAATGAGTGATAAAAATTTACTAAAAGGTGCTTTTTTTTTTTGCATGTATGTTATTACTTTATTTGATTTGCATTTCATAAATATTGTTCTTTTTAGGGTTGTTAAGAAAGCACACTGTAGGGATAAGGCTATGTAGATCTTACCCATCTCAGACCCTACTTTAACGGGATTCTCGTTGAGGCACTATGTTGCTGCTGTTGTTCGAGAGAATGGGTATTCATCGTTGTTTTAAATATTCTCTAGTAGACTAACTTACTATCGGCCTAACCTTATATTATACTTGAGTTTTTAAACGGGGTATTATATATAATATGTAGAGTCCATGTCAAGGAACCATCTATTCCAAAAGCTTAAGCTGATGGGTGAAGGTCCAAGATTAGTTTTATACTCTAACATGCCCCCTCATGCAAATGCCTGTTTGGGCTTAAAGCGTAGATAATGTACAGGCCCACCTTTTACCTTGTGCTTAATTGTTTTTAATATTAAAAGTGGGGACTATTGAGATTTGAACTCCTGACCTCTTGGTCATTAAGGCTCTGATACCATGTCAAGGAACCATCTATCCCAAAAGTTAAGCTATTGGGTGAAGGTTCAAGATTGGTTTTATACTCTAACAGTCCATGACATTCATGGGTACTTTAATTTATAATTTATGAATGTATAATATAAGGTGGTTGTTTATGTTGGACCATACTACACATGCCTATCATGTGGTACTTTTGAACTTTCTTTACCACACATAAAATTTATTATTCTATAGTTTAGATTCCAAATTTTCAAAGGGATTAATAAATTTTTTTGATGTAGCGGCCTTATAGCCATTGGTGGCTATATCTAGGGAGAGCAGGGACACCAAGAGTAGACAGGATGGTGCAGCCCCACGTTCGAGATTGGCGGGTTTCATGGCAGGGTGGCAGTCATGAGGATTTGGTCTTGGCGGGCTTGGTAGCTAGTGAGGAAGAGAGACACGGGCAACCTTGGTGGTTCATTCTCGGCGGTGTCATTGGTTGGTGGATAAGGGGACACGGAGCTGCAGATTGAACACGGTGATAGATTAAGATTTTAGCTCTATCTCTTAGATTTAAATTTTAAATTATCTTTTAGAATTTGAATAGAATTCAAATAGCTCCTCTATATATACTAGAAGAAATTTAGGGTTTCGAATTCATTCAATTTTTTCAGATTTTTATGAGTTATTTTGAGTTCCTTTTTTCGGGGTAGTGAGAATCGAGCTTTATTTTCTGTTTCTTTTTATTAGAGAGTTAATAAAATTAAAGGGAAGGCGAACCTTCCCGTTCTCCTAAATTTTCACTACACACTGCATCATTTTTGGGGGGAAAACTCAAGGGAATCAAGTTAATTTGTTATATATACAGAGCGGGTAATATGTTTAATGAAAAGGACAAGAACTGAAATGCATTGGAGAAAGATGAGGAAGAGCATTAACTGTATTATAGGCGACTAGAGTGATGATGTAATAATTTATGAAAAGACTCAAAAGAATAACAAAAAATCAATGAGAAAATGAAAAAACAACGTACAAGATTTACTTAGCTTGGCCGAATATGCTTGTGATTACTAAATTGCAGGGATTTCACTATTTTTTGAAAGTATTACAGAGATTTCCTCCTTTTCTCATGCTATCTCTCAAATTAGGTTTAACCGTTTATTTATATTTTATCCTCTTGTTAGAATGTTTTATTTTTATAAATATGAAAAAAAATCCAAAGCTAAAGCATGGCTTCTAATGTAAGTGCAAAACACACAGTTAATAACAATCAAAATGATACATATCAAATGTGGTTTTCATCTCAAAATCAAAATTATTAAACTTAAAAACAGAGACCGGGAGAAAAATAGAACATCAGAGTCACATGGTTCAATTTAAAGCGTACATCAAGAGGGAGAGAGCAACGTTAATTTCACTATTTATGAACAAGAGAATTAAAACAGTGTTACATACCAAATGAGATTTCATCCCAAAATCAATTGACAATGGGTAGAATAGCCCCTTATGTATATAAACTAGTATCCTTTTCACTTGCCCACCAATGTGGGATAGCATTTTGCACTTTTTGGGCTGCATCAAACCACCACGCTCCACAACCGTCATCCTCGACGGCTTCACTCTAGGTAGCTTCACTCTGAGTAAGTAGCCTTTTTCTCTCGTGGACGACTTCACTCTACTCTAGGTAGCCTTTTCTGAAACTGAGGCCCGTCACAGGTGGCTTGTCCAGCGTTGCCATCGAGCACGACCCGTCCCATGCCACACCATCACGACTCTGGAGCTGGGTTTGTCTCATACCAAACCGAGCTCCTTGGAATCAATCCTAGATTTGACAGCTCTGATACCAGTGTTACATATCAAAAGAGGTTCCATCCCAAAACCAATTAGCAATGGGTTGAGTAGCCCCTTAGGGATATAAACTAGTATTCTTTTCACTTGCCCACCTGGGTTTAGATGTACACTCTATCTCCCTTTGTGTTAGGTTTATGCCTTAAATTTATGTATTTAGAAATTAAGGGTAGCCGAGGGGTCACCGATTGGTCGGGGGGATGTCCGATTGATCGAGTGATTTAAGGGAAAAATACCTGTTTTGGTCAAGAGAGGGCCGATCGATCGGGAGTCGTTTTTCCGCGAGGGTTATAAATAGACCTGTTAGGGCTTCAGTTTAGGTATCCAATTCAGAGTGAGGCTGCCGTCATCTAAAGAGAGAGAGGTGATTTCATAATTCCTCCAATTCAGATATTCGAGTGCTACGAGATTTCAGAGGGAGTGATCTATACTTCTCAATAGATCTCGTTAAGAGAAAGTGTGAGTGTAATTCTTCCGTTCAAGTTCAATAAAGATCTCCATCTCCGCCCGTGGTTTTCTCCCCTCTCGATTGTAGAGGGGTTTCCACATAAATCATTGTGTTCTTCTTGTTTATTCTTTCTTTCACCTATTTTGTTTACTTCTCGTTTGTGTGAGTCATATTATTTGAATCGAATCAAGTGATTAGGGTTTATGCTTCCGCATCAAGATTTTTCCTAACAAACTGGCATCAGAGTATATCAGTTTGTTCTAGTTTTTCTAACAAATTGGTATCAGAGCCCTGTTTATTTCGATTTGAAACTATGACGTCCGCAATTAGGTCCGAAGTTGAGAAGTTTGGTGGTCAAGGGAGCTTCAGTTTATGGCAGGTTTGCGTTAAGGGCCTCTTGACTCAGAGTGACTTGAAGAAAGCTTCATATGGGAAAGAGAAGAAACCAGAGAATTTGACAGAAGTACAATGGGAGGAGTTAGACGAAAAGGCTTTCACCGCTATTTAGATGTGTCTTACCAATGATGTTTGACAAAAGTTCTGGAAGTGAAGACCGCTAAGGAGTTGTGGGAGAAATTGCAGGATATGTTCTGTTTCAAGTCTGTCTCCAACAAACTCGCAGTTAAGCGTCGGTTGTTCACGTTTCGTATGTCAGAAGGTACGTCACTTAAGAATCATGTTAATGAATTTAATTCGTTAATTCAAGAGTTAAAGGAGCTTGATGATGCTCCTAAGGATGAAGATCAAGCAATGTTGTTGTTATGTTCTCTCTCTATTTCATATAAGGGTTTTGTTGAAAGCATGATTTATAGTGGTAGATAAACTATATCTGTTGATGAAGTTAAGAGAAACCTCTGAGTAAAGAATGAGTAGATAGAGAATTATCAGATTCTGTTTATAACTCAGGTAGTGGTTTATTTGTGAGAGGGAGAATTGAGTCAAAAGATTACGATCATAGTGGAAACAAGTTTAATTCTAAACATCAAGACCTAACCTGTAACTACTGTCCTAAGAAATGGCATATTAAGAAAGACTGTTACAAGCTTAAGAGAAAACTTGAAGCACATAACAGGTTTGACCAGAGATCCATAGTAGCTAGTGTTATGAAAGATGAGATTGATGGAGATATTCTGTCTGTGTCTGAACCTTAGTCCAATTTGAGAGATGGTTGAATTTTGGATTCGGGTTGCTCCTATCATGTTTGTTCCAATCGGGATTGGTTTTCCACGTACAAGTCAGTTCGAGGTGGAGTTGCTTTGATGGGTAAGATACTTCATGCAAAGTTCTGGGTATAGGAACAATTCGTTTTAGGATGTTTGATGGCACTATCAAAGTCTTAAGCGGTGTTCGCCATGTTCCTGATTTGAAGAAAAGTCTCATATCCTTAGGTACTCTTGAGTCTAAAGGGTACAAGTACACAGCTGAAGATGGGATTTTGAAGGTCGTTAAGGGTGCTTTGATAGTTATGAAAGGCAGAAGGGTAAGTACTTTATATGAGCTTGTCGGTTCCACAGTTGCTAGATCTGTTGCAGTGTCTTCATTATCATCGTTTTTGACAGAATCAGCGATCACAAATTCAGGACGTTTTTGAGATTGGATCATTCAGGTGATAGGGGTCCGTCTGAGCACAGTGTGAGAGGCACTTTGTGTGGTTAGTCTACAGGACTGATAGTCTGTGAACAAGGGATTTATGGGAAGCAGAAAGGTTTTCGCTCCAAGCAATTCCTGACGAATAGAGATGTCACGTTTGATGAATCTTCGTTATTGACTCCACAGAAGATGTCATCAATTGTTTGTGATTCAGGTCACTTGAGTAAGCCAGAGGGAGTTCAGTTTAAGTTAAGCAACACAGTTCAGCAGCAGGTGGTTGTTTCAGAAAGTGTGTCTAGAGCCAATTCAGAGAAGAAGAAGATTGGCATTACTGATAACCACTCAGATATGTTTACCCAGATTCTACCTAGCAGGAAGTTTAAGCTTCGCTCAGACTCGGTTAGGTTTTGTGTTTTGTCAAGATAATCTCGTGTGTGCGGTGTTTTGTGGAGAAGGTGAAGAATTTTCTTTATTTTGTTTTTTATGTAAATTTGAGCCAGGGTAGAGATTTGTTAGGTTTATGCCTCAAATTTATGTATTTAGAAATTAAGGGTAGCCAAGGGGTCACCGATCGATCGGGGGATGTCCGATCGATCGGGTGATTTAAGGGGAAAATGCCTGTTTTGGCTGAGAGAGGGCCGATCGATCGAGCTTGGGCCGATCGATCGGGAGTCATTTTTCAACGAGGGTTATAAATAGACCTGTTAGGGTTTCAGTTTAGGTATCCAATTCAGAGTGAGGCTACCGTCATCTAAAGAGAGAGAGGTGATTTTATAATTCCTCCAATTCAGATATTTGAGTGCTACAAGAGTTCAGAGGGAGTGATCTATAATTCTCGATAGATTTCATTAAGAGGAAGTGTGATTGTAATTCTTCCGTTCAAGTTCAATAAAGATCTCCATCTCCGCCCGTGGTTTTCTTCCCTCTCGATTGTAGAGGGGTTTCCACGTAAATCATTGTGTTCTTCTTGTTTGTTCTTTCTTTCACCTATTTTGTTTACTTCTCGTTTGTGTGAGTCATATTATTTGAATCGAATCAAGTGATTAGGGTTTACGCTTCCGCATCAAGATTTTTCCTAACAAATTGGTATCAGAGTATATCAGTTTGTTCCAGTTTTTCTAACACTTTGTTTTGTCGTTATGTGCTTTTTATTTATTTATTGAAATAAGTTCATATAATTAGGTAATTCTTGTTTGTTTGTAGTCACTAAGGACGAAACTATTTGGAAGAAAAAATTATGAAATATAAAACTTATCATTTTCTTTTTCAGTCTTTATCAAAATTTAATTTTTATTACCATTATAATATCAATAAGTACTTCTATTCTTGGTTCCAGTTTGGCTGTGATGCAATAGAACCAAAAAAGCACTCTTTATCCCAAAAAAAAAAAAAAATTTATTAAAACTATATAATATTATCTTCTATTTTGTAATTTTTTATTTTTAAGGAATTATAATTATATTTGAAAAATGGGTTTTTATTTTTATTTACGCTAGAAGAAAAGTGAAAATAAAAAACTTTAAAAAACATATTTTGAAAATACAGTTTTGCTTTTCTTAAAAATCAAAAATTTCAAATAAATAACAAAATAAGAAAATTTCGCATAGGTAGAGAATCTTCACCCCATACGTCAATTCCAGGGTGCAAGAAAGTGAATGTAACTTGAGTGTTACGTACTCGAGGGGTTTAATTTTCAATTCAAGAAAAATAAATATGACCAATTGCACAAAAGTATAAAATCCTATGACACTTTTTTTTTTTAAAAAGAATAACATATAATTATTATGAAAAATACGATCATCAGTATAACATAAACACTAACGGGTAGATGCCCTTGTGTAGTATATACTAGTCTCACGGGAGCCATCGGGTTTGCTGTCGTAATTTGTACCAAAAGTTATGCAATTCCGTCAATGTATTTTTAATTGCGTCATTTTAGTTCCTGCATAATTCATATTGTGTCAATTTAATCTTTAAAATAAAATTTATGTTATATTATTAAAAAAAATTTATTGGGTCGGCCATAGATTCGATTAAACTAAGTCAACGGATGAATTTTTAATACATTACTTATTGTACTGTTAAAAATTACATCATTAACTTAACTTAAATATGACCAAATGACTAACTTGACACAATATAAATTACAAAAAAAATAAATTAATACAATTAAAAATATACAAATTTAATTTAGTATAATAAAAAAGTACAAAATTTTTTGACGTCAATAACCCGAAAAACGTGTATCAACCTCATATGGGTCAATGCCTGAATTGAAAAGTGGGTCCTAGTTGAAAATAAAAGCAACAAAAGGAAAATGAATGACCCCTTAATTTGACCTGAATTAGAGTTACTGACGTCATGGATGATGCAATCCTCAAGAATTTGCTGCACCTTCCTAAATGTTTATGGCCCCACAAAAATTATTATATAAATTATTATTTAAAATTAATGTAATTTTTAATAATTTGACTGCAAACCCAAAAGGCACGAAGCATGCAGGGCGAAGCCTGAATGCGATGAGTTATTGTTAGAAATTTTACATGTGAGTTATTTGATGAGAAATCTCACACAAAGTTGAAAAATAAAAGATTAATATATAAGTTTAATGACTTACTCCATTTAACGGGAGTTGGTTGTAGTATGGATCGCATTTCGTCTTTAATGTAGATTTTATGTATGCCAACTTCGTAGGTCAAGCTAGAGGTCTAGTAGGATTTTACAGCTACCCACATTTCACGTTAGAGGTCTTGGTCTCGAAACTCATCATGTTGTCTTTGTTATAATCCTTATCAATCTGAAAAAGAGGTCCATAGGAATAAAGTAAAAGACATAGCAGAAACAAAAGTTAAAAGATAAAGCTACGGAAGCAGTGAACCGGGAACCAACACTACCAAGCCGTACATCCTCCCTCATTATCTCATTCAATCTCTTGTAGAAGTCGTTAACTTTATATTTATAGCATGTTGATATATATAACTCTTTAAAGATTAGTACCTCAAACGAGTAAGGAAACTCCTCGAATTAGACACTAATCCAAAACCTGATTCTTAGCTTCAAACAACAATAAAAGCAGCTCAAGGCATGGTCGGTGAAGGGAAGAGTAAAATGTACGCAGTCTTGCCCTTATAGGGTGCTACCCTATAGAAAGGTTATTTCCGAAGGGGACACAGTGGGAGGATAGTCAGGTATGGAATCAAAGGAAGTTACGGAAAAGTCTAGACATGTAGCAATGCCATGAGGTTAAGATTCTAAAGGCAAAATACAGTTTGAAAATCTACATTGCTAATACTCAATGCCTAATGAAAAATATAAAATTTAATATTAATTATGTCTAAATCTATCTTATCATGTATGTATCCATTTAGATTTATAGGCATTATTATTTAAATTATGGACTATATTGTAATTTTATGCGTATGATTGACATGTACCAAAGGATGTAGCTCTAAGGAGCATACTCATCACTCTAATTATATTTTTTTTTCAATAAATACCGGCATAGCCGTAGAACATACAGGCAACTCGACAAGGCGAGCCCTTAGCCACCCTGTAAACGGTAGTGGGAACAAAATAGAGACCAGATCAAACAGGAAAAAAACAGGCATTAAAAACAAAAACAACACCGGGAAAAACAACACAAAAACAGGCAGAGACCAGAACAAGTAGGGCAACGGATGGAGCTGAAGTAAATACACACCTAGAAACACCACACATAAAGGATAGAGAAAGAAGAATATGTGTAAGTTTTCACGATCATTAAAGTCAATGTTAAATATAAGAAAAGAAAAAGAAAATTGAGTTCATATGAGTCGTGTTGAGACTCCACATGTGAGCCTAGTAATTAAAATCTCATATTGGAGTTGTGAGAGAGAAGAGATCACTTTATAAGCCTAATGTGTTACTCCACCTATTGCCACTTGGTTTTAGGATGGAACCCCACTTGGGCTTATATGTGGATCTCATGTATACCAATTCCGTGGGTCAAGCCTAAAAAGGCCCGGTGAAATTTAACAAGTTGATCAAAACCACGGGTATTGAAATTAAGATTGAGTCTTGGAAAAAAAAAAAAGGCTTGAGGCTTTGCTTACTATTTTTGCTTAAAACACACCGAGCTTGGATAATGCTCGGTTGAGCATAAATGTTGTATTGGCTCATCAAGTTCCAAGCTATATTTTGCCTAGTTATGCTCATTTAAACTGCATATGCTCGTTTGGCCTGATTAGGCTCAAGTTTATCTGACTGGACACATCTAGACTCACAATATAGCTCGAGATTGACTTACTTAGATTTTCAAGTCGCCAAAATAACTTTACTGAAATTAGGTTTAGCTCGAACTCGAAACAAGTTGAGTTGAGCATTATAACAAGTGGGCTTGCAAGCCCAACCCCTCCTAACAAGAAATTTGCCACCATTTGTATCAGGGCAACCTAAAAAGATAGCCCAAATTTTTAAGAAACCAAAAGCATCTCTCTTTATGGGTTCAACTTGAAGGTAGGGGGATTATGGAATCTAACCAGGCAGAGGTTGAAGCCATTTGTTTTGCTTTGGAGCTCTTGGCAAGAAGAGAACTACCGAGGGCATTTGACTTGGAGGTGGAATTTGACTCATTGAATGCACTATCGTGGATTAACGATGGTACAAGTAGGCCATGGAAACTCAATTTTTTACTTAATAAAATTGATGCCTTAAAACAATCCTTTCGGTCTATATCCTTTGTTCATGCGAGAAGAGAAGCAAATCACCATGCAGACACATTAGCTAAAAATGGAGTTTATAAGTCCAACCTACTTGTAGTTTGGCTTGGGGAGTAATGGTTGTAGTAACTGCTGAAAGTGTTGTTTTTGAGGTAGGAGTGTAGTGTCAGAACCGCGGGTGTAATGCAATGGGAATTTTTTGCAATGTCTAGTTCTAACAATTGTGTTAGGCTTTTATTTGTTGGGGTGGGTTGTAGTGACTATTGCAGCTTGAGTTAGTTTTCTATTTGTTTTACTTTTGGTCTCGGTTGTTGATTGATGACTTTGTACTTGGTTATTATAAAATGAAAGATTCAATTATCAAAAAAAAATAAAAAAAAAACCCAAGTATGTCACTAAGAGTGCAAATCTTGGTCTTATTCTCAGTCGTGTCCATGGAGCAAAGGATCGGCTATTATCTTTTCGGTAAAATCTTTTTACCACAATTTAGGTCCATTTGTGACTCAGTTGTATGTGGATTATTTTGCATATTGTATGTGATCTATAGGTAAACAGTGTTTTCCTCGAGACAGTTGTATTTACTAAATCCTCCTCTAGTAGTTTTCTTCAAAACATAGTAATAAAGTCGTGAAACTTCATAGACGTAGGCACAATCACCAAACCGCATAAATCTTGGCGTAGTTCTTTATTTTTGTTGTTGATTGCTTCGAGGGCTTTTCTTTTTTCGCTTTATCACTCTCGTAACTTGTTTTTTCTTTCATCTATTTCCTAGTTTCAAATCTCCACTATGATATTTGTGATTCCCCTTACGCTGGCCAACCAAAAAACCAAAAAAAAAAAAAAAGGGTGCAGCGATCCTATTGAATTGCAGGGTAAGGATTATTGGCATTTGTTAAAAATAAATCCACTATGCATTTTTTAGGTCATTCCCTATATATATAGTGGTGTTCTTATGAGAGGGTGAGAGCATAAGAGAAGCGAATCTTAGCCCTCCATTGTAATGAACGGCCAAGATTTATTGGACATGTAAAAAAATAACAATTTATGACCAATATTTCTTGAGTATTGAAAAAAAATTAATTTTCCTCCCTTATCCTTTCTTTCTTTCTGCCCCATGAAGGGGTATAGACCGTAAATGTTAATTTTTTTTTAATGTTCAACAAATCTTAGCCGTCTATTATAATGGAGGCCAAGATTCGCCCCTCTCACACTCACACCCTCTCATAAAAACGCTACATATATATGTATATATGATTAGAGAAAAGGCAAAGGAAACTTTGTTAGGGCATTTTCGTTATTGGGCCGGCTATTTTGGCCCACTTACATTTTTTTTTTCTTTTTTGCTATTTAATGGGCCTCCTGATTCTAGCATTTCAAATGAAAACTAAAAATTGAGCTTAATTAAGAACTTAAACTGATCTACAGAACTCACCCAGTCAAGCTTGGAGACCATTTCAAACACAAAAAAGGTGTACTAGATCTCAATATCCAAAATTTAAGCTAATGGATAAAGATTCGTGGTTTTATACTCTAGCTTTGCCTCTCGCATAATCCATTGGACTTAAAGCAGGGATACTGCACAAGCCCACAAATACATTGTGCTGATATATATATATATTTAGAATGGAAACTGTCAGAATTTGAATACATGACCTCTCAGTCCTCAAAACTCTGAAACTATATCAAAGAATCAATTATACCATAAGTTTAAGGTAACGGGTGAAAGTCCAAAAAAAGTTCTATACTCTACCACTCGACATAGCTCAATCAAATTTATTTTCCCCTTATTTCTTGCTCAAGAATATCCAAGATTTGAACAAATCTAACTGTTAGGGTATAAAATTATCTCTAAAATTTCCACCCATCATATTAAGCTTTTAGAAAAGTTTGTTACAGATCACGAGTTCAAATCAACAATCTCACTCTTAATATTAATATAATCTGTAAGGAAAAACCGGAACAAATTTGATATGCTATGATACCAATTTGTTAGGAATCTTGACAAATCTGATATGCTATGATACCAATTTGTAAAGGAAGTAATATCTTCCTAATGCGGAACTTAATACCCCAAGAATAGGATTCGATTCAAATACTATAACACACAAGAGAAGTAAATAACAGGATAAAAGAGAATAAACGAAGAAGACAATGATTTACGTGAAAAACTTTTCTTCAATCGAGAAGGGAAAAACCACGGACGGAGATGGAGATTCTTTATTGATCACAAATAATGGAAGAATTACAAAGACACTTCCTCTGAACGAGATCTATTGAAGAATTACAGAGACACTTCCACTCTCTCTCTTAATGATGGCGCTCTCTCTTGATTGGATACCTAAAATGTAAACATCACGTTATATTTATACTAGCGGAACAAGGATTCCGTGTTTTGCAGTCCTGATCGATCGGTATCTACCGATCGATCAGGGCCCTTCCTGGATGCGTCATGCTTCTGCCTACTTTCCCAATCGATTGGCTTCTCACCCGATCGATCGGCTTGCTTGCGGCCTTCTTCATAAATCCAAGGAATTTGAGACATAGCCTAACATAATCAAAGCACAAATGAACTAGACCTACATATTATTCATGCTCCGAGCCTAATTAGCATTTGCACGAAAAGACATGTTAGAGTATAAAATCATTTATATGCTTTCACCAGGTAATGTAAGTTTTTTTAAATTGTTTCCCACGAAGTACAAATTCATGGAAAGTAAACATTTAGCATCTTGTTTGGTTGCCAGTCAGACAAAATATATCAAGTGAAAATTACTTAACAATTTTTAATTCCTTCAAAATGTAGAAAAATAACTTACCTAGTCCCTAGGTAAGTTCTCATTCTTTTGTTTTTAACTAGTCTCCCCAAAGAAGTTCTATTTCCTACGGCAACCAAGAACTAAGTACTTACTTCCTAGGACGTTAACACAATAATTGAATTCTTAAAATATACAACTTCCGAATTCAATTCACGTGGCAACCCAACGATGCCTTAGGCCTTGTTTGGTATGTGAGAAGTAGACGACGGAAGTAGAAATTTTTGCGAAGTACAAATTTTTGCTCTTGTTTGGTTGGCGGGAAGTAGGCAGAATGTAATATTTCCTTCAAAATGCAAGAAGTAACCTACCCAGCTCTCCCTTTAGGTAAGTTCTAATTCCTTTGTTTTTAACTAATCTCCCCAAAGAAGTTATATTTCACATCTTAGCAATCAAACATTTTTTACCCTACTTTCTGGGACGTTGACAAAGGAATTGAATTCTCATAAAATGCAACTTCCTATAAGAATTTAATTTATGTTGTAACCCAACGATGCGTTACTATAGTTGATTCAAAAGTTGAGAATTTGAACATATGCAAATTCGAATTCCCCAAAGATAACAATAAACCAATTTTGTAATCAAATCAACAAAAAATCGATTCAAGGAAACAAAATCTTCTTAATTCTCTGACAATTTCAACATTATTTCTCACATTTTAATCAACATAAATAAACTTCCTTTCAAAAAAATTCATTCCTTAACTCGAATTTCTTACCTAGAATCTTCGAGAAAAATGAGCCGAGGAGTAGCTCTGCTGCGAATAAACGCGCTCAGTTTTCTCTCTCCTCCATTGAAATTGAACCCCCTCATCATCTTCATCCCTTCATCATCATCTTCTCGGTACTTTAAATTCCGGTTAATCTCCGGTTCGAACCGGTCTCGAATTTCTTCATTCAAATTCGAGTTTCATCGGGCGAAGAAATTCATGAAAAGAACAAATTCGATTCGATCGGCGAACATGGATGTTAGTAATGAAGGTAATTTGATTCTCTTGAAAGCTTTTGGGTTTGGTAATTTTTGTAAATTTTCTTGGTTTTCGATTTACAACTGAATTTTAGAACTGATTAATATTTACCCCCGAATGTTTATTTCATTTTAATTACTGTGTCAATTAAGTTTTTATACTTTATATTATGTTACTTTAATATTTTTATAAATTAAATTGTGTTAATTTAATGCAATGATCAAATTAAGGTTGAGTTAATGATAATATTTTTAAAGGTATAATCATCTTTGGATACAATTAACCTGATACAAACTGAGTTATTGGTCGATTTAAACCAACAAGTAAACAGACCGCTAAGAATTTTTATTGCTAAATATTAATTCAAGGATAAAGTTAATATAATATAACTTGTATAAAAACTAACTTGAAAAGACCAAAATTTGAAGATTTAACTGACACGATGGACAAAGTATAGAAACTTTTGGTATAAATAATTGATATGCATTTTTTTCAATAATTGGCGACCAGGTCACGATACAATTGAGGCGCTCGAGCTAGCGAGCCCTAAAAAAACCCGTTAAAAGACGGGGCACAGATAATGCGCGTACATATGTGTGTCCATATATATATGATGAGTTTGATGTAATGATTAAGTTATCCATTTCTCTGCATAAATTGGTCTGGAGCATCTCTCCTTCAAAATTGTTGGTGGCTGTTCTTAGAGCAATGTTGTATCAATTACGATAGTAAATAAAGCTCAAACCAGTATCTACTTTTGCTTGTTCATACTTGATTAGTTCTATTTATAGTTGTATAGCATCGTAATTTAGTTCATGTTTAACTCATTTAAATCAATGAGGTTGGTGTTCAAGCTTTATTGCATTAGAGTTCAGCTGTATATTATAAACTTGATCAGATTATTACAGAACTTTATTAAATTATAATATAGAATACCTGAATACTCAAATATTAGCGTGTCTACATAATAATTTCTATTTGTCATGAAAAGTGTATATTTTACATATGTGTGATATAAATATACAATAAATAGCTTAAATATTATATATATATATAAAATAGAAAATTTAAATTATGTGTTATACATATAGTTATACACATTTTTTTATATTAGAATCTTTTCTTAAAGGAGATCAATTTATCTACAGGAGATCAAACTCTGGTGGCGTCTTTGACCTCGATATTCTCTACCACTAAGCAATGTCCATGGGAGGACAATTATAAACAGGACTATATATATACAGAAACTATTTTTCTTTCCAAATAAAAAAGAATAAGTGTTTTACATTAATAAGAGGTCATAGAATTTTTATTATTATTATTTTTTTTTTATAATAGAAACAACTCTCATAGAAAAGAAATTAATGAACTTAAAAATTCAAAGGAGTTATAATAAGTCACTACAAATACTTTAGATTAAGCCCATGTGACACAGTGACAATACCATAGATTTGCCCCTGCTTGGCAGTGGTAGTAAACCGAATGCTTTAAGAGCTCCCGCATATGCAGGGTTTGAGAGATGGGATGTACGCAACTTTATTCCTTCAAAATGTCACCCTAAAGGGAGGCTATGTCTGAGAACCCCAACATAAAAAGCGTGGTTGGACACCGATACCACATAAAAAAGAACTAAATAATTTGGTGGCAGTCGGTCAATCTCAAGACGTGAATTCGAATCCGGACTCTCCTCCAATGTAAAAAGGGAAGTAAAAAAATCAAAACCACCACCACCAACAACAAGAGAGGGAGAGAGAGGAAGAACGAGTCATACGACCTCTGCCCACCACTGCATTTTTTGGCATCCACTCCACTCTCTCTCTCTTCTCTCTCTTCCCTCCTACATAACATTCTCCCTTCTCTTTCACCCCTTTTCACCCCCGTTTCATTCTCTCTCTCTCTCTCTCTCTCACACATCCGGTCACATAAACTAGGTGCGTTTCTTTTGCTCTCCCTCGTTATAAGATGGATTAAATGCAACGTTGATTTTGGAATTAATTGGTTGTTCTTGATCTGGGTTTGAAACTTCATCCATCCCACCTAATACGCATATATCTAATCCGAATATAAGGCGTCGTTTGGTTACTGCATGAATTGAATTCCTATGGGAAGTTGTATTTCTCGAGAATTCAATTCCTGCGTCAACTTCTAAAAAGTAGGAAAAACATGTTTGGTTGGCACAATGGGAAATAGAACTTATCTAGAGGGCGAGGTAAGTTACTTCCTACCTTTTGAAGGAATTGGAGATTGCTTCCCTCATTCTGCCTACTTGCGAAATACCAAACAAGAGCTAAATCTGCACTTCCCATGAATTTTTGTACTTTCCGCATCTACTTCCTGCATACCAAATGAAGCCTAAGTCTATAAGTTTAGTTCTTAACGAATGTAGGACAATTAAGCTATACTCGCATATGAAGTTCTAAAAACAGGGGCTCCAGATCTGATCTTCATTTGTTTGATCTTTTACTGATCTGGGTCTTTTTGGGTTTGATTTTTTTGCTCATTGGGTAATGTTGTTGCAGCCTCTTATATTTTGATAGTGTATGATGTTAAATTTCATCGGAAATTAGACCCAACTCACAAAATCGGCATTATATAAGGCCCACAAATAAACGTAAGTGAGATTTCGCCGTAAATTCAAGTGGCATTAGGTGCTACAGCCCACTAAGCTTATATATTAATCTATTCTCTCTCACTACTTCAATGTAAGATTCTTACTAAACTTACATATAAAGTCCTCGATATCCATGAAACTGCAACTACTTGGAGTCTTTGTCGCTGATATGCATCATGTCAATCTTTGCATGAGTTCCTTTTCATTCTATTTAAATGGTATGAAGGTAAAACAATATTCTAATATGGGCCATTAATATTTGGGGAGGATGGGAATAGCTTTATGTTAAAAACTTTACCGGTGAGTTAAACATAAATCTGACATAGGAGTTGTAAGAAAGAAGAGACCAACATATAAGCCTATTAGGTTAGCCCATTGATTTCAGGATGGAACTCTACTTAGGTTTATATGTGAACCTCATATGTGCTAACTCCGTGGATCGAGCTTAAAGGCCTGGTGAAATTTTAACACTTTAACCCAATAATATCTGAATCTTGGGGGATTGAACCTAACCATACATCAAAACAATAACTCAATCTTTTATTTTTCATTTATGTTAAATAGTGAACTGACTTCTCTGAAAATTTTTGGTCTAGACATGGAAACCTTCCTCTTCACCTCCGAATCAGTCAATGAAGGCCACCCCGATAAGTTATGTGACCAAGTCTCCGATGCCATTCTTGACGCATGCCTCGAGCAAGACCCAGAGAGCAAGGTCGCTTGCGAAACATGCACAAAAACCAACATGGTCATGGTCTTTGGTGAGATCACAACGAAAGCCAAAGTCAACTATGAAAAGATAGTCCGGGACACTTGTAGAGGCATTGGGTTTGTGTCTCCTGATGTCGGTCTTGACGCTGACAACTGCAAGGTCCTCGTCAATATCGAGCAACAAAGCCCCGACATCGCTCAAGGCGTTCATGGTCACTTAACCAAGAAACCCGAGGAAATTGGTGCAGGTGACCAAGGCCACATGTTTGGGTATGCTACAGATGAGACACCCGAGTTCATGCCCCTCACCCATGTCCTTGCCACCAAGCTCGGTGCTAAGCTCACCGAGGTTAGGAAAAACAAGACGTGCCCTTGGCTAAGGCCAGATGGTAAAACCCAAGTGACAGTTGAGTACAGAAACGAGGGTGGTGCGATGGTTCCCGTTAGGGTTCACACCGTTCTCATCTCTACTCAACATGACGAGACTGTTAAAAATGACCAGATCGCGAAGGATCTCAAGGAACATGTGATCAAACCCGTCATTCCTTCACAGTATCTTGATGACAAAACAATCTTTCATTTGAACCCGTCGGGTCGTTTCGTCATTGGCGGGCCCCATGGAGATGCTGGGCTAACCGGCCGTAAGATCATTATCGATACTTACGGTGGGTGGGGGGCTCACGGTGGCGGGGCCTTCTCAGGAAAGGACCCGTCAAAGGTGGACAGAAGCGGCGCTTACATAGCAAGACAGGCGGCAAAGAGCATTGTCGCTTCTCGGTTAGCTAGGAGGTGTCTGGTCCAGGTGTCATATGCCATTGGTGTGCTGGAACCACTATCGGTGTTCGTTGACACGTATAAAACAGGTAAGATACCCGACAAGGAAATTCTCGAACTGATCAAGGAAAACTTTGATTTTAGGCCAGGAATGATCTCCATTAACCTAGACTTGAAGAGAGGAGGAAAGTTTAGGTACCAAAAGACCGCGGCATACGGTCATTTTGGGCGTGAAGATCCAGATTTCACCTGGGAAACCGTCAAGCCCCTCAAGACAAAGGCTTGATCTGTCAGATTCTCAGATCGGTTTCTCGAACCAAATTTCGATGATGAAAATAAAGAAGGCTTTATTTGCATACATCTGATATGAGGTTATTCTATGGTGACGAGATGCATGCTATAAATAGAATTATTATTATTATTATTGGTAATTTAGGAGCATACTTATGTATTTTTCTTATTTTCTATCATTCTCAATTCAGTTTATATGATCTGTCAGAGATTGTGATAATAGCAGCTGCTGAATATTCTAGGTTTATAATTTTATTTTTTTTTAAATTGAATTGATTTTTGGCAATGGAGAGTTTCTGTTTGAGGAGCTAATTGTGAACTTGTTGATTTATTTAAGATTTGGTGATTAACATGTCATGCTTCGATCGCGTTATAGATTGATTATCTTCTTTAGCAAGGTTTTGATTTGGTTAATTATTTGTTACACAATTGACTATTATATTTTGCCAATTTTATATTCTGCAATGCAATTTCACTGGACTTCGTATCATGCTAGATCTTACTAACTTTGTTTAGTAGACCTAGCGTTTTCCCTTGCCTTTAAAAAAAAAATTTATTCAAATATTGTAAGAATGAAATTTTTTGGAAAAGGAGAGATTACTTTCGATCCACCTAAACCTGAAAGAAATGGCAGAGTGAGATAGCAATTCATGCAGAACAATACTAAGCTTGCCTTATTTAGACTTAGTTAAATTTGATCGAATTGCATCAAGATAAGCTCATTTAGGCTCATTTATCACAATCTTGAACTTCAACTTCATTGAATCAGGTTCAGCTCTTTGAGCTTCAGCCGAGCCGGCTCATGAGGGATCATGAGCCTGCTCGACTCATTTACATTACCCACATCAAAATTTTCTTAAGAATCTATCTCATTGCAAAACTCAATGGTACAAAGATAAAGTTACAAATGGTGCTTACAAGTTAGGAATGCAACCATAGACGGTCACGGAGCCTTTCTTCTCCAGCTCCATACATCTCATCCACCCTTTCCCCATCACGGAAGAATTGAAACGTGGGCGTATAGCGTATGCGCTGCGTTGTTTCTGGGCATTCGTCTATATCTGCATACACAAAAGAGAACTTTGGAAACTCGTTGCTTAGCTGGCAAAACACGGGAAGTACCTGGCTGCACACCTGGCACCTGCATTCACCAATAAGATTAATAGAACTATTAAGAGTACAAAACCATTTTCGGGCCTTCACTCATTAGTTTAAACTTTTGGAATGGTTGGTTCCTTAACATAGTATCACGTTCTTGCTGACTAGGAGGACAAAAGTGCGAATTCTAATAACCCTATTCTCAATATTAATATAATTTCGGCATAAGGTATGAGGTATGCTTATGCTTTATCTACGCATCAGCCCAATAGGCATTAACTTGAAAGTGCATTGTTAACAGAACAAAACAATTCATGGCCTTCACTCATCGACTTAAACTTTCGAAGTAGTTGGCGTCTTGACAAGAACAATACACTCAAAATTATGATTTGTCACAATAATAGATTCACATAATTGCATGTTCAGTTCACAGACACGAGTACCACTTGGATAGTTTTAGCTCTTTTCTTTCCAATAAGTAACGAGCGAGAGCTCGAAGTACAAAGCAGGGTGCACCTGCAAAAACTAGGGCCCCAGGAAATAAAAGAGAACCAAAAAAGAATCAAGGATCCGACAAAAGCATACAATACTTAGAGCAGAACAAAAAGAAAGACAAACAACAAAGACTACACAGCAAAACCAAGCCTAAAAGGAGTGCAACCTCCTATCCGCAACACCATACTCCAACAACAACAACAACAGACCTAGTGCCTCAAGGGCTCCCGTCTAAACGGAGTCTGGGGGGTGGATGTACACAGCCTTACCCTTTTAGGGTGTAACCCTATCGAGAAGCTATTTCTGATTACCCCCAACCTTATAGGGTTGGCAACACGAGGGCTTCCCAGAACGTCACCCATCCCGGTACTACTCTCATCCAAGCATGCTTAACTTCGGAGTTCTAATGGGATCCAGTGCATTAGTGCCTGGTAAATGAACCCTCCGCAACACCATACTCCAAAAAAGAAAAACAGCAGCCCACTAGCAACTCTGGACACACCTAAAAAGCCCCACCATTAAAGACACCAAAGGCGAACACCCAAAAACATGAAGAATACTACCAAGGATGTAGTTTAAAGCGCTATTTACTCCGTTAAATCCCCAATGTTCATAAGGTCATTCAATTGATCCACGACCTTTTCTTTGTTCAAAATACTCCCTAATGCTTATAAATTTGTTCAAGGCCTCATATCATGAGATAGCGAGTGAGTTTACATTGGGTCATTTTCATTTTCCACAACCGAATCATTAAAAATTGCGTCTTTACCTTAACTTCAAAATGCAATATAGAACTAAATTGGCATAATATAAATGGTCAAAGAACAAAATTGAGACAACTAAAAGTATAAAATCTAAATTAAGACAATGGGTAGAGTAAAAGACCTTTCACATAAATAACCCTAAACTAAAACATGAGGAACTATATAATAAAAAAATAAAAATAAAAAAGATGAGGAACAAATTTGAACAAATCGACAACCATTTCGAACCAACCAAGTAAATAGCTCAAGGGAGATAAAGAGAAATTACCAAGAAGCACCGTAGTTGATAACCGCCTGCAAATTCCATAAACAAAATGTTAGGACCACCCACGAAATACCAAACCCTAATCAAAATAGCAAACACAAACTTAAACGGATTTGGGGAAATAGATGAACATCCAAATTTACATAGTTCAGTCAAAGTCTACATCCACCGAGAGGGAACAACAACATTTACTAATATAAACCGAGGATTACAATGTTTCTCGGTCTACAACACCAACAAAAGAGTGCCTATAAATAGGCCTCTTACTAACATAACCGCAAAAGCCCAAAAGTCACCATCAATCAGGCCATGATTATGGTTGTTACAGGAAGATAAGCACTCTCCAAACTCAACACAAACAACTTCAAATGAACCGAAAATTTCAAGAAAAGGAAGCAACTTTGACGAATTGATTGACAAAATGGAAGGAAACCGAGTTGGAAATTGAGTTAATGAACACATACGGGGGATTTGGAGGAACTGATATGAAGGAGGATATCCATTAGGGTTTGATCACTGGAAGCTGATTTGAAGTTGCCATGGCGATTCACAACTCCAACTCCTTCCATTCCTCTCTCTCCTTCGCTTCCACTTGATGTTGCCTTCTCTTCTCTCTCCATTTCTTCCTCCCCGCCGCCCCGTTCGCCCCACCTCTCTCTCAAAAAAACAATGGTTTTTCATTTTTTTGAACAGAACAAAATCCGAGGGCTAGGAACTACTATATAAATCATTGATAAGAATTTCATACAGACCCGGTGGGATATTCCGCTACCAGAAGTGATTATAAGAAGAATTCGAATGCAAAGACGCAACAAAATGGACCGCCTAGAGATCCAAACAAACTCGACCAAAGACAACCATGACTCGAGGAACCTTATATTATTAAGAATCGCCGCAATTTTGTGAGGGATCATTTTTTCACCTCGAACAGAAAAGATGATATCCATGTAGTCAGATTCAATTGTGTTCATAGAAAATTATTCATACTTAAGGATAATATTATTACTATAACAAAAAATTATTAATTCCAGAGAAATTTTTTGAAAATTTGTCCTAATTATTTATTATAAGTTATATTGTTATTTTGACGATAATAACTTTTATCTAGCTAATAACAAGACCCTTCGAGACTATAAAATTGAAGATAGAGTTATTTTAAAATATTAAATTTTAATTTTAATTTCATTGGAGAAATTGTAAAATAGTTTTTTTTTTTTTTTTAATTTTTTCTATTTGAAAAGTTGGAAAACTATTTAAAACTATTTTTCAAATTCTTTTAACCAGGTATCCTATGTTTTTCATATTCTATTTCTATTATAAATTGCTCTTTTTCTTTATATTATTAAGCATAAATAGTAGATGAATTATACTTTACAAGAACTAATCCATATATTTGGTACAATTTTGAATCACTATATAATATAATTCGTATACATAAGCAGACAATATCCAATATCAAAACGCAGAGTTCATTTACCTGACACTAATCCACCGGATCCTATTAAAACTCTGAAATTAAGTGTGCTTTAGTGAAAGTAGTACTTGAATAGGTGACCTCCTGAGAAATCTTCGTGTTGCCAACCCTATAAGGTTGGGGATACTCGGAAACAGCTTTTCGGCATGGTTACACCCTTAAGGGGTAAGGCTGCGTACATTCACCCCCTAGACCCCGCTTAGGTGGGAGCCCTTAAGGCACTGGATCTGCTGTTTATTTGTTTGGTTTTTTTCCAATATCCAAACGTGTTACCTGAAAAAATCCCACAGTGGTATTTGTATATGACGTTATAATTTTTAAATGATTACCTTAATTATTCGTAATTGGGCTTAGACCGTATTATCGGATTTATGAATTCATGGATATTACTTAATTGTTCTAAGTTATTGGGCCTTAATTTCTTCCCATACTCAAACTTAACATCCGTATCTGTACATGAATATAGAGTGAAACTGTGAATTCACCCTTCAGCTCATCAAATATTTATGTTAAACATGAAAATTGTTAGGTAAATAACTTAAATATAATACATAATTAATGACACTTTAGTATTTTGAATATATTTAAACATATAGATACACTTATATACCGATGACATTAGTCTGTGTACAAATATATACGTGAACACGAGACTTTGATTATAAGATGTAGGAAAAGGAAAAGGAAAAGGAGAACAAAAGGCATTAAACGAAAAAAGGGGGCCTAAGAGAAACTATGAAATTTGAATAGGGCCTTAAGTCCAACCCACGTAATTAGCATATATAAGATCCACATATAAACCTAAGTACATTTCATTTTAAAACCTATTAGCATTAGATTGAGTAATTCACTAAATTTATATATTAACCTAATCTCTCACAACTCTTATTAGGATTCTCGTGAAACTCACGTGTGAAATTCTAATTAGAAACAAAGAAATAGAAGGAAAAAAAAAAATGAAAAGAAGCAAATTATAATCAAAGACGGACAAAAAGGCATCTAGTCCGGAAGCTCTTCACTCTTTACAAAATGGTCTACAACAAAATTTACTTCTCGACAGACTAGACTGTGGACATTAATCACCAAAACACCAAGGGATCACATCTGATAAAAATGGCTAGAAATAACACAAAATACATTATGTAAAAAGTATAATGTACACATATGCACATAAATCAGATAAAAAGAACCTGCTGTACATGCATCATCATCTTCCTGGGAAAAACCCCCCATGCATTGAATAGATATACTGATGCAAATCAAAATTTCACCCTTCATTTTTCCCACAAAAAAAATTCAAATTACGCCAATTTTTGGAGAAGTTTTTATCGGTGTCGCTGTCGTCTTCATGATGCTGGATCCTCTGGATAATCGTCAAGTAACCTACATGCAAATGGTTAAAAGAAAGAATGACTGCACCTTTCTGAACTAAACGGCCATTTTACTAACCGTGAATGAAATAAAGATCGTTACATGGCCCCTTGTAAGTAGGGGCCGAAGTGTTTGGCGAAAAAGCGTTCAACACTCTGAAAGGAATTAGTCATGAGGAAACAAAAGACACCCTTAATCACCTAAAAAACATGTCACTATAGGGGGCATGACAATAATTTCCGACAAGCTATACTTACACGCACGCGAGCAATGTTTGGGTTTGACGATGATGATACCTGAAGAAAAATAATGTCCAGATGCTACAGTGTACCTAAAAAACATTATGACAACTCCCGGTACCCAGAAAATATTACGCCTAACTTCACAATACCGATATGTAAGCACCAACATATAACCACACATAGGCACAAAACTCAAAAAGCAAGACATTAAACTACACTATATTCCGTTTAGAGCAAAGAATAGAAATAGCTTCTTATCTTACCTCATTTACACGAGCTTTCGGGAAAAAAGTTGCAAGAACTCTCCACTCAAGCAGCTCAATAAACCCACATTTGAAGACGACGTATACTTAATGTCACGAACAGGAAAGTAAGACGTAAGGCGCTGATTTACAGTCCAGTATGGCAAATCATTTAAGATCAAATCCGAAGTTGCTTCATCTCCAAATGCAAATAACGATTTCTCATTCCCCGTGCTAATAATGGTGGATTTAGCCAGTCGAATATTAGGTACGTTGGCAAATGAAGATTGCATAGTTTTGTAACCAGTATCAGTTCGTTTGACATGAACATGAGAGCCCGGAACAGAGTGTCCCATGGAAGGAGTGAGTGACGGTTGAGAAACGGGTAGTTCGTTTGAGAGTTCAACTCGAGGGCGAAATGTGGCAACTATGTCGTTAGTGGCTGGGGAGTATGCAAGTGAGATACAAACCCCTGGGTTCGCTTTTTCTGTTACAAGAATTGGCCTGAAAAATAAGGCAACCAGTCAACTAAATGCTTAACCAGTTGATTGAATTGACATCAACGTTAGGAGAGAGAGAGAGCTCACATAACAACCCAAATACAGTACTGAACATAACTTTTTGGTGCGGTATTTTTCAATTAAGTACACCAGGTAATGGAACCAAAGAGGGCACCAACACGCCGTCACCGGATCCCATTAGAACTCCGAAGTTAAGCGTGCTTGGGCGAGAGTAGTACCAGGATGGGTGACCTCCTGGGAAGTCCTCACCCTCAGGAAACAGCCTCTCTTCAGGTTAACACCCTAAAGGGGGAAGGCTGCGTACATCCGCACCCCAAACCCTGCGTAGGCGAGAGCCCTTGAGGCACTGGGTATGTTCCACACCAGGTCATGGACATTTGATAATGGGTCGTGAATTCAAGCTTTGTTTTTTTATTAACATAAGTAGTCTTTAAGCCTTTTGTTTGCATAAATTTGAATGGATTCCCGTTAATCATTATTTTGTCAGAAGATTTCAACATGTAAATATAGTTTAGTAAATAAAATTCAATATACGACATATGTCCATAAAAGTCATTAGAATAATATTGTTACATAACAGTCAATTGTATAACAACTAGCCCAAAATTCATCAAGCAATAGCCTTCTCTTTGATCTACGGTGCCCAGGCATACAGGCACGCTTAACACACTCACGTCAGTGCTTGAAGCCTTAATACTCATGGACCTGAGTCAAGAATCAAAACAAGTCTTCAACTTTTTCAGGGCCATAGTGAAATATCAAAATTAGCTGTGTGCAACCCAGTGGTTAGTCAAGGTGCAGATAAACTGGCTCAAACATCTCATCGCCCAAAAAAATAAATTTAAATTGCGATGTTGACAAAGAAAACGTACTCATTTTGTGCACCGCCAATGTCCCATTGACAAACGCCGATTGATGAAGCGGTTAAGACACTTCTAGTGCCAGCAAATGCCGCCAAAGAATATGGGAGAGGCTGTATGGTATGAATGGGATTGAAACTCAGTCCACTCTTGCTCTCTAATGGCCCTATAGTTTGGCGAGTATCGAATACCAAGAGCATGCCATTCTACAGAAGAAAGAAACAAAAACTATTTTGTCAGAAACTCATCTGATCACTTAGATTATCTGGAGGTCTAGTAGAAAACGAGGAGTCACTAGTTTAAGGATAAATACCATGAAGACACCATGAAATATTGTTTGAAATCAAAGACACCCCCTCAACATTCTAATTCATCACATGCACCTCTCGAACAATAGATTTGCATTAATGTCAACATCATGGTGATGTGATGTGGAGAAACAAAATTACAATATGGGGTCTAATCAAACAAACTGATAGTTTGAGGTGTCTTTGATTTCAAGCGATAATTCAGGGATACCTATTGCGTTTACCCTTAATTTAATTTATGGGCAAGGTACAAAAGGAACAATAATTACTAGAACCTGCAATCCAGCATACACATAATTCGAACAGTTGAGATCCCATGCACATGACCAAGCAGGTACCTGACAATAGATCAGTGAGTTTATCATACTGTCATTTATAAAAATCTAACAAGGATTCATGAAAAACATGCAGAGATATAATGTGCCCGTAATGCTTCACAAAAAAGAAGGGGGGGAAAAAAAAAAGTACACAATGTTATTGCCAGAGCAATATTGTTATTGTTAGAGCAATTTTGTAACTATCATCATCTATAAGTCACAGTACTGCCTGGCAATAATCAATTCACTGACAATAACACCCAAAAAACCATAGTACCAAAAGCCACTCTGCGAGTGCAAAGAACCAGACATCAAGCAAATGATGTAATGCAAATCACAAGATAGATCGAACTGCACAAAACATCCTCGAGAAATGCAGCTGAAAACAATTGTCTCTGCTCAAGATGTAAGGCACTTGGACCTAGAGCCTCATGAAGCGTAACATCTAAGGTACGAATCCTACCAATAGGTGCTAACATTCCCTTGGACCCACCCCCTGGGTCTACAATCCCCAACTTACTCTGTTACACTAGAGAAAAAACCGAATGGACAGTGAATACAACCCAGGGACTAGTAGAGGTGCATGTAAGCTACCCGTATACCCCATTACCCCCACAAGAAAAAGAAAACATTACAGCCACTGCAGAAACATAAAATACTGAACAACATTCAGAAAGAAGCAAGAGTCTGTACCGGTAAATCATATTTGAGGATCATATTGTTAGTTTCCAAACTGAACACAGAAAAAGACAATATGAGACACTAACAAAAAGGTGCATAGGAAAGACCCTTCAAGAAAAAAAAGTCATGACAGAAAAGTAAATAGACCTCACAACTGCCAATTTCTTCCCCCGTGAAGACAAAAGTGCAAGTCTACCAGACGGAGCAAAATGCAAATCTCTTACTGCTTTCACTGCAAGTGGAAGTTGTATATCTTCCTCATCATGTGGAGATATCAAGCTCATCTGCATCACACGGATCACAAATCGAGTAAGCATATAACTAAAGCTTTGTTTGGTTAGACAGAAAACATTTTCCGCCCAAAAAACAACCGTGCTCAAGATATTCGTAACTAAAGTTGTCTCTTCTAAATTCTTTTTGTCTAGTTTCAAAAATAACCTTCACCGTATTACTTCACTTGGATAGGGCTCGGGCAGGAGGAATATGCGTCAGGGATAGTGGTGCAAAGAAGAATAATGTCGTTTCTCATCGAGAGGAAGTCCATTTTCTCTAATATGGGAAACAGGTTTTCCTTTAAATTATTTTCTCTATTCATTCACATAAGCATGCAATAATTACAACAATGCCACTAAGGAAAGCATACTTTTGTGAGTGTATGTGATTCACCAATCCTTGATGGCCTTCGCACAATAATTGCGATCTGACCAGCATCATCTACATCGAATAATCGGGCACCATCTACCGGCAACTCCTTCTGCGCGACCATGGGAAAACAAAATTGACCAAACATGAACATTAGTATAAAATTTAACTGAAATTCTCTGTGCTTCAAAGCAACGCTATGTGATTGGGAAATGCGAAAGCAAATTACAACCTCTAACATGAAGCTATGTAAAGATGCTGTACAGCCAAAAGTCAATCCCGAGTTCCCTGCATAAGCATTGCACGCAGACAAAGAAGTTTCCTTATGTGACTGAATGTTGGTAGATTAAAAGAATAAGCAGATATATAATGCGCTAACAATAAGAGGCATATTCAATTTTGAAGGTGTCTGCTAACTCAGCTAGTAAAGTCTCCGAGATGTGGCACCCGATACCTAGGATCAAATTCCACCTTCATCAAGGGCGAGACTGTTTATAGGGATTTTGGGAGGGTTGCCCCCTTATGCACTCTGGTGGAACTTCTTATCAATCTTTCAACCGTGTTCGGAGTTAAAAAGGTGCTACACTACCCCATAATTGAAAAGATGTGAAAATTTATCTACAAAACTAAATGTTTTTGTGGGGTGGGAATGGTTAACCGCATATTTTAACCCTATACTAAACATGTCCCGAGTAAATTTTATCTTGTTGCTGAGATATTACCAAATGCTATTTGTTGTTGACCAATAGAGTCCAACACGGATGGCCTGCTTTCCAGTGAACGAGCTAGGCTGCTTGTTTTCTGCAAACATAACAAAAAACACGTCCAAAATATATCGCCATACAAAAGGACACATGACTTGACTCGGTTGTTCTTCAGATGTGCAACTCTAAAATCTTCCGTTTAATGACTTAGTTTCAAAAGAGCAACATGTGTTTACCCGTAAAATACATTTAATTTGTGCATCCTATACATTAATGATTTAATATCTTTTAGGAAATTTTATCACATAAGTAACCTAAGCTTTGGTCTTTCATCACCTACATATCCCGAAATCTGAAAATATAATGCATTAGGTAACCTATGCCAAAATTTGGTGCAAATTCTTTGGAATATGTTCAACATGGCTCATATGTTATTGTACTCGCACCACATTGGCATTTTCTGGGGGAAAATTGGCCGAATTATGAAAAAAAATTCACCGGATTCCTATGTAGGATACCTAAGTGATAAAATTATTAACCTAAGTAAATACAACAACAACAACCCAGTGCCTCAAAGAGGCTTCCGCCAAGGCATGGTGCGGGGGGGGTAAGATGTACGCACCTTACCCTCACAAGGTGCTAACCAGTAGAGAGACAGTTTTCGAAGGGCCCCCAAGCCTACTCAAATCAGATGAAAACCTAAATACCCCTAATCTTATAAATTAAATTGTCATAGTACTTCAGTGATAAATACTAAGGATACCTAAGTGATAAATTTCCCCTTTTTTGTAATCCAATAATTTTCAGCTACACAATTGAATATACAAATTAGATACTTAAATTAGTTACATAAAGTATTTTCCTATTCAGAAAAGTACTTAATTAATCACTTATATCAAA
Source organism: Simmondsia chinensis (assembly GCA_018398585.1). Classification (NCBI taxonomy): domain Eukaryota; kingdom Viridiplantae; phylum Streptophyta; class Magnoliopsida; order Caryophyllales; family Simmondsiaceae; genus Simmondsia; species Simmondsia chinensis. The sequence continues at coordinate 1,831,468 of JAGTTD010000007.1, read as the reverse complement.
CCCCACTAAATAAGTAATTATCACCAATCTCGATGATGCAAAATTGCACGAAGCAGTTGCATCCATGGAATCAAATAAAGGTTATGTAACACTATAATTGCTATGTTTTGGATTTGAGCCAGGCACTATGTCATTAGCAATTATGTAATGGTACTTTTGCAGGGCTTTCATAATGCATGTACATCATATTTTAGTTACTGAAACATACTAAAATATAATTATACATTAAAACCTCTCATGGGCATAGAGTTAATGATTCCATGACACTATGAATACGACTCTTACATGACGACAAACCATGATTTGATTCCACATTACCACAAGCTGACCATTTGAACATGCAACAGAGATGCACCTGTACCTCTGTAAGCTGTCTAACTTGCTTCTGCAAGTCTGTCTCTTTTTGTTGCCATTCAGCTTCCTTTGTCAGCCACTCGCTTTCCTTCTTATTCCAAGCTGCCTCCTAAAAACACGGTCAAAACTGTAATTTGCAAGGTAAAACATATCTACTCAATCCTCGGGCAACATAATTCAATCATTACCATTTTCATAAATATGCAAACAACAGAAGCAACTATATAGACAACAACATATATTCCAAATATACAATGTCCACAAATTTTGCATTTGGAACTCAAGCATGCATGGGCAGTGGTCCTGACGGCTTATAGCAGCAATATCAGGTCGAGCATGAGTCATATAAGCAGATGTCAATCTACACATCAAGTGTCGTATATACAGGTAGAAAGATAAGAGTAAAAACAACTAAACTGAGCACATACAACGGCATTTTAAGGAAGTCCAAATCTAAATATAAGCATCACAAAGACAAGCTAAAGGGCCAAGGACAAAAAAAGACTACTCAAAGAACAAATGCCCTAATAGAATGTGCCATCTAAGATTGTGTGCAAAGTCTCTTACTTAACAACATATGTGTAGGAAAATGTACATAAAAGAGGCTCACATTTGAGCTAAATTATAAGATGTGGCTCAAGAAGGTACAAAAGATTTTGCTTCGAGAGTAGATCTAGTAGGTAATAGTTAAGCCTCATAAGGCTAATCAGTAACCAAATATGTTGAACCAAGGGTCACCCTCTTCAGCTTGAAAAAACAGCAGTAGAAGTTCTTCAACATGAACCACAAAATGTGGGTAAATGGACATATGTTCTATCACTATGAGAACATGTAGGGGTCAGTGTTACAGCAAGCTATCCACCCACCCAAGTCAATGGTCGGGTTCAAAGCCCATGTCCCTCCTTCCCAATTATAATCCTTACCTCCTTGAAAAAATTCTAGTAATATCATGCCATGAACCGTCCTATACCTTTAAAAAAGGAAAGAAATAGCTTCATATATAATGGCATACTACAAAGTTGTCTGAATGGGAAAATGTAGACTATAATGTAGGAAGAGACGGGGTTATTGCCAACAAGGTTAAGTGAAAAACATAACCCCAATATCACAATGGCAGATACAAGAACAAAGATCCCAAAAAAACGTCAGAAAAACATTTTAATGCACAGCACAGAAAGACAATAGTGAGACCTACTACACTAGAATCACAACGACATATAACTTCTAACAATAGACAAAACATGACATGCAACATAGCTAGATGTCTCTTGGACGGCGACGGATTTTACCTTCTTTGAAAAGGACTCACATTTGGCCTCTAGCGATCTTATTTTCTGCATGACAAATAAGAGCCAAAAATTAAAATAAATCATAAACTCAGTTTCATTTTCTACGTAGCCGGCAACAAATACAGTTTACCTTATTTGACTCTTCATCAATTACAACCACTCGTGAACCATAAATCCTCCTTACATCTTTCAACGTACATTTCTGGTTGCATTGAGGACACTATATACAAAGGCAAGAGACGAATATCAATTAGAAACATAGACAACCAACGTCTGAAATTATTTTAAATCTACTCAAAAGCATGTACCTTTCCTGAATTTCTACGTTGTTGCAACCATTTTTTGACACAAGACATTCCATACAAATGCCCGCAGGGAAGACAACTGCAACAAAGCAATGAGATGACCAATCAATATTAACACGCGGTGCACCCAATAGACAAATATAGCAAAATTGCACTTGTGACAATAAATAACAAATGCGATCTAAATACAAGCTTGCATGAAAATGGGGTAATAGGCGCATATTTTCTCATGTAGGTCATCATATCACTTGCTGCAAGTATAATATCTAAAGGCCCCCATTTAGTGACAAACACAAAGACAGGCCTCAAATAACAATCAAAGTTTGGCGGTAATCATATAGACTAGACCTACTAGTTCTACTGAAGGAGTACTTCTCTTACAAAGCAGATTGAGGTTCCACTGAGGAACAAATTCGAAAGCATATGCATATTACAATATAATTATAAAATTATACTCAATGCAACTCATCTGAATCGCTACCTCCCTGGATTCAAGAAGTCCAAATTGAAGAGAAGCAAGAAAATAGCCATTATTGTCAACCTACATACTCTGCCTGACATTTTAGCAATAAATTGCGTCATTCTAGCCCATTTAAGCAAATGTAAAGCTCAGCGAAATTAAAGTATGTAAATCAACATCTCACTCAAACATGTCTCATCATATTTAATTATACAGTAGTGAAATGAATTCCCTTGTACATTCACAAAGTTACTTATTCGCTGTCAAAATATTGTTGTTTCATTTGCAAGATACAAATATAGAGTTGTCTCCAAAGGTTTCAATTCCTGACGAATTGCTTCAAAATTTCAGTATGGAGCTCCTAACAAAATTTTTCATCATGAAAACATCACTTAATCTCACTGTATCTTTCGGAAGAACACCCCCCCCCCCCCCCCCCCAATTCTCCTTCCCTCAAACTGCACAGAGAACAAAAGACCAAGGAAACAAAGAGAATGCACCAAAATGCAGGTGCTGCACCAAATGCTGGTGGCTGCTTCTTTTAGTCTATACCACTGCATCGGGCAAGTTTCTACTTAAGCAAATGATCGCTTCGTACTTCTTAACTTCTTCCCTAATAACACATTCCTGCAACCTAACGTTCTCCTCAGTCCAAACAATTACATCTGAGATTATGAAATTATGAAACGACAATAAGTACACATTTCTGAAAGTTCCATTTTGTCATCCAAAAGAACTGCATTTGCAATTCTATTCTTTTCTTGTCTTTGGCTTACAATGGATTATTTTCATTGTAGTCATTAGACTATCCTCAGAAGTTCTTAGATTTGAAGCTCGTCTCCCCCTCCCCTAGTTGTTAGCGACCCTTCTTAAAGCAATGTTATATTTCATTACCTTCCCAAAAACAATAAACATAAAGCTATAAAAAGACCAACCACAAGACATTGAATCAGAAGAAAAATCCCAAATTGTCCCCTAACTGTACACACCCTAGATGGTCCTTCTTAGAGCAATCTTAAACCTCGTTACCTTCAAAAAACTATAAACATAATGCTACAGACGTCCAGCCACAAGACATTTATTTAGAACTAAAAGCTCCTAACTGTGCCCTAATTGTACACTAGTTTTTTTCCAGTGCGATGCACGGGTAGTATGTGCGGTATACATTTTTCGTTTATTTGTGAAAATGTGCGTTGACCGGAACAAATGCTATGTAAGTTATACAAAATTCGCATTATAGTAAGTATGCCACTCCTTTTACAAAAGATAGGAAGCATGAAGCCAAATTAACTTATTGTCGTGTTTGCCTTCAGTACTGCGTCCCGTCAATTTTCTCAAATTTTCTTAGAGCAATGTTAAACCTCATTACCTTCAAAAAACTATAAACATAATGCTACAAAACGTCCAGCCACTATACATTTAATCAGAACTAAAAGCTCCTACCTGTGCCCTAATTGTACATACCCCAGATGGTCCTTCTTAGAGCAATGTTAAACCTCACTGCTTTAAAAAACTATAAGCACAGTGCTACAAAAAAACCAACCACAAGACATTCAAGCATGAGGTCTGGGATTCAAAGCTTATCCCCCCTAATGTTGGTAGCCCTACTTACTCCTTACCATTGTTAAGAAACTATTATCATTACAGTCCCAAAAACCACAAACTAAACATACCCAAATTTTAATTCTAGAACAAAGAACACCCAACGACACATTCAATCAGAACTAAAACCCCCAAATTGTGGGCTAATTGTACATACCATAGACTCCGTGAATGACAACATAATTATACAATAAAAGAAAGAGAGAACAACAACAATAATGGCCTAGTCCCTCAAAGAGACTCCCTATACACAGTCTTATCTCTACAAGGTGCTACGGAGGCTGTTTCCGAAAGAGAGGGAGAGAGAGAGAGAGAGAATAGAGGAGAAATTGGACCTGGGTTGATGATCACCAACATTAGACCAAGCCTCCATACAAATTGGACAAATCAACCCCTCCATATCCTCCCTATTCCACCCACACCCACTACTCTCCCCTTCTTCCCCATCATCCCCATTACCCTCCTCCGCCGGAACCATAACCTCCTCCGGCGCCGGCGGTTCCATCCACGGCGGATAGACTACCTGCACTTCATCCCCACTTTCCTCTTCATCCTCTTCCTCTTCCTCTTCCCCTTCCCCGTCCTCTTCCTCTTCTTCTTCTTCTTGTTCATCGATGAACTCAACATCTTCATCCATGAGGTCGAAGGTATCTTCGTCAAGTGAGTCTGGGGGGAAATACCAGTCCCACTCCCTCCCCAAATATCCCACCATTCAAACACTATAATACATCAATAAATTAATCGTAAATCACCATTGAAATTGAGTAAAGAAAGGGGATTTGTGGATGAAAAATAAGGGTAAAAAGTGGGTCCGTAACGGTAGATTGAAAGGGTTAATTAATGGTGAATTGTTTAGGGGTTTAATTATGAATTTAATAGTTTAATACCCTTTTAAACTTCCCCTTTCTGGATTATTGATTTAGGATTAGGGTTTTTTGGGCTATCAGGTTCTCGCGTCTTTTTCTTGGTTGTACACTATTTGATTGTTAGTAAAATACGTGTACAATTATCCATTATGGCCTTATCTTAGTGGTACGAGGCAAGTGAGGGGATAATGTATTACTTCAGACCAAAAGATATGGAGTTCAATTCCCCCTAAAACTCTCCCTAAAAAATTTTTGACTTAATTGGTTTCAGTTGTGTGTGGGTCGTCATATGGGTAGAAGTTTATCAGGTTTCCTGTCAGATAAAAAACAATTTGCATATAATTGATGGGTTAAATATGCTTTAATATTTTTTGTTTAAAAAGGGAGTTTACGTATTGTTGTCAATAATATGATAAAAAGGGATGTGTAGCCACGTAAGAAAGGATATGATTAGGAATGATGTGATACGAGGTAAATTGGGTGTAGCCTCGATCGAGGATAAATTGAGGAAGCACCGCCTAAGATGGTTTGGACGTGTCAGCAGAAGACCGACCTCAGCCCCAGTCAGGAGGTGTGAACAGCTCAACACAGCGATAAGTAGAAGAGGGAGGGGCAGACCAAAGAAGAGTTGGCTGGAGACGATTCGTCAAGACCTAACCCACCTAAACCTAAGAAAGGAGATGGCCTCAAGTAGGACACGTTGGAGGGCTCGCATTAAGGTAGCGGAGATGGCAAGAGTAGAGTAGTGCGGGAAGTGGCTGGCTGTCTAAGATTCTTAGGCAAGCATAACCTCTAGTGTAACTATTTTAGGCTAGCTTAGTCCCTAATCATGCCCATTCTCCTTCTCCTTCTTCTTCTTCTTCTTCCTCTCCTTCTCGTTCTTCTCTCCTTCTACTTTTGCCTCTATATACATGTTATTGATTGGTGATTTATCTGCAGGCACTCAGCTACTTCAGGTTGGGGATCCCTGGAAACAGTCTCCGCCGGAAGGGATAAGGTTGCGTACATCACCCCCCCCAGACCCTGCATTCTGCGGGAACCGCAAGGCACTGGGACTGTTGTTGTTATTGTTGAATATGATAAGTTATATGTTTTTTATGTTAATCATATAAAACATCGTTTATAACAAGCATCTATATTTTTTCTTACTAAAAATAAAATTATTGTATTTATAATAAAATATGGACTTTTATTTAATTTTTTTACTATAACTTATGCTTATTGTGACCGTTATTATGATAATGTCACGAATCTAAGTCTGCGACTTGGATAATTTTTGAGAAAGATCGAGAGAGAGAAAGAGGATAGAGATTAAGAAGAGAAATTAGATAATAAGATAGGAAAATAAGAGAAATTTTTGTAGAAGGAAAGAGTGAGCGAGAGAGTGGCGGTTGAAGAGAAGAGAGAAAGAGAATGAGAATTCAAATTTTTGTACTTTGATTTTATGATCCAAATTACAAGACTTAAACTCTTTATATAGAGCTTTGGGGAGGGGAGACAATCGGTACACACACACCCCAAGCCCACAATGCATTTAATGCTAATACTTTGCTTACAAGAAAACACACCTAATCCTACCTACCCCCATGGGAAACCGGCTAGCTCAAGCAATCGGTACAATTCCCTACAACTAATACATTTTACTAATAGATATTATGCGACATATTACATAAACTTGCACAAAAATAATAGCGGAATTTAAATAAGGATTGATACGGTGATAAGGTTCAACCCGAGGGACTAGGTCAAGGCTAAGGTCGTGACAGATAATACCAGTAAACAAAGTCGAATTGACGTGATTATATCTCTCTCTCTACTATATCATTATTTTAGAAGACGTAGTTAGGCTATTTCTAAGAGTGTTCTATTTTTTGAAATCTCATTTTTGCCACATCAAAAAATAAAATATGATTAAAAATAACTAACTATATAGTCGTTGGAGGGTCATAATTAAAAAAAAATGAAAAATTTGTATACATAATTGTTTTGAAACAAAATAAAAAAATAGCCATTTTAAATTTTTAAAAAAATTTGCCCTTATATATATGAATGTGATCATATATAGTTGTTTTTATAATCAACGAATTTTCGATCAAATTTTTTTATGTATAGAGTTGAATAATACTCAAACTTATTAAATTCTGTTTAATTTTGGTATCATATTTTACTAACTTATCTATGCTTCACCCCACTGCGTGATTTTGGATCCAACAGATAGAACACTAATGTTGGTAAGAATAGAATTAGTTTAGGGGGAAAAAAAAGGCAGGAATCAATCGAATATATAAATTTCGATTAGTTTCGAATTTTTCTCTCCTCGACCACTAATGTGTTGATTTAAAGCGATTGAAAAAATCAAATTAAGTTGTTGATTATATGACTAAACCTCATACATCAGTTGGATTGTTTGAGCATATTCAAGAAGTGAAAAAGGCAAGTAGTTTCACATCTCACAATAGTCTGTAAGATGAACAAACAATTAGAGGGACTCACCGATTTTACCTGCTGGAAACTCGTCCGATACTTAAGTCAACATATGTATAAAAAAACACAATTAAAAGTAAAACTACAGCTAGATAAACACAACCAAATACTGACAAAAGCAAGGATTGTGAGAGAAGTATAGGAGGGAGGGATGGCCTACTCTTCCTTCTCTGTTCTCCCTTTGCCTGATAAATATCGATAGTTTGGAGTATAAGAATTAAGCAACTGGGAAGAGGCCTGCAATCGTTGGAGCCGGTTATGGTAGTTGGCGCGAAAGTTGTTAGATTACGTTTGCTGTTGAATTCAGTCATTTTAATTCTTGTACATTGTTTTGTTTATCAACTCTATAAATAGAGTTCGAAACCCGATGCAATAATCATAAGTTGGAACTGCTTCTTTCTTCTCTATCTCTTTTGTTGTGCTTCTCTTTCACCTCTACTTGTCGAAGTCTTTTGCGTTCCTATTCCTCCACTCCTATGACCAGTTTATCCTTATCTCTATTTTACCGTTTGGATATTTTTTCCCACCGGAGGAGAGGAAGAGAGGAGAAAAGGGGATACAAGTGTATGTCTCCCTTTGTTCTGTTCCCTTTTTCTTTTACTTTAGCGCTTTAACCTGAAATGACAAGTTTTACCCTCAGTTGGCTAGGATAAGGGAGAGCGGTAAAGAGTCGGAAGACACTTATATCCTCTTTGACAACATGACAGAGGGATAAAGGCGATGACAAGTAAACACTTTCCTCGTGTGGCAATTTTTGTAAGAGGTAACAGGGAAAAAGTTTAACCCTGTTACCTCGTTTTCTTTTACCATCCAATTTGGGGTAAAGAGAAGAAAAGTAAAAATTTATAAGATTTTAACTAATTTTACCCTTATTTTTAACTATCACCTTGTTTTATTCTTACATTTTTATCCATCTGTCAAATAAAGATAAATGCTTTATTCTTATGCTCTGTACTAAAAAGTAATAAAATATGAGTAGGATAACCCCTTACTTTCCTCTCTTTGCTCGCTTTTATCCCTTTTCACCAATTATCAAACAAAGGGAGTAGTTTTCTTCTATTAACGCATCGAATAACTGGTGATTATTTCATCGTTTCAGAGGGATATTTTCACCTTTATATTCAAACAAAGATGGAAAAAGTTAAAAAAGAAAGGAAAAAAAAAAGCCTTATCATTTGAGAATTAAAATACCCTAGGACGAAGTATGTATGAAATCATAAATTTTTTTTTTCGATAATTAGCGACAAAGTCGCAGAACAAAGCAGGCCACTCGACAAAGCAAGACCTGAATCCGTCCATACAAGAGCAGGACATAAGAGACAACACAAAGCAAAAAGACAATCAAAAACAGGTAGAACACGAGTCACAAACACGAAAACACAAGACAACGCAAACAAAACCAGTCAGACGACAGAAACAAGGAACAAACAACGTGCAGAAACTGCTGGAGAACAGGACTCAGGAACAAACAAAATCATAATACTATTTGCAGTGATTATTCTTCGAGCTATTGAATGACCTTTTCTAGTACTAAAGGGATTACGTGATTTGTTGACCAAGCTGCTAACTACTTGGAGACTCCGCCTCATTGAGCTTCTCAATTTTGGTTGCAATTGGTCCTAGGCCGAAATCCATATAAAGGAGCCGACTCTCAAAAAGGCGATTGCAGGCTTATAAAATAGGGTCTCCAGAGTATCTTCTTTCAATCAGAAAAATGTTGAATGGGAGGGACTTTTATCTAATAGACAAAATAATGTGAGACACACCATATAACCCTCTCACTACGGAAATAAGCCAAGTTGGCTTACGAGTCATCAGGCCATTTTGACCTAGAGTCAAACTAAGTCCAAGCCTTATAAAGCTCAAGCTCAGAGGCCTTTCAGTACAATATGAATTTAAATAAGCCAATCTCAATCAGAATTATGTGCAAAAATGTGTATAGTGGAGCCAAGATGAAGCGTAAATGTCCCCAGCTCAAATATAATCAAACCTAAATGAGATTAAATCAAGCTTGAATGAGCGAAACTATGCAAACTTAGCTAAGAGCTCGTCAAGTTATGCTCAACCCCACCAACTTGAGCGGGCCTCTAGCACAAAAGTCTCCAAATTCAACAGGCTTCAAGCTCAACCAATATTTTGCTCGGTTAAACTCAACTCCACTCATTTACACTCAACTCAACTCTTCTAGTCTAGCCCCCCTGGGCATATATGTCTGATTTTTACCTATTGTTGCTTCTTGCTTCTTGCTAGGTGATTATGCTTTTGTGCTTCTCAAGTTGGGGGTCCTCGAAAACAGTCTCTCTTTAGGGTAGCACCCTGAAAGGGTAAGGCTGCATACATCCCTCCCCCCCAAACCCTTCATATGTGGGAGCTCTCGGGACACTAGATCGGTTGTTGTTGTTATTGTTATACAAATAATTCAACATCACACATCAAAAGCAAACAATACAAAGCATCCTAGTGATACATATCGCATGCTGATGTCAATGGTTTACCTTTTGAAGCCCCGATGAATCAGAAAGTTGGCATCCACATGATATACAGCCTTCAAAAGCCAATAAAGATACCAGGAGAGCTCACCCCCATAAAGTACAGGGGGAGACAAGCAGCTCTTTATAATCAAATCATACAAGAAACTTTAGGGCATCTTTCATACCGTTTTCTATCCATAGTTTTCGGCTTTCTAAAAACTAAAAATTAGGTTCTAAAAATGGCTCTTTTGGGTTTTCAGTTTCCTATTTTCACTTTTTTCCAATTTGAGTGAGTACTGAAAACAGAAAACCAAAAGCAAGAAAATTCGTTATCAGAGCTTAATTCTTAATTTACGAAAAACTAAAAAGTGCAAATAGAAAACAATACCAAACAGCCCCTTAAATAAAAAAATCTAGAACAAGAAAAGTAGTTACCATTAGCCAATTTTGTTTTTTCCCCCCAAAAAACCAGAAACGGAAAATATACAAATGATACCAAACGAGCCCTTAGTTAAGCTCTACTGCTAGATCAGGAGTCACTGATGCCATACAATAACGCAAGAAACTCATCAGAAAAGCGTTTCCCATGATTCTCAAGACCAAACTCAACAGAAAACTAATATTGGCTTAATATCTACATGTTTCAAAAGAGCTAATTGCAAATCAAGAGTGATCGAACCTCGAACTTTGGCAATCAGCTTTCAGTAGGATGAGCCATCACTGCATAAAAACACAAAAAATATTTTGATTGCAAATTTAATCACAATGATTACTGGAACATCGAATAAATAGCGATAACAAACCCCAGGAAAATATTAACCACATCATGCTAAAGGAAGTTGCATCATAAGCGTCAGTTGTTTTTATTCAATTAGACTTAATGGGAGATGCAAGCCTGGGTTATTTAGGTAATCGGAAAACCCCAAGACTGGGTGCTCTTATGGCGTCCGAGAAGTGGGTTGTCATTAACTTTATGTAATAGTCGTGGGCTGCATCAGACTTTTGAATGGAATATTGCTTTTAATTCCTATGTTTGTAAATAATATTCGTAAAATACAATCATTATTTTTCATTCCTTTTGATAGCTTAACAAATAAATATGTTTATAACGACCAGTTGCATAATGGCTAGCACATAATCTATTACATAATAGGAATTTATTGGTTTCTATTTGATTCCATGTTGATAACCTTCATGCTATATTACAAACCTTATACACATTACCGACGACGGACTGATGAAAAGGTTTGAGATGGCATCATGGTACCCTGCATGACAGAACATGCCTATTGTAAATTCTAAAATCAGGGCACACAAGAGAGAGAGAAGAAACAAGAGATGCAGAGAGAGAGAGAGAGAGATTACTATGATAATATCTAGTACAAGAAACACTAGCCAAACATGTATATGAGCCAGCCAACCCTGAGCTCCATGGACTCGAGGCTATCTAATAAACATTTTAGCTCGGCTCGGGCTTAGCTTGAAGCTCGAGATTGGCTCAGCTTAGTCAAGCTCAAACTTGTCTCGGCAAGCTCCAAGATGAACTCATCTTATTTAGTCTTGAGCTCAACTCATTTAGGTTCAAACTTCGCTCGATTAGGCATATTTAGCCTAGTAAATTGTATCAAGATACGCTTAAATAGGCTCGCGAGCCTACAAGCTTGAGCTTCACTAGGCTTGGGCACTACTAGGTAAGCTAAACGAGCCAGCTTGGCCCGAGGTCAAAACGAGAGGAGCCTTTCGAACTTAACTAACTCAACTCATTTACATCCCTATGCATAGATGACAATACTAATTGAAGAAGTCTGTCTTCATCCCTAAGCACCATCAGGAATTTTCGAGATGAAATGTTCAAACAAAGAAGAAGTTTAAAACAATAGCTCAAATTCGGATGAAGAATACCATCTCCAGTTGGGTCAATTCCAGACGCAGAGCAGCTTCCCTTCGGCGCCACTCTGCTTCCTTCCTACACCAATCAGCCTCCTGCAAAAGAAGCATGAGTAATCTTCTCGAGCTGCATTATTTTCCGATCCTTAAAAACATACTATAGTAGATTAACACTAGTATATGAAGCAAGTATTGCACTGGATCTATACTCATAAAATTGCAGTGTATATGAGAAGAGCTATCTGTTTAGGATGTGAATTTGCAATATAAAGGAAATCTTATCAGACTTCTAAAAAGGAATATAAATAATGACAACAATACAACAAGAAAAATATTTGCATTTAGACAGAAGAAATGAACATAAATCGACCTCAACCATCAGTTTACATAATGAGAATGGAAAATTGGCATCGTTAGCATAACTGGTCCTAAGATTTTTGGCGTCCAAAGCAAATTTTGATTTGGAGGCCCTTTTCAGGTAATAAATGTCAAGGAACCAACTGTCCCAAAAGCTTAAGCTAATGGGTTCAAATGCCCAGTAGGCTTGAAACGTAGATAATGTACAAGCTCACCTCATACCTTGTGCTTAAATTAGTTTTAATATTGAAAGTGAAGGTTGTTGGAATTTGAATTCTTGGCCTTTTGGTCATCAAAGCTCTGATACCATGTCAAGGAACCAACTATCCCAAAAGCCTAAGTTGATGGATGAAGGTCCAATAATAGTTTTATATTCTAACAATACCGATGTCCATGTTAGCTTAAAAACGCATTTGAGTAATTCAATTTACAATGTGTATTATTTCTCCAATTATGGACAATAATATACAATGTAAGTGACCTCATAATATATTTGACTTTCAAAAGATGCCCTTAACAAATTAGAAGCCTCAAGCGACTACTTGGATTGCATGGGGTTTTGACCGGCCCTAATCCTCAAGATAGCAAATCAAATCAACATGCGCAACAATTACCATCATGATTTGCTGCTATCTTGAGAAAAAAATGACCTTATGGAGAGGGAAAAACAAATTCAAAAGATGAACTGATGCAGGAGTACATAACAGTTTTTATGAAAAACAAGGTTAATAAGCGGATGGTAAAGATGAACGAGAAATCAACTGATGCTTTTGCATACCTTCAGCTCCAGAGAAGCACACTTAGCCTCTAGTGACTTGATTCTCTGCAGAAACGAAGAATCCAACATCAGTACACAGTCACACTAGATTTTAACACTTCAATTAACTGGCGCTTTTCCCCATTTCGAGTTACAGAAAAACAGATGCAACCTCTGCTAGTTCTTTCTCCACAACAGCAATCCTTGATCCATAGACCCTCCTGACATCCTCTAATTCACACTCCTTATAGCACTGGGGACACTAAAATAGAAAAAGGTCCCAGGTCATTAGAACATCAAAGCCATTGTCGTTAAAGAACATAAAGATGGGACCAAATGGGAAAGAAAATACCTTGCCGGGGGTTGATTGCTGAAGCCAAGTCTTGATGCATGACATACCATATAGATGCCCGCAAGGAAGACAACTGCAGATCGACAAATTAATCAAGATCACCAGAAGTTAAAGGGACAATACCATAAACAGAATTGACAGCAGGGTAGCTTAACAAGTAGGAAAATGCTAATGTATACGATTTGTGTACACAATTATAAGTTAGGAAATTATTAGATTAACAAAAGAGAAAATTAAATGATTTCCTTCGTACAACCGAATCATTTTTTACCGTGTATATTAGGCACCCAAATTGGGTACAATTTATATGAACACAAAGCAATGCTCCCACTTGTATTTTATCCAAACAGTAAACTACAAGCAGTCCGCAGCAGCATAATGTAATCTGATTCTAGCAGGGTACCAATCATCCCAAAGGCTTAACCTGATGGGTGAAGGCCTAAAAATCATTTTATGCTCTAACATGCCCTCTCACATGAATGCCCATTGAGCTTAAAACGTGGATATTATACAGACTTACCTCATATTATGTGCCAAAATTATATAAAAACTGAGAGTGGGGCCATTAGATTTTGACTTGTGACCCTCTTGGTCAGTACGGCATTAATACTATGTCAAGGAACTAAACATCATAAAAAGCTTAATCTTATGGGTGAAACCTAAGAATGGTCATCCACCAACATTCTGCAGTAACCCATTTTTACATTATCCACAACAGCAGCAGCAAATCCAAGAAGACAATAATGTATGTATGTGTGTGTGAACCAACAAAATGTGATTATGACTTTAACCTCCTGTTTGGCATGGGGTTAGGGTAATGGGGTAAAATTTTAAACACCCCCCCCCCCCCCCCCTCTGGCAACTTTTTTTTTGGGGGGTCGGGAAGGAGGAGGTAATTTTTTTAAAAAATTTGGACAATCTTACCCTTATTTTAACTATAACTCTTTTAATCATTATCCCTTTACCCAATTGCAGGTGACTTTTTAAAAAAATCTGGACAATTTTACCTTATTTTAATTATAACTCTTTTTACCATTACCCTTTACCTAATTATGAAACAAGGGCAACTCATTTACCTTTTTTATCCTTACCTCTATTAAACATATTTAATTAAGATAATACTTTACCCCCCTCTTTTTAGCCAGCAAAAAAGATCTAAGCTCAAAGTTTCTACAATATACCAAACAAAATGCTGCCCATCGCTAGTCCATAGATCCATGCATATAGGGCAAGATACACCATCAAGATCCCCTTTATCCCATTCTTTACCGCCGCTAGACGATGCCGTTCCACCATTTTCCTTCTTCTGCAAATCCCCTTTACCTCTACTAGGCGATGCCGTTACATCGTTTCCTTGCACTCCATTCCCTTCATCTCCTCTCTGATTGCCTCCTCTACGCTGCGACGACAGCGTTTCCACTCTTACAGTCACATTCCGTGAGTCGGTTACTCGATTAACTTCCTCTCTCTGCTGCTGGCTTCTGGATTCATCTACAGGGAAAAACGAGGACGAATGTTACGAACCCAACGAATCACACATGCAATTCAATCAATCAACAAATCTTAAAGATAGCAGAATCTGTATAACATATTTGTATATTTCGGTATAATCCGTATAGAGATTTACAAGTGCTGAGAAACCAACTATCTCAAAAGCTTAAGCTTGGTTTTATACTCTAACATGCCCACTCACGCAAATGCCCAGTGGGTTTAAAGCGTGGATATTGCACAAGCCCACCTCATACCATATGCTTGAATTTTGTTAATATTGAAAGTGAGGGTTGCAAGTATTCGAACTCGTGACCTCTTTGTCAACAAGGCCCTGATACCATATCAAAGAACCATTTATCCCAAATGCTTAAACTACTAGGTGAAGGCCCAATATTAATTTTATATTCTTAACAAGAAAAAGCTGTAAGGTAAGAGAAAGAGATGGGAGAGTTAGGATCACAATCAATCTAATTAACTAACACTCTCTTCACCTTATTTATACTGACTAACTAACTAACACATTCTGATAGCATTTGAGAGAATATTTCAGAGTGTATGTCTAACGGGGTTGCCTAATGTATCATATATATAGAGAGAGAAACTATATAGGGCGAGAATTAAAATAGAGCACAAGAGAATATCCTAGTAACATAATACTATCATATAATACTAATACCTCCTACTAAGCAAAGTATAAAAGGAAATTACTAAATATTTGCGCAAAAGAAACCCTAGGAAACGGCGCTACAGGAGGCGGCGAAGGCGGCAGAGCCAGCGGTGGAGGCGGAGGCAAATGCGTGTATCGCTCGGTATCGAATCCCTCCTCCTCGTAATAATCCTCATCTTCTACGCCTCCAAAAAACTCTACTACATTATCACCATCATCATCATCATCATCATCATCATCATCATCATCGCCGCCTTCAATTTCGACCTCAAACTCGCCGTTATCTCCCGCGTGTTCGTAGTCAACTTCAACTTCGCCGTCTTCATCTCCGAAACCACCAAATTCAACGCTGTGGACTAGATCGTCGAACGGACCATCGCCGCCGCCAAAATCGCTAAAAGAAGGCTCTAAGTCATCGTCATAGCAGTCGCCGACGAATTCATCGAAGTTGCCCTCATCGCCGGAGTAATATCCGAAAATGCCGTCCATTTCCCGGCGATCGGCGGTTGAAATCGGCGGTTTTAGAGTTAGAGAGAGAGTGTGAACGAAGTCCAGGGAGGGGGAGAGAAAGAATGAAAGCGCGAGTATTTATTAGACAAAAAAAAATAAATGAAAAAGAAAAAAGGATGGTGAGAGGGCAAGGAGTCCTTTCCGCGTCAGCAGGAAAAATGGGGCACATGGATCCACCTGTGAATTCGGTTTGATCCAATTTATGTTGGGATTACCGAGTCGAGTTCGTGCATACTTGATAATGTTAAGTATCCAATGGGCCCTTTTTTAGGCCCGATCCACGAAGTTGAAATACATGAGATCCACATATAAGTCCAAGTGGGGTTCCATCCTAAAACCAATTGGTTATAAGTGGAGTAATCCACTAGGCTTATAAGGTGATCTCTTCCCTCTCACAATTCCAATGTGAGATTCTAATTATTAGGCTCACATGTGGAGTCTCAACACTCCCCCTCACTTGTGAGACTACGACAAATGCAACATTCGCCTTCTTTGATCCATTTGGATCCAACATTCACTGGAGAGGCCCTTGGTGCAACAAATTCAAATGTACCCCTCTTTAAGAGGACACGGTGCGATAAACAAGACATCGGGATCATCAACCCGCTCTGATACCATGTTAAGTATACAATGGGCCTTTTTTTAGGCCCGACCCACGAAGTTGGAACACATGAGATCCACATATAAGCCCAAGTGGGGTTCCATCCTAAAATCAATTTGCTATAGGTGGAGTAACCCACTAGGCTTATAAGGTGATCTCTTCTCTCTCATAATTCCAACGTGGGATTCTAATTATTAGGCTCACATGTGGAGTCTCAACAGATAAGTCTAACGAATCAAGCTCAAAAATGGATGCTTGGCTTATTAATGTTTGTAAACATTTTAATAAGTGCTCGTTCGGATTTTGTTAACAGTTTGTGTTGATATAAAAATGGATCGACAATGGCTCGATGGTAACTTGAGATGCTTGGCTTGATAGCGAGCTAGACTCGGTTTTAAGCTGATAATAAGCTCAACTTAGCTCGATAATGAACTCAACTCTGCTTGATAAACTTAACGAGTCAAGCCGCGTATCGAACACAATATAATCTTATCGAACCGAGCTCGAATAAGGGTTGGAAAGCTCGATAAGATAAATATACTCAATTTGTCTAAAAAATGTGCCGAAATATAACTACATTTAAAAAGGTAATTTTAAATAATTACATATGAGATGGTGTAGATGAACATCAGTACACATATTGGGCGGGTACGAGATTGATATGGATCCCAGTGGATAACGGTGTTCAATGGTTGGGTTGGGTTAGGTTTGGGCCCAACCCACGAAGACCTAATAGTTATGGGTCTAAGACCCACCCATACCCATTACTAGCCTTTAGTTGTTTCGAGTTCTGGTTCCAATGGGTCCTGGGTAACCCATTATAACCCATATTCAAATATTTATCACATAGTCTATCTAAGTATATAAAAGAATATACCTAACTAAAATTTGAACCTCATTTGGGCAATGCTTCAAATATAATATAAAAAAGCACAAATAGGAAAGACCAAAGCAAATTATGATGAACATTCACTAAATTTTGATGTAAATTACCTGCATTTTGTTGAGATCATTTGTAATTTACCAATTCTGGAAAAAAGATTGTCAAATTTTAACAAAGCTACTTATATATTATTGAAATCATGTTTCACCTCAAAATTTTTTTACAAAAATCTACCAAATTTTGGTAGAAAAAGATACCTGATTGATACAGTTTAAATCTTAAAGTACCACATTTTATATATTGACATAATATAATACCTAGGTAATAAATGTTCAAAGCATTTAAGCGATAACTTTCCAAAATAATAATACCATTTACTATATGTAAAAGATATTTTGATTGAAATTTTTAGTATTTGCTTTCTATTTTGTAAAACAGTAGTAGTATTTTCGTCAAGCAAAACAATAGCTGAATATAATTTAACTTTTGGTCCCAATAAAATTTAGGGAAGTTATTACTTAGGTATCTTGAGGTTTGACCATTTATTACCTAGGTTCTTTAAAGTTTCAATATATAAAATAGGGTACCTTGAGATTTAAACATTTTTATCGTTTAGGTACCCTGAAATTTTAAAATTTTATCATTCAGGTATCTATTTGTCAAAATTTGATGTATTTTCAATGAAAAATGCTAAAATGGAACAAGATTCCAATTATAGGTTAGCATGTTCGTTAGAATTTGATTAAATTTTGCTAAAAATGCTAACATGACACATGATTTTTTGAAATTTTAAAATTTTATCATTCAGGTATCTATTTGTCAAAATTTGATGTATTTTCATTGAAAAATGCTAAAATGGAACAAGATTCCAATTATAGGTTAGCATGTTCGTTAGAATTTGATTATTTTTTGCTAAAAATGCTAACATGACACATGATTTTGGCAATGTTAAGGTAGTTTTTAACAACATTCCATGAAAATTTTTTTATCGTAGTTTGTAATTTTTATTAAATACATTAGCATAGCTTATACAAATTATCGTATTATATCAGCATTCTCTTTATAAAACCGGTCATATTCTCATGAAAATATATCAAATTCCGACATAGGGTACATAGATGATAAAATATTAAATCTCAAAGTACTTCGTTATATATATGGAAATATTTAGATACCCGGGTGATAAATGGTCAAACCTCAATGTACCTAAGTATTAACTTCCCTTAAATATAAGCATGTGTAGTTTATATAAGTTTTATATGGGTTGAGTAATAATGGGTCTTGTGGGTTTATCCAATAATACCCACAAGACCCATGGGTATATATACACATATCCAGTTAAACCCAACTATTTTAAAGACCCAACCAACCTAATCCAACCCAATGTCAATGGATTGGGTGGATCTTGGGTTTACCCAAGCCCATGATCGCCCCTGCTAGTGGACAATGTAGCAGGCATGGTTATGCGCTTGTCCCTGCCTCACTTGATACCGATGGCTGGTAATGGGGCGGTCAGTGGGTGAGGATTTTGATGGCGGGTATAGCTCTATGGGTATGGAGGAGTCATCCCACATATACTCGCCCCAACAATTGTCATCCCTAACTATGCATGTAAAAGAGCTGGGTCGAGTTGGGCACCTCTTTTTCAAACTTAAGTTTGATAACCTAATTGAACTTGAGTTTGACCCAAACTTTTATTGAACCATTGTTCGAATTCAATTCAATAACATATTAGTGTGTTTGATACTCGGCTCTAGTTAGCTTGTTAACCCAACCAAGCCAAGTTAAGGTCGTAATCATGCCGATTCGTGCTTATAATCAATCATAATAGGCTATCAAGCCAAACTTGTTATCAAACCAAGCCACTTGAGTCACTATGCTGCCATTATCAAACCTTTTTTTTTTGCTAATAATGGCCATTAACAATATTTTACTGAGCCCTTAGCTCTTAATAAGTCCTTACCAAACTGTTTGTAAACGTTAACGGGTACGTCACCCATATTTAAACTTGACTAGTTAAACTTATCGAGTCGGTTCGAATTCGACTTAATAAGTTGTTGAGCCCAAAACGAATCCAGACTAATTGATTTAAATACGAGTTTAAATGTTTATTGTTAAGATCAGGTCGTATTCCTAGGGTTTAAACTTATTAACTTTAGTTCTTGAGAAAACGTCAATAACAACAAACATTCAACACTTCAGATCTAGTTTAAGAAACCTGTAACTGTAGTTTAGCAAGATTCATCCAACATCGAACACATGCACAAAGAACACAGCGATAACAACGAGATTTTACGTGGTTCAGCCTTTAAAGAAGGACCTACTCCACGGCTCCCTATTTCTAGGGAAGTCTATCCACTATAAGTCGAGTTCAGATATTACAGACCAGACTTCAATGATATACAACTTTATACAAACCGATCCTTAAGGCTTCTAAGTCAGAAACCTAAAAACGAACGAAAATAAAGAGTAAGGGAAGAGAAAGCTCACAACCGAAGCCTACAAGGCTTCATACGTGCTCCAAACTACCAAGATTTGAACGATCAAGCCTTAACACCCACGGATATACTCAATCGCCTTCGATCGCCAGAGCAAAATGAAAAGAGGCGGTGGCTGAAGAGAAAACTGAGAGAAATGAATAAGCGTACGGCAAACCCTAAAAAGGGTCAGTATATATAGGCAACAGAACTCCGATCCGTGGCAAGGCTCCAAGGTTCAATCTCGGCCGTTCGTACGAACCAGATCAACGGTCCATAAAAGCCCACAAGAAACACAAATAGTTGTCCCGGATGGCTGACGCGTGGCAGCCGCTAATAACAGAATCTGGGAAGCTTCCTCGAGAAGCTTTGGGCAGCGGGTAATGACACGGGCAAGTAAATATAGCACACGGGCAGGGGCAGCAATGACATCTTACCTCTTTTGCTTATTTAAATGTATTTTAACAGCTGGGTACAAAAAAATAACATTTACCAAAAAATTTACAACTTATGCCACTTGACATTTACACCCTTTGATCTATAATATTTGAACATTTCTTGACTTAAATTTTCTTGACATAGTTAAGTCATATAGGGACCAATTTTACAACAATTCTCCACCTTAGTACCTATATGGGTTAACTACTGGACATTCCCTAGTAATAGGAGCAAAACACATTGGGTTCGTCATCCATGATCCCAATTACTTTGAACCAAGTTAATACATTTAAGTAACTTGTCCAAAGTCAAAATTTTTGTGCCCATATCCACTGGATTTTCAGCAGTACAGATTTTTCGCAGTTCAACAGTGTTCCTTTCAAGCATGTCGTTTACAAAATTCCTCTTGATAGCTAAGTGCTTAGTCCTATCATGAAACATGGGGTTTTTACACAATGCAAGGGCTGATTGACTGTCCGAAAACAGTACGGGAGGCCCGTTATCGAGGTTTATTTCTGACAGTAAGCCTCTCAGCCAGATAGCCTCTTTTATGGCTTCTGTGAGGGGCTCAAATTCAGCCTCAGTGGTTGACAGCGCAGTCACAGGCTGCAACTTAGACTTCCAACAAATGGCTCCACCATTTAAAGTGTAAATGTAAGCACTAGTGGACCTCCTTTTATCTACGTCTCCCCCAAAGTCAGAATCGGTGTAACCTATCAATCTAAGGTAGGTTTTTGTCCGTCCAAAAGTAAGTCCCATTTTATAGGTTTGTTTAATGTACCTTAACAGCCACTTACCTCCATCCCAATGTTCCTTTCTGGGGTTACTCATAAACCTAGACAAAACACTTAAAGGGAAAGCTAAGTCTGGACGTGTACAAGTCATAGCATACATTAAGGAACCTATAACATTAGCATATGGGACTCTTTCCATTTGTTTCTTTTCTATCTCATTCGTGGGACACTGTTGAACTGTATACTTATACTGACTTGCTAAGGGCAATTTTACAGGTTTACATTCAGACATGTTGAATCTAACCAATACCTTTTCCAAGTACCTTTGTTGAGATAAGTGCACTGTTTCAGCTGCTGGATCCCTGGTAATTTCCATACCAAGTATCTTCTTGGCCTTCCCTAGATCTTTCATATCGAACTCAGCACAAAGCGTTAGTTTCAAATCATTAATATGGCTCATGGATTTACTGGCCAGCAGCATATCATCCACATAAATCAGCAAATACAGTGCATCAACAGTATCAGTATATTTATAATAAAAACAAGTGTCATGTATTGATCTACTAAAGCCCCTACTTCTTATAAATTGGTCAAAACGTTTGTACCATTGTCTAGGGGATTGTTTTAGGCCATATAAAGACCTCTTAAGTAGACAAACATGATTTTCATGGTTTGGTTCAATAAAGCCCTCAGGTTGGGCCATAAAGATTTCCTCATCCAGCTCACCATGAAGGAAAGCTGTTGTAACATCCATTTGTTTCAGAAATAGGCTAAACTTAGCCGTTAGTGCCATAAGTATTCTTATAGTTGTGTGCTTTACAACGGGAGAAAAAATCTCATTATAGTCTACCCCTTCCTTTTGTGAAAAACCTTTTGCAACTAGTCTAGCCTTGAACCTTGGCTGTCTAGATGATGTATCGGGTTCTTTTACCTTATAAATCCACTTAGAACCTACCAACTTCCTATCCATTGGTTTAGGAACCAAAACCAAAGTTTTGTTCCTTTTGAGGCTCTCCATTTCCTCTGTCATGGCTTTGAGCCACTGTTCAGAGGCAGCCCCACTAATAGCCTGAGTATAAGTGAGAGGTTCTGATTCTACATACTCTAGGGCAGTATTTAGGGCAAATGCAATACAATCCGCACTGCCAAACCTAACTGGTTCCCTAATTTCTCTCCTCTCCCTATCCCTAGCTAGTTGGTAGTTTGATAGGTCTGTTTGTTCAATTGTTTCTTGAGGTTCAGTGCTCCCTTCAGCACTGTCGGTCACCTCTTCCTCAGGATTTAAGGTCTGGTTTTCTTGGTATATAGGCTCTAGTGGGCCGATCTCGAACTCGTAGAGTTCAGGATCATACTTCCTAGGGTTGGAGGAAGTGGCTGCTGTACCAGCAGCCATTGTTTTCTCCAAGTAAGGGAATTCCTCTTCATTAAAGGTCACATCCCTACTAATTATGATTTTGGTTCTGTTTCCATCCCTAACACCCACCCCATACCCCTTTACACCATCCGGATAGCCTAGAAAAACACCTTTTACAGCCCTGGGTTCAAGTTTTCCTTCAGATTGATGTGCATACGCAGCACATCCAAAAACCTTTAAAATAGAATAGTCGCTTGTTTTTCCAGTCCATTTTTCCTCGAGTGTTTTAAAGTCAATTGCAGAGGAGGGAGTACGATTAATTAGATAACATGCAGTAGCTACAGCCTCCCCCCAAAATTTTTTACCAAGTCCTGATGCAAATAACATGCATCTTACCCTGTCTAGGAGCGTACGGTTCATTCTTTCAACTAGTCCATTTTGTTGGGGAGTTTTCCTAACAGTGTTGTGTCTTTTAATACCATTTTGAGCACATAAACTATCAAATTCAGTGTTTATATATTCAAGTCCATTATCAGTTCTAAGTACCTTAATCTTCCTACCTGTTTGATTTTCTATAAGGTTCTTCCACCTAACAAAGGCACTAAAACATTCATCCTTTGTTTTAAGTAGGTAAACCCAACCCTTCCTAGAGAAATCATCTACCATAGATAGGAAGTAGTATGCTCCACCTAAAGTGGGTACCCTTGCTGGTCCCCACAGGTTAGAGTGGATATAGTCTACCGGTGACTTAGTTATATGGATTCCAGATTTAAAAGATAGTTTATGATTTTTTCCAAATATGCATGACTCACAGAAATCAGGTTTAGACACATAACCACCCCCCAACAGCCCCCTCTTGTTCAGCTCATTCAGGCCCCTCTCTGATACATGTCCTAATCTTTTGTGCCAAAGGTTGGTTAGGTCAGTTTTCTCTACAATAGAGCAGCCAGCAGGAACTACGTCACCTCTAAGCACATATAGACCGTTCTTGACCTCTCCTCCTTGCATTACAAGGGAACCCTTAAGGACCTTCATTACCCCCTGTTGTGCCTTTAAGGTCATACCAGCCTGGTCTAATTGTCCTAGAGAAATTAGGTTCCTTCTAAGTTCAGACACATGCCTAACTCCCTTTAGGGTAAAGTCAATCCCATTTGACCCTTTAACCCTAACTGACCCTATCCCAACTACTTGGCATCCGTGGTTATTTCCCAACAGCACCTTTCCCCCAGCTACAGTCCGGTATTCAGTAAAGAAGGATCTATCTGAAGTCATATGGAAGCTACACCCTGAGTCTAGAACCCACTCATGTATAGTTTGGTCTGTGGATACTACTAATACTTCAACGGAGTCATATTCGTCATTAAATTCAGTGTTGTCAGTTGTGCCGTTAAATTTTCTTTGGTAATCTGGACAGTATCTTTTAATGTGTCCTAGTTTACCACACTCATAACATTTTACTTTACTACAATCTCTTATAGGTCTTGAACTAGATCTGTTTCGACTCTTACTTCTTCTCCTATCTTTATTGTTGTAGTTATTATGGTTGTTATGATTGTTATGGTTGTTATGGTTGTTATGGTTGTCTCGAGTCTTTGTCCTACCCCTGACTGACAGCCCTTCCCCACTGTTACTGGTTTGTGGGTACTTCCCTTCCTTCCTAAGTTCTAGGATCTTGGATCTTAGGGCCTTTGTTACGTCTTTCAGTGCTACAGTGTCACGTCCATATCTTAGTGTGTCTTTAAAGGACCTAAGATATTTAGGTAAGGCACATAGCAACAATACAGCCAACAATTCATCAGCAACAGTAACTTTAACGTTTTCTAGATCTTGACAGATTTTATGGAACTCATCTATAGAGTCCTCTAGGGGTTTAGTCTCACTCACCTTAAAGGTGAAAAGGGATTCCATGCATAGCATCCTATTGGACAATGACTCAGACTTATAGATTTCCTCTAACTTAGCCCATATATCTGCTACGGTCTTTTCAGAGCGAATCTGATTAAGTACCGAGTTATTAAGACTAAGTAATAAAGAAGCATAAGCTTTATGTTCGATTTCTACTTTCTCCTTTTCAGTTAGATAAGTTGGTTGATCCTTTTCGGGCAAAAGTGCAGTTCCAGCACCTTGTGCCATAAGGATTGCTTTCATTTTTAGTTTCCATAGGTTGAAATCATTCCTACCGTCAAACCTTTCAATATCAACCCTAGCAGACGCCATACTGTTTCTTTAAGGCAAAGAACCTGATGCTCTGATACCACTTGTTAAGATCAGGTCGTATTCCTAGGGTTTAAACTTATTAACTTTAGTTCTTGAGAAAACGTCAATAACAACAAACATTCAACACTTCAGATCTAGTTCAAGAAACCTGTAACTATAGTTTAGCAAGATTCATCCAACACCGAACACATGCACAAAGAACACAGCGATAACAACGAGATTTTACGTGGTTCAGCCTTTAAAGAAGGACCTACTCTACGGCTCCCTATTTCTAGGGAAGTCTATCCACTATAAGTCGAGTTCAGATATTACAGACCAGACTTCAATGATATACAACTTTATACAAACCGATCCTTAAGGCTTCTAAGTCAGAAACCTAAAAACGAACGAAAATAAAGAGTAAGGGAAGAGAAAGCTCACAACCGAAGCCTACAAGGCTTCATACGTGCTCCAAACTACCAAGATTTGAACGATCAAGCCTTAACACCCACGGATATACTCAATCGCCTTCGATCGCCAGAGCAAAATGAAAAGATGCGGTGGCTGAAGAGAAAACTGAGAGAAATGAATAAGCGTACGGCAAACCCTAAAAAGGGTCAGTATATATAGGCAACAGAACTCCGATCCGTGGCAAGGCTCCAAGGTTCAATCTCGGCCGTTCGTACGAACCAGATCAACGGTCCATAAAAGCCCACAAGAAACACAAATAGTTGTCCCGGATGGCTGACGAGTGGGAGCCACTAATAACAGAATCTGGGAAGCTTCCTCGAGAAGCTTTGGGCAGCGGGTAGTGGCACGGGCAAGTAAATATAGCACACGGGCAGGGGCAGCAATGACATCTTACCTCTTTTGCTTATTTAAATGTATTTTAACAGCTGGGTACAAAAAAATAACATTTACCAAAAAATTTACAACTTATGCCACTTGACATTTATACCCTTTGATCTATAATATTTGAACATTTCTTGACTTAAATTTTTTTGAAATAGTTAAGTCATATAGGGACCAATTTTACAACATTTATTAATAACATCTTAGGTTTGAAACTTGGCCCATAATGGTGGAGCACAAGGACACGGCCCAAATGATGCGTTCTGGCCCAGGCCCACTCTCCTCGAGAAGGCAAATGCAAATTATAATTAGTATAATATTTCTGGCCATTTAAAAATATTAGAGTATAAAATTATTCTTAAAGCAGTCTAAATTTTTGAAACAGTTAGTTAATTGATATGATATTATAGTCTTGTAGATGAAGAGATGACGTGCTTGAATTCCAACAGCCTTTACTTTCAGTATTAATATAACTTTTAGTATAACGTACGAGAGGGGCTTGTGCACTGTCCAAGCTTTTAGCCGAATATGAGAATTTCGTGTGTATGAAACCATTCATAAGACTTCACCTGTCAGTTTAAGCTTTGGAATAGTTGGATTCTCGATAGGCATTGTTTGTTTGTATTGACAGATTTGAAATTCCCGTAATACATATATATTTTCAGTTCTTTAGCGGGGCGGGCAATACGAAAGACCAATGAGTACCGAGAGGCTATGTTCCAGGCGCCTAGGGACATTTCCAACAGCAAAGGGGCAGACCCGAATTCCATTGAATTGAACTATGGTGCAACTTGGTATTCCTCATCCTCTTAAGCCTCAATTGTCGCGGACCGAGGTTGAGGGTTCTCGGAAACAGCCTATCTTCAGAGTAGTCCCCTAAAGGCGGAAGGCTGCATACATTTAACCCCCGACCCTGCTTTTACGGGAGCCCTTGCAGGCACTAGATTTGTTGTTGTTGTCGCGGACCGTGGTGGCTCATGATCACTCGGGTTCCATCATTGCGGGTTTTGCTCTTCAGTTTTTCTGTCCTTGTCCTCGTGTAGTAGAAGTTTTTTTTTTGGTTCATTATGAAAAGAGACGGATTAAATCAACTAGCGCAACAACTTTTTTATTGAAGATATTTTTATTAAAAATTATTTAAATTTTGGGTATGATTTTAAAAAATCATTAAAATTTATAATTTTTTAGTGTTACGCCTAAACTTTACAAAATTTTTTAATATCACACCTTAATATTAACGCCATTAACATCAGTTACTCTTTGCTAATGTGACATTTTAAAAAATATTTCTAACAAATAATAATTCTTTCTAAAAATTTCACAAATTTTTTAGAAATCTATAATATTTTTGAAATATTTTAAATTTATTTTAAATGTAAATTCAATTTTTAAAAAGTTTTCACTCCTTTTTTTTCAAAAGCTACTTCACGAAAACTAATGGATTAGCGTTATTTCTTAATTATAATATTTACTATAGCATAAATTAGTAAATATATTTCAAATATAAAATATTAGTTAGGAACGATGATCAAATAGAACCACAAAATTCACTCCGGGATTTGGAGCTGACTGATCTTTCTTCGTCTAATTTTTGTCCCACATTATTACCTATAGTGACTTAAAATCCCGTCAAGTTCATTTTAGTCTGATCTGTTAACGTTTTGACTAAATACAAAATATGTACATAAGAGAATTGAATAATAAAATGGGCTGGGCTAATAAAATGGCCCAATACATGAAATAAAACCAATATGTACAAAGTATCAAATATCTAAGATTTAATATGATCTATATTCGGACCGATATATATCTTCTAAAGTTTTTGGACCACTCGTAATGATAACTTTCCTTGTTTTAAAAGGGAAAGTCATTATGTCGCATAACTTGCTCCAAACAACGAAAAAGAGGAGAACCGCTTTGTAGCGCGATAGTGGGATTTTGGGGGAACGAGAATGATTCAACAGCCTTTTCTTCAATTTTATTAATCAATAATAAAAGAAAGAGGAAATATAACTCAATTCTCACACCAGAGAAGAGAGAACTCTCAATAAGAGGCTAAATCTCAAAATTAATCAATTAACTAAACCCTATATCTCCTCTAGTGTGTGTGTGTGTGTATATATATATATAAGCTTTTTGAATAAGACTAAAATTCTAAAAGATAATTACAAAATTTAATACTGAAAATAAAACTAATCTAAGTCGAACTCTAATCTTTCACGCGTCTCGGTAATGCCGCCAACTCGTACTTGCCGCCTACCTATATGATGTCATGTATCATGCTATCTATCAACCATGAATCCGTCAAGCAATTCGCCAATCTCGGACTCAAGGTAGCATTGACTCGTTTATCCAACCCAGCCAAACCTCCTTCCATGGCGTATTCGTCCAGCCTGTGTTAAGCCGCCAATGCTGGGACGGTGCCTGCATCACTAAGGATGGCAACGGAGCGGATAAAACTCATTGCCAGCGGGTACCCACCCCGTTTGGGGTGGGTATGGGTATAAGTAGGGTGGGTAGTGGATATGAGTTAAGTGTATCAACCTCGTACCCGTCACAGGTATGAGGCGGGTACGAGTATAGTTATGTACCCGCCCTGCCCTGCCTCACCTTATGCCCATCATACTTACTTTATTTTGTACATAGTTAACCTTCAAATTAAATATACGTGTTTAAATTTAATAACTCAAATTGTTTATCAATGTTATAAAAAAAATATAATTAGTTTTTAAAAATAGTATTAAATAACTAATATGAGCGGGTATAAATAATAGTTTTCTACGCACATTAGGGAGAGTATGAGTAGGTAATGGATATCCGTTGGATACTCGCGGATAATGGGGCGGGTATGAATATGAGTTTGTACCCGGCGAGGCGGGTACGGGCATCAACTTCATACTCGTGGCGAGTAATGGGGCGGGTAAGGGTATAGGATTTGGGTGACGGGTATGGGTATGGAGGAGGCACCCCCGTACCCGCCCAGCCTGTCACGAACCTAAGTCCGTGACTTGGATAATTTTTGGGAGAAAGAATGAGAGAGAGAAAGAGGATTGAAATTAAGAAGAGAGGTTAGAGATTAGATGAAGAAAGGAAGAGAAATTTTAGAAGATAGAAGAAGAAAGGAGAGAGTGACGGTAGAGAGAAGATAAAGAGAGAGAGGAATAATTTAAAATTTAACTTTGATTCTTGATGCCAATTACAACACTTCACACATGTTTATATAGAGGTTGGGGAGGAAACACACACCCAACACACCTACACCCTAGACCCTTATAATAGTCCACAAAATTAATTAATGCCTAACCATGCTTTACAACAAGTAATCTTAGCCTACTTCCCTTGTCCCCCAACCGGCTCCCCCTCCTAAATTCAAAATTCAAACTAAATTTTTACTAATTAATTTTATATTTTTACATTACATATTTAATATAAAATAATAAAAGCAAAAATGGGTTGATCGGTTCTCGGCTCGCGGCACCACCCCATTACGATCCCTATGCATCAGCACTTCAACGTAGCTTCCCCCTAAACAAACGGAGCGTAAAGGTCACACTTTTTCAATAAAATATTTCACCATTTAAGGCACACGTGGAAAGTGAAAATTGGCCCACGTTTGTGACCAGAACTACTTGTCTGTGCACCATGTAATATCAACGTCCTCGCACTTGATAGAATCTTCTTTTTTTTTTTTTTTTTTTGTGGATCTGCTAGCTTCTGTGACCCATATAATGTGCAGTGATATTAGATATTTTTGGTATCGGTATAAACAAGTCGAGCTGAAACGAGCACTCTCCCGTTCGAACTGAAGTTTGGGTTTGAGTTGTAGATGAGTTTAATTTGTCAAGCTTTTAGACTATTGTTTGAGATTGATTCGATAAGATATATGTGTTTGATACTCTACTCGACTTGGCTTGTTAACCTTTGTGGAGTTAAGAAAGCTAAGGGAACTAAACTTATTATTGATTGGAGTTCGCAACTATGCATAGATGTTAAATTACTACTGATTTATTATCAGACCGTTTTTGAGCTAATACCGATCTTTAATAAGTTGTTAATGAGCTTTTATGAAACTCCTATTTAGTTGTTAGCGAGCTCGTAAATTTAATGAGTATGCTCGAACTCAACTCAATATCAGGATTCTTAATTTTTTTCCCTTCATATGTTGAAGCTGGCGATCCACATGAAAACAAGAGAAGACGCACTTGTTTGTCTTGGAACTGCGTGTTTAAATTCACTAGTTGTAAAATTGAGTCTCAATTGGTATTTTTTATATTGAGTAAAAAATCCGAAGAGAAAAAGAAAACACGACAAGAATCCAAGTGACATATCAATTGCGTCCGTATTCACGAATTTACAAATTTTTTTTAATTTTGCAAGAAATTCTGCTTTCCCATATCACAACTTGCGCAACTCCTAAGTAAATCTTTATAGAACACACAATCCATAATACAGTTGAAAAAAACTGATAGAGTAAATAAGACTCTAAAAAGACCTAGCACTCATTTCGTATATTTTTACACATTATTACTCTGATAATAATAATTTTTAATTTATATTTTCTTATTTTTTAATCCTTTCCCTAACTTTTTAAAACCAAAAATTATAAAATAAAAAAGAACAGTATTTAGCTTATTTACTATTTAGCTTATTTTTCTTTTCTTTTTTCGTTAATTAGTGACAGAGTCGCGGTACACAGCAGGCAACTCGACCAAGCGAGCCCTTAGTCAACCCAAAAAAGAACGGGGACCAAAACAACAAACCCATACAAACAGAAAGACAAGTAAAAACGGGCAAAGCACAACAAACCTCTAACATCGCTAGGCAAGAGACATAAACATGACCAACCAAAAGACAAGACAATGAAGCTATAAATCTATTGAAGCAAGGCACTCAGCGAAAGCGCATCAAAACCATCAAAATTCTGCCAAAGTCTTTTCCCCATCTTCAGCGTGCGCTCCGCGGCATGGATCTTCCATACAGTCATTGATAACACATTGAAGATATGAGAAAAATATTTCGGTTACAAATTTAAGATAGGCTTACATACAATCATATATATCTAGAATGTTGTCCCTTAGGAACACAGCTTGGTGGAAGGAACACCGGGACTAGAGAAACCACCCGGATTCGATCCTCACCCAGAAAATGTTGCTCCCGTTTACGGGGATTTCCCCTCCTCCAATGTCTAACCAATATAAGAAACTGTACATATAAATAAATATTAGTTAACAATTTTAAAACTTAAATGGACATTTAGAAAAAGGCCCGTTATAAATTTTAGTATTTTATTTCATAATATAAATTTCAATTAAATAAATTATGAAATAAAAAATCAGTTTGGAGGAAAATTAAAAATAAAAACGATATAGTTTAGTGCGACTATTTTAACTAATTTTAAATTTAAACTAGACAAGAATGATAATATAGTAGTTGAAACTATATTTTCATTGTCTTTTCAATACAATAGCAATGGCACGTGTTGAAAATTATTTTTCATTTTTAAGAGCCAATATCAAAAATAACACAAAAAAAAAAAAATATTTTCAAAGCTAGTTTTTAAAAAAACTATTTCTCCAAATCGTATTCATTACATTATAGAATATTTATGTATTATAATAAATAAATTAAATTAAATTATTTAATAAACTTTAAATAAAATTATTTATGCACAAATTTAATCTAAATATTTAATAAATAATTTAAATTAATTTATTTGTTATGATTAAAAAAATATTATAAATTTAAAAAATTGTAAAAGTATTGAAAAAAAATAAGAAAGTAAAAATAAAAAATAAAAAAGTTAAATGATGACATGGATGTCATTTGGGGATATATTTTTCTTTGAAAGCTAATTTTGAAAATATTTTTTTATTTTAGTGCTATTTTGGCCTTTGGCTTAATTTTTAATCTCCATTATTTTTATCTTGTTTTTAGCAGTTTTTCTTTTTAAGTAAGGATAGATAGTTTTAGGCTCGTTACGATAGATAGGAAAATCTAAAGCATCGATTCTGACGATGTAAGAGAGGACTTCATCCGATGGATTTTGCAACACATAAAGACCGAACTTCCATTGTTTTTAGCAATTTGTCACAACTTGTGTATTATTCTTACATAGTCATTATTTGGAAGACGAATGAGAAAGTCGCTTAGAAATCATGAGATTTTGACATTTATTAGTGAGATATGTTAACGTTTTAATCCATTATAATATAATGAGGTATCTTGATGTTTTAAGATTTTATAACTGATGGGACGTGAAGTTTAAAAACTATAATTTAGTGGATTTTTATTGGAAAATATTAACATAAAAAGTGATTCTAGGTATCTTTTTATTAAAATTTGATGAGTTAGTAGTAGAAATATAATTGCATGATCATGTCTTAAGAAATATAGCTATCGCCTATCAGTATTCTGAGAACTTTTTTCGTAATTCAATGAATTTCTGCTAAAAAATAGATGCTACTCATCTATATTACCATGGTCATGTATTGTAACAACACTTTGGGTAAAAGTTATTTAGATTATGTCAAAAATTCGTTATATTACGACATTACCTGTATGAAAATTTTTTTGAATCTCATAGTATTTATTGTATATATTAACTATTAAGAAGTCACAGTGTTTAAGCGATACAACAACAACAACAACAGTCCCAATAACCCAAGAGCTCCCGCATAAGCAGGGTCTGAGGGGTGGATGTACGCATCCTTCTTCCTTTAGCGTGCTACCCTAAAGGGACGCTGTTTTGAGGGATTCCCAAAGCGTGTCATCATGGGAGCATAGTAAACTGGAAGCATGAGAGAAACATTTTATTTAAATTAAGGTAATTAATAAGCAAAATTGTGTTAAGTTTTGTGCAAAAGCCTAATGACAACATTTTATTTAAATTACTTAGGATAATACTAATTTGTTTTTTTTATCAATAATACTAATTTGTTTTAAAATTAAATCTCACATAACTTTATATATTAAACTTTATATATCAATTTCTTAATCCACCATCATGGGATATAATTTCACAATATATCTAACAAAAATATTATTAAAATGCAAGTGGTATATTAATTGAACAGAAAAAGACCACAAATTGACTACATTAAATATTAAGTATCAATTTACTTTATTTTTTTTTAATTCATAAGGAGATTATAGGATTTTCTTTAAACGAAAATTTATTTGGCATTTGATTTTCAAAAGTATTAATTATTAAAATTACAAAAAAAAAAACTTTGTTATTAAATACTATCTATAAATATAATACATATGGTTCATTTACCATGCACCAATGCAACCGGATTCCATTAGAACTCTGAAGTTAAGCGTGCTTGAGCTAGAGTAGTACCAGGATGGGTGACCTCCTGTGAAGTCCTCATGTTGCTAACCCTATAAGGTTGGGGATCCTCAGAATCAGCCTCTCTGCAGGGTTACACCTTTAAGGGGTAAGGTTGCGTACATCCACCCCTCCCAGACCCCACTTATGCGGGAGTCTTTGAGGCACTGGGTTTGTTGTTGTTGTTGTTTTATAGCCAAGTTTACCTTCTACCAAAACACGTACATTTTAATATGTTTGACTTGTAGTCCTAATTGTGTTTTTCGATTCAAAATATAATTGCAGGAAAAAAAAAAGGACAAATGCAATAAATTTTAAAATTCAAAGTGAAAAATAAAACATAGACAATAAATACAATAAAACTAAAAGTGTTGCGGGAGTTATGTGTGCCCTTCCATATCCAAAATTTATGAAGACAAACCAGTTCAATATGATTCCAACTGCCTATCATGAGGGCGTCTCAGTTGGCGGTGTCTTCTACCCATGTGGTCATCGCCCAAGGGTTAGGAGTTCGATTCTTACTGAGAATATACTCATGACTTAGCTGCTCATGGGCCGAGGTTGGTTAGGGTAAACCAATCCCTCATTACCAAAACATATGATTCCAACTGAATAAATAATATTTTTAAAATAAATAAATGCCTCCATGCATCACACGGGATAAGACTAGTATGATAAATAATATTAATCAAGGTACATGCATCTTCTTGCTTCCTTTCCCCCAATCAAAAGTTTAAACAAGTGACAACTTGCCATTTTCACATACATTAAAGTTGAAGGACAAATAATTTTTTAGAATTTTTTAAAAATATTTACGGTTTTTTTAGATAATTAAAAATATTTACATTAGATATTATGTTTGCTAAAATAATCATTTGTCTAAATTAAAAAGTAATTTTATAATCTATCGTAAAGCAACAATTATAATTTATAAAGAATTGAAACCGTTGATATTCATACTCATAAACTTTTGATACAAAAAGTTTCAAAACCATATGTCAAAACTAACGGTCTCGAAAACTTAAGTTATCAGGTTACTCGTCTTTAAATATATATAAGGTCTAAGATTCAAAGCTTATCTCATCCCTTCCGAATGTTTCTAGTTCTTATTATGATACTATTGTATTTCTTTACAATCTAAACAAGACCGCCATAACATTTAGAATACAACAACAACAACAAACTCAGTGTCTTACGGGCTCCCGTCACTGCAAGATAACCTTATTCCTTCAAAATGTCACTCTAAAGGAAGGCTATATCCGAGGACTATAATAACAATTAGAATATATGGTAAATTTGACTACTAGTTCATTAGTTGGAAGGACAAAATATTTATGCATGCGGCGAAATGGAAATTAATATAATTTTCAGCTAAAATATAAAATTATGTGATTATATATTATTTAATATTAAAAAAAAAAATTAGAGAGAAAACTGGTGAGGAGTGACTAGATACCCTCTAAAATGTCATTTTCCACAAAATAAAAAAAAATAAAAAATGGTTGCCCACATTCCTATATCAATTTGTAGCTACTTTTCACTTTGCTCTTTGCCAAAATTATTGAATTTTTTTAATAAAAATTAAAATTTTTAATGCGATGTACGGTTTATGATTAAAAATAATTATATTTTTGTATTATATTTGTAATTAACCAAACAGTATATGTATGTAATAACTGCTAAAATATCGGGATTAAGTGATAAGTTTTGTTCTGTTTGAGAATTAGAGGGAGAGAATCTATATAAGAAGGAAAATTTTGCTTTAATATATAAGATAGATAGTTTGTATTTGCCCTTGAGACTTGTAGTTTCAGTTATTAAAAAAAGAGATAGTTTATATATTTGTATTTTTCTACAAAATATGTTTAAGAAGGATTTTTTTATTTTATTTTATGAAAAATATAGTTCTATTTTTCTACTTTTCTAATTTTTTATAACTCTCTTTAAAAAAAAAAAATTCAAGTAGTTTAGGACTTGGTTTGACAAAAATCTTATATATATCACAATTCTATTACATTTTGCATAACTTCGTAACAAAAATATTTTTCTCTGTTAAGAGAAAATTGATTCCTACCCAATAAAGGGAAAAATATTTTTTTTCAAAGATAAAAATATATTTTCAATAATAATCTCATGTCATACGACTCATTTCAGCCTCAATTTGGTCAATTATTGATCACATATAAATTTACAAATATTTTATTTTTTTTGAGAAATTCAATTAGATTTTAAAAGTATATTTTTTTATTTCTAATTTTTATTTTTGGATTTTATTGAAATAAAAAGAGTAAAATTCATTCTAAAAATCTAAAATATTATGATAAATTGAATATTTCTTTAAGGAGTCAAATTAAGACAAAACGGTAAAAGAAAAAGAAAATATGTGACGTCATGCCATGACTTCACCCTTGGCTAATGTCATCGATTTTATATTAAAAAATTAGCATTAAGAAGAAAAAGAAATATAAAATATTTAGAATGAATTGTGGTCAAGCTCGTTATAAAGCTCGAAAGACTTCACTCTTTCCTAGCTCGATCTAAGCTGAGCCAAGTGGAGCTCGTTAACTAAATCAAACGAGCTAAATCATAAAGAAGCTCAAGTTTGAAGATTCTTAGAGCTGCATGAGACTGTTTGAATACCAATTATTAGTTTAAATATACCCAAACAAATTGAATTCGAGCTTAAATGAGCTAAGATTGAGCTCAGATTTACCTAAACAAGCGTATATCAAACTTAAAAGAGCCTGAATAAGGCGACTTTGGCTCGAAGCTCATCGAATTGGGTTCGAGCACAATCGAACCAAGCGGAATAGAGCCTATGAGTTTCCGAGTCAAGCTTAGAGTTTCCAAGCTAGGCGAGAGTCGAGCCAAGCCAAACCAAGCAAGGCTTAATATGCTGGCGAGCCGAGCCTCAAGCTTAGAAGAGCTCGAGCTTAACTCAGCTCATATACACTCATAAACGTGCTCATTAAGTTTTCGTCACCATTTATGTATATAATTTCAATAAGATTTTAAATTAGAATTCAACTGTTAGCCCGGAGGACTATTGTTGTGACCTTCTGTCACATTACTCCCGTTCCTGCTTAAAGATTCCACTTTACATGCTATCTTAGAAATAGTATGCAATGACGTACTTTTCACATAACATAATGCCTTTGATGTTTTCTGCTCGAGAGACTATGACCCTGAGCACTATTACCAAGCGATGAAATAATCTCACTGGCAACAAGTTGTGACCCATGAAATTCAAGCCTTGGAAGAAAACGATACTTGGGAAATTGCTCCCTTGCCGCCCAACTGAACACTCATTGGATGTAAATGAGTTTACAAAACGAAGTTCAAGTCATATGATTGCTACTAAATACACTGAATAAGAGGGGATGGTTTACTTTGATACATTTTCACCTATTAGAGGTTTATTAAGTCATGCAACCATCATTGCAAGTAACAATATTGAAAGTATAACATCTCTCGAGAATAGTCTCTGTGTTCTTTAGAAGCTGAAAGACTTTGGAACGTTTAAATATTTATTGGGTCTTGAAGTAGCATGGCAACCATCTAGAATTTTCCTATGTCAAAGGCATTACGCTCTTAAAATATTAGAGTCAACTGGTTTTCTTGGGTGTGAACCTAGTTCTACACCTATGGATTCAATTTCTGAACTTATTGTGATGAAAGAGCCTTAGATCCAAACCCGATTGTTATCATAAGCTCGAATGATAACTTTTGTACCCCGTCATTAGTAGAGTAGATCTTTCATTTGTTGTTAATACATTTATCTAGTACATGTTAGCCCCTCATGAGCCTCATTTACAGGTTGTTTATTGTTTTATGAGGTACATAAGGTCGTCTCTAGGTGCAAGGGTTGTTTTAATCTTCGTTGTCCTCCATCGAAGTCAAAGTTTTAGCAGATAATAATTGGGGCAGTTGCTAAGATGCCCATAGATCTGTTATTGGTTATTATGTTTTTATTGGAGGTTCGCTAGTTTCTCAAAAGTCCAAGAAATAACATATCGTGTCTCGCTCTTTAACTGAAGTAGAATATCATAGTATGGTTGTGGAAGTGTTTGAGATTATTTGGCCCCTTCAGGTGCTCACTCACTACAAACTATCATATCATTCTTGCAGTCTTTTGTTTTCTGAATCAGGCAACAATATATATTATTACTCAAAACTCGTTTTTTGATAAATATACAAAGCACATCGAGCTCAATTGCCATTTTGTTCATGAAAAGGTCGAGGCTGGTCTGCTCAAGGTTCTTCATTCACCTTCTCAACATTAGTTAGCTGATCTATTGACCTAGCCTCTTTACACGTCTTCTTTTCATGATCTCTTACTCAAGTTGGGTTATTTAAGTATTTTTGCCCCAACTTAAATGGGTGTATTACGGTTGTTTAGTTTTCATTTTCTATTAGTTATGCAAGTTGTTAAAAATAATGTTGGAAAAAATACACAATCGAGCAACAAAACATATATAGAATTGTAGTAGAATAAACAAGAACATCCAAAAATCAAGCAATGATGAAGTTATTTTGAGAGGATTCGTATCTTTATAGCCTTTTGCGATCAATTTTCTCGCCCAAGACAAGGGGATGTCGGGTTCCATTCTCTTTAATCATGAACATTCTTCAAAGCTATTGCCCCATGTATGCCCAACTTCGATCACGATACGCAACTCAAGCTACGGACTTGAAATTTTGATATTTTCACTTTGTTTTCTCCTTCCATCGGAAAGTATTATGTACTATTTGAGCATTCTGTCCTCTTACTATTTATACCAAAAGGGGGAATTGTGGGTTCATACGTAGCGGTCATATTCGACTTTATTTATAAAGTAGAAGTTTGCGTTGATTTGATCTTCTGCCCTCAATGTTCTATGAAGATAGTGAGAGAATGAGAAGCGCACATTATGCTGTGGCCCTCTCGTAT
This sequence comes from Simmondsia chinensis, assembly GCA_018398585.1. Classification (NCBI taxonomy): domain Eukaryota; kingdom Viridiplantae; phylum Streptophyta; class Magnoliopsida; order Caryophyllales; family Simmondsiaceae; genus Simmondsia; species Simmondsia chinensis. The sequence continues at coordinate 1,793,821 of JAGTTD010000007.1, read as the reverse complement.
ATTTATAGAATAGTAATGGGCTTTACATCATATACAAGGCAGGCCCATTAGGCTCAGATACATACAATAATAAGTCCTATACAATATAGTCTAACATCCCCCCTCAACCGAAGCAGGGGGTAAGCAAATGCGAAGGTTGGACTTAAAAAGCAGAAAAAGAGCGCGCGGAAGATTCTTTGTAAAAATATCAGCAATTTGCTGAGAGGAAGGAATATGAAGCACCCGAACAAGACCCATCTGGACATGCTCGCGAACAAAATGGATGTCAATCTCGACATGTTTCGTACGAATATGCTGAACGGGGTTGGTAGACAGATACATAGCAGAGACATTGTCACAATAGACCAAGGTAGCCCGTGGAAGAAGGAGGCCCAACTCACTGAGGAGAGAACGGAGCCAACAACATTCTGAAACGGCATTGGAAACTGCATGATATTCAGCCTTAGCACTAGAACGAGAGACAGTGGGCTGTCGCTTGGAGGACCAGGAGAGAATGTTGCCTCCGAGAAAAAAACAGAAACCAGAAGTAGAACGGCGAGTGTCAGGGCATCCAGCCCAATCAGCATCGGAGTAAGCTATAAATTGGTCAAGATGAGTCGGAGAGATAGTCAGACCATGATCAATAGTGCCCTTGATATACCGAAGGATGCGCTTAACAGCCATCCAGTGTGACGAGCGTGGAGCATGCATAAATAGACAGACCTATTGAACGACATAAGAAATGTCAGGACGAGTGAAGGTGAGATATTGAAGAGCACCAACAATGGACCTGTATAGTGTGGGATCAGTCATGAGTTCACCGTCTTCGAGAGAAAGCTTGGATTTGGAATCTGTAGGTGTGACAACATGCTTACAAGAAAGCATGTTTGCTCGGTCCAAGAGATCATGTGCATATTTAGACTGAGACAAGAACAACCCTGTAGATAAGTGAGATACGAAGATGCCGAGAAAGTAATTCAGACGCCCCAAGTCAGTCATGTCAAACTCAGATCTAAGAGAGCGAAGTAGGTCGTAAAGTACCGCATGAGAAGAGGCAGTGAGAATGATATCATCAACATATACCAGTAATATAGCCATGCCATGTCCACGATGTAAGACAAATAAAGAGGAATCAGACTTACAGCTGCGGAAGCCCAATTTCTGTAAGAACGTGGCAAAACGAGTATACCAAGCACGAGGAGCTTGCTTGAGACCATAAAGGGACTTGTTGAGCTTACACACATGATCAGGATGATGCAAGTTAACGAACCCGGTGGTTGCTTCATGTAGACTTCTTCATTTAGAGTGCCATTAAGAAACGCATTTTTAACATCAAGTTGATGAATAGGCCAGTTGAGAGAAGTAGCAGTAGTTAAGACAGTACGAACTGTAGCAGATTTAACAACAGGACTGAATGTTTTACCATAGTCTATGCCATACCTTTGTGTGAAACCCTGAGCAACCAACGGAGCTTTATGCCGTTCAACCTGACCTGTAGCCGTTTGTTTGATGCGAAAAACCCACTTGGAGCCAACGATATTACCATGAGACGGCGGAGGAACAAGATCCCATGTCTTATTATGAATGAGGGCATTAAATTCATCCATCATGGCAGTCTTTCCAATTATCATCAGTGAGAGCCTGTTTATAAGAAAAAGGTACCTCGGGCAATGAATTATGAGCAATCATAGAGGGTTTCAGAAGAGGTTTCACAATACCAGCTCGTGCACGAGTTACCATGGGATGAACACGGGGTGGCACACGGAGCTCGGGAGGAGCTGCGGCTGGAGGGGATGCAGCGGCAGCAGGGGCTGGTGGAGTAATGGGCGCCGGAGCAGCCGTGACGGGTGGGTCGGGCGGTGGGAGTAGAGGCGTACCAGCAAACAGAGAGGACATAAGCGGCGGGGAAAAAACTTGATGAAGACGGGTCATCGTAGTTTGAGAAAAATGTCCCAACCGTGCCAAGGGGAAATCTGTTTCATTAAAAATAACATGCCTCGAAATAATGATTTTGTTAGTGGAAAGATCCAGACATTTATACCCTTTGTGACTTGGTGGATAGCCCAAGAAAACACATAAAGAGGAGCGCGGCGCAAGTTTGTGGGGTGTAGTGGCACTTAAATTAGGATAACAGGCACAACCAAAAACTCGTAGGTGACTATAATCAACTTTTTTTTTATATAAGCGTTGAAAGGGAATCTTTTTCTTGATGGAAGTGGATGGGAGGAGGTTAATAATGTGAGCGGCTACAGAAACTGACTCCACCCAAAATTCCAACGGCATACAAGCTTGGAACAAGAGGGAACGCATCATATTACCAATGGTACGATGCATGCGTTCAGCTTCCCATTTTGTTGGGAGGTATGAGGGCAAGAGACCCTACTGAGAATGCCGCGTTGCTGAAAGAAACTATTAAAGTCACGATTAATATATTCAGTACCATTATCACATTGGAAATGTTTAACTTCCACGCCAAATTGATTCAACACAAGATTGCAAAACTGAACAAATAGGGCAAAAACCTCAGACTTGGCACGCATAGGGTAAATCCACACAAAATGGGAATAATCATCCAAAAATAACAATAATACTTAAAACTACTGAAATTGGTAACAGGCGATGTCCATACATCAGAATGAACAATATCAAAAGGACACGAAGTACTAGTTACAGACGCTTGAAAGGGTAAACGACTATACTTACCTAGTTGGCAAGCATGACATAAACTGGACTCGAAAGGGCTAGAACAAGAAACAAATTTTTGCTTAACTAAAGTAGACAAAACTGGTTCTCCTGGATGACTCAAGTGACGGTGCCGAAGAGAGGAGGAGACTCGAGACGCGACGAACGATGTATGGGAAGAGGATGATCCTGGAACAGTGAAGAGAGGCCCCGAGCTAACACAGCGAATGATGGTGGACTGCAACTTAGGATCCTTGATAGAAAAACCAAAACAATCAAATTCAAGATGACAGTTATTGTCAGAACAAAATTGACGTACAGAAAGTAAATTTTTGGAGAGACCGGGAATGAGGACTTTATTTAAAATGAAACGACCTGCAGGAGTAGAAAGAAAACAAGACCCAATACCCGCAATAGAGAGAGACGCACCATTACCCACCAAGATTTTATCAGAACCAGAATATGGAGACAAGGATGTAAGGATACCTGGGTTATTTGTCATATGAGATGAAGCCCCACTATCCATGATCCAGGAGGAGTCAAGAGTGGGGGTGGAATATAACTGTGGGGGAAACTGACTGGCATCAAAACTCGGGTAGAAACCATATCCAGTGGTATAAGCATTATTTGCAGGATGAAACTGTGGATAAGAGGATACATTACCACCCGGAGGACCTGAGCCAAACTGAGGCATGCGATATGGCATGGGCCACAGCATCGACCATGGCATACCCCGAAAATTTGAACCCCACATGTGATGCATCCATGAATCTCCATAACCACGATCATTACGTCCTCGACCTTTACCATTACCTCGACCCCCACGACCACGACCATTACCTCGACCATTACCAAAATGATTTCCAGAACCGGGTGTAGAGGAATGCTGATGAGCGGGAAGAGCAAGAGGAGCCTCGGGTGCCGGCACGGGTGGCTGCGCAGCCGACGGTGGTGGCACGGCGGCAGCCAAAAGGAGAGCGGGGGCTGTGTTGTTTCTAGCATTGGTTAAACGAGATTCTTCATTCATTAGCATGGAGCGTGCCTCAATAAACGAGGGAAAAGGAGTTCTAGAAGTAATAGAGGTACAAACAGCATGAAAGTCTTTATCATTAGAAAGACCATCCACAGCTGCTAGAACCATATCAACGTCAGAGATAGAGGCACGCACAGATCTAAGATTGTCAGCCAAGGATTTAATTTTGGTGAGATATGCCAACATAGAAAGATTGCCCTTTTTAATGTTTGTTAATTCCCGTTTATATTGCAGTTGACGTGATTGAGCGAAATCAGTAAAAAGTTTAGTAATTGAGCCCCAAAGAGATGCAATAGTTAAATCATCATCATCACCACAAACAGCACTAGCAAGATCAGAGGAAATAGTACCAAGAATCCAGGATATAAGGAGATTGTCAACCTGCCTCCAATAGCGATATGTGGAATCGATAGTAGCAGGTGGAGGAGATGAACCGTCCAGATGGTCGTCAATAGCATAACCCCGACAACCGAGATAAAAGACCGACGCCAGACTAAATAGGTTGATGGATCATTCAAGTCAAGGGTAGAAGTTATGTGTTGTCGAATATTAGAGATGCCAAAGGGTGTGGGAAGAGATGGCACGGCGGCGGGCACAAGTGCGGCGGCGACGAGAGACGTGGTGGAGGAGGAGTCAGCCATAGATGAGTTGGGCGGTTGTCGATGACTCGAAGCAGAGAGGACAGAGATGGGCGGTGGTGCAGAGGCGGCGCAAGGGAGGCGCGACGCTGGGTTAGGGTGGCGGCGCAAGGGAGGCGCGGCGCTAGGGTAGGGTTAGGGTTAAGGCTGGCGGCGGGCACAGGTGCGGTAGGGTTTGTCGACCCTCTTTTTTTTTTTTTTTGTTGAAAGAAAGAAAATTGAAAAAGAAACGAGGCTAGAGTTTGCCTTTACGAGAGGGCTCGAGAGAGCTCTAATACCATGAGAGAATGAGAAGGGCACATTATGCTGTGGCCCTCTCATATATTTATAGAACAGTAATGGGCTTTACATCATATACAAGGCAGGCCCATTAGGCTCAGATACATACAATAATAAGTCCTATATAATATAGTCTAACAGATAGATTTCGATCGAACCAATTAATTCAGCTCTGATTTTTGTTTTTCATCATGTATTAATCATTTCAATTTAAGATTTCGATAAATTTGATTCAACAGGAAAAATATATATGTGTGTATATATATATATATATTTAACTTTTCACCTTATTTTTTATATTATTTTTCCCCCAAAGAAAGCGTAAAAGTAAAATGAGTGCGAAAGGAACCAAAGCAGTGGTCACGATCTGGACATGGCTTAAAGTGGACACCAGGTCAACTCTGGCTGTCTCTTTCTCTCTTTTGTCTTTGAACATTACTCGTTAAAAAATTTACATGTGAGTATAGTTAAATTATTTTGTATAAAAATTCTAATATAGAAAAAATTTGTTAGAATATAAAATTATTCTTGAACTTTTAGCCTTTAACTTAATCTTTTGGAATAGATGAATCCTTGACATGATATTAGAGTCTTCTTGACTAAGTGGTCACGAGTTCAAATCTCCATAACACCACCTGTTAGTATTAAAATAATTCAAGCACAAGGTATGATGTGAGCTTGTGCACTAGCCATGTTTCAAACCCAGTGGACGTTCGCGTGAGGGGGCGTGTTAGAGTACAAAACTATTTTTGGACTTTCACTCATTAACTTAAGCTTTGGTTGTCGCATGAATTGAATTCATGAGGTAAGATATATTTTCTGGAAATTCAATTTACGTGTTATCTTCCCAGTAAGTATGTACAAAGTATTTGGTCACCGAGATGGGAAATAGAATTTTCTCGGGGTGGCTAGTTAAAAACAAAGAAATTCGAACTTATCTAAGGAGGTAAGGTAAGTTCAGTTACTTCCTGCATTTTAAAGGAGTTAGAAATTGCTAAATAATTTTTGCTTCCTGCATTCTATCAACTTTCTGACAATCAAACAAGAGTCAAAATTGATATTTCTCATGAATTCCTACTTTCTCCTTTATATCCAGTGGAGTATCACAGTACTACACATTTAATTATTGTCGCACAATTAAATGGGATTTCTTTTCAAAATTTATGGTTAATGTAATAGTAACTACCTTTAACAATGGAGTAGTTCGGGTTCAAATGCCAGCACCTATTTCCTATCGTGACACATATACACTGTGTGTGTCGTAAAACTAAACATGCCTTATATATTAAACGACGTAATAGAAATATTGTTAAGCTGTGAACAACAACAACAACAACAACAAACTCAGGGCCTTAAGAGCTCTCGTCAAAGTAGGGGTTGAGAATAAATTAATTACTTTTATAAATTTATATCTTTAACATTTACATAAAAATATGAACAGATATATTTTTGAATTTGTGTTGCATGTTTTTTGTGTTTCTAATTTGGTTCTCGTGTTCTTGTGAGTTGGTTGTGGCTGCCTTGGGTTCGGGTTTGTGTCTTGGAATAGGCCTTCTCAGGTTTGTGTTGTTGGAGTAGCTCCTTTCCATTTCCATATGGTTTTCCCTTTTTTGCTTTCCGTTACACTTTTATACTTTTTGTTGGAATTTTACCGATTATCGAAAAAAATATAGATGACATATTAATACCCCAAGATTTAGCGTATTAATTTTTTAGTTCAGAAACTTTGTGAAATAATTTTTTAGTCCAAAAACTGCATGTATTTAACAAGGTGCAAATTAGGGCCCATTCGAACTCTTCTTCGTTACAATGTGACAAAATTGCAATTCATATATAGGACGAGGGAAATAACGTGAAAATAGTGGAATGATCAACAAACAACAACAAGTTTTACATCTTTTCACAGCGTTGTTTGATCTTATTCAAATACACGTAACTTTGAAGCTAAAAAATTATTTTATAAAATTAATAAATTGAAAAATCAATACATCAAATTACATATTAGTCATATATAATTTATCTTTTTTTTTTTTAATCATAAAACATCATAGGGTAATGTTACATTACATCTTAATATGACAAAAAAATATTAAAAATTGACATGCTCCATTTAATCAAGCCCGTCCAGTTGGCAAAATATGCACTCTTTGTCACTTGAAGATATCTCAAAAATCCCTCATAATTTCTTTTTTTTTTTTTTAAACTAAAAATTATTTAAAATTTAATTTATTTCAAAAAATAATTTAATTTTTTAAATTATTTATATCATGTATAAATTTTTTAATATTACATCTTAATATGATAGCATTGACATCCTTTTTTTAAATATATAAATTCTTTCTCTAAATATTTATGAACTTTTAGTAAAATGTTTAAAAAAAATTAATTATTTTAAAATGTAAATTTTAAATTTTTATTTTTTTAAAATTTTACATCAGTAAAAACTAACAGATATTAATAATAACATATTAAAATGAGACATTAAAAAATTTAAATGTAAAATTTAAAAAAGAAAAATTAGATAATTTTTTTTAAACTGTACTTAAAATTTAGATAATTTTTGGTAAAATTTTTTTTTAAAAAATATCAGAAGTCACGTGACACCCATTACATAGGAAAAAAGATTAAAAAAAAATCTAAATTGAAAAAAGACAAAAATTAACAAGGACACGTGTGTCGAAAACATTGGAGATTACATATAGAGAGAGATTAGGTTTAACGTAACCTAACCTTAAATTAGGAGCTACAAAAAGTATATGCATGTGAATCAACCAACACGTGTCATCCTACACCTACCCCTCCTTCCCTTTATCATATAGTTGTTAGAATAATGACTAATATTCAAGTATAATAATAAGAGAGAGAATAATTAGAAAGATCTTATAAAATAATGATATCGCAACGTGGTAAGGACCACTGTTCTAAAAGACGATTTTGTCGTTGTTACAGTGCACATAGTGTAACAAGCGACTGTCTTCCAAGATTAATGCGATCTGACTCTTGACGTACTCTCGTTAATTGCTGGGTAGGGGTGTCCAAGAACTTTGCCCAATTTATGAGAGAGGAACGAAGAGGGAAGAGATAGAAAAGATTGTTATGTTAGATGATTTCAGAAAGCTGGTGGAGGGGTATTTATAACACACTATACGGCTTTCCAATAGCCATGTTTGAATGGTAGGCAAGGGAAACGGTTGTAGTAACGAGGACTATGTAATGGCAGTGATGCAATAAAGAGGCGCAGTAAATTATGATACGGGTTTTGAAGAAATATTTTCCAAAAAATAACTATACCGGTTAAAAAAAAAATCACCCACACCCACACTCAAGTACGGCGCGACAAGCGGCGAGCATGTGTGATACCTACGATTCTTTTACCCTTAACTTAATTCAAATACCTGAGTAACATATGTGTATTTAAAGTCAACAACTCTTCGCTCTTTTTTTTATTTATTTATTTATGTGGGATGCAAGTCTTGCAATTACAATTACTTGTATCATTTTTCTAACAATAGTGTGTTGCATAGTAAAAATGTAAAGCTCGATTTTAAACATGTCAAGATCGAAGAGAATTGGAATTCACTAAAAACAGAAGAGGAATTGTCGGCGTTTGTATCGAGAGCTTTTGGAATGGAACCAAATGTCAACCAAGCATCATAATTATCTATAGGCAGCAACAAATGAAAATTTTAAATGCAGAAAGTACAAAAATGCCAAATAGGACCGAAGAACAATTTTAGAGGTCAAATTTGGACGAATTAGGTGGAATAAGCAGTAAATCAACAGGGTTTGCATTGCTCTCTTTACGAGCTTTGTTTTGATATATAATGAGCTTTATAACTCCTTAAAGATCAATAGTTACGGCTGTCTTAAGTCACAATTGTAGATTAATGTTCCCAACCTGTCTATCTGGGTTTCTAGCAGTTTAATTGCTCCATAAATTATTTAAATACTCATCTGCATCACAGTGGCAGAATTGATGGTTTTGTAATGCTACAATAGCACAATTTGAATATAAAACAAGGTTGTGAAGATCAGTTCGAACTAGGGGCGTCAACGAGTCAAGTAAAGCTCTCATTATTGGACCAAGATCACAATTGCATTGAATTTACGACTGAACTAAGCTACTTGAGTTTTGAACGTGTCATTTACTATTCGAGATAATATCAAGCAATACACAAGTTCTTAACAAATCATCGGCGAGCCCCATTTGAGCTTTAACAATCCCTCTCTAGTGTAATGGTGTCATATTTCAGGAATAAATCTGACGTGGCAGGTCATTTTAAATATCTACGAGAATACATACATTGACCTTTAAAAAAAAAAACCTTCCATACCTCTCAGTTTAGTGAGCATTTAAAGTGAATTTGTCACGGCACAAGGGAAATCTTCATCAATATACCGCAGCGGGGATTTAAGGTGACCTGTCAAGCCCGCTTTCTTCCCGGAATATGATGTCATCACACCAAGAAGGCCCTATTTATTAATATGAATAAAATATGCGGTACTACAAAAAAAAAAAAAAAATCAAAATGGTTAAAGGCTTTTATATTATTTCACAAGGTTGGACTACTGAACTATAAATATTTCCACAAAAATCTATCTAAAAATAGGAAATATATATAAAATATGTAAGGTTTTTTTAATAATAATAATAAAAAGGGTAATGTTATTATCGTAATAAAATTATTATTACTAAAATAAGATCATAATTTTTAAGATAATTTTATAACTCTCGTTATTTGCAAGTTACATTAATAAATCCTTATCCTTATAATAACAACTCCTAAAAAATATGTAAGAATTTCAATGTAAGAACGTGTACCCAAAAGTTATTGCGAGGCAATAATTATTATTGTCAGGACAATAATGTTACTTATAAATAACGAAAGCAACATAATTATTTCGAAAACTCTAATATTGTTCTGAAAATAATAATTTTATTTTATTTTAACAAGAAATTCGATTATGCGATAAACTCTGACCTATTCACACATGAGCCAGTTAGGTTAAAAATTCTTTAAAAAGAGGTTTAAAAAGAAATCAAACTCTAAACTTTTTAATCTAAATTAATACGATATTTTCTTACTTATCTCTTATTACTAAAGTGAAACTCTAATAAATAATAATAATAATAATTTTACCTTGAAAATAACGATACATTTTGTACCCAATAGATGAGGTGGTGCACGAGAAGGGCTACGCTGTGTCTCCAAACCATTACAACAATCCACTGCTTGTCACCCAATTTCCCCCCTTCACTCCTGTTTTACTCCTAATTTTTTCTATCTCTTGTTTCAAATTTCTCCGGCAAGTTTCTTAACTTCCTTTGGAATTTTATATTCAAATCCGTTCAATCAGATCCTGTCCAAAAATTGACTAATTCCAGTAAGCCAGGAAGAAAATTTGGTGGTCACCATTTCAGCCAACACCTACCCCCCCAAACCCTAACAACTAGTAAATTACAAGAAAAAGCTCCAATTTTGAACCATCTTTTTGTATGTTATGCCCTGAAATCTTCCTTTTAGGGTTCTATTTGTGTGTAGAAATAGTTTTGATTCATACCCATTTGCGCTTTATCTTCCGGAGAAGAACTGGGCATTAGTTTTAGGGTTTTTTTTTGGTAGAATTTTGCATTGTATGTATACCCAGTTAACTTAGCCTTTTGGGGAAGAACTGGACGTTAGTTTTAGGGTTTTATTTGTGTATAAAAAGAGTTTCGTGTCATGCCCATTTGCCCTTTGTGTATAGAATTGTATGTGTCCTCAGTTAACTTGGCCTTTTTTGGGAAGAACTGGGGGTTAATTTTAGGGTTTTTTGTGTAGAATTTTGGGTTATTGTTTGAGATTTTGGGTGTTGAGAGATGGGTATTTTGCAAGATGATGTGGTGTTGTTGAGAGAGCCAGAGAAAGAAGGAGACCCAACTGAGATTACTGTGAATTGTCCCGATAAAATTGGGTTGGGTTGTGATCTTTGCCGCATCCTTCTCTATTTTCGGTTGAGCTTTGTTCGAGTTGGTGAGCTTCCTTCATTTTTTTTCATTGTTATTGGTTCAATTTTTATTGGGTGTTGTGATTGTCAGTGCTGTAATTGTTAGTATGAGAGAAATGATATGTCTTGTAGTGAATAATAGCCACAAAGTTGCCCTATAATAACACTTTTGCTTTGATAATAACAATACGTTTTGGTATTTTTCGTGTTTTGATGTTCGAATATACAAAAGGGTAAATGAGTTGAGATTTTGTTTATTTGTTTCTTGCCCCTTTAAAATCTAGTGATTATTCATGGAGGGGCGTTTGAGATTTGTATCATTGATGACCCATTATGTATATGAACTTATGCAATTTGTGATGAGGATTTGATGCTTCTGCTTGTATAGTAATTTGATTGTGTGTGGAATATCTGAATCTCTCGGTCTATGGTAGTGGGTTCTTTTTCTTTCTTTAATTCATAAGTCTTTACCTAACATCCTCTTAAGCTTTTAAAACAATTGATTCTTCAACTTAGTATTAGAGCCTCTTTGACCGAGAGATTTTAGGTTGGAATCCCAAATATTATGATCTAAAATGGAAAATAGACTAAGACTAAAGTAAACCAATAAATTGACTGGAAGTAAAGAGATAAGAAAGAAGAAATAGAGAAGACATTTATGGAAGCTTAATCACTTAACCTTGATGGAATAGTTGCTTTTTTAACAATTGACTATTGCTATTTGTCTAATTCTGGTGATTTTTCTTTTTTTGGCTGTGATTTTCATGAAGATTTTGCGACGGACGGTAAATGGTGCTTCATAGTGTTGTGGGTGTTGGCGAAAGCTACAACAAGGTGGGGATTGGTGAAGAAAAGGCTAATGGCGGCATGTCCTTCATGTTCTTCAGCTTCTGGGATTCCTTATTACAGGGCAGATTTGCATCCTCCTAAGCCTCCTGATGTGTTCTTGTTGAAGTTCTGCTGTCTTGACCGAAGAGGACTTTTACATGGTATTCTTGTTTTCCTGTATAATTCCTCGTTATCGATGTAATCACACTGTTTTGGGAAGTTTATGGTCCGTTTGTTTTGATGGGAAAGCTTTTCTACTACTTTTCTATAGTTTTATTGCAGAAATGAGTAACAATCCTTGCTTTAACGAAAAATGTTTTCCTCCACGAAAATGAAGCTGACTTTTCTCAAGTAGAAAGAACGATAGTTTCCTTAACGGAACAAAAATATATTCCGTCATAATCTCACGTCCTATGACTTACTTCAATCTCAACTTGATCAAAGGTGAATCCCATATAATCGTGGATAATGAAATTAAGCTACAGATCATTCAGATCTAGTGTGGCTTGAATGCGATCATTCAGATCTTAGTGTGGCTTGAATGTGATATGCTGTTTAAACAAAGAATGACAATCTAAGCCCCTTGTTTTTTCTTCTAGGCGGGATTGATCATATGGATCCAAGTATGTCATTATACGTGGTCATTTGAATAATTCTTGATTTTAAACGAACAGAATGTTTCTTTATGGGCACGACTTGTCTCTTAAAGTGTGGGGCGGCGACTTACCATTAGCACAATTGTGTTATGCGTAATGACAATCTAATCCTTTTTCTTCCCTTCTAAGCGCGTTTGATATGCTGTTGTGCTCCGTTATTTGAATCATATCTCTCTCGAGGTTTAGCACTATTTTCTTGCCCCAGTCTTTGATTGCCTGTTCCTCGTTCTGATGGCAGATGTGACTGAGGTCCTCTGTGAGCTCGAGCTAACTATAAAACGAGTGAAAGTTTCCACCACTCCAGATGGGAAAGTGATGGGCCTCTTTTTCATCACCGATACCAGGTTCAGCATCTTTCTACACACCATCATCATAAATTGTAGATAGATTGCTATTCAACTGATAACGATGATGCAAAATGTATGCCTAGATTATCAAGCTCGACTGTTCTTGATGTTATGGTCGCTAGTTCAATTCGCCTCTAGGGGCGAAACAAATTTCTTTTTGTGTACAGCAGTGTGCTCAAAACCAACTCGAACTGCCTTTGGGTGACTATAGCCATTTAAAAGTGACTTTTTTGAACTGTTGAGTTTGGTATAATGGTTAGGCTACCGACCTCCCAAGCATAAGTTCTTGGGTTCGATTCGAAAATGGCGGTCTGTGGAGGTGGTGGAGGGCTTTGGCCCAGCAAGCCCGCTCAGGGAAATTGGGTTTTAGGGCACCTATATACATTCATAAGAGTGGCACTGGTTGTAACTTCTCTTTTAGATGTTTTAGTTGATTGTATTTTCTTGCGCTTGTGGTTCTGCCCTCAATTTCAGGGTTTTCCATGTAAACATGTGTCTTATTGTTTTCCCTTTCTCTCTTCTTAATTTCTTCATATTTATTCTTTTGCATCTAATCATCACAAATTACCAGTTCAAGTACTTTCATCTAGTTCATAATGGCTAAGATCCTATCATGTTTCACTTGTTAGGGAACTACTACATACAAAGAAGAGGCAGGAAGATACATATGAGCATCTCCAAGCAGTTCTTGGGGACTCGATGCTTAGTTGTGACATCGAACTCGTAGGTCCCGAAGTTGCTGCGTGCTCACAAACGACGCCATTTCTTCCTTCTGCAATCAAGGAAGAAGTGTTTGTAACTTCCGATGACTACACGAACGGATCAAATTTGAGTAGTTGTCCATCTATTACAATCGATAACTCTCTTAGTCCGTCTCATACGCTTGTTCAAATCATTTGTCGAGATCATAAAGGTCTTCTTTACGATATTATGAGGACTTTGAAGGATTACAATATCCAGGTAGAGATACATACTTCTTGTTTGTCGTTCTAGTGTGTGTGTGTGTGAATAATTCTGTTTTCCGTGTTGCGTCTTTGTTGCTTTCTATCATGGAGGGGATTTGGTTGAACTATAGTTGTAGAAGCGGAAGAATGAGCGGGAATTGGGAGTAAGGAGTAACAGAAGTTTCTAAAGCTAGAAGGTGAAGGACATATTTACGACTGAGGACCTATTAGATACCGTTTTCTGTTTGCAGCTTTTGGTTTTTGAGTAACTAAAACTAGGTTGTTTTTTATTTCTTTGTTTTTAGTTTTCACCCAAATTATGAAAAGACTGAAAACAAAAATCTAAATAAGGAAAAAGATTGTTTCCAAAATATAGATTTTAATTAGTGAAAAGCCAAAAACGTAAAAAGAAAACAATTACAAACAGGTTCTATAAGAATTGAGTTCTACTTCTCTACTCTCCGAAGACTTGAGTGGATTAGTAATAAAAATGTTGAATTCAACATGTAAAAATCTCTTTTCCAACTGATATATTTGCCGACTAGTTCATCCTGGTCTTAACCATATAGGGCACCAACACGCCGTCACCTGATCCCATTAGAACTCCGAAGTTAAGCGTGCTTGGGCGAGAGTAATACCAGGATGGGTGACCTCCTGGGAAGTCCTCACCCTCAGGTTGAGGGCACCGGAAAACATCTTCTCTTAAGGTTAACACCCTGAAGGGGGAAGGCTGCGTACATCCACCCTCCCCAGACACCCTACGTAGGCAGGAGCCTTTAAGGCACTGGGTATGTTCCTTTTTTTTCATCAGATAAGACCAATAAAACGAAATATCCTACAAAAGGTATTTCTCGTATAAATGATTGATTTGTTGGCTGAATCACACTCCGAAGTTTGGCGTTCATTTCGAATATGAATCTAACTTTGAAACGTTAAGTCACATTTTTGATCTTTTATCAGATTTCGTATGGGCGAGGCTCAACAAAGCCAAATGGAAACTGTGAGATAGATTTGTTCATGCAAGCAGATGGGCGGAAGATAGTTGACCCTAGCAAGCAAAACGGGTTGTGCTCGCGCTTGCAGGTTGAGCTAGCTCGTCCTCTTAGAGTTGCTGTCGTTAGCCGGGGGCCTGACACCGAGTTGCTTGTTGCCAACCCTGTGGAACTTTCGGGAAAGGGGCGGCCTCTTGTGTTTTATGATGTAACGCTCGCCCTTAACATGCTCAACATATGCATCTTTTCGGTATGTTCCATCTCCTCAGTCTTATGCACTGTGGAGGGACCGATTTTCTAAAAAGTTAAGCTAATAGGTGAAGGCCTAATAATGATTTCATACCCTAACGTGGCTTCTAATGCAAAACTCCATTGAGCCTGAATCGTGAATGGTACACAATTGCACCTCATAGTATGTTTAAATCATGTTAATATTGAATTCAGATCCCAACTGGCCCCACATTCAATATTTTATGCACGGTCTCCTGCGTTATATGCACTGTCAAGGAACCAACTTTTATGCTGATGGGTGAAGGCATATGAATGATTTCATACTTTGACACACCCTATGCGGATGCCCATTGGACTTGAAGTTTCGATAGGGCACATTGCTTTAATTTGTATTTAGACGATGTTAATATTGAAAGTAAGGTCTGTTGTGATTCAAACTTGCAACCTTTTAGTGAAAAAGTTTTTAATACAATGTCAAAGATTCAATTATCCAAAAAGCGTAAGGTGATAAGTAGTTTCATACTCGAACATGATCTGTTTGATAACTATCCAGGCTGAGATTGGAAGGCATATCATTGAACACCGTGAATGGGAAGTTTATCGGATTCTGCTACACGAAGGGGATTGCTTAGCGATCCCGAGGAATAAAATCGAGGAAAAAGTCTGGAAGACGTTGATGGGTTGGGATTAAACATCGGAAAATCCCGTGCTTTCGCCTACTTGGTTGGCTGCAACCTCAACCCTTTATTAGCTTGTACAGTATGTAAGTCAGTATATACCAGTGTGACTAACGAGTAATGTTGTAGATGTATAGTATATGGTTATTTATGTCATAGTAATATGTGAATTTGACCAATAATAATACAAAAAGTTAATAGCATTATATGTACGCTTATCATGACTTCTTTTCAGGGTTTGTTTTAATACAGAAATTATGTTTAAAAGCAGTTATTTTTCACTCAACTGTCATATTTTTTTCAATTTTCCCAATATTATCTTTGAAAGTTCAAATTTTTTCAATTAACTACCAGCGTTAATGTCCTTAGTTTTCTATTGAGGCTACATGTGTTATATTACTTAAGTTATATATAAATTCAGGGAAACATAATGCATGTTAGTTTTAGCTCAATTAGTAAAGCATTATACCGTTAAGGTGTTCTATGTGCATATTTGAATCTTTGCACGCATAAGTGTATAGTGCGATTCGAACATGTACATAGTGACTATTTAAGCGCATATTACTTTACCAAGTGAGCTGATGACGATGTGTGTATATCTCCCCGTTTTTTGTAT
This sequence comes from Simmondsia chinensis, assembly GCA_018398585.1. Lineage (NCBI taxonomy): Eukaryota > Viridiplantae > Streptophyta > Magnoliopsida > Caryophyllales > Simmondsiaceae > Simmondsia > Simmondsia chinensis. The sequence goes on along the minus strand of JAGTTD010000007.1, from coordinate 1,777,931 downwards.
ATGAAAATATGGAGTTACACATGTTGCCTCAATAGGAAGCTAATGATGTAACTTAAGTGGTTGATTGAAAAAAATTAAAATATTAAATGTGATTTTTCTGAAAAATTAGAAAGTTTTGGCAGTGAAGTGAAAATGATTACTTTAAAAGGTGATTTTTCGGTTTTAAAAAAAAAAATCCTTTTTTTTTTTTTTTTTAATAAATGTGAAGCGTCATGTTTTCTTGTACGTTGCTTTGTATACTGGTCGGAGAGGGTGTGTCTTGTATACCAACTGTTGTATATGTTTGAATACGGAATTTCTTGATATGATATCGAAGTGTTTTATGTATACGAATACGAGTACAATTTAAATCTTTGTATTTGTACTTTATGTTTACCATTTGTTTTCAGGGTTGGGGCCTACGGACGCAGTCTCTCTTTAGGATAGCACCCTAAAGAGGTAATGTTGCGTACATCTCATCTCCCATACCTAGGGGTGTTCAAAAAAAATCTGTAACTGAAATACCGACCCAAAAAGCCGGTTAACTGTGCCGAATTTTCGGGTCGGTTAACCGAACCGAAAAGTTTTGAGGTTTTTGGGACCGTAACGGTTAGTGATTTTATCCATTTCGGTTAACTGATTTACCAAAGTAGTTTATATTATGTATATATTTTTACATGTTCATAATATTATATTATTAATTAAGTATATTTTTTTAGCATATAGGTGAGTATTCAATTATGAATGAACATCTTTATCTTTTTCTCCCAATTCATCTCCCGGCAATAAATACTTGTACCTCACAATGTATCTTAAAGATTAACTAAGCACTACTTTACTACAATTCAATGTTATTTGTTTGCCCACATATTGGTTAAATGAGATATTATATGTTTACATTTTTAGAATCGGATTGTAAGCTCATAATTGGTTAAATATTCTTACGCTTTTAGACATTTACAAACCTTTAAGGAGATTGATTATACAACATAAAAGAGGCGTATTATTTTTTTGGTTACCGGTTAACCAGCATAACAAAACCAAATTATTGATTTACCCAAAGTTGGTTAATCGGTCTTTTCGATTATGATAACGGTTAGATATTTTTGAGTATTTTGGTTATGGTTAACCGAACTGAAATACTTTTTGGTACGGTTAACCGAGGGGGAGCCCTTTTGAAGCATTGGATTTGTTGTTGTTATTGTTGGTGGATCAAATGCCCATCAATTATTATAGAAAAAAAATTCAATATAATATCTTGACTTGACAAAACATAATACAGTTCTTTTAATCATTCTTTTACGTGTTGAGATATAGGATCTTATATTTAAAACTATTTAAATTTTAGGTATGATTTTAAAATATTACCTAGAGTTTTTAATTTTTTGATGTCATATATAAATTTTTTAAAAAATTTCAATTGAACATCATAACGTGATGTTGTTAACATCTGTTAGTTTTTGCTGACATGATATTCTATAAACAAAAAAATAAAATAACATTAAAAAATTAGAATTTATATTTAAATAATCTGAAATATTTTAAATACCTAAAAAATATATTAACTATCTAAAAGTTTTGTAAATATTTTAAATAACATATATTTTTATAATATCATGTCAGTAAAAACTAGCGAAGGGTAGTGAAAAATTAATTTAGCTTAATTAATTTGGTCTCAGTACGAAATTAACGTCAAGATGGTAAAATATTTTTTAACGGTTGGAGAATTAAACTCCAAAAAAATATATGTTATTAACTTATATAAAGACTAAGCTGATAGAATTAAAAGCAAAAGGACTAAATTGACATATTGGGTGAAATACAAGAATATTTTACATTAATAACCCAATTTAAATATAGAATATATACACATATATTATCTATATCTAATATACTAAATTTATTCCTCTCATTTATACAATTCCAAATTATTCTAATATAGGTTTTTAATTTTAAATTAATTCGTGTTCAGTTCTTTTTTTACAATTGAAGAATTGAACTACCAAAAAAAAAATTTAATTTGGGGTATAATTAAATACTGTTTATATTTTTTTCAAAATTTCTTATAGAACCCAGACTCTATTTGGGCCAAAGCCCATTAAAATCACAAAGAGTAACCCAATAAATGTACGGCCCATCAAAAAGGTGCCATTTTTCTTCCAAATTACGCATTTCACACCACACAACTCCAAACCCTAAACCCTAATTAGGGTTTTTCACACCACCAATCCATCAATTCCGCCACGAAAACCACCGCACTCGCCTGAAACCACCGCCAAACACCATCGCCGGCGCTTCCATGACTCTAATCGCTGGATCATACGAGAGATTCCTCTGGGGTTACAAGTTCAAACCATCAAAAAACTCCCCCGATGACGACGAAACCCTAACCTTAATTCCACTCTTCTCCTACGCCGCCCACCTCTCTCCGATCAAATCCGCCGCCGTCTCAGGCGTTGTCGCCGCCTCAGCTGCCGCCGATGACTCTGTCAAGCTCTACGACCTCTCTACGTGTTCCGAGCTTGGTTCAATCCTCCACCACTCTGCCTCCGTTACTTCTCTCGCTTTTTTCACGCCGGCGGATTCTTTCTCATCTTTTCCGAGAAATCTGATATCTGGTGCCGATGATGGGGCCGTGGCGATCTATGACACTGACCCGTTTGTGTTACTGAAAAGTGTTCAAGTTCATAAGAAGGGGGTGAATGATCTTGCTTTGCATCCGTCGGGGCGGTTGGGGTTGACGGTGGGGAGGGATTCGTGTATGGCGATGGTGAATTTGGTGAGGGGGAGGAGGAGTTTTTGTTGTGGGTTAGGGAAGGAAGCTACGATTGTTAGGTTTAGTTTGGATGGGGAGAAGTTTTTCATGGGTATGGATGAGAAAATTACAGTTCATGAAGCTGAGGATGCGCGGTTGATTGGGGAATTCGAGGGGCGAAAGCGAATTCTATGTGCAGCGCCGGGCGAGGTAGGTATTGTTTGAGGTTCAATTTGTTGTTTTAGGGTGTTGATTTGGTGGTTTTCTTTGTTGTATTTCGTGGTATTGAGCTTGGAAATGCTACGTGATTGTGCGTTGCTTGATGTTTTGGGATTGTTTGTGTATCAGGAAGTAACTAATGAATTTGGAATTCTTGAGAATGGGAAGTGGGTTTGTGCTCTTGTGTTTGGTTACTAAGAAATTCGCAGAGCATGCGATTTGGAAATTTCGGAAAAGTTTTAATTCCTTTGTTATACAGAAAATACCTAGGGTCTAGGTAAATTCTAATTCTGGGAAGTTTTGTTTCTCATCTTGAGAACCAAACTTATACCTACTTCCTAAGAAGTTGATACAGGAATTCCTGGAAAATACAACTTTCAATAGAAATTATTTCTTGTGTTAACCAAACAAGGCCTTATTTTCCTTGACTGTGTTAAAGTCTGACGATAAACGAGTCTGATGATAAACGTTAAGATGCAAATTTAGATTAAGAAGGTTTCTGCTAACATCTGATGGAGTACATGTCAGTCCAAATGTGTGAATCAAATGAAGGTGTCAACATGATTATTGAGTCAGGACTGGTGTATTTCCGAATATGCGTCCTTGAGAAACCTCTCATTTAGTTCCCCAAAACACTAGAGGGCTGTTTTGTATCGCTTGTTCTTTGCAGTTTCCAATTTTTGAGAAACTAAAATCCCTGTTTTAAAAACCAATTTCTCTGGATTTAGATTCCTATATTAAGTTTTTACTCAAACTAGAAAAGAAAAAGCAAGCAAAACTAGAAAGATATAAAAATCATTTCTATAATATGGTTTTTAGTTTCTAAAAGCTAGAAAACTGTGAACAAAAATCAACACCAAACAAGCTCTACACAATTGGCTTAATCTTCTTTGACTGAATCAGATGCCAAAATATAAATAGTTGTATGCCATCCACACTGCCCAAGTTAGTAAATCTAATTTTTGCTTGAATGTGGCTTCTCCTGGTAGTTCCTCCACAAGTACATGTTATGTTTGTGTGATTAATATTTCATGATTTTCTCGTGTTCTGATTTGCGTTAGATTCTAGCATGTAGTCCGGAAGCCGTACTATGCTTTGGCGGCCATAATTCCTTCAGACTTTCAAGGCCATGTTTATGTTCATTCTTTTTTGTTTCTTCTTCGACGAAAATGATCTTAAAAAGTTGAAATCGTAACAGAACGGGCTTATCTTAACTGGTGGAGAGGACCGTGGTGTAACAGCGTGGGACACAAATAGTGGGAAGGTTGCATACTCCATAGAGGACGCACATTCAACCCGTATAAAAGGTCTTGTGGTGCTTACGAGGGATGATACTGGGAGTTCGGAGGACCCCTATTTGGTGGCATCAGCATCTTCAGATGGAATTATACGTGTATGGGATGTTCGGATGACCAACAAAGGGAAGCCAAATCCGTTGTCAGAAGCTAATACTAAGTCAAGATTGACATGTCTTGCTGGTTCATCAGTTAAATGTAAGTATTCTGCTTGTTTAGCTGCCTCCTTTTCAGGTATTTTGTATATATTTGTTTCTGTTGCTGTGCTTGTCTTTGCTGCACACTGTCGACTTCCATCTGTTCAATTGTTTCCCTTTTGCACTTGTTAAATTTGCCGGGGTTATGGTTGTAATTCTAAGAGATTGGCTCAGGTGGTAAGACACTTAGATTTGGTACTTGGTGGAGCATCAAATCTGGGGTTTGAATCCTCTCATTGATTGCAAACAGTTCCTTGGGGCTAGCCGCTGGCCGTAACTTACCCTCTTGCACATATGTAACTTTTGAGTTGGGTGCTTGCAACAGGGGAATTGGTAGAAGTTTTGGTCGAGACATCCCAATAACCAATAAAAAGAAACATAGACAAATAAAATCCAAAATTTATTGTAAGGAGAGAGAAGCGGGGGTTGAGGTGGGGGAGGGATTATTGATTACAAATTGCACGAAACGTCCATATTTAGTATTTGTTGAGGCTCTGTAATCATTATTAGATCCAGTGGCATTATAAACTCAAGGCAGGGGTTGGCTTAAGTGAAGCCACTTGGACCCGACGCCTTTGAATCATGGAATGCAAACAATTCCTTGAGCTACCCACTAGTCTTTGAGCCCTGCCTTATTATACACAAAGAAACTTCCGAGTGGTTGGTGCGTGCAACTCTGGATTAGTTGAGCTGCGTGCAAGCCAGACTAGACACCCCCATTACCAAAAGGAGCAAAGACTTGTCTTCTTTTGTTTATTTTCTTATATAGAACATTTTCCAATTTATTGGATGGTGGAGGGGTTATCAAAGTAGTCTTCAAGTACATTCTAGCTTTGATTTGCTTTGAAATCACAAGTTACTTTCCTCGTCATTATGGTATTGAGAACACCAAACTCTCACAATCTTCACTATTACAGCATCTTATTCACCATTTTCATACGATATTACAGCATTCAAAAGGACAGCACAATCGGGAAAAGATTCGCAAGAGGAGCATGACCATCCAAATGAAGAATGATGCAGATTGCCCTGCTGTATGTCTTTATCTTAATTATTACCTGAGGCACTGAGTTATTGTTTCCATTCAGTTTTAAGTTTTATAAGATTCATCACATGGCAATGATGGCAGTAGAAATCGACCCAGAAATGAAGCGACTCGATAAAGGTTAGAAGTCAGTCGAAGAAGTTAGTGATTAAGATGAGATCTGTTGCTTTTTGGATGTCAGCCAATTTGAGGTGCAATTTTGTGTATTATCACTCTGTTCTATTGATGTTTAATGAAATTATGATTCATACAGCAATATTTAGCTGCGAACATTGATTTTTATAGTTTATGAGTGTATGAGAAGGGAAAGAAATTTTCATTTACAAATTCCCAGTTTACATTACACGCTAAGAACACAGTATTTGTTGGTTGGGGGTGGCAGTTGGCCTAATCCCAGGGATGTGGGCTTGAATCCCACATCCCTTTTCCGCCGTGACATTTCCTATGTAAAAGAAAAACCTGCCCGAGCACAAAAAAAAAAAAAAAAAAAAAAAAGTCTGCGTAGACGAACCCCTAAATTCTAGGAGAATGTAAATAGTTAACTCTTTATTCCTGAGAACCTACTAGTTTAAGAAACAAACAAAATCCCGCCATGGAAATCAAATCGGGAACGAGACGAATGGCACTCCCAGGAAGAACATGACCCTCATGGATGCATTCTTCTTCGAGAATGGTCTCGAGTGATGGAGGGCTGGAGTACTTTGTGGGGGTGATGAACGGGGCTGGCACGGTCTCGACCCAGATCTGCTGCATATTTTGTTGTGTGATTTCCTTGGCCATCTTAGGATATGTTAGTTTGAATGATAAATGAATGAATGTTGAAGCTTATGGGAAGTGATGGGTTAAGTTTGGGTTATAAAGCAAAATATATAAGCGGACATAAAGTTGGTGTGTTGTTTTTTTAATGCTTGAGGGGGGTGAAATCGTGGAGTGCACACCAAAGACAATGATGGGATGTGAATAACGTGCGGGAAATGCTAAATTTTGTGGCCGGATTTGGGTTTTTTTTTTTTTTTATTACTATTTATTTATTATATTATATTATATGTACGTAATTGTTGTTGCTTTGTTTAACTTGGATTTTATAAATATTGTTCAAACCAAAGAGAGCACCAACACGCCGTTACCGGATCCCATTAGAACTCCGAAGTTAAGCGTGCTTGAGCGAGAGTAGTACCAGGATGGGTGACCTCCTGGGAAGTCCTCACCCTCAGGTTGGAAGCACTGGGAAACAACCTCTTTTTAGGTTAACACCCTGAAGGGGGAAGGCTACGTACATCCGCCCCCCAGATCCTGCGTAGGCGGGAGCCCTTGAGGCACTGGATATGTTCCATTGTTCATTCTTTCTTTTTAATGTAGGGAGCCGTCTTAGAATAGCCTCTTTACATAGTAGTATCTTGTAGAGGTAAGACTGTATATATTTAACCTTGCCTTAGCTAGAACGAACCTTTTTGAAACAATAGATTGCTGACGTATATTATATTATATTATATGATGATGGTTATGATTGGGCTTAATTGGATGAGTTGCACGTGAGACAAGTGAGGAGTCAAATACGCGTTTTAAGCCATGTTTGTGTGTGTGTGTGTGTGTGTGGCTAATGAGATCTGACGCGTCATTGTTGTGGTTTACTTGAGAGACTCATGCAATTTGCTAAATAAGACATGATTCAGTGTGTGCGTGTGTACGTGTTCTATTATTCTATTTTGTTGTACTGTAGATTTATTCATTGTTTTTTATTATTTGGTTTAATTGTTTTTATGTTTCATTTTCTAATTTTTTTTTTTTATTTAATGGAGAAGTATTAGTTTTCTTTTTCTTTATAAAAGCAGAAAAAGTGGTTTGTTTCAAAATTTATCATCTAGTGTCTTAGGCCCTGTTTGGGATTACTTATTTCAAGGAATTTTTTTTTTCTCTGAAAAACGCATTTTTTTGAGATTTAAGGGTGTTTGGCAACTATGAAGAAATGTTTTTTTATTAAAAGCAGAAATTTGGTGCTTCTTTTTTTAAGTAGAAGTAGAAGCAAAACTTAAATAATTGAGAAAGTTCATTTCAGGTATCCTGAAATTTGTTAATATATTTAAAAAAATAATTTATATATTTAAAAAAATATTTAATATGAAAAAATATTTTACTACTTAATAATATATTTGTGATATTTAAAAAATATTTTTAATATTTAAGAAAGATTTATATATTTAGAAAATATTTTAAATAATCAAAAAATATATTAAATATTTAGAGTAGTTTATAGATAATTTTTTTCAACTAGACTTTTATTTAGTGTCCTTTTTGGTAATTTGATAAAAAAAATATTTTTTAAACATTGGTTAAACACTCGCTTAATAAGGTACTCGAGTTTGAAAATTTTGTCACTAGGGTAAATTAAAGTTTTAAGTTTTTATCAATTAGGTATTCTCTATAAAAATTTAGTGGATTTTTTAATTAGAATTTATTAATGTTGGACTTGATTCTAAGTATTAGTTATCAAAAATTATGTGGATTTCGGTATAGAATACTTCAGTGATAAAATTTTTAAAATTTAAAGTATATTATACATATACTGAAAGGTTAAGCTACTTAAATGCTAAATGCTCGTGCCTCTAGATATCTATATGATAAAATCTTGTTTTTTTTATTATTTAAAGTGTTCTATACAGTAACTGTTTTGCTTTTTCGGGTTGGGGACCCTCGAAAAAAGTCACCCTTTAGGATAGTATTTTGTAGGAATAAATCTGCATACATTTCACCTCCGAAGACCCTGCCTTGCCGTGAGCCTTTTAGGCATTGTATTTGTTGTTATCGGTTGTATAGTCGAACAAACTTCTAGAATCAACTAGTTTAAGAATATTTTTATTTCTTCCTTTTAAAATAAACGTGGTGCCATTTTTAAGATGTTTTTCTTTTTGTTTTGTTATATCAATAGAGCGTTATACTCTTTAAGTGATCTAAATACTCCATTGTTTAATTTTGTCATTTATTTTGTATTCTTTCTTTTTGTTTTTGCATTTTGTGGCTTCGGGTTTGCACAAAACACCCGACCCCATCGAAAAATGTGAACAGCTTTACAATACATATTAGAACAGAGGTAGAAGTATGTTAAAGAAAAGTTGAATTAAGACGATTAAATATAATCTTATTTAATTAGACCTTATCAAAGAGATGATCTTAAATATAAATCAGTAATGGTAAAAAAAATATGTGTGGGAGGTTAGCAAAAAAAAAAAAAAAAAAAAAGAACATGTATTTTTTTCATTTTATTTTTTCTGGTTTATTTTCCCCTTTTTTTTCTTTTCTCTTCAGTCTTTATATTTTCTTTACATTGTACTTTATTTCTATTTTTATTTTTATATATATTAATTTTGGAATAAAATTATCGAATAAAATCCAACAATCGTACACTCAATGCATTTCATCAATCTTTGTTGCTAAACGTGGAAAACTTCTATGGTAATTCATTCAACTTATACACATAGGTATTGATGCAGCGGCTTGTCTCTCAACTCTTAAATTAGAAGTCTTAGTATCACCTCCTTCGCAAATATTCGTTTTCCTTTTTAGAAAAATTAATGTACTCCTTTAGAAAAGATTAATCCGACTCCTAATTGCAGGTACTTGACCTTAGCCTTCTCATTCTGTTCACCTTTTGATAAGTGCTCCCACTTCATGTTTTATTTTCTCCGATAAACCGAAGTGTTCAGCTCAACTTACACCCTATATATGATAAATATGAATTACTATGTTTTTAGCAAAAATCTAAAAAGTTAATTGAATTCTAATGTAAGATAAAGGGTTATTTTACCCTTATTTGAATGTATCTGATAAAAAGGGGATAAAAATAAAGAAACTAAATAGGCTATCTTTATTTGATAATTAAATAAACAGGTAATCATATAAATTTTTTTGGGGGGGGGGGGGGGGGGGGGGGGAGGGAACGGGATTATAGGTTTACCCCACTACTCTTTCCCATCATTACCCCCGTTATTTCTACCCTTTTACCCTTATTCACCGTGTCACCAATCAGATGACAAATCACGTGTTATATCATCATTTTTTAATGAAAAAATTATAAAATTTTAAGACACGATATCTCTGAATCATATTCTACATCAATAATTTCAGCAATTACACAGAATTTCAAATCACTGAAAGCTTCTCCTTACATCCAATTCTGACATCATCATACAAGAAAGCACAAGGAAAAGCAACAAAAAAAGATCTCCTTGCCCACGACACCCAACTCTTTTGACTATCAAAATATTCGAAACTCATCACTTGCGACCAAATTTTTCTTCGTAATTGACCGAACCACGTAAATCTCGATCATAAACTAACAATTCTTCTGGTAATTCTTTCTCTCTCTTTAGAATCATTCCCACAAGAGTCTTCTTCTTCCACAATAGTATCCAATTTCGGCAAACTCGAGCTCCGCTTCGGCTTTATGTAAACCTCCGGCGCCACCTCCACCACCCAGTTCATCAAATTCCTCATTCTCAAACAAACCGAGTAAATTTTTTGAAATTAAAAGTGCAGAACGTTAATTAGGGAGAGATTATCAAACGGGTAGGTTGAAATTGAGAGTGATTTTGAAGGAGGAGAGAGAATTTGAGAGGGTTTGATTGGTGATAGAGTGGTGGGTGAAGGTTGATTTTATAGAGAAATTGGTTGGCATTGATAGTTAGGAAGATTCATGGAAAGTTGGCATTTTTTTCGTGTTGAAAAATTAATAATTTACTATATTTGTGATTGTGACCGTTTAAGACTTATTTTTAGGAAATTCTAGATGTTTATGAGTTTATTTGGCTAAATTTGCTAATAAGGAACCCGATTACTTATAAACCCCGGTTTATGCGGCGACCCATGTATCATAAGAGTCAGTTCAGTTAAGGATTTTTCAGGGAGAGGTTCAAGGGGGAAATCGAGCTTTAGACCTTTTGGCCTAAAGCAATACTCTATTCCCTCATTTGTCTCATATCACTGAGGTAAGGCCGTGGTAGATAGTTTAATTGGGTAATTTACATATTAATACTGTGAGTTTTGTTGTATTAGTTTTCGTCCATAAATTTTACGAAATAACATTTTAATCTAAAAAATTACATTGTTTAATACAATAAAACAACTCAAATGATCGTGGGTAAGGGTCTAAAAATAGTCTCTTATCCTTATTTTTATCATTATTAGTGTCACGATGTTGCGGATTGTTTCTGGAATATATATGAGGGGAATAGTAGGGGCTGATAGGTTTATTAACCAATAATAACAAGTTTTATATCCTTTTATACGTTATTTGGACTATTTTATTAAATATATGTAATTATACTAAAAAAATATTTGATAAAGTCTATGGATTAAAAAATTAATACATTAAACTTAAAGATACTAATATGTAGTTATCCTTTTAATTCTTATAAATTTATATCTTACAAATGGCTTTTTGGTTCTTATTTTTGTTATTTAATTTGATAACTAGGAAAAAAAAATATTTTTAAAACTTAATTTTTTGATTTTTGAATACTAGAAAATGTTAAATGCTTGACCAATTTTTTATTTTAATTTTTGAATAAGAATTAAAATTCTCAAATAGGATGTTGAAGTAATAAAATGTTTAAACTTTATAATTATTTTTTTTTGTTAAACGGCATGTGTGAAATTTATTTATATTAAAATATAAAGATATACTAGTCCGGATGTGGAGCGAAATGGCCCAAAAGATTAGAGGACTGGCACCCGAAGTTCTAGGCGAGTCAAAAGATGGGGCAACTATCAACAGAGAGTCCAAGTGGTTGGGGTGAGGAAGTCCAACAGAAGATTAAGGCGAAACGAGACTTGTTTAAGGAGTGGGAGAGAAGTAGAGAGGAGGAAAAGAGACGTCAATATCAGCAAGCCAAGAAGGAAGCAAAGAAAGCAGTTAGTGAGGCACAATCAAGAGCATACGAGGAGTTTTACAAGAGGCTGGATACCAAGGAGGGAGCCAGGGACATATACAAGATCGCCAGAGCAAGAGGGAGGAGGACGAGGGACTTGGAGCAAGTGAAATGCATAAAAGGCGAAGATGGACAGGTGCTAGTGGAAAGGCATCTAATTAGAGCTAGGTGGAAAGCTTACTTCCACGATCTGTTCAACAACCAGGGAAATACAGAGGTAGTTCTAGGTGACCTCCAGACATCGGAGGAGGATCAAAACGACTACTACTGTGAGCGAATTACTCCCGAGGAGATCAAGGAAGCCCTAAAACATATGGGCAGGGGAAGAGCAGTTGGTCCAGATGGAATATCCATTGAGGCATGGAAATGCCTTGGGCAGAGGGGCATTAGCTGGCTGACAAAATTCTTTAACCAAATCCTTGTGGGGCAGAAGATACCGGACGAATGGCGGAGGAGCACACTGGTTCCAATCTACAAGAACAAGGGCGACATCCAAAGCTGCACCAATTATCGGGGGATCAAACTAATGTGTCACACTCTCAAGCTATGGGAGCGAGCCATAGAAAGGAGGCTACGACAACAGACAGAAGTGACCAAAAACCAGTTCGGGTTCATACCTGGGAGATCAACAATGGAAGCCATCCACCTGTTAAGGCGAACAATAGAACAATATAGGGAGAGACAAAAGGATCTCCACATGGTCTTCATTGATTTGGAGAAGGTATATGATAGAGTGCCAAGAAAGGTACTGTGGAGGGTGTTGGGTAGGAGAGGCATCCCAATGCCTTATATTCGGGCCATTAAGGACATGTATGATGAAGCACATACTAATATGTGCACAGGGAAAGGGGAGACATACACTTTTCCTATTACAGTTGGGGTGCACCAGGGTTCTGCCTTGAGTCCCTTTCTGTTCATTCTAGTGATGGATGAGCTCACTAGACACATCCATGGAGAGGTACCTTGGTGTATGCTTTTTGCAGATGACATAGTTTTGGTAGGGGATTCCCGAGCGGACATAAACGAGAAGTTGGAATTGTGGAGAGGTGCTCTAGAATCGAAGGGTTTAAGGATTAGCAGATCTAAGACTGAGTACTTAGAATTCAAATTCGATCATTCCACCACGATTAGCACAGAGGAGGTCAAGATCGAATCAGAGACCTTACCGAGTAAGGAAAGTTTCAAATACCCGTGATCCATGATACACCAGAATGGCGAGGTGGATGAGGATGTCAACAACAGGATTAAAGTAGGCTGGCAGAAATGGAGGATGGCATCCGGGGTGCTGTGTGATAGAAAGTTCCCGTTAAAGCTAAAGGAAAAATACTATAGGACGGTAGTAAGACCGGCTATGTTATATGGGGTAGAGTGTCGACCAATGAAACAGAATCAGACACAGGGGATGAAGGTAGCAGAGATAAGGATGCTGCGCTGGATGTGTGGCCACACAAGGAAGGATAGGATTAGGAACGATGTAATAAGAGGTAAACTGGGTGTAGCCTCGATCGAGGATAAATTGCGGGAGCACCGCCTATGATGGTTTGGACATGTTAGCAGGAGACCGACTACAGCCCCAGTCAGGAGGTGTGAACAGCTTCAGACGATGCTAGGTAGAAGAGGGAGGGGAAGGCCAAAGAGGAGTTGGCTGGAGACGATCCGTCACGACTTAACCCACCTCAACCTGAGAGAGGAGATGGCCTCAGATAGGGCACGATGGAGGGCTAGCATAAGAGTAACGGATGTGGCAGCGTAGAATAAGGCGGCGAGCGACTTGTAGTTTAAGATTCCTAGGCAGTCATAGCCGCATGTGGTGCACTTATATGCTGATTAGTTTATTCTCTGATGACTCGGCTGTTTTCTTGGCTTACATACATACTTAAATGCTTGTATGTCTATTTTCTTCATTCATTTGGGGATAAATTGATGGTTTTATTTGCAGGCGTTCCTGTACTTCAGGTTGGGGGTCCTCGAAAACAGTCTCCTTTCCACTCGGAAGGGTATGGCTGCGTACATATACCCCTCCCAGACCCTGCTTTTGTGGGAGCCGCGAGGCACTTGGATAGTTGTTGTTGTTGTTGTAAAGATATACTAGTAATATTGTTAGAAAATCTCAATATCTAATTAATAAATCGAGATTAAAAAATATGCAATGTTATTATTAAAAGATTGTGGCTATTATCTTTGTAAATTAGGTTATTGTGTTAATGACTAGTTTTTTACTCGATTAGTCTCTAATTTTTTAAAATTTATTTAAATTATTTTTTTTTTTTTTTGTTCATAGTAGTTCTTAATGTATTTAGCTTTGTTCAAATTAGTCTCTCATTTTTTTTTCAAAATAACATCTATATTTTATTTTATGACAAAATTAATCTCACAACTTTTTAATTTTTATCTGATTTTTGTCCCTAATTTAGATACCAATTTTGTTATAAAATAAAGGATTATTTACATCGAAGGGCCCTATATTTTGCTCATTATTTTTGTTAGTTCTTATATTTTTAATTGCGTTAGTTTAGTCCCTGTACAATTGATATTGTGTCACTTTAATTCGTAGATTAAAATTTGTATTAAATTGTTAATAAAATTTTTAATAGTTCGGCCATTGATTAAGTTAAATCGAGTTAATTGGTGGATTTGTAGTAGATTACTTCCAAATAACATCATTGTGTCACTAAAATTACGTCAATAACTTAATTTAAATTTTACCAAATGACTAAATTGATACAATTTAAATTGTAGAGGAATTAAATTGACACAACTAAAAGTACAATGACTAAATTAATACAATGAGAACATTATAGGAACATTTGGTGTAAATAACCCTAAAATAAAATACGAATTATCATTTTTAAAATTAATTAATTAATTAATTTAAATAAAATTATAAATGTTAAAATAATTTATAAAAAATAAAATATTAATTTGAATAAGTTTATAAATATTACACAAAATAACTCGGGTAATAACTAAAAGGATTTTTCTAACATGAATCCAAAGGGCACATACAAAAACAACAATAATAACAACAAATCTAGTGCCTCGATGGCTCATATATATACAGGGTTTGGGAGGGGTGGGATGTACGCAGTCTTACTACTTTAGGGTGTTACCCTAAAAAAAAAAAAGGGCACATGTTAAAGTGTATTAATTATTATATTATTAATAAAAAAATTTCCACTATTTTTATAATACCAATAGAAATTAATAAAAAAATTTACATGTTAAAGTGTATTAATTATTATATTATTAATAAAAAAAGTTAAATAAAAATTAATAAAAATTGGTGGTGGACGTAGTCAAAGGGGGCTGAATGTAAATGGGAGTTGCAAGTGACGTGAGTGGAGGAGCCGTGTGCAATTTTTGAACCAGTCTTAGAAGCTTCCAGAATCCTCACTCTACTCCTTTAATAAATACCGTTCTAATATGGTGGCCCGTTTTGTTGCACAACTACATTGTTCTTCTTCATAATTAGAGTTAGTGAATGATTGTTTAGGGATGAATAAAAATTGGTCCGGACTGAACCGGCCATTTTGATCAAGGATCGGACCGGACTGACTATATATCGGTCCAGTCTTCGGTCCTAGTATACGAGCTTAATCGGTCTTCAGTCCAGTCTGGTCCAAGACTGGAAAATCCGAAGGCCGACCAACATTAATTTAAAATTAAATATTTTAGGTGCATAATACTAATATATACTATATGTTCTAAAATATTAAATCTTACAAAATTAAATATTTATTTTATTATTTAATATCCGTTCAAAAAAAATTTATTATTTAATAATTTCATATATATATTAAATAAATTTTCTTCAATTATATATATATATATATATGTATGTATGCATGTATTGTGGATATTATATTTAAGTAATTGACTTTTGTACGGAAATATTTTTCTTCTTATAATTATACAAACTAGATCAAAAACCAGTCCAAATTTGTCCGGACCGACCCAGTCTGCACTGATTTCTAACCAGCCTTGGACCAGACTGACCCAATCTTAATCTTTGTTTAGTCCGATCTTGGATCGATGTGCATCCCTCGGATTGTTTCGCCGAACCTTGTTCCAATTATAATATCTGATTCTAATGAAATATAAATTTTGGCCAGGGGCTTATTTAGTGTTAAATATTTTCAGTTTTTTTTTTTAAAGGTGTTTAATTGTAGGGTAAATTACACATTAGTACCTTAAAGTTTAGTATATTAATTACTTAGTTCACAAACTTGGTGGAATAATTTTTTAATTCAAAAAATTACATATATTTAATAAAATAATCCAAATATAGCGGCATGTAAAGCTGCAAAACAAGTCCCACTTTTATTCTATCACAACATTGTTTGGATTATTTTATTAAATATATGTAACTTTTTAGACTAAAAAATTATTCTATAAAATTTATGAATTTAAAAATTAATACACTAAACCTCAGAGTACTAATATGTAATTTATCCATAATTATAAATATCAGATAGAAAGTGTGGTGTAACATTGATAATTTATGGCTGTACTTGGCAAAAAGTAAATATCCTTACTATTAAGACATTTTTAGTTATACTCGCTTGACTGCGTCGACTCTATGCCTTCCCGGCTTGAGGCTCTTATCGCTAGGAAGGAAGAATCCAATTCTATATGGAATGGGTGCTGTCGACTGATTGAAATAACTATCTTTGTGATTCATGGGTCTAAAAAACGTATTGCGGTTTGCAGAAACCTTATTTAAAAAGGCCTTTGTTGGCTGGTACGAGCTGATAAGCACATATCCTTTCGGTATTGACATATGGTGTTCTCCAACACCTTTTCTTTTAATTTGTTGAGCTAGTTTTCAATTTGCATATCTAAAAAACTCAAATATAAAACTGGACTCCATCATTTGACTAGAGAAATGAAACACTGTGAAACTTTCTAAAGTTATCTCGGATCACGTTTTCTCCCTGACCACAGCTATTCCAATTTCTTATTGCTATAGAAAAGAAAAGGTTTTTTGGAGTCTTACAATGCATGGGAGTTCTTCGGTGAAAACAACAACTTGGCTAGCTCATTATCTTCAATCGCACGACAGGAGTAGCTAGCCTTTTAAATTGCTATAGAATCTAGACCTATTCCTAAGATTTGAGATATTTGCTTGCCAGTCGCATGACGCTTTTATATACTACAATCAAATTTGTCCTATCATGGCATGCGTATAGCAACATGTTGTCCTTTTCGTTTAGATTGTTCGTAAAGTATTGACTATCTTGCAGGTGACATATCTAGTAGCAACTGTAGGATACATGTCCTTAGGTAGGCCCGAGGAAGTGTAAAAGGGGAATCTTTTCAAAATATTCAGAGGATCATATGTATCGATATACTATGCTAACCTTTCTATTGTTAGCACGCGTATTATTATCCTTCCTTTTAAGAAAAAGATAATAAATACATTTTTTTTTTAACTTGTATAATATATATCTCATAAATATGAATTTGCTTTTTTTTTTTTTTTCCATTTAAAAACAAACAATTAGTGGAAAATAGACATATTATACATAAATTGAGTCTATATGTTCTATACTTTGTTATATCTGTCACTTCCTAAACTATAGTGACTATACACATCAAATAAACGTCAAATTGGTGGAATTATATTGGAACTCACTTTGTATTTTTTTAAAAAATAGTTATTTTATACATATTCGTATGTAAAACACTAACCAAAGGCTAGAACAGCCATATCGCCTTTCCCTTGTATGACAGTATTCCTAAAATTCCTTGACATCTTGCCTCCATTGACCAAGTTTTGAAGGGACTTGATTACGATTTCATTGTCGCCGTGAAACTGAATACTAAACTCATGCCAAATTTTTACCCACACATGGAAATAAAATGCAAAATTTTGGAAAAGAAGTATACAATTCAGTACAATGGAAGCGGAAAATCAACAAAACATTAACATAAAGATTTATGTGGAAACTCTCTATCAACTAGGAGGGAAAGTTCACGAACTCACATGAATATCTCATTTACTATGAAATTTAGAATTACAATGTCAACTTATAATCTCTACTTATAATAAGTTGGTCTTAGCTTCGTCGAAAAACTCAAATGCCCACATTTTTCTACCCAAATGTGGCTTTTATACGGTGATATACAGAGCTTCATTAATGTAGCTTTCGACAAAGGAAGTTCCAAACTCTTTTAATTGATGTAGCAAATTTGTAATTAAAAGACTCATACATAAATCTCATACTCAGGTGCCCCCGACACCCTTTTATAAATTTTTGAGTCATCTCTTAGACATCACTATAACCCCTTTAATCTAATCATAATTTTAAATCAAGCTTCAATTCAAACGCTAATCTAAATAGGTCAGTAGATTTCAACAAATTATATCCTAAACAAACATTTTTCAAATCTCATCAACATCTAATTTTAAAGCGGTGCTATCTTGATACAAAGTATCTCTAATACAACAACAACAACAGACCCAGTGGCTCAAGGGCTCCCGCCTAAACAGGGTCTGGGGGGTGGATGTACGCAGCCTTACTCCTTCAGGGTGTAACCTTGCCGAGAAGGTGTTTCCGAGGACCTTCAACTTTATAAGGTTGGCAACACAAGAACTTTCTAGGAGGTCACCCATCTTGGTACTACTCTCACCCAAGCACGCTTAATTTCGGGGTTCTAATGAAATTCGGTGCATCAGTGCCTGTAAATAAACCTTAGAATATCTCTAGTAGGATTTCATAATAATGTTATTGTCAGAGATTATTATTATTTTTTGTGAAATTTTATGACTATTATCTTATATAAATAACTAGATTTTTTTCCCTATAATACACATTGTGTGATTAAATTTTAAATAATTATATTTATATGCTATAATTGATAAATTATATTATTAACATGAATTAAAAAAATAGAATATATTTATGCAATGACTTTTTTCTAAACATTTATGTAATGACTTATGTACATTTAAAACAGAGAAGAGAGTTCATGTTATTGTAAATTAAGCCTATCATATAGATATAGATATATATATATATTGTGATGTTATTTATTTTAATAATAATGCTTATGATTCTGATTTTCCCTTTTTAGAAATATCGTGCTTCTCTCTCTCTCTCTTCTCCAATTCCCAACTCCGACGGAAACCCTAATCTGATATGATCAACTTGCATTGCGATCAATTACGCAGATTGACGATCAAATACCAAACCCTAAATATCTTAATTCAATCCAACGGTAAACATCGCTTCCTCTAATCAGTTTGGTTTTGTGCAACTGTTTGTGAAATCGAAATGCCGGGTGTTGCGGCAATTCTAGGGTTTTGTATTCCGAATTTGATCAATTATAATTGTAAATTTGGTTCGTCGTAATCTAGGGTTACAGTTAGGGTTAGGGTTTCATTGCCTCTAGGGGGAGTGAAGTGAGAGAATTGGAGATGTTCAATAAGATCATTAAGCGAGGGCATCGTAAAGGGGGCTCTAAAGCCGATGAATTGGTCCTTTCGACTGGTAATCGGGCCTCCAGCGATGTCTCTCGGGTAGGGCCACCGTGTTCCGGTAGGAAAAATGCTGGGTCGCGGCCCGGTGAAGGTGGCGGTGATGATGGTGGTGGGGGTACGGTGGTGACTGCTCAGCCGTCAGGCACCATTGAAGCGCTACCAATGTTTAAGGATGTACCAGCTTCAGAGCGGCAAGCGCTGTTCCTCCGTAAGCTCCAAATCTGTTGCTACCTGTTTGATTTTACGGACACGTTGAAATCGGTTAGAGAGAAGGAGATTAAGCGGCAAACGTTGTTTGAATTGATTGATTTTATCCAATCTGGGGCAGGGAAGCTTCATGAAAGTGTGCAGGAAGTGATGATTCAAATGGTTTCGATCAATATCTTTCGGTGTCTTCCCCCTTCGTCCCATGAGAATACTGGAATCGAGGCGGACCCAGAAGACGATGAGCCGTATCTTGATCCCTCGTGGCCTCATTTGCAGCTCGTGTATGATCTGCTCTTGAGGCATATCGTGTCATTGTCACCGGATACTGACATCAAGGTTGCCAAGCGTTACATTGACCATTCATTTGTGCTAAAGTTGCTTGATTTGTTCGATTCAGAGGATCCAAGGGAACGCGAGTATTTGAAGACGATCCTACATAGAATATATGGGAAATTCATGGTGCACCGGCCATTTATTAGGAAGGCGATCAATAATATCTTCTATCAATTTGTATACGAGAAAGAGAGGCAAGGTGGGATTGCTGAACTATTGGAGATCCTTGGTAGTATAATTAATGGGTTTGCATTGCCAATGAAAGAGGAGCATAAATTGTTTCTGGTTAGAGCTTTGATTCCGCTTCATAAGCCTAAGCCTATTGCAATATACCATCAACAGCTATCATATTGTATTATACAATTCGTCGAAAAAGATTGCAAGTTGGCAGATACTGTGATAAGGGGATTGTTGAAATACTGGCCTCTTACTAACTGTCAGAAAGAAGTTCTTTTCCTAGGGGAGTTAGAAGAAGTTCTAGAAGCAACACAAGCGTCAGAATTTCAAAGATGCATGGTTCCTTTGTTTAGACGGATAGCTCGCTGTCTCAACAGTCTTCATTTCCAGGTTTGGGAACACGTCTTACACTGCCTTTTAGCTGTCCTGTCCATATTAAATGTTTTTGTCTTCAGTTTATGCCATAGTTCACTTGTTTTGTGAATTGAGTGTGTATCGAAGTAGAGACTTCTGGAAATGATGGCGAGACTTGAGACTTACTGTCTTAGTATATGTAGAAAGTTAAGATATTATGGTCTCAAAAATTAGATATCGATAGTAAAGAAAAAAAAAAGGAAAGATATGATTTGGGTGGGATTTTAATGAAATATGATTTCTTTAGATGTTGGTAGATTTAGTTCCCTAATTATATTGGATTTGACTTTGAATTTGAATTTGGTCAAGATTAGGTAAGTCAATTATTAAAAAGGCTTATGCCTTGATGGTTAAAATGCACCACCAGAGAGGACAAATGTGAGAGGTTGAAGTGATTATGCAAGTGGTGTCCAGTAGACACCCTGTGTAGGGGGAGAGTGCATCGAGAGTTTGTGTGTGATTGATTCGGGTATGAAAAGAGCCCAGCTCGGATCGGTTTAATATGAGGGTTTGCGATTGTGACGTCTAGAAGTTGCATTTGGAAGGGTTTGTAGCTTTTTTTCATGCAAAAGTTACATTAATAGAGTCATTGTGAGATTGGGTTTTGAGGTGGTGATTCGAGATTGTAGTTTACGAAATTGAATAATGGATGAGGCTCTCATGTAGGTCCCATGGTTCTTTGATGTTGATTCTACGCTGCTGTTGTGTAATATGTGATATCTCCCGACACTGCCATGAATGTTGAGTTGTAGTTTGATAATTCTGGAAACTGGACTGGCTATAGCAGTGGTAATCCAATATTGCAGGTTAACCAGTAATCAAACTTATGCTTCCTTGAGCCTTCTTATGCGTCAATATCATGTGCAGAAGTGTTACTTGTGGAGTGCTAGCCTGTCTTTCTCTTCTGCGTAACTTTGTTCTTTTGGCCATATTCATGTAAACCTTTGGTTTGTTTCCTCCTTTTTCCCTCGACTCGTTCCTGCTTGTTGTCAGCCGCTGCTTTTTCTGTGGGGTGTGTAAATCTTTGGACTTCGTTACCATTCTTGGCACTGCTGCTGCAAGTGGCAGCCTAGAGTCACGGGACAATGGTTACGAAAATGAGAAAGTTCGGTTTCTATTGACCCTATGCCAGAGTATTTGAGTGATTTATTTTGTATTTGTTTCAACACTGGTAGTTGTTGCCCAAATTGGATCCTGGATATTAGTATCTTGCTCTGCGCATCATCTGTCCACCATAGTAATGAACTTCGTGCTTGAAATTCAAATCTGAAGTTGCAAAATGATCCCGTGCTATCTCCCAATATCTGACGAATGTTTGAATTGCTTCCGAGTATGCACGTAGTCAATTTGCAACTTCAGACCAAAATTTGTTATATGAAAGTTTTCTAGTTGAACAAATAGAAAACCCAGTTCGGAGCTGTTCGAGTTGGTGCAATGGTTAGATTACTCTACCCTTAAGTCATATTTTTCCCTCCCCTCAATAATTGGTGTCCCTGCTCAGAGAAATGTTGTACCATCTTTACCATTGATTAAAAAAACAAAAAAATAGAATCCAGTATGACGATTTTTTTTTTCTTTTTCCGTACTCGTGTTTGTTCCCTTTATACATGTAAGGCTCAGCTTTTGAATTCTAGGTTGCTGAACGAGCCCTCTTCTTATGGAACAACGATCACATTGTGGGTTTAATCGCTCAAAATCGAACTGTGATTCTACCCATTGTTTTCGAAGCGCTGGAGAAGAACATTCAATGTCACTGGAACCAGGCTGTGAACAGCTTGACTGTCAACGTTCGAAAGATGTTCCTCGAAATGGACGCCGAGTTATTCAAAGAGTGTCAGAGACGGTACGAGGAGAAAGAAGCCAAAGCGAAAGAGGTAGAAGAACACCGTGTAGCGACATGGAAGAGACTTTCCGAAGTTGCAGGAGAAGACATGGTTACCGACTAAGCGATTTCGCCTTCGTTTCCCTTGTCTTGTTCATATTTGTTTTTTTTTTTTCCACGTAAAACCACCTTCAAAAGTAGTAATTTTTCACTTAGCTACCATATTTTTTTCAAATTTTCGGAAAACAACCTTTGAAAGTTTTAAGTTTTTTCAACCAACCGCCAATGTTAATACTGTTAGTTTTTTGGTCGGATTACACTTGTGATATTTCTTAGATATATGAAACGAGGGAAAACGTAACACCTAACGATTTCAACTTTGTTGGTAAGCATTATAATGTTAAAGTGACTTCATGTGTAGGTTCTAATTCTTGTACACACAAGCATGCAGCGAGATTCGAACTTTCACATAGATACCATTTACCAAGTGAGATGACACTGATATGTGCGTTTATCTTTCCTTTTCTATATAACAAAATCCGAAAATGTAAAATTAAACTTGTAGCCTCTAATGGGAAACTAAAAGTGTTAATATAGGTGGTTTTTTTAAAAATGGAAAAATGACTATTTTTGAAGGTGGTTTTCTGAAAAAAAACGGCCTTATTATTTTTGTCCTCGACGTTTTTGGGTCATAATATAATAGCCGAAGATGTCGGGGGAAAGCATATAAATATAAGTTATCAATGTTGGGGTGAGGTGAATTTTTTGTACCTTAAACCCTAAACTTGAGAACTGAACGGAGGCTTCTTCGATTCATAGTCACACGTTAAATGTTTGAGGTTTCGACTTTTTTTTCTGATAATTAGCGATATAGTCATAATACATTACAGACAACTCGAATAAAGCTAGGCCTAGATGAACCTATATAAAAATGGGGATCAAAAATAGGCAAAAAAAAAAATAACATCCCAATTCAAGAAAACAGGATTGAGGTTTCGATGTTTGGTAGGAAATGAGTATGAGAAGTTAGAGATCATGGGAGGCTGGTTATGATTAGGGTTTGCTCGATTAATAATAGGATTATTTATGTTATTAGTTTTTGTACTTTGCTTATTATATCAGCTTAACCTCTATATAATTGAAATTGTTTTAATTAAGTTCAATGTTGAAATTAACATGAACTTCCAACTACGGTTGTAACAATAGGTTCAATCTATGCAAATGTTCGCCTTTTTTTGAACATTCCTTTTACGTGACAAGCACATGTGAATGTTAATTAATGTTACAATTACTACTACAAGTTAAAATGTTTCTCAACATTGACTTGTCTGAAATAAATTTAATTGTACAAATATTAAATTAATAAAATAAATAAAATATAAAAATTAATAGATTAAATATGGTGAATGAGAAGTAAAACTTTTATTGGTATTCTTGTTTGTTACTTTTCCAGGTAAAATAAATTTGGATTGCTTTTGAGATGACAGTCAAGTTTTTATTTATGTGGTTTGATATTTCTGCTTTCGTAAATTGATATATATCGAGGTGTATTAATTATATTTAAATTTATTTATTTTTATTGAATTATTTATTTTTTTTAAAAAAATTGATTTTTTTTTTTTTTTGAAGAAATAGAAAAATTGATTAGTAATTAATGTATTAGTAAAAAAATATACTTTATCACTCTTGTATTGATTAATAAAATATGAAAAAAATTTAATTTTAAAATAATAAAGGTGTAATTTTTGTATTGAACACGTGTCGTTTGGATTATTATCGTAAAAGCACCTCAAAAGGTGGTGACAGCCATTTAGTCATATTTTTTTTTTGAGATTTAGCCCTATTTTTTGGGGGCTTAAAATTAAGCACGGTTTGGTAAAAGATTAGTATATTTGATACTTTATATGACTCGATTTACTAGTTTAATCGTGTTAGGTTTATGTCTCAAAATTACTTGACGCATTAAAAAGAAGGGCCGTGAAGACCCCGATCGATCGGGAATGTTACGTAAACGAGGGACGCTTACAGAGAGGCGGCCGATCGATCGGGAGGAACCGATCGATCAGGAAACAGGGTTTACGCGCTTCTATAAATACGGACGTAGGGTACGTCTCAAAGCATCCAAAGCATACGTGAGGTATTTCCCTATTGCGGCGACACAACCAATAAAGTTGAGTGTGACAGAGAATCTTTGTAATTCGTCTTCTTCTTTTGTTCAATAATAAAAGCTCCGATCTTCGCCCGTGGTTTTCTCCCCTTTCGATTGTAAAGGGGTTTCCACGTAAATCCTTGTGTCTATTGTTTCGTTTCTCTTTTAGTCCGATTGTTTCTCGTTATTGTCGTGGTATTTGATTCGATTGAGATCCAAGTATATTGTTTAATTTCCGCACAAATTGGTATCAGAGCTTGGTTCTTCGAATTGATACAATGGCATCAGGTATCAAAATCGAGGTTGAGAAATTCAATGGTCAGGGAAGCTTTAGCTTATGGCAAGTCCGTGTGAAAGGACTCCTGACTCAGAACGGCTTGAAGAAAGCACTGGAGGGGAAAGAGTAGAAACCAGAAACATTGACCGAGGCACAATGGGAAGAGTCGGATGAGAAGGCTCTCACGGCTATACAGATGTGTTTGGCTGACGATGTTTTGTCAGAGGTATTGGAGATTAAAACTGCACAGGAGTTACGGGAGAAATTGTTAGACATGTTTTGCCACAAGTCAGTCTCCAACAAACTCGCAGTGAAACGGCGGTTGTACACTTTTCGTATGGCAGAAGGTACATCTCTTAAAAACCATCTTAGCGAATTTACCTCAATTATTCATGAATTAAAGGCTTTGGATGATGTCCCTAAGGACGAGGATCAGGCTATGATATTACTGTGTTCGCTCTCAAATGCGTATAAGGGCTTCGTAGAAAGCATGATATACGGGGGTAGGCCAACTATTACTGTTGATGAGGTAAAAAGAAACCTAGTGAGTAAAGAACGAGTAGATAAGGAATTATCTAACTCGGTGAATGACTCGGGTAGTGGCTTATATGTGAGAGGTCGATCAGAACATAGGAGATCCAATGGTGGGAATAAGTCTAGGTCCAAATCTAGACATAAGAACCTGTCATGTCACTATTGTCATAAAAAAGGGCACATAAAGAAAGACTGTTACAGATATAAGAATAAATTAAAAGAGGGTAACAGGGGTGACCAGGGTAAAGACAAGTCCGCTGAGGCTAGTGTTGTAGAGGAGGATAGTGAAGGGAAATTTCTATTAGTTGCTGATTCTCAGTCCAGGTCCATAGATAAGTGGGTCATGGATTCGGGTTGTTCGTTTCATGTTACTCCAAACAGAGACTGGTTCTCCACGTATAAGTCTATACAAGGTGGGGTTGTCTTGATGGGTAATGATGCTGCTTGTAAGGTAGTGGGTGTTGTAACAGTCCGTGTGAGAATGTATGATGGAACTATTAGAACTTTAAGTGATGTTCGTCATGTCCCAGATTTGAAAAAGAACTTGATTTCTCTAGGTACCCTTGAGTCCAATGGGTACAAGTACACTGCTGAAGGTGAAGTCATGCGGGTCAGTAAGGGTGCGTTAATTGTGATGAAAGGAAATAGGGTTGGTACTTTGTATGAGCTTGCAGGTACAACCGTGGCAGGTGCAGTTGCTGTTTCCACAATGACAGATGCAGAGATCACAAAACTATGGCACATGAGAATGGGTCATATTGGTGACAAAGTATTGTCTGAGCTGAGTAAGAGGGGACTTCATTGTGGTCAGTCAACAAGACTGATGGAATTCTGTGAGCACTGTATTTATGGGAAGCAAAAGAGAGTCAGCTTCAAGGCAGCAGTGCATCAGACCAAAGGAACGTTAGACTACATACATTCTGATCTGTGGGGACCTTCCAGAGTGGCTTCTAAAGGTGGGTCCAGGTATCTTCTAACGTTCACTGATGACTACTCACGTAAAGTTTGGGTCTATTTTCTTAAGCAGAAAAATGAAGTGTATGATATCTTCAAGAAGTGGAAAGTTCTGCTTGAAAAACAAACAGGGAAGCCGATCAAGAGGTTGAGGACTGATAATGGTCTTGAGTTTGTCGAAGGGGACTTCACTAAATTTTTTGAAGATCAGGGCATAGTCAGACACAGGACATGTACAGGTCGACCTCAGCAGAATGGAGTGGCTGAAAGGTTAAACATGACGTTACTTGAGAAGGCTTGTTGTATGCTTTCAAATGCAGGTTTAAAGAGAGAATGGTGGGCAGAAGCAGTTAGCATGGCTTGCTATCTTGTGAACAAGACACCGCATTCTTCATTACAGATGAAGACTCCTGAAGAGGTATGATCTGGTTCAACTTCTGATTATTCTCAGATCAAAGTTTTTGGTTGTCCTGCAAATGCATATGTTAATGATGGAAAGCTGGAGCCTAGGGCCAAAAAGTGCATCTTTCTTGGTTATACGTCAGGTATGAAGGGATATAGATTGTGGGATCCATGTGTACAGAAGTTTCTGACTAGTAGAGATGTTACTTTCGATGAGTCTGCTCTACTTAATTCGCCACACACACCCTCCATTGACAGAGATACAGTTCAGTTTGAGACACTTGATGATACAGAGATACAGTCAGATCAGCAGGTTGTTCAGCTAGAGAGTATTCCAGCACCTCAGGTACGGGTTTCTGATGTTGTTACTGATAATGCAGAAACAGGTCAGCAGGTGGAGAATATTACTATAGCTTGTGGTAGACCAAGGCAACAGATCAGGCCTCCTGAGAGATATGGGTATGAGGAGATGATTGCCTATGCCCTCTCTACTGCTGAAACGTTAGATGACAGTGAGCCGATTTCGTATACAGAGGCTGTATCGAGATCAGATGCTGAGAAGTGGCTCATTGCTATGAATGAAGAGATGCTGTCTCTTCATAAGAATCAGACTTGGGAACTGGTGAAGCCTCCTACAGGGAAAAGACTGGTTGGATGCAAATGGGTCTTCAAGAGAAAAGAGGGCATTCCTGGAGTGGAAGATGCGAGGTACAAGGCACGTTTGGTAGCTAAAGACTACAGTCAGGTACAAGGTGTTGATTTTCATGATATTTTCTCACCTGTAGTTAGACACACTTCGATTCGTGCATTATTGTCTTTGGTTGCCATGCATGATTTTGAATTTGAACAATTGGATGTCAAAACTGCATTCTTACATGGTGAACTAGAAGAGAGTATCTTTATGCATCAGCCCGAGGGTTTTGTTGTTGAAGGAAAAGAAGATCATGTGTGTTTGCTTAGAAGGTCTTTATATGGCTTAAAGAAATCTCCTAGACAGTGGTATAGGAGATTTGATCGGTTCATGACAAGTCATGATTACATCAGGAGTAAGTACGACAGTTGTGTGTACTTCAGAAAGACAGATTCAGGCTTTGTTTACTTGCTTTTGTACGTTGATGATATGTTAATTGCAGCACGAGATATGAAAGATATCGATGATTTGAAATCAATGCTGAAGAGTGAATTTGAGATAAAGGATCTTGGAGCAGCTAAGAAGATATTAAGCATGGAAATTCATAGAGACCGAGAAGCTAAAAAATTATACTTGTCTCAGGAGAAGTATATTGAGAAGGTGTTAGACAGGTTTCATATGAAGGATGCTAACCCGATTAGCACGCCCTTAGCAGCTAATTTCAGACTCTCAGCGTTAGATTCGCCTCAGACTGAGGAGGACGTCAGGTACATGTCTCAGATTCCTTATTCTAGTGCAGTGGGCAGTATTATGTATGCGATGGTCTGTACGCGTCCAGATATTGCTTTTGCTGTGAGCAGAGTTAGTAGGTACATGGCGAATCCAGGCAGAGAACACTGGCATGCAGTAAAGTGGATTCTCAGGTATCTTCGTGGAACCTCTGATTTGTGTTTGGAATATGGGAAAAGTAAGTGTTGTTTGGTTGGGTATGTAGATTCTGACTATGGTGGAGACCTTGATAAGATGAAGTCCACTTCAGGGTATGTGTTTTGTTTAGGTGACACAGCTATCAGTTAGAGAGCGTGTTTGCAGCCTGTTACATCACAATCTGTTACCGAGGCTGAGTACATGGCAGTAACAGAAGCGTTCAAAGAAGCCGTCTGGTTGAGAGGATTGATCAGTGAGATCAATGTCAAGCAGGGAACAATTAAAGTATACTGTGATAGTCAGTCCGCTATTAACCTAGCGAAAGATCAGATGACTCATCATGACCGAACGAAACATATTGATGTGAAGCATCACTTTATCAGAGATCTGATTGACGAGCGGAAGGTGGAGTTGAGGAAGATTGGGACTGAAGATAACCCAGCTGACATGTTCACAAAAGTTCTACTAGGTAACAAGTTCGAGCATTGCTCGAATTTAGTGGGTCTTTCAGTATGATGTATGTTAGCCCCGGTTGGGGGGGCGATTGTGGAGAAGGTGGAGTTTGTTTTATTGTTGATGTTGATTTTGAGCCAAGGTGGAGATTTGTTAGGTTTATGTCTCAAAATTACTTGGCGCATTAAGACGAAGGGCTGTGAAGACCCCGATCGATCGAGCTCCACCCGATCGATCGGGAATGTTACGTAAACGAGAGACGCTTACAGAGAGGCGGCCGATCGATCGGAAGGAACCGATCGATCGGGAAACAGGGTTTACGCGCTTCTAGAAATACGGACGTAGGGTACGTCTCAAAGCATCCAAAGCATACGTGAGGTATTTCCCTATTGCGGCGACGCAACCAATAAAGTTGAGTGTGACAGAGAATCTTTGTAATTCGTCTTCTTCTTTTGTTCAATAATAAAAGCTCCGATCTTCGCCCGTGGTTTTCTCCCCTTTCGATTGTAAAGGGGTTTCCACGTAAATCTTTGTGTCTATTGTTTCGTTTCTCTTTTAGTCCGATTGTTTCTCGTTATTGTCGTGGTATTTGATTCGATTGAGATCCGAGTATATTGTTTAATTTCCGCACAAATAGAGCTTATAATGGAGATGAGCTTGCTATTGAGTCAAGTTCGCGATAGAGATGAGTTATTTGAGTTATGATCGAGCCAACATAAACCCATTTTTGAGTTAAGACTAACTATTAATAAGCACTTAGTATATTGAGTCCTTAACATCTTTTAACTGTTGCTTACCAAAATGCTTAAAACCGTTGACAAGCCAAACGTTTATTTGAGCTCAACTATATATTTAAACTTATTGAGTATGCTTCAAGTTAGCTTGATAATCTGTTGATGAACTCACCTAAACGAGTCATAATTTTATTGAATGTAAGTACTTTATTGAATATTTGATCCGTTTATGGCCATGCTGAATCTTTCTAGAAAAATAATAGCTGAAACATTAAGAAGTTGTGATAAGTATGACAAAAATTATTATTGTCAGAGCAATTATGTGACTTACTAGTAATGAGAGCTGCAAAATTACATTAAAAACTATGATCTTACTTGATAATAATAATTTTGCCCTAATAATAACACCATCAAAATCAAGACCATAAGAATTTTATGGCAGAAAAGCAAATCTTTGTTTGGTACATAGGAAGTAGATGCAGGAAGTCGAATTTCATGGAAAGTACGAATTTAAGCTCTTATTCGGTTTGCAGGAAGCAACTTACCTAGCCCCCTAGGTAAGTTCTAATTCCTTCATTTTTAACTAGCCTCCTCCTTTTTTACCTACAATCACATATGTTTTACCTCTTGGGAAGTTCTCATGTTGCCAACACTATAAGGTTGAAGGTCCTTAGAAACAGCCTCTCGGCAAGTTAAACCTTTAAGGGATAAGACTGCGTATATCTATACCTTATAGGCCCCACTTATGCAGAAATTTTTGAGACACTGAATTTGTTATTGTTGGTCACCCAAACGAGAGCCAAAAATCTGAAATAATAAAAAGAAAACCCTATCCATCTCCATTGGCAGCTAAACCCCTTACCCAAAAACTCAAAATCATCCTCTCTCTCTCTCTCTCTCTCTCATCATCCCCCCATAAAATCACCTCTATCTTCAACCTTTTTGAATCGTTGTTAAGGCACCCAGTTTGAGAAGAGGCACAATCATCAACCAATTCAATCACCCCATCTTCCCCTTTTTAGCATTCGAATTAGGGTTTTGTCTTTTGAGAGGAATTGATGTCCAAAAAGGGGGGAGGCGGGCTTCAAAAAGAGGCGCCTTGGAGGGCTACACAGGGGAAACCCATCCCCAAGATTCACCATTCTCCTCTTCTTCGTGTTTCTCAATCCCCCTTTTCTTCCTATGCTCTCTACACTATGCGGGTACTCTCTCTCTCTCTAAACTTGTTTTCATTTAGTCTGTGATGGGTGGGTTGAATTGAGTTGAATAGTTTCTATGATGTTGTTATTGATAATTTAGTTTAGCTCTGTAATCTTTGAGGCTTTGTTTTTGATTTTCATTTACTCTGTGAGGCTTTGTAATAGAAAGGGTTCATTTACCAGGTACTAATGCAACCGGATCCCGTTAGAACTTTAAAGTTAAGTATGCTTGGGCGAGACTAGTATCAGGATGGGTGACCTCCTGAGATGTCCTTGTGTTGCCAACCCTATAAAGTTGGGAGCTCTTGGAAACAGCATCTCGGCAGGGTTACACTCTGAAGGGGTAATGCTGTGTACATCCACCCCTCCCAGATCCCCTTTTTGTTGAGCCCTTGAGGCACTGGGTCTGTTGTTTGTTTGTTTCCTCTAGAAAACCGCTTTTAAAATTAGTTATTTTTCACTTAACTATCATAAATTTTCAATTTTAAAAACATCACCTTTAAAAGTTTTCTCAAAAATAACCTTTTTTCAAGGTGGCAACCTTGTTGTTATTACCTTTAAAATTTTAGTTTTCCGTTGAAGTTATACGTGTAATTTTACATTTTCATATCTAAAAAACCTAGGAGATAAACACACATATTGATGTCATTTCACTTGGTAAAGTAATATACCCGTAAATAGTCTCTATATGCAGGTTTGGATCCCATTTCGTGCTTGTTTAGTTGTTTACCTACACATGGAGCAACCTTATCCATAAATTTACCAATTGAGCCAAAACGGACATATGTGTTTTACATGATTTTATATATAACCTGAACAAATTCAATGTGTAAGCCAAACGTAAAACTAATGGCATTAATGTAGGTGATTGATTGGAAATATTTATACTTTTCAAGGTGGTTTTATGAAAAATTGAAAAGTTGTGGACCTTGTGGTAGTTAAGTGAAAAATGACTACTTTAAAGGTGGTGTTTTTGTAAAAACCCTTTATGTTATAAGGAATTCACTTTCCTGGATGTCTAGCTTGTGAATAATTGCACATGTCTACTTCATTCCTTTTATAGAAATTAATATTACGTGTGAGGACTATTGATCAGACATAGGCTTCCTTTAGGGTCGCACCCTAAGGGGATAAGGCTGCGTACATCCCACCCCCTCAGACCCTGCTTATGCGGGAGCCCTTGAGGCACTGGGTGGTGGTTGTTGTTGTGAGGACTACTGAATTACAACTCGAGACATGTTGCCCCAAGAACCTTTTATATCAAATTAAGGAATTGATTATCTCGAAAGCTTAAGTACAGGATTATTTTTATAACTGAACATATATCTTAATAAAGTGATGGGAATTGTGCAGGATCCGGATCCTGTGGGGAATGGGTTGGGGGTGGATGCAATGTTAGAAGCAGCAGGGCCTGATTGCATTGTACCTGGTCAGGTTGCACCGGTTAAGTTACTGGGTTTGAAGGTGCTCTTTCTTGTTTCTTTCATGGGTTTGTTCATGGTTCAGTTGGTAGCTTTTTTTCATTGATTGATTTATGTCAGTATTGGTTGTCAGTGATGCACAGTTTGCACTATTTGGGGCGCGTTTTGTTTTGGTGTAAAGAGGGTTAATGGTTACGAGGTTAAGTATTAATCCCTTTTGAGTTTTACTTTGTTTGGTTTACTAACCCTAAACTTTACCGGCTAAAAGGTTTTACCTATATGAGGTTTATGCAGTGGCAGATCCAGTGACTTGATAATGCAGGGTCCATTTTTGTAATAAAACTAAAAAAAATTTTAAAAAATAAGAAATGTATATATATATATATATTATGTAACTTATCAATATGGAATTTAAAAAGTATCAAAATAAAATTATATTAATAGGCATATAACAAAGAAACATAATTAATTAACTAATTCAATCATCCACAACAAGTCCTTATGTTATAAAATGATACATAACATTAACCACAATTTAAAATTTTGAAGAACGGGATATGGGACCATTTATCTACTAGATTTAGCTCTTGCTATGTGCAATCGAAAAATAATGATGGTTTAAAAAAATTTTAGGTTTTAATCTAGGGTTTATTAGGAGGCAAAAATGTAAAAAAATTAAACAAAATTTGCAAAAATGTAAGGGAACTGAAACGCCAAACTAAGTATTTTGTAATTTCATGGGCTCATATTGTTTTTCTTAATACCATTTTGTGGGCAAAAATGTCAAAAAATAATATAATTGGTACTTGTATCACTCGAGCCCGTGACCTGGTGGAAGAAAGCAAGGCACCCATACCACTACACAGACAAACCCAGCATGCTGTGGGTTCACGAGTTATGAAATATAAACAACAACAACAACAACAACAACAATCTCAGTGCCTTGCGGCTCCTGCAGAAAGCAGGGTCGGGGGGGGGGGGGGGGGTGATGTACGCAGCCTTACCTCTTCCGGCTGGAAAGGAGACTGTTTCCGGGGACCCCCAACCTGAAATAGTTGAGTGCCTGCAGATAAACCACCAATCAATTACCAATGCATTTTGAGGAAAAAGTAGAAGAAAGGAAGAAGAAGAAGAAGAAGAAGAAGAAGAAGAAGCATGATTAGAGAGTAAGCTAGCCTATAAGTGCTACACCTGAGGTTATGCCTGCCTAAGGATCTTAGACTACCAGCCACTCCCCGCACTGCTATACTCTGCCAGCTCCGCTACCCTTATACTAGCCCTCCAACGTGCCCTATCTAAGGCCATCTCCTCTCTTAGGTTTAGGTGGGTTAGGTTTTGACGAATCGTCTCCAGCCAACGTGTCCTCTCTAAGGCCATCTACTCTAGAAATTTTTTGGTGGTACATATACATTTGTAAAGGTTGGATGATAATGTTGCAGGATTTGTGCTCCCCAGCACTATCAATGTGGGTCCGCCACTGGGTTTATGGGTGGAGGATTACATCATTTGTTCTAGCTTGTATGCACATTAAGAGCTAATGTAGTTTTGTGCAATCACAATTATCTCTACTTTTGTTCCTCCTCGAAAAGTACCCAGGTCGTGTAAGGATACTAAGACATTGGTATGATACTTAGATGCTTCAAATGAGACTAAAAACATAGAAGAACCGTAAAAGAATAGCCAAGTCTGTCCTCTTGGATACGTGCCTGTATCTAAATTCTGTACACAAGTCTAAGTAACGTTGAATGAGATATGCTGGGAGCATTGAAATGAGAAAGAAGCTGAAATAATTTGTGGGGAGTCTATATGAAAAGCAACATAGAATATGGCGGAATAATCCTTACAGCGTTTTCAGAGCAACAACAAAAAATTGAACTCCGCAGTGAAAGAGGTCATGGCACTTCCATATTTTCATGTTCTTAAAGTTGAAGTGGGATTGAACCAATTGAATCAAATCCTGGTTAGTGGTCATAGTAATAATGTTGCGAACCTTACGGAATGTGTTGCAATAGCGTCGGGTATTGTGAGGGAACATAAGTTACTTTTAAGTCTTGTGTTTACGAAAATTTGAATAAATAGCGTAAGGATCGTTACTTTGTCTTACCCTTTGATTGTTTTCAGCATATGAATATATTGTGCACTATCAACGTCATCACTAAAGTACCATTATGTAACAGCGAACCATGTAATGCTTAACTCAAAATCTGTTGTGAAACGACCGTTATCTTGTTGCATTGATTGAACTGCGGTAACATATCTCGGTGCCTAACCTAATTTGGGTGGAAGAAAGGATTCAAAGAAGTTGGACTCTGAAGATTTCAGGAAATTGTGAAGCTATGGGCGCATTTAGTCATTTCTTCTTATTTTGGTTCTGTTTTTCCGAGTGCTTTTCTATGAAAAATAGAACATTAGAAAACACTTGAAAATTTATATTACACAGAAAAACAACTCTTTTAATTATACTGAAAACTTGGAATTCGACATTCCAGCTTGCAGTTTAAGGGAAGAAAACTGTAGAACTGCATTTTTCTAGGGGGCTACAATAGCTGGGTCTTTTAAACACGTGTTCTTGGAACACAAAGGACTTCGGAAATTCTCTTGGAAAATTTAAGAACTTTTGCGAACCGAACACACCCTATATAACCGTGCCCAAAAAGAAAATCAAGCAATGCATAAGCCTGTTCGGAAGTAATCATATCATCCCTAAAATGCCACACCCATTTGGAATGATCTTCTATCAGTTGAGGAATGCACCATGGTTCTATACTTATATATACCATATCGAGTTTTTGTGGATGGGTTCTCAGCCATGTTTGATTGTCTTCATTGTTAAATGATGCCTGGTAATATGTGTGCAGGTATGGCCCATAGAGATCAACTTGAAGTTCTTGGAACCAGTTGGAAAGGAACTTAAGTTAGTTGGGAAGGTAAACCACTACACTTTGTTTGACAAATTGCAAAGTCAGATTCTGTTCTCTTTAGCTTTTTCTGATTCATCGTAATCTGTGTTACTCGGACTCTCCATTCTACCCTTGATGGGGGGTCAAGGACTAGATGTCCGATGAAGTACTTGTGTTTGAAAATGATCAGAGCTTGTGCAGTTTGTTTTAGGGGCTTGATAGCTTATCGAGTCGATTTCAAGTAGTTTTGATAAGCTTATTGAGCTGAGTTTGAATAGGAGGTACTCCACTTGTTAGTGTTCATGAACAGTTTGATAAGGGGTTGATAAAAGCTCGTTAACGATTGGTATGAGCTCAAAAGTGGTTCAATAATGGTTCAATAGTTACTCAAATTGCTTGGCTCAATAGCAAACTCGGCTTAATAACAAACTCATCTCAATCACAAGCTCGACTTGTCCTGATTAGGTTAATGAGTTGGGTCGAGCAAAGTAGCAAACACAATAATATCTTGTGGAACAAGTTGAACTATAATTCTAAAGCTTGGTAAAAACTCGAGCTTGATAAGGCTTGTTGAGCACAAGTTTGAATAAGGGGATGCTTGGCTCAACTCAACTTATTTATACTGTAACCCACCCTTGAGTACCCATGTCGGGTAAGGGCACTTTGATGCCGTCATGGCAACAGAATGTGGCAGCTTAACCAAAAAGCATAGAAATATCATTGAATATGAATTGGCGTTTTCCGAATCTAAAATGTGCTCTCTTTTTTTTTTTTTGGGGTTGGTTTCCGTGAATGCAGTTCATGGATTCCGCAGTGGACTTGATGAACAAATCCTTCATAGATCGTTGATAATATACTACTATCTTCGGATTCAGCCGTTGGTATCTCCAGTTGTAAAGTGTGAATTCTTCTCAGATTCTCTGCATCTTCCCTGTGCAAGTAAGTTTCGATTGTGGATCTCAAGGATTTTGTTCTGTTTTTTGGGTAATTGAGGTGTCCAGGTCAGTTCATCTAAAGACATGCGTTTCGAAGTTTTTCATTTGGTTAATTGTCATGGGTTTGGGTCACGTCTTTTGGGTCGGGACGAATTTGGGTTT
This sequence comes from Simmondsia chinensis, assembly GCA_018398585.1. Taxonomy (NCBI): domain Eukaryota; kingdom Viridiplantae; phylum Streptophyta; class Magnoliopsida; order Caryophyllales; family Simmondsiaceae; genus Simmondsia; species Simmondsia chinensis. Next base: position 1,742,403 of record JAGTTD010000007.1, on the reverse strand, counting down.
TGGTTTCGTCAACTCGTTTTTAGTACGTGTAAAATGCACTTATGAGCAAGGCAATGTTCGTAGTATGTTGTCCTATTTATCTGTTAATTATAGGTAATATTATTGTCAGAATAAAATTATTATTATCAGAGTAAAATTATAGTTTTCACGATAATTTTATGGCTCTCATTGTTTATAAGTCACATTGTTCTATCAATAATAATTTTTATCTTGATAATAGCAACTCCCTAATTATAATATCATATATGCGGGGTTGTATAGTCCTACTATTATATAACGTTTGTTTCTGCTAAATGAGGTATTTTTAATTATGTTTATTTATGTTAATGTCTTATTTGCGTATCTGCCTACTTGCCTATTATGTGCATTGCAGTGCCTTCCGTTGAGTTTTGCTTTATAATGCTTGCCTTGTTCTATATTTTGCTCTTATGTTGTGTTGCTCTCTTGCTTCTATGCTGTCATGCTTCTCAGGTTGGGGGGTCCTTGGATACAACTTTCCTACCTTGAAGGGGAAAGGTTGCGTACATTCACCCCCCCGGGGACCCTGTTTATGCGGGAGCCCTTGAGGCACTGGGACTGTTGTTGTATGTTAATGTGATATTTTATTTTAACCAATTATAAATTGGCAATGTATTGAAAGCTGTTACCGAATAATGAACAACAGCAACAGTCGAGCCTCAAAGAGGCTCCCGTCAAGGTAGCGTTTGAGGAGGATAAAATATATGTAACATTACCCCGATATGATGCTACCGTGTAGAGAGGCCGTTTCCAATGGGCCTTCAACTCTATGAGAAAAGAAGCAATAATATTTATAAAACCAAAGTCAAATAAAGTAATAACAGACATGCAAGCAATAATAAACAAAAATGACAAATAAGCAAGTCGAAGGCCACTGTGAACTAGCATCGTTATGCTTCTCTCTTCTAACAATTGTGTCGACCACACGTATGTTTAATCGGTACTCAGCTCTATCTTAGGGCATTTTTTCATTAAGGTTTGGGCGGGTAATGTCACGTCTAATTGTCCCCATTAGCTTATCTTAAGTCTATCTCTATCTAATGTTATTGTCAGGGCAAAATTATTAATATCTAAGTAATTTTGTGAAATTTTATAACTATTATTCACTAGTCACATTATTGCGCTGGCAATAATAATTTTTGCTTTTCGTAACGATAAATTAAAAAAAAAATTCAACATAATTGACATCGCCATTATATATAATTATCGAAACCACGGGCATGTTAGATTATAAAATTATTTTTCTTTCGTCATCTATTAATTTAAGTTTTTAAATAGTTCTTTGAATGATGTCTGCATATTGTTGACTGAGAGACCGTGTGTTTGAGTCCCAACAGTATTTACTCTCAATTTTAATATAATTCAAGCCCATTATGCTTTTTGTGTCAAGACACATTATTATATACATTAAGATATGTCATACGTAATTAAGATAATATTGTGTAACAATTTGAATATTTTATTCTTTCGAAGTTTAAGACTAGAGACTTTAAGTTTAAGCTCGTTTAGATTCACATGTTCTCGAGGTCTCCATTTATTTACGCTTGAACTTGGCTCTGTTAGGCCCGCTTTCAGTTTGAGATCTGTTCATTTAAGTTGTTACGGTTTACTATGTCAATTCATTTATGTTTTACCAAATTGAAGCTCAACTTGCTTAGATAAAAGTATTGATTATATTGAAGACTCTACGAGTAGTACAATAACAAAATGTCGTATGGGAGTGGTATTAACGAAAAGATTAGTGTAAACGTCTAGTGGACTACCCGACCTCGTTCATATTTATTTCGAGAGAGAGAGTCTCTCCTCCATTTGATTTACATGTGATCCTTATGAGCCAACTCCCTAAATCGAGACTAAGCTTCTGAAATTCTACACGGTACAAGGTCGGTTAAGATCTCAAGCAATTGAAGTAGTTGTTGGGGTCCTTAATTTATTAGGTGCCTTTTTGAAAATTAATTATATTATGAGTTTGTTTTTAGTGTATTCGTCATTCTTTATTGGAGAAATAACGGCCTTTATGTCATAAACTGAAGGATTATTTACGTTAATGGTTATTGTACACTGTTTATTGTGTTAATTTAATCTTTGTACTTTCAATTGTATCATGTTAGGCAATGTACAGTTTGCATTGTTTCAGTTTATTCCTATAGAGAAAATTGAAATTAATTAGTGACGTGCCTTTTAACTGATGATCATGGTGGATGTAATGCAAGTAACTCAATAGCAACCCATTCGTTAACCAAACTTAAACCCACTCAATAATTTAGTCGTTAAAAATTATGTGATTAACTTTAGTTTCATTATAAGTCTAAATTAACACTATTAAAAGTAAAAAGGGCTAAATTGACATAATATGTAAAGCATAGGTTTGTAACGTAGATAATATGTACATACGTAATATAAAGAATACACATATTAATTGGTATTATAATATAATGTAAATTATTTGGAGCACGTTTAAGCTGGCCACGACATCTCGTCTACCAAAGAGCCTATAAATTAGAATTATTTTGTGTTTCTAAAATCTCATAATCGATTGTAACAAAGTAATGCAATAAATCGAGTTTTTTAAGCTAAATAACGAGGTGTGATTTACACTGTTGGTCTTTGATTTTTTAAAATTTTCTCAAATAAGTCCTTCATTATTTATTTTGTTCAAAATGGTCCCTTATCTTATGAAGTTTGTTCAATTAGATTCTATTTTTTTTGGTCAAAATGTTCTCTAATATTATATACAACAACAAACAACAACATTACAAAATTGGAGGACTAAATTGTTCTCTAATATTATATGTTATTACAAAATTGTTCAAATTACCTAATTTATACCTAACATGGAGGATTAATTTTGTTGTAATATACAATATTATGACCATTTTAAACAAAAGAAAAGATGAGAGATTAATTTGAACAAATTAAAAAGAATGAAGGACTAATTTGAACAGAATAAAAAATAAAGTAGTTGTTATTTTGAGGGTAAAAATTATTATTAATAGAATATTCATATGACTTTTAAACAATAAAAGTCACAAAATTGCCTTAAAAATTACGATATTACTTTGAGAATAATAATTTTATTTTCGTAATAAAATCACCCTTTAAATAAGCTTACAAATAGGGGTGTAAATAAGCCGTCGCAAACCGGTTCGTCATAAAGCTCGGCTCGCTTTGAGCTCGAGACGAGTTGAGCTGGCTCCTTGAGCTTATCTAGCAGAGCTCAAGCCTAGTGAAACTCGAGCTTGTAGGCTTGTGAGCCTGAACGAGCCTTCCTCTTAATATGATATATTTGCCTAAATATGTCCAATGAAGTCAAATTTAAGCCTAATCAGCCCAACCCGAGAGGAATATTGCAAGCTTAATTCATAGCTTGCCAAGCTTAGATTGAACCGAGCCAAGCTCGAGCTTTAACTTTTCGAGATCGGCGAACCTTGTGCCCAACTCGAATAGCTCTATACAAGCGAGTTGAACCTCAAGCCTGCTGGACTCGGGCTGGACTTGACTCGAAAGACACCCCTACTTACAAACATAAGGACGCGGGAGAAGGGGGACAATGACACCTCAAAAATGAGAAAACACTGGTTCGTTCAGCGAACCAAAAAAAAAAGACGTTGACACGGTTTAATGACGTCAATTGCTGACCTATAAAATAAAAAATAGTTAAAATAAATGGGAATGCTTGTGTCATATATAGGACTAATAATATAATAACAATAACAAACTCAGTGCCTGTAAGAGCTCCAGCAAAAGCAGGGTTTAGGGGTGTAGATGTACACAGTCTTCCCCCTTCAGGAGGCTATCCTGAAGAGAAACTGTTTTCAAGAACCCCAAATCTAAGAGGCTGGTCCGTAGTATAGAGCATATATATATATATATATAGGACTAATAATATATTCGCTTTATTTTTAATTATAATATATGATATGCCCCGCAGCCCATATTTTAAATTCAGCAAATCAATGAAAAATATGTTCAGTGTGATATGCGTGATCTCAGTTACACCCCATCACTGAAATATCCCCACATTTTTTACTTTTTTAACGAAAAGTTGAATATAGACGATTATACATGACTTTACATATTAAAAAGGGTTATTTATATTTTACAATCCTGATTTTTTTGCTAATTATGAAAAGGACCCTAATATTTTAAAATTATTAAAAAAGATCCCGAGGTTTTATCTTTTTAATAAAAAGGACCCTTTCCGGCCATCTGATGTTATTTTGAAAGGTTTTTGGGCCATTTGGTTTATTTCGATTCGATCTGGATTTGTGTGATAATTACTATAAAGGTTTTTGGGCCACTAAGAATCATGATTTTTCCCGTTTTGAAAGGCAAGTCATTTACCCTTATTTGCCAGAGAGGGTCCTTTTTATTAAAATGATAAAACCTCGGGGTTCTTTTTAATAATTCCAAAACGTCAGGATTCTTTTTATAATTATCAAAAAGGTCAGGGTAGTAAAATATAAATAACCCTACTAAAAACTTACTGAAGAGATGATCTAGATAGAGCCGAGTAGCGGTTAAAAACATGTGTGGCCGATGCAGCTGTAATGAGGGAGGAACACACTAATGCTATTTCACAATGACCCTAGGCTTACGTGTCCGTTATTGTTGCTAATTTATTGCTGTCACGTGTTTGATAGTGCTTTATTTGACATGAATTTTGTAAATATATTCCTTCTTTCTTTTATGGTTGGCAGAAACAACCTCTCTACAAACATTCTGTAGGCAAGGTAGTTAAAATCGAGATTCTACTTAGAATTAGTAGGGGTTTTTAGAATTGTAATCGTAAAATCGAATCAAAGATAGTAAGTTTCTACTAAATGTATAGCATGATTGTTTTTAGTATTAGTATTAGTTGTATAGTTCAAAAAGTTATTAACAAGACCTCAACTTACATGGGTATATATAAGAAATATAATCAAATATGATAAAATTATTACAACAACAACAACAACAAGCCCAGTGCCTGCAAGGGCTCCCGCAAAAGTAAGGTCTGGGGGGGTAGATGTACGTAGCCTTCCCCCTTCAGGGGGCTACCCTGAAGAGAGGCTGTTTCCGAGGACCCCCAACCTGAGAAGAATGAGAGCTGGTCCGCAACATAGAGCATGTGACCTGATAGCAGGGAAGCATCAAAGCATGAGTAGGGCAAATATGATAAAATTATTATCATGCTAAAATAATCATGAGAATTTAAAGATATATGCTACTAATTAAACTTTATATTAAAGTTAAAAATTAAACCAAAACTTAAAATTAAGTTTCCTGAAAGTATATAAATGCTTAATTAACTTTCTTTTATTGCAAGCTAATAAAATATAAGTTCGCTTATAATATATGCTTGATTTTTTTACATTTTAGCTTTTTGTTTGTATACATTGGTAGAATCGAGGTTGAATCGCTAGAATCATAAAATCGTATTACGATACTATCAGTTAATTTCATATAATATCCATGAATCATAAGATTCTACTTAAGATTCAGATCGATCGACAATTGTAGAATCGTAGAATCGTAAGATTCTAAGATTTGAATCGGGATTTTAATAACCATGTCTGTAGGGGTAAGGTTGTTTACATCTTACTTTTTCCAAACCCTGTTTTGGTGGGAGCCTCTTTGAAGGATTGAGCTACTGTGGGGAAACATCATCCTCAGCGTACCATCCTAGTACTAGCCATTTTATGATTTGCTCGGCCAACTAGTGAAAAACTATTTTAATAACGATAATTTTATCTGAAAATTTTTTAAGTTTTACTTTTGTTTTTAATGAAAATTACAAGCGTCATGTCTCCTTTTTTTTTTTCCTCCCCTCACTTTCCGTAAAGGGGAAGACATTTTTTACTTTAACTGTAACTCTAAAATTTTCATTAAAAACAAAAGTAAAACTTAAAAATTTTTCCATAAATTGATCAATGGCATAGAACCTACATGAAAAATATTTTCCTTCCCCTCACTTTCCGTAAAGGGGAAGACATTTTTTTTTCTTTCCGAGAAAAAATATTTTCTAGTATAATCTTATATTATATGTCTCATTTTAATCTTAATGTACTTTAATGTAAACTGTATAAATTTAGAATAAAATTAAAATTTTTTAACGAAAAACTTTTTTGATTCAAGGTAAGTAAAATAGTATTTCATTAGCAAATATTTGCTTTCATTAGATACAATCTGAAAGTTTTTTACTTAGTGACTTCACATGTGAGTCAGTTATGAATCCACATAGATACGTAAGAAAAGAGATGAACATATAAGTCTAATGGATATACCACGTAATGACAATTGGTTTCAAGACAGAACCCTATTTATATATATAGATATAATGTATGTCAATTCAGTGGGTCGGTTGGCTTAAGGCGTTATCAAACTCAAACACTTTCCATGTTGACTGTAATTCAATTTTATTTGTAAGTCCCTTGTTCATGGCCATGATCCACGGTAAAATTTCATTGTTTTCACATTTAATTATCTGTATTTTCTGAATTAATTTATATATATTGTGTATATTAATTTATAAGATTTAGTCACGTTATTATTGTCGAAGTATTTTAATTAATATTTGTAGTTCAAAAAGATAGAATACAACAACAACAACAACAAACCCAGTGTCACCAAGGGCTCCCGACAAAAGCAGGGTCTGGGGAGGGTAGATGTACGCAACCTTCCCCCTTCAAGGGGCCACCCTGAAGAGAGGCTGTTTCCTAGGACCCCCAGCCTAAGTTCAAAAAGATAGAATAATGATGATAATTTATAACAACCACCCATTGTCTTATAAAGGGTTCTTGAATACTTCTGTTAAGGAACCAACTGTCCCAAAAGCTTAAGTTGATTGGTGAAGGCCCAATATTGGTTTTATACTCTAACATGCCCCCTCACGTAAATGCCTATTGGCCTTGAAGCGTAGATATTGCATGGGCCTGCTGCACACCTTGTGCTTAAATTATTTCATATTGAAAGTGGGGGCTGTTGGGATTCGAACTAGTGACCTCTTGGCCAACAAGGCTCTGATACGGTGTCAAAAAACCATATTTCTCAAAAGGTTAAATTGATAAGTGAAGGCCTAAGATTAGTTTTACTCTCTAACACCCTCACACGTTTTGTTGGGTGTTAAGATCCCTTTTGTTGGTTGTTCTATACTAGAAATATAAACGAATTAAATGTATGATGATCTACTCATGCTCGACATAAATTTACAGCTCATTCTTATTGGTAAAGGGGGTTCAATAGATTATTGAGCCAAGTTTGAGTAGGTTGGATAAGCTTAATGAGTCCAGCTTGAATAAGGGTGCTCGACTTGTTAACATTCACAGATAGTTCGACAAGTGTTTCTTACGGGATTGTTACTGGCTTGATATTCACTTGATAATGGCTTGACAATAACTTGAATTGCTCAGATCAGTTACTAGCTCGACTTCATAGCAAACTCTGCTTGACTATAAACTCGACTTGACTCAATAACAAGCTCAACTTGGCCCACTAAGTCTAAAATTACAAGTTGAGTTAAGGATTAAACACACGAATATTTTATTGAATTGAATTCAAAAAAAATGTTTGGAAAGCTCAATAAATACTCTGCTCAAACTCGAGCTTGAGTTCAAACAAGGGGAACTTGAATCGACTCTATTAGAGTATAAAACAATTCTCGGACCTTGACCTATTAGCTTCTACTTTTGAGAGACCATTGGTTCTTTAATATGATATCAAAGCCTTATGATTTTTCTAAGCTTCAAGTCCAACGTGCATTTGCGAGATGGGGCATGTTCGTGTTAGGAAACGTAACAACTAAACACAACAAAAATTCAAGGAGAAAATAAAAACAAACACACAGATTTATGTGGTTTGCCAAAATTTCCCATATCCACAGAGATATATGAAGAATTTTATTGCTTTGGAATTGTTACAGAGAGTTTTCTTCAATTCGTTCTACACGCTCAAACTCTAGAACCGTGTATAAATAGGCGCACACATAAACCCCTAATATGTTTAGCTGAAATCTCCAAACCGTATCAAGTCAATGAGTACTGGCCAGTCCATTCCATTCTAGATCGGATCTATCAACCCGATCCTCGATTACAAGTAAAAACTAGGCTCCACACTAGAAGCTCAATAATTAAAGTATAAAATTATTCTTTAACCATCATTTATTAGTACTTAAACTTCTGAAATAATTGATCACTTAACAGACTCGACTCTACTCATTGACACTTCCTATTCTCCAGAATGCAAGTAATTAAATTATTTTTCTCTCTCTAATAGGACAATATGATAAAATAAGAAAATGTGTATATTGTCACACACAACTTTAGTGGAGGAATTCAAATTTGATTTGTTTGTGATAATTTATAAAGTATTATAAGGTAAAATAATATGTGGATATACTTTAATATATATATGATAGTCTAAAATTGGAAAATAAAATAAAATGCTAGAATATGTAGATCTGCTGAAGTATTATTCAATTTTCCCTGGCACAAGTGATCTCATTATGTTAGGATAAAAGACAAATAACCGAGCTTCACATAACAGTTTAAACTTTTCAAAAAGTTAATTTTTCGACATGGTATTAGAGTCCGGTTGATCACGAGTTTGAATTCGAATGGCCCCATTTTTAATATAAACGTAAGTTAAGCACAAGGAATAGAGTGGGTATGTGTAATATCCATGCTTCAATTTATCGAGCCGCTTTTTCTTTCTTTAATAATTGGAGGCATAGGAATTACTATTCAAAAAGCACATGTAGCTAGTGTAGCGGTTGCAAACCGAATTAACCAAGACATCGAATAATCTAAGCAGTTGCTTGGGGTTGTTTTTGAAAATAATTGTATCACGAGTTTGTTTTTACTGCATATTACTATCAGTAATCACAGAACTAATGACTTATATATAATATATATCAATATGTATATACATGCATATATAATCTAAAAGATTCATATATTAGCTAATATTATATTATAAAGTGAATATTTCAAATGCACTTAAGTTGATCCGAATAACATTTTTTCAATTTTTGCCAGTTATATCGAGGCAAAGGGTAAGTCTTGAATTTTTTTGGATAAATAAGAGGATAAGGTCTTAAGAAGTATATTGAAGATGCCCTCCAATAAAAAGAAGAGCTGAAATAATAATAAAAGGAATAAAAAAACAAATGAAAAGATCAAAACGCCTAAACTAAATCAGCAACGTATCAAAGAGCAAACCGGGCAAAGATTGCCCAACTTTGCCATGTTCCATAACTGAGGACGCTGCCTAGGGAGGGAACCGAGAGACATAAACGTTTGTAACAAATTTTTAAAACAGACCGTCGTATACACTAATATTCTTTTTAACAATATACAAATTAATAAAATAAATTATAAAAATAGAAAATAAACTTGGTCAACATTGCAAGCTGAGCTATTGTTGTCTAGAAACTAGGAAAGCTTCATTCAGAATGTAATCAAGGAAATTTCAAAGCACAACTAGAATCTGATATCATAATTATTTTTCCTTTTAATACTTAAGAAAATAATTTATTATTTTTTTGATATATTTTAAATTTGTTTAAGTTGGTCTTTTATTTTTTTCCTTATTCAAATTAATCTCTAATATTTTTTTCTTGAGGAATTTGGTCCCTCGTCTTTGTATTATTTACCTAATCTCAGTCACTCGATGAAGGATTAATTTTGTCATAAAATAAAATATTAAACACTATTTTTAACAAGAGAAAAAAATGAATTAATTTGAACAAATTTACAAACATTAAAAACTATTTAGGATAAAAGAAAAGATAAGAGATCAATTTGAAAAAATATACAAGCATTAGAGACAAATGGAGTAAATAAGTCTTACCTTACTGAATGCTAATGAGTTTTGAAATAAACGTTGCTTGAACTTATATATAAATATCGTATACCAACTTCTTTAACTTGGCTAAGACCCGTTAAAATTTTTCAGTCAACTAACTATTCCAATAACTTAAGCTTATAAATGAAAATTTATGAATGGTTTTATATTTTGACATGTCTCTCCACCTGAATGCCCAATTCAGAGGCCTACCTCATTCCCTGTGTTTAAATTATTTTAAATCAAGAGTGAGAGTGATTGGAATTCGTGACTGATCTAAAATTTTGTTTCCAGTGGTAGAGCTATAGAAGACAAACGAAGAATTTTTTTTATTATATACAAATTTATATCAAGATGACTGAAAAAATAACATAACAATGAGAAATAAAAATAAAGAGTAAATGGTCCAACAAAATTATGCATTAGCTAAATACAACAAATTTATTTACAATATAATTTGTATAAAAAGACAAAATATTTCCATTCATAGTAGGAGCACTAGACATAGATTAGGAAAATTGGGACAAATTATCGGGTCCGATGCTAAGACAAGTGCTAGAAATCAGTATTACTCTTTACGTATTATCTGAAAACCACGAGGCGCAACTGCATGCCTCCAGTCCTATAACGTTGGGTCCGTCAATAATTAAGATTATGCCTCCAGTCCTATAACGTTGGGTCCGTCAATAATTAAGATTATTCATTCATCCTTTTCTTTTCTTTTTAAGGTCAACAGTCTTAGGAAACGATCTCCCTATAGGATATGTAGCACCCTATGGACCCTTGACCCTACCATGACAGGAGCCTCTATGGGTCGTTTTTGTTGTTGTTGTTGTAATGATTAGGATTCAGATTTACTAATAAGACTCTAATAATATATTAAAAAACTAACTATTTTAACAATTTAAGCTTATGAATGAATGTCGAGAAATGAATATTATAAATTTGACATTAGGTTATAAAGATTATAAAAAAAAGATGAATGAAGTCATGAAGTTGTTGAACATCCTACAAAGTCGTCCTGCATTGTCTTGGAGTGCACCCCCAAATCTTCTCTCTCTCTCTCTCTATATATATATATATATGTAAGTCCTCTCATCTTTTAGCATATCTCACACCAATAAAATTTCAAAATTTTCTCATTAAAAACCAAAAAAAAAAAAAAAAATTAATTGATTTAAGAATGAAGATAAAGTCTTTGATTTGTTCGTGGTTGCTTCTGCTCTTGCTTGCTGTGTCACTTACAATAATCACAGCACAAGAAGTCGGTATGTATTTTATAGTTTTCTCTTGTTTATATTAGATTCGGTTCGTTTTGCTTATTAGTCGAGCTTGAAATATTAAAACTTAGATTTTAAAAATGACGTTTTTGTTTTGAGTTTCACTCAAACAAGAAGTTGTTTTCAGGTTTTTTTTTTTTTTTTTTTCCTCCTAATGAGGAACCCCGGTTGCCCGTTAAACCCTTGCCTATGCAGCGACCCACACAATACATGAGCCAGTTAAGTTAAGAATTTCTTGAGGAGAGAATCAAGAGGGGAATCGAACTCTAGACCTTTTGACCTAAAACAACACTCTGTCTCCTCACTTGTCTCGTATCACTGAGGCAAGGCCGTGGTGGATAGCTGTTTGGAGTTTTTGGTTTTGGAGAAATTAAAAGCCAGAATTAAAAAAAAATAGTTTCTTCTAATTTTTGATTTTCTACTTTTAATCTTTATTCAAATTATAATTGAAAATAAGAAATAAAGACCCCGAAAAGTTGTTTCAAAAAACAAGTGCTTTAGTTTCTAAAAATGTCTAAGTCATAGACAAAAAAAATGATACCGAAGAAACCCCTTAAAAGTAGAGTTCATCTCAACAGCCTCTGTTCTGACAAATAGACATTTGCCCGGGAATGTGAATTAGAGCATGAAAATCATTCACGAGTCTTCAACTTATAGCTAAACCTTAAATCATTGAAACAGTTGGTTCATAGCTCTAACAAGCAAGCCTAAATGGGCTTGACGTTAGGGTTGACTTAACTAAAGCTTGTTAAGTCGGGTTCGAGCTAAATTGAGCGTATAATGCAGAGAACGAGCATGGCTTCGACTACATAAAGGGGAGCGAAAGGGGGCCGGAGAAGTGGGGTGACCTGATGAAGGAATGGGCAGCGTGTAAGAAGGGTAAGATGCAATCTCCGGTCGACTTGAAGAGCCGTCGTGTGACAATTGTCCCCAAGACGGCGGAGATACGGTGGTTTTACCGCCCCGGTAATGCCACCATCAAGAACCGAGGCCACGACATCATGGTACTCTCCCGTTTGTCATTGGATTATAAAAAGTAATATTAAATTTTTTTGTTATTTCTTATAAATTAATAGTTTTTATTATATTTATTAAGTATATGACTTGCTAATTTATTGAATTAACAATGCTATTGTACCAAAAAGATATACCTAATTGTGTGCAAAATACAAATTATGAAACTCATTAGATTATATATAAAATATTAATTTAATACTCTTTTTATTAGTTTAATGATTTCTTGTTAGATTTTCATTGAATTTGAATATGATTGATAGCTTTCTATAAACTCTTACAAGTTATCTATATAATTTATTCTTAATGACTCAGCTTCTCATAATTTTTGAACAAAAAAAGAAAAGGGTTATTTATGCCAAAGATTCCCGTGCTTTGTTTATTGTGTTAATTTAGTCCTTGTGCAATTGAAAATGTGTCAATTTAGTACTTTAAGAAAATTTAATGTTAAATTTTAATGGTTTTGCCGCGAGTTGAGTTAAATTGAGTAAACGAGTGAATTTATAATAAGTTACTTGCATCTAATATAATTTTACTGTTTAAAATTACGTCATTAACTTAACTTAAATTGATCAAAGGACTAAATTGACACATTGTGAATTATATAGGGACTAAATTACTACAATTAAAAATATAAGGACTAAATTGACATAATAGGCCAAGTATAGGGACCTTTAGTGTAAATAATAATAATAATAAAAAAAAAAACTTCTCATAATTGCAATAAATGAAAAAGCTTATCACAAATGTAAATTAAGGCGTCGTTTGATTGTTGCATGAATCGAGTTCCTACGGGATGTTGCATTTTCCGAAATTCAATTCTTATGTCAACTTCCTAAAAAGTAGATACAATGCTTTTCAATGAGGGATGGGAAATAGAACATCCTTTTTTTTTTTTTTTGGAGCAGTGAAATAGAACTTCCTTAGGAAGGCTAGTTAAAAACAAATGAACTAGAACTTACTTGAAAAAATTAAGTAAGTTACTTTTTACATTTTAAAAATTCTAATTTGGGAATTGGACCACAATAAATGAAATTATTATTTTATAGTATTATATTTAATTGTACCAAAATAAACTTAAATCTTTATTTCTTTGTTTTGTAATATTCTCAATTTGAACATATGCTTTGGAATTATCTATTCAGTCAATTTATGTGTCAGATGGGCATGTGCATAACTGGATTTTTGTCTCTGCATAAGGGAGTAAATAAGTGCCTCGTTTGAATTTGAGCTCGATAATCTTAAAGAGTTCGAGTTTGAGCAAGTCTTTATCTAATTGTGGAACTTTTATATGAACCCGATTCCATAAGATATTAATACGCTTGATTCGGGTCAACTAAAGTTGTTGATCTAATCGAGTTGAGTCGAGGTTGCTATCTTACCAAACTTATTATCGAGTCAAGTTTACTGTCAAGCCAAGTGATTTGAGTTACTATCGAGCTATAGTTGATTCATTGACTAGCTCTTACTCGAGCTATTAAATTCCTAAAACGAATTCAAACAAACCTAATCCATTTTGAGAACGAATAGTATTCATTGAATGTTTGGCTTATTCATACATTTGAAATTGTATAGGTGAAATGGAAGAAAGAAGAGAGCAAAATAAAGATAAATGGGACGGATTATATTCTTCGACAATGTCACTGGCACTCTCCCTCGGAGCACTCCATCCGTGGCAATAGGTCTCTCTCTCTCTCTCTCGTGCACGCATGTTACATATCTGTTTTAGGATTACAGGGCGTTTAACCGGGAGATAAAAATACTTTAAGATAAAAGTATACCTATTAAAAGAACCTATTTCAAAAGTGCTTTTATAAACAACAGTTCTTTCGCAACTTGGGTAAACAGTGTATACTAAGTAAATCTCGGGTATATACAGCTATGCAATGGAGTTGCACATGGTACATGAAAGCGTAGACAAGAAAGTTGCAGTCATTGGCCTTCTCTACAAGATTGGCAAGCCTGACCCTTTTCTCTCCAAGGTAATAACTTCACCTGTACGGACTGTCTACTCGAAAGTTTTTGTATGTCTAACACGGGAAAGTTGGGACCCACAACTACAAAGTCAGTGAATGATCTTAAAGAATTGATTCCGTACAATGTAGAGTCGGTCCTGAGATTTTAGGAGTGCCAAACAAATTTTGATTGGAGGGCTATTGTTTGGTAATGATGATGCATTGATCAACTTAATCATACCTGAAATTATACATATTTATAATGTATGATAAATAGGTCATTATTTCTCCAATTTCAAACGATTATGTGCAGCATAAGCAAAAAGATAGTATATCATTTATTCTCAAATAAGACGTTTAACAAATCGGAGGACAGAAGCTTGCTTGGATTTCTTAGGGTTTTGACCAAACTTGGTGCAAAAACAAGATTTCTAAACCCTAAGACCCAAAGATTCAAAAGGCGCAAAATTCTGTCACGTTCCTTATCGTTTGAGCCAACCCCTTAAGAATCCATAACCACAAACTCAATAGATGCCCCCAAAGAATTGATTGTATAAAATGGCTCGATTCCACTTGATTTTTGAAAGAGGGCTCATTTTTGAGTCGAGATAGATTTGAGACACAACACGACAATTTGCTCGATTTCTGTTACAGCTGATGAATAAAATAAGGGCGATTATGGATACAACTGAGGAGGTAGACGGGGGAGTAATAGATCCAGCGGGCATCAATTTGAAGGGCAAGAAGTTCTACAGATACATGGGCTCTCTCACCACTCCTCCTTGTACTGAAGGTGTCCTTTGGACTATCAACCAAAAGGTTCGGCCCCATGAACTCATATCTAACATGAAGTTACTGAAAGTAGGGGTGTAAACGAGCCAAGTTGAACCCAGCAATCCCTTGTTCGAACTTGAGGTCGATAAGGCTTACTGAGCATGAGTACGAGCTGAGTTTTTATCGAGCTTTTGAGCCTTTGCTCCAGCTCGGTTTGATAAGATTTTAGTGCCTTCGATACTCAGCTTAGCTTGGTATATTAGCCTAATCGAGCCAAATCAAATTCATTATTGACTCGAGTTGAGTTTGTGATCGAGCCGAGCTCGCTATGGAGCTGAGCTCTTGAAGTTACTATAGAGTCACTATTGAACCTTTTCAAGTTAATACTGACTATTAATGAGCTTTTAACAAGCTCTTATGGAGCCTTTATTGAACTTTGATCTAGCCTTTAATGAGCCCCTGTCAAATTGTTTACGAAATTTATTGAGTTGAGCACCCCCTACTTGAACTTCCCATAACGGACACAAATGAGCTGTAATTTAACTTGAACACGAGCAATTCACTAAAGGTTCAATTTATTTACACCCCTAACTGAAAGAAACCGTCAAGTCAAGTTAAAGGCAAACACGAATTCAACATGATTAAATTATGATATGAACTGATGGTATGTGGGTTCTTGTTCCTGCAGATATCGACTGTGTCCCAAAAACAGATGAGATTGCTACGTGAGGCGGTTCACGATGTAAGAACTTAATCGATTAATTTCTTGTTATTTAGCCATTGAAACACCCGGGTAATTGTGTCTTTGTTGAAGATTTTCAAAATAAAGCGTTTTGACTCAAGCAAGATGTATGTCGATGTATAGAATAGTGTGCACACACAGATTCCAGTAAGACTTACTAGATGGTGCATCGAACACACATCTTCCAGAAAGCAACTGTGCTCAAACAAATGGGCTGTGTGTTGACATACAATGCAGTTTTCTCTGTTATTTGACGCTTTTTTATGTCGCTTGAAAACGGTACATGACTTCAAATCATTCTCTTGTCTTTAAATCTCAGAGACTCCATTGTTTCAATAGTCACTTCATTTTATAGTAAGATTCCATCATATCCCTGAGGGACGAAATAAGGCATAAGGATATTGATCCGTTACACACCTTGAAGCCAATTTCGTTGTTCTAGTACCCTGTTCTAAACATAATTTACCTAACCGTCTTCCGTTTTTATTGACTTGCAGCACCACGAGCAAAATGCGAGACCGTTGCAGCCGCTGAATGGGAGGAAGGTGCGGCTCTATATGCACAAGCGTCGACTATGGCCGAAGCCTCTCTAGTCGCGACACGTGTTATCAACCAAATATATATGTATCACCTGCAAATAATGGGCATTTATTGATATATTAGCATACAATTTCATTTTAAAGAGTTCTGATATGCGCCTATGCATTGTCAAGGCCACTTATATTATGAGAATGTTTGTATCTTTTGAAGTGATTTTATGTACTTCTAGTGATTATAATAAATAAAAACAAGTTTTAGCACAAGTGATGCTTGTTTTGTCCTTTTCTGTTGCGCACTTTTTCACGGGTTGGATCAAGCCTGACTTTTACGGGTGTGCCTGTTTTGTATAGCGGCTGTCGTCGCTAATTATTGAAAAAAGGCGAGGAGTCGAATCGGGTTGGGTCTATTACGAGTTAAGGCATGACTGGACCCGTTGACCAGACCCAGGCTTTAGATGAAAGGATACATGGTTTGAACCTAGGAGGTGTAAATGAGTTGACTCCATTCGAACTTCACCTTGTTCGAACTTGAACTTAATAATCCTTGTTGAGCTGGTGTTCAGGCTAAGTTTTATTGAGCTTTTAAATCCTTGATCGAACTTGATTCAATAAGATATAGAGTATTTGATACTTGGCTCACTAGCCAACTAGAGCTAAGTCGAGCTCACTATCAAGTCGAGCTAGCTCAACTAGCTATTAAGTTGAGCTTGCTACCGAGTTACTATCAGACATTATTGACCATTTTAACCATTGATGAGCCATTAAAGAGCTCTTATCGAGCCCTAGATGATCCACTAACGAGTTCTTAATGGGCACATAACAAGCCCTTATCACACTATTCATAAACATTAATGAGTTGGCACCCCCTTGTTTGATCTCATCTCATTAAACTCACCGACCCTACTCGAACTCAACTCAATAAGATATCAATCCCCCCAAAACAAGCCTGGATGAGCCCTATTTGATTTCGTACGCAAGTAGTTCATCAAACATTTGGTTCATTGCACCCATTATTTGAACCTATAACTCTTTATCCTAAACCTCAACCTTATAATAAACTTTAACTACAAAGACTATAGCTTCATTATCACAGAATCCAAGATCCTATCCCACATATACCTACAACTAACTTGCTCAGAACAGACGTTTACCGCAAAGAAATTCAGATTTATTAACTTGCATTGACATAACTTTCTTATAATATATGCCAGGAGTAACATATGGCTTTCAAGTATCTGAATCTACAACACCCAGAACTCAATAAGTCCAATGCGTCAAGAATCAGCTTTTTCAAGTGAAGAACTCATTTACCTCACCATCTCCTCGAACCTAGATGAACACGAGCTGGGGCTTCCTCTTGTCTGCCTCGTGTTGTACGAGTTGCAGCTTACGCATTTGTGTGCCACGATGTGATAATTCACCTCTGATGATTCCCCACAGTCATTGCAAAGTATCCACACCTAGTGATTTAGCAAAGAAAAAATGCTACGACATGTTAGGTTTGCGGTTCAAATCCTACTGCTGGTTAGTGGATGCAAACATTTTCCTTAGGCCACTGATTGAGTTTTTTAGCCCCAACTTATGTTGTTGCATGTAAAAGAACTTCCTAGAACACAGGGCGTGCAACCAGGGATTAAGGCTCAAGAAAAATTTTATGTTGGCTCTAGATGTCCCGGTTAAAAAATACGATAAATAAGTGTCAAAGGACCAACCACACCACAAACTTAAGTTAATAGATTAAGGCTCAGGAATAGTTTTATACTCTGATATGGCCCCTCACACAAATTCCCATTTGGCTTGAAGCGTGGATAGTGCGCAGACTCACCTCATATCTTTTACTTAAATCATATTAATATTAAAAATGGAGACAATTGAGATTTAAACTTATGACGTCTTTGGCAACAAGGCTTAATACCATGTCAAGAAACCAACTATTCCAAGAGCTTAAGTTAATCATTGAATGATCGGGAATAAATGCACTACAAACTCACCATTTTATTTTGGTATGTTTCTGGCATGGGTGTCGAAGCAACCTAGAAGTTCACAGTTCAAATAAGTAATCCGAAGAATCAAACCAAGTAATTCTGTCATGAGTTTAGAAAATCTAGAATTGGGTTGTGTCGTTCACCTCACGATCAAGCCTTTTCCAAACACGAGTCATGTCACAATATGATTTCGAGCACACGGGACAAGAGTACCTGCAATGCAAAGTTGTTTTTCATATGTGAGCCTGCAGATTTATGCAGAAAAAGCCGAAAATGTACTAGGACAAAATTGGCCCAGAGACTCACTGGAAATGCCTCTCCATATCTTTCACACATTCCAAATGAATGGTGTGTCCGCAAGGCAAGACGGTGATGTCTTTCGTAGTATCGAATATAAACTGATACATGGAAGAGGCTAAATGTCATGTAATGTTACGAGTTGGTCTACCAGTAAAAAGCTACAACCAAAGTCGAGGTCCTATGATAATAGGTCATAAGTTCGAATCTTTGAACATCATAAGTAGGTTTTCTTAGTAAATTAGATCAGGACTGAATCAGGGTATACCTCGAAACAAACAGGACAGTTGTGGTGCATTGCTCTTTCAACACAATTGTGTGAATCTTTCAACAGTACGGAATGACAACATCCTGAAGCACAGATCAGGCAAGCGATACTTGTTATCATCTAAAGGAAAACGCAAGTCCCCAAGCATAATCACATCGAATCATATTGCAGTTTGTTTCCGCGTCACAGTATCACAGAAATATGGTTTTGGGTACGTTACATAAGTCATGACAATTGAGATAGTGCGTTTCAAAGGATGTAAGTAGCTTTTAAGCCAATGAAGGGTCATAATACGCATTATTGAGGCTGTTACAGAAGTACCATCAGATAATAGCTAGCTCAAACTCCATTATACGACGGTCATTTGATTCTACGTTTAAAAGGGAACTATGATCTTCTCGGTTCACATACCGCATCTATTGCAATGGAAAGAGTTCTCTTCGCCTCCGGTTCTGCATTTTCAAACAGAAATTATAATCAGAAACAAAAGGAGAAAGGAAATTATAAAGCCGGGTTTAAAATGGTATTAAAAAGAAAAAAAGTGAACCTGCAGATACCACACTCATCACAGTGATACTGATTCTTCGTAACCTAATAACAAAATTCAGTTCAGTATGGAAAATTTACTTGTAAAAATGTGTCGGCATTTCGGAAACATGGGGGCATAACATGGGGGCATGAGGCTTACATCGTCGTCAAAGAACTTGCACTTTGAGCAGAAATACCTGCCCATACAAACACCGCACTCGATGCAGTTTTGTTGAACCTGCAAAAATCAGCATATGACACAATGAGTTTTCGCGTTTTAGTTGTAACAAATGTAAGAGTTTTCATGTTTATGTAAATGTAAACTTACATCTTGTTCTGTCTGACACAAAGAGCATATGACCTGAAAGACAGCATGCAGAAACAAAAAGATCGGTGTCAGATGTTTATCACTTGAAATTTGCTAAATCCCAAAATCGAAAAGAACACTCGAAATGATTATCAAAGAACCAACTCGCTCAAAAAAATTAAGCTAATGGATGTATGCTCACAAATAGTTTTATATTCTAACATGTCCCCTTCTATAAATGCCAATTGGGCTTAAAGCGTCGATAGTGTACATGCTCATCTCATACCTTGTGTTGAAATTATATTAATATCGAGACTGGGAGGCTATTCGGATTTGCAGTTGTCATCTATCGGTCAATAAGGCTCTGATACCGTGTCAATGAATCAACTCTCCTAAAAGTTTAAGCTAATGGGTGAAGACTCATAATGGTTTTATACTCTTAACAATGATATTATAATAGCCAAAAGATAAAGAGCAGGAACAACATAAGAGTGCAAGACTAACAGAAGTGGGATTTAAGAGCACAAATTTATGGAAATTGAACCCCACTTTTGTGGAGATCATGAACTTTAGATCACAACAATAGAGTGTTATTGATTGAAACTAGAACCTAAAGAAGAGTACTTGAAAATATTTCCTAAGAATAATGATAAATACGCCGAGGATTTTCTTAGTTTATATAAAGTAATTGTTAAGAACTCACACGTCAGTCTTGTGAGAATTCCACATGGAAGTTGTGAAAGAGAAGAGATTATCATATAAGACTAGCGGGTTACTCCATTTGATGCCAATTGGTTTTGTGATGGAACCTCACTTGAACTTATAAGTGGATCTCATGTGGGCCACCTCCGTGGGTCGGGCCTAAAAGCTCAGTGGATTTACAGTAATGGTGATGGAAAGATATACGAGATATATATATTTCACATGTCAAACTTAGTGCTAAAGGAAACACATAGGGAATATGTCCTTGATAAGAACAGACATACAAGAAAGCATATATACCTAAGTTCCATTAGTATTCATGTTAGTTCCAGTACCACATTAGTGTTAACGCATAAAGCCAAAAAAAAGGAATGAATTTCATAAAAGAAAAAGATATTGTAGACAGCCATAAAATTTTAGGGCAAATCAAAAGTATCACGGGGTTCAGTGTCTTAATTTTTTTAGTTCATAAATTTTGTGAAATAATATTTTACTTCAAAATTTATATTTATTTAATAAAATAGTCCAAATGGTGATCTAAAATGGTGTAAAACGTGTCCTCATTTGTTAAGAAACCCATTATATCCTCACTATCCTCCTCATCTTACACACAAATTACAATGTTACGACATTGCTAATAAAAAAGAGCCAGATAAAAGGCCTATTTTATACCTTTGCACACAACCATCCGGACTATTTTATTAAATATGTATAACTTTTATATTAAAATATTATTTCACAAAGTTTATAGAGTGAAAAATTAATACTCCAACCTCAAGGTACTACTATGTAATTCACCCTAAATAGAACTTTTCATTTTAACACATTTCTATTGTCAGTTTTCACTAATTACACTATATTTCGTTATCTTTTGCCAATGAACCAATTATCCAAAAGCTTAAATTGATGATTGAAGGACCAAAAATAGCTTCATGCTCTTACGTGTCCCTCACGTGAATGCAGATCGAGCTTAAAGCATATGGAACTATGGAATTCAAACTCACTGCCTCCAAGTGAACAAGCTCTAATACTATATCAATGAACCAACTATCTCAAAAATTTAAGATGACGGATGAAGTCTCAGAAATGGTTTTATACTCTAATAAACCCCTCACACAAATGCAACAACAACAACAACAACAAACCCTCACACGAATGCGCATTGGGAATTAAATGTGGATAGTGCATAGGTTCACCTCATACGTTATAATGAAATTATGTTAATACTAAAAGTGATTATAGTTGCGATTCTCAGTCATGGCCTAACAAGACTCTAACGCTATTTCAAGGAACCAACTTTCCCAAAAGTTTACACTGATAGATGAAAGCCGGAAATGGTTTTATACTTCAACAATTATGTTAAGAGAGAGAGAGAGAGAGAACTAACCCTTCTCAATTCATGACGAGGGATATCATGTCGATCAGTGGGATGAATTTCCATAGAATTCTGCTCACAAAATCATCACCACTTCAATTCTTTCATTTTCCTTCAACATTTACATTTTTGGGGCTAAATTACATGTTAGTACTTAAAAAATTTTAGTATTAATTTTTAGTCTACAAACTCTTAAATAATTTTTTAATCCAAAAGTTGTATGTATTTAATCAAACAGTCCAAACAGTAATTTGTAAGGATGTAAAATAAACCCTTGATCCAACTTCTTCATTAGAAGTGCCACAACACTACGATTCGTGCGTGTGAATAGGTGGGTGGAGTTGACCAATAAATAAAGACATATTTTACCTTTTTTATTAAATATGTCTAACTTTTTAGACTAAAATATTATTTTGTGTGATTTACCCATTTTTTTCCCTTCTTATTCATATTTAACAAAAATTAATAATACAAGAATTTAATTTAGAAAAGGGGGAAATTACCTTAGATTCATTATGGCAATGCCTGCAATCAAAAATCTCATTACAACAAGGTGCTCTAATTTTGCACCTCCTTCTATAATGCCCACACCTTCCATCCAAAAAAAAAATTCCAAATTAAACCCCCAAAATAATTCAAATATTGCCCATAATTAAATGATCAAATCCCTAACTTGAACCAACTTTTTCAAAAGCTTAAGTTAATAAGTGACGGCGAAGTATTGGTTTTAATCTCTATCATGCCTACTCATACAAATGCCTATTAGGCTTGAAATGTGGATAATGTACATGCCTACTTATACCTTGCTTGAAATATATTAATATTTAAAGTGAAAGCTATAGGGATCAGAACTCATGAACTCTTGATTAATAAAACTCTGATACTATTTTAAAAACTTAAGTTAACGGGTGTATTAAAATTTAATGGGCCTAATTAGGCCCAACCCAATGAGTTGGCATCTATGAGATCAAAGTTTCATCCTAAAACTAATTTATAATAGATAGAACAGTCATTGAGCTTATATATTGATCTATTTCCACTCGTAAATACAATATAATTGCATTTTTACTAAACACACACGCGGATAACTTGACAATGTCTAATATAGAATCATTCAAAAATGACAAAATCAAATTCCAAAATAAGATAAAATTAGAACATATAAATCAATAAAATGAAGATAATTACCCGAAATGCCCAGATCCACGATCCATGGATGCCCCATCGAAACTCTCCATCTCTATACTCGATTTTTCTCCTTTTTTTTGGTAAAATTAACTTAAAAAATAGGAAAATTAATTTTATAATATGAAAATTTGGTGGAAAAAGGGAGAAAAATTAAGAATCTAAACATCGGAATCTGAAATTGGAGCCGGCAAATTGGGGAAGTATGAGTAGCGAAGAGTTTATTAAATTTGCAGAAAAGGGCCCCAACTGTTGTCTTTTTATTTATAAGGACATATGATGCGGCAACAAGGCTATGAATCAGTTGAGACTCCAATCATTTAAGGTAAAGAATATTATTAGGGTTGAAAAAATATCAAACCTGACATATATAAATTTTTTAGTATTATACTTGTTAAGTTAACGTAATAATACTTTTTCTTTTAACTTAACAAGTGCAACAGCAAAAACAACAATTCCAGTGTCACAGGGGCTCCTGCTTGCCCCTCGCAGACCCTGCGCAAGCGGGAGCCCCTGTGGTACTGGGATTATTATTGTTGTACTTGCTAAGTTAAAAGAAAAAGTATTGTACTAGTACTAACGAATTTTTTTGACACTGAGCAAGGAAAAACTTAATTCTTTTAACACCCAAAAGTGAAGAGTTAACCCCACTTGCCACCTTGCAAGTGGGGAAAAAAGAAGTTGATTTTAATGTAAGAAAAATAATTCATAAAATATTAAACTATATATATGTGAATTTTTTAGCACTACAATTACAAAATAAAAGAAAAAAAGTATTATCCTTATCAAAATGGATATTTTCAGCATAGGACTATACGTAAACTAATTTTTTAAGTACTATATGGTATCTAATACTTGCTCATATGTTTATAACCGGTGTCTAAATTCAATGTATTTTTGTTTCAAAATACTAATCTGGAACATTATTTTGATAATATATAAATATATTTTGTTAATATATTCTCAAAATAAAGTGTCTCAATGTTGTATTTTCAAGATAAGTGGCAATAATATATATGTTATATCAATGTTTTAAGCAGGACGTTCAGCGAATTTCAATAAAAACTTACTAAGTATGATATAAGCTACTTATAGATTTTCAAAATCATGCGCCATTTAGTATTTTTTTGAAAAAGAAATCAATTTATATTGTAGGATATTTATGTATTATCAAAATCATATTATATTTTAATTAACGAAAATCTATTGGATTCCAGTAGAAAAATACCTAATTGATAAAATTATAAAATTTTAAGGTACATAAATGATAAAATTTTTAAATTTAAGCGTACCATATTGTATATATATAAATTTTAAGGTATCTAAGTGAAAAACCCATATCATAAATAATAATAATAATATTCTGGACTTATGGCCTGTTTGGCATTGCTGCAAAAAAATACCTCTTTTAAAAAGTAGCTTTTGTAAAAGCATTGTTTGAGATACGTAGAGAAAAGGATCCCACTCCATTGAAAAATCTCTCTTCAGACACTTTTATCTCATACGCATTCAAAAAATAAATACTCGGTCGTTTCCCTTGCATTATGACACAAAGCACACCGACTAGCAAGCACAACCTCCCGTTTTTGCAATCTATCCTCAGTCAATAAATCATCTAACGTTACGGCTCTGTTTGTTTTGACGGAAAAGTAGAATCTAGGAATTGATTTTTCTTCGGAAAAAGTTTTCCAAGGAAATATAAATTCCGAGTGCGGTTTTCCGTTGTTCGTTTCAAAGGAAAACTTAATTCCCCATTGTGATGTCTTCGTGTATGTTTTAAAAAATTATTTATTACCAATTATTTTATATCTTTTTATAGGACAGCATAAGTAATAATACAATATATATGAAGTAACAAAATAAAAAGCTAATTATCAAAACTGTATAAATTAGAAAAATTATTTCTTAGGTATTTTAAAATTTGAGCATTTATCATCTAAATACTCTGTGAATTTATTATATACAATGAGGTGTCAAGAGATAAAAAATTTTATCACTTGTGTATATACTATGTTAAAATCTAGTGAATTTTTATTAAAATTTGGCTAATTTCTGCTAAAAAAACTAATGTGGTATAAATATCATATTATCAAAAGGTTGTCCACATTCTAACAAAAGATTATTTATATATTATCAAAAAATGTGTCATGTTAGCATTTTTGGACCAAAGAAATTATCGCATTATGATACAGGATACATAACCGAGAAGAGGAAAAAACGGAAGAGGGGAAATTGAGTTCAAAAGATCACGGATGAGGAATATGATGAGAGGATACTAAATGCAGAGCGGGTAATAGAGATAGGAGAATGGGTGGGCTCCAACTTTGATGGCTTCGACCCGCCAGTGGTGGCAGACATTCTTGCGCAATAAAGGGATTTGGTGTTGGGTGGAGGCTTCAATTCCGCTCTCTTTTTTCTTGTTCACCTTCTAGTTCTTCTTCAGCCAGGGTCGCTGTGTGTGTTTGTTCTGTGAGCGTTGTCCCCATGTCTTGTCTGGTCCTCTTCTCGGTGGCTGCAGTGTCGTGTTTTGAGGGGAGTTTTTGTTTCTGTTTTCTTGTTTTGTGCTTTTGTTTCTGGTCCCGGTGTTATTGCGGTCGGACTCAGGCCTCGCCTTGCGAGTGGCTTGCTTGTGGTCGCGATTTTGTCGCAAATTATCAAAAAAACATATGGATTGTTATTTTCATTTAAAATATAGTAAATTTTGACAAAAGATACCTAATTCATGAGAAAATTTTTAAACTTCAAAGTACATCGTTATATATTACTGAAATATCAGAATATTTATGTAATAAATGCTAAAATATTACCCAGATAATTTTCTTCTATAATATTAAACAACAATTCAACTTGATTAAAGTTATTATGTTGCAACAATAATAAAGTAATATCCAAACTGCTTTTAATTATTTAGTCTAATTCTTGTCTAATGTTGACGTTAGTGCAGTTTGGTTTATTTTGATTCGATCTCGATTTGCATGATGATAACCGCAAAGATTTTTGAGCCACTTAGAATCACGACTTCCCCCGTTTTGAAAGGAAAGTCATTTTCCCTCATTTGAGGGAAAAAGTTTTCCGTCAGAAAACTTTTTCCTTGAGCTAATGATGCGCCAAACAAAGGAAAAGGGAAAACCACTTTCTAGAATGTGATTTTCTCCCGAAACAAACGGAGCCTAAATTTTAATCATAATTAACTTGTTAAAATATGAATCTCATAGAAATATAGTAATAAAATTTGTTTACTTAACTAAAA
This sequence comes from Simmondsia chinensis, assembly GCA_018398585.1. Taxonomy (NCBI): domain Eukaryota; kingdom Viridiplantae; phylum Streptophyta; class Magnoliopsida; order Caryophyllales; family Simmondsiaceae; genus Simmondsia; species Simmondsia chinensis. The sequence continues at coordinate 1,716,362 of JAGTTD010000007.1, read as the reverse complement.
GAATAACGTTTTCAAATTTATAATTCTAAATGGAAATGTTTACAAATGAAAAACTGATCAAAAATAAAATTACTTTTTATCTATTTAAATCGAGCTTAACTATCAATTCAGTTTTTTGTTAAAATACTGGACCAATTAGTACCATGAGTTTTAATATATTAATATTTTAATACATAAATTTTGTGAAAATATTCTTTTACTCTAAAAGTTATACATATTTGATAAAATAGTTCAAATAGTAGTGTCAGTTTGTTGGTAAACATAACACTCCCTCAATGTTCTCCTCATCATTCCATGAACCATAATGTTGCAACATTTCTAAAGAAAAAAAGGTTTTTTTTTTTTTTTTTTTTTGATCTAATAAGGAAAAAGAGTTGAAAGAAAAAATTTTACATCCTTATACACTATAATTTAAACTATTCTTGTAAATATATATAATTTTTAAATTAAATATTAATTTATTAAAAATATACTAAATCTCACAGTATTGAGATGTAGTCGAGAATGTTGAAATTGGGATTCTAATTAGAATTGTAGAGGCTTTTAGAGTCAAAATTGTAAAATTCTATTAAATGTATATTATAATTATTTTTTGTGTTAATATCAGCTTATAATTTAAAAAATTATTAATAAGATCTTTACTTATATTGATATATATATATATATATATATAAGAAATATAATAAAATATAATAAAAATATTATTATATAATATAGATGTGTCAATTTATGCTATAATAATCATAAGAGTTTTTAAGTTCGATGTTACAAATCAAACTTTATATTAATGTTAAAATATAAAACTAAATTTAATTTAAATTTTTTAAAAATTATAATACTTAATTAACTTTTTTTTTAATTTAAACTAATAAGTAAGTTCGTTTAGGAAAAAAAAAAAGGAAAAGATATTTTGGGTAAAAAGCAACAGCAGTCACGGGACTGTCAATTTGGGTTTTTTTTTTTTTTTTTGTCTGTGGGCTATTGTGGGACCCACAACGCCGACAATATTCGAGTTGTCCAATCCAGGTGGCAATATGTTATTGGTTGAAAAATATCAAAGCACAATTGCGACACCTCAGCCACCCCCAACTATGGGGATGGATGATATTATTACTGAATCCGATCGCAAAGGAGTCGTTGATGCTATCTCCTCTTATGCTTCTCTGTCTTAGACAATTTTATCTATTATTGATGATATTAGGTATTTTGTTAGCTTATTTTAGTTTTATACTTTTGCTTAGACCCCTTGATGTTGTAATGCGGTGGCTTATTGGATAGTTCGAAATCATCTTGAATTATGTTGTAACAATAATTGGTGGATGAGCACCCCTCCTGAACTCGTCTCCATTTTAATGCTCAAAATATAAATAAAAAAAAAAGTGCTTTCATCATTTATTTTATTAATAATAAGCATCATGTAAGAATGGTACTAGATTTTAGAGATCCAAATCAAATTTAGGTTGTTTATTCAGTACAAATCTATTTTGAACTTTCACTCGTCTATTTGAACTTTTTAGAAAGCTGGTTTTTTTACATGGTATTAAAGCCGTGTTGAACAAGAGGTCACGAGTTAGAATTTCAACTACCTCCATTTTCAATATTAAAAATATTTAAAGCACTATTCATGCTTCAAACCCAATTAGCATTCGTGTGAGGGGGTATGTTAGACTATAAAATTATTCTTGGACTTTCACCCATCAGTTTAAACTTTTGGGAAAGATAGTTCCTTGACCGATGTTTTAATAGATAATTTTTTTCGATAATTAGTGACAAAGATGTAAACCTTGAGTTGACCTACATATAGATGGGACCAAAAGTAACAAAAACAATAGAAATGGGATTACAAGCGAAGCCAGCATACACTAAAACCCTCAACAATCACTGGAGAGGACTCAGAGGTAGGAACAAACAAAAGAGAACAGCCAAGCCCCTAATCCATTGAAACAATGTGATCAATTATAATCGATGCATCACCTTGAAATTTTAGCCCTAACTTTTCCCATTCTCCCACAAGCACTCCGCAACAACAAGCTTACTGGTATCCTTAACATTATCGCCCCTTTTCACGAATTCCCTCTTATGTTTTAATAGATAATATTTAACATTTGTAAAAATAATAAAAAAAGTTTTATAGTGATTTATTTTTCTGTGCATCTCGTATTGTTTCTTCGTATCAACAAATAAGGCTCTTTTCAACATGATTACGTCATATTACTTACAGAAAGCTGACATGGTGTATCACTTTAAATATCTAGAATAATATATTGACGAAAATACTTCTCTTAACCTTTTTTATTAAAAAAAAAACTCTTTTCACAACCGTTAGTACTCTTCAATTTAGTGGGAATTTAAAAATATACTGTGGCATATATTTAATGTGACTTGTTACACCAGCTTTCTCCCCAAATATGACGTCATCACTCCAGAGAGGATCTTATTTATTAGTATGAATAAAATTTGAGGTACTAAAAGAAAAAAAATTAAAAAGATCAAAGATTTTTTTATTATTTCTAGAAACGTTAAGTACTAAAATATAAATAACTCAATAAGTTTCTTTTTTGCATTTTTCACAGGGTGTTATATTAATAAAAATTAATGGATATCTAACCTTAAAAATATTTTACAAAAAAAAAAAAAAAAAATTTTGAACCAAAATTTCTCAAAAAATTAACGGACTAGTGCAAAACTCTAAGAGTGGGCCTTTATCAATTTTGATGTTGAGATCCAAATTTCAAATATAGGCCCATGGGCCCCAATTTGAGTCTATCACGTTTGGACTTTTGGGCCTTGAATCCATAAAATAACAAGGCCCAATCTTGACCCATGATGAGCTGGGCTATTTGAGGGGCGTAAATGAGTTGAGTTGGCTCGCAGAAGGCAGCTAAAATATTCTAGCAGATCAGCTTGTTTTATCACAAATTTATAGGTTTGCGACTCTTAGGGTGTATTTAGTTCAACTTATTTATGCTTATCTTTTTTTCAGCTTGTCTGTTTCAATACGATCTGTCCATTTAAGATCTGTATCTTTTTACAGTGAAGTGTTTAGTTTTGCAGTGTAGAAATTTTTTTTTTTTTTTTTTTTTTTTACAGAATAAAGAGTTTGGATACAATTTTAAAAAAGAAATTTATCTATTATAATCATAAAAATAACTTAATAATATAAATCAATTAACTATAGTAGGAAAGAGAGAATCATGATAATAGTTGGTTATAATAGTAGAGATTGGTGAGTATAGCGAGCCATGGGCTTAAAAAGGGTGGTGGTGGTAGATGAGGTGGTGATAGCAAGTAAAACTGGGTCATGGTGATGAAGATTTAACGTTAATATAGTTTTTTTAAAACATATTTCTGCAATAAGCTGTGAAAAAAATACAGTTTTACATATTTTTCTACCTAGTTATAAAATAACTTTTTTATCTTTATATTTAAGCTGTGAAAAGATGTAAAAAGACATTTTCTTTCAATCAAATGCAAGCCTTTCAGTCAACTAGACCTTTTCATAGCTTTAAGTTGTTAAAAAACTGAATCGAACATAGCCTAAATAAGCATGGCTATATCGAACATAGCCTAAATTCGTAAGTTTGATCACTTACGAATTAAGAGTGACTAATTGAGTTAATTTCGAGAATAAACATGGCTATATCGAGCCTAAATAAGCCTAGATTTTTTAGTTAGTTTCAAGCTTAACTGAGCCAAACTGAACTAAGCTCAAAGCTTCAGGAATGCAACGCGCTTGAACCAAACCAAATATTGTTGAGCCAAACCACAACATTCCCACCATAGTGTAGCTCTATATTTGTAATTGAACGTTAACAATAAGGAACTAATTATCCCAAAAGTTTAAGACAATGGACAAAGGTCCAATAGTAGGTTTTTACCCTAACATGATACTTCGCGTTAGGGTTAAAGTATAAATAATGCATATGCCCACCTTATATCTTGTACATATACTTGAAATATATTATATTAAGACTGCTCTCTCGGAATCAAACTCGTAATCTCTAAGTCAACAATGTTTTGATATAATGTTAATAAATCAACTATTCCAAAACTTAAACCGACTGTACATACTCAAAAGTAATTTTATGAAAATTCTATTACCAAGAGAACATGACCACTATACTTCATACATTACATTATTGTCTTAATAATAATAACTATAGATGTGTCAATAACAATTTTAGTGGTTTTATAGGGATATGTTATTATTGCTAAAATAATAATATGACTTATAAATAATAAAAATTATAAAATTATTTTAAAAATTATAATCTTACTTTGAAAATAATAATTTTGCTCGGCTGATAACGTTAGACTTCTCATAAACCAGCAACGAAGAAGTAAAAGACCCCTCAGGGGCCAACGCTAAGAAAAGAAACCAAAAGCATCCACGTCAAAAGGGATATGGTCGGTGGTATTTATGAGCCTATATTTCTCGTGTTCCGCTCCCACCATTCGGGATTGTCATTATTAGAACAAAAAATATTATTATTAAGGTTATTAGAAAAGTAATACAAGTTAAAATTAAATATTATAGAAAAGTTACATCCCACATTGAGAATGCAAGAATAAAAGATTATCTATCCCACATAGACAAATTAAGGAGGATTGGTTGGGTTTATAAGGGTATGTTTTCTCAACCCATTTGAATTAAGCTTTGGGTGAAGGAATGATGGGAACCACATACGCATGCCACCCACCCGCCGAGCCGTGCTCGGCTGAGGGGTTGGGTGTGCTTTTTCTTACCGGGTAAATAAGAAGTAACTCATTAATCTTTAGGTAAGTTTTATTTCCCATCTTGTCAACTAAACGATTGTTACATACTTTCCAAGATATTAACAAATGAATTATGTTCCTAAAAATTGTAACTATTTTGCAAAAATTTAAATCAAACCTAAAGAATAAGAAGGAATGATTTTTGTTATGATGCATATAAAAGGAAATGAACATACTTAGTGTCTTAAGGGCTCCCGCCTACGCAGGGTCTGGGGAGCGGATGTACGCAGTCTTTCTCCTTCAGGGTGTTAACTTGAAAAGGGGCTGTTTTTCAGTACCCCCAACCTGATGGTAAGGACTTTTCAGGAGATCATCCATCTTGGTACTACTCTCGCTTAAGTATGCTTAACTTTAGAGTTCTAATGAGATCCGATAATAGCGTATTGGTGCCTCTTTGGTTTTGTTACGATGCATATGAATGCGAAAAATGAGAAGTAATAATTAATATAAGCAAATTGCAAAAGAAGATGGGGCCCATGCATGTGAGATGCGATTCTCTCTCCCTCTCTTGATTCTTTTCACACACTCTCTCTCTCTCTCTTCATTTTTTTGTGGTTAGTTTTGCTCCACGTTTCACGTACATTAGGCATCCTCTGATTCCATACTCTTCTGGCGCCACCGCTGGCTGATATATTTTATTTTGATTTGAAAATCAGTCCTGATTTTGGATAATATCGAGCTCTTATTTTACATATTTAATTTATTAGAATATAAAATTATTTTTAAAATTTTATTTATTAACTTAAATTTTTAGGATATATAACATTTTCATATGGTAACAGAGCTTTAATGACCAAGAGGTTATAATTTTAAATTTTAATAGCCCCTACTTTTAATATTAATATAAATTAAGTACAAGATATGAGGCTGGGGTCATCGGAAACAGCCTCCCTTCAGGGTAGCCCCCTCGAGGGGGAAGGCTGCGTACATTTACCCCTTCCAGACCCTGCTTATGCGAGAGCCCTTGGAGACACTGGGATTGTTGTTGTTGTTGTTGATATGAGGCGGATCTATGTACTATCCACGCTATAAATCCAGTGGTATTTGCGTGATAGAGCATGTTAGAGTATTAAATATTTTTGGTGTCAAATAAGGAAATTGTATTTGATTGAATGAATATAATGAAGTTACAATATGACTATATATAAATAGTACAATAGTAAAGAAAAGACTAAAGTAACCCTAACTAGATAATACATATTTAAATCTAAATATAAAAGTAGAATATAAGTCATAATCAATGACTCTAATAGATATAGATCTACATATTCTAATACTTGAAGCTTTATCTATCAGTTTAAGCTTTTGAAAAACATAACTCCTTGACAATATCCTCAAAAAAGGAGCATGTTTGAATTTGTTGTATCAAAGGTCTCTCTAATGAGTACAAGATCTAATGGGACAAAGGCAAAGGGTGCGATTGAAGAAAACTTACATGTAAGGGGAAGTGTTAAGAACTATATATATAAGTCTAGTAAGAAATAAGTGTGAATAAATATAATTGAATAAGAAGAGGAGTACATGGAGTTCACAATATATAGGCAAACACCAAGAGTCAAAAGACTAAGAATACCCCTAGGGTTACATAAGTCAAAGGGCAAAAGGGTAAACTGTAAAACCCTAGGAATATTATAGAATATAGTCTAATAGGCCCCCTCAATCTGAGCGGGGTGATAGCACGCGAAGATTGGCCTTGTGTTGAAAGAAACGATCCGCCGCAAGACCTTTGGTGAGGAGATCAGCTACCTGCTTTGTGGTTGGAGTGTAGTGAACTTGAAGATCACCCTTGAGGACTTTCTCCCGAACATAGTGGAAGTCGACATCCACGTGCTTGCTACGGTCATTGGACAACTGGTTAGCAGCAAGGTAGGAGGCGGAGACATTGTCACAGTAGACGATGATGGGTCCTGGGTGGCGGATAGCCAGGTCGCGCATGATGTATCGAAGCCAGTCACTTTCAGCAGCAGCCTGAGCCACAGCCTGATACTCAGATTCAGTCGTACTTTTGAAAACGGTTATCTGCTTTTTGGCTCGCCAGGAAATGAGGTTTGGTCCAAGGTAGACGGCATAACCAGTGGTAGAGCGACGAGTGTCAGAGCAACCACCCCAGTCAGCATCAGCGAAAGCTGTGATAGTGAGAGTGCGAGCAGGTTGTAGGAGAAGACCATGATCAGGAGTGGATTTGAGATACCGGAGAATACGCTTCACAGCCTGCCAGTGGGGATCACGGGGAGCATGCATGAACTGGGAGACTAGGTTGACAGCATAGCATATGTCAGGACGGGTCATAGTAAGGTACTGCAGGGCACCCACTGCGCTCCTATACTCAGTAGGGTCCTCAAGTAGGGCCCCGTCACTCAAAGAGAGATGTGCTCGGGTGGGTAGGGGGGTTTTGACCGGTTTGGCGTCGCAGAGTCCAAGTTTGGTGAGAAGGTCAACAGTGTATTTGTGTTGGGAGAGAAAGAGACCACTAGAATTGCGAGTGGCCTGAATACCAAGAAAGAAGTGTAGCGGGCCAAGATCTTTCATCGAAAACTGGGTCGAGAGGGACTGGATGAGAGACGTGAGGTGCGAGGGGTCAGACCCAGTGAGGATAATGTCATCAACATAGAGGAGGAGACAGGTCAGATGAGAACGTGTTTTATGGATGAATAGTGAAGGATCAGCCCGACAACAGGTGAAGCCAAGGTGAAGGTGGAACGTACTGAACCATTGGAACCATGCCCGAGGAGCCTGCTTCAACCCATACAACGCTTTCCGAAGGCGACACACGTGATTAGGAAACTTTGGATGTATGAAGCCTTGTGGTTGTTTCATATAAACTTCTTCCTTAAGGTGACCATGTAGGAATGCATTTTTAACGTCCAACTGCTGTATAGACCAGTTGTAGTGTAAGTATAAATCGTATGGTGGTTGGTTTAACAACAGGGCTAAAAGTCTCCTTATAATCAAGGCCTTCACGTTGATGAAAGCCTTGAGCAACAAGGCGGGCTTTGAACCGTTCAACCGAGCCATCTGCTTTATATTTCACTTTATATTTCCAAGGGCTACCTACAAGGTTTTTCGAGTGGTCATGTGGGACAAGATCCCAAGTGTTGTTAAGAAGTAAGGCATTAAATTCATCCGCCATGGCTTGCTACCATTGGGGATTTTTAGCGGCCTGCGAGTAACATATGAGCTCTTGAATTACCGTAATAGATGATAGTGAAAGTGGGTACCGATTTTTACGGATCCCATCCTTAAGCCTAGTACGCATGGGATGCACAATATGAGTAGGGGAAGGCGGTGGGTTAGGCACGGGACTAGGGTCGGACTCGAAGTTTGGAATAGATGACGAAGGTGTATCATCACTGGTCACAAGGACCGAAGACCCGAGAGGGGAGGGGGGGTTGGCGTCCGATGGTGTGGGCGGGGACTGCGCAGGCAGTCGGGCAAGTGTACCGACACTAGCGGGGACGGGAGGCACCGCAGGCACCAGCGGGGTTAGCCCACGGTCAGGAGGTGCTATGGCGGGTTTGGCCGGAGCCGGAGTCGCGGATGCAACACCCGGGAAAGGGGAAGTGCAAATTACCAACGGTACATTATGGTAAGCATCAGTTTTGGGCACATCAGGGCTAACTAGTTCAGTATAAGGGAATCTGGATTCATCAAAGACTACATGCCTATTAACATATATTCGTTTGTTTAAGACATCAAAACATCGGTAACCTTTATATCGAGCAGCATACCCGAGAAAAATGCATGGAGTGGAACGAGGGGCTAATTTATGAGGGGCACGAGGTGTGATGTTGGGGTAACAAACACACCCAAAGACTCTAAAACGATTATAATCCGGGTTGGTATGAAAGAGTTTTTGAAAGGGAGAGAAGTTAGAAAGATTTGGTGTAGGGAGACGATTTATGGTAAAACATGCCGTGCAAAAAGCGTCGTCCCAAAATTCAAAGGGAAGTTTTGAGTGAATTAAGAGAGTCCGTGCCATTTCAGATAGATGTCGATGCTTGCGTTCCGCCACCCCATTTTGTTCGGGGGTATCAGGACATGATAGTCAAAAGTGAATTCCAGCATCCCGGCATAGCGCATTCATGCGCCGATGATCGAATTCACCCCCACCATCACTTTGGAAAACTTTAATTTTCAAATTAAATTGGTTTTCAACTAAATTTTTGAAACCGGTGAATATGTCATAAACTTCAAATTTGCGTCGCATCGGATAAAGCCATGTAAAGCGGGAAAAATCATCAACAAATAGAACATAGTATTTAAATGCAGAATTAGAGGAGACGGACGATTGCCAAACATCAGAATGTATAAGATGCAAAGGTATGGTAGTGTTATGTAGCATACGTTCAAAAGGCAGTTTTCTAGATTTACCCAGACAACATGAAGAACATTTATCTAGAAACGTAACAGAAGGACAAAAATGTTGTTTACACAAAGTATTGAGAACAGAGTTGCCTAGATGCCCTAGTCGCTGATGCCATAATGCGCCATGAGTGACCCGTGCAAGGAGCCCAATGTCATGTGGTAAGAAGTTATAAAGTGGTCCATTACTGGGTACTTGTAGAAGCGGTGTCCCCGTAGCTCGGTCCTTAACACAAAAAGAGTTTGAGTCAAATTCAACTCGACATTTATTTTCACGACATAATTATTTAATCGACAGAAGGTTGTGAGTTAGATTAGGGACAAGCATAACATTGTTTAAATGAAGGGGTGTTTTAGGTATTGTAGTAGAGCCCACATGTGTTACAGGCAATAAGGCCCCATTCCCAACAAGAACACCTTTATGACCAGAATAAGGAAGTAGGTTATAGAGGATACCTGGGTTCGGCGTCATATGGTTGGAAGCACTAGAGTCAGGATACCAGTTGTAGTCATGTGGTTCCCCCATTGTCATGGCAGCGAAGGATTGGCTAGGGTCCGGGAATGAGGAGTTGTTGAAGCGATGAGAACAGGTAATAGTAGTATGACCAGTTTGTGAACAGATCTGACAAAATTGGGGAGCGGGGCCGAGCACACCAGCATTAGAGTGGAAGGGGGGACCGACCGGAGGTCGAACAGAGTAAGGAACACTAGAGGATGGCACCCCAAGGTGGGGCCCGTACGGTGGGCCGGTATGGGGTGGCTTGCCACCGCGGCCCCCACGACCCCCTTTCCCCTTCCGACCACGACCACGGCCGCGGCCACCGTTCGTGTGGTGCGGTTGGGGGGGTTGCCCGGAAGCAACCATGGCATGGGCAGGGTCCCGGGTGGTACGGCCATTGTTACGGTTGAGGGCACCTTCCTCATTAAGTAAAGCGGATTTTAACGCATCATAAGAATATAATTTTGAAGTTTGTCGGGTAAAAGTTGCAAAAGCTGCGTATTCAGGGGGTAACCCATGAATAGCAAAGTGTTGAAATTCTCTAGCAGACACAGGTGAGTCAATGGCAGCTAAATCATCTGCAATTGATTTAAGTTCAGAAAGGTAGGCATCCATGGTTTTGCCATCTTTACGTAGGGTTATGAGTTGAATCCGGAGGTCATACTCCTTAGCCATGGAGTGATCCCTAAAACACTTAGCCAAGGCAACCCACATGTCTTTGGAAGTTGGATAGCGGACAATATCATTAATAAGGGAGCGGGAGAGAGTGGCAGCTATACAAGATCGGAGACTCTGATCTGTGCGTAGCCATGTAATGTAATCCGGATTAGAATAAGTCGATCCGGTGGGGAGAGTTATTTGAGCAGGGGGACAGGGGTAAGATCCATCAATGAACCCTAATAATTGGTGTGCAAGTAGTAACATGTTAAATTGTTCTTTCCATGGGGGATAATCAGAAGTTGATTCGAGTTTAATTGTTACAATGCTACTGATATTGGATAAAGGAAGAACAATTGGGGAAGCGGGATGGTTTATAGATATTAGGGTTGAAGTAATTTGTATTTAGGTAATTGGGGTTTGGGGAAGAGAGAGGGGCGGCTGATGGCGCCACACCGGCATCCCCACCGACACGGGGGAGGGTCGGGAAGATTGCCGGAGCAGGTGCGCCACCGTCGGTTGGCCGGAATCCACCGAGCCAGCACCGAGCGAGGGTGCAGGGAAAGCAAAAAATTGGTTCGACAGTGACGGGATGCCCAGATTAAGGGTCGGGCTCGATAATGACCTCCCAAGTGGTGGTAGAGTACTGGAGATGGCGACACCGGCATCCACCGACCGAGAGAAGGAAACACCGGTGGTGGTGGTTCCGACAATAGAGGTGTCAGTCACCACCCCTGGTGGGCTAAGCGCTGCGGTGGTGGGCAGAGCACCGGCATGGGGAGGGCCGGGCACTGCCACCGAGCGGGCGCCGCTGGGTGGGGAGGAGGGGAGGGAGTTTAGGGCATTTGCGTAGGATCGATTTGGATTAGAAGCCATTGCTCAAATAAATTATGAAAAAGTACGAAAGAAAGAAAAGAAAACAGTAAAAGATGTAACGTACTAGAGAATTCAACACTTCAATTGCATAGAGAAAAAAAAAAAAACCGACAAACAACGAAATGAAAAGAACAGCGGAAGGAAAAAAAAGAAAATCAGAGTAATTGCTCTGATACCATGTGAATAAATATAATTGAATAAGAAGAGGAGTACATGGAGTTCACAATATATAGGCAAACACCAAGAGTCAAAAGACTAAGAATACCCCTAGGGTTACATAAGTCAAAGGGCAAAAGGGTAAACTGTAAAACCCCTGAAATATTCTAGAATATAGTCTAATAATAAGAATGGCACATTAGAATTGTTGGAGGAAAGAGATTAATATCAAAGCCTGCAAGTGGACTTCTTCGTCTAATACCAATTGATTTTAAGATAGAATCCAAATTGGGGCTTATATGTGGACTTAACTTCATGTGTAGTAAAATTTAGTATAGTATCAAAGTAGGTGGATGAACCTAAACTTTGTTGCACCGAGGGCGTCGTCAATAAAGACGGTCCACATTCAGGTCTAAATATGATTTAATCCTAAAACCGATCAGTAATAGATGAAATAACTTAGTATAATATATGTTAATCTCTTTTTTTATAACTTTAATTTAAAATATTTTATTAAACTCACATATAAAATTTTTAACAGAAACAAGAAGTTTTAAAGAGCCAATGTCCAAAATAACATAAAAATAAAAAAAAATATTTCCTAAACTGGCATTTTAAGAAAAATATTTTTCAAAATGACATCCATGTCATCATTTAACTTTTTATTTTTTATTTTTACTTTTTTTACTTTCTTATTTTATTTTTAATATATTTATAATTTTTTAAATTTATAATACTTTCTTAATCATAACAAATAAATTAAACTAAATTATTTATTAAATATTTACAATAAATTTGTCTACAAATAATTTTATATAAAATTTAATAAATAATATAATATAATTTATTTATTATAATATTATAAATTCATAAAAGTGTAAAAAAATAAAAAATAATGACATAAATATTATTTAAAAAATATTTTATTTTAAAAATTATTTTAAAAAATAATTTTTATTTTTATATTATTTTGAACAATGACTCAGTTTTAAAAGATCATTCTTAAGGGTATTTTTCACCCACGTGAAAAAGGTAAAGGAAGAGAGGGGGGGGGAAGTGAGAACACTGAGGTCATGAATAATAATGGGATGCCTTGACAGGATAAGGACGGTGCCGCATTGTGGGCGTGATATGGCTTGTCCCTGTCACACCTCCATCACGAGATTACTTTATTTATTATATTAATTTAATTTTTATATTTTTAATTATATTAATTTAATTATTTAGTTAAATTTAAGTTATATTAATAACGTAATTTTAAACAGAAAAATTATGTTAAATGTAAGTAAATTATTATAAATTCATATGTTTATTCAATTTAATCAAATTCATAGCCAAACTATTAAAAATTTCACTAAAAACTTAACATAATTTTTTCTCTAAGGACCAAATTGATACGTTTTGAATTGTATATGAACTAAATTGATAGAATTAAAAGTACAAGGACTAAATTAACATTACGGACAAAGTACATGGACCTTTGACATAAAAAAAGCAACACTCTCAGTGCCACAAGGGCTCCCGCCTAAGTAAGGTCCGGGGAAGGGGGTGGATTGCCTTCTCCCTTCAGTGTTTTCGAGAACCTCCAACCTGAGGGGTGCAACACGAGAACTTTCCAAGAGGTCATCCATCTTGGTACTACTTTCGCTCAAGCATGCTTAACTCCGGAGTTCTAATGGGATCTGATGCTTACGTGTTAGTACTCTCTTAAGTACCTTTGGCATAAATAATCCTATTTAATATTAATAACTGTTACTTCAAAAATCACAAGCTCTAAACTTAGGGGCCTTAAATAGTTGTTTGAGTGGCTTGAGGTTATGTTAAGTCCTGTCCTTTCACTATTTGTCCCATTCTCACATTTACTATTATTCTTGAGCAAAGACTTATTGGGCTCAGTCCCGTATAAACCCAACATGCTATTATAATTTCTTTATATAAATATGCGAGAGAGCATCCTTTGTAGAAGAGTTCCTCGTTATTTTACATGGCATTGGAGCCAAATTAACCATATCATATTTTCTCTATTCCAAACAAAGGCAAACTCTAGTCAACCAGCAAAACCCTAACTTGGTTACATATCAAATAAGGTTTCATCCCAAAATTAATTGGTAATGGGTGAAGTAACTTCCTAGATATATAAATTGGTATTTTCTCTTATAATCTACCAATATAAAATTCTATATTTCTCTTATTTTTGACTTTTATCAAACCCCAGTCACCATCCGTCGCCAGTAATGCTAAAAATAATTTAACATTCCTTTGCCCTCACCCACATCTCCCATTCAATGTACACTATGGTTTTATTTCATTATGTTCATGCTAATGCTTAACTACGAAAAATTAGATACGAGATACAATGTGCTGGAGCCGATATCTTCTTATTTAGTATTAAGTTGTACACTTCTCTATATTCGACATTTGATAGGAATCAAGAGGAATCTTATACTGATGTGGAATGAATACTCGAGAAGTTCATGGAAAATTTGAGCCGTTAGAAACCCAAATCAGGAAAATAGGATCTGGAACGGCGTTATAAGAGGTGAATTGGGCGCGGCCTCTATTGAGGATAAATTAAGGGAGCAACGATTGAGGTGATTTGGACATGTTAGGAGGAGACCGAGCACCGCTCCGGTTAGGAGATGCGAGCAGCCACATACTACACTAGGCAGGAAGGAAGAGGCAGGCCAAAGAAGAGATGGCTGGAGACAATCAGACAAGACCTCACCCACCTAAACCTTCGAAAGGAGATGGCCTTAGATAGAACCCAATGGAGAGCTAGCATAGGAGTAGCAGATGTAGCGGAGTAGAGTAGGGTAGTCCAGCTTTTTGTGCTACCTCTAGTGTTCTAGGCCTTTAGGATAATCCAGATTCGGTGCGCTTATATACAATCCGAGCTCCGGATTGACTAGCTGTTTATTGGCTTACTTGCAATCCGCTAGTTCTCTGCCTTTATTTGCCTAGTTTTCCCTGCTTATTTGCTCTCTTACTGCGGGGTTGCTAGGCTTCTTTGCTGCTGACAAGCTTTTCAGGTTGGGGGTCCTCGAAAACAGCCTCCCTTCTGGGCATCCCCCGGAAGGGGGAAGGCTGCGTACATCTACCCTCCAGACCCTGCTTATGCGGGAGCCCTTTTAGGCACTGGGTGGTTGTTGTTGTAGAAACCGAAATTAGGGGAGGAGCACTGATCCGCAATTGTGACTTAAAACATCCTTGAGTTTTGATCTGGAAGCTTTGCTTTGCCTATAGCACCATTAGTTTTGGAAAAAAATAGTCCCCAAGATGTGTTTTGAGCCATTTTTTTTTTCTTTTGTGACTATTTAGGAGCATTTCCATATTTCTACAATTTTAGGGTCGTAATACTGCCTTGTTTCGGATGTGTTCAATCTCAATCTTACGCTTTTGTTCAGCATCACTAACAAAACAAACAACACAATATATAAGATACGACCAAGAGACTTGGATCAACAAAATAGAGAGAATACTCCTATGACCACTTTGAACATGTTTCGGAAGAACGCTGTTGTTACTTATAGGAGCACTGCGGGCGGCTGCGGAACAGTGGTGCTGGTGATGGTTTTGGTGACATCGAGCACGGGTGACGGAGGGAGGGAGACCGAGGCTGGGCGAGGGACGACGGGGGGTTGGGATTGGCTTCCATAACTTCGATCAACTGAGAATATCACACTATGCACCCTGTGTAGTCACCACAAGAGGGCGAAAACCCACGTACCGGAGAGGAGAAGGGGAACAGTGCCGGAGACGGTGGCGCGACGCCGCGACAGGGGCGGCGCTGGCCAATTTAGGGCGTGAGAGAGGGGATGGCGCCTCGGGTAGGGTTTAGATTGTTTTTTTTGGGTCAGGTATGCTCTGATACCATGTGGCTCGCACCTGGATCTCCTCACCAAGTTCATTGCCTCTTTATCCACATAGTTTGCCATGAAGGACCTTGGCCCGCTTCACTACTTTCTTGGTTTTGAAGCACATCGCTCCCGACATGGTTTGTTTTTTTCACAACATAAATACACCCTCGACCTTTTGGGCAAACATGACCTGCTTGAGGCTAAACCTGTTCAGACTCCCATTCCTGCCCGGGTTCAACCTTCCTCGAGTGACGGGGTGCTACTTGAGGATCCCACCATGTTTCGTAGTGCCGTTGGTGCCCTGCAGTATCTTACTATGACTCGACCCGACATCTGCTACGCGGTTAACCGTGTGTCCCAGTTCATGCATGCTCCAACGACTTTCCATTGGCACATGGTGAAACGCATCGTGCGATATCTTAAGCTCACTCCTGATCATGGTCTTACGATTACACCTAGTTCCTGCACTACAGTCACTGCCTATGCTGATGCTGACTGGGGTGGGTGTCCTGACACTCGCCGCTCTACCACTGGATTTGCACTCTTCCTTGGACCTAATCTTATTTTCTGGCGTGCCAAAAAGCAACCCACAGTTGCTAAGTCCACTACTGAGTCCGAGTACCGTGCCATGGCCAAGCTTGTAGCTGAGTGTGACTAGATCCGCTATCTCATGCGCAACCTTGTGTTACGCCATTCTGGTCCTATCCTTGTCTACTGTGACAATGTGTTTGCCACATACCTGGCTGCCAATCCTATTTCCAATGATCGCAGTAAACATGTCGACGTTGATTTTCACTATGTGCGTGAAAAGGTGGTCAAGGGCGATATCCAGGTTCGATACACGCCTACCACTAAACGGATTGTTGATATCTTCACAAAAGGATTGGCCATTGATCGCTTCCGCTACCACAAAGCCAATCTGCACGTTGGTCCCCCCGTTCAGATTGAGGGGGTGTATTAGGATAATATCTCTTAGGATAATATCTGTTAGGATAATATCCCTGATCTGTATTTATCCGTATATTCTATATTCATATTATTATATATACGTGCCTGAACAACCCGATTAGGTATGCTTCTCTAAACTATTCTCTTACAAATCTCATTACATATAACTAGGGTAGTTAAATAACTGACTAACCGTATAAATTAAGAATTTCAAAAGAATAAAACAAAATAAAATTATACATAAGATATGGTTGTGGTAGGTGAAACATGAAGCTTTTATGTTATGATAAGTGATAATAATAACTATACAATGATGAGATCATTTGCAAAGTAATTAATTAAGGCCACTAACAAAGACATGTAGTTTATATGCAATATATAATGTATAATGATGGACCCTCAAAGCATATATTAAATTATAAGATATATAAAAAAATTATTTAACCTTATCAGTTTAAATATTTTAATTTATATGAACTTTATTTAATTAAGTATGCTAATCCTATTGAAGCCCATAACACGCTAGGGTTTAGTGTCAGAGGCTTTATATATACAAGATGATGTGTATGTTATCATTAGGGGTGAGGAAGGGTTAAGAGTTGAGAGTTGAAAGACATCTCGTGTAAATTCCAATATTATGATGATATTATTGTTCTCCCCTTTATAGATGTAGACTTCGGCTAAATCGTGCAAATTCCGGCGTTCTCCCCATCCCCTTTCATTTATGATTGCTCTTCGATATATGGTTCGGTGTTATCCTGTGAATAATCATAATAGGTGGTACAAGACCCTTTCAAGTAGAATAAAGCAAATATTATTATAAAAATTGGTACAAAAATGACAATAAAGTGATATAAGAAACAAACACCGTCTGTGTATAGAACAGAAAAAATCTAGTATATAATATCTAATGATATTATATCAGAGCATATATTAAATTATAATGTAGCTAAAAAATTTATTTAACCTTATCTTTTTCTATATTTTAATTATATGAACTTTATTAAATTAAGTATAAACATTAATTTAGTACACAACTAAGTCATAATGATAAAGATTAGCATATTATTCTCGAATATTCTGCTTAAAGGTCACTTTATTTGCCATTAAAAAATTCTGTATAGTTTACGTCAATTATTTGTTGAAGAACAGACAAATTCATTTTTTTAAAAATAAAGATTAAAAAAAGATTTGAAAAACCCCTTTTAAAAAAAAGGAGAGATTTAAAGTATTTAAAATTTTAAAAAAAAATACAATCTAAATTTGAATCATTTTTAAGAGTTTGTTATATACAATTTTCTGTTTATAATTTTTGATTTTTTTGTTTCGGTTCGGTTTATGTACTCATGTTTTAATAAAAATTGGATACAAAAAATCAAAATAAAAAAATTATTTTTAAAAAAAACTAAAAACTACATACAGATGCCAAATAAGCCCAAAATTAAGACAAATTATAATGACAATTACGATAAGATTGATCAATCCCCAAAATCTTTAGTTACGATGCATAGTGTGACTTCAATACGAATTCTAAAATACGGATTCAAGGAGGATGATAATTACAACAAAGAGAACGGGGCCTACGACAAAGAAAGGACGAAAGACTCCAAGTTGGCAAGAACAAAAATACAATCTTCGGATACCCATAAATATTTACAAGACAAAATAGCAAAACATTCAAATTTCAAAAAAAAAAAAAAAAAAAAATTTCAAATTTCAAAACCAAACTATTGGTGGGTGTGGCTAATGTTATTTCATTTTTAAGTGATTGTATTATATGGAAACCTATCCCAAACTTGCACGAGGCCTCTTCTGATATGTCCAAACCTCAGCTTAATTTGACTTACTAATCTGAAATTTAAGTTGAATGACTTTAAATTAGATTAACCCTTGTAGACAAAGCAACTGTTCGTTTGCATCGTTGACAATCTAAAATTTCAGCCGACTCTTCTTCGATTTTTCCTAGAGACCCGAGTGAAGGGCAAGGTAGATGAAGTCAATAAGTCAATGGCCTATTTTGAGTTCACTTGGCAACCACTATATTGGGCATCAAACTATCATTGATCTTTATATATATATATCCGCCCCCCAAACTCTGCGTAAGCAGGAGCCTTTTAGACACTGGGTATATTTCTTTTTTTTATGCGCATCAAAAGGGTCCCCTCAGAAAATCGGAAGATGCAAAAGTTCCTTTTCAAATGGGATTGCAAAAATGGTGCAACGGTGGCGTTGAGGATAGGGTGGTCAGACTTAGGTTCTAAGTAGTAGATGTTGGGATATGTGTTGGAAAGGAAGTGAGTGCACAAACTCAGGTCTTTAAGCTTACTCTTTTTTCATAAAAAGAATGTAAACAACAAACGTCTCAGACCGGTCCAAACCGTAGATTACGGTTTAAATCGTATTCTAATATGTGTTGGAATTATGCTCCTGACTAGTGGTGCGCAAAGAACGGTTTAAACTGTAATCCAGACCGGATCAAACCGTAGATTACGGTTTGATTTGGTTGATCTGATTTATGGTTTGAAAAATTATGGTTTGGTTTAGAAAACTTTAATTATTAGGATTTACGGCTTAGGTTTAGTTTAAGACCAAACTTAAACCATAAACCATTAAAAATTATAAACTAAAGAATTCAATTATTATTTCCATCATCCGAATCATAACAAGTTATGTTAAAGGAAAAATTTACTTGATAAACCCGACAAAAATAATTAGGTTATTTATAATAAATGTCTTTGTACTTTTCTAATCGTGTCAACTTAATCCTTTTACTTTTAGTTATGTCATTTTAATCCTTTTTGAATTTATATTATGTCAATTTAGTTATTTAGTCAAATTTAACTTAAGGTAATGATGTAATTTTTACAACAGAATCATATTAGATACACGTAAAATCCACCTGTTAATTATATTTAATTTAATTTGTGATTGAATCACTAAATATTTTATTAACAACTTAACAAAATTTTTAACAGATCTAATGTTACTGTTGAACTTGTCCAAAAAATATTACTACTGAATTTAATAGACCCATTTTATATACTATTTGTAATTTTTATTTATGTGATATATAGTATAAACATGTTTTATACTATAAATTAGGAAGAAAAGTAAAGTTTTCGTATTTTGGGTTTTTTTTTTCGATAAATAGCGTTAAAACGCATTACAAAACAGGCACGCTCGAACATAAGGAATTTTTTGAAGTTAATGATGATTTTAATATTGATCAAAATATGTTTATTTTAATGTCAATAACAATTTTTCTATTATAATGGTTAAAACAATAAACCGAACCGGACCGAATTATAATTATAGTTTGGTCTAGTTTAATTTATGAGACAAAATGGTTTAATTTTGACTTATAAAATTGTCAAGTTGTATTTTTACAATTTCATCCAATTTGATAAGTATAAACCACCAAACCGAACCACAGCACCATTGAAATAATATGAATTTCAAGTATATGCAACGGTGAATTGAATTTGCAACACCAAATATGAAATAAACTCAAGTTGCCCCCCCCCTGCCAAGATGTTGGACCCCCCACCACGAAGCCGATTGCGATAGAGGCTATAATTCCCAAATTTTTCTTCTTGGGGTCGAGTGCTGTAACATAGACTGTGTACACTAATTCGAAAGTCATCACAATCTTGAGTGCAAAGGCTTTCCAGACTCACACTCCGGAAGAGAGCGCAAATGTTGTCGTGGTCTGCAATGGTCGGCCCAAAAAAGCTTTATATTTTATCAAAATCAAAAAGTTCGACACTAAAACCTTAAATTAATAATTGGGTCTCATTCTTTTGGATAACTGGAGTGTCTGAATCTATTTACACACACGTTGACTAATTCGAGATTACACCTACCTCGCTATTGAAAGTTTATTGACGTGCATCAAGACAAAATTAATGGCCATAAACTCAACAGATAAATTTATTACTACGTTCAAATGTCTTCCTGCGACTTAAAACTCAAGTTAAATAATTTATTTATATTGGTGTATAAATTGAGTGATCCAAACTCACAGATCACTTAAACTCTTAAAGAATTAAAAAGAAAATAAAAAAGATTAAAAAATTAAAAAAATACAAGAATTTTTTTACTGAAATCTATCTCAGTTTTAGATGCGGTTTTAAAAAACCATTCAGACTTTTTAATTTTTTAAACTCACACTTATACTTTTCAAAATTTTTCAAAGTTCATAGCACACTTTTAATGGTAACGTCGTTAATATTCGTTAGTTTTTGCTGACGTAACTTTTAAACAAAAGAAAATAATTTTAAAAATTTCGAATCTACATTTAAAATATTTAAAAGTATTTTAAATATCCAAAATATTTATGATTATTTTAAAATATATTTTCTTAATTCCACGTCAATAAAAAGTAAAGAATGTTAATGACATTCTATTAAGATGTAATATTGAGAATTTTAAAAAGTTTAAGTACAACTTTAAAAAATAAAAAAAATTAGATTTTTTAAAAAAATGTATTTAAAATTTAAATAATTTTTACTTTAAAAAAAAAAAAAAATGAGGCCACCCATAGGGTATATGAGGAATGAGCGCCTGTCCCAATAATCCCTAAAGTTATGTGTCCAAGACCATGTGAAACATGTGAACAAATAATTATTTGGGTTTTTTTTTATTTAAAATTATTTAATTTTTAGATCTAGTTTTGAAAAATTATCAAAATGTTTTAATTTTTGTTAAAGTCATATTCAAATTTTATAAATTTTTTTTAATGTTACATCTTAGTATTAACGTTGTTAATATCTATTAGTTTTTCCTAACGTAACTTTGAAGAAAAAGAAAATTAGTTGTAAAAAATTTGAACTACATTTAAAATATATTTTAAAAATATCTTAAAAATTTGTAAAAACTTTAAAAATTAATTTTTATATTTAAAAAAATATTTTTTTAATGACATGTCTGTAAAAATTAACGAATATTAATAATGTCAGCATTTTTTAAACACACATCCAAAAAATGTTGACTGAATTAACAATAAAATGTTAATGTTAAAAAATTACAAAATACATATGGTATCCTAGAATCACATCCAATGGCTTTGAATTCTATGCTTTGTTTAAATTCGAAATGTGAAACACCATTTGAGGGGTAACATACCTACGACAAAGCATAAATTCGATTATGACCTTCGTAGAGAGGCCAGCGACTAATTCTATGTCGGCAGACTAAAATCTCAACTAGCTCTTCTTTGATTTGTCCTGGTGACCTGAGCAAAGAGCAGGACAGATGAAGTCTAAGTCCATGGCCTATTTTTTTGGTTCATTCAGAGCTTTGACAACCACTGCACTAAGGCCTCGAGCAAACATAGACCTCTTTCTATATACATACGTAGTTTTATCGACGGTTGCCGACAGTAGGGGTTAAAGATCGTTTTTTGTTGAGCTTAACTCTTTTCTTAAAAAAGAAAAAAAGACTCGAATAAAAAGTATTTTATTTCAACTATAGTCATATTGATTCTGCATTGTAATGTTGGTGCGAGTTCCATTTGACTAGTTAAAAAGAGATACTTATGAATTTCTAATATTTATATCTTATTTTAATAATAAACTATTGCTTTATAAAGTAACGATCATGATCAAAGCGAGACAATTTACATTCCATCTCCAACTAGAAGATACGTTTTTGAGTTCAAGCTTAATTCTTTCTATTTTTATGCATTGGTCACTCTAATTAACGCAAAAATCATGCGTCTCACCGTTAAAAAAAGTCCTTGACTTTTAAGCGTATCGAATGAGGACATGGAGCAGTAGCATGAGATGCCAATTAACTTTGCAATCAATATGAAACAAACTAAAAAGAAATATTGAAATGGAAAATGCAATTTTACTTGCTGAAAAGATAAATAAACACAAAGAAAACGAAATCGCTTACAACCGATACAAAGAGATCAACGGTGGAGATTTAATGTCAGGCCCATTGTAAACGACCATACGGGTTACAAATGAACAACATTCTCATATGACCAGATCAAAACACACACATCCACCAATTTACCCCAACCCGTTACTTAGATCCTCTGGTATTCAGCAGGGGCAGGCTCATTATTACCAAACCCAACGAAGAAGAGCTCATAGACGAGTCCAGCGATCCCACCGCCAATGAGTGGGCCAGCCCAGTAGACCCAGTGGTTGTCCCAAGACCAGCTCACCAAAGCTGGCCCAAACGACACAGCTGGGTTCATGGATGCCCCGTCGAAGGCTCCACCTGCCAAGATGTTAGCCCCCACTATGAAGCCGATCGCAATAGGGGCTATAATTCCCAAGTTGCCCTTCTTAGGGTCGAGTGCTGTGGCATAGACTGTGTAGACCAATCCGAAAGTCATCACGATTTCGAGTACAAAGGCATTCCAGACTGACACGCCAGAAGAGAGAGCGAATGCTGTTGTTGTCTGCAAGACAACCCAATAAATGTTAAACCATAATCGATCAAAATCAAAAATTTTGATGATTAAATCTTAAATTAATTATTATATCACTTGTTGATTGATTAGAGATCATATCTACCACGATATTGAAAATTCGTCAATATGTTTCAAGACAAATTATATGTGTCCAAAAGCATGGGAACCACATGAACAATAATTTATTTCGTCACCAAATTTTGATCACGCAAAATTAAATTGAGGCAAAAAAAAAAAAAAATTACGACAAAACCTTATACTATAGAATAAAGGCCTATTAATAATATTATAACCTAAGTATATTCCATCACAATTTCGTTTATTGGACTTAAAATTTACTTTTATATCTTATATTTTAATTGTATTAATTTAGTATGAAGGTTGACTGAAATTCAAATAAACATCCTTTAATCGACAAAACTTTAATACATTTTAAAGAAATTAACTATTTCAATTGTTAAAGCATATCCTAATTTTATTTTAAAAGAAAAAGATTTTATTTTTTTACTTTTAATTATAAACAGTAAAACCGCAACTTATTATTTTACTTAAAGACATCATTTTTTCAATCAAAAACCTTTAGATAGTGCGAGTTATCTTATAAAAAATTACTTTTTTTTAAAGAAAAGTTTGTTCAAACAGGCTCAAAGCGAAATGGGTTTATATTCTAATCGAGCTATTAAAATACTCAAGGGGGGAAAAAAAAACAAGTATCATATTTTACCCCTTTTTTTGGTCCGATCCACAAAGTTGCTACGTACAAAATCCACATATAAGCATTTAACTTATGTATTAATCTCTTCTGTCACCCTCGAACACTAACACCATTTTTTTTAAAATCAAGAACCCTAGATCCTGCAAGTTATATTGTAAAAAATTACTTCCCTTTTTGTTTTTCCCAAAGAAAAGCTTGTTCAAGCACGCCCAAAGGCGAAACGGGTTTGTGTTCTAACCGAGCTATTAAAATACTGAAGAAAGAAACAAACAAACAAGTATCATACTTTACTGGCTCTTTTAGGTCCGATCCACAAAGTTGCTACATACGAGATCCATATGTAAGCAATAAACTTATGTATTAGTCTCTTCTTTCTAACAGTTCCAAACATATAATTCAACTAGACTTACATATAAACTCCTTAATAAAATGTGTTAAATTTCACCAAGCCTATAAACCCAACCCACATATTTAGCATTAAAAAAAAAAAAAAAAAAAAAACTCAAGTGCCTCAAGGGTTCCCGCCACTGTAGGGTCTGAAAGGAGTAAGATGTACACACCTTACCCCTTCAGGGTACTCCCCTAAAGGAAGACTGCGTCCGAAGACCCTCAACCAAAAAGGCATACAAACATAGCACAGAGAGGGCAAACAGCCGCAATAAGCAATAAAACAACAAAGCAGCTAGCATAAGAGCAAATAGCATCGCCAAAGCACAATACACTACTCGAGCATCAAGCAACAAGCGATCAACGATATGGTAGAGTGACCATACATGAGATCATACAAGCCCGAGTATAGTTCAATCCTAAAACCAATCGACAATAGATAAAGTAACCCACTAGCTTTACATATTTGTCTCTTCTTTTCTATAACTTCCACGTAGAATTCACATTTAACTCACATGTAAAATTCTTAACCAACGGTAAAACAACAAACTCACCAGGCCACCGGTAGCAAACTTCAGCAACAAACAAGCAACAGTAGACCCCAACAATTGCGCAATCCAATACACAATCCCCCTCAACAACGATATATTCCCTCCTACAAACGCCCCAAAGGTCACCGCCGGATTCACGTGCCCACCGGAGATGTTAGCGGCGATCGCAACAGCGACAAACAGCCCAAAACCGTGGGCCAGGGACGCTGCCACGAGCCCAGCTGGCGTGGTGGAGCCGTTGTCGGTCAACTTGTTGAAGGCCATGCCGGAACCCTGGCCGGCGAAAACGAAGATCAAGGCGGAGATGAACTCGGCGAGGCCGGCTTTCAAGGTGTCTGGGTGGGTGGCCTCTTCTGGCCGGCCGACGGCGATTCTCGTGATCGGCATTTTGTGGGTCCGAGAGAGCGAGAACTGCGACGAGAGAGAAGGCGCCGGCGACGAGAGAGAGAGAGAGAGAGAGAGAGAGAGAGAGAGAGTTTTCCGGATCGAACGGTGGTTGGAGAGTGAGGGTTTATATAGTGGGGAGCGGGAAGGGAGTTTGGCAGTCGAACCGGGTGTTGCCGGTTTCCCGGTAAAATTGCCGATTTGTGTGGCCTTTTTTTTTTTTTTTTTTTTTTAATTGCCAATTTGAATTTGAGGTCTGAAGTGGCTATTGTAGAAAAATTATCTAATTTATAAATAATAAGTGTTATAAAATTATTTTAAAATTTATGATATAATTTTGATAATAGTAATTTTATTCTGATAATAATGTTTCACTTAAAATGTTTATTCACAATTTTGTGAATAATTTTTTATTTGAAAAGTTATATTTATTTAATAAAATAGTTCAAATAATCATATAAAATAGCGTAAAATATATTGTTACTTATTGGTAACCTCTTCTTTTCCTTGCTAGGGTAATTTTGTGACATTATAGTAATGAAAAAAAGTTCAATAAGATATCAAATTTATACTTTTATACGCCATCATTTAAATCATATTATTAAATATTATTTTATAAAATTTATGAATTAAATAATTAATAAGTTTTCAAATTTTAGGATGGTAATGTGTGATTTACCTTTTTTGACATTTAAGTGATTAAATAAGCTATCAAAAATCTCAGATGTATTTTATACAGGCTAATATTATTGCTAAGATAAGAGCAAACACTTTTTATGTTTTATTGTGCTGAAATTATCATAACAATAATAAAAAAAATTCAAAAAATAACACCACCCTTCATATATATTTATAACCCTTTTATATATAGTATAGTTACAAATTTGACTTTCATTGTAATATCAAGCAAAACAATAATAATGTACCATAAAATTAAAATGTTTCATAAATTTACTTGGGCCTCGTTTGAATGACATATGAATTAAATTTTTGCGGGAAGTTGTATTTCATGAAAATTCAATTCCAATGTCGACTTTCCAGGAAGTAGGTAAAATACGTTTGGTTGTTAGGATGGGAAATAGAATTTTATTGGGGAGTGTTACATACCAAAAGAGGTTCTATCCTAAAAACCAATTCGCAATGGGCGGAGCAGCTTCTTAGGTATATAAAGTGGTACCTTCCTCTTGTAACCTACCAATGTGGGATTACATATTTTTACTATTCTTTTTGACTTGTATCAAACCACCACGTTCTGCAATCGTCGTCTTCAACGGCTTCACTCTGAATATGTAGCCATTTTCTCTCGTGGACGGCTTCACTCTGCTCTAGATAGCCCTCTCCTAGGTAGCCCTTTTTTTTAGTGGACAGCTTCACTCTGGGTAACTTTACTCTAAGTGGGTAGTCATTTTCTCTCGTGGACGGCTCCACTCTACTGCAGGTAGCCCTATTCTAGGTAGCCCTTTTCGAAACTTGGGCCTGTTACATGTGGCTTGTCAAGCACGGCTCATCCCAAACCAAACCAAATACGACTCCAGAGCAGGGTCCGTCTCATACCAAATCGAGCTCCTTTGAATTGATCCGAGTATCAACGGCTCTGAAACTAATGTTATATACCAAAAGAGGTTTCATCCCAAAACCAATTGGCAATTGGTGGAGTAGTTCCTTATGTATATAAAGTTGTACTTCCTCTTTTAACCCACTAATGTGGGATTATATTTTTCTAATATTCTTTTTGACTTGTATCATAGAGTATAGTTAAAAACGAAGGAATTAGAACTTACTTAAGGAGCTAGGTAAGTTACTCCCTATGGTTTTAAAAGAATTAGAAATTACTTAGCAATTTTCATATACTGCATTTTACCTACTTCTAGCCAACCAAATAAGAGTCCAAATCTATACTTTCTATAAATTTCTATTTCATGTATTTACTTCCTGCATACTAAGTGAGGCCTTCATCTTATAAATTTTTAACTTGTCAAAAAATTTACAAATTTCTAAGAGAATTTACTAAATGTTTGCTAGAGAATGGTAATATGGCTAGTCTCTATTATTAAAGTCATTTTTTTTTAAATATCTTATATTATAAAGCTAGTAATTTTTAGATTATTTAATTTAGTATTTTATAAATTTAATTTTCGTACAATTAAAAATAATTTTAGTCAAGTTCAACGTGTAAATCATAACATTAACTAAACTAAGGACTCCCAATTTTATACAAAAAAAAATGCTGATATAATATATTATTATAATAAAGAGATTTTCTAATATGTTAAAGTATATTAAATACACTTGTATATATTAATTTTTTACTAAATTATCCAAACATTAAAAAGAAAGAAATTATTATTTTTGTATGGGCCAATAAAATGCAAGACTGTAGGCTAATAAATATTCTTTAATAGGGCACATGTTAGAAAAATTCTATAATATATATATATATATATATATATATATATATATATATATATATATATATATATATATATAACTTATGTCAATGTCTTTATTAAAAATTTCTCAAATTGTGAAGAAATATTCATCCACCTTATATTGCCACAATAACGTGCCTGTACACGTTTAAAAAAATAATTAAACAAAGATATTAACACATTGTTGAAATGGTGTTCAATTATTACATTTTCAACGAAAATCTACCAAATTCTCCACAGAAAGGTATATAATTCATAAAGTTTTAAAAATTCAAAGCAATTAAGGATTAAAATTTAAGTACTTTATTGTGTATATTTGATAACAACAATAAAAACAGCACCGGAGTAAGAAGACGGGAGGTAATAAAGCTCTCCGGGGTGAATGCATTTCGGTACCGAGATGCAACTCGCCCGTGAACCAACAAGCGACAACTACCCGCTGCCATGGACAAGGAAGCAACTATCCGGAATCAAGAGTCTCGGATCTAGGGGGCATCACGCCCGGAGTTAAGATCAGGCGAAATACATCCCCCACTCGACATAACGGACAGATTCACCATTGTAAAACTATAAATACTGCCCAAATTTTGAAAAAAGGGCAAGTTATTTTCAGACAACCACTCTTATACTGAACTAAAATATTCTTATATTGAATCGTAAATTAATAAAAGAGGGCTGAGATTAACATTTTCTTAACAAAATTTGTACCTAAAATAATATTCAAATATTCAAATCTCAAAATATGTAAATAATAATTTTCGTGCCGAAACCAATAACAAAAATAAACCTGGAATATTCGAACACAAAGCCCATAACAGAAAACAAATCATGAATTGGCATATTTTTGCCAGCCTGTAAAATTGCAGAAAATTAAATAAATATTTCGATTTATATTTTTTACTATTTATGGCCGGTTTATTATTATTATTTGGTTTTAAATACCTGCCGAAAATGAAGGGGCCCAAAATGGAAAGTATTGACCTGTCACGTGAAGCCACGTGTACAGTCTGGATAAGGGCAACGTGGCCTTATCTTAAGTGTACATTGTCCGGTTTCCCCTGTTCTCTAGAAACATCGAATAATTTTGTCCCCACCTCCCCTTCCTTTTTTTGCATCATTAAAAAATATTTTAAATTTTTACAGGGATAAAATTATTATTATAAAAGTAAAAATTATTATTACATAATAATATAAAATATAAAAAATTAAAAGTATAAAATTATTTTAAAGATAACAATTCTGCTCTAACAATAAAATTCTGCCATGTTGGGGACATAGCTTAGTGACCTTGGCCCAACGAATCCTACCCAAAGGCCAAACCCTTTATATATATATATATATATAAAATATTATTTTAATAGTGTCTTATAAAATTAAAAATATTTATTACAACTTGTTGATACAACTATAATAATACGTTATAAAATTACAAATATATTTTATAAAATTAAATGTATAATAATTTATTAAAAAATACAACCAAGAAATAAACTATAATGCCCAAACGGGCACTAAATATTGATGGCAAAAGCCCCCAATAGTCCGGGCCTCTGTTTTGAGGAGCCCCGACCCAATGAGGTGGGCCGGGTTGGGTTTTGGGCCGACCTGACCCGTTGGCCACCTCTAATGGGGTATATCCCCTCCCCCTCCTTCATCCTTGCCATTGTTTAAAAAAATATATATATCAAATAATGGATTAAAAAAGACAACATATGTTTGTTTTTAAATAAGTTTCAAAGTGTAATGTTGGGCTTTGGCGAGGAATCGACTGTCTCAAATTGTAACGTCGATAAATATGTAGAATGCTTTTATATTCTTAAATATATTCTCGTGCTAATGTTTATTAGCTTTGCAGTACGGACAACATATAGGCCAATCTATATCTTATATTTGAAATATGCTACTGTTTGAAGTGAAGTTTGTTAAAATTTGAACTCATAACCCTTCAGTCAATGAACTTGGGATACGATGTCAAAAAACTAATCATTTCGGAAGCTTGAATCAATGGGTTAAGGCACCATTGTATTGTGTATTATTTAGCCATTGTCTGCATATACAATATGTCTATTTACAAGCTCCACTACCTTAAAAAAAATTGAAATTTGACGTTCTAGCAAGTTTACACGCCTTTCTTCTATAATTACGTAGAAAACAATTCTTGAAAGAGCACAGAAAATAGAGAA
This sequence comes from Simmondsia chinensis, assembly GCA_018398585.1. Taxonomy (NCBI): domain Eukaryota; kingdom Viridiplantae; phylum Streptophyta; class Magnoliopsida; order Caryophyllales; family Simmondsiaceae; genus Simmondsia; species Simmondsia chinensis. The sequence goes on along the minus strand of JAGTTD010000007.1, from coordinate 1,687,155 downwards.
ATCAAAATCGTTAAACTAGATGTGCAACAACAACAACAAAAAATCCAGTGCCTCCGACGGCTCCCGCAGAAGCAGGGTTTGGGAGGGGTATATGTACGCAGCCTTCCCCCTCCAAGGAGCTACCCTGAAGAGAGGCTGTTTCCGAGGACCTCCAACCTGAGAAACTGATCCGCAGCAAAAGTTAAAACCTGGCAAAAAAACAGAAAAAGCATCAAGATCCCCTAAACAAAGCCAAGTTTCCACACCCTTCTACAATTAATGAATAATTTTATATTTTAAAACTATTTTTATGAGAAAAAGCTTAATAATTTCTTTCTATTTATTATTTTGAGTTATTTAAGTCTAAGATCCCTTAACTTTGCCTATTGTGTCAATTTGGTCCTAATACTTTTAATTGTGTCAATTAGTCCCTCTGCTATATTTATATTATGTCAATTAAGTCCCTATAGTAAAATTTATGTTAAGTTTTTTGATAAAATTTTTAATGATTTGGTAACAAGTTGGGTTAAATTATGTCAATGAGTGGATTTGTAGTGGATTACTTGCATTGAACATGATTGTACCGTTAAAATTACATCATTAACTTAACTTTAGTTTATTTATAGAACTAAATTAACACAATATGTATAGTAGAGAGACTAAATTGATACAATTAGTAATGTACAGAGACTTTTGATATAAATAACCATATTACTTTTTATCAGTAAAAAAGTTGATTAAGACATGCAAAAACTCACAAATTGGACCCAGAAAAAAGATGGCTCTCGCTTGTTCTTTACTATTGCCATACACATGCACTTCTTCACAAGATATTGACTGGATGCATACTCCCATGATTTCATATCATTTTCATAATTTAATTTTATTAAGTTTACAATTTTCTCTAATTAATTGGTTATCATATACTGAGGCCTTGCTTGATATGCAAGAAGTAGATGTGAAAAATAGAAATTCATAATAAGTATAGATTTTGGCTCTTGTTTGATTAGCAAGTCATAATAAATGTAGATTTTGGCTCTTGTTTGATTAGCAAGAAGTAACTTACGTAACCCCTCTAAGTTAATTAATTGGTTAGCATGAAGTTTTATTTTTCATCATGGCAACCAAATATGTTTTACTTACTCACTGAGAAGTTGACATAGAAATTCAATTATCGGGAAATATAACTTCGTGCAAAAACGAGTTGTAGAGTTTTGAAAAGTTAGTTGGTACATTATAATTCATGAATAACTATGTTGTATAAAATACAAAAACTGGGCCATCTTGAGAAATGACTAATGTAGATTGAGAGTAATTTGATTTGGTCAACTTGTTTAAAATTAATATCGTTTCAAGTTTAAGTGACATCGCAGTTGCGTATCATTTTGATTGATTTCATATATATATTTTTTTATAATTAAGCTTAACATCATAAAGAGAGTCTCTACAATATAAACGAAATAAAAGAAAGAAATAAAGTAATATCTCAAGAAGACAAACCCACAAGTTGGATGCGCAACATGGCAAAGCAAAGCATTGAATGCCCGTCTTTGCTCATGGTCCGTGACCGGGAATTGATTTCATATTGTTATTAAAATATGCGAACTTTTTAATTGTTATGCATAAATCCGAAGAATGGGCCGGATCATGTACATATTGATGTATATCTCTTGCTTCTAGAAGATTAGGTCATCTATCGATGTGTATCTTATGATTCTAATAGATTATGCTATATCTTCCTATTTGTGTATCTAATCTATAGTTTACTATTATGTTTTTCTTTTTTTTTTTTTATAACGAGGGACTAGGATGTCCCATTGCTCACAGGTTGCCATGATGCGATGGCGTCACGTCTCTCAGGTTGAGGCACTGGGAGTGTTGTTGTTGTTGGACTGGGTTGCCCCAACCAACCCCGGCTCATGAGGAGGCCTACAATCCCCATGAGTAGACCTGGCAAAATCTGACATGACACAGTAACACGACACGAACACGACACAAAGATAGCGGGTTTGGGTTGGGATTTTTGAAGCCGGGTTGAATTTGGGTCGACTCATTTAACCCATTTAGGTATTTGGGTTTGACCCAATTAACTTATTTTTAACCCGCTTGACCTGTTTATATAATTATATTAGATATTTGAATGATCTATTATTGTTATTATATCTAGATTTTTGGTGACCTATTCCACAGAAGATAATTTAAATATATTTTGTAATGTTAATTTAACAGTTTATTATAAATATGTCATGTATTTATTGTTAGTATCAACCATTAGGTGTATTATTGACATGTTTATAAGTTAGAAAAAAGCATTTATTAAAAAAATCACCGATATAATTAAATGGGTAACCCATGGGTTACTCATTTAATAATCGAGTTGGATTAGGGTTGAGAATTCCTAACCCATATAATAAATGGATCGGGTTCAGGTTGACTTTATTTCTAAGACCCTTCGCATAATACGAACACGAACACGACACGACATGACACAACACCTTTGCCACCCCTACCCATGAACAGGTAAGTCATGAGTATATCCTCAGCGAAAATCAAACTTCTAACCCCTGAGCGATAACCACATGGTAGGAGATGCTACCAATTGAGACGCCTTCATAATGGGCCTATATAATAAGCTTCTCTTGTATCTCTCAAATGTTTATAATATTTATGAGTTTCCACAGTACAACAAGGTTCATTTTCATGATCCGGTCACATATTTGTAATGTTTGTAATGTGACATGGACATATGGTAAATATTTTCACCATTACAATTTCGCTATTTCATAATTGTCCATCAATTTGAATCCTAAATAAAATATTAATTTTGTGAAATCTTACGTTTCATGTATGTTACATGAAATCAACGGATAATATTGTAATACGATTTTATGATTCTACCGATCCGACCTCGATTCCACCAATGTATATAAATAAAAGTTAAAAATGTAAAAAATTTAAGCATGTAGTATAGACGAACTTACTTCATTAGTTTGAAGTAAAAGAAGGTTAATTAAGCGTATATATACTTTCAAAAAACTTAATTAAGTTTTGTTTTAAGTTTTAACCTTAATATAAAGCTCGATTATCAGCATATATTTCAAAAGCTCACGTGATGATTGTAGTATAAAATGATACATCTATGTTGCATTATAATAGTTTTATCATATTTGATTGTATTTTTTATATATACCCATGTAAGTTAAGGTTTTATTAATAATTTTTTGAACCATGTAACTGATATTAATAATACTATATAGTAAAATCTTACGATTCTCAATTTGATTCTACGATTTCGATTCTAAAAGCCACTATCGATTCTAACAACCTTGCATATAAGCCCCTTGACTGTAGTAATCCTAAGGATAAAGACGTAAAATATAGAAAATCCTAGTTGACTATGAATAGTCATCTAATAAAAGGAAGTCATGTTTATTAGAGAATAAAATCATTTCTTGACCATTATTTATACGCTTAAACTTTTGGGTAGTTGGTTTTTGAGAAGGTATTAGAGCCTGGTTGAGCTTCTCAGGTTGGTGATCCTCGAAAATAGCCTCTCGTTAGGGTATCACCCTGAAGGGGTAAGGCTGCGTACATCACACCCCTCCCATACCCTGCTTATGTGGGAGCCCTTGAGGCACCGAATATGTTGTTGTTGTTATTGTTATTGTTGTATCAGAGTCTGGTTGATGAAGAGGTAACAAATTAAAATCTCAACTGCCCCAAATCTAACTATTATATATTTATAGCACAATGTATATCCATACTTCAAGCCTAATGGACATATTAGAGTATAAAACTATTCATATATCTTTACCTATAAACTGAAACCTTTAGAACAATTGATTTGTTGACAATATTCTAGCATTTGGGGTCAATCAAAGCCAAAAAGGAAAAGCAACTTCTTATGTTATATATAAAAGAATGTTTTATTCCAAAACCAATTGACAATAAGTGAAGTAGTTCCTTAGATATATAAAGTGATATTCCGTAAGCCCTTCCACCAATATAAAATTCATGTATTTTGCCCAAATATCTTTTTTGACTTTTATCATATTAGAATCATATTTCTTCTCTTCCAAATGAAGCCTAAAATACATATAGACCTGAGTATATATTTATAGGTGGGCAATACGAGTGCATAGTTTCCAATATATTAAATGGTCTTATTATTATTATTATTATCTCTCAGATCCTGCACGAGCGGGAGCTCTTGTAACATTGAAAATATTGTTGTTGTTGTATTTGTGACATTAAACTCATAGAATAAAGTTTTGTCATTATTAAAGTAATGCATATGATTGATTGTAAAAGTGATGATAAAGCAATGTCTTCATTATAAAAGAGAATCTTGTGCTTGCCAAACCCCCATTTCACGTAACTATATATTATCATTACGAAAATTATTCCTTAGGTGTCATAAGTTTTGAATATTTTATCACTTAGGTACACTATAATAAAATTTAATAAATTTTTATAAGAATCTGATCAATTTTATACAAAAAATATTGATATAATTCATAAATACGATAATATATGTATAAGGTAGTGCTATTATTTTTATCAAAAATTCAACGAATTGTGATGAAATATTTATCAGATTTTGATGTGGACCACCTACCATAATTATGTGTCATTTTTGGATTTTTGAAAAAAAAAAAGTCAAATTCTAATTAAGATATTTATATATTATGTTAATCATATTCAATTTTGTTATTTTCTAACGAAAATCTAACCGATTTTTGATAGAGTATCTAATTGACAAAATTTTAAAATTTCAGGGTATCTCATTATATATATTTAAATGTCAATTTTAAAACTTCAAGGTATCTCATTATATATATTTAAATGTAAGAATATCTAAGTGAAAAATGTTCAAACCACGGGGTACTTAAGTGATAATTTCTGTTATTACTAATATTATATTATATATGAAATATAAACAAACTAATCGACTTAGGCTTGTGCAAAGTCATCATTTATCTAAGCAAATATTTTATGTTTTAAAAGATACTATTACGACTTATTTGGTTGCCACATAAATTGAGTTCCTGCGGAATATTATATTTTTCGAAAATTCAATTCCTATGCCAACTTTTCAAGAAGTAGGTAAAACATGTTTGGTTATAAGGATGAGAAATAGAACTTACGTTGGGAGGCTAGTTAAAAATAAATGAATTAAAACTTACCTGGGGATAGATAAATTACTTCCTACATTTTCAGACATTCTACCTACTTCCTGTCAACTAAATAAGAGCCAAAATCCAGACTTCTAATAAAATTTTTACTTTCCGCATCTACTTTCTGCATGCCAAAACCTAGATTGAATTCATGAAGTTGATCGATTAAGACTTCTAGATTAAAAGTTTGCCCACTAATTTGTAAAAATAAATTTCACAAAAAATATTTATATCTTACTTTTATTTTGGAAATTAATATATAAGTTAAGACCCACTTTTTTAATTTTCAAAAACCATGACCGTACATTCTTTGTATCTTTTTATTTTTTTTATAAGTATGAGTAAGAATGCTTTAAGATACACAACATACATAGAATGTATCTGAAAAACAGAAACAAAAGCAAACGAATACTCTTTCATGTTTAGTGTTTATATCGATGTACGTATAAGCTGAAGTAATTTGGACAGTTTATCATTATATTTATCTTTTGGGGTTAATTTTGAAAGAATATTCTATTATAGATACCTCTATGCTTGAGCCATGTAAGTCATGATTCTTGAGTTACAAATTATAAATAAAATTGAACTTTGTCAAAGAACTATTTATCCCAAAAGCTTGAGTTGAAGGCCCAGGAATGGTTTTATATTCTAACATGCCCCCTCACGCAAATACCGGTTTTAAAGCATGGATATTGTATAGGCCTACCTTATATCTTGTGCTTAAATTATGTTAATATTAAAGTGGGAGCTGTTGGGATTTGAACTGTTGGTCACAAGATTCTAATACTATGTGAAAGCACCATCTATCCCAAGAGCTTAAGCTGATAGGTGAAGGCCCAGGATTGGTTCATATTCTAACAGGCGTTCCTATTATTTATCTCTATAATTGAGAGTTCTTCCTAATGTGTTGAAACTGGCTTCACAATAATAGGTTTTTGACCTCGCCAAAACTTTGGCTTAGCTTACTAAGATGGTGAATTTAGTTACGTTTTGTGGAGTTTTTAACCTCGCTACAATCGACATCCATAAATTTTCCTTTGTAAGTTCCCACCTCGAACCGTATCAAATTCAAACAATTAGAGCAGTAAAAGCATAGCAATGAGCAATAATAGAGTGCCCTTTTCACTCTCCTTTTGTTTCAAGAATCCAATGAAGATACCCCTATAAGATACAATGCAATTGTATTGAAACTAGTTTTATCCGGTGTGATGCACGGAAGATGTTTATATTTTAAATATGATTTATATATAAATACATTAGAATTTTATTTAATTTTATAAAAGATACAGTATTATATACTTTACAAAATTATGCAGTGAAGATATTGAATTTTTTTTTTATTTCCTATAACATCGAATATTAAATAACCCTTTCTTAAAATTGTTTATATTGGAGTTTTTTTGATGACACCCCTTCAAAATTGCTTAGATTGGGTTTTAGAGACTTTTGGGGTGGGGTTACTTGGCAATAATATATAAACGATTTGAATCATCATTATATTGCACAAGTACTTTTTTCCGATAATTAGTGACAGAGTCGCGATACAAAAGCAGGTGACTCAACCAAGCGAGCCCTGAGTCAACCCGTAAAAGAACAGCGACCAAAACAATACGATACAGTTTGTACTGTTTAATGGTTGAATAACTACAATACAATTTGCCTCTAGAAAATAACAAGTGATCATATTTTTTATGATAATTTACAAGGAAATTCGCAATATAAAATAGAGCGCATTCGTAAAAGCGGGGCCCAAAAAAGTACAAGAACCTGTAAATAAAAAAAACGCTCCTCCATCAACAAGTTAAAGAAAAAATGACCACATATATATAGTTCTTTTTTTCGTAGGGTATTTGCAGTGTATAGTTATGTTACATCACTGCTAGTAAAATAAAGTTCGAGAATTAATTAAAATTTAATATGTATGTGTATTAATCAATACTCTATATAAAAATTTCGGATAAAAGTTTGTTGATTTACCGTAAAACGCATACGAATACGTTCTTGACTAGTACAACTTATTATTAACATAGGGACAAATTGAGGAGGGACATCATGTTCCCAAAAAAAAAAAAAAAAAAAAAAAAAAGTGAGGGACAGTTCCATTAATTTGACTTTTATTTTTTTATTTTTTATTTTTGAACTGATTTTGTTTGATATTGTTAGGCGCAACAGTGGTTGCAAAACACATATAAAAAAAAAAAAATCTAAATTAACAGTATTTAAGGGCTCCCGTCTAAGCAGAGTCTGGGGTGAATATACGTAACCTTCCTCCTTTAGGGTAGGCTGTTTCCAAAAAACCCCAACCTGAGGGGTGCAACACTAGGACTTCCCAGGAGATTACTCATCTTGGTACTACTCTCGCTCAAGTACGCTTAACTTTAGAGTTCTTATGGGATCCGTTGCTTGCGTGTTGGTACCCTCTTAGGTAGTGGTAGCAAAACGCATAATATAGGATAAGATATAATCAATATTTTTGGAATTGAAATGACGAATTTAGCCGAATATAGAATATGTACACTTAAGCAAAGAGGGGACCAACACGCCGTTACCGGATCCCATTAGAACTCCGAAGTTCATCATGCTTGGGCGAGAGCAGTACCAAGATGGGGAGACCTCTTGGGAAGTCCTCACCCTTAGGTTAGAGGCACTTCGAAACAGCCTCTCTTGAGGGGTAATACCCTGAAAGGGGAAGGCTGCGTACATCTGCCCCCAGACCAGGCTTAGACGGGAGCCCTTGGGGTACAAGGTATGTTGCTTCTATTGCTATAGAATATGTACACTTAACATGGGTTATCGATATATTTTAAGACGTATTATACGGATATTTGTGTTTTATTATATTATGTGTAATTACTGTTGGAAAAATGATACAAGAAATACAAGATAAAAAACTAAGTGAAGTAGCAAAATAACATCTTCTTCTTGTATCCCACATAGACAAAAGAGAAGGAGTTTTTTGGGTTTATATGGGTACTTTAGAGGCACTATTTGAATTATTTAATGGATGAGAGAATGACACTACACGCGCGCACCCGCCGAGCCATGCTCTCCTTTTATTATCGGGTACATTTATTTTTCAGAAACAGTCCGATATAATTATTTTTTGAAATATTCAGTGTGGGATTTCGGTTCTTGTTTTTTCGCCAACCTCCTAATGTAGCCACGTTTATAGCGTTCGATTTCGTACCCCATTTATAACATCCAGTTCATGCCCATGTATATAGGATCTGGTTATTGCTCGTCATTGCCATAAATACAGTATCCTGCTTTCCAGTTTTAATCAATAAAAACAACAAACAGTCCCTTCTCACTCTTTCGTTTCGATCAAGCTTTCCTCGTTCTTGTTCTCTCCCTCTCGAGTTTGGACTTTGTTCTTGGGCACTTCTACCCGGCTATTAATGAGTGCACGTTAATAGTCGAATCGTGTTAATCCTGGCGGACGGCCGCCGAATTTACTGTTTGCACCAGAGCAGCGGCGAAATCGTCTTTTAGGACAGTGGTAATCCCATGACACTGTATCTTCAGTAACATTCTCGATCTCTTGATTTTTCATATCGTTTGATTATTGTGTTTAGATATACTGTTTAAAATTCTTGCCGTAGCCTATAGTTTACTACAAAAAATTTTCGCCGAAATTACTGCATAATTTCTTGCACGATTTTACTGCGTAATTTAGCTGCGTATTTATACTATTTTTTCACTGCACAGTTTTACAGAATTTCGCTGCGTTTTTTACTGTGCATTTTTACTGCTGCGTGAATTTAGTGTAATTTCTTGGATAATTCAACCACAATTTTTCTGCGGTATTTTTCTCACTATTTTACTGCAGAATTATAATTGCATTTTTCTACATTTAATTACGTCTTTCACTGCAAGCATTGTTTAATTTTTACAACAATCTAAAAGACGATTTATATGTATTACATAACCTACCGAAAGTGCTCGCATATTTTTCTGAAATTTTTTACTGCATTATTTCCGCTATAATTACTGTAGTCTTGTCACGGGAATTCACTGCTACGATTTTGCTCACCTATATTTGAACATGGCAACCAAACTACCGCTTCCCGACATGTCTAAAGTTGAACCACTTAACGGGAAAAATTATAAAAGGTGGTCTCAAAAAATCTTGTTTTTCCTTCAACAAGTTTGTATCGATTACGTACTCTATGAAAAAAAGAAACCCGACGGTGAAAATGAGAAAAAAAAAACCTATCAAGAAAAATTCATCGCAGATGACCGAACTTGTAGAGGGAATTTGTTACATTATATGAATGATGGCCTTTTCGATATTTATGTAAAATTAGGATCATCAAAAGAAATATGGGATTCTTTACCGAAGAAATATAGAGGTGATGATGCAGGGATTAGAAAATATGCTGTTAGTAAGTGGTTAGATTTCAAATTCATGGACAATAAACCGATAATTGATCAAGTCCATGAATATGAAAACATAGTAACTACTCTACTGTCAGAAGGTCTTAAAATTTGTGAAATTATACAAGTATATATTTTAATTAAAAAACTTTCACCTTCCTGGAAGGATTATAGAAATCAACTTATGCATAAAAAGAAAGACCTGGCGTTAGAAGAGTTAGTAAACCACTTGAAGATTGAAGAAGAGAATAAACTTAAGGACATGAGATATTCATAGTCAGATCTTTCTAAGGCTAACATTGTAGAAGCGATGACCAATGCACAGGAACCATCTTTCTAAGGCTAACATTATATAAATGGCCACCGGCACTCTCTACCACTTGGCGATGTCGGAATGGGACAAGCATTTATCAATATGTCAAGGAACCATCTTTCCCAAAAGCTTAAGCTGATGGGTGAGTGAAGACCCAGGATTGGTTTTATACTCTAACATGCCCCCTCACGCAAATGCCCGTTTGGGCTTGAAGCGTGGACAATGCACAGGCCCACCTCATACTCTGTACTTAGTTATTTTAATATTGAAAGTGGGGGATGTTAAGATTCGAACTCCTGACCTCTTGGTCATCAAGGCTCTGATACCATGTTAAAGAACTATTTATCCCAAAAGTTTAAGCTGATGGGTGAAGGCACAGGATTAATTTTATACTCTAACATAATATGAAATTTGAACATGTCACCATATAGATTGTGAGGGCAAATTAATTAGTATATTAAGATAATGGAAGTCGGTAAAAAGCATCTTTTAAGTGTAACATTACTTTGAGGTTGTTAAACTATTTAATTTAGTGTATTTTAGTATTATGTATAATTCATATTTTATTTATTGGTTCAGTTGTAATCTAATGCATTATTGTTCCAATAACAATAAAAATTGATTTGTCTGGTCGGTTTTTTTGATATTTACCGGCATAGTCGTAGAATATACGGGAACTTGACTAGGCGAGCCCTAGGCCACCCTGTAAATGGAAGTGGGTACAAAAATCCAGAACAAACAGGGAAAAAAGACAGGCATCAGAAAAAAAACAACACAAGGACCGGGAAGCAACATACAAACAGGCAGAGACCAGAAATAGCAGGGCAATAGACGGAGTCGGAGCAGAGACACACACAGAAGCACCTCACAGAAGACAAACGATGACCTTGAAGAGGGTGGAAAACAGGAAAGGAAAATCCTCCTCCCTCACGATGCAAGCAAGGTACCAGGCAGAGGAACCGGACAGGAGGGGTACCGAGCCTACAACACAGGAAAGGATAGAGAAAATCCGAATTGGTGGGTGGGAGACGACGGGAAGCCTGGAAGCCTCTTGAGGAATTACATCGTCAGGGAGAGTCAAAACAGAGGTGGCTCAGGTGGTTCACATCAACGGAGGGGTACTGAGCCCATAACACAGGAAATGATAGAAAAAATCTGGATTGTCTGGTCGGTTATATTGTTGATTTTTTGATAATTGAATGAAAGGAGGGGATCAAGGGACTCATCAAGAAATTTGATTATCTAAATTAGGAATGGTAATTTGACCTGAACGCGTTGGATATTCATCCAACCCGATCCAGTTATGATGAATTTGGATATAAAAAATCGGTTTTAAATGGATTTGAATTTGAATGTTGGCAAATGGGTTATGGGTCGGGCCGGATTTGGATGACAATAAATCCAACCCAAACACGACCAAAATCCGACCCGAAATTATGTTTAGTGTAGTATAAATTTTTTAAGCTACTAAATTTTGAGTATTTAACATTTCAAACTAGATTCAAGTAGTTTTTTTTAGTGTGCCAACATTTGGAGCTTGTTTTGATACAATAATATTCTTTATGAAAATCACGATATGATAAATTCATATGTAAAAATTATTCGTTAAAGAGGTTTCTGAATAATTATCTAATATTACATCATTATCATTAGTACTAATATTACTATACATAATTAAAAAAGGAAAAATATGTAACAATTTATCCAAATATTAACTTTTATGGTACTTTTATTGTATTATTATTGTTATACATATTAATATTTTAATGTAATACTATAATCTTTCTAAGATTTAAATGGGTGTTTTTTTTTTGATAATTATCGGCAAAGCCGTAGTACATACCAGCTCTCGCCGCGGCGAGACCAAAACCATCCCGTAAATGGTAATGGGTACAAAAACCAGATCAAAACGGGAAAAATCAGACGCCAAAGATTTAAATGGGTTATGCATTTGGGTTGGATATTCGTTCTACCCCGATTGATTTGAATATGCATTGAAATTTCATGGAATAAAGGGGTCTTTTTCGGATTTGGGTTGGATTTGGATGAAGGCGAACCCGACCCATTGCCATCCCTAATCTGAATATACATGATGCGTTAAGAGAAGAATACGAATACAATGAGAATGTCAGAGGATGTCCTAATGTCTTAGTGGTTCTGATCTTGAAACGCTTTACATTTCAAAATAGTCCGTAAAGAAGTTTGCTTTTATTTCGAAATGTGTGAATTGAATGCTGAAAAATTGGCTTCGAAATCAGAATTTCGTGAAACAAAAAATTTCATTTCCACGGACACGATGTTAGGTTGGCTGTGCAGTAAACAATGTTGGTAGTATTGGACTCTATCATTAGGTGACTAGCCATAAAGGCCAAATTTTCAAAGTTGGAGGCATCTCGAGAAATACCTGCCATAAATCTGAGGCAAGTATACGTATAATGTATTTTAAACTTAAAAGTATAAAAAATAATTTATCTATTAGATTTTTTTGATAATTAGTGAGAAAAAAACTCATGGAACAAAAGTCGTCATCTCATAAAGAGGCCTGCAAACACACACGAAGTGTGAGACAGGGAAAATAACGGATACAATCATAAAAAAGCAAGCAACATACCCAGTGCCCTAAGAGCTCCTACCTAAGCAAGGTCTTGGAGGGGCGGTTGTATCCAGCCTTTCCCCATCAGGGTATTATCCCTGAAGAGAGGGTATTTTCGAGTGCCCCCAATTTGAGGATGAGGACTTCCCAGGAAATTACCCATCCTGGTACTGTTCTCGCCCAAGCACACTGAATTTCGGAGTTCTAATGGGATCCGGTGACCGCATGTTGGTACCCTCTTTGGTAATGGATACATCATCAAGATTTAAGAAAAATAAAAAAGAAAAAAAAAACCCCAAACCAGTGATACTAAGATAATGTGACAAAATACAGTTAGGATACAAAAATAATTTTTATAGAAGCCATAAGGCCAGATATGGATGACCATCACACGGGGGCACACAAATTAGGTTAAGTATGGGCAAAAAATGGTATAAACTTTAGAGACCCGCTAGTAGTAGAGCGGTATGAGTTTCGTTCCGTGGGTATTGGCATTCAAATAATAGGGGAATTCTCAAGTCGGCCCTTACTAAAAGTAGGTAATAAACCGAGTCAGGTCGAGCCATGACCCATCCACTAGTCAGTAGTGCATGGATGGGTCAAATTCGGGAAAAATTTTCTAACCATGACACGGTCTTTGGGCAAGTCGGGACAAATTGGGTTGCAAGTTTGATCAAAACACTCATTATTTTTCTTCAAGATCACGAGTCCCAAGTTAGGTCAGGCCAACCCCGAGTTCAGAGCATCTTTTTCGACCAATATCCAAATAGCAGCCGTGCGGACCCTTTGGGATGGCGAGTTCACTCAGGTTAGGCATTTTTACAGATTGCGGATTAAACCAAATCAGATCATAGATCAACTCGACCTGTTGGCCACCTCTAATCGTAAATGTAGAAACCCGATCCTAGCTAGTTTTCCCATTAGGTCCACCCATTATATATAATGAGTAGGGCATATAATCAACAGTCGCCAGCTCATGTATTTCCGCTTTTAGCAGCGTGGCCAGGCTGTTTGTCCCCCATCCCCACTCACTTCATGCGCGCACATGTCCCGCCTAGTTGAATCTCTGTTCGGGTCAACAAATATCGGTTCGGTCTTTGGTTCTAATATATCGATCTAATCAGTTTTTTGTTCGGTCTTGTCCGATCCAAGACTCGAAAATCTCAAAACTAGTTGAAAACCGATCAACATTGATGTCACATTAAATATTTTAGACACGTAATTTTAATATATAAATATTTCTTGTAATAGTTGTCGTTAAATTATATAAAGTGCATATTACTCAACAACAACAAACAACAACACACCCAGTGCCTTAAGGGCTCTCGCATAAGCGGGGTCTGGGAGGGATGGATGTGCGCAGTCTTATACCTTCAGGGTGTAACCTTGCTAAGAGGTTGTTTTCGAGGACTCCTAACTTTATAGAGTTGGCAACACGAGGACTTCCCAGGAGGTCACCCATCCTAGTACTACTCTTACTTAAACACGCTTAATTTCGGAGTTCTAATGGGATCCGGTGCCTTAGTGCTGGGTAAATGAACCTAAAGTGAATATTACTCAATTATCTTTATTTCTAAGTTTTTAACTTTTGTACGAAAGCCTTTTTTATTACAATTTTAATAAAATCTGTTTATTTAAGACACGTATCTTAAAATAAACTATTTGATTGTGTAGTGCATGATGTTTTTTTCTTATATGTAATAAAGTGTTTGGATACAATATCAAAAAATAAAGTATTTACTATAAAAAATGACTTAATAATACAAATTAACTAATAATAGTATGTAGAAGAAAATCATAATAATGGACGTCGACGATAGTGGAGGATCATGAGTATAATGACACACGGGGTAAATTGGGTGGTGGTAGGTTCTAGTGGTGATAAAAAGTAAAAGTAGGTCATGGCGGTCAATGTTTAATATTAATATAGCCTTTTTAAAATATTTTATGAAATAAGTTACGAAAAAGATTCAGTTTTGCATAGTTTTCTACTTACTTATGAAACAACTTTTTCATCCTCCAATTTAAGCTATGACAGATGCAAAAAAATCCTTTTTGTCAACTTAGCGTATCCTAAAGGTCATACCGTAGCCTCAAACGACAACAATGCGTGTTGCAAAGGATTGGGTGCCTCTAACCCATTGATCGTACCTAACGATGCCGAAATTGAGAGAATTCTGCGAATACCCTAGCAATAACCTGAAGAGAAGCTAAGTAATTTTAGAGATGGATTGAGACGATCCGACAAGACCTCACCCACCTAAACCTTCGGGAGGAGATGACCTTAGATAGGGCCCAATGGAGGGCCAGCATAGAGGTCTTAGATGATCCGGTTAGAGTAGGATAGTATTTGTCACTTCTTTTCTATTCCTATCTCATTCTCATTCTCTTTCTTTATCTCTCCTAACGTGCTTTTTTTTTTTTTTTTGTGGCCATACTTATGCATTTTTTGTTGTTTCTCCAGTGCCAGGTCTTTGGCTGAGGGATGCAGACCATCTTTTTAGGTTGGAGGTCCTCGGAAACAGCCTCCTTTCAGGGTAGCTCTCTGAAGGGGGAAGGCTGCGTACATCTACCCTCCCCAGACCCTGCTTTTGGCGGGAGCCCTTGGAGACACTGGGTTTGTTGTTGTTGTAGAAGCTAAGTAATTTTATTGTACTTTTAAATAAAATTATAAAGATCGACTCAGAGAAAACAACATTAAATTAATTCAAATAATCAAAAGCTCTCTACAAATATAACCTTAGGGCCTATTTATAGACAAATAACACCAGAGTAGTCCTAACGCCTGGACTTGCACTGGACTCCTCAAGGCCCAATTGGGCCCGATTAATGATGTGGCCCAAACAAAGACCGCATCTCTCTTCGGCCCAGTGTCAAGTCATGCCCCCCTGTGAAATTCGGGCCTAGTCTTTCTGTGCAGCCCAAACCAGCGGGCCTTTCCAGTTCGGTTGGGCCATAGCAGCCCACTTCTGCCCGCTGCTTCTGCACATCAGGGCCGAAGAGGCCCACTATCAGGGTCTTGTTTAGGCCCTTCAGTTTGTAGCCCAAGTATTGTTTATCGGTCCAGAGCTCTCTTTTTCCGGTCCAAACTATGCGATGCCTACCGCGCTCCGTTTTCTCCATTTTCTGTCTCAATTGGGTTATTCTTAATCTATACTGTATCAAACATAAGCTCAATTAGAGCTACTTACAGTTTTAAACGGTTAAAAGACTAAACCAAAAAGGCATTAGATAAAGAGAAATTTTTTTTATTCGAGCCGTGATGTCTAACTTCGAATCAACTCACCCCATTTACATATTAAGTCAAGGCGGGTAATATATCAAACAATTAAGTCCATGTAGTACGGGACCTCAGACTTACTCCTAATATCGTCTCGAACAAAGATCTACGTACTTTGTACATAATATTAAATAAAAGCAAAAGTAACATTTTCAATGCCCAAAGAGCTCGCGCCTAAGCAGGTCAGGGGGTGGATGTATGCAACCTTCTCCCGTTGAGGTGCTACCTTGAAGGAAGGTTGTTTCCGAGAGCTCCCAACCTGACGGGTGCAACACGAGAACTTTCCAGGAAGTCACCCATCTTGGTACTACTCTCGCCCAAGCGCGCTTAACTTTGGAGTGTTAATGGGATCCGGTGCTTGCGTGTTGATGCCCTCTTAGGTGTACAAAATATTAAATATCAATAATATTATTATTATTATTGTCAAATTATTATTTGTTAGTCACACTGTTTTACATGTATTTTGAGGTTGTCCATTAAGAAAAACTTGGAATCTTAGCGAATACACATCTTTTAGCTAGAACACGCATTGTCCCAAATGAAAAGGTGTGAATAAATTAGTTAAGAGCTATCAAGAAAATTTTAATAGTCATTATAGAAATTGATATAATTAAATCGAATAAATTATCATAAGTCTCCAAAATTTGTTAATTTTTTAACATAAAAAAAAAAAATTTACGTAAGTCTCCAAATTTTGTTAATTGTATCAATTTAATTCTTATAATAATTTGTTACATCAGTTTTTCCCTAAAGCAAAGTTAATATGAAATTTTAATAGTTGGGTTAAGGGTGGATTTAATTGAGCTAATGACTAAATTTATATTGGGTTACTTGTATCTAACATGATTGAGCTTTTCAAAATTATGTTATTAACTTAATTTCAATTTCACTATGAACAAAATTAGTAAAGCATGGATTATATAAAGGCTAAATTATAATTTAAAATAAAAGAATTAAGTTAACATAGCAAGAAAATTTTGTTAACTTTTTTTGGAATTTGGGATTATTTCAATTTTGTTCAACTTATAAAATACCTCAATCCTACATACGAAAAATAGATGTGGAAAGTATAGTTTATATACCCCCTCCCCTTATCCTTGGCAAAATCTTGTAGGCCTAAAGTGGGCATGCACGCGCCTGCCCCACCTCGCCGCTCTGGACTGGGCGGCGGTCGTGTTGCGTTGCGGTGTTAACCCCGTGGTTGGAGTACCATTGATCCCATTGTACCTACGTACCTATGTGGAGGCATAAACGATTAGGGCATTGGAGTTTTCCATGACATGGCTATTCTTCGGTCTAATTTCTTCCTTTTGATTTTATTCTTTATATCGTTTCTGCTCTTCGTTTTGTAAACCTCGAGCTAAATTTGATTGTGTTAAAGTTGAATTTTGATCACTCATTTACCTTAATTTTTCAATAACTTTTGACCTAAGTAATACATTAATTGATGAATGTATCTATTATATTTGAAATCATATAATTAAATCTTAGTATATGGTGTCCAGAAATTACTAGTACATTGTACAAATGATTAGCTTAAATTGTGCCTAATATTATGCTTACTCCATTCACTGATTGACTTGCATTCATGCACCGACTTTCCTCCACAATCATCAAATTTTTAAGTGACCCACGACTCGGGTTTTTTGACTTTTTTTTCCCTTCTGATAATTAGCAGATCAACTTGCAATACAAAAGTTAACGTACTCGTAAAAGTGGGGCCCAAGTAAAACACAAAGACGAGTAAAGAGAAAAAGCAATGTAACGAAAGGAGAAAACTTCCAAAGCAAATAACATAAAATGCGCCAATTTGACTATCTATGTTAAATTAGAGTAACGTCATTTTTAAAGTAATTTTTGTTAATATCAATTAGCAGCAGCAACAACAATAACAACAACAACAACAATATATCCAGTACCTTAAAGGCTTCCGTATAAGTAGGGTCCGAGAAGAGTGGGATGTACACAGCCTTATCCCTTCAGGGTGATACTCTGACTAGAGGCTGTTTTCAAAGACCTCCAACCTAAAAAACATGAAAAATATAAAAAGCATGAACGCATGAAAGCAAAAAACATAAAAGTATGTAGGTGTAAGAGTAAATACAACGGCACAATAGCACCACAATAGCACAACAATAGCAAGCGTATAGAGAGTATAAAGCAACAAGTATGTAATACAACAACAAGATGACTGCCAATAGGGACACAAAGCAGCCAATATGCGGCAAAAGTGCATAAAATCAAAACAAGCATACAAAAAGTCTTGGGCACTAGTACTAGCTCGGGAGTGCTTGTCAATCCTAAACCAGTATATCAATTACACCTATACTAACTCTCCATTGAGCTCTATCTAGAGTCATCTCGTCATTTAGGTTGAGATAGATGAGGTCTTGCCGAAATTGCCTCCATCCAACTCTTTTTTGGCTGGCTCCTCCTCCTCTTCCCGTCTGTAATATAGAGTTGTTCGCACCTCCTGACAGGAGTAGTAATCGATCTCCTCCTAACATGTCGCAAACTTTTGCTCCCTCAACTTATCCCGTTAATATCAATTAGCATCAGCAAAGAAATCTCCGGAAATAACAACACATTTAACTTTGTTTATTTCGGTTATAAAAAATGTTTTCCGTCCCATAACTTTTTTTTTTTTTTTCATAATCATATAACAATAACTACAAATCTAGATGATAGTTTCCTTCATTAAGGAAAATTGGCTTTCTGTCAAAATATTTTTCTTCATAATCTTATTGTTATAGATCTTATGTCGATCTCAATTTGGTTAAGCGTAAAACTATTAAAATTTATGAAATATTCTTTAGACACGAATAAATTTATTTTTTATAAGGGAAGCAATCCCAATCCAAACCCAAAAGCTATTACAAAAAAAAAAAAAGAAAAGAAAAGAAAAAAAGGGGTAAAAAAAGAAGAAAAGAGATGAGAAAATGAATGTGAATATCGTGGAGTGGGAGTAATAGTAGTAATGGAGCTCAAGAATTATGAGAAAGCCGGGTTGCTTATTCTTATCCTTTGCTTTTCCCTCCATCTTCTCTCTTTCTAAAAGGACATACCCAGTGCCTCAAGAGTTTCCGCCTATGCAAAGTCTGGGGGCAGATATACGCAGCCTTCCCTCTTCAGAGTGTTAACCTGAAGAGAAGTTGTTTTTGAATGCCCCCAACTTGAGGGTGAGAACTTCCCAGGAGGTCACCCATCCTGATACTAATCTCATCCAAGCACGCTTAACTTCAGAGTTTTAATGAGATCCGGTGACGGCGTGTTGGTGCCCTTTTTGGTATCTTTTCTAATAATAATAATAATAATAATAATAATAATAATAGAAAGCAAAAGCAATATTCCTGGTGTCCTAACCTAAGTAGGGTCTGGGAGGGTGGATATACGTAAGGGATGCTGTTTCCACCTAAGCAAGGCTCCCACTAGTGGTGGCGAGTGGTGGAGGCAGTGATGGTGGGAGGCGGCGGTGGTGACCGTTGGGATTTGAGATGGGAATGAGAGAGAGAGAGATGCGTAGCGGTGGTTATGGTGGCCGAGAGGAGCGTCGGTGGGGGCAAGGACGGGTGGCGGCGGTGGCGATGGTGGGGTTGCAGTAGTGATAACCGTAGGGATCTCAGATGGGTGGCAGTGATGGGGGTGGCAAAGAGGAGTGGCGGGGCGACGGTGGTGGTGGGTGACGGTGGTAGTGATCGTTGGGTGGTGATAGGGCTTTGGACACGATAAGTCTCTTAGAACCATTGATCAATCTTACTTAAGATCCAACGGTATAGATTAAATTTTCTCACATTCTCACAAAACTTCCATTCATATTCCAGCCGTTCCCTCTATATATATATATGGTCAGCCTGAACGTAGGGAGCCCTATACCATCTCATCTAAATCATCATTTTTTTTTTATAATTAAAAGGATAAAATTCTTAAAAATAAATTAACATAACTTCTAACAAGTACAAACCAAAGGCAAGAAAATAAAAAAATTGACATAACAAAAAACCCCTAAACTAAAAACGCAACACGAGCAAAGCCAAGTTAAGGTTGTCCAGCTTTGCTCATGTTCCGCAATTAAAGGTGCTTCCTAGAAAGGAAATTGTGAAGCACAACGAGTGACAATTTTGTGTCTGGAACTGAGAACAGTAATAGAGATCAATCTGTGAGAGTCTTTCATGTGGTGGTTGAGGGTTTTCCATATAAACAATGCTCTTGAACTAATTATTTTTTTGCTTCTTCATATGATACATATACATATATTATTTTCTTTTTATAGTGGTAGCAAGTACAATATTTTTCCTAAGTAAGGCCGTTAACAGATAGGAATGCAAAATGTGAGTTGAACCATATATTTGTTATCCCAATCAATATTGCTCTATTAATACTATGGCCTCGTTTGATATGCGGGAAGTAGAAATTCATGAGAATTTTGGCTTTTGTTTGGTTGGCGATAAGTAAACAGCATGTGGGAAATGAAAAATTACTTAGCAAATTTCAATTCCTTCAAAACTTAGGAATTAACTTACCAACCCCCTAGATAAATTCTAATTCTTCGTTTTTAACTAATCTCAATAAGGAAGTTTTATTTCTCATATGGACAACCAAACGTCTTTTACCTACTTATTAAAAAATTGACACGTAAATTAAATTCCCATGAAATACGACTTTCCACATAAATTTAATTAATGTAGCAACCGTACGCGGCCTATATGTATACCTGCTTAGACGTCCTTGTGAAGAGATCATCAATATGGTGGGCATTTGATTGGCATTAATTAATGCTTAATTGTTGAAGTTAATCAAATATTAATCACTAACATTTTAATAATTGAAGTGTGAATTTGGAAACGTTCTACTTATGAATTAAAAATATAAATAAAGAAATCACCGATCCCTATATTTGTATGTGGGTAGTACTACAACTAGTAGAGTATTATCTCATTTCCCAACATCATCCGCCTAATGATTGAAGCATTCCATAATATAAAGCAATGTTCTTCATATAATTGATGGAAAAAAAAAATATAATATTATTATCTGGATAAAATTATTACTATCAGAGTAAGATTATAGTTTTTAAGGTAATTTGTGGCTCTGATTGTTTGTAAGTCATATCATTGCTCTGACATTAACAATTTTTGTCCAGACAATAACAACTTCCAAAAAATTCTAAATTTTATGTTATTATTATCCGCTTATGCTGAATGCTTTGCTTCGACAGATTTATGGCTTGTCTGTCTTTTTTTCCTTTTTTGGTTTGTCCTGTTTCGGAGTTCTCTCTAGTGGGTTTTGAGGCTCTTAGTATTTGCCCGTTTCTGCTTATTTTGCCTGTTTGTTTTGTTTCTGTTGTTTTGCTCCCTGTCCTTTTACAGGTTGACTCTAGGCTGTTTGTTCAAGTTTTCTACTTTGTATCACGAATCTATCGCTAATTATTGAAAAAATATGTTATTGTCATGAGATTTAGTATATTATTTTTTTGCGCACCAAATTTTAATCTGAAAATTACATGTACTTAATAATATAGTCCAAATAACTGTTTATAAAAATGTAAAATATGTCTTTCATCTAACTCATTTTTCTTTAATAGTCAACATCGTTGTTTGTGTATGGGCAAAGGGAATAGCGAGGGATTGTGAGGCTATCAATAAATAACGGTAAGGTTTCCACATCTTCACATCGTCGTTTGGTTATTTCAAATAAATATTTTCAACTTTTGAACTAAAAAATTATTTTACAAAGTTTGTATGATGAACAATTAATATAACCAAACCTACTTTATTAATATGTAATTTACCTAAAAATAAATTGTTAATATCTAAAAAAGTATACTTAATTGTATAGTTAATATATAACATAATACTATTGATTTATAAAATTTATTAATTTATATTGGACATATTAAGTTGAATTTTTTACCGAACTGGCACACTTTCAAAAAAAATTTACCAAAATGGCACACTTTAAAAAATATTTATCAAATTGGGACACTTTACTGTAGCAGTATCAACGTACGCCGTTTAAAACGGCGTACGTTGATAAATTTTTATTTTTATTTTTTTCAAATGGCCCCCCATCCAAATTTTTTTT
The DNA here is from genome assembly GCA_018398585.1 of Simmondsia chinensis. Lineage (NCBI taxonomy): Eukaryota > Viridiplantae > Streptophyta > Magnoliopsida > Caryophyllales > Simmondsiaceae > Simmondsia > Simmondsia chinensis. The sequence continues at coordinate 1,665,355 of JAGTTD010000007.1, read as the reverse complement.
TTTTAATTTTATTTTAATATTATTAATATTTTTTATTTTTTAAAAATGAGTTAGATATGGGTACTCAAAATTTTTTTAGGTACTTTTACTTCTTTATAATGTGTGTCAAGACATAAATTATGTATGTCAACACACACTTAACGTACTCAAAATTACTACTTAAGTACTCAAAATTCTTTTAGGTACTTTTACTTCTTTATGGTGTGTGTCGACACATAAATTATGTGTGTCGACACACACTTAACGTACTCAAAATTACCACAAATACTCAAAATCACTACCCCACTACTCAAGTTTTTTTTTGTTACTCTTATTTTCTTTATAGTGTGTGTCGACATATAAATTACGTGTGTTGACACACATTTCACTTACTTAAATTCACCACTAATATATTTAAAATCACTACCTAAATACTTAAAATTCTTTTAGGTATTCGTAAATCTTTATGGTGTGTGTCGATATATATTTAACGTACTCAAATTCACCACCAATGTACTTAAAATCACTACCTAAGTACTCAAAATTCTTTTAGGTATTCTTATATTGGTGCTGAATTTGAGTACGTTAAATATGTGTCAACACATATTATAAAAAAGTAAGAGTACATAAAAGAATTTTAAGTACTTAAATATTAATTTTAAATACCCTTATTTAACCCATCTAAAAAAATAAATAATATTAATAATATTAAAATTTAAAAAAAAAAAAAAGGATTGGATGGGGGGACGCCCCCAATTTGAAAAAAAAAAAAATTTTTTTATCAACGTACGCCGTTTTAAACGGCGTACGTTGATAATGCTACAGTAAAGTATGCCAATTTGGTAAATATTTTTGAAACTGTGCCATTTTAATAAATTTTTTTCGAAAGTGTGCCAGTTTGGTAATTTATTCTATTAAGTTCACAATTACATTTGTTTTTTTAATATATTTAGCATTGTTCTATAATAAATTAGCTATATAATTGACTCGCATTCACAAAGCCGGCGTGATTTTTGGGTTATGGACCGCCCAGCAAGCGATCGACTTTAATTACAGCTATGCTATAATATATAAAAGCTATAATATTCGAGCTTCGTTTGATTACCAAATGAATTAAATTTTTATAAAAATGATAATTTTTAGAAATTTAATTCATGTATTACCTTATCAAGAAGTAGGTTAAACATGTTTAATTATTAGAATGAGAAATAGAACACTCTTTGGTAGTTAGTTAAAAACAAAAGAATTAGAATTTATCTAGAGGGAATAAATAAGTGACTTCTTATTGTTTTGAAGGAATTAAAATTGTTTAGTAATTTTTACTTTCCGCATTTTGCCTTCGTGCCAACCAAACACGAGCCAAAATCTGTATTACCAATGAATTTCTGCTTCTCGCATTCTCGAGTAAATATTTACATGTATGTGCTAAATAATCAGATAAGTACTTGGATTAATATATTTAGGATGATGATACAATACTAGTAGTGTTAATTATCAGCGTAATTTTGTTAATGTCAGGACATTTTCAACGCGAGAAGAATTCAAAAGTCTTTATAGTTACCCCGCTATTAACAAAAATCATCCCGGCAATAACATTGACTTGTAATAAATGCTACTAATTAAGTCAACCTCACATGAGCTGTTTAAGGCTAGCTTGTATTAAGTGGCCAAAAATACCACTACTACCTTAAGCTACTCTAATCAATAATTAACTATAATCTTAATTTTATAAAATCAGATAAATCTTACACTTTGTAATTATACATCGTCCAGCACATGCATGATTAATAAAATACTTTATCATAATTAAAGACTTTTTTTAGATCGATAAGATTACAACGAAAAATGGGGACTGGCAAGAAACCAGCTGGCTCGAAAGTTTAAGTTGATGGATGAATGTCTATAAACGGTTTTATACTCTAACAATGCCCCGTCAAATGTTCATTGGGCTTGAAGCGTATGAATAATGCATAGGCTCACCCATAGTACTTTGTGACTAATACCAAGCGGGGGTTATCGGGAGTTGAACTCGGAACATCTCGGTCAACAAGGTTATGATGCCATGTTAAGGAGCTAACTATCGGAAAAGTTTAAGTTAAAGGGTGATGGTCCGATGATGCTTTTATACTGTACTAGGAACGATTAGCTTACCAATTGTTAATGCTTGCTGATGTTTAATGTCGCTGCAAGGCGAGTTAGCTGGAGAAGGACAAAGTCTATAAAACGCATAAACTCTCGGGACGATGTCATGTTCACTTTATAGTTTAAGTTCTTTATATAAATAGTTAGTTTTCGAACGTGGCATCACAAATTTATTGACTGAAACAATGAATAGAGTCCATACATTTTAGCCACAACTTCCAAAAAAGGCTACAAAAATAGGAAAAATAAAAATAACGGGATAAGTGTTGAAAACGACCAACTCAAAGGTTGAAAGTGGATAAAAACTAGCACTCCGAGGTTGATGACTCAAAAAACGTTATTTGATTTGTTCAATGGTTACTTTATATGTTTTTCTCCTTCTATGACACACACTCTTCTTCCCAACAGCACTGAGGGCCAAAATAATCAGATACTCCATAGAAAAACTTTTATCACAAGTTAATGTATGTGATTTTATCATTTAGGTACATTATACATGTTTCTTTACAAAATCACGTTGACTTAGAATAATTGAAAGGAAAATATATTATTTAGGGTGATGTTATTGTTAAGAATTTATTTTTTAAGCCAGGACAATTACAAAAACTATTAGAGTCTTGCTATATTAGTAGCTGATACTAACAAAAATTAGGAGTGACAACATCCAACCGAACTCAAAAAACCAACCTGAAAACCCGTAAATTTACATGATTAAACCGAAATTTGTCCTAATTAATTGAACCATAATTTAAATTTTTATAAATAATTAATTCCGGTAACCCTTGAAACCAACCCTACAACCCGAGCCAAGATTGGCCAAAACCCAAGATGACCCAAAAAAGCAAGTAATCCGAACTCGAAATGGCTCGACCAAAATCCAACCTGACTGAGTGCAAGTCAAAACTTAAATTGACTCAAGCCTTAATGGGTTAGCCCGAGCCCAACCCAATTGTAAACCCGAAAGGGTACTCCGAGACCCAACTCAGATGATCCAATTGCCAACTCTGCGGAAAAAAAATTGTCACGACAATAATACTATCGAATTGTTTATTGGAAAATAAGAGGAAAGAGAAAGTAGGGGGGAGCGCAAAAGACCTGAGGAGAAAGAGGGGGGGAAACAGGCTTGCACTCTAAACTTGAGGAGGGGGGGGAAAGAGAGAAAGTGGTTGAGAGGGAGAGAAGTAAATGGGCGGAAGTTTGCTTGGAAGCCAACTGATTCTCACTCGTTTTCCTCTCCCTCACTCACGTTCTTCCCCCCCCCCCACATTTATTCCAACGAGACTTCACAGATGTATCTTGTCGTGTCATGTCATATTTATAGTCGTGTTATTTAATGGGTGTTAGAAAAGGAATCAATTTGAGCAATGATGCAAGAGGGTAGCCGAGCTCTTATCGAGCTTTCCAACCCTTTGTTTGAACTCGGTTCGTTAAGATTTTGGTGTGTTCGAAGCTTGGCTCGGCTCGGCTCGTTAAGCTAATCGAGCCGTTTCGAGCTCCTTATCAAGCCGAGCCGAGTTCGTTATCGAATGAAATCGAGCTCATAACAAACACGAGTTTATTATCGAATCGAGCTCCCTATCGAGCCGAGTTATTCGAGTTACTATCGAGCCATTATTGAACTATATTGGAGTTAATATTAACTGCTAACGAGCTCTTAACGAGTTCTTAACGAGCCTTTAACGAGCTCTTAGCAAACTATTCACGAATATTAACGAATTGAGCACCCCCTTGTTCTAACTCGGCTCGTTAAGCTTATCGAGCCTGCTCGAACTCGGCTCGATAAGTTATCGAGCCCCAATTATGAACACAAACGACCCATAATCGATTTCAAACCGAGTAGTTCATCAAACGTTCGATTCGTTTACACCCCTTACCGACAAGCAAGTATCGGATCTCATTAGAACTCCGAAGTTAAGCGTGCTTGGACGAAAGCAGTACCAAGATGGGTAACCTCCTAGGACGTCCTCGTGCACCTTCGGGTTGGGGGTTCTCCGAAACAACCTTTCTTCAGGGTAGCACCCTAAAGTGGGAAGGCTGTGTACATCCGTCCCCAGACTCTGTTTAGGCGGAAACCTTTGGAGCACTTGGAATATTGCTTCTTTTATGCAATTTGTATTGAATAATAGTTACAAATTTTGCTCTGTCATGAACACCTTTATCTGTGTCCAAAAGATACTTGATAAGATGTAATAAATGTACATTAATTATTTATTTTTTATAGATTAATACATTGTTATTGAGTATTGTGTCTCTTAATTAAAGGCTTTTGCATATGTTTTACGAAAGTGTACTAATAACATTTCTGATCAACACGTAGATAAATATGTACATTTATTATGTCTTATCCAATGCTCTTTAGACAACTATTAGAAAAACCATATTAAATATAATATTCACTATGTATCTATCCGAAACTCATCGCATGATGAGGCGAAGAGAAAAGATAAAGAATAACAATCAAATAAAAAGTTTAATGGTAGATTTGAGCAACCGTACGTGCATCTTTTGCGCATTGCATACAGCTAAAACATTATCCATATTATGTTGTCATATTACTAGTCTCATAAATTGAATATCTAAAGAATAATAATATTATCATAACAAAATATTAATATCAGAACAATCTTATTAAAATTTCTAATTATTATTATAAATTACAAATCATTTACATTTTTTCCTCACTAAATTAGTATACTTAACAATAGTTTTACGAGCCCATCGCTCTCAGTCGTTTCCCCTGTCATTTGTTCTCCGTCTTTGCTCTGAGCCTATCGCTCTTAGTGCTGTTTTAGCCATGTGGTGCCTGTTTTTGTTTTTCTATGCTTGTTCTTTTGTTTTTGCCCTACTTTCGTGTTTTCATGTTTCTATTTTCCGATTTATTCGGATTCTCTTAACCTTCACTTGCTCGAGTCTTCTGTTTAATTATCAAAAAAAATAAAACGAACATTTACACCCTAACTGTTACCCGATCACAATATCCCAATGCCAACGCATCTTTTGTAGCTTTATTCCCCCTCTCTCCTTATATACTCCCCCACATTTCCCCTCCTAAGTCCAAACCATTCACAAACACCCTTCTCTCTCTCTCTCTCTCTCTTTCTCTTAGAATCTACAAATTTAATACCAAAAATTCAAAGCCATGGTACAAAATCAAGAACATGAAATTGACACCCAAATTCACATGATCAAAGGCGAGCGCACCGAACGCAGACCCTGTCTTAACGGGAATCTTTTTGAGACGCTGAGTTGTTGTTGTTCTTGTTGTAAAGGCAAGCGCACAAAGCGCAAGACACCCCTCTTCCTCTTCTCACTCACCGACGATAACACCACCACCTCGACCACCACCTCAGTCAGCACAGAAGAAGAAGAAGATATGGCCAACTGTTTGATTCTCTTAGCCCAAGGCCACACCCAGAAACCATTGGTAACGCGATACGAGTGTAAGACGTGTAACCGAAGATTTCATTCTTTTCAAGCGTTAGGTGGGCACAGAGCGAGTCACAAGAAACCGAAACTAAACTCCTCAGATGATCATAAAGATTCGCTCTTTACAATTACCCAGGAAGAGATTTCACTTTCTTTACAGATTTCAAACTCAATTGATTCATCATTTTTACCAATTGGGAAGCAAAAAGTGCATGAATGCAGTGTATGTGGGGCAGAGTTCTCATCTGGACAGGCCTTGGGGGGCCACATGAGGCGCCACCGGCCTATTAGTGGCGCCGGGGCATTGACGGCGGTGGTGGGTGGCGGTGGACGGAAGCGAGCAGTGGGTTTCGCCATGTTGGACTTGAACTTGCCAGCCCCGGAGGAGGAAGTTGAGGAGAATTTTGTGTCGGGGTCGAACAAGAAGAGATTGATTTTCGGTTCTGCTTGTACTTATTCGCTGGTGGATTGTCGTTATTGAAATCCTATACAATTTGGGCAAGTTAAATTGATTTGATTTGATTGTTATTTTTGAGATAGTACTAATTGTTTGTCTGATATTACACATATAGTATTCATTTGTACTTAATGTTGATTCTTTTGTAATTTATTTTCATGAGAAATATAGAAATTAAATCTAAATTCTATCCATAATAGCTTCATGGGTCACCGTTTTTCAGTCTTCTTTTTTCTAGGTAATCTATGGACTTCTCGTTGTCAGTATAATAGGTGTTATTATTAAGGCCATAATATGACTTATAGCAACAAAACTACGCAACAATAGTACTATTATTGTGCTAATAAGTTTACCTTTAAGAGTAAGAGAAATAATAACCAATAAATGTTATTTTGTAAATGCATCTAGTATAAAAAACGCATATTACCTAGTAATATAATATAAAAAGGATTATTTAAAATGTACGTAAACTAAATTAAATACCTTATAATTGCCTTAAAAAAAGGCCAATCAATCCATTTTTTTGTTTGGGAATTGATGTGGATGTGGTAGTCCACAATTTCTCCATCCCATATTAGAAAGACCCGAAAAATAATTACTTTTTAAAAGCTAATTAATAAATAATATAGAGTATACAGTATATTTTATTATAAATTTAATTTGTTATATATTTGTGAACAGTAACAACTGCAGCAGTATAATCAAAATGCAGTAAAACATAGTTGTAAAATACGCAGTAAATTAAATGCAGAAAAATATACAGTAATGTATGCAGTAATATATGCAGTAAATACACAACAGAAAACTCTCTAAATTACGCTGTAAAGTACGCAGTCAAGTTCGCTGTAACATGTTGTATAAATGTGCAGTAAATTATAGCAAGAAGTTTTGGAGAATATGTAAACACGGCTATCAAATGACACGAAAAGTTAAGGAATTGAACACAATACCGAAGACACCGTGTCGTGGGAAGTACCACTGGCCTAAAAGACGATTTCGCCTCTGCTTCGGTGCAAACAGATGTATTGGCGGCTGTCCTCTAGGATTAACATGGTTCGATCGCTAGCGTGCACTCGATAGCGACAGGGTAGGAGAGCCTTAAGAACTTTTCCTAGTATTTTTAGAGAAAGAGAGAGAAGACCGAATGAAAAAGAAGAAGATGATGTTCTGGTTTTTTTGATGATAAAAATAGCGAGGAAGAGGGCTATTTATAATGGCATATTCACCACGGTTTGTTGCAACTGGTGCCTAAACACTTGCTACCAAATCTGACAACTGAATCCTAAAAAAAAGCCACGAACTTTAGTTGCACCCGAAGCCTAAAAAACAGCACGGTATTTGCCAATGTTAACAATGATGGAAACAGGGATTTACTCAACCGACTTTGAATGCTACAACAACGAGTTACTACTGTTGTGTCCGCAAAATAAATATACTCGGTATTAAAAAGGATGACCCACACCCTCGCCCGAGCACGGCACGTCGGGCGGCGTGCGTGTGGTGTCCATTCTCTCACCCAAGACTCAATTTAAATGGGAGGTTTACATATACCTTTAAACCAAACTTCCTTAATTTGTCTATGTGGGATAGAGGGTATTTTGTTATATTACTAACATGGGATTTAACTTCCACAAAATTTAAGGTTGGCTTGTATTATTTTTCCAACAATCCCTCACAAATTATACAAGCGAGAAAAATAGGAAGAACTGGGCAAAGGGAGTTCAGTTTTTCATTGCCGATGTCTCGCGACTTGAATCATCACCTAGTGTAACCCAAGTTTAGGACCAACACTTTGTAAGGTGACTTTCGTCTTAAACCTCATAAGGGGTTGTATGATCTTCCACTTAGACACATACCAAACTCCAGATCTTAGCGTCTCCTGTGATTTGGCGCGTTTCATCGGCCATGTGCTCGTCCTGGATATTCATAGGCGCTCTAAAAGGCAAGTCTTAAACCTTCATAGGGAGCGGCCACACTCCCACACCTATATAGGTGGATCCCATCAAGTGTGTATTACCGCACACCACCAAAGATATGGATATGGGTCCATTAACAGCTAAAGCTCAACCTCATCCTTTGGCAACATACAAACAGTGTCAATCAAGTGTAAGCCTTACTTACACCACCAAACATATGGCTATGGACCCGTTTTCGCACTATCACACCATAGGGATGGACAACATAAAACACAGTGCATTCTAGAATAAAACTATAACTTTTCACATTGAACCTGTTAAAATCAGGTTTGGTACATCACAATTTATTCATATACAGACTTTAATTCCATCCCCCTCGATGTTTCTACAATCATTTTAAGACAAAGGCCTTTTGTCAATGGATCTGCAAGATTCTTCTCTGACTTTACATAGTCTAGTGATATCACTCCACTCTCTAGAAGATCCTTCGCGATCTTATGTCTAAGACTAATATGTCTCCTCTTGCCATTGTAAACTTTGTTCTTTGCCACAACAATTGCAGTTTGACTAGTACAGTGAAGTGATACTGACGGAGCTGGAAGCCCCCACAATGGCACATCTACCAATAAGCTTCTTAGCCACTCGGCTTCATGACTTGCCAACTCAAGAGCAATGAACTCAGATTCCATAGTAGACGTAGCAGTACAAGATTGCTTAGACGATTTCCAGGATATAGCACCTCCAGCTAGTGTGAATACATATCCACTAGTGGAATTAATTTCATCATTATCTGACACCCAATTGTCGTCACAATATCCTTCTAAAATAGCAGGAAACTTTCCATAATGAAGTCCCCTATCCATAGTTCCTTGCAAATATTTAAGCAACCTTTTTAATGCGTTCCAATGCTCTTGACTAGGATTATGTGTGTATCTACTGAGTCTACTTACAGCATATGCGATGTCAGGTTTAGTACAGTTCATCAAAAACATGACACTGCCAATTATTTTAGCATACTCAGTTTGGCATATAGCAACACCTTTATGTTTCATTAGATGTACACTAGGATCATACGGTGTTCTTACAGTATCAACATTAAACATGTCAAACTTTCTAAGTATCTTCTCAACATAGTGAGATTGATTCAGGCTTATATCTTCGGGAGTTTTCACAACTTTAACTCCTAGAATCACATCTGCCTCACCCATATCTTTCAAGTTTGTGCCAAATATCAACATATCATCAACATATGGACATATTATTACACAACCATTTGAATTAGTCTTAAGATACACACTAGAGTCTCCATTATTTACATGGAAATTGTTAGCTACTAGCATGCTATTAAATTTCTCATGCCATTGTTTAGGTGCCTGTTTGAGACCATATAGAGATTTTATAAGTTTACAAACTTTCTTTTCATTACCAGGGACGACAAAACCCTCAGGTTGTTCCATATAAATCTCTTCATCTAGGTCACCATTAAGAAAAGCGGTTTTAACATCCATTTGATGTATTACCAAATCATAAACAGATGCGAGGGCAATCAAGGTTCTAATTGTGGCTATTTTAGCAACAGGTGAATAAGTATCGAAGTAATCTAATCCCTTTTTCTGGGTGTAACTCTTAGCAACTAACCTTGCCTTAAACTTATCTATTGACCCATCAACCTTCATTTTTCTTCTAAAGACTCACTTACAACGTATTGGTTTACAACGTCTTGGAAGGTCTACCAATTCCCATGTGTGATTGCTTAGAATTGATTTTAGTTCGCTATTAATCGCCTCTTTCCAAAAAGTAGAGCCGACTGATCTTATAGCCTCATCGTAGGTTTTAGGGTCTTCTTCTAACATATAGACACTTACTATTTCTTCATTTATGAAGTCATATTTTGTTAGGAAAGTAGTAACATAATCGGGCCCAAAGTTAGTTTCTTTCCTAGCTCTTTTACTCCTTCTAATTTCAGGAGTGTCTATATCGTTGGTATAATCATGGTTAACAGTTATATTATGAGAAGGCAAACTAGATGGTTGTGCATCATTAGATTTCAAGGGGAATATGTGTTCAAATAATTTAGCATCTCTAGATTTAATGATACTACCACATGCATATGAATTATTAGACCCCTTAATCAAAAAACGATAAGCGGCCCTATGACAAGCATACCCAATAAAAATAGAGTCAACAGTCTTAGGTCCAATTTTACTTCGTTTAAAGTCCGGTAACCCAACCTTGGCTAGGCACCCCCACACTTTTTAAGTATTTCAGATTAGGTGCATGACCTTTCCACATTTCATATGGGGTTTTATCTAGCCTTTTATGAGGAACTTTATTTAGCACATGATAAGCAGATAAGATCGCCTCCCCCCACATGTTATCAGGTAGTCCCGAGCTAATTAACATTGCATTCATCATGTTCTTTAATGTTCAATTTTTCCTTTCAGCGATGCCGTTAGATTGTGGACAGTAAGGAGGGTTTCGCTCATGTATTATTCCATTTTCCTCACAAAATTTTTCTAGAGTAATTAGATCATATTCTCCTTCTCTATTGGACCTAACTCTTTTTACTTTCCTTCCTAATTGATTTTCTACTTCAACTTTGTATTTCAAAAACATTTCTTCTGCTTCGTCTTTAGTATTTAGGAGGTATACCATTGAGTATCTAGAATAATCATCTACAAATATCATGTAGTATGTTTTTCCACCTCTACTCATTAGGCTTTTATAGTCTCCCAAATGAGTATGGATTAGCTCAAGAAGTTCTGATTATCTCTCGATAGACTTAAATGGTTTTTTAGCATACTTAGCTTCTACACATATTTCACACGTATTAAAGCTGGTATTATTGAAGTTAGGAATCATATTCATTTTCTTAAGTCGTTTAACTGATTCAACATTTATGTGTCCTAAGCGAGCATGCCACAATTCAAGAGATTCAACAATATACGCAGAAGATGTACTAGCATTATCATTTATGGAAACAGCATCAAGGACAAACAAACCAGCATTACAAAAATTCATTCCCACAAATTCACCATTCCTAGTTAGGACTAGTTTATCTGAATCAAATGATAATTTCAAACCAGCTTTAATCAAGAGACTACTCGAGATCAGATTCCTACGCATTTCAGACACATGCAGCACATTCGTTAAAGTAAAAATTTTTTCAGAGGTGAGTTTTAAAGAGATCTTCCCTTTTCCGAGGATAGGTGCTGCCGCAGAATTACCCATGAAGACTACTTCCCCATCGGTCAATTTCTGGTATTCTTGGAACATACTTCAGTTTGCGCAGATATGCCTGGTAGCCCCGGTGTCCACGATCCATTCAGTCATATTGTTTACCAGGTTCACCTCTGAAACAACAGCTACAATGTTTTCCTTTTCCACAAGATGAGCTTTATGCTTTGGATCTTTAGACTGGTTCTTTTTGATTCTGCAATCCCGATCCATATGTCCACGTTTTCCACAGTGATAGCAATCTCCGAGAAATTTGCTGTTTTACTTTTGAATTTTTCCACCAGGTTTGAAACTTAAATAGTGCTTTTTTCCTTTATTTTTAAACCTGTCAGATGCAGTGGTCCTTTCTTCTACAATGTTAGTCTTAGAAAGATCAGAATATGAATATCTCCTGTCGTTAAGTCTATTCTCTTCTTCAATCTTTAAGTGGTTCACTAACTCTTCTAATGTCAGGTCTTTCTTTTTATGCATAAGTTGGTTTCTATAATCCTTCCACGAAGGTAGAAGTTTTTCAATCAAAACATATGCTTGTGTAACTTCACAAATTTTAAGACCTTCTGACAATAGAGTAGTTACTATTTTTTCATATTCATGGACTTGATCAATTATCGGTTTATTGTCCATGAATTTGAAATCTAGCCACTTACTAACAGCATATATTCTAGTCCCTGCATCATCAACTCTATATTTTTTCTGTAGAGAATCCCATATTTCTTTTGATGATTCCAATTTTACATAAATGTCAAAAAGACCGTCACTCATATAATGTAACAAATTTCCTCTACAAGTTCGATCCTCTACGGTGAATTTTTCTTGATAGGCTTTTTTCTCATTTTCACCATCAGGTTCCTTTTTTTCATAGAGCACGTAATCGATACAAACTTGTTGGAGGAAAAACAAGATTTTCTGAGACCATCTTTTATAATTTTTCACGTCAAGTGGTTCAACTTTAGACATGTCAGGAAGAGGTAATTTGGTTGCCATGTTTAAATTTTAGTAAGTGAAATCGTGGCAGTAGATTACAACGAAATTAGTGCAGTGAATGACAGCAAAATACTGCAGTAAATTATTTCAGTAATTTAATTGGCAGAATTTAGCAAAGCATGTAACATAAAATCGTCTTTTAGATTGTTATATATTTGTGAACAGTAACCACTGCAGCAGTATAATCAAAATGCAGTAAAACATAGTTGTAAAATACGCAGTAAATTAAATGCAGAAAAATATGCAGTAATATACGCAGTAAATACGCAGCAGAAAACTCACTAAATTACGCTGTAAAGTACGCAGTCAAGTTCACTATAACATGTTGTATAAATGTGCAGTAAATTATAGCAAGAAGTTTTGGAGAATATGTAAACACAGCAATCAAATGACACGAAAAGTTAAGGAATTGAACACAATACCGAAGACACAGTGTCGTGGAAAGTACCACTGGCCTAAAAGACGATTTCGCCTCTGCTTCGGTGCAAACAGATGTATTGGCGGCCGTCCTCCAGGATTAACACGGTTCGATCACTAGCGTGCACTCGATAGCGACCGGGTAAGAGAGCCTTAAGAACTTTGCCCAGTATTTTTGAGAAAGAGAGAGAAGACTGAATGAAAAAGAAGAAGATGATGTTCTGGTTTTTTTGATGATAAAAACAGTGAGGAAGAGGGCTATTTATAATGGCATATTCACCACGGTTTGTTGCAACCGGTGCCTAAACACTTGCTACCAAATCTGACAACTGAATCCTAAAAAATAGCCACGAACTTTAGTTGCAACCGAAGCCTAAAAAACAGCACGGTATCTGCCAAAGTTAACAATGATGGAAACCGGGATTTACTCAACCGACTTTGAATGCTACAACAGCGAGTTACTACTGTTGTGTCAGCAAAATAAATATACTCGGTATGAAAAAGGATGACCCACACCCTCATCCGAGCACGGCACGGCGCGCGGCGTGCGTGTGGTGTCCATTCTCTCACCCAAGACTCAATTTAATTAAATGGGAGGGTTACATATACATTTATAAACTCAACCAAACTTCCTTAATTTGTCTATGTGGGATAGAGGGTATTTTGTTATATTACTAACATGGGATTTAACTTCCACAAAATTTAAGGTGAGCTTGTATCTTTTTTCCAACATAATTTATATATAAAAATATATTTGTTTCTTTTGTTAAGCTGATGAGAAAGAGCTTATATTACACTTTGAGTAATTTTGTATTTAAACATTCGATGATATTTTGATATTATATTTTTTAAGAAAAATTTAAAGTTTAGTTTTTTTTTTTTTTTTTTTTTTTTTTTAATTTTACTCTTTCCCGCAAGATAAGGGAGTTAGATTTTAACTTACAAAAATTCAATCCCTCCAGAAATAAGGTAGGTGACTACTAGAGGTAGTTAATGGATTGAAGTATGACTTGACTCAACCTAACAAATCAAAATCCTGACCCATTTTCAGTAAAAGCAATCTGTTTTAACTTGTTAGATGAACGAATTAAATCAATCTTGCTCGAATAGAAATGTGCTTAGATTTCATTTTTGCTTTGAGTTGACTTGAATCGACTCGTTCATTTCACCTGTAGTCACAAAGCTATTCTTTTTACATTGAATGTGGGTTGTCGCCACCCATGTTTGACATGTCTATATTATTCACTCAATATGCATCGACCCATATCATCCAACAGCAAGACTACTCTCAAAAAGATTTTAGGCAAATAAAAATTAACTATAAAAGATTGTACAGCTAACACTATTTCATTTTTTTTACACAAAACAAACATATTATAATGTTAGAAGCATTGAATATACTTGGGTTGCTTTCATATTATAATGTCTATATTTAGCTGCTTTCATCGTCTAGTGTTTTTTATGCTTTTCATTTTTATTGGGCCTAGGTTATATAACAGGGTAGCCCATTTTGTCGCGTCTAGTCATTTAGGTGGTAGGTGTCGTCATGATTGGTGGTATGTTTACTCACCTTCGATTGTGTCTCTTGTCAACAATGATCGTTTAGTAATGAATCCCTAGTTTTTGGGGGTCTTTACATAATATATATATATATATATATATATATATATATATATATATATTTGGGTTTAGAATCCCAAGAAGGCACAAATATTGGCAGCTTTCACTCAACTTTGCAAAATGTTTCTATTGATTTGTTGTCCACTTCCCATGATTGATTGTGTTTCTTGTTTCTATGCCATATTTATTGTGCACCCACTTGTACTTGTGATTCACCAACAAAGTCTTAAAATAAAATATATGCAACCTTATTCTTACAGGGTATTATCTTGAAGAGATGTTGTTTATGAAATACCCAAAAAAGAATAACAGAGAGGAGGAGGAGGAGGAACAATATTAAAAAGTCAAACAAAACAATATCAGGCATGCAAACAATAATAAAATAACAAAACAATAATAACAAACATGTATGCATAAGTATATTATGGGCTAGCATCAGAGTACTGCAGTCCTCTGACAACTTTGTCCACTAAACAAATATTTAACAATAGTCATTTCTATCTAAGATCGTCTCTTTGGTAAGGTTTAGGTGGGTAAGGTACCTCGAGAGATGTTGTCGGATGGTCTTAGCCTAGGTGGCTTTTGTGATGATGTTTGCTTTATGAGGTCTTTTTTGCTGCCGTTTGATTGTATTTTGGATTTTTGTTGTTGGTTCGGTTGTTGTGTTTTGTTGTGCAACTGCTTTGGCCCGTTATTTGTGTTCAATTATCAAAAAAAAGATCATATCAATCATCTTCATTTAACTTTTCTTTGGTCTGTCTCTACCTCTTTTTTAATATATATCCATATATTTAAAATTTTGGTATATCAATTTCTTTTTCTATGTCAAGTAGAAAATGGAATAAAAGGAACATCACAACTTGTGGGGTTGCATGTGTCATTCCATGCTACACTCGGGAGGAGAGGGAGAGGCATTGCCAAAAAATGGATAAAAACGATCTCACTCGACCTCACCTACCTTAACCTATAGAAGATGGCCTTAAATAAAGCTCAGTAGAGGGCTAGCATAGGGATAGTCGATATAGAGGTGTAGAATTCTGGCTAACACTAGTGCCCCTAAACTTATATGTCTTCTTGTTTGGTTTACCTGATATGTTGAGGAGCTATTGTATCACCTATCATATCGCCTATTGCTATTTCATGCTTCTTGCTATCTTTATGTTGTTTGATTGCTCTGTGCCGTTGTTTTGCCCCTATACTTACTTTTATACTTATGCTTCTTAGGTTAGGGGTCACCAAAATCAGCCTCTCTTTTAGGTTATTACCTTGAAGGGGTAAGGCTGCATACATTTCTCCCCCTCAGACCCTCAATATGTGGGAGTCCTTGAAGTATTGAGTCGGTTGTCGTCGGTGTTGTTGTATTGTTAAAGCGGCCTCAGCATACGACGATAGAAATAGCCGCAATATTTCTTTTAGTTCAAACATACCGTATATTGACCCATTGGCCGATCTAGCTTTAGAGGCCAAGTGGCCCCGATGGTTTTAGGATAGCTATAAATTATTTACGCTAAAGGCCCATATACTTTATCTATTATATCAATTTAGTCCTTTTATTTTTAATTGTATCAATTTAATCCCTGTACAATTTAAAATGTATCAATTTAGTCATTAGAGAAAATTTTATATTAAGATTTTTAATGAAATATTTAATGGTTCAGTCACGAATTGGGTTAAATTGAGTAAACGGATGAATTTATAATAAGTCGTTTGCATCTAATATGATTTTTTCATTCAAAATTATAACATTAACTTAACTTAAATTTGACCAAAGGATTGACACATTTTGAATAGTTCATGAAATAAATTGACACAATTAAAAGTGTAAGGACCAAATTGACACAATAGGTAAAGTACATAAACTTTTAAAGTAAATAACCCTATAAATTAATATAATGTATATTCTATTTTATTTGTGTAAAAATTTTAAATTGCCCCCATTATAATTTCCGATTAATCTTTTTGCCTTTATTTCTATGTCTACAATAAGGATGATACTGTAAATCATTATAGATCATGCGTCATGGTCATATAAATCTATTAGCATTCAATACCCTTATTTTTACTTTGCAAGCACATAATTCGAGATATTATATTATATAAAAATTATCTATTTTTGCTTAATTTGTCTAAAAATTTTGTTATTGAAGAGTATTATTTTTTTTATTATAGTATTAATAAAAAGGCAGTTACTATATTAACTCCGTCAACAAAATAATATCATCATGCTATAAAGGGGCCTTTTTATTAATTAAAAAAGATTAGGTGTTTGTATAATTTTTAAAAAGGTCATTAAAAATTAATTTGGGGGAGATAAAGTGGCCAAATGGCCTGATATGGGCTTTATTGGGCCGACAATTTTGTACAACATAAAGGCCCAAGCCCAATCGCATCTTTGATTGAAAAACGCAAAATATGGTACTAGTAGGGAATCCGGAAGGGCCGCGCAGCGCAGTTCTAGAGTGAGAGAGAGAGAGAGAGAGAGAGAGAGTTAGAGAGAGAAAATGGCGGTGCCGGGGCGGCGAAACGGGCTGATGGAAGACGAAGAAAACGATGTGGAAGACGGTATCTTCGAGGAAGAGGATCTCCTTGTGGCGGCGGATTCGGACGCGCCGCCACATCTCCGTGACCTCGCCGCCGCCTCACTTTCTGGCGATGTCAATGCCCTCCGCCTTGCTCTTGGTAATTCTTCCAATCCTTCACATGTTAGCTAAGAGGTCACGAGTTTAAATTTCAATTGCCCCTTTCAATATTAACATAATTTAAATGGTTATTTATACTAAAGGTCCTTGTAGTATGCTCATTGTGTCAATTCAGTTCCTATACTTACAATTGTGTCAATTTAGTCCATATACAATTCATATTGTTTCAATTTGGTCTTTAGAGTAAAACTTATGTTAAATTTTTAATAAAAATTTTGATGGTCCGGCTATTAGTTCGGTTAAATTGAGTTAATGAGTCGATTTATTGTGAATTATTTTCATCAAATGTGATTGTGCTGCTAAAATTTACATCTATAACTTAACTTAAATTTGACCAAAGGACTAAATTGACACAATATTAATTGTAGAGGGACTAAATTAACATAAATGAAAGCGCAAGGATTAAATTGACACAATGAGAAAAGCACGGGGACTATTAGTGTACATAACCCTAATTTAAATATATAAGTCATGAGGTAGACATGTGAAATATTCACGGAATTTGCATGAAGGGGATGTTGTAGCATAAACTCAATATCGGACATTTAGTCATTAGCATAACCTTTTAGGAAAGTCGGTTCTTTCATGTATAGTGTGTGGATATTTAGCCATCTGCTTGGATTAGGGTTTTAGGCTAAACCCTAAGGTTTAACACGGGACCACACGTTCATATGGTTATTGGAAATTCAAATTTCTCGAGTGGTCTTAACTGAGTTGGATTATATCGAGATTCAGGTTAGCACAGGTCACTATGAGTTAGATAGGGTTTTTTCAAAATCTGCTTATCTTAAGTTCAGGTCCGTCGGGTTGCAATATTTGAAATTTCAGTTTTATCTTGTGTTAGCCGGTCGGGACTTCTTGATTTTGAGTCACCTTATGTTTCAAGTTGGTGGCGTCATTTTGAGTTTCGGCTCCGCTCAATTGAGACATTAAAGTTGATTTTGAGATAGGTAGGTTATTTTGGGTTTGAGTCATCTTGAGTATTGCGTCAATTGAGTTCGATCACGTCAAACTATAGTAAGGTTCAGTCATTTTAGTTGTATGGTTTTGAGTTTCGATTTAGGTGGGTTTGAATCTTTCGGTGTTGAGTCATTTTGGTTTTGGGTCAAACAATTGGTTTTCAGGTAAGTGAATTTAATATAAAATTACAATTCCTTCTCCTATCCTAAAGGATTGAAAAATAAATGTAGTTAAAATCTTATTCTATGTAATGGGGCATTGGAATTGCTATTTTAATTCCAGCAAGTGAACCATACAATAAAATTGGAATTGTGGACCTCAATTTTGATTTCAACCTGGATTCCATACTCCAATCCCATGCCTCAAATGAGACCTCAATAGATTAAGAAGAGGTCTGAGAAGGAAATATTTCAAGTGTAAAAATTTCACATATATGCTATCCTTGGTTGAATTTTCTCCCTTTTTATGTTGTCCGTGGTTGAATTTTCTCCCTTTTTATGTTGGCCGCTTTTCTTTGATCACCAAATTTTTGGAAGTTTTGCTGATGGCTTTCTCCTCTATCTTTGTATGTTTATAGATAACTTGAATGGCAGCATCGATGAACCCGTTGAAGATGGGGACACGGCTCTCCACCTTACCTGTCTTTACGGTCATCTGCCTTGTGTCCAGGTCACTTCAACGCTCTTACTTCCACCCATAACATATAGTTGTTATATAACATATTTTGAGCTACTCATTACGTCATTGGCTGCAAGTACCGATTTTTTTGCAATAGCTTTCGTAATGCATATAACTTGTATTTTCTTTATCAAAATATATTTATAAACGTTTATGTGTACAAAATTGTCATGTGCTTCTATAAATGAGCGTTCATTTGTCGTTTTGTTAAGGACTTCACATGTGAATCCTATAAGAAATCCTACATTGGAGTTGTGAGAGAGAAGAGATCAACATATGAACCTAATGACCTACTTCATCTAATGTCCGTTGGTTTTGAGATGGAACCTTACTCAGGCTTATTTGTGAATCTCATCTATACCAACTTCGTAGGTCGGGCCTCAAGTCGATGAAACGTAACACTATTCATTGAAAATTTTTGCATAATTAAGGACTAAAATGCAATATATGTTCTTGTAAAAGTTCTAACACGATCACTGTGACCATTTACATGGTGTCTGTGACACCATGACGATGAACCGACATTTGACTCCATTCCCACTCTCTTTCCTGGGAATATTACAATCGTTCTTTCTTCATTTCCTTTCGCATATGTAATTGATGAGTCGTTTTATGCATGTACTTGTTCAGTTACTTTTGGAACGCGGAGCAAACATGGAGGCCAAGGATGAAGATGGAGCTATCCCTTTACACGATGCTTGTGCAGGGGGTAGGCTTAACAAGTTTTAAGCTTTTTCCTTTTGTTTTTTAACATGTTGCCCTTGTTTGTTTTTTCAAACATATTCGTTTAGCGGCAGAACTATTGTTTTTCTGGTTAGATGTATTTATTATTGGTGGTGTAACTTCAGGATTCAGTGCGATAGCACAACTTCTAATAGATAGAGCGGGAAATCCAGAATGTGTGAGAAGAATGCTTGATACAATGGATGTTGAAGGTGACACGGTGAGTTGTACCCCGATTGTCTCTATTTGCCTCCATGGTTCCTATTGGTTGAGTGGTTACATTCTATAAATTTCTATGAGGTTCATGATTGTCCACATTGGCGTTAAAGTGAAGTATATGATGTGAGATTATTGTAAAAAACTTTCTCTCTCGGAAAAGGCTTTCATTGAGGGGAAATGGCTTTCCCTCAGCGGAGGAAAACGTCTTCCATATTTGGGGAGACTGTAATGGATTAGAGTTGGGGCCCTTCGGAAACAACCTCTCTACAATGTAGCACCTTGTAAAGATAAGATTGCATACATCTTACCCTCTCCAAACTCTGCCTTGGCAAGAGCCTCTTTGAGGCACTGGGTGGTAGTAGTTGTTATTGTTATGGAGTTATGCAGCTCTTTTGATTCAAATGGAGCCTTAGTTTCGATTTGTTGTCGCCTTCTCTTTGTTTTGCAGTGATAAAATTGAAGCTTCAAATTTTCTTAGGAGTGAATTCTTATAAGCTTTTACTGTATCTTTGTCGATGTGCAGCCTCTTCATCATGCAGCAAGAGGAGAACATGTAGATGTGATAAGGTTATTGTTGGCTCATGGGGCTTCCCTTTCCAAGAAGAATATTTATGACAAGGTAGATATAACCTAGTTTCGACTTCTACATGTCATTTCACCTTTTTTGTGGTAATTAGAGTGTCGGAGTTTCTTTTTAGGGTTGCGGGCCCTTCGAAAAAGGTCTATCTACAGGGTAATATCTTGTAGGAGTAAGTTGTGTTTACCCTCCCAAACCCTGCCTTGGCGAAAGCTTCTTTAAGGCACTTGATTGTTGTTGGAGTGTTCGAGTCATACCTTGACTAATCACTAGGTTTTTTACTTGCTACAAGGTATGATTTCTTAATAAGTTGGGGCCTAAAATGGTGGCACCCAATGGAAGCAGGAGCGTCATAGAATTTTCTAAGGTTGGGAACGTGAAGAGAGCAATTATATTACTCTATATTGGATACACGAGAAAAATTAGTGAAAAGTCATTGGTTGAGCCACTAATGCATAAATATCAAGATTAAGTCAATATTAAGTAATAACCAAGAAACTTGAGTATTACAATGAATAAGATTAAGAAAAATTGATTCCAACATGTCCACATAATTTAATCATTCTTTGAATTAAGTGATGTAATTAGTCAACAAATTATTTAATAAGCATCTTTTTAACCAAATGATTTCATGATTGTTACTGTGTTTTCATGGAGTTTGATACATTTTGGA
Source organism: Simmondsia chinensis (assembly GCA_018398585.1). Lineage (NCBI taxonomy): Eukaryota > Viridiplantae > Streptophyta > Magnoliopsida > Caryophyllales > Simmondsiaceae > Simmondsia > Simmondsia chinensis. The sequence goes on along the minus strand of JAGTTD010000007.1, from coordinate 1,644,648 downwards.
TACGTAAACCCAACACAGAAGCGCTGAATCGCGTTGCTGAGCATAAAATTTTAGCATTTTAGGAGTTCCCTATAATTTGAACCTCAGAACCAACGCTTTATAAGGCGCAGGTCCAAGTGCCTTACCATTTGAGCGTAATTGCGTGAGTTTTGACCAAAGTACAAATGTGCTATTTTGCAGACACCGGGCGAACTACCTGATCCCGGGACAGAAGCTATGAGAGTCTTAGAAGCTGCGGCTCGTGCTGTGGCAGCGTCTGAGTGAGCGACAACGCGTAAGTTTTTGTGACTGTTATGGTTCTTGAGAGCTCCAATCCATAGATTTTGGAAGAAGTCCTTGATTGTTCGTCTAATCAGTAAAAAGTGTGTCCAGGTTTCATTAATTCATTGCTTCAGAGAAGCAAATCGGTCGGCAGATGGGCTAGCGAGTTCTAAGCATGGGTTTCGGTATCTCGATGTGAAATCATCCACCAGATGGAGCCCTATCTCATCCGCGATGATGCCTTAGTAATTCTTATCTGTAGAAGTCCATTTAAGATTATTTAGTTTTTACCTCTTAAATTTTTTATTTTTTTTTTCACTTTCTATGTTATTTTGCTGTTTGGGAATCTATTATACAGGGTTAGCAGCTGGAATTGTCACCCCTATCTCATTGTTGGCCTTTCAATATTTTTCCCATGGCTTATTATGTTGGTTTTTAAGAAAGGAAACAATAAAAAAAATTTAATTTCGTTTTTTATTTTCCATTTGAAAGATATGTTTCGGGCTACAAAATTAATAACAGTTTTGCAATGTAAAAAAGCTGAAAATTTGATGAAATCACGTTTAGTTTTCCAATTTTATGAAATTATAAATTATAAGTACATATAATGTCTCAAAATGTGAGAACTCATTAATCAATGTGAACCCGGTCCGAACAATTTATAGTTGAACTATTATTTTAGGAAATCTAATTTTGAAGTTTGAACCGTCTATTCGTAATGATGAATCTATGGAATGAAATATATAAAATCAATAGCGACAATATAGTAATAATTTGTAATGAATTTATAATAAGAGTACGAGAGCTTTAGAGGAAAAAAAAAATTGATAGAAGGATGGAGCGAAAAAAGAGAAAGAATAAAGTTGATAATAAGAGAGAATTGATAAAAATGGGAAACACGAGATAGAATCATAATATTTTAACAATATATTTTTGAGTTTTTAACGTGTTGAATTAGATTTTGTTTTTTTTTTTTTTAGTTGTATCCATATTTTTAAGCTTGTTTTGATATTGTAATATTCTTTACAAAACCATGATCTAGTAAATCTATGTAAAAGAATCATTGGTTAAGAGTTTTTGAATAATTGTTTAGTACTAAATTATTACATTTATATATATTAAATAAAAAAAAAAGAAAAAGACGTGATTTATCTAAATATTAACTTTTTATTGTATATATCAATATTATATTGTAGTATTATAATTTTTCCCGGGCTTTAAATTGGTCATGGATTTAATCCAACATCTATTCCACCCGATGGATTAAATTTACATGGAATAAATAAGTTTTTTCTGGATTTGGATTAGGTTGGGTTTTTTTCTAGTTTGAATGTCGATGGAGGCAGGTTCGACCCAGATCTAACACATTGTCATCCCTAGTTAAGCCTACACTGTAGAGTTGGCATATTAAAGTCCGCATACAAGTACAGCACAAATTTTGGGGTATTACAAAATTTGTTAATATCAGACCATTCGCATTGGAAAGAAAAAGAAATTTTGCTACAACAATAATAAACTCAACTCTCAATTTTAACATCATTTATGATTTAACTGAAACTAATTGGTATTAGATGGAGCAATATTGATAATATGACCAATTTATTATTATTATTACGATAATCCTATTAAATCACTAGTTTTGCATGCTAATCCTTGCTTCGTCATAATTTCAACGACTTCCAAGTGTGGGTCAAGTGGGCCTGGTCTGTGCTTTAAAACTCGTACTTTATTGGGCCCCCATTTTATATAACCCAAAAGGCCCAAGCCAATTGCATTTTCGATATCTTATTTGTCAACTGGCTATAGGTAAAGAGGAAGAAGATAAAGACAGGTAAGGTGAGGTAAAATTTTACTCTTATTTAGATATGTCAAAATAAGAGGGATAAAGGTAAAAAAAATTAAATGAATTAACCTTATTTGACAATAGGATAAAGTGAGTTATAGTTAAAATAAGAACAAAATTGTCCATATTTTTTTAAAAATTTACCTTACTCTTTTTACCTCTTAATTTGGGAGTTACAAAAATAGAATAAAGGAGGGTAATCTGGGGTAAAAACTTACCTTCCTTCTCCATTATCCCCTTTACTCCTTTTCATATTTTGTCAAACAAGAGTAATAATTTACCTCCCAAATTCCCTTATTCCCCTTCACCTAGAACGAGAATAGTACTAAGATGGGCGACCTCCTGGGAAGTCCTTGTACACCTCTCGGGTTGGGGTCCTCGGAAACAGTCTCTGTTCAGGGTAACACCCTAAAAAGAGAAGACAGTATACATAGTATCCTTAAAAAAGAAGACTGCATACATTAACTTCTCCAATATCATATTTAAATGGGAGCCTAAGAATGTTGCGTTGCTTTGCGCTCCTTTTTTTTTTTTTTTTTTTTTTTTTTTTTTATAACCTCCCTTGCTTGTCGCCAAACAAGGGTAAAACGCAGGACTTTGGGTACTAACAGAAAGAACCGCACAGAGAGAGTGCGTGTTAGAGAGAGAGAAAATGGCGATTCGGCGGGAAGAGGATCTGTTTGTGTCACGGGTCCGCACTAGCTCGTGTCTGGGGTCCGCTGAGGTTCGCGCCAGAGGTTCGCCAAGGCCCGGTCCAGAGGATTGTCAAGGCACGGCCCAGTTTGTGCCAGTGGATGTCTTAGGTCCGGCCCATTAGTATACTTGTAGTGGCCCATTCTTAATTGGACTAACACCCGATATTAATAAATATAAATTGGGTATTAATTCAATTAATTAGCCACGTGAGAATAAAGGATTGTAATAGAAGAATCTAGAACTCTCTAGAAGCGGTTATAGCTAACACGCTCCCCTTTCCCTTTCCCGCCTTTTCCATTTGAATTGATGTAAGTAGTTTAAATAAGGAGACTTATACTTGTAATTGATCATCCAAACAAATATGAATTAAACTCTTCTCTTTTCCGTCTCAATTCGCTCTATTTCTCATCTAATTTTCACCTTCTTTCTCTCATCGTAACTCTAAATTCCTTAACCTCCATATTCTTAGATCACCTCGATCTTTGAATTTATAATCACGAACTTAGGATCGTGACAGTTTGAAAACGAAGAGAACGATGGCGAAGACGATTTCGTGGAGGAGGATCCTCCTTCTCCCAGTAGCATCGTCATGACCGCCGCACAGGACGGCAATGTCGATCGCCTTCGCTGTGCTCTTGGTAAATTTTATAATCCTTTGACGTAACTTGTTCTGTAATTCGTAGATTCAATTCGATTTGTTAGAATTTACGTTACTTTATCTTTGTTAGTGACTTCTAGAACGGAATGATTGATGAATTAAAAATATTCATTCAATTGAACTTATTCTTTCTTTATAGTGTATGTTTCTTCGGAGGTATTTGTTCTTGATGGTCGAATTTTTGCGTTAGGGTTAGGGTTAGGGTTTTAGGCTGAAAACCTAGGGTTTAACAAATGATCACAAATTCATAGGATTAGTTGGATATCTTGATTGCTTGCCTTGCAATTTCTAATCGCACTTGTTGTGCACACTATATATGAATCTGAATTCAGTTTCTGATCCTTTGACGAACTTGTTTTGTAAATCGCAGATTTAATTCCATTTGTTTGGATTTAAAAATGTTGAGCGTATAATGTTTCTTTGGATGCATTTGTTCTTATTTGGTCATATTTTTCGGTTAGGGCTAGAGTTTTAGGCTAAAACCTTGGGTTTAATATGGAATCACAAGTTGATAGGATCAGTTGAAAATGTAAGAAAATATAGGTAAATGATAAACACAAAATTTCGGGAATATCTCGATTGTGAAATTGGATTTGGACTTGTCTTATTACTTTCGATGGTTTGCCTTGAGAACCGTGTATAATCAGTTCAGTTGGCTATGATAGTCCTCTACTTTTTCACATCATCAAAACTTAGAGTCAGAAATGATGACTCTGGAGAAAGAGTTGAGTATTGGAGAGCTTTCACCAATTTCTAATTAGATGAATGCATTATGGGAGAGAGGAAGGCTCTATTTATAAGGACAAAACTCAGTCCTCCTCCAACCTTAATTCCGTATTTTGGAGGGAGAAAATCATCCACTATTATAGTGGATAATGTCCCATAATATCTCAGCTTATGAAATAGTTAAGTATTAAAATAATGGCTGAAGATATCAAAAAAAATCAAAATAATGACGGACTTATTGTCTTACAATCAACGTCCAACAGGAAATTTAAATGTCGTCTTCATTGCTTGCCTTCCAATTCCTAACCACATTTGTTGCACACACTGTATATGTTGTTATTGCTGAAAATCTCGCCCTTCAATGTCATCGTTGTAGTTTTGAGTTTACTAAAATTCTGTTTAGAAACCCCGTTTTATAACCTAACTTTTTTTTTTTTTGATAATTATCGGCAAAGCCGAAGAACAGACGGCCCTCGAAAAGACGAGGCCAAGGCCGCTCTGAAAACGGAGGGAGGAACAAGAAGGGCAACAAAAAACAAAGCCAAAACGCCTAAAACCCGAAAGGACAGACAACGAGCACACGCAACCCAAAACACGCACAAAAACCGGGAAACCAAAAGAAGAAGAACGGAACCACCCACGCAGGAGAACACAGCAAGACCGAGCCTCAACGACAAAAATATCTACCTCATTTAGCCAGCAAATCTGCTACCATGGGAGGGTCGAAGCCATCGAAATTATATCCAATCCTTCTCCCCATTTCAATTACCCGCTCCGCTTGAAGGATCATCTCATCATACTTTGCTTCTGAGATCAAATCGTATCTATTCTCCCCATTTCGTTTCTTCTTCCTCCGAGGTGCCTTTGATGATTTCCCCCATTTGACCTGCTTCCCCTTATTTCGTTTGCCTAATTCCTTGTTCTTTTCCGGCGTACTTTTCCTAGGCGACATGTCCTCAAGAAATTTCTGCAGCTCCCGCTTTTCACTCTCCTTTTTCTTTTGCTTCAACGCCTTTCTGTTCCTTTTTGTCAGTAAATCTTTTCCTTTTCTCATCCCATCTTCACTGGATCTCTCCATACAAGACTCTGACATGTACACGGTAAATGGCTCAAAACCTGGGGGAAATTCCGGTCCTGATGACACAGAATCATCTTCACTTGCGGAGTTACGAGTTAAATTCTCAAGATGCGATATCTGAGCGTGAGACTGATCTGAACTGGCTATGTCGCTCTCCACCCATTGGAGCAGAGGAGGCATATGCTGGTTTTCCAGCACAATCTGAACTGGATGAACACCACTTTGAGATGGCGGATGGAGAGGAGAAGCATGCGGCCAGCTGCATTCCACAGACCACCTACCAAAATACTGACCTTCAACGCGGATAGACAGCTAACCCCGTGACAGCTCATCAATGCTAACATCGGCATACACTGGCCTGATACTGTGACTTCCATGATCCCCTTCCCTCAACACTCCTATCCTATGAATAGGGGAATGTTGTGTCAGTGTGGCAAGGCGCACTAGGGTAGTGCATTGATGTTCCGGTTGCGGACCCCATGTCGAAGAGGTCCGTTCTCTCGCTATTCTGGTCGATGCAGCTAAAGCAACAGCACTAGGAGAGTAATCTAAAATCAGCTCTGTCCTGCCCTCCTTGACCAGGGCCAATCGGGTCACCCCATTAAAATGGACTTGCACCATTTGATGTGAATCAGGCCGATCAAAACCACAAGCAAACCAAGTTGTTGCTTGGGGCCCAAACCCAATTTATTAAAGGTATCTTTTGAAAATTGATCATATTATAACTTTGCTTATTCCCCATATTATCATTCACAATTTGAGAAACAACACCTACGCAGGGTCTTGGGGGTGCGGATGTACGCAGCCTTTCCCGTTCAGGGTGTTAACCTGAAGAAGGCTGTTTCCCAGTGCCCCCAACCTGAGGGTGAGGACTTCCCAGGAGGTCACCCATCCTGATACTACTCTCGCCCAAGCACGCTTAACTTCGGAGTTCTAATGGGATCCGGTGATGGCGTGTTGGTGCCCTCTTTGGTTGGTATTATACTACAATGTGGATTATTTAACATGTGTTTCAACTTACTTGTACACCTCCCTCACCAAAGAAAAACTCACCGATCAAAACTTAATTTGAATCTTTAAAATCTAGGGATCGACCCTGATGCAATCACACACTAGGTGTATAGCCCCAACTTAATCCCATTGTCCGCAGAGAAACTTCTAAGTGGCTGTGCACACTTATGGGTTAGTCGAGTTATGCGAAAACTAGCCCAAGCATACTTTTTTTCCTTGAATCTAGTGGAAACTAGGTTTTGAATTAATCTCATCATAGATTAAGAAGAGGTTTGAGAAGGGGATGTTTTCTAAAAGTTCGCATATATACTATTCGCGGTTGAATTCTTCCCCCGTAGTTGTCTATTTCACATTGATTATCATAAGTGGATTGTTATTGCGAAGAGAATAAATGTCTTTGTTAAGGTAATGATATAACATATAGAGAATAATAGCTACAAACTTTATTTTAACAGTAAGAATATTCTCTTAATAATAACTTACCCTGATAGTACTTTAAATTTTTTGCTAATTGCAATCTCCTATTTCTTTGTACGTTTGTAGATGTGTGGCCAGAATACATCAGTGAACGCTTTGCATTTGGGGAAACAGCTTTCCACCTCTCCTGTGGTGACGGTCATTTGGACTGTGTCCAGGTCACTTCACCACTCGTTCGCCCGTGAGACAGAGGTGTTAATATGACTAATTTTAAGCCAATTACTATGCAATTCTTTTTCAAGTAATGGTATTTTCATATTAGTCTTCATATTTTTTATATGTTGTGTTCTTTTATTTGTAATACTTATAAATACTTTAGGGCCGGACACAATCCCAAGCGACTGTTTGGGGCCTTAAGATTTTAGAGGATGTGGTTTTTAAAGTAACAATTTGTAATATTAATAAGTTTTAAAAGAAATGTTATTATATATAAGGGGCCCATCTAAAAATTTTGCTTGGGGCCTTGAGAATGTCATGACCGGTCCAGAATACATTTATATGTTAAAATTTGTCCCGCATCTATAAACGAATAATTGTATAATTATTCGTTGAAATTTTTGCAAAATTAAGGACTAAAATGCAACTTATGTTTCCTTAAAAGTCCCTACATGATCAATGTACTTAAGACTATAAGAGAAGAGTACAATGTATCTTACAAGATTCAGGGTAAAATTAAATGCATCAAATCTAGGAAAGCAGTGTTAATCAAGTTGCCATTCTCAAGTTTGATGGTACCAACACGCAAGCATCAGATCCCATTAGAACTCCGAAGTTAAGCGTGCTTGGTCGAGAGTAGTACCAAGATGGGTGACCTCCTGGGAAGTCCTAGTATTGCACTTCTCAGGTTGGGGGTTTTCGGAAACAGCCTCTCTTCAGGGTAGCACCCTGAAGGGGGAAGGCTGCGTACATCCACCCCCCAAACCCTGCTTAGGCGGGAGCCTTTGGGGCACTGGGAATATTGCGGCCATTCTCAAGTTTATCAGAAAACCAACATGGTGGCTGACTGTTTGCAGAAACAGACAACGATGACTAGAATATAACAATATGGTTCACTCCTCTTATGTCTAGCCAATTACGACTAGTTCTTTCTTCTAATGGGTTAGGCAGACCCTTTCCTTTTGAAGGAGTTTAAGGATTCTCCTTATCTTAACCCAAAAAAAAAAATGTCAGCCTCTTTTCTAGGAAGACTATAATCTATTTGTAAAAACATGTTATGCAACAACGTCTCTTTTTTCAAAAAAAATAACATAGTTAGTAAAGAAAAATAAGTTTAAAAGCTTGATTTTCAAAACATATTACCCTTGTTCGTTTTCTCAAACACATTCTCTTTCAATGCTTTTTTGTTGGGATAATTTTTTTTTTCTATCTACATTCATTTACTCATTTGGGTTTATCTTTAGGACACATTGCGATAGCCCAACTTCTAATTGACAGTGCGGAAAATCCAGAAGCTGTAAGAAGAATGCTTGATACAATGGATAACGTTGGTGACACAGTGAGTGGCTCCTTCACCGTGTCTCTATTTACCTTTTAAGTTTTTTTCATTTGTCTTAGCTTCAAATTCTATTAACTGGCTATTTTATAACACTCGTGTTCACTAAAAAATCTCTTTTTTGTGTTCAATGGTTGAATTTTTGAACCAGTACTGCAATGTCAAGCATCTTACTTGATAAGAACTACGTTGAGAACTACTTAAAATGAACTAAATTGAAAGAAAATGTAAAGAGAGAGAGGAAAGTTAACCACTAGTTTCCCGTGCTTTTCTTCAGCATCATGGGCGATTCAAATTGATAACCTAGTGGCCTATTTATAACCAATGTAACGAAATAATAGTGGAGGGAAATTTTAAATTTTAAACTCGGAGTTCAAATCTGCTCCTAGTCTTTGGCTGTGGCCCTTGTATGGCTCGGGATAGCTTGTGATGTGTTTTGGGTTCATATCATATCATTATTGGAGCATCTCGACTGAGATGCCAAACTTTGATGTTATGTCAATAAAACTTAAGGTTAAGAGGAATCTTATGACATCAAATTTTTTGGATTCAATTGATCGAATCATGTCTTCATCGATCTAAGTTTGCAATGTGATTAATTGAACTTGGTTTCATTCATGCTGAATTTGTTTCCAGGGTTTTTTTGTTTGGGGGGAGGGGTAAAATCACTTTCAAAAGTAGTCATTTATCACTTAGCCACAACTTTTCAATTTTTCAGAGAATTACCTTTAAAAGTTCAACACCATTACTTTTGCATTAAGGCTACGCATGTGGTTTTACATAAACACGCATCTCGGGATGAACTCAATTGGTAAAACAATGTATCTTTAAATGTTCTCTATGTGTAGGTTCGAATCACCATGCTTGTGTGTTAAAAGATTTGAAGCTACGCATAGAGCTAGCGCAACAATATAATGCTTTGCCATGTGTTATATTTTTCATTACTTTGTATATAAACTAATCAAAATAATACGTGTAACCTAAATGAAATACTGGCGGTATTAATATAGGTGGTTGATAGAAAACTTTTAAGTTTTAGAAGGTAGTTTTTGAAAAATTGTGGTAGTTAAGTAAAAAATGACTACTTTTGAAGGTGGTTTTCTGTTAAAGAGGGAAAAAAAAAAAAAAAAAAAACCTTGTTCCAATGCCCTTTTATTGTGGTGTGGACCTGTGAGAGTTTAATCTGTTTATTGCATATAGATCAATCGAGTGTAAATTTAATCCTTCGCATTTTTCCAAAGCTGCTATCAGAAAACGGGTCAAAAGCGAAGCCACAAGTCCTTAACCATATGGCAAAATTGAAGCTTCGGAAGCTCTTTAGGGGTGTCATTCTTAATAGCTTTTACAGTCTCTTTGTCAATGTGCAGCCTCTTCATTATGCATCAGGATGTCACGAGCTAGCTATGGTGAGTCTATTGTTGGCTCATGGGGCCTCCCCTTCCAGGAGGAACAACGCAGACTAGGTTTTATCCACTTTCCCTTTCTGCGTGATATTTTCACATTTTCTTTTGTACCCGTAAGTTTCTCTACATGCTACAGATTTTATCCACTTTACCGCGTTATTAATGCTTCTAGAGTTCAAATTTTTGGTTTAGTGCAAATGCAATTGTGCTACTTGGCAGGCACCTGTCGCAAAAGCTGATGCAAGGACAGAAACAAGGAGAGTTTTGGAAGCCGCGGCTAGTTCTTCTAGCACGCAAGCGAGCACCAGCGATCGAGTGAGTGATTCATGATTGTTATGCCTCTGAGATCCACGTTAAGACAGGAGAAGTGGAGAGCTGTATCCCCGTTTACTATTTGTTTGTTGATGTATCCAGGCCAACTATCTACAAACGTACATAGATTTAAGAGTTTGCTTTTAGGAAAAAAACTTGAAATATTATCAGGGTAAGTTATTGTCAGGAGAATATTCCTATTGCCAAAACAAAGTTTGTAGCTATTATTCTTAATAATTCATATCATTACCCTAGCGAAGACATTATTATCTAGGCAGTAACAATCCGCTTATAATAATCAACTCGAGATAGACAACTAAGGGGAAGAATTCAACCCCAAATAGTATATATGTGAATTTTTAGAAAATGTTCCCTTCTCAAACATCTTCTTAATCTGTGATGAGATTAATTCAAAACCTAGTTTCCACTTGATTATGGGAAACAATATGCTTGGGCTAACTTCCACGTACTTCAACTGACCCAAAAGTATGCGCATGCCACTTGGATATTTCTCTACGGACACTAGGATAAGTTGGGGCTATATACTTAATTTGCGATCCCACATTCGCGTTGGGGCCAATCCCAAGATTTTAAAGGTTCAGTTTAAGTTTTGAGCAGTGAGTTCTTCTTTGGTGAGAGAGGTATACAAGTAAGTTGAAACACATCTTAAATAGTCGACATTGTAGTATAGTACTACCTATGGTACTCTCACTCTCTCCCTGAAACCCTAATTTTGTGTGCTTTAAGGAGAGAGAATCGATGGTGGGCAAGGGGGAGGGGCCAGCTATTGGGATCGATTTGGGTACAACATACTCTTGTGTTGGTGTGTGCCAGCATGATAGAGTTGAGATTATTGTGAATGATCAAGGGAACAGAATGACGCCATCTTATGCTGCGTTCACTGATACGGAGAGGCTCATTGGTGATGCAGCGGAGAATCAGGTCGCGATGAACCCCATGAACACTGTGTTTGATGCAAAGAGGTTGGTCGGTCGGAGATTTAGTGATGCCTTTGTTCAAAGTGATACCAAGTTGTGGCCTTTCAAGTTCATCCCTGGACCCAGTGACAAACCCATGATAACTTACAAGGGAGAGGAGAAGCAATTTGCAGCCGAGGAGATCTCTTCCATGGTTCTCATGAAGATGAAGGAGATCGCTCAGGCTTACCTTGGTACCACAGTCAAGAACGCTGTGGTCACTGTTCCTGCATACTTTAAGGACTGTCAAGCCACCAAGGACGCTGCTGTCATTGCTGGGCTTAATGTCATGCGTATCATCGATGGGCCCACAGCTGCTGCCATTGCTTATGATCTTGACAAGAAGACCGCCCGTAAGAACGTCCTGATCTTTGATCTTGGTGGTGGTACCTTCAATGTCTCTCTTCTTACCGTTGAAAAGGGTATCTTCGAGGTGAAGGCCACTGCAGGAGACACCCACCTTGGTGGTGAGGACTTTGACTACAGAATGGTGAACCACTTTGTCCAGGAGTTCAAGAGGAAGCACAAGAAGGACATCAGTGGCAACCCGAGAGCTCTTAGGAGGCTGAGGACAGCCTGTGAGAGGGCGAAGAGGACCCTCTCATCCACTGCCCAGATCACCACTGAGATCGACTCTTTGTATGAGGGTATTGACTTCTACTTCCCCATAGCCCGAGCCTGTTTCGAGGAGCTCAACATGGATCTCTTCAGGAAGTGTATGGGGCCAGTGGAGAAGTGTCTGAGGGATGATAAGATTGTTGACAAGAGCTTTGTCGATGACGTGGTTCTTGTTGGTGGCTCTACCAGAATTCCCAAGGTGCAGCAACTTTTGCCAGACTTCTTCAATGGCAAGGAGCTCCGCAAGAGCATCAACCCTGATGAAGCTGTTGCTCATGGTGCTGGCGTACTAGCCGCTATCTTGAGCGGCGAGAGCAACAAGAAAGTCCAAGACCTCTTGTTCTTGGATCTCACCCCTTTCTCTCTCGGTCTTGAAACTGCTGGTGGTGTGATGACCGTTTTGATCCCAAGAAACACCACGATGCCCACCAAGAAGGAGCAGGTTTTCTTCACCTACTCCGACAACCAGCCCGGTGTCCTCATCCAGGTATATGAAGGCGAGAGAGCAAGAACCCGCGACAACAACTTGCTTGGTAAATTTGAGCTCTCTGGCATCCCCCCTGCACCTAGAGGCGTTCCTCAGGTCACTGTCTGCTTTGACATCAATGCCAATGGTATCTTAAACGTGTCTGCGGAGGACAAAACAACTGGCCAGAAGAACAAGATCACCATCACCAACGACAAGGGAAGGCTCTCCAAGGAGGAGATCGAGAAGATGGTGCAAGAGGCAGAAAAGTACAAATCTGAGGACGAGGAGCACAAGAAGAAGGTTGAGGCAAAGAATGCCCTGGAGAACCACGCGTACAACATGAGAAACACCATCAAGGATAAGAATAGAGAAAGCTAGCACCAGCTGACAAGAAGAAAATCAAGGATGCCATCGATCAGACCATTCAGTGGCTAGACAGGAACCAGCTCGCTGAGGCAGACGAGTTCAAGGGCAAGATGAAGGAGCTGGAGAGCATTTGCAACCCGATCATTGCCAACATGTACCAGGACGCTAGCAGTGACATGGGTGGTGCTGCTATGGATGACGACGCTCCCTCTGCTGGTGATAGCGGGGCTAGGCCCAAGAGGGCCAGAATTATATAGCATTGAAATCAGCACATAGTGGTCTCAGATTTATATTCAGCGATGTTAAGAACATTATTCCAAGTGTTTTGTTTTAGTTCAACTCGTTCTGGTTGTGCAGCAGGTTATTGTTAGACCATTGAACCCATTCCATTGCGTTTTGTTGGACATGTTTTTCTGGAAAAAAAAAAAAAAAGGACCACCTATAATACGATCACATAATTGTACCTATACATCTATAAAGCATCATGCATAGGTGTTGTTTCTCCAATTGTGAATGATAATATGTAGAATAAGCAAATTTATAATATGATTAATTTTCAAAAGATACCTTTAACAAATTGAGTTTGAGCCCCAAGCAATATCTTGGGTTGCTTGTGGTCTTGACCAGCCTTGATTCACATCAACAATAACAACAAACCTAGTGCCTCAAGGGCTCCCGCCTAAGCGGGGTCTGGGAGGGGTGGATGTACGTAGCCTTACTCCTTTAGGGTGTAACCCTGCCAAGAAACTGTTTCCGAGGACCCCTAGCCGTATAGGGTTTGCAACACAAGGACTTCCCAGTAGGTCACCCATCGCGGTACTACTCTCACCCAAGCACACTTAATTTCAGACTTCTAATGGGATCCAGTGCCTTAGTACCTGGTAAATGAACCCTCGTATTCACATCAATGATCAGGAAATAGGGCCGGCACACTTGTCTTTTAAGTTAGGTTAGAAAAAAGTGGTTTTTGAAGAGAATTTTAGTAAACTCTAAACATATATAGTGCGTGCAACAAATGCAGTCTGAAATTGGAAGGCAAGCAATCAAGACGACATTTGAATTTCCTGTTGGACGTTGATTGTAAGTCAATAAGTCAGCCATTATTTTAATTCTTTTTTGATATCGTCAACCATTATTTGATACTTAATTATTTCATAAGGATGCCCGACATTTCCCCTTTTTCTCTTTTTCTATTTTTCATGTAACAATCAATTTTGAGGTAAAAAAAATATTGTCCAACACATTCTTATTATCATTTTATAGTCTCTTTGTCAATGTGCAGCCTCTTCATTTGGCAGCAGGATGGCACGAAGTAGCTACGGTAAGGCTATTGTTGGCTCATGGGGCTTCCCCTTCCAAGAAGAACAATGTTACTCGTAAGTTTCTCTGCATGCTGCAGGGTTTTATCCACTTTACCTCATTATTAGTGCTTCTAGAGTTCAAATTTTTGGTTTAGTGCAAATACAATTGTGCTACTTGGCAGGCACCCGTCTCACAAACTGGTCTAAGGACAGAAACAAGGAGAGTTTTGGAAGCCGAGGCTACTTCTTATGGCGCGTAAGCAAGCACCAGCGATCAAGTAAGTGATTCTTGATTGATATGCCTCTTTGAGATAGATAGATTTTGGAGGAAGAAGTCCTTGTTTGAGGCTAGGTTATGGGCTTCTTTTGGCTTTTATACAAACCTGCAACTTCTCAGGTTGGGGGTCCTCGGAAATAGTCTCCTGTCAGGGTTACATCTTGAAGGAGTAAGGTTGCGTATATCCCACCCCTTTCAGACCCTGCTTATGCGGGAGCCCTTGAGACACTGGGTCCGTTGTTGTTGTTGTATAGAAAAGAGCAAGTAAAATATGGTATGGAATTAAAAGGATTAGGAGTGCAAATTTAGGAAGAAGTCCTCGTTAGCGCTTTCTCGTTGTTCATCTGCCTCTTTTAGTAACCTGTAAGTAACATACGATACTAGAACTAAAAGGAATCTAATAAATACATAAATTGTTTGATTTTATATCTCTCGAAAACAGCTTTTCTTCAAGGTATCACCCTGTAAGATTAAAGCTGCATATATCCCCTGATCGACCCTGCTATTGCGGCAACCTCTTTGAAATCATGGATTGTTGTTGATTGTTTGGATTTATATATGAAATTTTTGGTCAGTAGATCCTTTATAAGGATAATGTCAATCACAATACCAGTACTAGAAAAACAACCATAGTAAATGATAAGGTACAAGCAATAATTTGAGAGTTTGATTGACAAATTTAGCTAAATATAGATTACGAATATTTAAATTGGATATAAATATTGATTATTTTCAATTATCCATTAATTTCTTCAATGAAAAAATATGGATAATATCAAAAAGGCATGTATCTTATTGTATGATTGGTAATTATACATGAACGTTTTGTTTAAATGACGAACTACAGTTATGTTTCAAAAATACGTATTATATGTTGTTATTAGCAGAGTTGTGGAATATACTACGATTTGCAGGGACGATTATATTATAATTCAAAAAGGTCATATATATATATATATATATATATATATGCAACCTTACCCAATTTTCATTCAAGGATATGACCCCAAAAAAAAAAAAAAAAAAAAAATTCAAATTCGGATTTAATAATGCGATACAACTTTTACAGTCAATTCACAAGCAAAAGAATAAATAAGGATTACATTTGAAATTTTTGGTTTTTGAGATACTAAATATCAAATGTTAAAAATGACTTTATTATTTTTGGTTTTCTATTTCAACAAAAAAAAAAAAAAAAGCTGAAAGCAAAAATAAAATTAAAAACATAAGAATCATTTCTCATACTTAATTTTTAATTTCTCAAAATGAAAATTTTGGCACCTATTTAGTTTTTTTTTTTTTTTTTTCTATTTACAGTTTTTAACTACTATCTTGGGCCGCGGGTGGAGGGTGGCGGCCGAAGAAATAGTAGGCCAAATGTAAATAACAAATCACAACAAAACAAAGAGTATTGAAACATAATGGTGTAAAAATATGGACATATGCTCAAAAATTAAAAACAAAATAAAAGTATTGAAATAAAATGGTGTAAAAAACTACTGCAAAACTTAAATGCTTTTAAGAAAACATTTACAATACAATTTCAAAAAAATTACTAAATATTTTCCATCTTTACAGAAGTTCATAAAATCACTGTGGGTAATCTTATATTTAGTCAATTCTACTGTATTTATAAAATTGTTGAATATAATCTTATGTGCAATCGACTCTACTGTTAGGAAAGAAAATCACATAAATGGTCATCTACAATCTCTAAAGTTTCATGTCTATTATTGTACTTCATATTTTTTAGACTAAATTTTTCATAACTTGCTTTTGTAAACTCATAGACTAAATTCAATTTGTTAGAATTTACGTTAATTCATCTTTTTTAGTAATGATTGATAAATTAAAGACATTCATTCTATTGAACTTTTTTTTTTAATATAATGTGTGTTTTCTTTAATTGTTTGAATTTATATTACTTTATCTTTGTCAGTGACATCTATAATAGAATGATTGATAAATTAAAAAGATTCATTCAATTGAACTTACTCATTCAATATAATGTGCAGTTCCTTAAATTTGTCAAAATTTACATTACTTCTTTTAAGTTCTAACAAATCAAAACAAGCACACACTACATTTGAAGAACAATTAGCACTAATTGGCAAGATCTCATTATTGCTTTGGAATTCGTAAGGAATTTACTTGTCTATATATCGTTCCATTCGATCTGTTTGGTCATTTAGAGTTCGAAGTTTTTGTTTTAATGGAAATACAATTGTGCTACTTGTCACATACTAGTCAATCTATCTGATTCAGGAAGAGAAGCAAGGAGAGTTTTGGAAGCTGCGGCTAGTTCATCGAGCACGTGAGCAAGCACCAATGATCAAATAAGTTGATTCACGATTGTTATGCCTCTTTGGAATCCATATATTTTGGACAAAGAAGTTCTTTAAGGCAACGGCGGATCTAAGATTTTGGTGTAATAGGCCTTGAATGAAAATTAATAAATTACATAATAAAAATTATTAAAAAATAGGACAAAAAATTAATAAAACAAACATTCAAGATGTCCAAATTTGTGATTAGTGAGAGTCCAATAAATACTTTTAGAATTATTTACAAAATTTTATTTTTATTTTTCAACTATTACATATAATATATTACATATTTTTCATACCAATAAAAGTATTACAAATAAATTTAAACAAAAACTTATGTTTAAATGTATAACTCATATAATCTTAGTTACAAAGCTAAAAATGTTAGAAAGAAAATTTTAAATCATTTACATACAAAAAAAAAATTTTGAGAGCGGATATGAGTAATTTATATATACTTAAACAAAATTACTTAATTTTATTTTTCTCATAATATAAACAATGTTTATTATTTAGTATTATATACAAAATGAGCTCAACAAATAATAAGAAGCATAATTAATCGTACATATAATGACAAATGCCAAAAATCTGCCAAAATAAAAGTTATTTGTCTAAAAACCAAAAAAACTAAAGTTGACCTTACTTAGATTCAAACCACAATCCCAAGTGTGGGGGTGAGGAATACTTCTCACCAGGTTAAAGGTGCACAAATAATTATTATAACCTAATAATAATATTTAAGAAAAAATTCAGGGGGAGCTCATAACATAGATCCACCACCGATTTAAGGCTAGGTTACATAGTTCATTTTAAGGTTAATAAAAACATGTTTTGTTTAGTTTTATATTTCTCATACATAAATTTTCCCAAAGTAGCACCATGTAAATTTAACAATAACAACAATAACAAACCTAATGCCTCCAAAGACTTCCACATAACAGAGTCTAGAGGGTAAATATACATAGCATTTCCCCTTCAGAAAGTTACCCTAAAAAAAGGCTATTCCCAAAAACCCCATGTAAATTTAAGATAAATTTAATTATTAAGATGAAAAATAAAGCTTCTTTTAAATTATTAATTAAAAAAAATTAAAACTTATTAGACGAAGATTAAGTTCCTATATTTTGAAAGAATTAAAAGTAAGCCAAATAAGAGCTGAATAACAACAATTAAACACAACATCACCCATCTAAATTTAAATAAAAACATGGCCTTGAATAGAGCAACATGGCAATCTAAAATAAGGGTAATGAATATAACAATTTAGGATAGGGTAAACACAACAAGGCAAGCTCATAACGCCCCCAATTTTCATATTGGGGTTACTTAAGGCCTATTACAAATGTAACCTTTGTTGCTTAATATTGGGTGCTTAGTGCTTTGTATTTTGCTTTGCAATTTGTTGCTCAATGCCTTACTACCACTTTATTATTTCATTGCTTCTTGCTTTTTGCTCTTTTAGAGCTCAAGACACTCGAACACAATTTTTCTTTAGAGTCCCACCAAGGCTAAACATAACCCCAAACATCTATTTAGAGCCCCCAAATTTTAGAGATGCATCTTTTGAAAGTAACAATCAATAATATTAATGAGTTTTATAAAAAAACATTATTACATATAAAAGGCCCCAAGAATATCAAAAGCAACCCTAGGTTACATCCTAAACAAATAAGGCTACATATATGATATCCCATCCCCCAAACCCTATCTCAATGAGAGCCTTCGTAACACTAGTACAATTTTTATTATATTTTAAAAAAAATGAAAATATTTTGCCTACTTTTACCAACAAAATCTATACTTCTTATAATTTTTTATAGCTTACAATTTACTTAGAGATCTCGTTCAAACTTAAATTCATATCAAACCCCAAAAGTACCCTAAAATCGAACATCCATGACCTGAACCATTCAACGACAATAAGAAATTAAAAACCCAACACAAACAGAGAGAGAGAGAGAGAGAGTATACGAAAACGAAACATTCATAACTAATTCTTCAAAGATCTACATCAAATTCACAACCAACCCAACAAAAAACTTCAAAATAACCATCCCTAACCTTAAACAACAATCAAAATCAACCAAAATCAAACCCCCTAAGAACTCGTAAACTTAGTAACAGCCTTAGTCCCCTCAGAAACCGCATGCTTCGCCAACTCACCAGGCAGCACCAGCCTCACCGCAGTTTGAATCTCCCTAGACGTAATCGTCGGCTTCTTATTATACCTAGCCAGTTTAGATGATTCCTGAGCTAGCTTCTCAAATATGTCATTGATGAAACTGTTCATTATACTCATAGCTTTGCTTGAGATTCCTATGTCAGGATGAACTTGTTTGAGTACCTTAAATATGTAAATTTTGTAGGTTTCAACACCCTTTTTGCTCCTCTTCTTCTTCTTTTCGCCTCCTGCTGGAGTTTCCTTGGGGAGCTTTTTCTCCGCCTTTGGCTTCTTCTCCGCGGGTTTCTTCTCTCCTGGTTTCTTCTCTGTCTTGGGCGCCATTGTTGAAGAGGAGAGAGAAAGTTTAGGGTTTTTGGTCGTGTAGAAAGAGAGAGAGAGAATGGGAGGCGGGATTGTGATAGGTGAGAGGGTGTGGTGGGGGTTTGTATTTATAGGGGTGTTGAGGTGGGACTTGATTGGTGGATTGGGGTGTGACGCGGATAGAGGGTAATAGCCGTTGATTTTGGGGGAGTGAATGGACGGATGAGATTTCCTCTGTTGGTTTAGCGGAAGGATTTGAATTTTCGCTGAAAATGAAATTTGGCGGGATATCGTTTGTTACGAATTTTTTGGGCTACTTTTATTCCATTCATTCTAAATTTCTAATATTTTGAAGTTTATTTTATCACTTAGGTACTTTAATATTTGACCATTTATCATTTAAATATTTTGATATTTTAATATATATAATTGGATATAATGTGATTTAAATATTTTATCATATAGGTATTAGAGTATTCTAGAACCCTCCTCTAGCATAGGATTTATATTGTATTTTACCCTTGTACCCCTTGACTTATGGTATGTACAAGGGTATTTTAGTTCTTATTGTATTTATCTCTGCCTATATAATGTAACCTCTATCATTTATTCAATTCATATAATTCTCTACGTTCATATGGTATCAGAGCCCAGGCTCTGACCTTTTCTTTTTTTCTCTTCCGCTCTTTAATTTTTGTTCTTTTTTTAATTTATTGCATTGTGTTGATTTCTTATTTTTTTTCTTTTCAGTTTTTAATTCTTTAATTTATCAATGGCAATTAACCCTAGTCGATCCTACGCTAATGCTCTCTCTTCTCCTCCTCGTTCTGTCGCCGCCCAACCGCTGAAGGGCACCTATACCAACTATTGAAAACGGTAAAATAACTTATTATATATATTAAAATATTAAGTCATAGGTGTAGAGCTGGCAAAATGTGCCCCGACCCGATAACTCGACCTGTTTGACCCGCCACCCGACCCGTTCCTAACCCGAAAAATTTTAAATTTATTGGGACCCGAACCCGAAAATGAACCAACCCGAATTTGACCCGACCTGAACTTGACCCGACCCAAGCTGACCCGAAACCCGAAATGACCTGACCCAAACTAGACCCGACCCAAGTTTGACCCAACCTTTGAAGACCTAAAACCTGAATCAAACATGACCTATTACCCAAAATGGCCAAATAGAAGTCTAACTTATCATTTTTAGTTATAATTTTCAAGATCGAATAGATATATCATCAAAATAACTTGATAAATCAACTTGAAAACCGACTCAACCTGAGGATGTCCCGACCTGAGGTTAACCTGACCCGAGGTTGACCCGACCTATTGTCGACCCGACTTGAGATTGACCCGACCTGAGGTTGACTCGAACCCGAGGATAACCTGACACGAGCCTGACCCAACCCGATTTTGACCCGACCTGAGATAGACCCGACCTGACATTAACCCGACCCGATCCCGACCTGACTCGACCAAATTGCCAGGTCTACATAGGTGATAAATCTTTGAATATCAAGGTATTAAAGTGATAAACTCAGTATATAAAAAAGACAGTATTAAAAAATTATTTTAATAATCCAATATCATTTTACCATACGTGTTAAATACTATACTTAGTACAATTCTTTAATCTCCAAAAAAATAAGAGCCTTAGCTCAAAATAGTCCAAAATAAAAAAAATATTATCCAAACTGATCCATTTTAAAAAATATTTTTCCAAATAACCTCTACGTCGGTAAATTTTTAAAAAAAAATTTGTTTAAAAATTTTGAACCCTAAACCTCGAAACAAAACAAAAAAAAAATTAAAATTTTAAAATTTGATAACGTGATGGCCATTTGAGAAAATATTTTTTAAAATGTGTCATTTTAGGTAATATTTTTTTTTTTTATTTTAGACTATTTTAGACGAGGGCTAGAAAAAACGAAGTACAATTATCTTGTATAAACAGTAAGAATATTTAGCTGTCCCTGTTGGAGCCTTTTTGTCTTATAAAACAGTACGACCCATGAAAAGCGGGCTTGCCTTGTTGCTTCCTTCTAACTCACACCAATATTTTGGTGCTGTCTACTTAAAGTTCTTGCCTTGATAAGTCTGGCCAAACTGCCAGTTCTTGGGGGCGACATGCCAAGCAGTGGTGGTGCGCCCGTCACTGGCTCGAACACGAAAGGTGATGGACTGACCGACGAGGTTGGCACGGGTCTCCCAATACTGGCCCCAGTTACGTTTCATGGGCGTCCATTTGACACCGTCACTGCCCTTTATGGTGACACTCTCAACGTCCCCTACGCTCGCCACGTTCCACACCAAAACTAACATGAAGTAGGGGTTCGAGTTGGGTGATATCGTGTACTTTATGCCCCCTTCCCTTATACATGGCACCCTGCTCAACAATATTGGCATGTATTTTGTTATTTTAAAATAATGTGAAACAAGCGACATTCATTGTGTTTAAAAGTGTGAAAAACGCACAAAAATAAGCAAACCTTCGGTATTGGATAGGTACAATGCCAGCCCTTTGGTCAGCAATCTGACGAAACGCGGGCTGCGAGAGGTCAAAGTGTTCACGAGGAGGGGCACACCACCCACCATCTGGGCAGAGGTTGGTGGCAGTGACGACGACGGACGAAGACTTGCACCATTGGGGAGAGTCGTTACAGCGCACCTCAAAGCATGCCCCACAGGCTGCCCCATTGTTGAACATAACTGTGCTTAGTGCTACCGTGTTTTGTCCAAACACATACTGCTTTAAGTCTCCATACCCGCATGTTCCCTCTGCATTTGCATGTTTAGTTATGCGCATAAATTAATTTCTAATAATAAAAGCTTAATGAATCAAGAAAATAACATAACTGGGATTCAAATAAGCGCTGCAGATATGCACACACAATTTTGTTTACAAGATAATGCTTAACATCCATATAAAATGGGCAAAAGAGAAGATTAACGAAGTTCGCATCCGTCATAATCAAAACTCTATTTTGCTCAATATAGGTTGCAAAACATTAAAAAAAAAAAGTTACAAATACAGGTCAATAGTAACACAGAATATTTTATAATTCAATTATGTCTCATCGCGTATATTACGCAGCCAATGTTAAGATCCAATTATTTCAAAAGTTTAAGCTAATGAGTAAAGTTTTATGACTGAATTTATACTCTGACATGCTCCCACAGACAAATACTCATTGGGCATAAAGCATGAATGAAGGCATGAAAGACATTTCCTCCCATGCATTGTGCTTGAAATATATTAATATCTAGAGTGTGGATTATTGAAATTCCAACTCATGACCTCTTGGTTAATAAGACTATAATATTATATTAAAGAACCAACTGTCTCAAAATCTTAAGCTAATAAACGAATATTCATGAACCGTTCCATATGTATTCCAACAGACAACAAAGAAAGCATTTTCTTTGTAAAAATCATTACCCATCGTGCCTTTCCCATCGGGATTCCCATAGTATGTGGCATGAGCATGCTTCCATGGACCGGGTTGGAACTTCAGCCTCTTGGCATCGACCTCAATAGAAAACAATGTTACAAGAAAAAGCGATAAGGACAACAACATAACCGATCTTAAAGACAACTCCATAATTATTAAACAAAAATATTTTTCGGTACGGTAGCTCCTAGATTCTCTAGCCCCTTATATAGGCTTTTATATCAATTTTGGATTATGCTATATTTAGCCAAATAGCAAATAATAATTGCCTTTAATATGGCTGTGCTTTAATATTTTAATGGCTTCTATTTTCTTTAATAAAATAACTAAATTTGGCTCCCTCTTTCTCTCTCTTCATCCACACAAGAATTGCTATAACAAAAAAAAAAAAAGAAAAACAAATTTTTATAAGTTTTTTTTTTCGATAATTAGCGGCAAAGTCGTAATATAAAACAGACAACTCGTACAAATGAAGCCTGAGTCAACCTGTATAAAAACGGGGATCAAAGTGACAAATGAAGTACAACATCCAAAACCGAGAAAACAACATTACAAGCAAAACACAGGCGAAGCCAGCATACACAAAAACTCTTAACCACCACTAAACAGGACTCAGAGGCAAGAATAACATTTCAGTTTCTATAACGAGATATACTAAAATTTAAATATTTTATTGCATAGTTGTTATATGTCAAAATTTGATATATTTTTATAAAAATTTGACAAATTTTATATAGAAAATGCTTGTGTAATACCTAAATGCTAAATTTTTTAATCTCAAAATATCTTATTAAGTATATTTTGAAATATCAAGGTATCCAGGTGATAAATTGTCAAGCTTTATATTATTTAAGTGATAATTTCCTCAAAGAAAATAAACTATAATTTATATGATTATATTTTCTTTATCTTAGAATAATTATTTCGACTATTTATTTGAGATATGGACCATTTTATTTAAGTCACCTTAAAATGACCAATATGTTTTGCCTGTTAGAGTATAAAATTATTCTTGAATATATTAATAAAATGATTCATACTTATATTTATAAATAAAAAAATTGTTAGATACATAGAAAAAGAATAACTACTTTAAAAAACTTACCCAAAAAAAAAAAAAAAAAAAGAATATCATAAAAAATATTTATTAATATAAGTTGAAATGTAATAACTACTTTAAAAAAAATATTATCAAAGAAATATCACGGGTTTCAAACTATAAAGCACCTCTTTTTAATTTTAGTTTTTTTTAAATGTAGAAAACTACTTTTAAATTTAATCATTTTTCATTTAACCGTATAATTTTTCAAATTTCAGAAACCAACCACAAAAGTTCAAATATTTTTAAGGGTTACTTGTGCCATAAGTTCTTATACTTTGCCCATTGTGTCAATTTGGTCCTTATACTTTTAACTGTGTCAATTTAGTTCTTCTATTATTTATATTGTGTCAATTAAGTCCTTAGAGTAAAATTTGTTTTAAGTTTTTGATAAAATTTTTAATGATTAGACAACAAGTTTGGTTAAATTGCATCAATTGGTGAATTTGTAGTGGATTACTTGCATTGAGCATGATTGTACGGTTAAAAATTGTATCATTATTTTAACTTTAATTTAATAATAGAACTAAATTGACACAATATATATAATAGATGGACTAAATTGACATAATATATATAGTAGATGGATTAAAATGATACAATAAGCAAAATACGAAAACTTCGTGTACTTTTAAGTGTCGCGTTATATTCGGGATTCCAATAAACTCCTTGATCATCACTTCTTACATATATTTTTAAGAATATTATTCCTTTCTATTTGTATAAGACAAAATATTTGTTATGGTAAATTATATATTAGTACCTTGAGGTTTGGTGTAGTAATTTTTTTAGTTTATAAATTTTGCGAAATAATTTATTAGTCCACATATTTTAGTGTAATTATTTTCTAGTCTAATTTTAGGTAAAATAAAGTGCCAGAAAGGGGGGAAAAAAAAGACATTTATATTCTTATTCAAAATGCCATCGCTTTTTTAAATTAGTTTTATTCTTGAATTTCTTTAACTTTACATGTTAACTTTTAGTCGAAGTGCTGATCTCATACACCTGAAATTAGACTAAAAGTTAATTACACTATGATGCAGTTAAACTAGGAAGACCGGCTAGATTGCCCTCTTCGAAGCTTTAACTAGGGTTTGATAGTAGAAATTGAGGGAGAGAGAGAGAATAGTAGTGAGAGGGAGAATTTTATTAACATTCTAAATTATGAGCTTCATTATAAACCTAATGCCTCTATTTATAGAAATTGGGGAGGGAAATAACTAACTAATAGTATCTTAAGTGAGTAATAAAAGAAAAACATACCTATATTATCATTAATATAAAGTTACCTAATAAAATACTATTTAGTTACATGTCTAATATATGATTAACTTATTTTTCCTGTAACCCACTAAAACTTGTAGACTAATAAATTGTAATTTACCCTATTTGTTGTTGCTTTTTTTTTTTTTTTTTTGCCGTCACCGGATTCCATTAGAACTCCGAAGTTAAGCATGCTTGGGCGAGAGTAGTACCAGGATAGGTGACCTCCTGGGAAGTCTTCACTCTCAGGTTGGGGGCACTGGGAAACAACCTCTCTTCAACTTAATACCCTGAAGGGTAAGGCTGCGTACATCTTCCCCCCAGATCCTACGTAAGCGGGAGCCCTTGAGGCACTGGGTATGTTCTTTCTTGTTGTTGCTTTTTTGGAGCCTGTTGTTTTCCCTGTTTGTTCTTGTCCTTCTTTTGTACCCACTATCGTTTACGGGGGGGCAAAGAGCTCGCCTAATCGAGTTACATGTATGTACTATGGCTATGCCGATAATTATCGGAAAAAAAATATCTGTTTTCCAGAAATTAGAATCACAAATTTTACGACACTTTTCGATTGGCATGACACAAAGTGCGTCCCCCTACAATTCATCCCAAACATCCATTTTCTTTACAAAATGGATATTTTTAGCTACTCCTAACTGTATATAAATACATTATTAAACCCACAAATTAAATTAAATAATTATACATTTCAAAGAAAATAATTATTGTTACATTCGATATCATGAACATTTTTAGAGGTTCCAGACGTACACCCATTCTGTTAATTTTCTTTCTCTATCTCTTTTCGTCCTCGTTCTTTTTTGCCGTGAACGGGGACGAGGCTTTGATCAATAGTATCTGTGGCCAGACATCGGAACAAGATGCCTGTCAAGATTGCTTCAGTAAGAATCCTCGAGCAAAGGAATTGAACCAAAACGAGCTACGAAAAGCCTCCATTGATTGTGTACTCGAACTAACAAACGCTTTTCAGGAGGGTTTGAACTCGATTTTGGCTAAGACTTCTGACCCCTTCTACGGAAAGTCTTCTACCCAAGCTATATACAAGAGCTGCTCTGCAAATATGGATACTGTGGAGGAGAAGGTTAAGAGTGCTACTAATAATCTCGAGAGCGGTGATAATGTGAAGGCACACAACGAGATAATCGCGGCTACCCAGAATTTTAAGCAGTGTATAGCGGAGCTGGATGAGCTTGAATACACCTCTCACAAACCTGCATTTCCCGAGAACCTCCGACCTAAGTTTCAAATGTTGGATGATTATATCACGGTGGCTGGTCAAGTTGTTGGGCAAACCAGCAAAGCTTGATAAGTTACCTTATGATTGTGATATCACAAACAAAAAAATATATATACATAAAATATAAATATAAATATCTAGAACAACTATATTTTCCCTCTTTTCGGGTCCTTTTTTTGGGCCCCGTATGTATTTCTAGAGCTCTGCTATTTATCTATCAAAAAAAATTTTTTCTCTCTCCCTCTCTCTCTTTTTTTTTTTTTTTTTTTGCTTTGCATTTGCATATGATGAAGGCCAAGAAATTGTTTTGTAATGAATATGTATATGGGAATTTTTATATTAATGTATTGTATAGTATGTTAAATTTTCTTTTTATATCAAATTTAGACTATATTATCTTGAATTTTATTTAATAGGCTCCTATGCATACTTGCTTACATGATCATTTGCTTATCTGCTTATATGTTTACTTGCATACATGTTTCGCATGATCTCTGTGCTTTATATGATCTTTATACAAGTTTTTCATAAATATCTACTATCAGATTGGGGGTCTTTGAAAACACTCTCTCAATAGGGTCTTACTCTGATGGGGTAAGGCTGCGTACATCCTACCTCTCCAAGACCCTGCGCAAGCAGGAGCCATGGAGGCACTGGGATTGTTGTTGTTGTCTAATGAAATTTATACATTCGTTTTCTATATAACGATTGATGAGTAAGAGACATATTTAACAATAAAGAATATACTCTTCCGATAATTGTTTGATTGTATACCCGTCATACATGTATTTAATTGCTTGATTAAACCCATAAAAATTTATTACTTGGACCCACAAAAATATATATAAGTACTTTCTATTGAAACTCGGTGAATTTATTTTTATAATTTGATAAATTTTTTCGAAAACACTGAAATGACTCATACATACTCGTAATCATGTGTCGTAGTGTGCTTTCACCATAAATATGTTTTACACTCAAACAAAAATTCATTGTGACACAGAGTACGTGATAAAATTTTAAAATTTATATATATATATTAAAATATTAGGATACTTATATAATAAATGTTCAAATTAATATATCTAAATAATAAATTTCAAAGACATATTGGAACATAAATTAAACACAAAAAAGGGAAAAATATTATTTCCACAACATTAGTAGCAAATTTTTTTTTTTTTGAGTTATTTATTTATTTTTTTGAGTTTTTGTTATGTTGACATTGCCCGATATTAACAAAAAATATTCCAACAATAGCACTAACCTACAACAATATTTTGAAAAAAATACTAAATAAAATAAGAAAAGTTATCATTTAGGTACCTTGAGGTTTGAGCATTTATCCCTTAAGAATCCTAATATTTTGATTTATACAATGAGGTAACTTGAGTTTTAAACATTTTATCACTTAAGCACCCTAAAATTTTAAAATTTTATCAATAAGATACCATTCTCTCAAGAATTCGATAGATTTTCGTTAGAAAATACTAAAATTAACGATTTCAACAATATATTGGTATCTTTATTAGAATTTGATTTTTTTTGCTAAAAAATGCAAAATGACACATAATATATAGTGGTAATTGTCAGGAGGTTTATGTCAACATTCGGTAAATATTTTAGCACAAGTCATTGAATTTTTGATAAAAATATTAATATTATCGTATTTGTTGCATTTAAAAAATAAATTAGATTCTTACAAAAATTCATTAAATTCCAACATAGGGTACATATGTGATAAAATATTCAAATCACATTGTACCCAATTATATATATTAAAATGTCAGAATATTTAAGTGATAAATGTTCAAACATTAAAGTACCTAAGTAATAATTTCCCATAAAATAAACTTCAAAATATTAGAAATTTAGAATGAATGGAACAAAAGTAGCCCAAAAAAATCGTAACAAACGATATCCCGCCAAATTTTAGGTGTGCGCTTAGCCTCAATTCCAAGGAAGAAGTGAAGCGGGCCAAGGTCTTTCATGACAAATTGGATAGAAAGAGAGGTAACCAAGGTGCTAAGTTGGTCTGAATTGGTACCGGTTAGGATTATATCATCGACATAGAGTAAGAGGCAAGTTAGGTGAGAGTTTGTCTTCTTAATAAAGAGAGATGGGTCAGCATGGCAACAGATGAAGCCAAGGCTAAGTAAGAACGTACTAAATCGCTGGAACCATGCCCGAGGTGCCTGTTTCAAACCATATAATGCCTTGCGTAGGCGACATACATGATTTGGAAATTTAGGATGTATGAACCCTTTTGGTTGTCTCAAGTAAACTTCTTCCTCAAGGTTACCATGTAGGAAAGCATTTTTGACATCCAATTGACGGATAGGCCAATTGTATGTGACAGCGAGAGTAAGTATAAAGCGTATGGTTGTTGGCTTGACAGCAGGACTAAAGGTTTCCTTGTAGTCAAGACCTTCATGTTGGTGAAAGCCTTGGGCTACAAGGCGGGCCTTGAATCGTTCAACCGAGACATCCGCTTTGTACTTGACTATGTATTTCTAGGTGCTTCCAACAAGGTTTTGAAAGGGGTCATGTGGTACTAAGTCCCAGGTGTTGTTGAGAATGAGGGCATTAAATTCATCCATCATGGCTTCTTGCCACTTTGGATTTTTCACTGCCTGTGAGTAACATCTGGGCTCCTGAACTGCAGTGATGGAGAAGAGAGATAGGGGGTACTTAGTCTTGCGTATACCAGCTTTAAGACATGTTTGCATAGAGTGAGTGTTAAGGCAAGGTCCAACCGAAGTGGGTTGCACAGGGGGAGGGTGTTGTTCGGTGTCGGGTTGTGGTGCCAGGGGCATGGGGTTTGCTGTAGGTTCGGGTGGTGGGGTTCCCGAGGGGGCTGGTTCCCAAAGGGGCCCACCAGTATGCTCCAGTGGCTCGGTGAGGGCACTGGGTGAAGCAGGAGGGGGAGGTGGTGGCGTGGCCACCGTGGGCTGAGGCGCCATAGGCCGCCAGTCAGCCAGAACCGGTGAGATGGGCTGGGGAAGGGGAGCAACCGGGGGGTTAGTACAAAGCAGTAATGGTGGGGGATTAGCGACATTAGAGACTACTTGACATTGATTAATAAGTTCATTGTACGGAAAACGGGTTTCATCAAAGACGACATGCCGGTTTATATACAAACGTTTAAGTTTAGGATCAAAACACCGATATCCCTTGTATCGGGCGGCATAGCCTAGAAAAATGCAGGGGTGGAGCGTGGGGCAAGTTTATGAGGGGCATGAGGTGTGATGTTAGGATAACATGCACACCCAAAGACGCGAAAACGAGAGTAATCCGATGGGGTTTGAAATAGTTTTTGGAAAGGGGAATAGTTTGAAAGATTTGGTGTGGGTAGACGATTTATAATAAAACAAGAAGTACAGAAAGCGTCATCCCAAAACTCGTAAGGTAACTTAGAATGTATTAAAAGTGTCCGTGCCATTTCAGATAAATGTCGATGCTTGCGTTCCGCCACCCCATTTTGTTCGGGGGTATCAGGACAAGATAAGCGGAAATGAATACCAGCATCACGACATAGGGCATTCATGCGTCGATGATCGTATTCGCCTCCGCCATCACTTTGAAAAATCTTAATGATCAGATTAAATTGGTTTTCGACTAGATTTTTGAAAACAATGAATATTTCGTAAACATTAGATTTTTTCCGCATCGGATAAAGCCAGGCGAATCGAGTAAAATCATCAATAAAGAGGACATAATATTTAAACGCAGAGTTAGAGAGAACAGGAGATTGCCAAACATCAGAGTGAATTATTTGTAACGGCATAGTAGTTTTGCGTAATACACGTTCAAAAGGAAGTTTATGGGACTTACTTAAGCAACATGAATTACATGTACCTGTAAATTTAACTCGCGAAAACAAATGTCTCTTACAAATCAAATCAAGAATAGCATTGCCTAAGTGTCCTAATCTCTAATGCCACAAATCACCATTCCACACATGTGCTACGAGTCCAATGTCATGAGGCGAGAAACTATATAGGGACCCATTACTGGGTACTCGAAGAAGCGGCGTCCCCGTAGTTTTGTCCTTGACACAAAAGAAATTGGAGTCAAATTCAACCTTACAATTATTATCTTGACATAGTTGTTTTATGGATAATAGGTTATGTGTGAGATTAGGTACAAGCATAACGTTTTTAATCTGTAGGGAGGAGTTTGGGGTTGTTATAGAAGTAGAGCCCACATGTGTCACGGGTAGTAACGCACCATTACCAACAAGAACACTCTTATGACAGCAACAAGGAAGAAGAGTTTTGAGAATACCTGGATTGGGCGTCCTATGGTTTGTAGCGCCGGAGTCAGGGTACCAGTTGAAATCATGCGGTTCTCCAATCGACATGGCAGCAAAGGATTGAGAGGGATCCGGAGCGGGGGTGTTGTCAAACCGGTGGGGACAAGTGAGAGCCGTGTGACCAACTTGAAAACAAATTTGGCAGTATTGGGGACCGGGACCGAGCACACCTGCACTAGGGTTAGAAGGGAGACCAAATGGGGGTCGGACTGAGCTAGCGGTTGGAGCCGGGTACGGGTGCTGGCCGGACTGTCCACCACGACCGCCAAGCCCGGCCCGCCTGTTCCTGCCGTTGCCACGGCCACGGTTGCCACTGTGGTTCGGGTTGCTACGACCCGGTTGTTGACCGGGCTAGGGTTGACCCTGTGCCACCATTGCGTGGCTAGTGTCGGGGTGAGGACGTCCAGATTGGCGAGTTAAAGCAGCCTCTTCATTAAGTAACAAGGTTTTTAACTCCTCGTAGGTATATGTTTTGTTTGTTTGTCGAGAAAATGTGGCAAAAGCACTATATTCGGGGGGTAAACCATAAATTGCAAAGTGTTGAAATTCTTTTTGAGAGACGGGAGAATCAATGGCAGCTAGGTCGTCCGTTATTGATTTTTATTCTGAGAGGTAAGCGTCCATTGTTTTGCCATCCTTACGGTGATTTATTAATTGGGTTCGGAGATCAAACTTCTTAGCCATGGAGTGATCGCGAAAACGTTTATCCAAGACATCCCACATGGCTTTGGATGTAGAGTGGAGAACAATATCATTTAATAAAGGACGAGACAATGTAGCAGAAATGCAGGATCTGACCCTTTGATCCGTGCGAACCCAATTGAGAAAATCCGGGTTTGAAAAGGTCGATCCATTGGGAAGATTGATTTGGGCAGGGGGACAGGGATATGTACCATCTATAAACCCTAATAATTGGTGAGAGATTAATAACATGTTAAACTGTTCACGTCAGGGCGGATAATCAGTAGTTGACTCAAGTTTGATTGTTACAATATTAGCAATATTGGATAGAGGAATTAAAACAGGTGAAGAGGACTAATTATATAAATTAGGGTTTAATGGATTAGGGTTGAGAATACGGGGGTAAGTAGACCCGAAGCCGCCATCGACACTAGGGAGTGACGAGGGGGGTTGGGCGCTGCGCCGGCACCGACAGTATCGTGACCTGTGTGGAGAAAGGAGGAAGGGAGAAAAGGGAAGGGAAGGAGGTGGGGATGCCCAAACTAAGTCCCGGGGTCACTGTAGGCCTCCCAAGTGGTGGTAGAGTACCGGAGATGGCGACACCGGCATCGACCGACCGAGAGATTGGGTTGCCGGAGGTGATGGACCCGACGTAACTGGTTTCGGGCACCACCCCAGGCATGGCAGCGCCGAGTGTTGCTGGTGGGGGGGCGGTACTGTTGAGACCGTCCTCCACCACCTAAATAAGGTCAATTTTATTGGAATATATTGAATTGTTATGGTGACCGTAAATTTTAATATATACTATAAAGTCATACAACAATGGGAAACTATAATATAAAAAGGAAGCACATATACATTGTATTAGATTTACAGTTACTTAAGGTTTGTACACTTAACGACAAGTGTTAGACACCGTACATTGCCAAAGAAATTAGTTCATGTCTAGTTCAATGTGGAAACTATTCTTTTTATCTAGTACAATAGCTTTTTTTATTGCTAAAAAAAATTCATATAACCATAATTGAATTTTTTTTTTTTTTGGCTAACAAGGGAACTCAGTTACCCGAAAAACCCCAGCCCATATGGCGACCCACACACCACAGAAGCCAGTTAATTCAAGGACTCCTCAACAAGAGGTTTTAATAGGGAATTGAACTCTCGACCTTTTGACATAAAGTAACACTCTATCCCTTCACTACCACTTTAATTTTAACTTGTGCAACATTTATCATCACTTAAATATTATTGTTGGAACAAGGACTAATAAAGGAGTCGTTATTCTTAGAATAATTACGTGACATACAAACTATGAGAATATAAAATTGCCTTGAAAACTATAAAGATATTAAATTCTTTGTCTTTTCTTTCCTATAACCTTGAATATTAATAACTCTCATTTAAAATTACTTATGTTAGGGTATAGATGCTTTTGGTGATAACCCTTTAGAATTGCTTAGATTGGGGGTTTAGAGGCTTTTGGAGGTGGGGTACTTGGCAATAATTTATAGAAGATACTTTGTATATATAAAAATATATATTTTTTATTTAAATATCTAATACATATAATAAAGTATTATATTATAAAAATTATTTAATGTTATGATTTATAATATGTAATATTTTATAACATAAACATGTCACCGAACTGTATACTTGTAACATTTTATATTACATTAACATACAATATTTTAAAATAATGTAATCAGTAATAAACTATTATACATAATTATAATAAAAAATAATTATAATAAAATTGTAAACTATTAAATAATTCAATTTTTATTTTTAATAACATAGTATATTATAATAACACATATAGCTCTAACATATGACAAGAGCTTCA
This sequence comes from Simmondsia chinensis, assembly GCA_018398585.1. Lineage (NCBI taxonomy): Eukaryota > Viridiplantae > Streptophyta > Magnoliopsida > Caryophyllales > Simmondsiaceae > Simmondsia > Simmondsia chinensis. The sequence goes on along the minus strand of JAGTTD010000007.1, from coordinate 1,611,957 downwards.
AAATGTAAGAAAAATATTTTTTCAGAAACAATTTTTACAAAATTAATTTTGTAAAAATACTTTTATTAGAGGTGTTTTTTTAAAAGCATTTAAATTTTTATTTTGTTTGTACTTTAAATAAGAAATAATATTATTTTACTTTTCTTAAAAATAGAAAAATAACTTGTATTTCTATTTAAAAAAAATTTATTGCAAACAAAACATATTTAGAAGGTTATTTACATTTTAGAATTCTGATGTTTGTAAAAATAATAAAGAAAATTGACCCTTCTACTTTATGTTTTTATCACCTCAATTTTTCTTTGTATTAATAAATAGGACCATTTTCGGTATAATTAAGTCAATTTCGGGGAGAAACTCAGTAGATCGGATTAAATACCCAGTATATTGATGAAATACCCATTCTGACCATTTTTGCCATTTCCAACCGCTAATACCCTTTACTTTAGTTGATATTTAAAATGACTTGTCACATCAAGAGAAGTATTTTCATAAATAAACTATAGTGGGTATTTAAAGTAACCCATCATGTCAGCTTTCTTCTTGGAATATGACATCATCATTCTGAAGAGAACCCTATTTATTAATACGAAAAATATATGAGGCAATAAAAAAGTAAATCAAAAAGATTAGAAGCCTTTTATTATTTACACAAAGATATTGTATCCTTCACAAAAAATTTGTAGGGAAATTATCACTGAGGTACCCTGTGATTTCACCATTTATTACCTGGGTACCTTGAGGTTTAAAAATTTTATCACTTAGATAAGTTTTAAAATTTTATTAATTAGGTACCTTTCTATTAAAATTCGATCAATTTTCATTGAAAAATGTTAAACTGGAATATGATTCTGACAATTTATAAGTATTTTTATTAAAATTTGATAAATTTTACCATAAAATGCTAAAATGATGCATCAATTTGACAATAAATAGGTAATTTTATTTAAAAATAATGGTCTAATAGATATTTACATCAAAATTAGTGAATTTTTTGTCGTAATTTATTAAACTTTTATCAAAAACATTGACATGACTTTTATTACTTGATAATTATCTATTAGACCATTATTTTTATATAAAATTGGTCATTTTTGTAAAAAAATCTGTAAAATTATAACTTAAGATATCCAAGTGGTGGAAAATTCAAACATTAAGATACTTTATTATATATATTAAAATATTAGAATATCCCGATGATAACTAATATAGTTTCCCTTTTTTATATAAAAAAGGAGTTATTTACACTGTTGGTCACCCATGTTTCTAAGTTTATTCAAATTGACTCTTCATTTTTTATTTTATTCATATTGGTTCCTCACATTTTTAAATTTATTCAAACTAGTCCCTCATTTTTTCTTTTGTTCAAACGGTCCCTCATGTTTTATTTTACAACAAAATTGGTCACTCTTCTTTTTAATTTTTATCTTATTTTGCTCACCGTATGGGGGACTAATTTGTCATAAAATAAAATATGAGGACTATTTTGAATAAAAAAAAGATCAAAAACTAATCTGAATAAACTTAAAAAATATAATGGATCAATTTAAATAAAATTAAAAAATAATGGAACATGATTGTAAATAACTCATAAAGAAGGACAAGGTGGAAAGAGAACGGGGGTGGATAAACGCACGCCTCGGAAACTTCACTTTCAAATCTTGGGAGTTTAAAGGTAGTTTGCATACAACAGAAATTAGATTTAGAGAGAGAAAGTAGAGAGAGAGAGAGAGAGTGATAGCGATGAGTTCAACAACGTCAAATCAGAATCAAAGCTACGATCTCTCCTTCAAGATCCTCTTGATCGGCGATTCCGCCGTCGGCAAAAGCAGTTTACTTCTCACCTTCATCTCCAACTCCTTCGAAAATCTCTCTCCTACTATCGGTTGTTCTCTCTCTCTATTTGAATCGCTTTTGATTTTTGATTCTTCAGATTACATTTGATGTTGCTAAATAGATGTTGATCGCTTTGCATTTTGGCAATTTAGTGCTGATTTTGCTTCGGATTGTGTGATAGGTTATAGATGATTCAATGTGTAGGAGTGTAGTATGATCAGCTGAAGTAAACAAGTGAATTTGATTTGGATTGATCATCTTTTTCCAAACAAATAATTCATAATACAAAGTTTTGACATCAATTTGAGTATATGAAAGTTACTGAACCTTGAAAGATTGGAAAATGCTATATGTACCAAATTTGGATACTAACGTGTGTACTGTGATTCTTTCTGCCTCTCTCTACGAATAGCTTTTGATTTTTGATTCTTCATACTACATTTGATGTTGCTAATTAGATGTTGATCGCTCTGCATTTCTGCAATTTAGTGCTGATTTTGCTTTGGATTGTGTGTTACGTTATATGATTGAATGTGTAGTAGTGTAGTATGTTCAACTGAAGTAAATAGGTAAATTTGATTTAGAGTGATGATTTTTCGCAAAGAAATGATTCATAATGCAAAGTTTTGGCATCAATTCAACGAACCATAAAAGAACGAGAAATGCTAAATGTACGAAATTTGAATGCTAACGTGTGTATTGTGACTCTCTCTCTCTCTCTCTCTCTCTCTCTATTTGAATCACTCTTGATTTTTGATTCTTCGGATTACATTTGATGTTGTTCATTAGATGTTGATTGCTTTGCATTTATGCAATTTGTGATAGATTATATGATTCTATGTGCAGTAGTGTTGTGTATTCAACTGAAGTAAAACGAGTAAATTTGATTTAGACTCATTATCTTTTCGCGAAGAAATGATTCATAATACAGAGTTAGGGTATCAATTTCGGTATCTAGAAGTTATTGAACCATGAAAGAACGAAAAATGCTAAATGTACCAAAATTGGATACTGATGTGTATATTGGTGATTCTCTCTCTCTCGCTCCCTGTTTGAATCGCTTTTGATTTTGATTCTTCAAATTACATTTGACATTGCTAATAGACCTGCATTTGTGATTGTATCAATGTCGATCGCTCCGCATTTGCTAATTTAGTATTGATTTTCCGGATTCTGTGATAGGTTATGTGATTCGATGTGTAATAGTGTAGTAATTTTCAACTGAAATAAACAAAGGTGCTTGAACCTCTAGTAGATTTGGTTTAGACTGATCGGTTTTTCACAAAGAAATGTTTACAATGCAAAATTTTGGTATCATTCTAAGTATTAAAACGTCACTTTTTTTTGGTAACGAGGGACTGGGTTGCCCCTGCCAACCTCGGCCCATGAGGAGGCCCACAATCCCCATGAGCAGGTAAGTCATGAGTATATCCTCAGCGAGAATCGAACTTTTGATCCCTGGGCGCTGACCGCATTGATAAGAGACGCCACCAACTGAGATGCCCTCATGATGGGCTATTAAAACGTCACTGAATCATAAAAGAAGGGAAAATGCTAAATGTACTGAATTTGGATGCCAAATTTAACGTGAGCATTAGGCACCCAAATTATTTACAATTTGTGTGTATTTCTATTACTTTAGATATCACAGCGGGAAAATTTGGGTTGTTTAAGTCCCTTTCTTACAATTTATCATCAGAGCATGGAGAAGATGTGGTTAATGTATACTTGGAAGCAGTAAAACTCCGGTCTATACCATTTGAATGGAGGAACGAATAATTGAAAGATTAATGATGCTTTCATGGCATAGTTTTTGGAGCCATTACTTGGTTTCGAAGCTCAAAGAGTACTAAGGAAGCATGTTAACAAGCTATCAACTAGAGTACTTATAATTTATTATATATAGGACCCTATCAAAGATTTATACTACTATATCATATCTAGATCTCTGTCGCCGTCACTCTTTAGAACTTTATCTTGTATTCTCTATAAATATCGTGGCCTGTATCTCTTTTTGGTATTTCAATCAATGCTAATATTTTACATCATGAACTGGAAACTAGATGCACCAATCCTTTAAGGTTAAGCATGAGGATTAGCATGATTTGAACATTTTTTTCTTTCTATGATTCTTCATACAAGTAAACCATTTAGACGCCAGAGCTCTAGATTGCATTTAATCCTACTACAGTTGTCTTAGTAACAGTAAACTGCCATAAATAAACCCATATCTCATTATGTCAAATATCTTTCTTTTGATTGTTACCGATGGCATACTAGAGTTCTATACAGACTTGCGTGCTAAGTTTTTTTCACCAAAATGTGTATGTGTAGGTGTGGACTTTAAGATCAAGACACTCACAGTTGGTGGGAAGAGATTGAAGCTAACAATTTGGGACACTGGTAAGTAGCTGCAGCTTTTGGTGTTCTATTCCGTTGTGATTAACATTAAAGCCAAGTGCATTCGTAGGATTCATTGATAAACCATGTAACTCTATTTAAACTCTCATGTTTTGGATATTTTAGGGTTGATGCAAAGTTATATCAATAAGTATCCAACCCTTCTGGTATATAAATCTTACAGAATGCACACTTATTGTTTAGTTGTAAATGCAGAATGTGACTTAGGAATGGAAGTGTATTAATGTTGGGTATATTTTTTACCATAAAATTAATATATGTGAAAATTAGAAAAGTAAAAAATGACACATGAAAAGAAAGAGAAAAATGAAAATGAAAGAAAGAAAAGCCAAAAAAAAAAAAAAAAAATCAGAAAAATGGAGATGTTGATTTCTCTGTGTTGGGAATGGATTTTTTTTTTTTAATTATAAATGGAGGTGTGGTGTAGAGAAACTGTATAGTGAAGAAAAAAATGTGAGGAGTTGGGTTTTGTAAAGGGGTGCCTGGGAGGCATCCGGGCAAGGGAAGCACAAAAAATGTTGGGAGTGTTTGTTTGTGTGAGTTTTTTTTTTGTGTTTGTTGTGAGAGCGGTTCACCCAAGCATGAAGAGAGCCATGCTTTAGGTGCCTTGATTAGAGAGTTGAGAAAACTTTTGTAGCTTCTTCTTTCTAAAGCTGCGTTATGGAAAAACTGGTGGCTTACTGTGCATAGCTATGTTTTGCGAGGGCTAATGGCTTGCCGTTCAAAGCTACATTGTGCAAGGGTTGGTGGCTTTGCCTTTCAAAGCTACTTTGTGGGAAGGTTGGTAACTTACTGTGCAATAGTCACATTTAATATGATGACTATAATATGCGGTTTGGAGGTTATGATTAGATATTGTAATTCTTAAATTTCATAGTGGACGAGACAACTGTTTGGGTAATGTGGTTTCCCCTCTAGTCGAGATAGGGTTTCCACCTAAATTTTGGTGTGTTGATTTTTGTTGTTTTTTTTTATTATTTTTCGCTTCCATTGTGCTCAAATGTGTGATTTTTCCAACAATTAATTATACGTCTTAGATTATTTTGTGATAGACTCTGTCTAGAGTTCTGTTGCTAGTTCCTTGCGCATCCACATTATACTTTCTTGTGCCTGCATCTTATGTGATTAGCGACTCTGCTTAAGTATTTCGTTATATCACTTAACATAGGAGTGACTGGTGAGATTAATACTGTACCGTCGCATTTTTCCAATTTGAAAATATTGCTATAGTTGCATGTTCCCTCTTCATGTTTCCTTTTCAATTAATTAAGGGTTGCGTATTATTTTCTATTTATAGTTTTTGATTTTTTAGAAAGTAAAGAATATCTTTTAGAATGATTTTTTAATATTGGTTTTTATTTTCAAATTTTTCTTAGAAAGACCCTATTTTGAAAACTTGATTTAATTTCTCAAAAATCAAAAATGATACCATACCAGCCTTAAACTTTGGAGTTTATTCGCGGTGGTTAATGATAAATGATATTCTATACGCAGCGGGACAGGAGAAGTTCAGAACAGTAACAAGCTCCTATTACAGAGGTGCCCAAGGAATCATTCTTGGTATATGCTCGCTTACCGTCAGCCTTTGTCATTTTCTTAATCATTATGAAACTGCTTTTCTTAACTAACATATGGGTGCTGAAATTACAGTTCTATCATTCCCCAACATGTGTCCTATAACCCTCTTTGTCGCAAAATTCATACTTAGGGGTCTAAGCTAAGCCAAGCTTGAGCTTGTCAGGCTCGAGGCTCAGCTCGGACCTGGCTTGTCATAGCCTCAGGCTCAAGTCGGCAAGCTCCGAGTGAAGCTCACCTTATTTAGGAGATCTAGGCTTGTTTAGGCTCAAGCTTGGCCGATTTAGCCTCAAATTATGGCTCCATTAGGCATATGTAGCCTAGTAAATTGTATCAAAATAGGCTCATTTAGAGTCACCAACCTATGAGCTCGAGCTTCACGGGTGCTCAAAAGGAGCCAAGCTTTCTGAGTTTTTTGATGAGCCCTCACAAGCCGGCTTAGCTCATTTACACCCCTATTTATATTACAATACCCTCAACATTTTCGGTTTCTCTATGCCGCATGAACCCCAAATGTATTATATAATTTCCTAGCTGGTATTCAAATACCAATGTTCTGAAACCCTAAACTATGTGCAAGCTCAAAATAAATCAATATGCTCCACTTTATGACGTGCAGGTTCAAAATAGAGCATACTGATTGACTTCTTGTAAGATGAAAAAAAATTTGGAATTAAAGGTGAAAGCGAAAGCCATATGGCTTTTAGCTAAATGTAGCTTGTACATCCAATTGACAATGTTTGAAAAGAGGTTTTTGGCTAGGGTGTAAATAAGCTGAGGGCTCGCGTTGTCGTAAAGCTCGAAAGGCTCCACTCATTTTAAGTTCAAGCGGGATCGAGCCGGTTGGTTTAGCTTTTCGAGCCCAAGCTTAAGCCTAGAGAACCTCGATTCATAGGATTGCAAGCCTAAATGAGCCAAGGTCAAGCCTAAACAAACCAAGTAAGCCTAGATCGAGCTTAAATGAGTCTAAATAAGGGAAATTTGTTGAAACTCGCGGAGTTAAATTGAGTTGAACCAAGCCCGAGTCTGTGATGATTTCGAGTCCAAGCCAAGTAAAATGCAGACAAACTGGAGCCTTGAGCCTTAATGCTCGAGCTTAGCTCAACTCTTATACATCCCGATTTAGAGCGGCAGGATATGTCTAGATCCAGTTGACTGAGCATATGGTAACACCATATATTATACAGACGAGAAGACAAAGAAAACCCTTTAGTAACTTCAATTTAAATACAATACTTAAGATCGAGATCTCGCCTTTAATAATTTGCTCTTTAAATATTCATTCTAAGGTTAAATTTAGAAGAATACATGCATTCCGAACCTTTAGCAGGGGATTCAACCTTATCTATCCATGGTTGAGCAATTCTTTGCTTTTTGCCCTTCGGATAATAATTTTGTACTACAGCAACAACAACAACAACAGTCTCAGTGTCTTAAGAGCTCTCACGTAAGCAGGGTCGGGGGAGGGGGTAGGATGTATGCAGCCTTACCCCTTCAGGGTGAGACCCTAATGAGAGGCTGTTTCCGAGGACCAGATAATAATTTTGTACTATGTTTATAATATGTATCTGAACTTTGTATTTGGAATTCAGTTTATGATGTGGCACAGAGAGAAACATTCACCAACTTGTCTGATGTTTGGGCTAAAGAGGTGGAGCTTTACTCCACCAATCAAGATTGCGTGAAGATCCTCGTTGGAAATAAAGTTGATAAAGTAAGCTCTGCTTCCCCATTGTGCATGAGCTCTACGCATAACTTTTTTTTGCTAGTAGTCGTAGCATCTGGACCATTTTACGTGCACATTAATTATTCTCTAAGTCACATGCATTGCCGACTCGAGAATTACTCTGTGTAACAAGGTGAGTTGGAGCCTGTAGATCTAGTGGGTGGTCCCAAGGAATCGTTATTTGCACCAGTAATAATATTTGAACTGCACACATGATGTTTTATGAGGCATCAAGTCTAACTATCTTATCACGTGAGTCGTTTGTTACACGAAGCTTTACACATACACTAGAGATGTGTATGTTGAAATTAGGGTTGAGAGTTGAGATATCTCATGTAAACTTTCAATGATATAGTGAGTTATTGTGCTTCTTCCCATGAAAGTAAGCTTTGGCTGGACAACATAAATTCCAGTATTCTTGATTATTTTCTCCAATTCCCTTTTCTGTGTGATTGCTATTTTAATTTAGGGTTTCGGTATTCTATCAGTGTTCTAACAAGTGGCATTAGAACCCAACACATCTTCACATCTACTTTAATTCACGATTTTGTTTTATAAAAATTTGTTTCCGCCGCAAAACTTGTAGATAACTAGAAACATGCCTTTGAGAGCCCAACAGTCTGATCTAATCCCTGGCCATTCCTTCTTTATGTTATCTCTGACAAGTAATGTTTACTTCAAAAGGACTTTCTGTTAAATGGATCTGAATTTCCATTTGATGTCAGGAGTCTGAAAGAGCTGTCAGTAAACAAGAAGGGATGGATCTTGCGAGAGAGCTTAACAGTCTATTTCTCGAGTGCAGTGCTACGACTCGACAAAATGTCGAGGAGTGTTTCGAAGAGCTTGCATTAAAGGTGACGTCTAAGACCACCAGCTGATGCTTTCTCTAACACTACATTACCACTTCTTTGATAACTGAGTATGATTGCGTAGACTCGCTGCATCTTGACCATTGGTGGCGCCAAAGTTACGGAACCTGCGTCGTGTGCCTGTCCCTAGTGATTTTAGAAAACTTTTGATGGATAATACTAGTTCTACCAATTATAAGCAACAATAATAATCCAATGTCTCAAAGATGCTCCCACCAAAGTAGAGTCTGGGGAGGTAATATGTAGCCTTACCTTTACAGAATGTTACCCTATAGAGAAGCTATTGTCAAAGAATCCCTAACCCTAGAAAAGGAACGATATTTATGAAATCCAAAAAACACAACAATAATAGATATGTTATCCTAGAGGCACTACCATCCGCATGCTTTTCGCTCATAACAGGAGTACACCACACATAAGATTACACTCAACTATTTTATTAATTTGCGTCTAAGATGAAAAATATCTAATATTGTTTTGTTCAAAATGCATTTAAGTTTTGCAGTATTTCTTTTTACACCATTATATTTTAATACTCATTATTTCTATTTTTAATTTTTGAGTCTATGCCCATATTTTTCTAATTTTAGCCAACTCAATGTAATTGTATATACTATTAAGTACATCATTGTCATCTATGCTTACCATTGGCCCCAGTGATAAAACTTTTTGGATTTGCCTCTGTGACTAACCCCTGACTTATACACCAACCACTTGGAAGCTTTCCTACTTGTAACAGAGTAAGTTAGAGCCTAAAAACGCTCCGTGCATGAAATGTCTTCAACACTTTAGCCAGCTCTTGAAATTTTGCTCTACGTTAAGCAACTCAGAGACATACAAATCTTAATTTTCTTGAAGTCATTTTATGCAAATTGTAGCAGACACAGCCTCCCATTAGGATAGTACCTTGGTGGGGTAAGGTTGCGTACATTCCCCCCCCCCCCCCCCACCGCGTGCGACCCTGCTCAGGCGGGAGCTCTTGTGGCACTGAGTTTTTTGTTGTTATTTTATGCAAATTTTACTATTCTATGACTACTGACAGATAATGGAGGTCCCTAGTCTATTGGAGGAAGGATCGACTGTGGGAAAGAAAAATATTTTGAAACAGAAACAAGAACACGGGACTCCTCTTACCGGTGGTTGCTGCTCTTGAACTGATCAACTTTGGAAATGGTGAGTTCATTCAAATTACGATAGATTGCTATTTTTCTAATATTTGGAAGTAGTATTCATATGACTCTAACAATACATATATGCTTGATAGTTTTTCGAGTTGAGCTTTTGCTGTTTTGTTTTTGTTAGTTGAAGGCTCACAATTGTATGGATGCTTAGTACTGGAACAACCTTGTATGAGTTTGTGTATATGGGTATGTTTCGTACGGGTACGTTCGTTTTTTTCTTTACCCCTTTTTTGATAAAAACAAAAATGGTCTTGTTCAGGGTTCATTTACCAGGCATTAATGCAACTGGATCCCATTAGAACTCTGAAGTTAAGCGTGCTTAGGCGAGAGTAGTATCAGGATGGGTGACCTCATAGGAAGTCCTCGTGTTGCCAACCCTATAATGTTGGGGGTCCTCGGAAATAGCCTCTCGGCAGGGTTACACCCTGAAGGGGTAAGGCTGCATACATCCACCCCTCCCATACACCGCTTATGCGGGAGCCTTTAAGGCACTGGGTCTGTTGTTCTTCTTGTAGAAATGGTCTTGTTTGATGAAAACTGTTTTTTTGTTTGCAATTCTTCTTACAAAATATAAATAGAAAACTACAAATCTGAACAAGCTTTTTGTTTTGGTTTGTCATTTGCTTTGCCCTACCATTTCTTCAGCCTCCGCGCCCCACCCTAGCCCATAGTTGCCTGTCACCGGTCATATTTTTCGTGGTCCTCTCTCTTGTCGTGACACTGTTGAAATTTAAAAACGGTTTGTTAAAAACTAAAAATAAAATAGAAAACCAAATGGGCGCCACATTTTCATTTGCTGTTTTTATTTTTGAGAAATTGAAAACTAAGCATGGGAAACGATTCTTATTTTTTATTTATTTATTTTTGTTTACAACTTTTTTTGTTGAAATAGAAGACCAAAAACAAGAAAGTCATTTGCAAAATTGGATATTTAATTTCTCAAAAAGCAAAATTGCAAATACAACTCCTATTTATTCTTTTGCTAAATTTTCACTTTAATTAGTCACCCATCTTGCTGTGTTTATGAGTTGACTGTAAAAATTTTTATTGCATTATTATATCCAAATTTAAATGAAGATTTGGGTAAGGTTGCGTATATATGACCTTTTTAAATTATAGTGATCATCGACCCTGAAAACTGAAGTATATTCGACAACTCTGCTAATAAAAAACACGTATAATATATATTTTGGAAACATAGTTGTACTTTCTTGTTTAAAAAAGACGTTTATGTATAATTACCTATCATACAGTAAAATACTTGTGGATATATTAAATATCCATATTCTATATTTAGTTAAATTTGTCAATTTAACTCTCAAATTATTGCTTGTACCCTATCATTTACAATGTGTTATGTTTCTACTACCGCTGTTTTGACTGAAATTATCCCTACAAAGGCTCCCGTCATGGAAAGATCGGTGGGGGGTACACAGTATTATCCCTACAGGCCGCTATCCTGGAGAGAGATTGTATTCGAAAGATACAAACCAAACAATACATGTATCTATTAGATTCCTTTTAATTCTAATACCGTATTTTACTTACAGGTTTGTGCAAGAGTCGAAAGAACAACAAGAAAGTGCTATAGGTGTAGTATTTCCCACTCCTAACCTCCTAGTTAACTTTCAAAAGAAGAATCAACCTAAAAAAAGAACCCCATAACCCAGCCTCTCAAAATCATGAATCACTTACTCGATCGCTGGTGCTCGCTTGTGCGCTAGAAGGACTAGCCGCGGCTTCCAAAACTCTCCTTGCTTCTGTCCCCGGGTCAGCTAGTTCGGCTGGTGTCTGCCAAGTAGCACAATTGTATTTTCATTAAACCAAAAATTTGAACTCTAGAAGCATTTAACAATGAGGTTTGAATCTTGCCAATTAGTGCTAACAATTCTTTAAAGCCTAATGGTTATTAAACTCCCAATCCCGACTTTGAAATCTTCTATGGTTCACATTTATCAATCAATCCCGATTCGATGTACAATCTTATAATCCACTAAGTTTAAGTAAAACTAACGGATACAATCATAATATGATTTTATAATTCTACTGATCCTACCTTAATCCTATCAAGACATATAAATAAAAAAGTAAACAAGCAAAATTCAAGCGTATAGTGCAAATGAAGTCACTTTCTTTGGAGTACAAGGAAGTTAAATTAACAAACTTAAATTAGTGAACGTAAAACTTAATTAGTAGCGTATCATCTTGAAAGCTCTTAAAATTATATTTAAGCATAAAATGACACATATATGTTGCATGATAATGTATACTGCTATAGAGTTGGGGCCACTCGGACATAACCTCTATTTCGGGTCACACCCTGAAAGGTTAAGGTTGCGTATATCTCACCCCCCTAGACCCTGCCTCGATGGAAGCTCTTGCAGTACTAGGACGGCTGTTTTTGTTGTTGTATAATGTATAATGTTATATGATTACATTCTTATATATACCCTTATGAGGGCAGGTCTCATATAATAATTTAGTGAACTATATAACTAATTTTAATTATTATACTATATGCAGCTAGTAAAATCTTACAATTCTTGATTTGATCTTACAATTTTGATTCTATATGGCCTTAACGATCCTACGTAGAATCCTAATTCTAACAACCTTCCTAAGTAGGAGTGTAACAGGGTTCCGTTGAATTGGGTTCAAGCTCAATTGAGCTGAGTTGATCTCGAGCTTGGAAAGAAATTTCCCAACTCAACGAGCTCCAAGCCAAGCACGAGATGAGCTGAGCCTCGAGCCCGACGAGAGCTCAAGCTTGGCTCGGGTCATATGCACCCATAATACCGACTTACCCTGTTACATATAGAGAAACTTTCGACCATAAACAACGACAATGACTTACCCCGTTGCATGTAGAGAATTCCGAGTACAAAATAAAATGTGAAAAAAATCATGCTTAAAGGGAGAGTGGATAAAACCTTGTCATCATTGTTCTTCTTGGAAGGGAGAGCACCATGAGCCAACAATAGCCTTATCGTATCTACGTGTTCTTCTTTTGCCGCCTCATGAAGAGGCTGCACAATCACAAAATTTTATAGTTAAAAGTAGTCATTTTTTATTTAAGCGCTACAATTTTTCAATTTCTCTAAAAACTATCTTCAAAAGTTTAAAAATTTTCAATCAATCACCTATATTAACACCTTCAGTATTTCATTTAGGTTACGCGTATGATTTTGCTTAAGTTATATTTAAAATAAGGGAAAACATAACACCACATGGTAAAGCACTAAAACGCAAATAGAGGCGTGATGAAGGAGCCACTCACTGTGTCACCGTAGACATTCGTTGTATCAAGTAGTCTTCTTACAGCTTCCGGATTCCCCGCTCTATCGATTAGAATCTGGGCTACCGTGGTAAATCCTAAAGTTCAACCCACAATAATAAATATAGACAGAAACAAATAGTTATCCTAGCGCTAATACATTAGAATGGAATATGTTTTGGGAAAACGAACAAGAAGGACAATATATTTTGAAAAATAAAATGAAGGCCTACCCCCATCGCAAGCATGATGTAAAGGGATTGCCCCGTAGTCATCCTTGACCTCTATGCTTGCTCCGCGTTCCAAGAGCAGCTGAACAAGCACAATTTCAAAAGAATTCATCAATTGCAGATAAATTGTAAGTTTCTTCCGATTTTTTTTTTTCGTAAGAAAAGGAGTGTTAGAGTATAAAACTATTCATAGACCTTCACCGATTAGTTTAAACTTTTGGAAAAGATGGTTCTTTGACATGGTATCAGAGCCATATTTGTTGGTTATTTTCAAAATATGTGTTGAATAATACGTATATATGTTAAATGTTGTTTATTTATGTATAAGATGTATTTGAGATTGTCCCGATACTTGTTTGAATGTTTAGAGCTTGTTAGGGGTGTGTGCCGACACATGGGCCATGTGTGTCGACACACAATCCAACAGAGCGATAGGGAAACAACTGTGTGTCGACACACATGGCCCGTGTGTCAACACACAGCCATTTACAGAAGCGCACAGAGGAAGTCTGTGTGTCGACACGTAGGAAGTATGTGTCGACACACAGATCTACAGTAACGCTGTGTGTCGACACACAGCTTCAACACACAGGTCTGTTTTGACGGTTTGTCTGCGCGGTTTTTTTCCTGATTCGTTGTGTCACTTGTGACTCTTCATTTTGGGACATCCTTTTTCATGAATACATATATAAATGCTCCACACTTTGATGGTTTAATTAATTAGATGAAAAACACAAGAAGAAAAATAAGATTGAAAGGGTCTTTGCATAAAAGTTTTCTTGTGTTGTGTTCTTGAACAAAACTCCAATCTCTTCATATCTCGATCTCTCTCTCCCTTTACACATTCTCACTTCATTTTTGGTTGTTGTTGTATCCCCGAGGATATTTCGTATACCAAAATAAACCTTAAGGAAAGTGATTACACGGCCTCAACACCTGAGATCTCTCGGTTACCCGGTTGCAAGTATTTTGCAAGTATTTCGTCAATTTGTTCTAACATTGTTGACCAAGAAGTCACAAGTTCGAATCTCAACAGCCTCCATTTTTAATATTAAAATAATTTATGCACAAGGTAAGAGGTGGACCTGTGCATTATTCACAGTTCAAGCCCAATAGGTATTCGCGTGAGGGGGCATGTTAAAGTATAAAACTATTCTAGACCTTCACCCATCAGCTTAAACTTTTGGGAAAGACAGTTCTTTAACAAGGAGAATCCTTTGGCTCCTTTCAGAAGAAAGGGCCTACCTAACACATTAGAAGAAAGGATTAGCCGTCATTAGCTGCATATAGGAGGAGTGAACCATATTGTTACATTCTGTGTATTGTTGTTTGTTTTTGCAAACTAGTCTGCCATCATATTGACTTTCCAAGAAACGTGAAGAATCGCAATTTGATTGTAGCTATTCTACTATATTTGATGTCTTTAATTATACCTTGGATCTTGTAAAGTACTTTGTACTACTTCCTAATAGCCTTACATACAATCTCATTGTATTTCCCCTCTATGCAACGGTTGGCCACAATGATCACGTTGGAACTTTCAAGTGAACACAAGTTGCATTCAGTCTTTAAATTTACGAAAATTTTAATAAATAGTTATACAATCATTCATTTATATATACATAATGAAGGCCGATATAAAAATACCATTACTTGAAAAATAATGACGTAATGATTAGCTTAAAAATTAGTCATATAACGAGTCTATGTCATGGGTGGAAGAGTGGTGAAGTGACCTGAACACAAGCCAGATGACCGTTAATACATGAGAGGTGGAGAGCTGTGAGCCCGTTCTCAACCTTTTCATCGATGCTCCCATGCCATTCATCTACAAACGTACAAAGATAGAGGTCATTGCAATTAGCAAAAAACTTAAAAATAATATAAGGGTAATATTATTATCAGAGGAATATTCTTATTGTCGGAACAAAGTTTGTAGCTATTATTTTCTATAAATTATATCACCTAAGAGGGTACCAACACGCAAGCACCGGATCCTATTAAAACTTCGAAGTTAAGCGTGCTTGGACGAGAGTAGTACCAAGATGGGTGACCTCCTGGGAAGTTCTCATGTTGCACCCCTTAGGTCGGGGGTTCTCGGTAACAGTCTCTCTTCAGGGTAGCACCATGAAGGGGGAAGGCTACGTACATCCACCCTCCCAAGAATATGCTTAGGCGGGAGCCCTTGAGGCACTGAAAATGTTACTTTTATGTTGCTATTTTCTATAAGTTATATCATTACTCTAGCGACAACATTTATTACCCTAGCAATAACAATCCTTTTATGATAATCAATGCGAAATAGACAACTAAGGGGAAAGAATCCTCAGCCATTACCCAAAATAGCACAAAAATAAAAAAATATTTTTTAAACTAGCTTTTTTAAAAAAATATTTCCCCAAATGGCATCCATGTCATCATTTGACTTTTTTATTTTTTAGTTTTACTTTTTTTTACTTTCTTATTTTATTTTTAATATATATATAATTTTTTTAATTTATAATACTTTCTTAATCACAACAAATAAATTAAATTAAATTAAATTATTTATTAAATATTTAGATTAAATTTGTGTATAAATAATTTTATTTAAAATTTAATAAATAATTAAGTTTAATTTATTGATTAATACATAAAATATTATAAATTTAAAAAATACAAATGTAGTAAAAAATAAAAAAAATAAAAAATGATGACATGGATGCCATTTGGGGAAATATTTTTTGTTTTTGTGCTATTTTAGGAAATGGCTCAAGAATCCTTCTCAAACCTCTTCTTAATCTATGATGTGATTAATTCAAAACCTAGTTTCCACTTGATTGTGGGAAACAAATATGCTTGGGCTAACTTCCGCATACCTCGACTATACCCAAAGTATGCGCACGTCACTTGGAAGTTTTTCTACGGACAACGGGATTAAGTTGGGGATATAAACCTAATGTATGATCCCACATTCGCATCAATGCCGATCCTAAGATTTTAAAGGTTCAAATTGAGCTTTGATCAGTGACTTCTTCTTTGGTGAGGGCGTACAAGTAAGCTGAAATAAACCTTAAATAATTTACTTCGTAGTATAACACCACCTATAATACCACTTAATATTCATACTTATACGTCTACAATGCATTATGCACAAGTGTTGTTTCTCAATTGTGAATGATAATATGCGGAAGAACAAAACTTATAACATGATTAACTTTCAAAATAAACCTTGAAGAAGTTGGGTGTGGAGCCTCAAGCATCAGCTTGGATTGCTTGTGGTCTTAATCAGCCCTGAATCACATCAATGATCGAGAAATTGTACTGATGCACTCATCTTTTTAGTTAGGTTAGAAAACGGTAGTTTCTTAATAGATTTTTAATAAACTCAAAACTGCAGCAGTTACAACGAAGGGTGACATATTCAACACTAACATGTACAACGTGCGCAACAAATGCGATCCGAAATTGCAAGGTAAGCAATCAAGACAACATTTAAATTTGCCATTGGACGCTGATTATAAGTCAATAAGTCAGCTACTATTGTAATACCTAATTATTTAATAAGTTGATGTATATTAGATATTACCCCACTATTGTAGTGGGTGGTTTTCTCATAATAGGGAATTAGGGTTAGAGGAGGACTAAGTTTTATGCTTATAAATAGAGTCCTCCTCTTTCCAATAATGCATTATCTAATTAGAATTCATTGAAAACTCTCTAATACTCAGCTCTTTCTCTACAGTCACCATCTTTGACGTTTTGTTTTGATAATGCAGGAAATTAGAGGACTTTGATAGTCCACTAAATTGATTCTACACGGTTCTTAAAGTGACCCACCCGAAGGCCATAAGACAACTCTAGATCCAATTCCACAATTAAGGCATTCCCTAAAGTTTGTGTTTATTATTTACTTATATTTTCTTACATTTTCAACTGATCCTATTGTGTTAAAAAAAACTCTAAACCCCCTAAAACCCTAACCCCAGTTGAAAAATCTAACCAACGCGAACAAATACATAATCCAAAGATACACACGTTGTACGCTCAACATTTTTTCAAACAAATCGAATTGAATCTACAAGTTATGAAACAAGTTTCGTGAAAGGATCAAAAACTAAATTAAGATTCATGTATAGGGTGCACAACAAATGCAATCAGAAATTGCAAGGCAAAGCAATCAAGATTACCAAATAATCCTATGAATTTGTGATCTTGTGTTAAACCCTAGGGTTTCACCTTAAAAACCTAACCCCAGCACCAAAATTCGACCACCACGAACAAATACCTCCAAAGAAACATACACTATATTGAAAGAATAAGTTCAATCAAATGATCAAGAACAAAGATAAAGTGACGTAAATTCTAACAAATCGAATTGAATCTACAACAACATCTCAGTGTCTCGTAGGGGCTCCCGCCATGGTAGGGTTTGAGGAATAATGTATCCAGTCTTACATTTATAAGGTGTTATCTTAAAGGAAGGCTGTTTTTTAAAATTTCACCTTAAAAGAAAAGGAAAAGAAGGAACAATTTAGAAAATACATGTAAACAACAATAAATAACATACAAGCCTAGAGGTAATGTGGACAACAAAACAAGTTCGCCAATAATACAATCCCAAATATAGAAGTTAAGTGAAGGTACTTTCGATATAAATAAATAATCTAAGTTCTTAATTCCAACTATATCTTTTCCCTAACTCTATATATAAGAGCCTTTGATTATATAAATCCAATCATATATTTGTAAATCTTATATACCTAATACGATATCTCTTACAGATTTGACTAATAGTGTATTTTGATTGTTTGGTTGCTTAATTTTGAGGTTGAATTGAGTTAGTTGATTGTTTAGAATGATTTTTGATCATAACAGTCAAAGGATCGGGAAAATTTTACCAAGAGCAAGGCGGAAGTCATCGAGATCGCCGTAGACTGCAGCGACGACGAAGTTACGGAGATAAGGCGGCGTGTTGGATTCCGATTCGTTCTCTTCCGGGAAGTGTTCGATGAGATCTTCTGCGACGTCGCTTTCTGCTTCTTCCATCAGCTCGTCTTCCCGCCTTGGAACCGCCATTTTCTCTCTCTAACAATCTCTCTCTCTCTCTCTCTCTCTCTCTCTAAGTGCGCGGTTCTTTTTGATAGTACTCAACGTCTTGCGTTTGAAGGCGATCAAAGTTGCAATTGGGCTTGGGCCTTTTGGGTTAATACAAAATTTTTGGCCCAATAAAGTGTAAGTTTGAAGCCCATAAATTCTCCCGGTATTTATTGGTAAAAATTTCAATAAGATTAAGTTTATTTGGCTCTAAAAAGATTTAAAACAAGTAACATCAATCTTAAACGAGCCTAACGAGCACGATAAGAGAGCCTCAGAAGCCTAGTAAATGAGCGCAAAAAGTTCAACAAGCTGGCTCGCCAAGTATTTAAGTCCAAATGATACCAATATCGAGACGACTCACTCCATGCACATCAAATTTAAAAAACAATCCATAAAATCACATAATTAAACCCAAATCATCTCAAAATATAAATTTAGCATTTAAATTAACATAAAACACTTTTTCTTATTCAATAAAAAAAACTCCAAATTTGTATATAATGACAAAGTTTAGGGAATGAGTTGAATATAATAACAAAGTTGAATGAGCTATTTTATAAAATTGAAAAAGTAAGGGACATGCTGTGTTTAAGTATAAATTTTAAGGAGCTTTAGGACTTCACTTAATATTATCTCGATGATTACATTCGATATACATTAGTTTGGTAGGGCCTTAACTTAGAATCGAATTCATTAAAATTTATCAAGCTTAAATATGTGCATGTAACCGGATTTAAAGCTTGTTAACGGTTTTACTTATATACATTTAAACTATAGAATTAAACTTTTCATGAAAATCCAAATTCATAAACTGTAGTAAGATCTAATGCCTATGAGCATATGTGATTATTACCATTACACTAAATTTACCCGACCCGACCCGACCCGACCCAACCCAAATTATGTGGTTTAGTGGACTTTGAATATACAAATACTCGTGTACAGCCCTAAGGATGGCAATGGGTCAGATTTAGTCGAGTTTACATTCACCCAGATCTAACCCAGAAAAAACCCGACCTAACCCACTTATTCCATTAAAATTCAATCCAAATCCATCGGGTAAAACAGATATCCGATCCAAATCCATAACCCATTTAAATCTTAGAACAAATTGTAATATTAAAATTTAATATTAATATATGTTACAATAATTTGCAACAATAGCAACTTAAAAATAAATATTTGGACAAATTGCTACATAATTTTCCTTTTTTTCCATTTAATATGTACAATATAATAATAATACAATATTAGGTCATCGTTCAAAAAAATTTTCACCAGTAATCTTTATGCGTATATTTGTCATATAATGGTTTTACAAAGAATATTATGTCAGAAAAACTCTAAAATATTGGCACATACAAAATATCGGAATTTAATTTGTCATGTTAAAAACTCAAATTTTAGTAATTTCAAATTTTTTTCCTACACCAAATATAGTTTCGGATTGGATTTGGGTCGGGTTTGGGTTGGGATTATGTCATACAAATCCAACTCGACCCAAAATCCATTTATCAACATCTAAATCCAAATCCAAATCCATTTAAAACCCTTCTTCACATCCAAATTCACCATGAGTGGATCGAGTTGAATGAACATCCAATGGGTTTAGGTCCAATTGCTGTCCGTGAGCCCTAGTTTAAACCGTTAGATACTATCTTTAACATTGTAACATCATACAAGCATTCAGTAGACTAAAGTGTGAAAATATACATAGATCACTAGAACTATAGCTTTTCGGTCAATAAGATTTTAATGCCATGTAAAATTCAAATTTCTTCAAAAGTTTAAGCTATTTAATAAAGACTTGAAAATAATTTGACACTCAGCACGATTAGGGATGGCAATGGGGCGGGTAAAACCCGTTACCCGTGGATATCCGTCCCGTTTGGAACGGATATGGGTATAGATGAGGAGGGTAATGGGTACGGAGAGGGTACACATATCAATACCCGTCACCAGTATGAGGCGGGTACAGGTATAGGCTTGTACCCGCCCCGCCCCACCTTGTACCCGTATATACTCACCTTATAATCACATATCGGAGTTACCCGTTGTATTATTTTATATAAAATATTTCTTATACAATTTATAAGTATGAATTCATGGTTATTATTGAAGGGAAAAAGAAAAGAATTTATGGGTAATAAGTTAGACATAGATAGGTAACAAGGCGGGTATGAAATGGGTAAGGGCGGATACGGGTGAGTAGGGGGCGGGTTGGGACGGGTCAGGGCAGATAATGGGTACCTGTTGGGTACCCGTGGGTAATGGGCGGGTACGAGTATGGGTTTGTACCCGCCGGAGCGGGTATGGGTACCCACTTTATACCCGTGACAGATAATGGGGCGGGTATGGGTATAGCATTTGGGTGACAGGTACGGGTATAGAGAAGGCACCCCCGTACCCGTACCCGCCACGCTCCATTATCATCCCTAAGCACGACCTTCTCTTGACCCAGAGCAAAGAAGAGACCAATCAAAAGTCCCTTGCTCTTCAATGCATCAAATTGCGCCAGAAAAATGTTCTAACATCCATATCGGATGTTTCTGATCCAAATTTACAAAATAAATAATAAAATTATAAAATAACTAATAATTATGTATATATAACATAAAGTGAATTTGAAAATTAAAAATATAAACATACCTACGTATCAAAATAAAATTATATTAAAATTCGTACAACGAGAGAAGTAAAATCAAATAACTAGTCCAATTGTCCCCTATGAGTCTTCATATTTGGAAAACGGTGCATAATACCATCATTAGTGATACTCTCAATCAAGTACATCATTCTCAATAAAAGCAAGTAAACAATCATTTTATAAATTGATCACCCATTTGATTAAGATTCGAACCACTGCCACCAAGGAGGTGGGTGATGAGCTTTTATCATTAGACCAGCTACTTATTTATGCTGTAGGTCACTTACAATGCAATATGTATTTTATCTATATTTTTCATGTCAATATACATACATATATATATATATATATATATATTTAAAGGTCAGGCAATAAAGCTACAATGTCTGTGCACCCTAGTACGGTGAACGTGCATCCGTCACTGCCTATAAGAACTGAGGTCAAAGCCTACATGCAGAAAAGGGTGCAGTAACTAAGACTAATACAAGAGCATCGCAAATGTGAAAATCTGCAGACATTAAACGCCTTCACCAAAAAGATTGTCTGTAAACAACAAACAAGAACAACAATTCCAGTGCCTCAAGGGCTCCCGCTTGCGCAGGGTCTTGGGGGGATAGGATGTACGCAACCTTACCCTATTAGGGTGAGACCCTGATGAGACGCTGTTTCCGAGGACCCCCAACCTAATAGATAGATGATAGTTCTGAAGAGCCTGTAAGGAGCGCATGTAAAATATAATATAGACATCATACTAAGCAAGTATGTACGTAAGCAAGTAAATAACTAAATAAATAAGCATATAAGCATATAATCATATAATCAAGTAAACATGTGAGCACTAAAAATCTAATGCCACAGCCAATATTATCGCAACTCCTCGTCACGCCAGCGTCCTTTTGCTTCCTTTTTTGAACACGTTATCATTCTCAAGCATCCGTCAAACATAATACCCAGTTCGTATTTTTTCAAACATAATGCCCTTTTAAGTTATTTTCACCACACGGAAACTACAATAAGAATCTAGTAACACAAATATTAAGGGCAAAGAGACACCAGAGGGAGAACTCACAAGAGAAAGCTCAGACAAGAGAAGAGGTCTTGGCGGCGAGATGAGTAAGTGCACGGCGATGGTAAGTCTGACGCAGCTTCTTGTATTTCTGCACAAATGCCCCCACCTCTATCTCCTTTTGCAACAACTGCGCGTGTAGTGCCTCCGAGTCCTCGTCTGTCTTCCTCATCGCGTCTGCAAATTATGAGTAATAGAGCTTAGCCTTGTGAAAGACAAAGATATCAATATGTACTGAATTTGGGATGAACTAGACTGTACTAAACCAGATTGGAATATAGAGAGCAAAAATCCAAATAATAGATGAAGGATTAGAAAGAATCATAATTAGTCAAGTTTAAGATAGAATGATCTGCTGCTCTAGTCGAGGTCTGTCTCGACTGATGACCGTAGTTCCTATAAAATATTAGACTGAAGACCAGCAGAAATCCAATACTGGCAAAAATCTGTTGATGTATATTCAAATAATGGCTGAAATTGTTTGTCCCAAATGCTAAACATCTTTCTACCTGAGAATTCAGCAAGTCCCATTGGATGCTGACACGCTGTGAGTCAATATACAGGTTCTTGTGTGCCAACACACATGCAAGGTAACCGGGTTAAAGGATGTTGTGTGTGGATAGATAGGCTTCAGTGCATGGTTAAATTGTGCGTTTTGTGTCTTTTGGAAAAGGGACATGTCTCTTCAAAAAGACATTGAATTTCTATAAATAGACCTCTACCATTCTAAAGATAAATATATTGAGGATTTCTATCATTCTCAAAACTCTAATATTTAGAAATCCTTTCTCTCTACATATGCTCTGTAGTTGGATTCCACTGTATTCTCGAGACTATTTTGTAAGGGACGAAATAAGCCTTAAGGCAAAGTGGTTCGCCACATGTTTTGATGCCAATTCATATCCTGTCTCATACCCTATTGCTCTAACAAAATCTAAGTATTAGAATCCTCGTACCCAAATGCTATATTTTCCAAATAAAAAAATATACTGGAAGAAACATTGTATCTCCACAAGAGTTCTATAACTGTGAATTTCCATACATAACTATCCCATATCAGATTACCTTGCAGCCTCTGGAGGAGAGATGCAGGAGAATAGCACTTCATGATATCTCCCTTTTGTCTCTCCAGCTCATTTAGTTTTTCCTGTGCAGCTGCTAATTCAGTGGTTCTGATGATTCTGCACTGTCGCATGAAAGCAAGAAATGTACATCACTGAAATGAAAAGAAAAACCGAAAGCAGAGATTTCAAGTAGGTGCTGGATTCTCTTAATTGGAGTATGGCAACTAGACCCTCACCTGATTTCGGAGCTCCACTATACGTGGTTCCTTTTCCAAATTCTCTCCTATTGACAAAAGACAAAATAAAGTTAGTATATTCGCCATTTTAAGTAATATGATGTAAAAATAAAGAAATGTGAGCTAAGAACTCACTGGCAAGCTGGAGGGTTTCCTTTCGTAATTCATCTCGAACCTGACAACATCATATAACACTCAGTGGTATAATACACTTTTGAGAAAACTAAATTGAAAGTACTTAAAAATCAGGGCAAATATTAACTAAAGTCTTGTTTATTATTGTTTTTGTTTACAGTTTTAGGTTTTTAGAAATTAAAAACCAAGTTTTAAAAGTCACTTTTCTGGTTTGGTTTTCTATTTTTAATTTTTTTTTTCTAATGTGAGTGAAAACTTTAAAAACCAGTATACTTTCAAAACCTAGTTTTTAATTTTTAAAAAAAACCCAAAAAACTACACCAAAAAAAAATGATACCAAACAAACCCAACAATAACTTAAGCTGAATCTCAGTAACATGACTAACCTCCTAATTCAATTGCAGTTTCCAACTTTCCACAAACCACTCCACATAATTATTTAAATGCAGGAACTAGTGGCACTAAATCAATGCCACATCCTCCAAAAACCAAAAATAATTGTGCTAATACTGGCAAGAAATGACTATGCCGACATCATGTGTGATAGCACGGTCAATGCTCGAATGCCGCATTCAGAATTAAAGGCCACATGATCTACTGGGATACGCATGCTATGCTGCATAAAAATAACATAACCATTCAGCATTAACCATCACCCACATCTAGATTGGTATTGTCATGCTTTCACCATTGTTCTTACCCCAGGGAGTACGTGTTAAAACGGGCCAATCAAGAAAGGACAGTCAAGGTTGGAGGCAGAACTATAGAGGTTCGTTGAAAAACCAAATGATGGTTAAATAAATTTCCACTCCCTCGCCTCCTTTTCTCCCCCTTGATGCACCTATAGCATCAAGAAGTACAAACCTTTCATTCAAATTTCATGATGTAATAATTGGGAAAGGGAACAACGACTAAGCAACATGGCTACTTCACAAACATTTTATTGGAAGAATATTTTATTAGGCTTCCTGTGTGGAGCCTGGATTTATTCTATAATGGGCCATGTCCGTGGAAAGAAGGATGGAACCGATAGGGTTTGCGAGGGTGTTACGTGAGAGAAGAAGAATTCTCATATACTCTTCCCAAAAAATAGTGAAAAATCTCTGCAACTCTGTAGATGTAAGCACAATTGACTGAAACATGTAACTGTTATGTCTTGTTTTATTTTTCCCATTGAAGTTCTCGTCGTTTTTTCATTTTTTTGTTTGCCTAACACATTCACCCATGTTTCTACTTTTAAATAACAGTAGACCTCTCTAATTTCTGGGAACTGAAATATATGCCGTCGGAATAGCAGGTGCATAAGATATGACTCTAAGAACAAACATGTAATGTGAGTAATTTGGAACTAGTATTTAGCGCTACTCACATTGTTCTGAGTCTTAACTTGATCAAGAGAGAGCAAAAATCGGTTGTAGGCCTCCTTGTCTGTTAAAAGCTTCTGCAGTTCATCAACACTTCATGAATCCAAAAAGAAACCAACTCAGTTACGAAGCAAAAATATAATAACTACGCATCTAGCTTAGAGTACCTACTAGCACATTCAGACATACCACAAAGCAATATTTCTTTAAAAAAACCTCATTTTTGGTAAATACAGATCGAGCTAGCAAATACTAAATGATATGTTGAAGTTTGAAGAAACAGAAGGATTGACAACACTGATCATTTCCCCCTAGACACTATTTACTTGTTCGTTCTTATTGCAGAACAACAATTTTTGGAACGGCACTAATTATGGCCAGTCCATGCCATATCACTGCAAGCAAACAGAGAAACACAGATATAATAACCCTAATAAGCCCCACATGCTTGTCAAGAAAAGATGGCATCGTGGTCATTCCTGAGATTGTGGGGCTCAAAGCAAATTTTGATTGGTAGGCTCTTCTTTGATAATAGAGGTGTCCAAGTTATCTTAAATACGTCTCAAATAATCCACTTTACGTTATAATATCAACTAATATATATGAGTCATTTTGTACTATGTACATACATTTATAATGTATCATACATGTGATCGTCATTTTTCCAGTTATGAATACGATATTTAGCGGACGGAAATCCATAACAAAATTAATTTTCAAAAGGAGGCCCTTAACAAATTGGGGGGCCCAAGTGATTGCTTGGATTGCTTGAGTTCTAACTGGCCCTAGATGGCATCACGCTCCTATCATCAGAAAGAGTGCGTACATCATACAATCACTGAAGTTCCAAGAAAATTTTTGCAGATGTAGAAAGTGTAGAAGAACAGGATGTAAATACAGCTGCCAAACAACAACCGATACGACAGGTGAATAATAAAGACTTCTAGCTTAAGGGAGTTAAGTTCAAAGGGTTACCTCTTGTCTTTCAGAGATGAAATAATTCCTGCTGCTTCAGCAGGTGATACATGTGAGGGAGACTGTGGCCCCTGTAGATTGAAGCTGTTAGAAGAGCTGCTGCGAGCTGTCGAAGGACGGGAAGAACCCGGAGAATCAACTGCAGGTGGAGGGTACCACGACTGGCCAGGAACATTTTGTGGCCGAGATTGTGATGCCTGGTCTTGGGATCCCCTGGAATCATCCATCACCAAGCTACTTTAATTATTGATTAAAATTAATAACTAGAAGGTCCATAGAGATCCCCAATCTGTCATTCATGATTAGAGCGACATTCTCAGCTTTTAGTTTCATCAAACAGGTTCCCTAACTATTGTTTTGTATCAATAATACCCTCTGTTGCGCTTTCTTCCTAAATTTCAACTTGTTCAATAGTCGTATTCACGTGCATTTCACTCTTTTAGACCCTCCACAACACATCATGTGACTTGCACGAGATGTTGACTACTGACTACAAGAAATTTGAAGGATTTGCAAAAGATAGTCGAATTATTAGAAAATTAAAATTTGTGGTTGTGTTTGATTAAACTGAAAGTTGAGGATTTCACTTTGATTTGAAGTAATGGCTCACAGATCTGGCATTTATCCTAATAACTATTATGATGGGTCATTTATGAGACCTATCAAAGATATGTTGACCATAACCCTATGCCATTATCTTACTAACAGACCCAGATGAACATATGCAATCAAGAACACAAGAACCCATGAGCAATGAAAAGCAGATTAGAGAGTTTCAGTGTTAGAGCCCATACATATACATATACGAAGTTTCAAAACATATGGATAGCGAAGAGGAAAAATGGCTATCTCAGAAAAATAATGAAATTGATTTGTTCTACAACATGATTAACAGACTCCCACAGCCAGCCAGATGGTAAGTGCAGAACATCTGTATCTTAAAAAATGCATAGGCATTACCTCCCAACATTACCAGTACTGTTTTCCTCCTTGATAATTTCCTTACAACACCTTGTTTGGGTAACTGGAGTGTCCAGACAAGTTTACACAAACCTCAACTAATCCTTAGGTTGTACTCAATCCCCATTTGAAAGTTTTCCTACTTGCAACAGCGCCAATTAGGGCCTATAGACTCAAGTCAAGGCCTCAAGAAGTTGCTTTTTTGATAGGAAAAAGGAAATATCAATAAGAGAGAAAGAATTTACAAAAAACTAAGGATAAGCCGTCCTTAGTCATCAAATAAAACTCATAAAGTAACCACACAGAGCCCATAGACTCGGGTCATGGTCTCAAGCAATTGTTTGCACCTAAAGGCAACTTCATGAGGCACCAGGTCAAAGTGAGTTACCACTAAGCTTAATTTTGGGGATATTCCCTCACAAAAATACCATTCATAACAACTATAAAGCAACTTTTGGTACATTCAAGTTGGTTAACTATTTATCCATAGCCCATAAATTTGTTAACTTATCACGTCAAGATAGAAACTCATATAACAGATAGTTAAAAGAAAGTAACAATAATTGTAGCAAAAATAGCTTTTGAATCCCACCAGACACGATCAAGTAATGATGAATCAATTTCAAAGCCTAACTGTTACACGAAAAATAAATTAATCACGTGCTATGCATGTGATTTAGTAGTATTTAATTACGCAGTTTATTTAATGACAATTTAGGTAATTTTCCCTTTTATTACGTAATCCCCAATTTCTATAAAAAGAACACTACAATTGTAATGAAGTATATCTTATGAATGTCTGATGAATTCTCTTCTTCCTAATATTCTCTTCTTCTCTTCCCCTCTCTGAATTTCTTCTCACTTTCCCCCACATCAAACCCCAATTAAGCTTCAAAGAAAACAATCTAGCCGCTCTTCATGGTTTTAAGTGTATCACTAACACAACTAACACACAATAACAAAATTCATCTTCAATTTCTCAATCAGAATCAATAAAAATCAATTGCAAAAGAAA
This sequence comes from Simmondsia chinensis, assembly GCA_018398585.1. Classification (NCBI taxonomy): domain Eukaryota; kingdom Viridiplantae; phylum Streptophyta; class Magnoliopsida; order Caryophyllales; family Simmondsiaceae; genus Simmondsia; species Simmondsia chinensis. The sequence continues at coordinate 1,584,304 of JAGTTD010000007.1, read as the reverse complement.
TAAGCTGCAGTTAACAAAAGAAATAGTGCTAAATTTCATTCAATTACACCGCATTTACATACTGAAACAAAGGCCTCGTTTGGGATGCAAGAAGCAGATGCGGGGAAATAAAAATTCATAAGAAGCACGAATTTTGGCTCTAGTTTGGTTGGCAATGAGTGAAACTTGCCAGGAAATTTCTAATTCCTTTAGCAACAAGTAACCTACCTAGCCCCTTAAATAAGTTCTAATTATTTTGTTTTAAAGTAACCTTCCGAAGAAAGTTCTATTTTCAATCTTGGCAACCAAACATGCTCGACACGGGAATTAAATTCCAGAAAAATACAACTTCCCGTAGGACATCAATTCATGGGGCAATCAAACGAGACCAAACAACTTCAGGATTTAAAAGTAAAAGAGATTGAATTAAGCTCCATACCAGAACTTAAACATCGAGATTATTCCTTAAACTGCAAATACAAATTGAAGATTGAGTAAAGCAAATTGAAACCCTAGATCGAGTTTAAAACTTGTATAGAACTATCAATTTGCGATGGAGCTCAAACAAATTGACGAGAATTTCGATTATTTCCTTCTTATTCTCTCTCTCTCTCTCTCTCTCTTTCTTCGTGGTGAAGGAACCTCGTGCGATCAATGGCAGCAACCATTAATGCACACGGCAAGAAACTTCATGGAGTTTTCGGTTAATTTTTTGTATTTTTTTATTTAATTTTTTTTTTCCGACTTCAAAGGGTTCGAAGCCAACTCATCGTTGTTACCAATTTTCGTACGAAGGAAGGATTTACAATTTTAAGAAAAATGTTTTATTTACATTGTTGGTCCATTATATTTTTAAATTTATTTAAAATTATTTTTTATTTTTTATTTTGTTTAAATTGGTTCATAATCTTTATATTTTTGTTCAAATTGATCCCTCGTATTTTGTTTTCGAACCCCAAACCTCTCACATGTTAAGCAAAGCTCCCACCATATGAGATACAACCTTTTTTGTAATATATTAAAGTAAAAAAAATATTAAATTATATACATCTCAAAAAAATGGGTGATCATCTTGGCCTTATATAGTTTGTTTATAAAAAATATATTGAGATATATATGTTTATAAAAAATATTTAAAAATATTAAATTAAACACAATGGCAGTTATATTAGATATGGGTATGCCTTATATAGTTTGTTTATCCAATTAAATAAAAAAAATTAGAGCTCACATAGTAATTGGTAAGGCTTACATGCTAGATGTATGGGGTTCGAATCCCACTAGTGGCATTTTTTGTCCAATTTTGTGATATTAAAAAAAAAATACTGGGAGGGGGGGGGAATCGGGCCAGTCCAGGACCACCCCAACCCGGCCCGTGGTCACCTCTAGGTACAACAACTAGCCCAATGCCTTAAGGATGCTTGCATATGCAGGATCTGGATGTGACCAAAATTAGGTAAAAATTAAAAATATGGGGACCAATTTTACCATAAAATAAAACATAAACAAAAAATGAGATACTAATTTCAACAAATTTAAAAGATGAGGGCCAATTTGAACAAAATAAAGACGAGGGACCAGTTTGAACAAAATTAAAAATATGAGGAACCATCCATGTAAATAACTCTAGTTAATTACTATTACTAAATTATTTTTTTGATTATTTATATTTGATTATCTCAACAATTTTATAAATAGTTAAAAAGAAGCCAACCTTTTTTAATTAATAAAATTGTCTTTAAGTTTTTGTCTCATTAGTTAAAAAAAATAATAAATAATTTTTTCTCCCGTGCGATGATGCCAATTCAATCGACATAATTGGCATAGCAACTCCTTGTTTATTCAAGCTAAAAAAAAAAGTTGATAAAAAAAAAAAAGCTACAATAAAAAAGGAACATACTCAGTGTCTCAAGGGATCCCGCCTACGCAGGGTCTGGGGGGGCTTATGTAAGCAGCCTTCCCCTTTCAGGGTGTTAAAATACCGTTCAATAATCATTTTTTAAACAAATTAAGCAAAAAGAATAATTTATACATAATACAACATTGCGAATTTCTTGCTTATGAACTAAGAGTAAGGGTATTAAAATATATTTTTATCATTTTACTGTAGCAATTTAAAAAAAATAGTTGTCAGGTTAGCTCTATTGACTCAAAATGACGTCATCGTGTCGGATATATACTTTTTTGTTAATATGACAAATACTATTAGGTCTGTTCAAAAAAATATATATATACTATTAGGTCCTTTTAATAATTCAAAAATGTCACAATCTTTTTTATTATTTTTCAAAAATATCGTAATACTAAAATATAAATAACATTTTTTATAAAAAGTACTTCTTTCGAAACAGCATTAGTGTTGCAGTCTGACCGAGGTACCATGACCTTGGTGGCTGGGCATACTCTTGTGTGCACGACCTTGCTTGCTCGAGCGGGCGCTGGCGCCCCCTTCGCTGCCGCACGTGTTGTCACGCACCAACACGTCCCAGTGTCACCCGAGTCATCACTTGGGTAAAATTTTGCACTTCTGTTTCTACTCGATGGGGCCTCTTGCATGTCGTTCCTGTGAGTTTTAGTTGCGTATTATTTATATTAGCTTAATAAATTTTTAAATTTTTTATCTTTTTTCTTTATTTAAAATAGAGGTGTATGATTTTTTTTTTTTTTTGATAATTAGCGACAAGGTAGCGGTACAAAACAAGCCACTCGACTAAGAGGGGCCTGAATCCACCCGCAAAAGAATTGGGGCCACAAGAGACAACAAAAGACAGGAAGGCAATCAGCAACAAGCACAACATAAGCCTCAAACACGACTACTCAAAACATCGAAAATATCATCAACCAAAACGGTAGGAAGCCGGAACAGCTACACGCTAAAACTAATGAAGCCCGGGACTTAGGGAAGGTGGATCAAATCCATTGCCATAGATCAGACCCAATCTCAACTAGAGTCTCTCCGCTTGGTACCTAGAGATTAGTATCGAGCCATCACAACTTTCTATGAAGCAAAGCACTCACTTAGCTTGGTTTTTCCTCATTAGAGGGCTATAGATGCCAGTTGTATATATATACAGCCACTTGTTTATAAAAGCAAATTGTTTACATATTCAAGCTTTTGTATTCACATGAGACTGTTGTCGTGTACTTGAGTGGCAGCAGCACATCACCACATTTGCACGCCCAACACCATGAGACCTGGAGGGTTCGAGTTCCACAGACCGATGTGCGCTTAAATTGATATATCGCACAAGCTAGCGCATTATCTATTATGGATAACAGGCGCTATACAGTTCCTTTTTTTTCCGATAAATATCGGCAAAGTCAAATGACAACACCGGGCCTCGACAAAGCGAGCCCAAACAACTCCGAAAGACGGAAACGGACCAGGCAAAACAAAACAGAGAAAAAACAAAAGGGGGAGGGGCAACAGAAACAGACAGGGCAAAAAACAAACAAAACAGGAAACAAAAACAACAAAACAACACAACTTGAAAAAGAAGACCTAAGGGCAACAAAGAAAAGCACGGACAAGAAGTAAAACCAAAACCAAAAGCTGGAGAAAAAGGCGCAACAAATCTGGACCGAAAAACGGAGCTGGAAAGAGAAGGAAGAAGAGACCAGAAACACAGATCTGAGGGAGAACAGCAAAAACGAATCCAAACCTTAGCCCATTTTAGCAAAGTGCTCAATCATAAGAGATTCATCCCCATGAAAACTCAACCCAAACGACTTCTCGGTCTCCCAAGTGCGTTTAGATCCTAGGACCATAGCATTTAGCATAGAGAAAAATTACTTTTATTAAATAAAAGTTATTTTTCGTAGACTGCTGTGGCCTCGTTTGGTTGCCATATAAGTTGAATTCATACGGGAAGTTGTATGCCAATTTTTCAGGAAGTAGGTCAAAGATGTTTGGCTGTCGATATGAGAAATAAAACTTCATTGAGGAGCCCAGTGAAAAACAAAAGAATTAGAATTTACCTAGGGGTTAGATAGGTTATTTCATGCTATTTGAAGGAATTGAAAATTACTAAACAATTTATACTTCCCGCATTTTGCCACCTTCCTGCCAAGCAAACAAGGGCCCAAGTCCGTACTTTTCATAAATTTTCATTTACCGTGTTTACTTTTTGCAAACCAAACAAGCCCCATAAATAACCTTTAAAAAAATAGCTATTTACGTCAAAGGTCTCCGTACTTTGTCTATTATGTCAATTTAGTCATTGTATTTTTAATCGTGTCAATTTAGTCATTGTACAATTTAAAATTTGTCAATTTGTTCCGTAGAAAAAAATTTATGTTAAGTTTTTAATAAAATTTTTAATGGTTCGACCGCAAGTTGGGTTAAATTGAGTAAGGAACATACTCAGTGCCTCAAGGGCTCCTGCCTACGCAGGGTTTGGGGGGGCAGATGTACGCAGCCTTCCCCCTTCATGGTGTTAACCTGAAGAGAAGCTGTTTCCCAGTGCCCCCAACCTGAGGGTGAGGACTTCCAGGAGGTCACCCATCCTAGTACCACTCTCGCCCAAGCACGCTTAACTTTGGAGTTCTAATGGGATTCGGTGACGGCGTGTTGGTGCCCTCTATGGTTAAATTGAGTAAACGGATGAATTATATAATAAGTTACTTACATCAAACATAATTTTACCGTTTAAAATTACGTCATTAACTTAACTTAAATTTAACAAAATGATTAAATCTACACATTTTAAATTATACCGGGACTAAACTGACATAATTAAAAGTATAAGGACTAAATTAACATAATATGTAAAGTATAAGAACTTTTGGCATATAAAAACAACATTCTCATTGCCTTAAAGGCTCTAACCTCAATAGGGTTTGGGGGTGGATGTAAGCAGCCTTCCCCCTTGAGGGTGCTACCCTGAAGAGAGGCAGTTTACGAAAACTCTCAACCTGAGGGGCGCAACATGAGGACTTTCCAGGAGGCTAACCATCTTGATATTACTCTTGCCCAATTATGCTTAACTTCGAAGTTCTAATAGAATCTGATGCTTGCGTGTTGATACTCTCTTAGGTAACCTTTGGTATAAATAACCCAAAAAAATATCAAAAAGGTTGTTTTTTATAATTCTCTTAAACTAAATAAACTAGTTTTGTCCCGTACGATACACGATTAATGTTTATATTTTAATTTTTTTTTTATTATTTGTGTTGCTATTATTTCAAGCCAGGAGTCCGTCGGAAACCACACAGTTGAATACGAACCACTTGATATCTTCCAATAGCGACAAAGTCGAGTGCATCCCTACACCATAACAATCAGTTAGAGAGAGAGAGAGGGGAGAGAGGGAGAGAGAGAGAGAGAGGGGAGAGAAAATGTCGCTAGAAAAGCAATCGCCGGCGGTGGAGGAGTCATCGGAGAGCCGTAACAAGGCGAGGCTAGCCATAATGGAGCTAGCCAACATGATCAGCGTTCCCATGGCTCTTAACGCCGTCGTCCGCCTCTCCGTCGCTGACGCCGTCTGGTGCGGCGGCGCCAACGCCCCTCTCTCCGCCGCCGAGATTGTCGCTCTCATCCTCCCCCTCCACCCCACCGCCGATGCTCTGAATCTTCAGCGGATTCTCCGCCTCCTGGTGTCGTACGGTGTATTTGCTGAGCATCTCTCCCCTGGCTCTACTGAGCGCAGGTACTTGATACGATGTCCTTTATTACCAGCTATTTTCGTCTCCTAACTCTATACATCGCGGCTTTGGTGTAGAAGTAATGTATGGATTATCGAGAAATCAACTTTCTCAAAAACTGAAGTTGATGAGTGAAGACTCAATAATAGTTTTATACTCTAATATGTCCTAATATGTGAATGTTCATTAGATTTGAAACGTGGATATGTACAAGCTTACTTCGTAGCTTGTACTTAAATTGTTTTTAATATTAAAAGTGGGAGCTTTTGAGATTTGAACTTGTGACCTCTTAATTAACAAGGCTTTGATACCATATCAAGGAATCGATTTTCCCAAAAGCTTAAGTCGATAGGTGAAGGCTTAGGAATAGTTTTATACTATAACATGGATGATTTGAATGTTTGAGTCTCTCTCAGGGTCTCTCCGTCCTCTTCTTTATCTACTCTCTCACTCCCCTTATCTTTCCCTATTCTATACCTTATACTATATAAATCTCCCTATACTGTACAATATATATGAATATAGTAACTGATTCGTGGATTGATTGATTGAATTTGTTGACTCACTTCTCGATCGATTATCATTCATAATATCTATATATGAACACAAATGGGGTTAATTCTAAAACATATTCGCATTAGGTGGAGTAGTCCATTGGGTTTATATAATAATTTTCTCTCTTTCACAACTCTGATATGAGATTTTTTACTGTCAACTTTTCCAAAAATTTCCTCGCGGAGCACCTCTCCCTTGGATCCACAGAACGCAGGTACTGTGATTTTCATCTCGAATGAATCGTATATAAGTCCAAGTGGTGTTGATCAAAGATTTTCCTTATAAATTATTTTAAATTAGAAATCGTTTTTTTAAAAAGTTCTGTTGGTTTTATTTTATAAATTTGTAAGAGATTTATGTTTGGAGGAGTTGAGGTTCACGTTCACGTGAGGCATATGAATCACAAATAATATTTTCATATTTGCAGTGATTACTATTATGTTATGAGATGAAATAAGATTTGAAATCGAAAATGTTTTCCATCAAGCATAAAGAGGCTAATTGAATCCCAAGGTTCGAATCCCATCTACCCCCTTCCCTTCCCCCTCGCCCCAATAGGCTAACCCTCACTTATGAGGTGATGCGCCGCCTGATCAAAAAAATAAAAAATAAAATAATCCCTTGACTCGAAGCCTTTTCTCCTTGGCTTTTAATTTCATATTATAAGTTCTTATATTATAGAGATTTATATTATAAGATCTTAACCTTAGTTAATCTTAACTGTGTTTAACCACTGAATGAATTTTAAGTGTCATTGGCGAAGAATGAAAGCAACAGTATTAGACTACCATCTTATAGAGATTTATGTTATTACCGGAGGTAGAATTGTTAGTGGCGAAGTAATTTTATAAAAATTTGTGGCTATTATTTACTACAAGTAACACCGTTAATCTGACAATAACATATGGTGCTTGGTGATAGGTACTCGCTGACGGAGATAGGGCGGACGCTGGTGGCGGACGAGGAGGGGCTGTCGTATGGGGCGTATGTGCTACAGCACCACCAGGAAGCTCTGATGAGGGCTTGGCCCCTGGTATTGTCAAATTTTGTATTCAATTGGTTTTCGGTGAAGTTGTTCAGAGACTGTCAAGAAATCAATTTTTCCAAAAGTTTAAAATGGTGGGTGAAGATCCAAGATGATTTTGTACTCTAATATGTCTCCTCTCGCAAATGCCCGTTAGGCTTGAAGCGTGGATATTTGACAGACCTGTTTCATACCCTGTGCTTAAATTATGTTAATGTTGAAAGAGAGGGCTATTTGGATTCGAATTCGTGACCTGTTGGTTACAACTTACAAGGCTCTGATACTATGTTAAGGAACCAACTTTCCTGAAAGTTTAAGCTGATAGGGAAGGCCCAAGAATGATTTTGTACTCTAACATAGACGGCATTACTTATTAGATTTATGTGTTGATAAGTGAATTTGATCCTAGACTGTACTCTCACATATCAATCTTCTCTTCTCGTACCTCTTCCCTTTTAGAGTATAAGACAATTCGTGAACCTTAATTCATTATCTTAAACTGTTGGGACAATTGGTTTCTAGATATGATATGAGAGACTTGTTCATCTAGAAGCCATGAGTTTGAATTCGAACAACCGTCACTCTTAATATTAATATGATTTTAGCACAGTGTACAAGATGGATCTTTGCACCATTTATGCTTTGAGTCCAATGAACATTTGCATGAGTGAATATGTTAGAATATTAAATTATTCATGAGTCTTGACCGTGTGTATCATCTTGTGTTTGCGATTTTTGGATTTTTAAAACTAAAAACCGGGTTTCACAATAGACCTTTTCTTGTTTTCAGATTTTTATTTTCAACTTTTGTTCAAACGCGGAAAAACTAAATAAAAATCCAAGAAAAAGAAAAAAGTTGTTACCAACATAATACCAAAAAGGCCATTAAGCTTTTTCAATAATTAGTTCTTTGACGTCCCCTTCTTCATCCGTCTAAGAACGCGCTCTTTTCCATAAAGGCTTAAACAACACTTCTTCAATACTAATTCGAACCAAATAATCAACTCTTCTAGTCAGGAGTGCCGCGTCATCAACAACATTACTGCCTAGTTAGCAATCCTAATCACTCTTAGGCTAATATAAATAAATGGTAGAGTGATTAAGGCTAGTGTGCAAATGAATGATAATGAATCTCTTGTTTCTTTCTCTCTTATCTTCTCTAATCCTCCTCCCTCTTCTTCTATACTTTACTATACAACTCTCATACTTGTAGAGTTATACTCTATACTATACTATATAATACAAAGGTGTTTATATTTTTAAGTTCACTGATTGATTTTAGTGTGGAATTGTTGAGTTATTACTGAAATTGTGTGGAATTAGGAACGAACTGCATCAAATACAACATTTATCACTAGACTTGCATCTGAAATCCTTAACAGGTACACTCAGCTGTGGTGGACCCATCAACAGAGCCATTCGCAGTGGCGAATGGGGAGCCCGCATACCAATATTACGGGAAGAACGAGGAGATGAACGGGCTAATGCAAAAGGCGATGGCGGGGGCGTCGGTTCCAGTGATGAAAGCGGTGGTGGAAGGCGGTGAGTATGGTGGATTCGGTGACGAAAGGGTGGAGAAATTGGTGGATGTAGGAGGAAGTGCAGGGGATTGCTTGAAGATGATAATGGCTAAGTATAAGAACATCAAACATGGGATCAATTTTGAGTTGCCTGAAGTTGTGGCCAAGGCTCCTCAAATTCCTGGTTAGTTTCATCTTTTCCTTTGTGGCTTTTAGGAGTAAAAATGAATTGATATGAATTCGAAAACAGCCTCTCTATAGAGTAGCACTTGGCAGTCGTAAAACTGCATATATTTTAGCTTCCCTAAACTCTACCTTGGTGGGAGCCTCTTTGAGGCACTGGTGGTGGTTATAATCAATTGGTGTCTAATTGTTTTCACAAGTGACTCTTGACAGCGTTTTTCTTGAGTTATTTATATTAAAGGTCTCTGTATTTTGTCCACTGTATAAACTTAGTTCTTGTACTTTTAATTTTGCCAATTTAGTCCATGCATAATTTACATTGTGTTAATTTACTTTTATGGAGAAATCCATGTTAAGTTACTTATGTAATTTTTAACGACACAACACAATCATGTTAGGTGTAGATGACCTAGTAAAACCCATTGGTTACCCCAGATTAAAGTAACCCGTGACTGGACCATTCAAAATTCCATCACTAAGTCAACATAAATTTTATTGAAGGATCGACTTCACGAAATATAACTTGTATATGGACTATATTGCCACAACTGAAAGCAGAAAGATTAAATTGACACAACAATCGAAGTATATACCTTTGATGTAAATAATCTTTATTTTTTATAAACTAAACCCTTTTTGGAAGCAATTTATGTTGGTTTTTGTTTTCTGTTTTCCGTGCTGTTTTAGTGTCAGTGAAACTATAAATAGAAAACGATATCAAATGAGAGTGAAGAGATATGCTAGCTACAATATAAAACTATGAATGAACTCTCATAATAATATAAGAGCATGTTTCAGTTCAATATCACCTAAGAGGGTACTAACACACGAGCACCAGATCCCATTAGAACTCTGAAGTTAAGCGTGCTTAGGTGAGAGTAGTATCAAGATCACCTAAGAGGGTACCAACACACAAGCACTAGATCCCATTAGAACTCCGAAGTTAAGCGTGCTTGGGTGAGAGTAGTATCAAGATGGGTGACCTTCTGGGAAGTCCTCGTGTTGCACCCCTCAGGTTGGGAATTCTCGGAAACAGACAACTTATATTCACCCTCTAGACCTTGCTTAGGCGGAAGCCCCCGGTACACTAGGAATATTGTTATGTTTCAATTCAATATCATTTTCTATTTTTATTTTTTTTTAAATTAACTTTTAAAAATAATTTTGTCTTCACTTTTTGTTTTATTTGTAGTTTTTCACTCCAACTTATAAAAAAGGGAAAATTAAAAAAAGATGTATTAAAATATGTTTTTATTTTAACACAATTAAAATATATTTGTATAATGATAACAATAAAATACGTTTGTGATTGTCCATAAAGGCAAGTATACTTTGGAAAAGCTGCAGCTTAAAAATAAATGAATGCCTTTTGCTGATTGTGTTGAGATTATTGTCAGTCCTTTACCCTTTTGCACATCTCGTCTGTACTCGAGGGAGACTAGAACTTCAACTGGGGCGATAATAATAAGAGAGAATTTCATCCATATATTTTGAGATTTAATAATATATTTTTTAAATATTTAAAGTTTTAAAATATTTTTGAGGTATTCTAAATAATAGGATTTATTTACCGGGCACTAAGATACCAGATTCCATTAGAACTCCGAAGTTAAGCGTGCTTGGGCGAGAGTAGTATCAAGATGGGTGATATCCTGGAAAGTCCTCATGTTGCCAACCCTATAAGGTTGGGGGTCCTCAGAAATAGCCTCTTGGTAGGGTTATACTCTAAAGGGGTAAAGTTGCGTACATCCACCTCTCCCAGACCCCGCTCATGCAGGAGCCCTTAAGGCACTAGGTTTGTTGTTGTTGTCGTCTGAATAATGAATTTTTTTTTTAAAAGGTTTTTGTTAATTTTTGATGACGAGGACATTTAAAAAAAAGGAAAATGCATAAAATATTGGTATTTTCACTTAAAATAAGTTTTAAGTTTGTAAAATATATTAAATATTTAGGAAATATACTAAATCTTAAAATATATTTCAAAACCGAGTTAATTCGAGAGTATCTAAAAAAAATTTACTGAAGTTCAAGGCACCTAAAAAATATTTCAAAACCTCAGGGTATCTGGAAATTATATTATCAAACATTATGGTACCTGAACCAAATTTTCTAATAATAATTAATTGACGAGTTGTTATTGATATGTCAAAAATTGTTATTGACAGAGTAATGCTGTGACTTATAAACAATGAGAATTACAAATTTTTCTAGAAAACTATGATCTTGCTTTGACAAAAATAATTTAGCCCTGCTAATAACATTAACTTTAATTGATATCATTTTCTTTCTGATTTTTAATTCTTATTTGCAATGCTTTTGTGATTTGTGTGAAAATTAACAAAAAATTTATACATCTTGTTTGGTTAACACAAGAATTGAATCCTTACCTAGCCATTTACCTAAAAATTATTGGTCCGACCTACAGATTTGGAACATACGAGGTCCACATATAAGCCCAAGTGGGGTTCTATCTTAAAACCACTTAGTTATATATGGAGTTCCACTAGGCTTGTATATTGTTCTTTTCATTCGTACAACTTCTATGTAGGAATCATATTAGACTCATATGTGCATCTCTTAATGAAAGTATATACGATTCATGTAGTAACAAGTCAAGTGTTAAAACGAAAAGTAATTACTGAAAACCCTCCTGACTTTTGCTTCAAAAGCAGAAAACAATTTTTGCCCCAAACAATTTTAAAAAATTATTATTTTGCCTCCAACAATTTTTTTTAACCATTTTATCCCTCAAAATAAAATAATTAAGTATTTAATTTTATTTTTAGGTAGGATTTTATATTTTAAGGAAAAAATAAGAATTTTTTTATATTTATAGAAAAAGGGGTTTTCTAATTTTATAAAAAATTATTATTTTAATTAATTATATAGTAGTAACATTATAATATCGATAAAAATATTATATTTTATCTTATAATATATATTATAAAAATTTTAAAAATATTTTTTATCTTCTAAACTTATAATATCATTAATATAATTAATTAAAATATTATATTTCTTTATAAATATATAAAATTTTCTTAATTATATTGTGAAAAATACAAGAGTTTTCTAATTTTTACCTAATAATATAAAACTCCTTCTAAAAATATAATTAAACATTTAACCTCCTCACTTTTACGGGGCAAAATGGTAAAAAAAAATTGCATGGGGTTAAGTGATAAATTTTTAAAGAGGGGGGGGGGGGGGTTGTGAGTACTTTTATTTGTGAGGAAAATTTTATGTTTTTAAAGCAAAAGATAGGAGGTTTTTTTATAATTTACCCTTATTATTATTATTATGTATAAATGTGACATAGTGCATTTTGATTAACGTGGGTAGGTGTGACTCATGTTGGTGGTGACATGTTTAAGTCAATCCCTTCTGGTGATGCTATCTTCATGAAGGTAACCTTCTCTATCTTGTTTTTTTGATAAGTAGTGAGAGAACTTGAGGTACCAAAACTGGCATCTCACAACAGGAGATTCGACAGAGACACATAGTGTGAAAAAGACAAAAGTAACATAAAAACACCTGCAAAAGCTATCTGTGAAGCAAACAGCTAAAATGTCAAACCAAGAAACCTACTTATGCATATATCAGTTCTCTCAACTAATTGGAACATACCCAGTGCCTCAAGGGCTCCCGCCTACGCAGGGTTTGGGGGGGCGGATTTACGCAGCCTTCCCCCTTCAAGGTGTTAACCTGAAGAGAGGTTGTTTTCCAGTGCGCCCAACTTGAGGGTGAGGACTTCCCAGGAGGTCACCCATCCTGGTACTACTCTTGCCCAAGCACGCTTAGCTTCGGAGTTTTAATGGGATCCGGTGACGGAGTTCTCTCAACTAATTGATCTCCTAAAATAGCATATATTAGTTCTTGTATGTACAAAAAATTTACAAATTCTTTTTAGGATAATGTTATTGTCAAGGCAAAATTGTTATTGGCGAAGCAAAATTGTAGTTTTTAAGATAATTTTGTAACTCTCATTGTTTATAAGTTACATTATTGCTTTGCCAATAACAAATTTCGCTCTTACAATAACAATTTTTTTAATAATACGTATTAATATTCAACACTATTATAAAGTGGGACCTAAGAGTCGGACATAGTATGTTATATACTCATATACATCCAACAAATTAAAGCAAAAACACTTTTAATCAAAGTAGGGGTAAGGGAAGGGAAACTAGTTCCACGAGACTGGTCACCAGTAGTTGGAGCAGGACTTCAAGGCTACTCAAACTGCTTGCTAACTGTTAGCTATTACTGTTATTTATAGTTACTGCTACTTTTACCAAACAGAACTATTGAATAAGTTGAGATTGTTATGATTGAAACTTGCAACAACAACAGACCTAGTGCCTCAAGGACTCCCACATAAGCGAGGTCTGAGAGGGGTGGATGTACGCAGCTTTACCCTTTCAGGATGTAACCTTGCCGAGAGGCTGTTTCCGAGGACCCTCAACCTTATAGGGTTGGCAACACAAGGACTTCCTAGGAGATTACCCATCTTGGTACTACTCTCGCCCAAGCACGCTTAACTTTGGAGTTCTAATAGAAGCCGGTTGTATTAGTGCTTGGTAAATGAACCCTGTTATGATTGAAACTTAGTAGTTGAAAATGATATCTCATATGTTTGGTTATGCTATGTAATTTGTTGTGAATGGGGTCTACTTGGGATATCAAAATTGGTATCCAAAACAAACTTAGTATTCGCTATGAATAATGGCCTAAGATTTGTTGATCTTATTTAAAACTTATAGTTATTGAAAATGACATCTTATCTCATCCTGGTCGGTATTCTTTTTAGGGTTTTTTTAACGGAAAATCACCTAAATTTAAGGTGTAATTTTAAAAAATGATATAATTTTTTAATTTTTTAAAGTCATACTTAAACTTTTCAAAAATTTTCAATATTATACCTTAATGTAATGCTGTTTACATCCGTTAGTATTTGCTAAAGTGGCAATTTATAATTTTTTAGATATTTAAAATATTTTAAATGTAAATTCAAATTTTTTAAAATTATTTTCTTTTTTCAAAAAGTCAGGTCAGCAAAAACTAAGGGATGTTAACGGTGTTAACATTAAGGTATGATATTAAAAAATTTGGAAAAATTTAGGTGTTATATTAAAATGTTAAAAAATTGAGATAATTTTTTAAAATTGTGCCTAAAACTTAGGTGATTTTCAGTTTTCAAAAAAAAAAAAAAAAAAAAAAAGAATGCCGCCCCATGTGATAGTTGGGTAGGTGTAGGCCCATGGAGTCCTGATGTGAATGTTTCCAATTAGGCCTTGGCCCATAGGATTTTTTTAAAGAGATTATGTATTGTTTAAATTTTTATTTATAATGTTTTTTGCTTTTACGTTTTAATTTTCAATTTTTTCATAATTTAAGTAAAAATTCAAACTTAAAAACAAAAAAATAGGAAAAATTAATCTTCAGTTTCTGAAACCGAAAAACTATACACAGAAAATGATATCCTTTCGCTATCTATTTTTATACATATTATGAGGTATAAAACCATTCCTCTGACACGTTCCGCATTTATAGTTAGCGGAGAACGCCGAGCGTCAAAGAAGCCACCCGGATTCGGTCCCTGTCAAATATATGTTACTCCCCATTTATAGGGATGGTTCCCCTCCCCCTCACCAAGGCCTTACCAATGTTCAAAAAAAAAAAAAAAAAAAAAAAAAAACTTTTTCTTGGCCTTCACCTGTTAATATAAACTTTTGAAACAGTTAGTTTCTTGACATGGTATGTGGGAGCTTTGTTGATCGAGAGCCCTAAGTTTGAATCCCAACGACCCTCACTTTTAATATTAATAAAATTTAAACACGAGATATGAAGAAGGCTTGCATATTATCCACGCTTCAACTCCAATGATCATTTACGGGGAATATTTTAGAGTATAAAACTATTTACGAACCTTCGCCCGTTGGCTTAAACTTTTGAAATAGTTGGTTCTTTGACAGCTTCCCTTTAGACTGTTCACTTGTTTCGATGTGAAAGATAGTTCTAGCGCACAAAGCTTTGTATATTTGGGGAAGAGGCTTGAATTGGGGCAACATTATTGTGAGTTGTATATTCAGTTCATTTTGATCTGGTCCAAATTTACACTAATAAACAGCGTTATCATGTAAATAGTAATTCTAATTGCACTGTCCCTCATGGACATAACTTAGTGGCGAAGAATGCGGAAGGCCAGAGAAGCCACCGGAGTTCGATCCTCACGGAGGATATGTTGCTCCCTATTTATGGAAACCCCCGTTAGAGAAAACACGGCTTATAATTGTGTTACACTTGTATATTTGGGCCTTTACATAGATATGTATCCCTTCATGTATGGGAAAATGACTTGACATTTAACTCGAGATCTCATATTTGGAGTGAAGTATTCGGTGCTGACCCAATTTATACCTTATATATTGTTAAGAGCATGGAACTATTCATGGGCGTTCATCCTGTATCAGAGTTTTGTTAATTAAGATGTTACGAGTTTGAATCTTAATGACCCTGATTGTTAACATTAGTATAATTTAAAGCATAGGGCATGAGCTAGGTCTTCACGCTTCAAGCTTAATAAGCATTTGCATGAGACGTTTTAGAGTATTGAACAATTCTTGCATCTTCACCCATCATCATATCAACGGCCTGTTTGGTATGGTTTTCTGTTTTCAGTTTTTGATTTTTAAGAAACTAAAAATCATATTTTTAAATAACTCTTTCTTAATTTTGGTTTCTTGTTTTCAATTTTGTCCTAGCTGGACATAAAACAAAAACCAGAAACCCATAAAAAGCTTTATTCAGAACCTGATTCGTGGTTTCTCGAAAACAAAAAATTGTAAACAAATAATAATACTTACAGTGCGCTTAAACATTTGAGATAGTTCATTCCTTAACGTGAACGTATCATAAATGGTATGGCAGTGGGTAATAACAACATGGAGAGATGAAGAAGTGGTTGAGATACTAAAGAATTGCCACAAGGCGCTGCCGGAGGGAGGGAAGGTGATAGCATGTGAGCCAGTGTTACCCGAGAAGACTGACGCCAGTCAACGAGCTCGAGCTTTACTTGAAGGCGACATCTTTGTCATGACAATCTATGGCTCCAAGGGAAGGCACCGCACCGAGGATGAGTATCGCCATCTCGGCCTGTCTTCAGGGTTTTGCCATTTTCAGGCTTTTCATATTGATTTCTTTTTCACCATTCTTGAATTCGGCAAGTGAGTTGATCTGCTGTCTGGTATCGCTTTCTGTTTGTAGTTTTTGGTCTTCTAGAGATTAAAAACACTATTTTAGTGCATGTTCAGTATTGTTTTCTAATTATTGGTATTGGATTTCGAGAAATCAAGGCCCTGCACTTTCTACACGCTATACCCTCCCTATTTGTCGCAGAGTGTCGTATGTAGATATTTCTCCTCCTATCGTGTTTGCTTTTCCGTTTTGCCCTAGTTGCTGTGCTTCCTTACTCCTATGCTTACATGTTTCTATGGTTATTTGCTTACATACTTACTTGCTATATACTCGCACGCTTTACATGCTTTTCTTGATCTCTACACTTTACATATTCTTCATGATCTGCATACATGCTTTACATGCTCTAGTTACTCTACTTATATGCCCTTTTTAACTATCAACTATCAGGTTGGGGATTTTCGGAAACAGCATCTCATCAGGGCCCTGCCCTGAGGGGGTAAGGCTGCGTACATCTTACCCCTCCCAGACCCTGCGTACGTGGGAGCCCTTGAGGCACTGGGGACTGTTGTTGTTGGATTTCAAGAAATCAAAAGTAGGGAGACTGCTTTTTCGATTTTTGGTTTTCTACTTTTAGTCTTCAGTTAAGTTTCGAAAAGACCAGAAACTTTAATAAAAAGATACGAAACAGGTCCTTAAAAAAATGACATATATAGGTACACTTATTTTGAAGAATAGTCTTTAAATATCTTGGTTGGACCAATCTAATTTGGTATAGTCTTCGGTTTTATTATGATCTATGAGACACCTCTCCTATTAAACCGGCCTAGTTAGGCTCTACATATTATAGTATATCCGAGTCGTAATATTGGTGTTTCACATTGATTCACGTTGTGTATCCTTTGCAAGCAGCTCGTTAAGCTTAAATGTTTAATTTTATCTTCCTTACAATCCTACATTTTAGTATATTGAAATGTCGACTTCTTTATACAAAACAAATGTTGATTTCTTAATGACTAGCCTTAGAATCCCGTGCAATTAGAAATTCTGTTCAACAGTGTCAGTTGTAATTGTGAGATTATGTGTTCAAATGTTAAAAACAACCCTGGCTCTAACAGTGAAATCAAACTAAATACATTTGATCCCCTTTAGAACTTGCTTTGATAAAAATCTTATGCACTGTATTACTTTTCAGTTTGACCATTAGAATTCCAGGAGAGTCAGGTGATCAAAAAAATAATACAATTGTTTTAAACATAGGTTTTATCTTTTTTGCCTTCTCGTTTAGTTGTCGCACGGGGGTTCATAGACTTAATCTATCTTCTCATTTACAAATGTGTCTTTGGATGTCGTATTAATCATTTAGACTTCGTTTATTTAAGGGAAAAATTAGATTTTAGAAATCAGTTTTTCCATTTTTTCGTTGGTTGGTGTGCATTCTTTGATGGAAAAGATTTTCCTGCAAAGAATGGAAAATGACTTCCCTTTTAAATGGGGAAAGTTATCATTCCAAAGCCTCGAGCTATTCTATCGGTCTAAGTTTAAATCAAATCGAATTTATATTGGCTATAAAAATTTATAAAATGATCGGTAAAAGATGTTTACTTTTAAAATCAAAAAATGACCATCATAACTCATATGGTAGGAATAAGAATTTTTTGTTGAAATAAATAGCGGAAAACCTAAAACGGGATCCGATTAAATTACGATTCATTTAATTAACAAATTTCTCATTCTGACACTTGCCACCCTCTGATTTGCTGTTGGAAATCAATCAAAAGAGAGCCCAAAGTAGAAAGTCATTTGTCCCTACATTTTATTCTTTTTTTTAAGAGTTTAAAATTATGAAACAGTTCTTATTAACTGTAAAATTTGTGTTTAGTTAATCAAAAAGATCTTTTTATATTTTTTTGACGCTTAAATAGAGGGATAGAAAAGTTGGATTATATGACTAGACAAAAACAGATGCAAAATTTAATCTTTTTAATAGCTTATTCAAAAAAATATTTTAAAAAAGACTTTATTAGCATTAAACCAATAATACGATGACCCATTTTCACTTCTTCTATCATCACCTGCATCGACGTCACTCCTACCACCATTATGACTCGTTACACTCAGTACCCTCTACTAGCATGGCTGACTAGCCTTTATTATTAGGATTACTCCTGACCATCATATAACTCATGACCACTCTCTGACCACAGCCACCACTCCATTCATTCATATCCAACCACTGTGGTCCACCACCACCACAGTGGTCCACCACTATCATGACTAGCTATTCTATGATTTCACTTTACTGCTGTGGTCCACCTTTATTGTCTACCAGCATGGCTTGCCGTCACTATAGTCCACCTTAACTAACAAAGACCCATTAATCGATATGAGCTTGTCCATAACCATGAACCATATCATCATCAACAACAACAACTAGGGCTGAACTTTGATGGCTTTGATCCGCTTTCGTTGAGTGTCCTGCTTCAGTAGATTTTTAGTGTCGTTGCCCCATTCTCCTGTCTTTTGGTTTGTATTGCCTAGTCGTGTTTTGGGACTCGTGTTTTGCA
Organism: Simmondsia chinensis; assembly: GCA_018398585.1. Classification (NCBI taxonomy): domain Eukaryota; kingdom Viridiplantae; phylum Streptophyta; class Magnoliopsida; order Caryophyllales; family Simmondsiaceae; genus Simmondsia; species Simmondsia chinensis. The sequence continues at coordinate 1,565,636 of JAGTTD010000007.1, read as the reverse complement.
TGTTTTTGCTTGTCTTCCTTTTTTTTGTTTTCTTTTTTGTTCCCCGTTCTTTTTCAGGTTGTCTTAGGGCTTGCATGGTCGAGTTGCCTGTTTTGTTCCCCGACTTTGTCGCTAATTATCGGAAAAAAAATCAACAACAGTAACAACATACCCAGTGCCTCAAGGGCTCCCGCATAAGCAGGGTTTGGGAGGGGAGTTTGTACCTAGCCTTACCTCTTCGGGGTGTAACCCTCGCAAGAGGCTGTTTCCGAGGACCCCCAGCCTGACAGGGTTGGCAACACGAGGACTTTCCAGGAGGTGATCACCCATCCTGGTACTACTATCATCAAGCACACTTAACTTCGGAGTTCTAATGGGTTCCGGTGCCTTAGTGCTTAGTAAATGAACTGTCACGAACCACTATCATCAAGGTCTGTTATCTCGTCATACTACCATGGTTAACTATCACACCACCTACTAATATTAGTTGATTTATATTAATAAGTCTTTTTTTGTCATTACATTAGATAAGATCTTTTTTAAATATGTATAAATGCTTTAATTTTCGAAATTTGTATTACATGTAATCAAACGTCCCTTTTTTATTGATATAAAAAATCAATTATTAATTATATATATATATATATATATATAGTGGAGTTCTTATGAAAGCGTGAGAGGAGTCAATCCTTGCCCTCCATTGTAATGGATGGCAAAGATTTGTTGAACACTAAAAAAAATAACAATTTACGGCCCATACCCTTTCATGGGGCAAAAGGAAAGAAGGGATACTCAACAAATCTTGGCCGTAAATTTTTATTTTTTAGTGTCCAACAAATTTTAGCTGTCTATTACAATGGAGGGCTAGGATTGACTCCTCTCACGCTCTCACCCACTTCATACCTTATGTTTAAATTATGTTAATATTGAAAGTGAGGGTTGTTGTGTTAAATTTCACCGAGTCTTTTAGGCCCGACCCACATAGTTGGAACATACGAGATCTACATATAAGCCCAAATGGGGTTCCATTCTAAAACCAATTGGCAATAGGTAGAGTAACTTATTAGGCTTATAAAGTGATCTCTCCTCTCTCATAACTCCAATGTGGGATTCTAATTATTAGACTTACATGTGGAGTCTCAACATGATGGGATTGGAACTTGTGATCTCTACGTCAACAAGGCTCCGATGCTATGTCAATGAACCATCTTTTCCTAAAAGCTTAAACTGATAGATGAAGGCTCAAAAATAATTTTATACCATAGCACCTTTATCATAATATTATCAATAATAGTACCTTTTTTTTTAACACAATTAATTATAGTACTTGAATCAATATATATTCTAAAATTTCTAGTTAAATTTTATTTATTTGACTTTATATTAAATATTTTATATTATTTGGCATGTAAGCATATGGTGAGGGCATCCCTCCACTGGAAAAATGGCTTGTCGAGGAGATGTATTTGCTCTATAAGGTTGCTCCAATCGTACCCTATATTTGGAGCCCCATTTTTAAAAAATGGAGCTTCATAAAAAGAGAACTTCTCCTCTTCAATCGTATACCATTTTTTAAGCCCCATTTTTTAAATATTTTAATAGTTAATGTTATTTATACTATTTTAATTAATTCAAGACAAAAGATAAAAATGCATTAAAAACAAATGCAATTAAAAATAATTAATTATATTAAGAGAATAAATTGAAATTATAAAAATTAAGATTATATTAATAAAAATAATATATTATGAATAATTAAATAAAAAATTACTCAAATTTAATATATAAAAATTTATTAGTATTTCAAATATGTTTTTAAATAAAATTTAAAATATTTTATGAATTAAAAATTATTAAAAAATTGAAATGGGACTCCCAATTTTTGATGCTTTTTGGGGCATCATTGTAACCAGCCTAAATTTACGAATACCGTTACCGTATAACTCATCCCTTTCATTTGCAACGTGAATTATGCTAGACAACAGTGGACACCTATATTGAAGGCCCTATATCGAAAATTAGGTTTGAGTCCTATACTATTTTGGAGAATATGATGCCTAACATACCTGAAAAACCGACTTATCGGGGGAAGAATGCCCCAACCATACAAGCTGGCACATGCACCCTACTCATGTGTAACGCGGACCACATCAAACAACGACAATCACCAATATTGGGGGACCGTAGATTGAAATTTCGGTTGGCTCTGGTACCATCCAATTTTGAGTACTTAGATACTGCTTGAACAATACATGCTACCATATCGACATTTCTTAGAAAAAATTGGCGAATTCCAGCAAGATTTCATTGGATTTCAACTTCGATTACCCACGTATAGTGAAAATCACTGGATCTTCCAACAAAAATCAATATATTGGACTCTTGGAGAAATTCCCAAAGTAATAAAGTTTTTGAACCTTGAGATACTTCATTATATATATTAAAGTGTTAAGAAAAATAAGCGTTTGCTTAATATTATTTTCTATTTACAAGTTTTGGTTTAACAATTTTCTCTATTTTCGGATATATTATTTTCAATCAAATTAAGAAAAAAAGATATTTTAATTTCTAAAAAACAAAAAATATATATATAAAACAATACTAATCTATTCTAAGTGATAAAAAATCATACCTTAAATACCGAACTACTGAATCCCCATTACTTTATGACATTTAATAAAAGGAAAAGGGATCCAGCCTACCTACTACTGTCAGTTAATTTTGAGATGAAATCTACCGAAACTTATATACAGCAACATCAACAAATCTAATGCCCGAAAAGATCCCGTCAAGACAGAGTCCGGGAAAGATAAAATAATACTATAACGAAAAAAATTCACATACTCCATGTATAAATTAACTCATCAAAAAGGATATTGTGGCACAATGTGTAGGCAAACAATTATTATTACATGAAAATTACAGAACAATATTCAAATAGACATCCGGATCTTACAATATGCAAACCATTAAAACAAAAATACACTCTTATTTTCATAGTTCGAACACGAGATATATATTCCAGACCCTACTTAGGTGGGAGCCATTCGGGCACTGAAAATGTTATTTTTTTGCTTTTTAGAACACGAGATACAAACTGGGAAAACTAAACAGGTAGCAGAGAATACAATTTATAAGATGCACTAACTTCCTACAACTCGAGAATCGCTTATCGAACGAGGAAGCTTCTAGAATAATCTGCCTTACCCTGTCGAAACTTGTTTTCGAGGCCCACTTCATACGAAGAAGCATATATGAAAAATGCCAAAGGATCCAAGTTGCCCTTTTATGAAGGTCATCGCCACCTCCACCACTTCAGCCACCACCATCGAGGCGGTCGAGAGGGTTGAACCCGCCCCGAGAGGTGGCTACATGGTGGTGGGGGTGGGTGAGTAAGAGGGGTTGATCATGTAGAGTAAAATGGTTGATATAAGGGGAATGAGATCTTGTTCATTTTAGGTCATGAAGGCAATGAGCGGATTTATGTAGTGATGTGTTAGTCACTTTTTGTTTAAAATATTCTTTTATATATGCATAATTTTATTACTATTACGAAAAATAATACCTTATTGTATATATTAAATACGTAAAAAAAAAGTATCAGTAATTTAGAGATAAAAAGTATATGTATAAGGAGTTCTATTCTCTTTATTTGAGAGTCATTTTGCTCTTTATCTTAATTTACTGTATAAATTTTGATCTGAACTATTAAAATAAATAAAGTAGGGTATAAAAGGGGAGAAGAGAGAGAAAGTGGGGGTTGCTAGTTTAGCATCTTCCAAAGCATATGCCATTGGTACCATCCACTGATCCTCCTAACATTATATATATATTTTTTTTCTGTAGTCTTAATTATAATCCTTTTCATTTTTGTCCCCTATTTTAATATTGTTGTGCTTCGGGTTCAGGGTCGGTCCTGACATTTTCAGAACTTCAAGCGAAATTCTCAAAGGTGACCTTTCATATACAACAAATTATAATAATTTTGACTATAAAATTTACTAATACTAAGAACTGATACTTTAAAAACCACAACTTCGAAAATCTGGGGCCTTTAAAATTCGGGGACCCCAAGCGGGTGCTTGGGTTGCTTGGGTTTATGTCCGGCTCTGTTCGGGTCCCGATAATCTTACCCAAAGGTCTTGAAAAATAGGATTTGGTAACTGCTGAAACCAAGTCAACAGCCACGGAGAATTAAAATACTGAAAAAATAACCAAATAATAAAAATTAGAGGAACAAACACGATATAAGTGGTTTGGTTCTTAAATGGACGTACTCTGTGAGCCTCGGTTTTAAAGGAGTCTCTCTACTATTAGTAATTTAAGTTTTACAAATTGCAGTCATAAATGAGCAACAAAACTTTTCTAGTCAAAATCTCTAACCGGCTCTTGAAGAGGAATCCTGATCTCCATTTGTTCCTTCATTTTTCTAGTCTCTCTCTCTACGTTTCACCTCCACCTCGCTCTCTCTCAGAGTAACTTTTCCTTTTTTCCTTTGTTTAGTCTTTTAAAGCTGTTGGTTTTGTTTCCGCTGTTGTCATATCCGAATTTTCAAGGCCTTTGGGTCGGATCATCAAGACCCGAAGCATAACAAATATTGTTTTAGAAGGGTGTTGATAAATAATTCTAAGATTAGTAGACTGGAGGCAAGTAGACCAAAGACAAGCAAACCTAGGGCAAGTAGATTTGGGACTCACGACCCACGATGAGTGAATCGAGGGCTCATCGGTGATAAGCAAATACCATTCGTAAACATGAGTAATTTTCAAGGCGAAGGACATTACATATTAAACAAGAATCAATCGAGTAAGATAAAAAGGAGGGCTGAATAAAGAATGTTCAAGATACCCTGTTGGCTGAAAAATCTACTTACTCAGTCTGTAAAAGGGTCTAAATATAGGATATTTTCCTCTCTGCACACTTGCCTTGGGGGACGGACAGTCATTAATAGAGGAGATTTCTCTCTAAGAAGAGGCAAGCAAAACAGACGGGACAAAACGACCATTTAAAAAAAGAAATAAAATAGTGGTCTCGAGTTTAGTTCGTCATATTCAAAAAACTCATAAAACTCATAGGATTTCTTATCGAAAATCATTTCTATAAGAAATGAACATTTAATTAATTAATTATCATACTTTTATATTTAAAAAGAAAACAACAACTACTTGCTTTACTTTTATCAATATTAATTGTTAGTATTTCGTTTTAAAATCGTGTACTATTCACATATATTTAAGAGATGAGACTCAAAATAATTAAAAAAAAAATAGTTGATAAAAAATATAAAAAGGAATGAAAAAATATATAAATTCCAGTTTCAGTTACGTGAATAAATAATAGAGAAATTATCATATAGTTACTATAATATTTGATCATGAAGGCCTTGCCTGTACAAGTGGCCTGCTTTATACTGCAGCTTTGTCGGTAATTATAAAAAAAAAGATTTGATCATTTATTAACTAGTTTATATGAAGTTTTAAAATATACGATGAGATATCTTAATTTTGAAAGGTTTTCACTTAGATATCATGAAATTTTAAAATTTTATCATCTAGATATCATTCAACTAAAATTTGATAGATTTTCATTTAAAGATGCTGAAATAAAACATGTTTTTTGTTAATATATAAATGTCTTACATTAGAATTTGATTTTTTTTCTTTTTCTAAAAATACTAACATTACACAAAATTTCGGCAATCTATATGCAGTTTACATAAGCATTCAGTAAAATATATATATATATATATGCAGTTTACATAAGCATTCAGTAAAATATATATAGTAGTCATGAATTACATTAGTACTTTTTATATAAAATTGATCAGTTCTTACACAAATTTATTAAATTTCAATATATGGTATCTATGTGATAAAATATTCAAGCCATATAATACCTCATCGTATATATATTGAAATATGCGAAGACTAAATGGTCAAACATCAAAATATACCTAAATGGTAATTTTTCTAAATAATATTTCCTTTCATTTGGTTGACACGTGAATTGGATTCCTGCGGTAAGTTGTATTTTTCGAGAACTCAATTCATTTGTCAACCTCCCAGGAAGTAGTTAAACCAAGTTTGGTTGCTATGATGGAAATAGAATTCCTTCAGAATGCTAGTTAAAAATAAAGGAATTAGAACTTACCCAGAGAGAACCCAGTAAGTTATTTTTTACCAACTAAGCGAGAGTCAAAATCCACACTTCTGAAAAATTTCTATTTCCGATGTTTACTTCTTGTATATCAAATGAGGCCTTTCTCTTGCTTATGAGATAATTTAGGAGAGAGTACGCCATTGATCATATTGTCACAGTTTACTTACCGTTAGATTGCAAGGAAAAAAAAATATTTTACTAAAAATCACTTAAAGTTTCAAAAAATACCTAAATTTTCTAATTTTTATAGTCATACCTAAATATTTTTAAAAAAATTTCAATACAAAAACAACAACAGTCTCAGTGCCTCATGGGCTCCCGCTTGCGCAGGGTCCGGGAGGGGTAGAATGTACACAGCTTTATCCCATCAGGGTACAACTCCGACGAGATACTATTTCCGAGGACCCCCAACCTAATAGATGATAGTTGATAGTTATGAAGAGCATGTAAAACATATAGATCACGCAAATTATGTATGCATATAAAATTTTTCAATATCATACCTTAATGTGAAGTCGGTAACATCTTTATTTATTTATTTATTTATTTATTTTGATAATTGAAGGTTACATTGCATAAAAGAAACAGTACAAGGCAAATCAAAATCAAGTAAAACAATCATGAATTCCAATTACAAAGAACACCAACAGCATAACTCCACCTAAAGCCAATTAACGAGCGAAGTAGATCTGTTGATCGCACTTTTAGCAGGAAAAGTTTTTGCTGATGTGATATTTTAAAAAAATATATAAATTATTTTTCAAAACATTTACAACTTTTTAGATATTTAAAATATTTTAAATTTATTGTAAATTTAATTCCAATTTCTTAAAATTATTTTCTCTTTTTTTTATAATATTACGTCAGCAAAAACTGACAGATATTAACAGCATCACATTAAGATATGACATTAAAAAAAATTTAGAAAATTTAGATATAGCACTGAGAAATTATAAAATATAAGTAATTTTTTTTATAAATAAAATTGAAATTTAGGTAATTTTTAGGAAAAAACTATATTATTTATTAGTAAAGTATTTAGGTTACTTTATTGGATTACGTAATGCCCCTTGGAAATTAATTTGGCCATATTATTCCATGGGACTCCATGGGCTCGCGGGCAAAGTAGGAATTCTATAATTAGTATTTTAAAAAGAGGGTGCTATTATTAATTATTTATCATTTTTTTTCGATAATTAGCAACACGGTCAGTACAAAATAGGCAGCTCGTAAAAACAAGGCATAGTCAACTCACAAAAAAGCGAGAATCAAGAAACAAAGACAAAAGTAACCAAAAAAAAAAGGGAGAACGGGATAAAACAAAATCACATAGCCAGGAAAATATCGAATAGGCACTATAAAGAAACATCACCACAAGATGAGACGGGCGAGGAATAGCAAGAAACTACCAACTGTTCCAAAATTAGAGATAAGATTGATATAAAGTCAGAACACCCAAAACTATATCCTATACATGGTTGCATTTTTAATCTTTATAATTAAAAAAAAAGCACAATTAATTATTCTCCAACTGGTCTACCTTTTAGCAAGCTTGAGAGGTCACCATCGTATCCCACCAAAACCCTAGAAATTTACTTACTGTTGATATGGTAAACTCGTGTATATCTTATTTGATATGTGTCCAAATAAGTATATGGGTCCGGAGCAATACGACAATCCACAAGAAAGAAAAAGGGGCCTGACTTAGGAGCGATGTGCCTCGTTAATATTAGGAAGCTCACGTGAACCGGACTCATTTACCTACTGACCCAAACACAGAAAAGGAAATTTAATCAATTTTAAATCTAAGTAATTTAGCGAATACCTAATACTGCTATTTTTTTAACATATGGTAGGGAAGCCATATAGGATGCATAAAGGAGCAGCCCTTATCAAATCTCCTGGGCTCATTTCCCCACTGATCAAGGCGAAATTCGATTCCTGATCTGAAGCATCACCTCCCAGATACTTTATTAATTGAACCTTTCGGTTCCGATAAACTAGCTCTTTTGTTTTCTGTATTTGTATTTTAATTTTTCTTGTATTTCTATAGTAGATCAAGATACACGATGAATAACTGAATATCGAACTACAAAAGCAAAGGGCAGTAGAAAATTGAAGATCATAAAAGAACAAAGGAGTAGGATATAAGATGGGGAAGGGAAGAGCTAAGAAACTAGTTTTTGGCCAATAGGGCCAATCAAGGCTCCATACAACCAAAGCAATTTCTTGGGACCCAAATCCAAGAAGGGTCACTTTTGAAAGTTAATTATTATGAGTTTGTTCTAACTGCAAATCACCATTAAGCTGACCAGGACAATACTAAAGAAAAGACTCATTGGTCAAAACTTGCTTTGAACCATTAAAATCTCGGGACCAACCCTATTGACATGTTATGGTCTTCCGCTTGACGTCGTATTTGACCACTTTGTGATGTTATTCCCACATCGAGCTAGCTCCTGGGATTTGGGTTATTGTTGTTTTAATGCTTTATGATTTTCAGGTTAGGAGGTCCCCGGATACAGCCTCTCTTTTTGATAACACCCTAAAGGGGTAAGTTTGAGTACATCTCACCCCCCAATGTCAAGAAACCATCTGTCCCAAAAGCTTAAGCTGATGGGTGAAGGTTCACGCTTGGTTTTATATTCTAACATGCCCCCTCACGCAAATGCCCGTTTGGGCTTGAAGCGTGAATAATGCACATGCTCACCTCATACCTTGTGCTTAATTGTTTTAATATTGAAAGTGGGGGTTGTAAATATTCGAACTCCTGATCTCTTGGTCATCAAAGCTCTGATACCATATCAAGAAACCATCTGTCCCAAAAGCTTAAGCTGATGGGTGAAGGTTCAGGATTGGTTTTATACTCTAACACCCAACCCTCCATTGGTGAGAGCCCTCGAGGCACTGGGTTTGGTGGTGGTGGTGGTGTTGTAATGATAAAGTTGCAATACAAAACATACACCTTACAAAAAAGACCTGAGTCAACCCGTATCAAAGCGGAGATCAAAATAGAGACAAAAGCAATACAACAAACCAAAAAAGGGGGATTAAAGGACAATTATAGGTAAAACCCAACTAGCGCTACATGACTACAACCACTATTGGAGAGGATGGGCCAGGAACATGGGAAAGAGCCAATGTGCAAAACAAAGACAAAATCAATACAAAAAACCAAAAAAATGGGATTAAGGGACAATCATCGGTAAAAACCAACCGACGTTACATGAGTACGGCCACCACAGGAGAGGATGGGCCAAGAACATGGGAAAGAGCTAATATGCCAAAGCTGGGATTAGGGATAACAGGAAGTTAGGTCAATCATCCCCTTAATCTGTTCAACCACAACCGATTCATCACCCTCAAAATTCAGTCCAAGCTTTTTCTACTCCTACGCACGCTCCGCATCACGAAGCTTGTCAACATCTTTAACCCATTCACCGTTCTTTGCCAACTGCTTCTTTATTTGCATATTTTGTATAAATATGGAGCATTAACTTAATTATTAAAAATCTAAGTTTACAACCCAAAAAGTGGAGTTATTTACGCCGTTAGTTCCTCATACTTATAAGTTTGTTCAAATTGGTCCTTCAACTTTTATTTTGTTCAAATTAGTCTCTCATCTTTTTAAATTTATTCAGATTAGTCCTTAATATTTTCTTTTATTTAAAATAGTCCCTCATCCTTTTAATCTTTAACTAATTTGATACACCATGCAAGGGATTAATTTTATCATAAAATAAAATATGAGAGACCATTGTGAACAAAAGAAAAGATCAGGGACTAATTTAAAAAAGATAAAGAACCAATTTTAACAAAGTTATAAAAATGATGGACTAATTTGAACAAATTTAAAAAAATAAAAGAACTAGTTTAAATAAATTTATAAACATAAGGGATTAACAGTATAAATAACTCCCAAAAAGTGCATAGGTTATTGTTTTTATATTATAAAAGTGAAATAAAAAAAATATAAAAGAAGTAGAAGTAAGGGCATCTTATACAAAGTTGGAGAGAGATACACCTGGTACCTTCTTTGGCATATTATTTGATTCCATTTCCTACTTTACTCTTTTCCTTTTTTCCCGCGATTGTTAGGTTTTATCCTATTTATCTACATTTATAAATTAAAATTGATAATATTATTATCAGAGTAAAATTATTATTATTAAGTAAGATTATTTTTTTTAAGGCAATTTTGTGGCTATCATTGTTTTTGAGTTACATTATTGCTCTAACAATAACAATTTTTGTCTTGTTAATAATAAGTCTCATTAAAAATTAAGCTATGTTTGGCACATATAGTTAATTGAATTAGACTGTAAAATTACAATTCGAATTTTAATTTTTAATGAATTAGAATAAAGCTGAAAAAGCTTTGAGTTACTCATAATAAAACAAGTCGTCTCGATCGAATTTTCAGTAAATTGAGTTAGATAATTCCAAATTTCAGATCAATCAGGGTTGGGTTTTGTGTTGGATTGGGTCATCTCTGATTCGAAGTCATTTCAATTTTGAGTTAGTGTGGGTCGGGTTTTAGTTGTGGGATTATATTATACAGTATTCGTATCGGATTTTAGGTTACTTAGATGAAGTTTATTCTCAAACATAATAGATAAAGTATAAGAATCTCGAATGTAAAAAACCTTAGGCCTTGTTTGGTTGCTGTATGAATTGAATTCCTGCAAAAAGTTGTATTTCCTAGGAATTCAATTCTCGTGTCAACTTTCCCGGAAGTAGGAACAATATGTTTGACTGTCAAGATAAAAAATAAAACTTCCTTCCGAAGATTAGTTAAAAAAATACAAATAAAACTTACCTAAAAAATTAAATAAGTTACCTTCTATATTTTAAAGTAAAAAAAAAAATGAGAATGAAATAAGAACAATCCAAACAGAGATTTTATGGGTCTGGCTGCTCATTGCTGACACAAGACTGCACCTTGTACATTGACACTGGACGTGTTTTCTTTACTGTGTTGTATAGTGAATATATTATTAATTGTGTTAACTTTGTATATATTTAAGTCATGTGGTTCCCATTTGATCAAGTTGAGGTTAAAGTTGATACAATACAAGTCAAGAATAGTCTAATCGAGACGAAAAAAAGGATGAAATGGGGCTCGAGATTGGTTGGAACCACATTCGGGTTGAAAAAGGAGCTTTGGATCGTTTTAAGCACGCAATCAGCAATAGGATTTATTAGGGTTTTAGGGTTTTTGCTTAGTTACTTAATCAAGTGTTGGGGTTTGCAGTTATCGTTTTTATATATTTATTTTATTATTTTCTTTAGGGTTTTTGAATTATATTAAAATTAGTCTGGATCTTTGAGTTACATTAGATTAGTCTGGGTCTTTGAATGATATTAGGATTAGTTTTGCCTATAGGTCTTAGGGTTTCTTTGGCCCAGTGTCACAAGGGCTCCTGTGTGAGCAGGGCCTGGGAGAGGTAGGATGTACACAGCCTTACTCCATCAAGGGGATACCCTAATGAGAGGCTGTTTTCGAGGACCCCCAACTGGTTTCTTTGTTAGAAAGCTTTTGATTATTTGATAGTTTTCATGGATTGTTATATTTTGACTTGATCTTTTGAATTCTTATTGGAAGAGTTCAATAAAATTACATAATTCCTCTTTAGATTATTGCTCGAGTATTCCCATAATCAACGACTTTTAATCAATCCTCTTAGTCTGGAATCGTTGGTGCGATCAACGGGTTAGACACACCCTATTTAACCCACTGCACATCTAGGTTGGATGCTGTAGTGAGACCTTTAAGTGCGCTGCATCAGATGTAAAGTATGTGAGTATTTTGGACTTAATTGATTAGGCTAACCTGAGAAGATGGTACGTACTCGAATATCTAATTAAAGTTAATGCTCTGTATCTATACAAAATGGTAAACATGGAAGGCAAACAAAATCCGTAAATCCACCCACAACATCAGAAAAAAAAATTGGGGATCGTAAATTTCATCAATATCAAATAAAACTGTCTAAATTAACTGATCGGGATTCCCATACACAATAAAAGTCTTTATTGCCCTAAGTCATCTAGATGACAAAATAACTCCTTATATAATGATCCAATCCGACACTGTTGCAAGCCTTCAACCGAACTCACGATAGTAGGAAGTCTTTTATTGGGCCAATAATGGACCACTTAAGCCCAAAAAGGAAAGGCCTTTTGTTGCTTTACTGTAAAGGGTGGAGTCATTCATATAAATTGATCAAACTCTGCGTATTTTACAAACATGGATTGGGCTGTTACACGTTGGCAATACATAAATTATCACTAAAATAAAATTGTCGCTAAAATACTATTGATTCAGTTGCATCACACATAATTAATTTATTTTTCTTACAGCATCAAATCAATGGGTATTTATCGTTCCTTCGTTTTTAGGCGCGCTAAACTTCAGCTCAAATAAAGAGTGGGATTGGGTGGATATTATGAGTTTATAATATAAGGGGTAGCTTACTAGGCGAGTAATTTATACTGATAGGTATTATATAAATTAGCTAGCTATAGACCCTAAGGATTGAAGATTATACCTAATTTGGGTTACATGCTCAGTATCTACTTGTCAAGTACTTACACACCCGATGCTTATAGACCCATTGCTATAAGTGCAATAAGCAAGTAATTAATATATAGAAATTAGATAACAATAAATTAGACTTAAATTATAAAACGGGACCTGAAAATACTAAATAAGCCAACTATCCTAAAAGACTACGTGACACGTGATACAAAGAGAGAAGTCCAGGGGTGGACGTGTCATGGAATGGGAGGCATCAACTCCTCCTCTTTCATTCCCGCTATGAATTATTTCTCCGGAGTAATAATTGTTCAAACTCCTTGCTTTTTTTAAGCTAAGTATTTTATACTTATTTTATCTACTAAATAAGGCTCAAGTTAGCCTATTTATCTGAGATATCCCCCTTTATCGTATCCTCTTAGGGGCTTCAACCAATTATTCGGGTATGCTTACCTAATCCTATTAATCTGTTGACTCTTAATTGTTATGTTATTACCTGCCCTTATTACAATTTTGTGGGATCGATACTGACGTGAGCGTCAGAGGGGTTCCTCGTGGGTTATCCCACGGGCTCCTCTAACCAATTGTTTGCTCTTGCGGGAAGCATCAAGTCGGGGGTGTAACTAGAGCTTGAATTTAGCTCATTCTAACGAATCCTACCTCATGCATAACTCAAACATGATGAATAAGCATATTGACTACATTCATCATAAACAATATGTTTACAGTATATACTCCGCATTTTTTTTAATAGTTATTGCCCATATCGTAATGCTAGGCGAAAGTTAGCTCATTTACATGTCTTTATTTATGACCTAATCAGGTCTGTTTTCATTAATATGATCTATTATTGAAATTAGAAGGTAAATAAAACAATGTTCGTTGTGTTAGAGTATAAAACTATTTCTGGGTCTTCATCCATCAGCTTAAGCTTTTGGGATAAATGATTCATTGACATGGTATCAGAGCCTTGATGACCTAGAGGTCACGAGTTCGAATCTTAGCAGCCCCCACTTTCAATATTAAAACAATTTATGTAAACAGTATAAGATGGGCTTGTACACTATCCACGCTTTAAGCCCAATTGGCATTCGCGTAAGGGGGCATGTTAGAATATAAAACTATTCTTGGGTCTTCACCTATCAACTTAAGTATTTGGGACAGATGGTTCCTTGACACGAGGAACTACTTGTGTTCGAAATCGATTAGGGCTTGCTTGTGCTCATTGTGAGGGCTCGATAGCTTATCGAATCGAGTTTGAGTAGGCTCGATAAGCTTAATGAGGTGAGTTCGAATAGGGAGTATTCGCCTTCGCCTTGTTAACGTTCACATACAACTTGTTAAGAGGCTCAATAAGAGCTCGTTAGGGGCTCGTTAAGAGTTCATTAACAATTGATATTGGTTTGATATTGGCTCGATAGTAACTTGAAAAGCTCAGCTTAGTAGCAAGCTCGACTCGACAACAAGCTCGGCTCATTTTTAGTATTGATTGAGCTCGATAATGAGCTCGAATCGGCTCGATAAACCTAATGATTCGAGTATCGAACACACTACATTCTTATCGAACTGAGCTCAAACAAGGTTGGAAAAGCTCGATAAGAGCTCGGTTCAAACTCGAGTTCGATAAGCCTTATCGAACTCAAGTTCTAACAGGACGGTGCTCGGTTGAGCTCAGCTCGTTTACACCCCTGGGAATATAAAAGCCAATGATAGATGGAAATGTGTTGTCTTAGTGGATGAGCTAGTTTACCCGCCAACTCCAACTAATTTTTAAAAATCACCCAATAATGTTCCTCCTATTTTCTTAATGAAAAATATTGTAGGTACTCTCAAAATATCTTAATTTTAGTATCCAAATAATATATTATTAAATTGTTTTATTATAAATATAAGAGTTATTGACAAATATTCTTGTACTTTTCTCATCGTGTTAATCTAATATTTGTACTTTTAATTGTGCCAATTTAGTTCTTATACAATTCAATTGTGTCAATTTAATCCTTAGTTCAAAGTTGTTAATAAAATTTTTAATTGTTCGGTCACAAATTAGGTTAAATTTAATCATTAAGTGGATTTTTAGTGAGTTACTTGCATCTAATATGATTGCATCATTAAAAATAACACTATTAACTTAACTTTAATTTAACCAAAGGACTAAATTGACATAATATTAATTATAGAGAGACTAAATTAATACAATAAAAAAATATAGTAAGCTTTGGTGTAAATAACACTATATATATATATACACACACACACACATACGTTCTTATGAGAGGGTGGGAGTATAGGAGAGGCGAATCCTGGCCCTCCATTGCAATGGACAACCAAGATTTGTTAAAAATAAAAATAAAAAAATTTATGGCAAATATTTGTTGAGTATTGAAAAAAAAAAAACAATTTCTCTCCCCAATCCCTTCTTTCTTTCTACCCCATGAAGGAGTATGGACTACAAATTGTTATTTTTTTTTGTTTAGTGTTCAACAAATCTTGGCCGTTCATTAAAATGAAGGATCAGGATTTTCTCTTCTCACGCTCTCCCCCTCTCATATTTGAATTCATCCTCACCTCACCTTTTCATAAGAGTCATCTTCCATATATATACACATACATATACGAGAACTCCTTTATTGAGAGTAGCATAGCATTATGATATGGATGGGAACAATGAGGCTAACGAGTTTACTCCGCGATTCTTTATTTTATCTAGTTAGCTTTGTTAGAGCGTCTCTGTAGTAAAAATGTCGAAATTTTATAATTTTGAGCTGAAAAAGAATTTATAAAAGGAAAAGTAAACTTAATGCTCCAAGATAGCCTAGATTCATAATCAGCTATAATAGTATAGTTTAAGACAACATGGTCAGGCTCGACACAGCTAGTTAGTTACCACTGAAGTTGGCAGTTAGCTACGTACAAGAAATCTAGTTCAAGAATAGTTGGTCCACATTTTCCATATTATCTGTGCATAAAGTAACAGGTAGCAGATAAAGCCATCCATAGAAAGAGAGAAAGGAAACGGAGAGTCAGGGGAGAGGAAAGAGAAGAAGAAGTGGAAGAGGAAAAATCGAGGAGATAAAAATTTCGAGTGAGATTGAGAGTTCAGTTTTGGGTTTAATTAGGGACTGTAATCCAAAATTTTAATAATGAAAGTTTGATATCCAATTAGGTCGTGGTTTTTCCCTGTAGTTAAAAGAGGTTCCATGTTAATATCGGTGTGTTATTTTATTTGTTTTTCGCTTGTGTCATTCCACAATAAATCATCATAAATGGGGGAACTACTGTTGCCCAAATGGGGAATCGAACCTGGGTGGCATGATTGGTTGTCGACGTTTTTCACCACTATACTATGTCCCTAAGGGACTCCCAACCATCATACATTCGATATTGTGCAAGCTTATTGCACATATTATCATTTTGTTTAATGCATCACCCACTATATAAAGAGGACTAACGGGAGGGGGCTCTCTTTGCCTCAAACCCCGACCCTCAAACCCAATTTTGGATTTCTGTCTCAAACCTAAGTTTAAATTGGATTAACGCGTACTTTGTACTGGTTCACCTACGTTTAACATACCGGATTATCTCATTAAAACTAACCTCAATTTCAACGCATGGCCAAATTGACACAATATAATTTGTATAAAAATTAAATTCATACAGTATAAAAACTAAATTGACATAGTGAACATAAAATAAAGACCATTTGTTATAATTTATTGATAAACCTTATAATATACATAATTTAGAATTTTAACATAATACTTAGGATTAATATTTCCCAGACCCTGCTCACGCGGGAGCCCTTGGGGCACTGGGCCTGTTGTTGTTGTTGTTGTTGTTGTACTTAGGATTAATATTACATTAACATAACATTTATTTTTTCTCATGAAATATTTTTGACGATTATTTACACCAAAGGTCCAGATATTTTTCTCATTATGTCAATATAATCTCTCTATAATTCATATTGTGTCAATTTAGTCATTTGGTTAAATTAAAGTTAATTTATTAACATAAAATTTAACGACAAATCACTTTAGATACTAGTAACTCATTACAAATCCACCCGTTGACTCTATTTAACCGAATTTATAATCGAACCATTAAAATTTTTATTAAGAACTTAACAGAAATTTACTCTAATGACCAAATTGATACAAAAGCAATTGTCAGGACTAAAGACACACAATTAAAAGTAAAAGGACTAAATTCATATAATGAGAAAGTACAAGGAATTTTATCGTAAATATTCGTTACTAATAATAAATAAGTTATTTACATCGTTAGTCCCTTATCTTTCTAAGTTTATTTAAATTAGTTCCTCATCTTTATAACTTTGTTCAAATTGGTCCTTAAGTTTGTTTATATTAGTCTCTTATTTTTTCTTTTGTTCAAAATGATCTTCCATATTTTATTTTATGATAAAATTAGTCCCAATATTATGACCAAAATTAGGAGAAAAAAAATGAGGGACCAATTTTGTTATAAAATAAAATATGAGTGACCATTTTGAACAAACAAAAAGATAAACGACTAATTTCAGCAACATTTAAAAGATAAGGGATCAATCTGAATAAAATAAACGATAAAGGACTAATTTAAGCAAAACAGAAAACACAAGGGACAATAACTCAATAATAAATATCCACCAGGGCCTTGCCTGAGTAGTTGAAGGCAAGTAAGGGGATAACGTATTGCTTTATACTAAAAGGCCTGAAGTTTGATTCCTCGCTTGAACCTCTCCATAAGGAATCCTTGACTTAAATGGTTTATATGGTGTATGGGTCACCGTATGAATCAAAATTTATCAGATAACCGGGTTTCTCGTTCGCAAAAAAAAAAAAAAAAAAAACTCAATAATAAACTAATGGAATGTGAAACGTAGAAATGTTTAAGGGGCTTCTTTGTAATGCTTCCCTCTCTCTCTCTCCCAGTAATCCCTCATCTTCTCTCTCATTACCAGTTCATCGTCTTCTTCAATCGCGCACCAGAAATTCACCTTCTCCACAATCAAATCTCCCCTTTAATCTTTACTTCTCTAATCGTTAAACCCTAATTCGAAGTTTGATCTATCGGATTCCGCATTTCTAGTTCGAGATCGCGTCGATCCGTGCTCAATCAAGCAAATTAGGGTTTCATCTCAACCTAGGGTTCTTCAATCTACAATTCGGCGTCACATAGGTGAAATTTCTGACTGGTAATTTGGATTTTAATTGAAGAAGAGCTTTTGTTTATGTCGTAGTCAAGTATGCGTCAAGAGTTAGCGTTTGCATTGAAGTGTAGCAATCAGATATTGGATAAAGTAGGTCGAACTAGATCTAATAGGGTTTCTAGTGCTGATGGCGATGTCATTTCGGAGGGGAGAGCGAAGAAGAGAAGAAACGTTTCGGTTTCTAATGAAATTCAAGCTGAAACTCAATGTTTGAGTAATGGGGGTAATGGGCTTTTTCAGAAATCGAATGATTATGAGGTTGTTAGAGAGTGTTTGGGTAATACTATGGCAACTGAGGGTAATGGAGAGGTGGGAAGTTCATCAGTGAAGAAACCTCAAAGGCGATTCACTCGATCCGCCTTGAAATCGAATGTTGATGGAGGAGTAATTTCTGTGATGGAGACCCAGGATTTGATTACGCAGAATGATGGAAACCCGGATTTTGAAATGGGCAAAGATGTTGCAGAGGGTGGTTCGCCCTACAATGTTGAGAGAACGTTGTCGAAAACACCCAAGAGGAAGTTGGAGATGAAGATGTCGAAACAGATTGCGTTGGCGAAGATTCCATTGACGGTTAGAGAGCTTTTCGAGACGGGTTTGCTGGAGGGTTACCAAATTTATTATGCTGGTCCTGGCAAGGTATTTGGGGGAGTTTATTCATCTTACATTTACATAGAGTTTTGAATGGATAGTGCATACAAATGGAACGGCTGATTTGATTGTAACTTTGTGTATCTTAAAACGTAGTTGCATGAAGCAGGAGCGGAAACGTAAGTGGAAACGGGGGGCAGGCAATTGCAAAAGTTTCTAGGGTTGGGAGGTGGAGGGAGCACTTATATTGCTTTATAATAGAAATACAAGAAAAATTTTATGTCACTAATTGAGCCAATAACGCATAAATATCAGAACAATGTCAATATTAATGGAGTACCATAAATTGAGTATTCCAATTAATAAGATCAAGAATAATGATTGCAACATATCCATACAGTTCTCATTCTTTATAACGAGTGATATAATTAGCCAATGAATCATATAGTAAGTATCATCTTATTAAAGTGAAGTATCATCTTATTAAAGTGATTCCACAATTTTTTGAATCATGTTTCCGTTGAGTTTGATGTGTGTTAGAAATGCGAATCTAACTTTGAAATGCCGAATCACATTTCTGAGATTGAAACATTGGTATTTAAGGAGTTTCCCTACAACTATGATCCTGAAAGATGCTGTTGTCACCGGTTCCATGATGACATGGACGCTATCCATATAATTGCCTCTTAATCCTCTAATGTCTTATCCATATCGTCAGATGGCATTTCAAAAGTATATCTATAGCTTCAAACTGCTTATTTGTATTTCATTATAGGGTTATGGACTCCGTGGAACAATCAGCGGTACTAGCATCTTATGTGCCTGCGATTCCTGCCGGGGATGCAAAGTGAGTATTCAGAAATTCGCCCTATGTCCATTTACAGTTACCATTATGAGAAGATTCCTTATTGAGTGAATGCATTTATTGAGTTTCTGTTTGGGTTTCCCCTGTTTGCTAGGCTTTCCTTCTTGCTCAGTTTGAGATTCATGCTTGTGGCCATTATAGACGGGCAGCACAATACGTATGCCTTGAAAATGGAAATAATTTGAGGCAGATATTACAAACATGCAAAACTACTCGTTTGAATACACTGGAAGAGACAATTCAAAATGCTATTGGTCCCTTGCCAGGAAGAGACTTTGTTGCTTGTCAGAAATGCAAAGGTGAGCATTGTCCATGATATTGGCATGTAGCTGAAATGAGTAATGTATCACTGCATTTACAATGGAAATATACTTGCTTCTATATTGCTCTATCTGGGGATTGTTGGTATTTGTGATTTTCAGAATCCTTCTGTACAACCAGTGCTGCAAATTCGGATCAGCTGTGTAGTTCATGTAAGGAGTCAAATTTGCCTACCATTAGCCCTGTGCGTACAACATGTCAATCGAGTAGGTATGCCTACTTTTTGTGTTCATTTGTCTGTATCCCTCCCACTCATACCAAAAATAAAGCAAAAAAGAAAGAAAAAAGCTATCGTTCTATTTGTTTCAGATATATGCAGTAATTATGAAATAGAGTATGTCCATAGAAAGATAAGGTAATGATGCTTGAATGTTTTGTGGGGATGCCAACATAGAGTTGGCATGGAAGCTCCAAGTGAGGGTGGGTGATTAGTTGAACAAAGGTATACATAAAAACCAGGAAGGGGATTTGATTTTACTGACTTAACTTCCAGGAAGTGATGGGAAGTTTGATATCATGAACAACAAGAGATCATTAAGGTTCCGTTCAAGGAGAGTGCTTACCATATGAATTTGTGTCAAAAGCTGTTTTCAGGGTAAAATATCTTACAGTTAACACTGCTTAATGTTGACTTAAGCACTGAGAATGTGGTTGACAGATCCAGTGTCGTATGCAATTCAGACTCATTACGAAGTGTCTCGTTAGACAAGTGTGCCAATATTTGGAGGGTAGGATTGACAGATCCAGCTATTTTTTAGGGATTTTTGTTTGTTCTGAGTATATTTTGGGGCGTTCAAAGTGCCACGTCATTTTCATGTCCAGGTGTCCGTACCCAAATATGGTTACCTGGAATAGTGAACAGTTACAATAACTAGCTCGCGCCTGATGAGTGTTCACTTGTGGTTAAACCTAGACAACCAGGCCCCTTTGCATTATAGGCTGGCAACAGGACATGGCTGAACCCTTTGGCAGCCATGCCAATTATCACAATATTTATGATATCTGTTCTAGACCTCTTGAGGTTGTGGGCACTCGAAAATAGCCTCTCTTCAGGTTAACACCTTGAAGGGGAAAGGCTGTGTACATCCGCCCCCCAGACCTTGCGTAGGCGGGAACCCTTGAGGCACTGGGTATGTTCCTTTTGTTCCAGGCCTCTTGAGAAAGGGTTCCCTTCATCATTTTCCTTCTATGTATTGGTTTTGCAGTAGGTTTTTCATTTGCTGTTGGCCTTTTATGTTTACGGTCTCCTTTTAACCCAGTGAGAGTGTGATTGAGAGTGTTTAGCTTTCATAGAATGATGGCATATACTTCCCTTTGCTTTCTGTAAGGTTTGAAGAGTTGTCTTTTCTATTCAGTGCGTCTTATTTCTTCATATCTTGTTTCAGCAGTACCATGTTTTGCTATTCGAGTTATCTTCTCCTCCTTAGCAATAGTAAAAATTTTGCTTTCATGATTAGTATCTTGAGTGGCTTTGATTCCTCCCATTAATTGTGAGTTCCAAAGATGGAATTGAAACAACTAAGTGAGCTATCTACTGTTTGTTATACCATGTTCCTGTGTTTCCAGGTCATTTGAATCAGTTTCACCTCAAAAACTTTCTCATGATGCTTCAGCACGTGTTTCTCCAGAAGACAGGAGCCATATAAACCGGCTAAAAAAGTTGGTATTCTTCCTAAGTTTACCCCTTTTTCAATAAGTTGGTGAATTTATTCTGCTCCTTTTTCGTTTGTTCAATCTGTCATTCAGTCTCCATTTTTGTCGAGCGAAGATCTGTGATTTATGGATATCTGATCCTGCTTCATGCATATTACCGTAATGGTTTTAGGTCACCCAAATCACTTTCCACACGGAAATCTCCCAGATTTTCTGAAGTGCAGAAATCCTTACTGACAAAGATCAATCAGAAGAAAACAGCAAAGTATGTGCCATATTTCTAATTTTATTCCTGATTCAGGTCCATCACATTCCATGGTTTATTTTAGGATGAAAATTCTGGTTAGCAGGTGTCCATGATCAGGCATTCTTGTTTCTAGATATTTTTCCCTTATTGTAGACATCTATTTCATTGGAGACATGTCTTCCTATTTGTCATTTTAGGTCCCCAAAAACTGCAGTGTCTTCAAAGTACTCCAGGAATAGAATTGGCGGCAAGTCTCCACACACAAGAGCTTCTGGTACAATAAAGAAAAGGTACGTCTAGTCATATACACCTGCGAGAACAACTATCCCTAATGGTGTTTTCTATTTATTGTTATGTATTCTCGGTTTGTGTGGATAGCTGGTAATTTCATTATTATGGAGTCGTTCTCTGTATCCTTTTCATCGTTCCTTTTGTGGAGTATTTTATATTTACAAATTTGTTGCAATATACTTTCATTTTTATTCCTCCAGGCCAGTAAATCCCAGTTCGACACAGAAGCTGACCAAAAGTCCTCCAGCGCAGAAGTCTTATGATAGGACCAGTGGGAAGATAACAAAAAAGTCGGTTTGTCTTTTCTTGTTGAAGACTTTGAATTATGTTGTTTGCATGGGCTTAATTAAATGGGCCATTAGCTCTTTCGGGAGTACTAATTGGCCTCTGCTTAAGCTTGAGTTTAGCTATAATCTTCTGTTAATGTTCCTTCAAACAGCTTTTCAGCTATGTACACTTAAAATTCTTAAATATCAGTCTTTCGATGATTCTTGTCATGCTTTTGAGGATACCAAAAAGGGAATACAAAAGCCAGGTTTCCTTAGATGAGCAATCTCAAGCTCTAAGCTGTTGTACAGAGGTTAAGTAATTTTGTTTTTCCTTGAATAATGTGCCTTTATTCGGCCTCAATACAAGTACAGAAAAGGACCATGAAATACTGACGTATTCTGTTATTTGGAGTGGTTCTGAAACATATCCATATCTAGCTCAATTCTGCTCATCTCCAATTTAGGAGCCTTTGCTATTAACTGTGTTCTATCCAGTCTTCATTTTTGATCACTTATAGTATCTCCTGGTGTTTGGACATCGACCTATTTTTCAGAGATATCAACTTGCACAAATTGGTTTTTGAAGAAGATGGATTACCTGATGGGACTGAACTGGCGTATTATGCACGGGGAAAGGTTACTGAGATAAATGATATTGTCATATGTGTTTGCATTTGATCTTATGCTGTGTTTGACGCATGATCTGTATGTGGCAGAGATTGCTGGATGGTTATAAAAAGGGATTTGGCATTTTTTGTCGCTGTTGTAATTCTGTGGTATGCTTTTTGTTCTCCCTTTCACTTTGCAGAGTTGGTAATCGTTTGTTGAAGTTTATAGTCTCACCTAAGTCCATCAAACAGGTCAGTGCTTCGCTGTTTGAGGCTCATGCAGGCTGTGCTTCAAGAAGGAAACCGTGAGTATACTGGAAACATGTAGCAGGATCTCTACACTACATCACTTCACCAACTCTCTGATTTCTTGTGTTTGATTTTGGCAGATACTTGTACATATATACTTCTAATGGTGTCTCTCTCCATGAGCTGTCATTATCTCTTCTCCAAGGTCGCACTCTTTCTGCCAAGTTTAATGATGATCTGTGTACAATCTGTGCTGACGGTGGCAATCTTCTGCTTTGCGATGGATGTCCAAGAGCCTTCCACAGGGGTAAGTCATGACAATTTGAATACTGTCAAGTGCCTAGGCAAACGAGAGGAAATTTTTGATTCAGAGGTTTTGTTGTTTGATCTTTTTAATTGCCAAATAGTCCTCTGGATGCACCAAGGATTTGAACTTGGAAGTGAAAGGTTAGGATAATAATAACTGAAAATTAATGATAGCGTGCTTGAGTTAGAGTGACAAAATTCAATTACAGTATCTTTTTGCTATCCCTTGACTCTGGAATTTCATGTTCAGAAATCTTAATTGGCATAGTTTCTATTATATGGTTTCTTTTCATATTTTCTTACTTTTTTTTTTCGATAATTATAAATTTTTTACTTTTCACCCATGGAAATGCCCGCTTAGAGTTAAATTCATTTCTTGAAGAATAAAAGCAAAAAGCCGTTCTTAATGTTTATGTAATGCAATTGCCCTCATTTATTGTTAACTGAAGAAATGTCTTTAATTTATCCTTTCCTCCAAGAGCAATTGTCCCTATTCTGGCCAATATTATGTTTTATGGCGAGACACATCAACTCCAGCCAAAATCTCTCAGCGTCAGTGAGCATTTTTTCTCAAACATTAATTGCTTTCCTTTTCAAGCTTTTGAAGGGAATCAGTAAGTCTTATAAGGACATGTTGTTAAGGGGAATTAGCAATCAGGGATGGACTTGATGAGTCCTTCCAAAAAATGTCTTATATTTGGCTGAAGCAGGATCACTGCTCCAAGAGTTGAAAAACAAATTGATTGACAGTGTCTCAATTGATAATCATTGACAGATATTGCTTCTTAGTTCGTACAAATATAGCTAAATGGATTCTTTCACTTTCTTTCTTGACGTTTTGGAGGCATCCTGACCAAGTTGCTTTAAATACTTGCCTTCATTGATGTTGGCAGAGTGTGCTTCTTTATCAAGCGTACCCCGGGGTAAATGGTTTTGTAAATATTGCCAAAACATGTTCGAAAGAGAGAAATTTGTGGCGCACAATGCCAATGCTTTTGCGGCTGGACGAGTTTCTGGAGTTGATCCAATAGAGCAGATAAGCAAACGTTGCATACGAATTGTCAAAAGTTTAGAAGCAGAACTTAGTGCATGTGTGTTATGCAGGTACGTCAAATGTCCAGCCTTAATTGCTTGTATTTCACCATCCAACCTTACTGTTAATATTCATGATTTTTATTTATTTCCCCATCTATCCCATATAAATTTCAGTTGGCTGTGTTATTTATCTTCTTGGTTGCAAAAAAGACGTCGACCCCTAGTCTTGGTTCAAGTGGATATTGCTTGATGAGTATCTGGGATGCCCAGTGCTTCTCATAACCAGTTTTGCGAAAACAAACTAACCCAGGGGCAAAAGGGAGAAGGGAAAAGAACTTAGGGGTTAAAGACCAAATATTTGGATGGTATTTTGGTCATCCTTGTCCGATCATATCAGGTCCAATATAGCTCTTTCGATCTTAGGCATTCTACTTTTAATCTTTGGTAGTTTTCAGCATTGTTCCAGTTCATTTCTGGAGCTTGTGATATTCTTAAATATTTTTTTCTGCAGAGGTTCTGATTTTGCCAAATCAGGATTTGGACCACGCACGGTCATTCTTTGTGATCAGGTATCTGTTTTACTTTTTGTTATTTTGCTGCATCTATGGAAAATGTCTGCATACGTAGTTTCATTTATCTGATTAACAATTATGTTTGTCTTAGTGTGAGAAGGAGTACCATGTTGGCTGCTTGAAGGATCATAAAATGGCTGACCTTGAGGTATGCGCGGTAATAAAGTTTTCATCCTTTGCTATTCTGACATTGTTCTCTTGAAAGTGTTTATTTCTTTTTAGTGTTTCTGAATTGGGTTTGCTTGTACTTTTACATAAAACAGGAATTGCCAAAGGGAAAATGGTTTTGCAGTCAGGATTGTAGAGGGATCCGTTCCGAACTTCAAAATTTGCTGGATCGTGGGGCAGAAAAGCTCCCTGACTCTTCGGTCAATATTATTCGGAAGAAGCACTTGGAAAAAGGTTCGGGAGGTGACGCTGATTTTGACATAAGTTGGAGGCTTCTGAGTGGTAAAGTAGCTTCTCCTGAAACCAGGCCTTTGCTCTCGCAGGCAGTCGCCATCTTCCATGTATGTGATTCAGATGCTAGATTTTCCCTGTCGATTCGCTCATATGCTACAAAGTAACGAATTACAAAGTTTTATTATAGGCAAAAGCTACTCCTCACTGGATAACTAAGTTGATTAATACTAAATTGGCTGAGAAACTACTTTCCGAAAAATAAAAATAACGTAGTTATCTTATTAATTGAAAAAAGGTCAATAAAATATGCTATTGACTACAAAAAATATATTTTATTATAATCTTATCAAATGGTCTACAGAAGCGAATAAGATATTATGGCTTTTAGTGTCACTAAATCTCTTCTTTTATGTTGTATCACTACATCTGCTCATGAATCACTTGGCCACTAGACCATAGTGGGAAATCAGTTTCTGCGTTTTATATGTCGTACTGCATAGTGCTTTAAATCAGTTTGTTGATTCATGAGAAACCAAGCACTACAATCAATTAGAGCAGTGGTGGATCTAGAATTTCAAATATGCGGTGCCCATTGCAACAACAACAACAACAGTCCCAGTGCCTTACGGGCTCCCGCAATAAGCAGGGTCGGGAGGGGTGGATTTACGCAGCCTTCCCTCTTTTGAGTGGAAAAGAGGCTGTTTTCGAGGACCCCCAACCTGAAGATCTTGTTTTCCTGGAAGCATGGCATTCTGCAAAGGGGTTAGGTCGTGTCGAAGACAACTCCAAGGCACATAATAAGGCAAATAGTACAAGGCCAATACTAGGTAAGTAAACCGAGAAGCAAATAAGCATGCCACAGGGGTTAAATCCGCGCTAGAAACCCTATGCTAGCAGTGATACGTATCACTACTCTAAGTTGCTATATCGGATACCCCTATGCTCGCTCTCCAACGAGCTTTATCCAAGGCCATCTCCTCCCTTAGGTTTAGGAGGGTTAGGTCCCGTCGGATTGTTTCCATCGAACTCTTCTTTGGCCTGCCCCTCCCTCTTCTGCCTAGCGTAGTATGTAGCTGTTCACATCTCCTTACTTGAGCTGTGGTCGGTCTCCTCCTAATATGTCCAAACCTTCTCAAGCGTTGCTCCCTTAATTTGTCCTCGATCGAGGCTACGCCCAATTTTCCTCTTATATCGTCGTTCCTGACCCTATCCTTCCTTGTGTGACCCTGCATCTATCGCAGCATCCTCATCTCTGCCACTTTCATCTTCTGTGTATGCTATTGTTTCATTGGGCGACACTCCGCCCCATAAAACATAGCCGGTCTCACTGCTGTCTTGTATTATTTTCCCTTTAGCGTTAGCGGGAACTTTCTATCACAAAGTACTCCGGAAGCCATCCTCCATTTCTGCCAGCCTACCTTAATTCGGTTATTGACATCCTCGTCAACCTCACTGTTCTGCTGTACCATGGAACCCAAGTATTTGAAACTCTCCTTCCTCGGTATGGTCTCAGATCCTAGCTTTAGCGGTGCCCATTTTACATAATAAATAAAAAAGTTAATATATAAGAATAATTAACTACTGGATTGCCAACTTTGGTAAAGCAACATTCCTAGTACCCCAAGGGCTCCCGCCTAAGTAGGGTCTGGGGGGGTGGATGTACGTAGCCTTCCCCCTTCATGAAGAGAGGCTGTTTCCGAGTACCCCCAACGTGAGGGGTGAGGACTTCCCAGGAGGTCACCCATCCTGGTACTACTCTCGCTCAAGCATGCTTAACTTTGGAGTTCTAATAGGATCCGGATTGTAAACTTTGGGAATGATACAAATGTCACGCAATAGATTATACATGGATTTTCCATACTTTTGTAGTAATGTATATGATAATACGAGTATTGTAATAGAGCTTTGGGATCCATGCATCGCACTTTGCCTCCCATACATTCGCCACTAGATTTAAGCTCACTTTTCTTCGTTTATTTATGATTCTCCGCATCTAGCTTATATTTTTAAGGCTCTCTTTGTTTTGACAAAAAACATTTTCCATCTTAACCCCTTGTTTCTTTGCATAACTTTATAATAATAACCACAAATTCGGAAAATGCTTTCCTCCATCGAGGAGAAATTGACTTCCTCTCAACGAAAGAGGAAAGCATTTTTCTTCACGGAGGAGAAAATATTTTTTGTTTTATTTTCACGTCATATACTAACCTCAACTTGGCCAAGTGGGGACTTCATACAAATTTATAGACCAAGCTAAAAAGACAAAAGTTTTTAAGAAATAATATTTTTAATTAAAACTCTTTTGTAAGAAAAATGTTATCCATTGAAACTTATGGAGCATAAGACTCAAGAGTCATAGAATGGACGAATGCTCTACATACATTACCCTCGTTAAATCTTTGTTTGTTTGCTTGGAGAACCTATATTGGTTTCGCTTTTGACATGGCTGAATTTTGTCCTTGTCTGTGCTTCAGGAGTGCTTTAGCCCCATAATTGATGTGGCCTCTGGACGTGACCTCATCCCTGCAATGGTTTACGGGTATGCATGGTTTACTTTGTGGCATTCTTACATTTCTGTAGCCATTAGATCGTATCTAATCCAACTTGTTCATGGTGCTGTTCTGACAGGAGGAACGCAAGGGGACAAGAATATGGAGGGATGTATTGTGCGGTGTTAACGGTTAAGTAAGTGATACAGAAACATTGCACTAGGATTCTTTTTAAAATCTTAGATGGATTTTCTCGTCATAATTTTTTCCTTTTTATTTGCAGCTCGGTGGTTGTATCTGCTGGGATATTTCGAGTTTTCGGTCCAGAAGTCGCCGAACTCCCATTGGTTGCAACAAGTAGTGATAACCATGGCAAGGTAAGGGTAACACAGTCTACAATGCTGTTGTTCATTGGAACTTTATATGCAAATAGAAAGGGTCCCATCATTGTGTGTTAGGGCCGCTGAATGTATTGTGCCGTGTTGTAGTCATGTTAGTGTTGTATGAGGGGTCTTTGAAATAGAGTCGACCCTAATCCAACTCGTTTATTAAACGAGTTAGGAATTTTCAACCCTCATCCAACTCAATTAACAAATGAGTAATCCCGTTTAATTATATGATGGCTTTTTTTTTGGTTAAATGTTAGTTTGTTAACTTACAAGCATGTTAACATTACTTACAATTGATATTAGCGATCAATACATGACATATTTATAATTTTAAAATAAATTATCAAACTAATAAGATCAAATATAGTTCAAATTATCTTATGAGGCCATATAGAGAGAGAGAGAGAGAGAGAGAGGGAGGGGGGGGGGGGGGGGGGGGGGGGGGGGGGGGGGGGGGGGTGGAGTGGAGGAGTTGTTATTGTTAGAGCAAAAAATGTTATTTGTACGATCTTGCCTTGGCAATCTATATATATAAAGAAATAAATTTGTTGAAAACGGGTTGACTCAATTCATACCCAAATGCAACCTGATCTGTCAACCCAAATTTGACCCAACTCCAAAAACTACGGCCCATACTCACTATTTTCATGTCATGTTAGATTCTGCCAGCTTTATTGCTTATGTAGTGTGTGAGTTTTGAGATTATGGGTATATCAGAGTCCAAAGCACTAAAATTTGGCATGTTAGCCGTATTCACGATATGAACGTGAGTGCATAACCAGGATGCTAAATAAATCCGATTCCCATGCTTAGCTAGTTAAGGAAAATGTTGTTGACATCAAATTTTAGATATTAATGCAAATTCATTACGAATTTCCCTAGCATGGAACTGTTGTTGGGGGACACTAGAGGTATGATAAGATGCTAAATAAATCCGATTCCCATGCTTAGCTAGTGTATAAATATCTTATGAGGAAATTCGTCTATGATGCTCTCTCTCAAAAATGCTGGTCTACCCTGAAGAATTAATGCACTGCTTCCATTGCTGATAACACGCTTAAATTGCATTTTCTTTGTCCCAATCTATTAATATCCTTATCATTTAGGCTCTGACTTAAAACCAATGAAACCTTTTTGAGGGAGTTTATGATGCATTCAGTCCTACTTTTTCCCTACTTTATCTTGGAAAAAATCATTGGATATGGGGTATCAATCTCTCCGGGTACTGTCTGCTAGTGCCTTCTCCTATGTCCTTAAGTGGTTCAATTGATGTTACAGGGTTATTTTCAAGCGTTATTTGCCCGCATAGAGGGCCTCTTGGAGTCCCTAAAAGTAAGGAGCGTTATGCTTCCAGCCGCAGAAGAAGCAGAGGCCATTTGGACCGAGAGGTTCGGTTTCACCAAGATGGCTCCTGACCAGGTTCAAATGTCTAGTTGCATGCATTGCTTTTATATTTCTGTCTGGCCTAGGGATGTAAATCAGCTTGTTACTCTGCCAGGAGGGGTCAGCTTGTTTCTTAAATGAGCCTACTTGAACTTCAATGAACCTATATAAAGCAAAATTACCTAATGAGTCTAAATGACGTGGCTTGCCTTCAAGCTTACCAAGTTGGGTTCGAGCTCAACCAAGAAAAGCTAAAACTTCACTTGGGCAAAATCTTGGTGAGTCAAGCCTCATAAGTTCCGGCTCGGCTCGTTCTGCGGAGCTTGAATGAACTTAAATGAGCCAAAGCCGATCCAAAGGAAAATTATCTAAATTAATCAAGTTTAGGTCATAATGAGCCCAGTTCAAGCCTAAATAACTTTAAACGACTTGACTCGCCTTCAAGCTCACCAAACCAGGTTTGAGGTCAACCAAGCAAAGTTGAACCCGACTTGAGAAAAATCTTGGTATGTCGAGTCTTGAGCCTTATAAGCTCTAGCTCAGCTCGTTTTGTGAGCCTAAATGAACTTAAATGAGTCGATCTAAGGAAAAATTACCTGAGCAAACCAAGTTTGAGCCTTAATGAGCCAACTTCAAGCCTAAATAAGTCTGAACGACTTGACTTGCCTTCGAGCTCACCAAGCCGGGTTCGAGCTCAATCAAGCAAAATTGAACTTGACTTGAGCCAAATCTGGTAAGTCAAGCCTTGAGTTTTAAGTTCTGGCTCGGGCTTGTTTTGTGAGCGTAAATGAACTTAAAAGAACTGATCTAAAGCAAAATTACCTAAACGAACCAAGTTGAGCCTTAATGAGCCAAGTTCAAGCCTAAATAAGTTTGTCCATGAAACCGGGTTCGAGCTCAACCAAGCAACGCTAAACTCCACTTGGGCAAAATCTTGGTGAGTCTAGCGTTGATCCTTATAATCTCTAGCTCGGCTTAGCTTATTTAACCCTTAGTGTGTGGTCACCTGACATTTCATCTGACAATCTGTAGTGGTGATGCAGCTCAAGGAATACAAAAACTGGTGTCCAATGGTCCGTTTCGAAGGGACATCCATGCTTCATAAGTTGGTTCCCAGGCTCCATATCACCCGGAATTCAAATTAAGCAGCTACTTCGCTATCCAGTCATGACGACTACTTATGGCCTGTCGGATCAGTTTGCAAACATGTTAATGAGTACAAGTTCTGCAATTTTATGCCATTCGAAACCTTTTTTCTTTTTTTTTTTCCTTGTTTTTTTTTATTGGTTTTTGGCTTTGCAGAGTGACCTGATAGGGGAGCTGTAGCAAGCATTGAGGTACTGCTTCTGGTCTGATCCATCTTTAATGTGCAAGCATCAGTTATTTGCCATTAGAACCATCTGCTGCAAAGATTAAGGGCAAACATCGGGTGCATTTGTTAAAAAGAAATTTACTATACATTTTGCCACATTAAATTTATTTTTAACAGATTCATTGTAACATAACATAATGTATAAAAAGATCTCAAATTTGTTTTTAACTTAATATGACAAAATATATGGTGCATTTGTTTTTAATGAATGTACCCGATCCTTGCCCAAAGATTAGTCTCTATGTAGTTGGGAATTTGGTGTACTAATGATGATTTTTGGGTTGGTCTCTTAACCATATGGAGCAACATATGATTTCAAAATCAATGTTTTTTTATTGGATTCCATCTTCTATGCACATCTGAGTTCTTTATTAGGCAAAATATAGTAAGACATCGCGAACTTTACAATTAATTATAACACACCCCTTGCAGTTGCGATTTTAAAAAATAACCCCTTGAACTTTGCATATTAACATAACACACTCCTCGTACTTTTAATTTCATAAAATAGCTCCCAGAATTTTGTAAATTAACATAACGCATCTCCTGTACTTTCAATTTTGTAAAATAGCCTCCTGAATTTTGTCATTACACAAGACACATCCCTGCACTTTTAATTTCATAAAATAGCTTCCTGAATTTTGTTATTACATACAACTCACCCCTGAATTTTATTACTAATCATAACTCATCCCTTAAAAATTAATAAATTTAAAATTTAAAAATTTAAAATTTTAAAAAAAGTTATGAAAAAAAATTTGGAATGATTTTGAAAAAAATATAATAATATCTTTAAAAATTAGAATAATAAATTTAAAATAAAAAAAATTATCAAATTTAAAATAAGGTATTTTCTAGTTTTATACAAAATATAAAAATTTATGTTTTTAGACGAAAGATAAGTGCTTTGTATCAAATTAAAAATGAGAGATGTTTTAGTTTTATATAAAAGATATGAAATTATGTTTTTAGATGAAAGATATGAGCTTTATATTTTAGGTTATAAAAATAATTATTTTAATTAATACAGTACAAATATTATAAATTTGGCAACAACAACAACAACAACAGTTTCACTGTTACAAGGGCTCTTGCTTGTGCAGGGTCTGGGGGGTAGGGTGTGCACAACCGTACCCCGTTAGGGTGATAATAAAATATTATAAATTTGGAGGATAATAAAATATTTTTTAAAAATTTCCATTAAAAAAATACTATAAGAGAAAATATTATAATGTAAAAAAAAATTCTAAAATCAGATTAAAAATTTAAAACTAAAAAATATATGAAATTAAAAATTTTAAAATAAATGCTAAGAAAATATATTTTTAAAATATTGAAAAATAAAATTTAAAATTATGATTATATTTTTTTCATATTATTTCTAAAAAATATATTTCATAATTTATTCAAAATTTTTAATTTCATGCATTTTTATTTTAAAATTTATGAATGTCTAAGTGGTGTGTTATGTTTAATAACAGAGTTTGGGGGTTTGTTGTGTTAATTTGCAAAGTTCGGGAAGCTATTTTATGAAATTAAAAGTGCAGGAGGTGTGTTGTGTTAAGCTGCAAAATTCAGGAGGCTTTTTTAAATTGAAAGTACAGGCGGTGTGTTGTGTTTAATTGCAAAGTTTAAGGAGCTATTTTTTAAAATTAAAAGTACAGGGGGTGTATTGTGATTAATTGCAAAGTTTAAGGAGCTATTTTTCAAAATTAAAAGTGCAGGGGGTGTATTGTGATTAATTGCAAAATTCATAGGGTTTTACTATATTTTGTTTTTCTTTATTTGAGAAAAAAAAAAAAGAACTTTTCTTTGCTTGAAAGACACAAATCGAGTATGATATGTAGATAGTGTGTAGGTTTTGGTCGGGGTTTTAAAACGAGGTTGAATTTGGTTTAACAACAAACCCAGTGCCGTAAAAAAGGCTCCTGCCAAGGCAGAATTTGGAGAAAGAGTAAGATATACATAGCCTTATCCTTACAAGGTGTTACCTTGTAGAGATTTTGTTTCTAAGGGCTCTTAACCCTTAAAAATTGGTTTAATACATTTATATGTAGTGATGTATGTTTTTCAGCTGGCATACCGTATGAGATATAAGTTATCCAAATAATTATACAGGTACCTATAGTCTACTCGTTTAGTAAATGGGTTAGAATAGAGTTGAAATTTACTGACTCATTTAATAAATGAGTTGAGTTCGTGCCCATCCCTTTTCTTTTACATGTTTTGTAGCTATTCGACATAATTTAAATTGTGAAATGCAAACGTTAGATGCAATATTAACTTCAATATAGTAGCGGTAGTTAACACATCACCCCGAGCCCTCAGTGTTATCATGTAGGGAGACTGTTTTCAAAGGCCCTCGTAAAAAGAATGCGGTACTTATACACAACCTTTAACAAAATCGACATAAGTGGCTAGTATTAGACAGCTACACCTTGATGCAAACAGGTCTCTTTTATAATTACATTTTCAAATGGGTTGAATTGGGTCAACGTGACCTAGAATTAAGTTCAACTTGTAATTTACACAAGTTAATCATGAAATTGATATCAATTTGAACGTCAAACCACAAACTCTTTATTTTATATTGATATTTTATGTCGTATTAGATTTTGTCAACTGTAACCCTACTATGTTATGACAACGAGAGTCGGTGAAATTAGTGTAGTGTTCGGGCTACCTAAATCTAAGCTACATTTCTTGGATTCAAAGCTCATCCCGTCATCCCTAAAGGATTGATACTTATGTGGAGGAGCAAGTTATATGCTCCTTAATGTTATAAAAAAAAAAAAATGCTATGACGATGAGCAATGTTGTATTCACGTATTTTAACCGACTTGTCAGTAAATAGGTGAAAAACACTCAACCTTTGCTCAAACCAATTATTAAATAGATAACTCGCGGGTTACCTGTTTATTATATTAGTGACTTTTTTTTATTAAATATTAGTTTGCTACTTACAAACATGTTAATAGTACATCTCAAGATTAATATAGGTAATAAATATATGATATATTTAAAATTGTTAAACTAAACTATTAAGTTAACATTACTAAATATAGTTTAAAGTATCTTATATGAGATAAACTATCAAAAATATACATATATAATATCAATAGTACACCACTAAAACATCTAAAACTGTATAAACCGGTCAAATGTATCAAAAACAGGTTCTACGAGTAAAAGTAAAATTTAACCTAGTTATCTAAGCGGGTTAAATAGATTTCACCTAGCTTCAAATAACCCGATCCAAACCCACAATCTTGATATTAATTCGGGCCGTGTTACCGTGTGGTGTCTGATTCTTGCACAATGTCTCGGATCAAACGCAAGAGATCAATGTTAGATGATCCTCCCTCATCGATGGCGTCCCTCGCCATTTGTCCAATCTCCATTGCTCTTCTTCTTCTTCTCTCTCCTTCTTCATCTCCATTCATCACTTCAAAGATCGCTCCTTTAATCTCATCTTTCTTCACCAAAACCCCAATTTTCTCTTCATCCCCAAATCGAACCGGAATTTCAACCCCAACTCGAACCCCAATTTCTAGGGTTTCTACCACCATTTTCTCATTGAAGAATTGCTCTGCAAATTGAGGCCATGTTATCATTGGAATCCCCCATGAAATCCCTTCAATTACCGAATTCCAACCACAATGTGTTAAGAACCCTCGAATTGATGGGTGTGATAGAATCATAACTTGTGGTGCCCAACCCTTGATGATTAAAGCTTTGTCCTTGTTTCTTTCTTCAAAAAGATTGTTGCTTAGCCAATTTTCGAGGGTTTTTTGTTGATTTCCTGTTTTGATTACCCAAATGAAGGGGTACCCAGATGATTCGAGGGCTAACCCTAGTTGTATTAGTTGTTCTGGGACTAACCGGCATTGGCTACCTAAACAAGCGTAGATTACTGATCTGGGATTCTGTGAATTGAGCCATTTTATGCATGTTTGTTCATCGATTGATGCTTTGTTACCTCTTGTGAACTTGTCTGAATTCTCCTTGTTGCATAGTGAAACTGGTCCTATGCACCATACCTTCTTATTTGTCGCGTTTTGGTATCGTTTGATGCATTTGTGCTCCAATTCAGTGAAGGTGTTGATTACGATACCGTATGCTGTTGATTCTGCTTCTTGCATTTGGCCTCTTATGTCATCTAAATCTGGTAGTGTAACGAACGATCCAGGCAACTGGGCTGTTGTGATTTCAACTCGATTTGGCATTCCTGGTACTAGAAAGGGTTGTGTGTAGGATGAAACGGATAGATGAGGTTTATGAAGCTTTACATTATGTGAAGCTAACAGTGAGAAGCAGCACATTCCATGGAAGACAATCCTTGGAATTCGAAATTTCGCGGCTGTTTTTGATGTCCAAGGTAGACATTTGTCTGATATTATGCAACTGGGAGTTGGGTTTGTTGTTTGTAGATGTTCTTCTAATGGTTTCTGTACTTCGTTCATTGCTGCATAGAACTTTCTAATAAGATCCCGTGATGGAAGTACATCTAGATTTTCGCACCCTTCTGGGAGCCCGACCTGTTCACATGGAAATGGGATTTTGAGGACTCGAATTGGTAGCCCAGATGCCATTGCTCGTTGTATGGTTGATGTTGATCTTGAAGCGTTGATAGGGGTGGTCACAAGGCTTACAATCACACCATGTCCGGCCAAAAGCTTGGCCATATCAATCATCGGGATCATGTGGCCTTGAGCCAATAAAGGGACTAAAACAAAGTGAAGCCGGTGTGCGTGTGGGTCTGATACCGAAGCCATGGCTCGACAAATGTTATGGCTTTTGGGTTGAGAGGAAGTGGGGTGGTAACTTGGTGATATGTTTGTGATTTTCTTTACCCGCTGCTTGAATGGCTATGTCTTATAAGGTGAGCTTGACTTTGACTATGTCATTGTGAACATGTGTTTAGTTGCTTGTATTTATAGTTTTCTGAGTTTATATGCTGCTTGACTTGGTTAGAAGTATTCATTTTAACATAAATAATCCGTTGATTTGGTATAATATGCTAGTTTATGACCTGATTAGTTGCAGTCATCAACAACCAAGAGTAATTTATGGGTTTCTGTGGGTCCTTCATCAGTGTCGAGACAAAAA
Source organism: Simmondsia chinensis (assembly GCA_018398585.1). Taxonomy (NCBI): domain Eukaryota; kingdom Viridiplantae; phylum Streptophyta; class Magnoliopsida; order Caryophyllales; family Simmondsiaceae; genus Simmondsia; species Simmondsia chinensis. Next base: position 1,529,597 of record JAGTTD010000007.1, on the reverse strand, counting down.
AAAATACCTTCTGCATTAGCTTTTCTGAAGCTAGGAAATGGGTCCTTCATCAGTGTCGAGACAAAAAAAATTATTCTGGGAAATGACTGGTTCATGCCTCATCTGTTGTGATCTAGGCTATTTTTACTTTTACCTTTCACTTACACTTTATTTTCACCAATTGTTTCAGGGGTTGGGGGTCCGCGGATACAACTTGGGTAGCACCTTGAAGGGGTAAGGTTGCGTACATTCCCCTCCCCCTCTCAAAAAGACCCTGTTCAAGCGGGAGTCCTTGGGGCACTGGGTTTGTTGTTGTTATTGCTGTTGTACTACGCTCTATTGTGAATCTGGTCTTCGTTTTGCTCCAATAAAATGAAGCCTTAGTTGGGATTGAGTAAAATGTTCCGGTACTGTATAATACTTGGTAGTAATATGCCAGTAATCTTGTATGAATTTGAAGCTCCCTCGCCAACAAGGCCTCGAAAGGTTGAGGCTCCAGAATCAATAGATGTCATACACCGGGGCGGTGATATTGTACGCTGGAAAGGCAATATCATGCACCAGAAAGGTGACTCATATGCCGTTAAGGCGATGTCATACTCCAGATTTTTGACTGAAAGAATATTTCATTGATGGACTAAAAATTTCATACACCAAATTTGTGAACTAAAACATTAATTCACAAAATATCAAGTTACTAAAGTGTGATGAACCTACTAATTTGTGTGGATGAAATCAAATGGAGATGATTATGCAGCATAATGATGGTTGCATAATGATTTCCGAGTTATCCATTATGTGATTAATTGTTACAAGACGATGTTCTATAATGACCCTCAAAATGCATATATATCATATTTATCAATTTCGAACAGTCTGATTCATGCATAATTATATATTAGAAATATTAAATATAAATTTATAATTATATGGCTATTTACTCGAATTTTCCCAATCATGAAGTTTGAATCTCATGGAAAAAAACTGGGACCTGTAATTGTTTTTATAGCACTTTCTATGTCTAACTACATCTACAACTGTGTTCTACTTGGTGATATTGGGCTTGGCTTGGCTTGCATATTAGCTGTTATTTTGAGTTTCTCGAGATTTTAGGAGTTCAAAGCAAGTTTGATCAACCGAGTTATCCAGGTTAGCATAAGCACACCTTAAATTCTACTCTCTATATTATAATACCAACGAATATGTGGGTTATTTATAGAACCATATTGGGGTAAAGCTGTGTATATTTTATCCTCCTTGGACGCTACCTTGACATGAGCCTCTTTGAGGCATTGTGCTGTTGTTGCTGCTGAACTTGAGGGTCATTTCTATTATATATGTAGATATGGGCACATAATGTATCATAATTATGTCGTTATTGGATAGAAGTAAAATGATAAAAGCAAAAGCAACATTCCCAGTGTTCCAAATGATATGGGCACTTGAAGTGACATATTAAACTATAAAACTATTCACGAGTTTCTTATACGTAAGAGCTTAAACTTTTGGAATAGCTAATTCTCGATAACGGTAGAATAAATCCATGGTCTGCCACTACAGTGTTGGCTGACGGAGAGCTTTACTAGCTTTGCTGAAGTTTGGGGTAACTTCATTCGTGTGGATTTTAGAACATTAGCGATGAGATGTATCGATGTGGCGAAGGTTCTCATTGATACATGCTCCCTAACTATTATTCAGCAGATGGTGCGAGTCAATTTTAGTGGGAGTAGCAGAATCATTTTTGTCAAGGAAGGGAACTCTGAGCTAATCTCGAACTACTTGGCGGAAGTTATCGCCCTCGCTTCGTTTGCCAGACTGACCAGGGAACAAGCCCTAACCCCCCGTCAAGCTTCTATCGTAAATGCCAATAGCACCATGGATCCTATTGGCCCTGCCGTGAGGCCACTTCAAGTGATGGACCCACCGATACGCCCAAGGACTGGATGTATGAGTGTGCGCTTTGATAGTTTGAATCCAGGGCAACTTATGCTAAATGTTAACCTTCAGGGTCTTGGTAGATGGCCCTAGGTTGTTCTTTCCCCGCACTTGACCATATACCATCACCTGGAGCCAGACTTAGCCCAGTCGTCAGTTATTCCTTACTAGACAACCAGACCATGTGTGAGGTTGCAACTACTTCTGCCTTGGATTGAAGATAGTGGAACCAAATCACATGGATTACAAGAGCAGAACACACCTCAAGATGGTCAGATACCAGTCATTGATAGTGATGTGGAGTCTGTGTCCTCGGGACCTGTTTTCTCACCAGGCTTTGAACCACTGAATGCTTATAGTCATAATGAGGGATTGGAATCGTGTATGGAACTGGCACAAGATATTGCGAAGACTTCCAAGGCAGGGGCAAGGAGGAGAAGACAGAAATCAGGGCATCAGGTGCCTACTGATGGTGCTACTAAGAGGGAGCGTAGGGCAATCAAACGTTGTAAAAGGAATAAGAGATACGGAACCTAAAAGAGTTCCTTAAAGATATATCTCCAGGAAGCGGTGGTAAGAAAATGCCTGAGAAATTGACTAAAGCAAAAGGAAAGAAGAAGACACGGAACAAGAATAAGAAGAGTTTTACAGCTGAGCAACTACTCAAAGGGGAAAAAACTTGGGAAACTGGGAAGAAGCTCGGGTTGACTTTCCATGGCGATGAATCTCTCATGATCGAGCGCTTTGCACTGATGGACTAGGGTGAGACTTGCAGTGGCTTTCTCCTTCAGGTCTCTATTGGTGTTGCTGTCCTGTTCTCTCTTCTCCCGTTGGGGCTGTGGTTCTCTTGGTGTGTAGGTTGCAGGGCTGTATCTAGTCTTGTTTTTGTTTTTTCTGTTCCTGTTGTCCTCCCTTTTTTTTTCCCTTGTTTCCACCATTCCATTTACTTGATGTTTAGGGCTTGCTTGTCGAGATCCCTGATTTGTTCTTTGAATTCGCCGACGTTTATTGAAAAAAAAGGAATGCATATAAGTGCAAACCTTATCATGGATGTCCCAAATTGTCAAGAGACACAGATTGGATGTGCATCGTAAGCAGCGGGTTTTGGTTCCACTTCTTGACTTGTTCTTTCTGTTGATTTGATTGTTTTGATGAGATTGAAAGTTTGGTAATTTCATTCCAGTTTTGATTATTTCTAAAAACGTTAGGATACTAAAATGTAAATAACTCTAAAGTTGACATGGGAGTCTAGCGTCTACTCGGCCAAACTTATTTTTAGGAAAACCCATTTTTAGGGGGGGAAGCGTTTTTAGGATTTGAGGGTATTTGGTTTGTAAAGAAAAGTACTTCTTTTAAACTAGAAGAAGTCGAAACTAAAAATTTTTCGCACAAAAATATCCCTATTGAGTGCAGCTTTTTCATAGCTTCGCCAGAGAGGCCCTAAGTAGGATTTTATGTGAAAATCAATTAGTCCCTTAGGGACATAACTTGGTGGTGGAGATCGCTGGGGGGTCAAAGAAGCCACTCGGGTTCAATCCCCACCAAGGATATGTTGCTCCCAATTTATAGGGATTTTCCCCTCGGACTTTACCAATGTGAAAAAAAATGTGAAATCAATTAGGCTTCGTTTGATTGGAGGAGAACCATTTTCTTCTAGAAAATATTTCATCTCAAATGATTTCTAAATAGAAATGTTTTTTTTTTTTTTTTTTTTTTTTTTCCTTCAAAATTTTCTTTTGTTCAATTTGTGAAGTTAAGTTTGTAATATGAATTGTACAGGATTCATGTTTGGTCCATTTGAAGTCGATGTGAGACTATTGATATAAGATTAATCCGGAATAGGTTTTCATCTATATGATGGAAAGTCTCTCTCTTTTTCTGAGTGGATGCCATTTTCTTCTCTATGATAAAAAATATTTTCTTTTTTTATTTATGTGAAGAAAATTAAACAAATCTGATATACTTTGATACCAATTTATTGGAAAAATCTTGATGTGGAAGCGTGAACCCTGGTAACTTGATTCGATTCCAATAATATGACTCACATAAATGAGAAATAAACAAATATATGGAGAAAGAAAGAACAAACACGAACACACAATATTTACGTAAAAATTCCTCTACAATCGAGAGGGGGGAAAACACGAGCGGAGATGGAGATTCTTTATTGATACTGAATGGAAGAATTACAACGACACTTTCTCTGAACGAGATCTATGAAAGAATTACAATCACTTTCTCTAAACTCTCGCAGCACTCAAATTCTTGGAGGAATTACAAAATCACATCTTTTCTTAATGACGGCGCCTCACTCTTAATTGGGTCGCAATTGTGACGCAACCCTACGTCCTAATTTATAGGCGCAGGTTTGGGAGGGCCCGATCGATCGAGAAAGACCCGATCGATCGGAACGAGCTGATCGATCGGCCCTCTAATTGCCTAAAAAATACCCAAAATTTTCTTAAACCCCATAAACATAAAAATAAGTAATTTGAAACATAAACCTAATAAATCTCCACCTTGGCTCAAATTACATACATAAAAGAATTTCCCCCACCTTCTCCACTGAACCCCCACACACGGGGTTAACATAATAAAACTGAAGTGAACATATCTGAGAGGTTATCAGCAACGCCAATCTTCTTCTATGAATTGGCTCTTGACACATCTTCTAAAATAGCCACCTGCTGCTTAACTGTGTTACTCAACTGAACTCCCCCTGACTTACTCACCTGATCTGAATCACAAACAACTGATGACATCTTCTGTGGAGATAGCAATAAAGACACCAAACGTGATATGTCTACTCGTCAGGAATTGCTTGAAGCGAAAATTTTTTCCCATAAAGCCCTTGTTCACAAACTAAATCTCCCTTTCATTGTGCTTCTGTCAAATTATCTGGATTCTTCTCTTTCCCATCTAAAGCTTTCTTCAAGCCACTCTGAGTCAAGAGGCCCTTAACGCGAACCTGTCATAAGCTGAAGCTCCCTTGACCACCAAACTTCTCAACTTCGGTCTTAATTGCGGACGTCATATTATCAAATTGAAATAGACAGGGCTCTGATACAAATTTCACCGAAGGCTCTAAACCTTGGCTCTGATACCAATTTATGAGGAAAACTAAACAAATCTGATATACTTTGATACCAATTTGTTGGGAAAATCTTAATGCGGAAACGTGAACCCTTGTAACTTGATTCAATTCCAATAATATGACTCACACAAAAGAGAAGTAAACAAATATATGGAGAAAGAAAGAACAAACACTAACACACAATATATTTACGTGGAAACCCCTCTACAACCGAGAGGGGGGGCGGAGATGGAGATTCTTTATTGATACTGAATGGAAGAATTACAACGACACTTCCTCTGAACGAGATCTATGAAAGAATTATAATCACTTTCTCTAAACTCTCATAGCACTCAAAATCTTGGAGGAATTACAAAATTACCTCTTTTCTTAATGGCAGTGCCTCACTCTTAATTGGGTCGCAATTGTGACGTAATCCTACGTCCTAATTTATAGGCGCAGGTCTGGGAGGGCTCTCTAACTGCCTAAAAAATACCCAAAATTTTCTTAAATCATCCGATCGATCGGGCTTCCCTCCCGATCGATCGGTGACCCCACAACAACCCTATAAACATAAAAACAAGTAATTTGAGACATAAACCTAACAATTTCTTATTGGTATTGAGTTACATAAAGAAATTTAGGCAAGGGGAAATAATTATGCGTGCAATAGATTTTCCAAGGAAAATCAAATTTTAATTTAGATTTTCCGCCGTTCGTTTTGACGGAAAATTTCTTTCGACCTTATGATGTTCCTTTCGTTTATTTTAAAAGAAAATATCTTCCATCAATCATCATGTACCTTTTTATAGCTAATATAGACTTGATCTGATCTAAATTCAAACTAATAAATACCTCAAGGCATTGGAATGACGACTTCTTCATTTTACAGGGGAAGTTATTTTCCATCATTTGAAGAGAAAACCTATTCCCCCCAAAAACCTTACCTGCCAAAAACTACACGCTAAACAACGAAAAATAGAAAAACTAATTCCTACAATCTAATTTTCTCTATAACCAAGATGGAAAACAAGGAATTTGCTATGATTATATGTTAGTAATTTCTTAATGACGACTTGGACTATAAAACTCTTTAGTTTTTCTGCTTGTGCTTTTTTGATTCCCGTTTTGTTAAGCGTGCCTTAGGTCTTGCTTTTGGTCAGAGTGGAATGTTATTTGAATCACAAAGAGTGGAATGTTATGTAAGAGCAGAAGGGTTTGTTTCCTTACAATTTGTCTTTGTTCTTGTCTTTTTTAGCCGCAATTTTCATATATATATATATATATATATATAAAAGAAAGGAAAGGAACGGAACATACTCAATGCTTCAAGGGCTCCCGCCTATGCAAGGTCTTGGTGGGGATGTACGCAGCCTTCCTCCTTCAAAGTATTAACCTGAAGAGAGGCTGTTTCCCAATGCCCCCAACCTGAGAATGAGGACTTCCCAGGAGGTCACCCATCTTGATACTACTTTCGCCCGAGCACGCTTAACTTCGGAGTTCTAATGGGATCCGGTGACGGCGTGTTGGTGCCCCCTTTGGAGTGTATGTACGTGTGTATATATATATATATATAAAATTTTAACAATATCGAATAAAGGTTTATATATTATTTGTATATGATATTTGTTTTTTTTATATTAGTAAAGCCTAGAGAGGGGATGTCGGATTTGAACCCGCGTCCCGGGGTTAGCCAATTGTCGCCTCAACCCTTGGACAAATTGGAGACTTGCCTATTTAGTTATGATATGATTGTTTCATCTTCTAACTCATGCATATAATATTCAAACATTAGGATACCTAATTGTATATATTTTAATATTAGAATATTTAAATGATAAATAGTCAAATTTCGAGGTGCCTAAATGATACTTTCTCATATATATACAACAACAACAACAAACCCAGTGCCTGAGGGGAAGGATGTACGCAGTCTTATCCTATCGGGGTGAGAACCTGATGAGAGACTGTTTCCGAGGTCCCCCAACCTTTAATTTGAACCTTCTCATATATATATATATATATATATATATATATATATATATATATATATTAGATAGCATTTATAACTTATGTATTAACTTGATATTTAAAATTTGTATCACTTATATATCTTATGACGTTTTTGCTGACATTAAGCTGATTTTTATCATAAGACTTTAATATAATATGGTGACATGAGCCATATTAGTATTGTCAACGAAAGTTGGTTGGATTACATAAAAGTTCACGGGATTGCTATGGAAGGTACTTATATATTGTTGAAATTATGTGTCATTTTAACACTTTCCGACAAATTTTGATTCAGGTCATTATATATCTTTGAAATTAGGTTCTGCATAAGAATATGTAATAAAATTTTGTTAGGTACTTTTGTGATAAATAGTCAAATCTCAGGATACTTGAGTTATAATTTTGCTTTTGTCATCTTTTATTTAGGTTTAATGAAAAATATTATCACGTGAAATATATTTAATTGCAAGAAAAATAGACTGAAGTCATATTACGGAGTCCCACTTTGTAAAATACGTTCATACTTGGGCGGTTGAGCCGTAATCCTCAGCCTTCTTAGGGTTGTTGGCCAGCCCATTGACCCGGTCTACAAAATTTTAACTATTTATTAGTTAGGTACTTTGATATTTTAATATAAGTTTTCTTATTTAGGTATTCTAAAGTTTTAAAAGTTTATCGATCAGGCATTCTTTTGCTGAAAATTGGTAGATTTTCACTGAAAAATGTTAAAGTGGAACATGATTTCGATAATATATATGTATTTTAGTTAGAATTTGATGATTTTTTGCTAAAGAATGCTAATATGATATATGATTTCAGCAATATATGGGTAGCTTATATTAAAAGTTTTGTTAATTTTCATTGTCAGTTAATATTCATTGAAAACGTTGGCTTGATTCATATATATTATATTAGTATTTTCTGTATAAAATTGGTTGGATTCTTATAAACTAGGATTCCGGGGCTTCTAGGGGTTGTTTGCCAGTTTGTTGACCATTGAAAATACTAGTGTTACATGCTTTTGCTAAACATATCTTACAAGAGTATTATATTCGATAAAAGAACGATGTTATAATATTTACTATGGCCTCGTTTGGTATGTAGGAAATAGATGCGAGAAATAAAATTTATGGAAAGTACGGATTTTGGCACTTGTTTGGTTGGCAGGAAGTAGACAGAACGCAAGAAGTGAAAATTGCTAAGTACTTTCCAATTCCTTTAAAATGCAGGAGATACTTTACCTAGCTCTTATAGGTAAGTTCTAATTCTTTCGTTTTAACTAACCTCCTGAATGATGTTTTATTTCACATCCTAGCAACCAACCTGTTTTACCTACTTCCTAAGAAGTTAACGTATGAATTAAATTCCTGGGAAATACAACTTCCCTAAGGAATTTAGTTCACTTAATGTTAAATTTCACCGGGCCTTTTTAGGCCCGACCCATAGAGTTGGAGCATACAAGATCCACATATAAGCTCAAGTGAGGTTCCATCTTAAAACCAATCGGCAATAGGTGGAGTAATCCACTAGGCTTATAAGGTGATCACTTCTTTCTCTCAACTCCAATGTAGGATTCCATAAGACTCACATGTGGAGTTTTCAACACTTAACAACCAAAAGAGGCCTATATATACAAAAAATATAAGAGAATATGAAAAGGTAATATGTTTTAAAAAAGAACAAGAACGACATTCACTTTATTGCTAGTTTTTCATTATTCTTCAAGGTCACAGCATATTTTCTGGGTGTCATGTCATCTATTGCCAAGTAATGTTTATAGTCGGTTATGATAAAGTTGATGACTTTCTTGTTCTTTTTCTGTAAATTATTAGTTTCCTTGTTTTTGTTTTTCAAACAAGTTGTCGTTTTTTTTTTCTTTCCTGAAAACGTATTGCTCTTTCCTTATATATATTATAAATATTATACACTTTTTATTCTGTTTTCTCAAATAAGTCGCTCTTTGAAGACATGTATATGAAGAATATGTCTAATTCCCTACAACAATAATAACAACCCAGTGCCTTAGAGAGACTTCCGCTTAGGCAGGGTTTGGGAGGATATGATGTACACAACTTTATTCCTACAAGGAGCTACTCTGTAAAGTGGCTGTTTTTAAAATTTCATATATGTAACCTAAGTGATAAAAATTGCTTTCATCTTTTAACTCGATTTTTTAATCACCTTTTTAACTAGTTCAAATATACCTAAGAGGGTACCAACAAATAAGCATCGGATCCTATTCACTACAACAAAAAAGGGTGATTCTCGGCGCATAATTATCGGCGTTTATGCAAACGTCGAGAAATCTCGGCTCTTAAATGCGTTGAGACAAAGCGTCGAAAATTCTCGGCGTTTTTAAACGACGCAAATAATATCGGCGTTTATAAGCGCCGAGAATATTATCGGGTATATATACCCCCGCAAACCCTAACCCTCATTTCTCACCTCGCCGCCACTGAGAAAATCGACTCTCACCCTCGAGCTCGCCATTTGTCTCTCACCCTCGCCGCCACGTTCGTCTCTCACCCTCACCTCCCGATTTCCAACCGCGTCGCCTCTCACCGTTGCCGCCAGCGTTCGCCTCTCACCGTCGCCGCCAGCGTTCGTCTCTCACCCTCACCTTCCGATTTCACAGTTGCTCTTGCTTTGCTGTTAGTATGTGATGTCCTTGCCCTAGTTTCGGTTTTTATTTTTATTGGACTGCTTATTCTTCTACAAGTGTTATATCATTTGAGTTGGTTGAAGTAGTTGTATTATAGTTTTGTATTATCGCCGTTTCACACTTTCCCCTGCTTCATGCGCATCCTTAATGCTATGGTTCGAATGATTCTATCGTTGCATCTCATCCTTTGAATTGATTAATACAAAAGATTGTTGTTTTGACGAAATTCTTGTGTTACTGTGTTTGATTGATGTTTAAAATTATGTGTTGGTGGCGCTTGTGAGTTCAATTTGTTAATGTCAGGGAGATTAGATATCGATTTCATAATTTTTGAATTTGGAAAAATAAAACTTTATTGCTATATCCCTTGTTTAGATGGAATCTTCACATTAGAGGATTAAAATTGATTATAAGGAACTCATGTATCTTACTTTAATTTCTAACTTCTCCTAAGTCCCATTAATTATTTGTTTTTGTATTTGTATATGTTTTGATTGGTTGATTAAATATTTGTCTTATGAACTCTAACTTTTTTCAACTTTTAGGTAATTTGATTGCACTGCTTAATATTTAGAGATATGGATACGAGTTGGATCACGCAACTAAGGATTAGTCAAGCTTATATTGATGGTGTCATTGAATTCATTAAGTTGGCTAAAGAAAACCTTATAGAAGGAAAAACTCGATGTCCATGTAATAAATGCAAAGTAGCCAAATGGTTCTCATTAGAAGATGTGGAATATCATATCCTTTTTAAGGGTTTTTGGCCAAAGTATGAGAAATGAATTTTTTATGGAAAAGAAGATATTGTTCAACAATTGAGATGCAATAGTCAAACATCTACCAATAATAATGAGGGAAGGGCCATAGGTTGAGATGATATTGGTGGATTACTACGAGAAAGTATCAGAGTTGATATTCCTCCCTCCACAAGTCAACCCCATTTGTCTGATGAACATGATTGGTCGGACCAAGTTCCTCTTGAACAACCCAACCAATCTCCTAAGGAGAAAGCCAAGTATAAGAAGATATTGGAAGCTTCTAATGAAGAACTATATCCAGGCTGTAGCGCATTCTCCAAATTGTCATTTCTTTTGCACTTGTTTCACTTGAAATGTATGCATAGTTGGTCTGCTGAGTCCTTCACGATGTTGCGAAGACTTCTTGTTGATGCATTTCCCCAAATTATGGTATTTCCCTCATCTTATTATGAAGCTCAGAAAATGATCAATGAGTTGGGTCTTGGATATGAAAAGATTCATGCTTGTCCAAATAATTGTATGTTATATTGGGGTGAAATGTCTGAAAAAGAGAGTTGTCATACATGCGGTACCTCAAGATGGAAGACAGTTAAGGGTAAGGAAGATGACAGCTGTAGTGATGAAACTATGTCAATCAAGAAAGGAGAGCCCGCTAAGGTTATGCGGTATTTTTCTTTGATTTCAAGGCTCAGAAGATTATACGTGTCATCTAAAACAGCCGAAGATATGAGATGGCATGAGATAGACTGTTTGAAGGATGGGAAATTAAGGCATCCTGCAAATGGCTTAGCTTGGAGGGTATTTGATGCTCGGTATCTGGAGTTTTCTTCAGATCCTCGTAGTGTCAGGCTTGGTCTTACTAGTGACGGCTTCAATCTGTACCGTCTTATGAATACTACTTATAGTACATGGCCAGTGTTGTTGATCCCATACAACTTGCCCCCATGGCTATGTATGAAGCAATAGTCATTCATTCTTTCTTCGATTATTCCTGGGAAATCGGGCCCTGGACTTGACATTGATGTGTACCTACAACCATTGTTGCATGAGTTGAAATTGTTATGGGAAGGTATTGATGCATATGATGCCTATAGTGGACAAAACTTTAGGATGCAAGGGGCTATAATGTGGACTATCAATGACTTTTCTACATATGCTATGTTGTCTGGTTGGAGTACAAAGGGCTACACAGCTTGTCCTTATTGCACCGAACATACACATTCTTATAAGTTTGGGGGCAAGATTTGCTATAATGGACACCGTAAATGGTTACCTAATAATCACCCTTTTCGATCTCAGAGTCAATTGTTTGATAGGACAATGGAGTATGCTTGTGCTCCTACACCGGCATCAGGGATTGATATCTTGAAAGCACAATAACAAGTTCGTTACAAGTACGGAAAAACCCAAAAGACTAGTAAGAAGAAAAGAGAAAGGCACCACATAGACAGTTCAATAGAAAGAGTGGACAATGAGGAAGTGCTTAGGAAGAAAAAAAGCATATTTTTTGGCTTGCCATATTAGGAGTACAATCTCCTTCGACATAATCTAGATGTCATGCACATAGAGAAAAATGTGTGTGATAATGTTCTAGGGACGCTATTACATATGGAGAGAAAGACTAGAGATGATGAAAAGGCAAGAAAGGCCCTTGAAGAAAGGAACATAAAGCCACATCTTTGGATACAACCTCGTCCTAATAGAGATCCGTACATGCCTCCAGCTTCTTACTATATGTCTTCAAATGATAAAGAACGGTTTCTAAGAGTTCTGCAGAAACTTAGGGTCCCAGATGGATATGGATCTAACATCTCTAGATGTGTGAAGTTGAAACAAAGAAAACTCTTAAACCTTAAGAGTCATGACAACCATGTTCTTATGCAAGATATTCTTCCTGTAGCTTTACGAGTATCCAATGCCACACAAGTCATTGAGTTGCTTTCAGACTTGTCTTCCTTTTTCAAATACTTGTGTTCTACTACCCTCGACCCAAATATGCTCGATCTTCAACAATCGAACATTATTCTTACACTTTGTGAGATGGAGATGGAATTTCTACCTACATTTTCACAGTCATGGTTCATCTACTAATTCATTTAGTAGGGGAGGCTAAGCTTGGTGGGCCTGTTCACTATAGATGGATGTATCCGATTGAAAGGTTGGCCTATAATGCTTCATTTACTTTTATCTCTCATATTTGGCATCCAGTAATTGATCTCACGTGTTATTTATATTTATGTAATAAAGATATTTGTCCCATTTGAAAGCATACGTAAGTAACCAGGCGCGGCCAGAAGGGTCCTTTGCTGAAGGCTACATCATGGAGGAGACTATTACATTTTATTCTAGATACTTAGATGGTGCTACGACCATTTTTAATAGACCTAAAAGAAATGATGATAATATTTTAAGTATGGGTAAATACTTGTTAAACTCTGGGGGTCATGCAATTGGAAACGAGAAAATTGTTCGCCTTGATATGAGAAGTAAGGAACAAGCGCATCGTTATGTGCTACTTCAGCTAGATGAAATCAAGGAACTTCGTGAGTAAGTGTTAATAGAAGCAACTTTGTCAATATTAACTACTTTTGTTCAACCTACTAATAATTTCCTTATTATAGTGAATTTTTAAGCAAAAAACGACGAGCATATTTTCATAGAGGTCAATCTAATGCAACATTAGAAAATCAGTGGATTGTTGAAGAGTTTTCTGAGTGGCTTCAAAATCAGGTTAGTATATTTTATTCGATGTTGAAGTTGATATTATATATTCACCATTAATTTTGATACTACCTTTTATTCTATTAAGGTGCACAAAATTGATGCAACTACCGAAGAAGGCCGATTGAGAAGGGCTTTAGCTGGTGGGCTAAATCAGTATGCTAAAAGAATGAAAGGTTTTGTCCTTAATGGATAAAAATTTCATATAAAAGATCGTGAACGCTATATGAGGACACAAAATTCTGGGGTCATGGTCGTAGCTGATGGATAAGTTTACTATGGCAAATTGACAGACATATATGAACTAGACTATTATGGGAGTTATAAAGTTGTCATTTTTCGTTGTGATTGGGTAGATATAAATAGGGGCTTAAGAACATTTAAAAATGATGGTGCTTGTGTGAACTTCTCTAAGTTGATGCATACGGGTCGATTGTTGAAAGATTATCCATTTGTCATCTCATCTCAAGCAAAGCAAGTTTTCTATATTCAAGATGAGATGCAAAAGGGATGGTATCATATCATTAAGACTAAACCTAGGGACTTCTATGATCTAGGCGAGATTTGATCTTTGTTTTTTTGGAGTTGTGAAATAATGTTACGTGTTGTTTCATTTTGTCCATGTATGTTAATTTTCTTTTGTACGTGTTGTTTTATTTTGTCCATGATCTTTGTTTCATTATTGATTATTTGTTTTACGGAACATATTTGCTTCTCATTTTATTTTTGTACGTTCTATTATACATCTACTTATTCTTTTATTTTTGGAAAAGCGTGGATTCACAATGAGGAGGTTTTTTAGAAGTGGCAAATCAGTGCAGTCCTCAACAGCAACACCGGAACATGAAGGAGGTGATGACAGTCAGCCAAGACCGTCAACATCTCAAGCAGAGGGACCAGTGAGGAAAGTTGGTGTTTGGTCCACTGACGTGCCATTTGATGAGAGGGAGCTACTTCAACTTATTGGTAAATATTTTCAATTTTATAGCATTAATTATGGTAATAATTTTCCAATCGATTAGAAAAGTAATGGTATATCTTAATCGTTAATAGATGGCCAAGGTAACTTGAGTACCTTAAGGACGATACCAGTTAAGGAAGTATGGCATCTTCCTGAAGGTGTAAGAATTATTGTACGGTTCAATGACCTACGCCAACCAATTAGAAAGGGTGGCGATTTGTTGGTCCGGTTTATTGGAGAGGTAGCAAAAACGGGACGGTTTTGTCCGCCCGGACTAAGAGATTGGCGTACGATGAATGACCAATACAAAGCAGAAGCTATTGAGGTTATTCGAGTAAGTATTATTTATGTCTGAAGTTTACTTTATATATATGATATAATATGTATGTCTGAAAGTTTCTGAACTTTATCATTGTATTAATTAAGGTTTTATACTCTTAATTGTGTTAATTTAATTCAATAGTATAATTGGCAATAGGTTCTTCTATCAAATTTTACTGCTTGAGTAAAATGTGGATATAGCACTGAAATGTGGTTGCTCTCTTACTAGTACAACTACTGCTTTATGCCTTCTTACTATTCCCTTGCCTTTTTGTGACATTATTGTTGGATTTTATGTTTTAGGGAAAATTTTCAATGCCCAGTGATGTATTGATTGATAAATCAATACTATAGCATCTTAGCAAAATGTGGAGGGGTTATAAGACGAGTTTGAAAGCACAATATTGCCAAGGGAACAAAACTGAGGCTGAAGTTATTGCAACAGTGCCACGAGGAGTTAATCGTGACCAATGGATAACTTTGGTACATTTTTGGTTTTCTCCACAAGGCAAGGTAAAACAATTTCTTTTTAAGTAATTTTTGATTGGTTAAAAAGGGGGAAGCAGATTAATATTGATTATGAATGTAAAGTTTTTCTTGGATTGATGTTGATTTCCAATGTCAGAAGAAGAGTAAATGCGGCAAAGAAGCACGTGCCAAGCAGAATCAGTTTCACACGACTGGTTCAACAAGTTATGCGAATAAAAGAGATAGTTTTGTAAGGATTTCAGTATATGTTTAGTGTATTATTACTATCTACCTATTAAATTAGTTAAAACTTATGTTGACGTGTTGATTGTAGGAAATTGACAAAGGGAGGAAGCCCACCAGTATATAATTTTACTAGGAAACTCATACCAGGAAAAGTGGTGGCTTTTTTGAGAACACGGTTTGGCAAGAATTTATGGTGGGTTTTATTATTATCTCACATTTCTTTTAATTTAAATGTATTTAATGTCTTTTTCTCTTCTTTGTAGGATACAGCTAGAGAAATAGTTGAGGCCCGACTTGGATCTTCTTCCAGACCTCGATCAGAAATTGAGGAGGAAATATTTACCGAGTTAATATATGAACAGGAAAATCTGGGCTATCGAGCGGTAGGCTATGGATTTGGCGTGAAGAGAAGTGATATATACGGAGTCAGGGGTGAACTAAAGAAAAGGGGACTCGATCGTACCGGTGATCATGTCGAAGTGCAAAATATGAAAATAGAATTGGCCAATGTAAAGCAGCAAATGAGAAGGCTCCTACCCATTTATGATGCTGTTTCTTCTGGCCAAGCATCATATGAAATGATAGCTGAAGGTCTAGCAATTATTACTGCGGTTGCTGATCCGGTAAGATAATCTATTTAATATGTATTTGTTTGTACTATAATGCAAATAATTGCCTTTCCAATCCTTTGTAAATAATGAAATTGATGATGTGAATGATCGAGACAAAAGGCGGCATTGGGGTTGGTACTTTTGGGAAACTACATGAATTTATCACGTGAAGCAAAATTTTGAATTAGATATGCTTGTCTTGCTGCTTGATAAGATGGTTTGATTTTTGGATGTTTTAACACTTCTTCTACTAAATCTTTTCTCTAATATCTTCATTAATAATTCTCTTTTAATTTTCCCCATATGAGGAATAACCTAACTTTAGACAACAAGATATAATTTGAATCATGTGTGTTGTGCTTTGCAAGATGTGTCAGAGAGTGGAATCTCATGTGCTATATTGTCGCCTTAAGATGTAGCAGACTCTTCATTTGTTTCAAGCACATACTAGATGGAAATGAGAATGGAGGGCAAGCTAAATAGGTGGCAATCACATGATATGGAAGTCATGAGATGCAGCACAACCTAGTTCTCCCTCTATCTACTCCTACTTCCCTTCCAAAAGGGATTGTGGACACTTGAGGGTTGACGGGTTCCGACAAATGATTTCATGTGCTTATTGTTATTGATTTATGTGATAGTAAACTGGTAGATTGATATTTTGTACATAAGTAATGTTATTATTGTGTTGTCTATACAGGGTAAAGATGAATCGGGATCAGGTGATGGTGAACCCTCAAATTATTTTGCATCTCCAAGCACGCCAAGCTCATTCGGTTGATTGATATATTTGTGAAGAATGTACTTGACTAAGTTAGCATTGTATTTTTTTTTTTATTTATTTTGGTTGATATTAGATTAATTATGTTGATATTTGGAGTAGAAAAAATCTCAAATTTTGTATTGAACTATCAAGATACATTGACAATGTTGTAATATTTTGATTGTCAAATTCGGAGTCTTATGAAAAATTTATCGTATTAGATGATATTTTTTTATTAAGTAATTATATATATATATGTGTGTGTGTGTGTGTGTGTGGAAAATATGCACAAATAAATAGGCAATATAGGCTGTTTGTAAAATGTCCATACTAAGAAGAGAAAATAGGGTATTTAAAAAACTCGAAAAATCTCGGCGTTTAAAAGCGCCGAGAGTGTCGGTATATTTTTCGGTGTTTATAAGCGCCGAAAATCTCGGCGTTTGCTTTCTCGGCGCTTGTCCTAAGCGCCGATATTGAAATTCTGGACGCTTTTTTGCGCCGAGAATTGCAAAAAAAAGCGCCGAGAATCTACCTTTTCTGTTGTAGTGATTGGAACTCTGAAGTTAAGCGTGCTTGGGTGAGAGTAGTACCAAGATGGGTGACCTCCTAGGAAGTCCTCGTGTTGCACCCTTCAGGTTAGGGGTTCTCGGAAATAGCCTACCTTGAAGGGGGAAGGTTGCGTACATCCACCCCTCAACCCTACTTAGGCGGGACACTGAAAATGTTTGCTTTTTTTAACTAGTTCAAATATAATAATTTTATCTTTTAAATAGTTCAAAATATTAGATAAAAGTATATGGATTAGTTTCATATTTTCCAGCCATCGTGACTAGCATGCAACACGTCAGACAATGACTGAAAACTATTTTAAATTATTATAAATATATAAAAAAATTGACTTTTTTAAACAGAAAATCCCTTTTACATATTTATTTATAACGTTGACTAATAATACATATCAACACCAAAGAGGGTACCAACATGCCGTCACCGGATCCCATTAGAACTCCGAAGTTAAGCGTGCTTGGGTGAGAGTAGTAGCAGAATAGGCGACCTCCTGGGAAGTCCTCACCCTCAAGTTGGGGGCAATCGAAAACAACCTCTCTTCAGGTTAACACCCTGAAGGGGGAAGGTTGCGTACATCCGCCCCCCCAGACCCTCCGCAGGCAGGAGCCCTTGAGGCATTGGATATGTTCACTAATAATACATATCAACCAAAAACTTGTAGCAAAATAGATGCATTTAAACATACAAGCCTATAAACTTGAGCTTTATTAGACTTAGAATTGGTTCGATAAACTAAACGAGGATTGAATCTTTCGAGCTTTATAACAAGTCCTTGTGAGCCTGCTCGATTTTTTTCGATAATTTGTGACAAAATCGCGACCACGAGTAGGCCACTCGCTAGGCTAGGCGAGGCCTGAGTCCGATCGCAACAGCTCGGGGACCAAAAACAAAAAGCACAAAACAAGATAACAGAAACAAAAGCTCCCCTCAAAATATGACACAACAGCCACCGAGAATAGGACCAGACAAAATATGGGGACAACACTGTTAAATTGACCAAAATTGCTACTTCTTGTGAGGACTCTCTTCCATGGTTTACTTGTAGTTATGAAGAGTCATTTCTCATATTAATTATCAAAAAAGTATAATAAAATAAGGAAATGATAACCAACATTCCTTTACTCATTTGTATCTGTTATATCGTTTTGTGTATATCTTAACTATAGGAAAGGGAAAACAAGATATTACGGGCACCGAAATTTTAGAGTTAATAACAAAGATGTTGCTTAATGTCATTGATCATTAGTGTCGTGTTGATATAAGAAGAGCCATGCCCTTCTTCTAATGCTCGTTTCGCCATTTTTTCGAGTTCCTTTACTTTTTTCCTTCTCTCCTCTGCATCATCCCCCCAATCCATTAGATCCATCACCGCTTTCTTTACATTCTCTCTTTTTATTACTGCTTCGTGCTTCTCCTCCTCACCCCACTTAACCGCGAGGTTTGCCCCTATCCTGACTCCGATTCTCAACACCTCCACAATTAACTTCTCATTGAAGAATTGCTCGGCAAATAAAGGCCAAGTTATCATTGGTACTCCTGCACAAATGCCTTCCAACGTCGAGTTCCAACCACAGTGTGTCAAGAACCCTCCTATAGCAGGGTTTGACAATATGAGCACCTGCGGGGCCCAGCCACGTATCAGTAGACACCTCCCTTTTGTCCTTTCCTCGAACTTTTCCTTGGCTAACCACTCATCAAAAGAGAGAAAATCTATCCATGTATTGGATCCCTTGCTATCTCTATCCAGCCTTTCTTTATCAGAGTGTTCTGTACAGTGATGATGATTCAAACTCTTGTTAAGCTTCTTAGTTTTTGGCTCTCTCACGACCCAGATAAAAGGTTTTTTAGACAACTCCAAGCCTAACCCAATTTCTACTAATTGAGCCAAGGAAGGCCGTGACTGGCTACCAAGACAAACATAGACCACCGAGCCTGGCTCTTGGGAATCAAGCCATTCTTTACACCGGTCTCCCCAGTTCGAACTCGAACCCTTATCCCCTCTTTCCAACTTATCCAACCAATCATTAGTGCACAATGAAACTGGGCCCACGCACCAAACCTTGCCACCTTTAGCCTCCTTCAGTTTCTGGGCATATGGACGCTCCAACTCCTCGAAAGAATTAACCAACACCCCATGAGCCAACCCCTCGGCCTCTAATATCTGCTTACGATCTGAATTTAGTAACAGGTCTGGAAGTTGTGACCTAGTCAGCACAACATGACTTGGCATTCCTGGGACTACAAATGAGTCAGACCCCAACACTCTTTCCAGAACCTTAGAACCCACAATATTATGCCTACATAGGAGTGCGAAGCACCCGATCCCATCGAACACAACCCACAGGACCGAAACCTAGCCACAGTCTGAGCCACCCAAGCATGGTTCTTATCCGCAATGATGCAACTCAACCTAGGCTCTAGTTGAGCAAGATGTTGTTCCAGCGGAACCCGGAGCATGTGCATAGCGCAAACTAGCTTCTTGAAATGGGCTCGCGAGGGGAGAGAGTACATGCTCTCACATCCCTCTGGTGAGCCCACCTCAGCTCCCGGGAACCGTACCTCAAGGATTTGGATCCTAAGGCCCAAATTGAAGTCCCGACCCACCGATGACCTGAACTGGACTGCATTGAGAGGGGTTGTGGCGATGGTAACGGACGGCCAAGTAACCTTCCAAGGTCAACCATTGGGATAAGGTGGCCACGGGCTAAGTGAGGGATAAGCACAAAGTGAAGATTTTGGTTTTCATTTGCCATTTTGCAATAATTTTGGTCATCAATTGGACATGAACTGGATTATAAGATATAGAAGAAAATTAAATAATGGGTTTAGTTAATTAGTGACTCTAATTATGGGAATTTTTCAATTAGCAATCTTGTTGACCAAGAAATATTGGAATTGAAGCTTGTTTAATTGAAAAAAAATGTTAGTTGGATCAAATTTTATATTGTTGTTATAAAAGATTATTAGATTATAATTAATGTAGGACGAATAGTCGGGGAGTTTTTCACGGAGCAATTGTTCTGTTAGTAGCCCAGATGGTTGAGACAGAAGAAAAGGTTGATTTTTAAGGAATTGCAAGGCGCATTACTTATCAAAATGAACTTTTAGACCGAGCTATACCAACCCAGCAGCTTTGCGGCTGGCACCACCTATTACTCCCTAATTTGGCTTCTAAACGTGTATTTAGGCCACTTTTGTGTTCTGTGATTTGCTTATGCATATTTTTCGTGATTTTACATTTGGGTTTTCGTGTTGTCTATAAATCCGCTACTTGATTATAATTTTCTCCTCATTCCTCATTTTCATGTAATACAAACTCTAAAAATTCTCCTAAACTTCGTTGGACTTCGAATTTCTTCTCTAACATTGACGTATTCAATATCATTTCTATGCTATCATTTCGCATCAATAATAAATTAGTATTAATTAATTATTTATAAACTAATAAACTGTTGTCATATGTATTTTTTATATTGATTAAATTAATGTGTTCGGCTGGCAGCAAGTGACGCAAGACCCTACTTAACCAAGATGGATTTCTGCATGATAGTGCATTACTTAATTTACCTAGGAGGGGACCAGTACTAAAGCACCGGATTTCATTAAAACTTCAAAGTTAGGCATGCTGGGGCGAGAGTAGTACCAAAATGGGTGACCTCTTGGGAAGTTCTCGTGTTGCACCCCTCAAATTGGGGATACTCAGAAACAACCTCTCTTCAGGGTAGGACACTGAAGGCAGAAGGTTGTGTACATCCACCTCAAGACCCTGCTTAGGCAGGACCCCTTGGGGCACTAAATATTTTTTTTTTTTTTTAGGGCATTACGTAATCTGAAAACATGCCAACAACTTATAATATTATTGTGAAAATATTTATGAATTTTTGATAGGAAAAATACTCAATAATCGGGTTCGATTTAAATGGGAAGAGAACAGAGAAAGAGAAATAATGACACAAAGATTAACGTGAAGAACTTTCACATTAGGGAAAACCACAGGTGGAGTTAGAAGGCTTTATTATGAATCTGACCGGAGCATGCAAGCTAGAAAACAACACAAACTCTAATACAGCTTATATATGTAAAAGCACATAATCGAAACCCTAGCTGATGGATAATACTGGACTAACTCTTAACCCTAGCTCTAATATACATACAACATATAAGTTTTAATCTTTGCGGTCCACCGTAGACCTCTACTTTGAAATCAAGACTTAAATTTGAGTCACAAACACAACACAACAATTTTCGTGTAGCAACTCAAATTGTTGATATATAGATGTATAAATGAGCTGCGCTCGGATCAAGATTGCTAGAGTATACTAGGTTTTACTCAGCAAGATTTGGCTTGGCTCAGTCTCAGTAAAACTAAAAACATTGACCTCTAGCTAGGCCTCGTCATATTGCTTGAATTGGCTAAGCTCGAACTGAACACGACGAGCTATGATTTAAGGTTACCCTGTTTAAGCTCATTCAAGCTTGATCTAGACTAGATTTGACTGAATTAGATTCATGCTCAACTTATTTATGCTCGAACTTGGGCATATTTAGACGCCTTAAATGTATAATTTTTGGCTCATTTGGGCTCGTCTGTGTGATATTTTGTCAGAGAGTTTCCCAAAATACCGGATACCAGGTAACCAAAAGATCTCAGGTTGGTGAGGCTATGTAATCACTTTCCTTAAGGCTTATTTCAGTATACAAAATATCCTCTGGGATACAACAACAACCAAATATGAAGAAGAGAATATGTAAATGGAGAGACATAGTGAGATGAATGAGAACGACCTTTTCAAAGACTTTTACAACACTTTCATATGAATTTTTCAAGTGTTACTTGCAATTGTATTTTATAATTTTATTTCTCAAAATATGAAGAGAGAATTCTCTTTTCTTCCTCTTGAAATGAACCCCCCAAAGGGCTATTTATAGTTTTTCAAGTGTCTTTTCAAGAAGGAGCGCATCCCTTCATGAATGGTCACTTCCCTTATTAATATTTTACAATTCTTGCAAGTAAACACATTTCATATGTGTTCTCTTAAATAATAGGGAAAAATAATATAAGAAAATAAGGTTCAAAAGACGTCCCAAACTTATCAAAATATTACTGTAATTCTGTAAGATTTGTGTATCGACGTATAAATAGTTCTGTTGGATTGTGTGTCAACACACGGGCCCTGTGTGTCGACACACATCCCATACAAGTTTAAAACACTTAAACCAAGTATGGGACAATCACATACATTTTGAAAATACACCAACATTCCTCCACTATTTTCAAATACCATCATTCTTGAATAATCAACATCTCAAATTAAAGGAGGCCTTATTATGCATCAATGAGGGTGTCTAATGATTGAATCCCCAGCTAGTGAAGAGACCATATAGTTAATCGGATCAAAAATAGTAGACCAAGCTTTGAACCATACAACCCATTTGACTAACCGACTATCTAATTACGCACAAGGCCTACTCCCCATACATACCCTACGACTCCCAGATCGATACATTTGTGGCCTTGTGTCATGTACCCTTCATGAGTGTTTTAAGGCCAAACCCTTAGTCAAAAATCACCCCTTTGAGGCGGCCATACTTCAACACACACTAAGGTGGACCTCATTGATCATGTCCCTACAACGCGACATTCAATAAGTTCTAAAACTAGGTCCACTAAAAGCATTGGCTCATCCTCTTAGAATCTTTGACGCAGGTACCAAGCACTTCACCGTCGGGATGGAAAAATCTCATTTAGTGCTTGCAGTTACACGGATGACAATTCTCTCTCATTGAACCTAAGACCTAGCGTCATACTATGCGTCGAGTTGAGAGCCTATCATGGGTGACTAATAATGACAGATTTCACACCATCTCTTTAATTATCAAGTTTTTAGCAATGTTCTCAAACAAGAGATCCACTAGTTTCAGACTTACATTTTCAAAGTCCACAGTGATCATTTAATCTTTCATGAGTGATTTTACGTCATAATATTTGACACTGTTGTGTCTGAACTTTCAGTGATACATCTCACCCTTACACATTTAAAACACATCTCACTATCACAATGGATAGAAATAGACAACATTGGCTTACGGCACAAAGAATCTTATACACAAGATCCTTTAATCATTCTGTTTTTTTACAACCAGAAACTAGAGTAATAAACTCTATAATCACAGTGGAATTTATAACACATGTTAGTCACTTGAAATTCAAGGAACAACACCCCCATCACTTATAACATTTACTAGCTTTTAGAAGCATAGTCCTCCTTATCAGATATACAATTGGAATTCAGGTATTCTTCTATGTAAAAGAGTACTCATTATTAACACCATAATGCATGGCCATTCCAGTACCCTATGTACCATATGCTAGTTATATTTACTTACATAGTTGGTTATACATACTGAACTATTCAACAATAAAGGCTACATTTAACCTTTTTAAATTCCAATTATACAATTGGAACACTTTCATTTGGTTCTAAAGTTTCACACCAAATTTCAACATGTAATCAACATACATACATACATTCAATAAATCCTCTGGTAAACTTGCCATATGCACTTTTTAGATTCATTAACTACCTCTTTCAAAAGGCAACATCGCTAGACTACACAGACTCATTAGAGTATCACAATCTATGACACAACAATATTTAACTTTGACATTCATCTTATTTCTAGTTCATTCCTCTAGAAATATACAAGTCCAAACGCTACGACTTTTCTTTTCACACTCTTTTACTCTTTCAAAGTTCTAGAGTCTTTTCAGGGATATACCCTCAAACATGATTATCACCATAATTTATTTTAATTCACATTATTGCAACGCATCATTCAAGATCAATGAAAGACTCGAAGTCACTTTCTATGTAGTCATGTACATTTATGTGTTAGGATGTTTACTCCACCTATAATTCAGTCATACGAATATACATGCCACTTATACGCATTAAAACTTATGGGTAATAAAAGAGTCATCATAAATCAGTATTTACATACTCTTTAAATTTGTCATGTTGATGACTAACAACATCCTAACATGTGAACATATCAGCACACAAAAATCTCATTTATCATGCAACAATTGCATGAATCTATCACTCAATTTGAGTATTTAAATATTCATTGTATAAAATACACTTGATTTTAACCGACTACTCAATCATCATATACATACGCCATTAATACGCAAGTAAACTTTATTTCAACCGCATTAATCATGATGATAAAGTTTTTCACACGCATGCCTGTTTGCATTGGACCATTACATTCAATAACTTCAGAAAAACCCACCGAAGATATTTGGTCAGTTATGAAATTATAAATCAACATTTCCAAGTGCTTTTATACAATTTCTCTCATCATTCTTAATCATGGACTTTAACGTGAATTTCTTTATATCCGTCATACTAGGAATCAACATATGTAAAAACACCATATATTTCATGATCCACTAATTCCAATCAAATTCACATCATTTTCATTTATCAAGCAAACAAACGGCATTTATTTTATAAATAACAAAGCCGTAAAGTATCATGATCACTTTTACGTTCATGGACATGTGGAACTCATAACCACATCAACATATATGCATCAACCTCAATTTAATAAAATCATACATCCATGCATAGAAGCATTAATCATATAGCCACATTAATGTCCATACTTGTACCTCATGCAAGTATTAGTTATATTAACTAACATGCATTGGCATTATATCATCATTAACATGCTTACAAGATTATACTCAAACTTCTTTAATAATTATGATCATATAAACACTGCTTTTCATGACTTTCCAAATCCACTATTGTTCACTTAATTACGCCCTAATGTAAATTCCGTCAGTGAACAATACGCATATGAGATTGGATTTATAACCGTGAAAATAGGAATGAATCAACAATTTTAATTTCACTCAGATTTGAGCCACTTTTGAATTCACCAAGTAAACATATAATATTCATGTTTACAAATTAAAACCTCAAAGTTTTTTATTGCATTAATCATGCATACATGCATTAAACCTCAACTTAATTACTCATAGTACAAATTCATACAACAGTGAATTTACTATACATAATGCATAATTCATACTTTGTTCCGAAATGTGAATGTGTTTTTGTATTTCATGAAAAACCCGATATTCTTTCAATTCGTAAACCATACGTATCATTATCAACATACTTCATTCACTTCTTATAATAATCAGTTTTGGAATTGTTTCGGCGCCTGGTTTCAACAACCACGCTAAACAATGATTTTCCTTTTTAACATCGCCTTAACGTCTGGTTTCAACATCCACCAAAACCTATATTTTATTTTCTTTAGTACTCAAATTAAACGTACTAATTCATATCAAGTATGTCTTCATAATTACTTATCATTTTATCACCGCCAAAAAATAACCATCCATGCATTTCCCTTGTTCCTTTGAGGTCGCAGGTTCGAGACTGTATAACTGCATAATATATACATATACATTATATTTGATATATAAGTGTTTGCATAACTTTATCACAAAGGTTAACATGCATGAACGGTCAAAGGAAGCATTTCCTCATCTTGTACACAACGGTTCGATTCGCAGAAACCACACAAATTCAGGTTTTTTTTTTTTTTTTTTGTTATAAGTATATTCTTTGTACATACTTGACACAAAATGCAGGTGGGTCAACCGGTAGAGAGACCCTTTTATTCTCTTATTATTACAGTGACAACGGTTCGAATCCCAAGCGGTTTTCACGCCCCAAAATTTTTTATTTTTTATTATTATTTTTTTAATTTCGATTTTTCTTTTGTTAAATTAACATGATACAAAACTACTCAATTAACTTCCATGTATCATTTGACCAAAATTCATGATTCATCATTGTGAATTCAAAGTCACTTGATCATAAATTCATGATCCAAACACTCAATGCCTATTAACTTTCATTTTGATATCACGTGTATACTTATCAATGAATATGCATCAATTTACATGAGTCACATGATTTCATAATTTTATCCCTAGTCAAGTAAATATACTTTCATGCATAAACAACAATGCATCAACTACTACTCGTTAGGTATTATAAATTCGCGGTTTTGATATCTTTTGATCAAATTTTATGTTAATCTTAACATTTCATGATCCTTCTTACTCATGTTTGAGTCAAAAGAACATACCTTGATCCATAGCAATTTGTATACAAGAAGGATCCAAGAAGACATACATTTCCCTCTTTGTCACTTTCTCCAATCTCATATGGTTTGCCACCAAATCAAGGAAAGTGAAGAAGCCATTTCAATTAAGGAATAAGCCTTAAGACTGTTAGAGAATTTTCCAAAATACTGGGAACTGGGTAACCAAAAGATCTCAGGTTGGTGAGGTTATGTAATCACTTTCCTTAAGGCTTATTTCGGTATACGAAATATCCTCAGGGATACAACAACAATCAAATATGAAGAAGAGAATATGTAAAGGGAGAGACATAGTGAGATCAATGAGAACCACCTTTTCAAAGACTTTCACAACACTTTCATATGAATTTTTCAAGTGTTACTTACAATTGTATTTCATAATTTCATTTCTCAAAATATGAAGAGAGAATTCTCTTTTCTTCCTCTTGAAATTGTTAGAACCAAACCCAGTAAATAGTATGAAAAGCATATAAAATACTAATATATTATCCAAAGGCATACAATAAAGGATGGATAATACCTGTAAGGCATGAAACAACTTAGTACCGATAAAATAACAACCGATGAAGAGTTACCGATGAAGTAGAGCTGAGCGAGGCACGGATCACGCTTTCTTTAAGACGGTTTCCACGCTCCTACGAATAAGCCCGATGCAGTAGGTAAACAGCGCGCCGTCCCCAGGATACAACGCTCAGCTAACCCCAACGCTCTTAGACCCTGCACTGATCTAAGAGGCCAAAACTATACTACCAAACACTCTTAACTCAAAATAAAAGATGGGAATTATAAGCAAGTAGAAGAAGGAGAAAGCTTGTTGTTGTATATATAAAATATCACATTTTAATCTCTATTTATAGGGAAAAAAATGAGATCAAAAAATTAAAAATCAAATCAATATTTGCCCGTTGAAAGTTAATGGCCACTGTGCCGTTGGGCATTAACAAGCCCATGTAATTGCATCATATGGCCGTTGGGCCTGCGTTACAGCAGTGCCCAACGGCACTTTGCTTTTATTTTTTTTTTATTATTTTTTTTCCTTTATTTTATATTATCATTATTATTATTATTATTATTGTTTTATTTTATTTTATTTTTTTTAAGAGGAAGAGCAAATAGGAATTTTTATTAAAAACTAACAGAAATGAACCCCCCAAATGGCTATTTATATTTTTTCAAGTGTCTCTTCAAGAAGGGACACATCCCTTTATGAATGGTCACTTTCCTTATTAATATTTCACAATTCTTGCAAGTAAACACATTTCATATGTGTTCTCTTAAATAATAGGGGGAAATAATATAAGAAAATAAGGTTCAAAAGACGTCCCAAACTTATCAAAACGTTACTGTAATTCTGTAAGATCTGTATATCGACGTACAAATGGATCTGTTGGATTGTTTGTCAACACACGGGCCCTGTTTGTCAACATACATCTCATACAAGTTCAAAACACTTAAATCAAGTATGGGACAATCACATACATTTTGAAAATACGCCAACATATTTAACTTCTTACGTCTAACCCACAAATTTTTTTTTTAAACATTTATTTAGTAATTTAAACTTTTAGAGTAGTTAATTTTTAGTGTTTTGCATTGTTTGGGATTCAACTGGATCTGTTGAGTTGAATCTTATCCAATTTTGAACTGGCATCCCCAAGAAAAAAAAAAAAAAAAAAGAAACATACTCAGTGCCTCAAGGGGTCCCGCCTACGCAGGGTCTGAGGGGCGGATGTATGCAGCCTTCCCCCTTTAGGGTGTTAACCTGAAGGGAGGTTGTTTTCGAGTGCCCCCAACCTGAGGATGAGGATTTCTCAAGAGGTCACCCATCCTGATACTACTCTCGCCCAAGCATGCTTAATTTCGGAGTTCTAATGTGATACTACAAATATTTTTTTTTTGTGGTATCGCCAAAAAAAAAAAAAAATGAATTAAGAGAAAAATATCTGGGATTCAAAAGCAAAAAGGGGCCTACACTCTAGATTAAAACCCCACTATGCCACTCCAATAACCACCCCAAAAAGGCAAATTTTGGTCAACATTTTAGATATACATCGACCTTATAATAAGTTTTATTGAAGAGATGTCCTTATATAGAGTTATATGGCTGTTAAAAGTGTCGATGGTCAACACAATGGTTAGGAGGTAAGAGCACATATACATGTCCGTTATTGTTGTTTTATTGTTTCTTGTATGTCTGCTATTACTTTATTTGGATCTTTTTTTATATTGTTGATGCAGCGCATAGTGGAAGATTTAGGGAAGCGAGAAGGTTCAACGGCCTTCCTTTTAATTTTATTAATTTGCTAATAAAATAAAAAGGAAAGATAAACTCGATTTCCCACAATCTGAGAAAAGGTGAAACAAGGGCTCGATTTCTTACAACCCGAGAAAAGGAGAAACAAAGGCTCGATTTCTCATAATCCGAGAAAAGGAGAAACAACGGTTCGATTTTTCACAATCCAAGAAAAGGAGAAACAAGGTATTTTTTAAAATAATTCTAAACTTAAATAATGAACAACCTAGGCTCCTCTTTTATATATAGAGGAGTTATTTGTCTCTAAGTAAAACACTAAAAGATAAATAAAATACTAGAAGATAAATACAGACACTAAAGATGACTAAATAAATACTAAAGGATAAAAAACTGAAAATATAAAACTAATCCTAACTAAACTCTATCTCCTAATAAAACTCTAACTCCTATCATGTTCAATCTCATTCCGCGTACCCGAACCCGTCAAGTTGTACCCGCCATCTTGTATCTGCCAAGTGACCCGCCAATGGAGGTGAGGCTGCATCAATTATTCCTTCTTCTCTTTTCTTTTTTAAGGTTGGGGGGGTCTTTCAAAAACAGTCTCCTTCTGATTAGCACCCTGCAGGTGTAAGGTTGCATGTATTTTACCCCCTGTACCCTGACGTCACCGGAGCCTCTACGAAGCACTGTGTGGTTGTGGTTGTTGTAAGGAATACAATTTCTCGCTATGTAGGACCGTCAACACATGAAAATAAGAAAACATAAGTTCGAACCTAAGATATTATACATGAAAATTTTTGACTGTTATACCAACTAATCTCGCTCATATACCGACTTTATATGGATACATTGACCTAACATATATACTAACGGGTACAACAATTGCGGGGTACCGTGGGTGTGGTTTCTGAGCTGCTTCACGTGTCACTCCACTTATAAAGCTCCTTCCACTACTTCAACTTGCCCTCGTGGTCGGGTGTTCGCAAAAATTCGAAATTAAAAAAATGGAACTAAAATCGAGAAATTTAAAGCAAAAGTTTCAGTTATTGAATTGGAAACATCGCTGAGTACCGAATTGGTAAAAAAATTGGTTAATTTATGTGGTTATGATTTGTGAGTTTAGCTAGATCGGTTATCTGAATAAATGGATTATTATAATTACAAGAAAATTATAATTGTGCATCCAAGTTACATCTTAGTGGATAAGTTTAGAGTATGTAAGAGAAATTGAAACTTGAGGATATAGATTTTATTTTCTTGAAAGCTATCAGGTCCAGTTATGGTTGTAAATATACTGAACGTTCAATGAACTACTCGTATTCAAGATCGATTACGTCTCGTCCTTATTCATTATGGGACTAGAGAGCTTATCGAGTTGAGTTCTGGCAGGCTCAATAAGCATCATAAGTTGAGTTCGAACTAAGGCCTACTTGACACGTTAACTTTCGCAAACAGTTTGATAAGTGCTCAATAAGTGCTCATTAAGACTCGATAAAGAGCTTGTTAAAATCAGTATTAGCTCGAAAATGGTTCGATGGCAGTAATTCGAATAACTTAGCTTGAAAAGCGAGCTCAACCCAATAACAAGCTCGTCTCATTTGGGCTAACAATGCGAGACAAGTATCAAACATACTAAATCTTATCGAACCGAGTTCAAATAAAGGTTAAAAGTTCGATAAGAGTTAGGTTTGAACTCGAATTTGATAAGTGTTGTCAAATTTGAGCTCAAATAAGCGGGTATTCGACTCAACTTGCCGATAAGTGGAGGATATAAGATGGCCCAATCCAATAGTTTGGCCCACAAAACACTTCAAATAACTTTGAGAATCATGAAGTGAACATCGTTGGATAAACCACAAATTTTTTTTTTTTTTTTTTAATTTACCAAGCAAAGTCTGATCTGTCGGTGATGATCATTGAAAACCAAAAATGTTACTCGGGATTGAATTGCAGTGGCAGCGAAATACTAGTTACTCCCTCTTACTAATGAAAAGAACATTCTTTTTAATATAGGCGAAGAGAATTTTATCAAGCTGTAAAATATTTTCGGACGCATTTACTCAAAATATTTGTTAAGAGTCAAGTTAGAAGTCATATATTGAATCAATATAACTCTCAAATAAAATTCAATCAGAAAGCCAAACCAAAAATACAGATTAAAACTAAACAATTACATAAATAAAAAAGAAGTAAGAACTCAGTGCATTTTATTTTTTAACAAATGTGTCGAATTCTTATAAAAAAAAAATTTGGAGAAATTTTTTTTTTTTTTTGAACAATAAAATTTGGAGAATGACCATACATTTATGGTACAATTATATTTTTTTACTCAATTATCAAAATATACTATATAAATAGTTTTTGATGTGACTTCTGTGAGTAAATTTTTTTTTCTTTTCCTATGCTTTTTTGTTCCTTTTATCCATTTTACTATTCCTTTTGACCCTTAATAGTAAATTATAATAATCCAGCTATTAGAAAGGCGTCTCAATTGATTACGTTTCCTATTCATCTGGTCATCGTCTAAAGGTCAGGAGTTCGATTCTCATTGAGGATATATTTATGACTTACCTGTTTATAGGGATTGTGAGCCTCTTCATGAACAGAGGTTGGTTGGGACAACCCAATCCTTCGTTACCAAAAAAAAAAAATTTATATAATATGAAAAGATAACAGCACTAATAATAATAATAATAATTAAAATAATGCCGAAAGTTATTATATGAAATAAATATCGCATGAAGAATGGCGCCTGTCAAGGAGTACGACAAATTATTCTAGGCCTCACGTGAGTGGGTCATATTTAGATCATAAATTCTGTTTGACACATAAAATTAAAATTATAGCATTAAATTATAATTATAATTATAATTTTTATAAAATTTGAATTAGTATGAGATTAAAACTTTATTGTTTGTACAATTAAAAGAACTAAAAGTTGGAATTCTTTAACTAATCATCTCGAGTTTGGGTCATCGAGTTGAATTATTATAGGTTTCGAGTCAAATAGGGTCTGGCCCTGACCAAATTATATCATTGCGGGATCGAGTCATGGATTGGATCATATTGTGCCCAAGTCCTCTTGGATTCTAGGTTAATTAGGTGGGTTCATTTTCCATATGTAATTACTATACGCTGGTTTGGGTTGGGTATGGTGATTTAGCATTTGAGCCATCTTGGTTTCAAGTCAATTAGGTTGCATCGTTTCCAATTTCGGCTAGGCCAACTCTAGGTCAGATTGAGTTGAGTTATTTTCAGTTTGAGTCATCTCTAAGTTTTGAGTCAATTAGGTTGGATTGTCTTGAGTTTTGAGTTTGCTCGAGTGTGTTACATTCAACTTTGCTCCATTTAGTTATGATCATTTTAGATTTAAGTCATCTCAGAATTTAGGCCTATTAGTTGCAGTGGGAGAACCAAACAATTAAATTGAAATTCTAGACTCCAATTCCTGTTTTAGCCTCAATTTCATGCTTCAATTCAATATGCCTATGCATTAGGCAGGGCCAGACATAACCCCAAGCAACCCAAGTACTCGCTTGGGACCGTTGAATTTTAAGGGCCCCAGATTTTTAATATTGTGATTTTTAAAGTATCAATTTTTACTATTAGTAAATTTTATAGTCAAAATTATTATAATTTGTTATATATGAAAGGCCATCTTTAAAAATTTCGCTTGAGGCCCCGAAAATATCAGAACCGGCCTTGGTATTAGGTCAAGCTCGATAACTAAGGACTAGGGTCAGGTATTTCATAACCCGAACTCAAAATATCCCAAATTCAAATATAATCAAATTTGAAGAGGCTAAATCAAACCCCAATTCAACCCAACTGCAATGTTCATATATGTTATGCGATAAAAGTTGAAATCAGGGGGGAAAAAAAAAAAGAAGGATTTTGATGTGTACGATATATAAGAAAAAGTAGATGCCAATAAGCAGATATGAGGTGAGTAATGGAGACGCATTATATATCCGAGGGTAAAAGAGTAGGATTTTGATGTGTACGATATATAATTCATATTTATCGAGGTGGATATGTGTATCCACTTTATACACGTAGCGAATAATGCAAATATATAAAAATAAGATATAGTCAATATAGATAATGAGAAAATATAGTATAGGATTGCTGCATGGATCAAGATTTACTGGATAATCGGGTTCTTCATTGGTAAAAGATAATGAGAAAACTACAAATACAAGTGAATGGGTGCAGATATTTTGGAGTCACTCTGGGCCTCCAATCCAACAAAGGGGGTGGACTATGTCTCCTTGAGGGTGGTCCTCCATTGGATTTGGTTGTCCATTCTCCTTTAGGGTGGGTCCTCCATTGGATTCGGAGTCGGGTGGCATGTCAAGCTGTCAATATTCTCTGCCACTAGGTTACGTCTCCTTTAGGGTGGGTCCTCCATTGGATTCGAACCCAGGTGGCGTGTAAAGCTGTCAATATTCTCTGCCACTAGGTTTCGTCTCCTTTAGGGTGGGTCCTCCATTGGATTAGAACCCGGGTGGCGCGTAAGGCCGTCAGTATTTTCCGCCACTAGGTTACATCTCCTTTAGGGTGGGTCCTCCATTGGATTTGGTTGTCCATTCTTCTTTAGGATGGGTCCTCCATTGGATTCGAACCCGAGTAGCATGTAAGGCAATCAGTGTTCTCCGCCACTAGGCTATGTCTCTAGAAGACCTTTATTTTCTTTTTCTAATTACCCGCTGTTTGGCAACAGAGTAATGGAGTAGAAGAGATAAAGATAAATGAAAGTAAATCCTTAGTCCCATTTGAGATTTTTAAAGAGGGGTAAAAGATGATAACTCTTTTTACCCTTATCTCTTTACCCAATTGTCAAATAATGACCCATGTTTGTTAAAAATATCTAAATAAGGATAGGATAATACCTTATTCGCTCTTTACCACTTTACCTGTTCCCCTTTTTACCGCTCTTTACCCCCTTTATCCTATTGCTAAAGGAAGCATTAATATGCGAGTTTAAAAACCACCCATTTAAAGGAAAGTACCTTTTTTTTATAATTTTTTTAGAATACGAGGGTATTTGGTATTAAAAAAATTTAATATAGAAGTAAAATCGAAAAAATAATTGTTTTCTTTTAATATAAAAATACAAATAAAAACTAAAAAATTTTCAATTAAACTACTTATATTAAAAGCTCTTTTTTACAAATATATTTCTGCTAAAATTACTATGTTGACAAAATGGGTGTAAAGACATATAAAATCGAAAACAACATCAACAACAAATCTACTGCTGCCTACCAAGCCATAATTTAGGAAAAATGAAATATACACAACCGTACTCTACAGAATGAGACTGTTTCCAAGTATCCCAATCCTTAAAAGCACAAATAAAACAAATATATCCAATTTTATGACTAATTTAGCAATATGGCACTATTTTAAAAAAATTAAGAATCTAGCATGTCAGCAAAAAATTTTAGCGAAATAGCACACTTTGCTATATAATTCTTATGCACTTTATTTGAAAAGTTAAGGTCGTTTATCAAACTTGCATAAAATATATATGTCATTTCAAATGGATCACATTTATGTACTAAAGCACGCACGCCATTTGAAATGAAGTGCATAAGCACTTCATTGGCTTATACACCCCATTTCAAATGGCGTGCATGCTTTATACACTCTTAATTTTTTTGAAATTGTGACAGTTTCATAAATTAGTTCCAATTGAAATGGGATGCAAGTTTTGAACCATGCCAATGGCGTGCATACTGGTATATATTAATGGCAGTAAAGTGCATCATTTCGTTAAAATCTTTTACTGATATACCAAATTTTTAATTTTTTTTTTAAACGGTGTCATATTTTTAAATTAGTCCAATTTTATTATAGATTGATAATAAGTATGAACTTTTAATTATTAAAATGAAAAAAATATATGGGTAGATCGTTTAAACATCTGTATTTCATTTGGCCTGAAGGAGAAGGACACGTAGCCGAGCCACATAAACGCAGTCAAATGAGTGCATGTCACGGGTGGTGCATTCCTCAATATTTTAATAGATTATTTATATTTTATTATTCTGATTTTTTTAATAATTATAAAAAAAAAGTTGACATTTTAAAATTATTAAAAAGGACCCTGAGGCTTTATCGTATTAATAAAAAAGATCCTCTCAAGCAAATAAGGAAAAATAACTTTCCTTTCAAAACGGGAAAATCATGATTTTGAGTGACCAAAAAACTTTCACGATAATTATCATACAAATTTAGATCGAATCATAATAAACTAGATAACCCAAAAACCTTTCAAAATGACGTCAGATAGCCGAAGAGGGTCCTTTTTATTAATATGATAAAACCTCGGGGTCCTTTTTAATAATTTCAAAATATCAGGGTCCTTTTTATAATTACCAAATAGATCAAAGTAGTAAAATATAAATAATTATATTTTAATCATATAATTACTTAAAATAGTTCTTTTAAAAATAAAAAAAAATCACCTTTAAAAATTGTCATTTTTCAGTAACCATTGCGACTTCTTTTACTTTTTTGTTCACCGGTGACTCACAAGCTACACAGGAAAAAACTACATGTTTAAAATATAACAAGAATACAACCTTGGAGCGAGGGAAATACGGACATCCATATCTATAATTACGCATACCCTATCTTCGGCTAAATAATGAGCCAACTTATTACAACATTTAGGAGCCCACAAAAACGAGATATGATCAAAATAAGAAACTACTGTGGCAATGCCCTTTAACGCCAAAAAATTTGACCAAATAGACACGTAATTATTCGACCTAAGAGGGTATCAACACGCAAGTATCAGATCTCATCAGAACTCCGAAGTTAAGCGTGCTTGGGTAAGAGTAGTACCAAGATGGATGACCTATCAGGAAGTCCTCCTTTTGCACTCACCGCCCCGAACCCTGCTTAGGCGGGAGCTCGTGGGACACTGAAAATATTGCTTTTGTTGCTTTTAGACACGTAACTATTCGAAATCATTTTTAAGTCGGGTTTGTGCTCCATTGTTAAAAAGCTTGTTGAGTGCTCAAAAATTAACATGCACTAAAACAATGACAAAATAAAAGGGGCCACATATAACCATGCAAATTGCATTCACTTCATTATAGTGCACCAACTCACACTTTGTACTCTTCATCTTTACCCCTTTTTTTGTTATAAATTGCTCAACCATGAACTATATTTTATAAGTGACCCCAAAAACAAGTTTAGGAAAGAAAAAAAAAATGAACCCGCAAACAAAAATTATCCTTCTCGTGTTATCGGTATCTGCCATCACTTCACTCGCTAACACTGCCTTGGCAGGACCCTCTGGAGACGACGTAAGGAAGGATCCCTCTTTAGAGATGCCTGCCCCGCCCAGTCCATCCCAGGGTGGGGCCACAGGGTCAGGTCATGGCCCCAACTGGGACTACAACTGGGGTTGGGGTTCGAGTCCTATAGGAGGGTATGGGTATGGGTCTGGGTCAGGTCACTCTCCTAGTGGGTCTGGTAAAGGTTTTGGATTTGGGTATGGGACTGGGACTGGTGGGTCGGGGTCTGGGTCTGGGACTGGGTATGGATATGGGTCTGGAGGAGGTGCCACAGGGCACGGGTACGGTGCTGGTGGTTCTGGTGGTGGAAGAGGGGGTGGTGGTGGTAGAGGTCCGACAAATGGGTCTGGTGCGAGTCCGGCGCCAATGGGACCAAGGGACAGGATCAGAAATCATGCATGACTAACCCTACTGGTTTGTATTAGTTTATCTTTTTGTATGTCACGCTTTTGGTAATTAATATATAGCAGAATTTTATGTAGTACTCATATATAATAATGATAGGATTATTTACGTCAAAGGTCCTTATACTTTGTCCATTATGTCAATTTGATCCTTATACTCTTAAATATGTCAATTTAGTCCATGAACAATTTAAAATGTGTCAATTTAGTCATTTGGTCAATTTTAAGTTAAGTTAATGTCGTAATTTTGAATAGCAAATCCATGTTAGATACAAGCAACTTATTATAAATTCATCCGTTTACACAATTTAACCCAATTTGTGGCCGACCCATTAAAAAATTTATTAAAAATTTAACATAAAATTTTCTCTAAGTGTCGAATTGGCACATTTTGAATTATACAGTGGTTAAATTGACACAATTAAAAGTACAATGACCAAATTGACACAGCGGACAAAGTATAGGGACCTTTGACGTAAATAATCCATAATGATATTAGTAATTATAATAATAATGATAGATATGTTTAATTACATTAATATATATGCGTTTCGTGTACCAAAGATTCGGTTGAAATAATAAGGCATGTTCGATTTCTTAATGGTTTGCTCTCCTTTAGTCCCTTCTTTCAGTTGCATTGCAAAATAGCATAGCTGCGCAGCGTGTACATTAGTAAATATACAGTAAGATAATACAAAATATTTTTTCGAATTATTAGTAAAAATCGACGTGATTCCTAAATTTTTAATTCTATCAAGAATACCTCCCGAACTATTGGTCAATTCGCTACTGCATTTTGGTCCACTGATGAAAAGCTATTTAGATAAGAGATATATTAAGAATATATATCGATGGATTTGAGCATTCAATAGATATGGTACATTATCACTATAATAAAGATGATTATTTGATATTATTTCATAATTCAGTAATTTTTTTATCATATAAATCAAGGGATGTAAGCTATGTCTGACTGTAGCTGTTAGCTTATTGATAGCTGTTAGCTGTTAGTTGATGAGTAATGTATGTGGTAAATTAAGATGAAAATGAGAGTTTGTTATTCTTCTGAAATGGAGTTGTGTGATGAGTGTATCAAAGAAATCTAATCAAATCGTGTTAGAATATAGAAATCAATCATAGGCGTTCACTTATTGACTTAATTTTTGTCTGTCCGAAAAAAATTTACTTAATTTTTGGGATAGTTGGATATTTGACAGGGTATCAGAACCTTATTGATCAAAAGGTTATGAGTTCAAATCCCAACTGCCCCCACTTTTTTTTTTTTTTTTTGTCAACACGGAACCCGGTTATCCGGTAAACCGCGGGTCTATGTAGCTACCTACCAGCCACATATCCCAGTTAAGTCAAGGCACACATTCTCACGGTGAGATTCATGCGGGGAATCGAACTCTTGACCTTGACACCAGGAGCAAATTCTATCCCCTAACTTGCCTCACCATTTGAGACAACACCCAGGTGGGTAACTGCCCCCACTTTCAATATTAACACAATTTAAGCAAAGTTATGAGGTGAGCATGTGCAATATTCACGGTTTAAATCTAATGGATATTTGCATGATGGAATATATGTTAGAATATAAAAACTAATTATGGGTCTTCACTCATCCGCTTAATCTTTTAGTAAAGTTGGTTCCTTGACAAATCGTATACATATAATATTTTTCTTTAGTTGGATTGCTCAAAGAAAATATTTTACTACTCGTTTTAAGTACTGTTAGAGTATAAATCCAATCATGGACCTTCACCCATCCGCTTAAGTTTCTGGGAAAGATGGTTCATTGACATGGTATCAGAGCCTTGATGACTAAGAGGCTACGAGTTCTTGATGACTAAGAGGTCAAGAGTTCGAATCTCAACAGCCCCCGCTTTCAATATTAACATAAATTAAGCATAAGGTATGAGATGGACATGTACAATATCCAAGCTTCTAGCCCAAATGGGCATTCGTGTGAGGGGACATGTTAGAGTATAAAACCAATTATGGACCTTTACCCATCTGTTAAAACAAAAGCACTGAAATATAACCTTCCAATTTAGAATGTTATATTGATTCCAATTTCAAAATTTTAAAAACTTTTGTAAAGCTTATTATTGATGTTTTCTAAGTATTATAATAAAAAATGTTTATTAATATAATAATTTTAGAGTTGATGGTTAAATTTTTATATAAAATAGAGTAAAAAAGAATATGATAGAGTGCCAAGAGAGGTACTGTGGAGGGTGTTGGGAAGGACAGGCATCCCGATGCCTTACATTCGGGTCATTAGGGACATGTATGACGAAGCACATACTAATGTGCGAACAGGGGAAGGGGAGACAGACACTTTCTCTATCACCGTAGGGGTTCACCAGGGTTCTGCCTTGAGTCCCTTCCTGTTCATTCTAGTGATGGATGAGCTCACTAGACATATCCAAGGAGAGGTACCTTGGTGCATGCTCTTTGCAGACGACATAGTTCTGGTAGGAGAGTCCCGTGCGGACATAAACGAGAAGCTGGAGCTGTGGAGAGGTGCATTAGAATCGAGGGGTCTAAGGATTAGCAGATCTAAGACCGAGTATGTGGAATTCAAATTTAATCGCTCCACCACGGACAGCAGCGAGGAGGTTAAGATTGGAGCACAAGCCATATCAAGCAAGGTGAACTTCAAATATCTGGGATCCATGATACACTAGAATGGTGAAGTCGATGAGGATGTCAGCAATAGGATTAAAGTAGGCTGGCAGAAGTGGAGGATGGCATCCGGGGTGCTGCGTGATAGAAAGTTCCCTCTAAAGTTAAAGGGAAAGTACTATAAGATGGTAGTAAGATCGGCTATGCTATATGGGGCAGAGTGTCGACCAATGAAACAAAATCAAACACAGCGGATGAAGGTGGCAGAGATGAGGATGTTACGCTGGATGTGTGGCCACACAAGAAAGGATAGGATTAGGAATGAGGTGATTTGAGGCAAGCTGGGTGTAGCCTCGATAGAGGACAAATTGAGAGAGCAACGCCTAAGATGGTTTGGACATGTCAGCAGAAGACCGACTTCAGCCCCAGTCAGGCGGTGTGAACAGCTCAACACAACGATAAGCAGAAGAGGGAGGGGCAGACCAAAGAAGAGCTGGCTGGAGACGATTCGTCAAGACTTAACCCACCTAAACCTAAGAGAGGAGATGGCCTTAGATATGACACGTTGGAGGGCTAGTATTAGAGTAGCGGAGATAGCAGAGTAGAGTAGGGCGGGGAGTGGCAGGTGGTCTAAGTTCCGTAGGCGAGCATAACCCGTAGTGTAACACTCTTAGGCTAGTTTAGACATCGATCTTCTTCCTCTTCTTCTTCTCCCCCTTCTTCTTCTTCCTCTTCTTCTCCTTCCCTTCCTACTTTCTTTTTTTTTTTTTTTTCCCTCATGCACGATTGATGAATTGATGGTTTATCTGCAGGAACTCAACCACTCCAGGTTGGGGGTCCCCGGAAACAATCTCCTTTCCTGCCGGAAGGGGTAAGGCTGCGTACATCACCCCCCCCAAACCCCGCGTTATGCGGGAGCCGCAAGGCACTGTTGTTGTTGTTGTTGTTGTTGTTGTTGTAGAGTAAAAAAGAATGGTATATATTTGAAAAAGAACATATATAATAAAGTAAATCAAACAATGAAGTGATTGATACTACTACTAGTAATTGTCGTTTTAAATATGCTAAATTCCGACAAATTAATTAATAT
Source organism: Simmondsia chinensis (assembly GCA_018398585.1). Lineage (NCBI taxonomy): Eukaryota > Viridiplantae > Streptophyta > Magnoliopsida > Caryophyllales > Simmondsiaceae > Simmondsia > Simmondsia chinensis. The sequence goes on along the minus strand of JAGTTD010000007.1, from coordinate 1,489,629 downwards.
AATTCTTTTCCAACCAATAAAAATAAAGGGGGTAATATCCCAAAAAAAAAGAAAAATGCTTAATTTACAATAATTTAGGTATTAAATTTTGGGTTATGTACGCCAAATGTCCCTCTTCTTTGTCCATTGTGTTAATTTGATCTTTGTACTTTTAATTATGTCAATTTAGTCCCTAAACAATTCAGAATGTGTCAATTTAGTCATTTGATCAAATTTAAGTTATGTTAATTACGTAATTTTGAACCTTAAAATTATGTTAGATGTAAATACCTTATTATAAATTTATCTGTTTACTCAATTTAACCTAATTTATGACCGAACCATTAAAAATTTTAATAGAAAATTAACATTAATGTTTTTCTAAGGACTAAATTGACATATTTTAAATTATATATAGACTAAATTGACATAATTAAAAGTACAAGGACTAAATTGACACACCACAATGAACAAAGTATATGAATCTTTGGCATAAATAAATTTGAATAATGTCCGAAAAACCATTTTTGACTAACAAAAGCAATAATAAATTTGAATATTTACTTTTTAAGAAATCCGTAACATTTCTTAACTGAGTTTGTATGATGTCATTTTTTATTTCCGGTTTGTGATTTTTAACCATTTGTTCTTGTTTTATGATTGTATATTTTTAGTTTCTATTCAAATTTGCAAAAGACTTGTAAACAAGAAAGGAAGTCGTTATTATTAGAGTAATAAGTATTATTACTAAAGCAATGATGTAACCTGTAATAAATAATAGCATTACATTATTAATAACAACTTTGTCATATGACAATAATTCAACAACACAACAGTCCCAGTGCCTCAAGGGCTCCCGCTTACGCAGGGTCGGGGGGGTAGGATGTACGCAGCCTTACCCCATCATGGTGAGACTCTGACAAGAGACTGTTTCCGAGGAACCCCGACGTGATATTTGATATTGCTAGTGATAGTTATGAATAGCCTGTATGAAAAACATGTAAAGTATAGTATAAAGATTGTGCTAAGCAAGTATGCATGCAAGCATGTAAGCAAGTACACAAGTAAGCATGTACGCATGAAATCATATGACAATAATATTACGAATAAGAAATGATACCAAACAGACAATAAGTGTGAGTTTTTTGAGTGTTCATAGTAAGCATGTGAAGGAAGCTTTCCTCTGTAGCATAGCATGTGAAGTAATTGTACTAAGAATACCTATCACTAGTAGCCATATCTGTCAAGCATCCATCCTCCACACCTACCACTCGTGAACTTCATTAACTTTTTTATTTTTAGTAGACTCTAAAAAATCCGAGAAAATTCAAACTAGACCTTAAGATCTTAGCTTTAACAGTGTTACGTTAAGTTAACAAATTATATCTGTAGATGTCACGTCTAAGTTGAATGGAAGACGAGAAACAATAAGAAGATCATCACTAACGTATTTGACAGTTACCTTAGACCGTGTTTGATTTAATTCGCTATGAATACCTAGTCATGTTACTTGAATGTATACATTTTTCTTTATTTTTGTTTTCTTTTCATTTAGTATGGTCTATCAATTTGCGGTGTATAAACGATGTTTTCCAGATTGTTAAATTTTTGTCGGGCCTTTAAGTCTAACCTACAGAGTTGGCACCCATGAGATCCATATATAAACCCAAGTGGGGTTCCATTTTGAAATCAATTGACATTAAGTGAAGTAACCCACTAGGTTTATATATTAGTCTCTTCATTCTTACAGTCCCAATGTAAGATTTTTACACTAGACTTACATGTGGAGTCCGCAACATAGACCTATCACTATAAAATGAAAAAAGGGAGGAAGGGTTTACTCAAAGTGAAATCAAGCCAAGCACCTCTACTCTAACTCGAGTTCAAGAAGTTCGATTAGTTCATGCTCGGGTCTCAAATAATTTAGTAAGCCTCTATTCTATCTTGGCTCAGTAGATATCAACATACTCAATATTCAACTCATTAACCTTATTAAGCCGAGTCAAGCATATTGACCTATTTAATGAGTTACAAATAAACCTTCAAGGAGCTTTTACCGAGCCATTGATGAATTTTAACGAGCAGGCCACCTCTTTTTAAACTACGCTCATTCACTTATCAAAACCTTAAAACAAAGGTGAACGAGACTTAATTGATTTCAAATACCAATAGTATATAAAATATTTGATTCATTTACACCACAAGCCACTGCAAGATATTTGATACAAATCAACAAAACTATTTTACAATTACAAATTACATCACCATGAGCACTTCTCTTTTCTTTTCTTATTGGATAAAACTAACAAAAAACCGAAAACAAGACTCTGCAAGTTCTTTTTCTTTAACGTTAGTAAGGAGACTACAATTCCCTAAACAGCAACCACAACTTCCAAAACAGTAACTCGTTATGCTTCAAACTCAGAACATAACCGAAAAGAGACCGGGATTTTCAGTAAGTACCTTGATGGCCTTTATTGTCATCAGGGTCATCACAATCAGAGGAGGTGTAGTAAAAGGGGCCAACCAAGTACTTGGTGACGCCCCTGTACACCACCGTCGGCTGCCTCAACCGCACCCCCGTTTTCCCCATCCCGAAGTTGGTGGCCACGTTACATGTCTCGTCTGGCGACGACACCAGCCGGGCCACACAGTCCCGGGGGTTCAGCTCCCGCCCGTAAACCGCCTTTTTCACCACCATGTTGAACTCCCCGTCATCGTCTGTGGTGTCGCTGCAGTAGTGCGCCACCCTCTTCCGCCCGTCCAAGCATGTTATTGACACCTTGCTTCCTGGTGCAATATAAACGGCTTAGAAGAGTTTAAAATCGATATCTTGCATTTGTTACCTGGGATTTGAATGAGCTGAGTCGGCTTATAAGGGTTCCCGGGCTCACTCAAGTTCTAGAGGAATGGGGTATATAAATGAGCCCATACCAAGTCTGGTATAGCTCACGAGCTTAAACCTGAATATGTTCAGTCAAGCTAAATTTAAGCTTAAATGATCCAAGCTCGAGTCCAGTTAAGCCCAAACAAGCCTAGGTAAAGCTCATGGCGTGAGCTTAAGAATGGAAAATAACTGAACCGTGGAAAGGCATTTGTTTGATCGTTAGAAGTATTCTTTTCTACATGTAAAAAGAATAAAGTAAATTAACAAATTGGCATCATTTGTGTAGTCAAATTTAGGGCCATAAATGAGCCGAACCTATTCAATAGTGAAACAAGCTCAGCTCATAATAAGCTTGAGTTAAGTTAATTTGGCTCACGTGGACAAATACGTCAATTTCGCGCTATATTATGAGCTTAAACATCCCTTAATGACCCCAGTTCAAGTCTCAATGACCCAAGCTTAACCCTAACCAAGCCCGAGTCAAGCCTTTGAACCTAAATAAGCTAATCTCGGCTCAAAAACTCCCCAATCGAGTTCAATCTTATCCAAGACCAACACACACCGGTCAGAGATGCCTTTAGGCTGGTGAGTATAGACTTAGCTCAACACGTTGACATGCTTAGTCAAACCATAAGGGTGGTAACTACTTTAGAACAGAGGGAGTACAGAAGAAGAGGGGTAGAGAGGATGTACCCTTGATAGGACGGGAGCCATGAACCCAGTCACTCCAACCTTGGGTGCAGTCCTGGCACATCACCTTCCCTCCTATATGCATCACGGTCGTTTCATCTAGTGTTGCTTCAACACCCAACATCACCATTGACAGCCACAGTGCCAACACAACACTTGTCCTGGCCATTTTTTACCTAACTCTTCTATGTCTCTCTCTCTCTTACCAATTTCTATGTATTCATAAGAATCAGTTGCTCATGTGTGGAAGGGCACTACCCTACTACGTGCTACCCATTATCTCTATTTAACAATTCACCTTTTACTTGTAGTCAACTCCATGTCCATGTCCCCTACTCCTTGTATTTGAACAATTAGATTCCAATGGCATTTTTGGAGGATAGGGGTGTATATAAGTCAACCCAGCCCGTGCGTCCTTGCAAGCTGACTAGTTATAAAATTCGAAAAGCTCAGTTGGTTTCAAGCTCGATCGCAGCCGAACCAACTCGTTTAGCTTACCAAGTTGAGCCAAGCCTAACAAAGCTCGAGCTTGTTACATGCCGACATAAGCCCAAATGAGCCTATATGCCCAATCGAGCCTAAATGAGCAGAACTTGAGCCTAAACGAACCTAAATCGAGCTTAAATGAGTTTGAATAAGGAAAGCTTAGTTTGGAACTCACCAAGCCGGTCAAAGCTCAACCAAGCCGAGCCCAAACTTAAGCTTAAAGTTTTCAAGCTCGGTGAGCTTCGAGCCAAGCACAATATATGGACTAGACAAGACGAGACGAGCCGAGCATTGTTCAACTCATATACACCCCTATTTGGCTATTTGTTAAAATACGTTTACCTCATATTTGGGGAAATCTGCTTTTTTCATTAGTTCCCAGGTTCCCGAAGAATTGAATGGAATGGAGTGTAAGAGGAGGCCTTTTGTTAATCGGAACATGAGCAGGGTTGTCCATATCCTCTAAAACTGCACCTACTACTGTAATCCCAGGGTACTCCATTTTCTGCAACATCTCCAAGCTTTGCAACCAGTAGATGCTGAGCATCATTTTCATAGAAATCTATCTCAATTAGTGCATCCCAGTAGAGATGTCAAACTTTTGAGGTAATATTGTCAAATGTGGCCTTTTGGGTCTAGGATGTAACAAATTAAAGACTGATGAAAACGCAGTTTTTAATAGGTGTGAAATCCAAATTCTTGGTCGATCGTTGAAAATTCTTAAAGAATGTGCTGTTAGGACCACCTACGCACACTAAGGCGCTAAATCGAAATGGCAAGTACACGTAATAAGGGAAGGGCGTAAACAAGACTCACCAAATTTATAGACTACGACCATAGTCTACATCCACGGAGGAAAGTACAACAACTTCACCATATTAGAAGAAGATTACATGAAACGGCACAACTCTCCACCCTATTGAACATGCACAACCTTTACTCATAAGCCATCAGAGCATTGATGAACGAGATGTTGTGAAATCAAATACTAGCAATCCCCACTCTCATCATTAGATAATTTCAGTACGAGGTATGAAGTTAGCATGTGCATTATCCACGCTTTAAATCCAACGGACATTCTTGTAAAGCAGAATGTTAAAATTATTACTAAACCTTCATCCATTAACTTAAAATTTGATTTCTTGACATTACCTAAATCAACTAGTAGCTCCAGCCTCTCTAACAAGTAACAACAACAACAAACCCAATGTCACAGGAGCTTTCGGGACTGGGATGTACACAACCTTACCCCTTCAAAGTGCTATCTAAAAGGGAGGCTATGTCCGACGGCCCCCAACCATAAAAAGCAAAAACAAAACAATAAAGCAAAACTAAACAATTTTCTGATGGCAAAAACATTAATCAGCCAAAAACCAAGAAGTTAATCGAGGGCAAATCACAATTAAACCCTAGATACTCCAAATCTCTCAATTCAAACAAATCCAAGTTTATTCTAAAACCCTAGTTTTCACTAAATCAACATGTTAATTGAAGGTGAAAGGAAATACCGCATGGATTTTGAAATCCTCGGCTTCGTCTGCTTGAACTTCGTCATTTATCTTCTTGCCGTGGCGGAACCAGCCCCGGCTTCGTCCCCAGCGATTTTTTCCGGCGAAGGCGAAGGCGGCGGCGGCGGCGGCGGCGGCTTCTATGGTGAGAAGCAAGAATGAGCTTATGTAAGACGGAAGGCATTATAAAATATGGGCTTATATGCCGGCCCATCAGGGTTTAGTTTAAGAGTTAGTGGGCCGACCCAGTTCCAATTTTTATCTTCATCCCAGCCCAGCCCATAATACTATGAAAAAGGAAATGATGTAGTAGATATGGGTGTATTAATCTTTTAGTTGATAAATAAAAATATTTTTTAGTCTAAAAATTTATAAGTATTTAATAAATAATCCAAATTATACCGTATAAGATTGTAAAATAGTCCCCTAATCAACTCTTTTTCGTTTGAAGTGTCAAAATATTGCCTTCTGTTTGTGAGTCGAGGAAAATAGCTGTTGTTATCAATAAATAACGGCAAATTTACTACCCTTCGCATTGTTGTTCGGACAATTAATAAATACATGTGATATTTTAGGCTAAAAATAATTTCACATAGTTTGTGGACTAAAAAAATTAATATACTAAACCTCATGGTACTGATATGTAATTTACCCAAAGGAAAATATATTGTTAAGTACCTTGAAATTTGCATAGTTATCCATAAGTATCATAATATTTTAATATATACAATAAGGTACCTTAATACATCCCCATTCGGGGTTGGCCATCGGATTTGAAGCATAAGTAGTGCATAACTTCATCTCATATCTCTTTTTTTTTTGGGGACAAAAAAACCCGAAGGCGCTTTGTAGAAGACGATCATTACAATGGCGAACAAAACTGAGGGAAGCGGATAAACCACCTACTCATGGAAACAGGCTCTCACTCTATGTAATTTAGCCATTTCATGGGTTGTCATATTGGCCTCTTTATTACACAAAGAAAAACGAATAAAAAGAAAAGGATGAAAAGAAGCAAACTCAAACCAAGAGAAAAGGCTAAAAACAAGCAGCTCTCATACCTCATTCTAGAATTATATTAATATCGAGATATGATATTAAGCATGTTTTGACGAGAGCAGTATCAAAATGGGTGACCTCTTAGGAATTCCACGTGTTGCACCACTCAGGTGGGAAATTCTTAAAAACTTTATCCTAAAGGGGGAAGGCTGCGTACATTTACTCCCCAAAATCCTACTTAGGTGGGAGTTCCCAGGCACTGAAAATGTTGTTTTCTTTTATATAATATTATTATGATTTAAATATATGACCTTGCAGTCGCTATAAATTTTAATATCATATTAAAGAATTAACCATATTAAAAATTTAACCTAATAAATAAAGATATATAAATAATTTTATAGCGTAATGAAAGGCAAAATAGGTAACATACCGAAAACATAATCATGAAGGTCATTTACCTCGACATTATTTGATTGTAAAATTTATTGAAAATTCCTTGGGGATGATGCCACATCATTGCCATTATCACCTTTTGACCCCAAGTCATTGTAATCTGGAAAAAAAAAAAAAAATTTCAGGATAAAATTATAATTTTTTAAAGTAATTTTATAGTTCTTATTATTATAAATTATATGATTACTCTGATAATAATAATTTTTATTTTGACAATAATAACTCTCTACTTTTATGCTCGATATCAACATTAATATAAGATGGATAACTATATTAAATCCAATCACGTTCATAAAACCACTTGGTGTTAGAGTATAAAATCTTTTATGAATTTTCACTTTTCTTTTTTTTTTTCCGATAATTAGCGACAAGGTTGCGATAGATAGTAGGCTACTCAAAGAAAGGGAGGCCAAGGACACCCGTAAGGAAATGGGGCATTTGTTGATCGAGATGTTACGAGTTCAAATCCTAATATCCTACTCTAAATATTTATTTTTATTAATACACTTTAAATATAAGGTACGGGTGAACCTGGACATTATTTACGTTTCGAGTGTAATGGACATTTACATGAGAGAGTATATTAGAGTATAAAATTATTTATGAACTTTCACCCAATAATTTAATATTTTGCAACGGTTGATTCTTTGACACCCATATAATCCAAACAAAAAGGAGGAAATAAATGTGGGGATATAAGGAAGCTGAGACCGATGGAACAAGCTTTTCAACAGTTAACCGTTGAAGCATCGACATCGAAATTTTGAGAGGTTAAACTCAATACACTTTGTGTGGTTTAATTAATGGTTGCTCGACGCACTTCTTCGTTTGCAACACACGTTCTTCCATTTAAGAAGCGTCCAAGGAACGCAACATAAACATATAAAGAAACGCCCTTGTTGCAAGCAAGAACTATAAGGAACCAATTATTCAACAACTGTTAGCTGATGAGTGAAACCACGGGAATGATTTTATACTTTAAAGTACCAAGTATCTAAACAAACTCTAGAGTTTGGTAATATATTTTTTCAAGTATTATGAGATTTTAAAATATACTTTTACGTACCCTAATAGAGTTACATGATGATATTTAAAAAAAAAAATTATCAAAGTTCGGGTATCTAAAAAATATTTCAAAACCTTATGATACCTTAAAAATATATTACCAAAACTTTAAGGTATCGGAATCGAATTTTCTGCATTTATAAATAGAGTTTTATTATTGCTAGTTCGAAAAGTATTATTGCTAGTGCAATAATCTGATTTCAAGCACATAACAGACACAAAATTTTAAAAAATTGCTCCAATATTTGATGCAGCCCAATAGTGGAATTTTGGGGGAACAGAAAGGATTCAACAACCTTCTCTTTAACTTTATCAATCGATAATAAAAAGAAAGAGGAAACATATCTCAATTTTAATTTTTACACACGAGAATAGAAAGAACTAAAAACTCATCAAAATAAATCTAAGTAAATTGAATCCCTAAACCCTAGATTTCCTCTAGCTTAAATAGAGGAGCTATTTGAATAAAAATAAAATACTAAGAGATAATTCAAAATTTAAATCTAAAACTAATCCTAATCCTATTTAAAATCAAACTCCTAATTAATTCTTTTCAACCCGCGTCCGCATCTCCGGGTGAAGTTGCCAACCCGTTACCCTGCCAAGATTGTTCGTGTCCTTCTTTCTGATCTTGCCGAGCCATAGCCACCAACCTACCAATGACCCATCTGCCAAGCTATCTGCCAAAGGAGGCGGGGCTGCATCAATATTAATAGTTTTTCCCCATCAATTGCATTAACCATTTAATGTATGATTTTAGTTAACTAATTTGACAAATATAGTACTTTCCATTAAAATTCGAAAATTGCTATTGCCAAAGTAAAAGTTGTTCTTACCAAAGTGATAATGTAACTTACAAACAATATAAGTTAGAAAACAACCTTAAAAATTACGATAATATTTTAACAATAATCATTTTACTCTAATAATAACATTACTAAAATTAACCCACAAATACTCACCAGGACCTTGCCTCAGTAGTAGAAGGTAAGTAAGAGGATAAAATATTATTTTAGGTAAAAAGATTTAGAGTTTGATTCCCCTAAATCTTTTCTTGAAAAATTTTTAACTCAACTGACTCGTATAGTATATAGGTTAGCCACATAGGCTAAAATTTACCCAATAATCGGATTCCGTGTATGCACAAATGCGTAAACTCCTGATTTTGTGTTGGAAACATCAACATCTCTTCATTTAAATGTGTCCCTCATTTATATCTTTCTTATTAATAGTATTATAATTCTATAGTTCATGTATAAGATAGTTTAAATAATAATATACATATGACCATCTCCTTATTTAAATGTGTCCCTTATTTATATCTTAGTTCAAACATATACCTTTTAATTTAAAATGTATATGTATTTAGTGATTCAAATTATAAAATTAAAAATTAAAATAATTTAAATTAAAAAGAGATTTTATTAATTTTTTTTAAATTTTAAAGATGTAAAACTTAAAAAAAAATAATTTGGGTACTGTTGCACGACGTACGGGATGTCGTGCAACAGTGCCAGTGGTTGCATTACACGATGTCCCGTACGTCGTGCAATCACTTTACTATAATAAAAGGTATCAAATTATTAAATATTTTAAAAAACATGCCAAAATTTTTTTTTTTTTTTTTAAAACATGCCAAAAAGCTAAAAAAACTCCAAATTACAACGGTTACCTTCAAAACAAAGACCAAGACCTGCAAAGGGCCCCTTTCTATGGACCTTCACATTTCACACTGTTGTCTGTCCCTTCCCTGCTTCTTCATCACTCTCTCTCTCTTAAAATCCCCTCAATTTCGTCTCTTGAATCCCCAAAACCCTAAATTTCTCTTTCTTTCACAACTTTTCTAGTGCTTTCTAGCGCCGGGATGCTGAGGTGGCGCCCGGCCGCGCTAATTGCTTGTGTCGCCGCGGTGGTGGTGGTAGTGGTGGTGGTGCAGGTGGAGGCGGTGTACGGTGGTTCTCCGGCAAGTGTTTTGCGTCTTGAGAGGGCTTTTCCGGTGAACCAGAGCGTGGAGGTTGATGTCCTACGAGCTCGGGATAGGGCTCGGCACCACCGTATCTTGCAGGGTTACGGTGGCAGTGACGGCGGTGGTGTTGGCGTGGTGGATTTTGTTATAGAAGGCAGCTCGGATCCTAATGGAGTCGGGTGAATTTTCTGATGTTATTATAAACATTGCTTTATGTTATGTTTAATTTTTGAGTTATTAACACCAAAGGCCTCTTTCTTTATCTATTGTATCAATTTAGTTTTTGTACTTTAATTGTGCTAATTTAGTTCCAATATAATCAATATATTGTCAATTTAGTTTTTAGAGTAGAATTTATGTAAAGCTGTTAATAAAATTTTTAATGGTTCAGCTATAGATTGAGTTAATGAGTGGATTTTTAACAAGTTACTCTCATCTAATGTGATTGTGTCATTAAAAATTACATCAATAACGTAACTTAAATTTGACCAAAGATCTAAATTGACACAAGATAAATTGTCGAGCGACTAAATTGACACAATGAGAAAAGTACAGGACCTTCGGTGGAAATAACCCTAGATTTTTTTTTTATTTTTTTTTTGGGGTTTATCTTTTTTCGTTTATGTATTAATTGGTAAAAGTATGAAATTTGTCCATTTTATGCTTGTAGTTGTGATTTCGATAGAGTAATTGGATATTCTTTTTGTAATATAAAACGGATTATTTAAGGTATGCTTAAGTTGACATAGATATCTCTATCATGAAAAAAAAAGACCTACTAATCAAAACTTGTTTCGGACCCAAAAATCTTGGAGAACCTGTTTCAAGGGCGAATGTTTAGGATAAAAGAGCAGAGTATTTTGATGTGTTGGAAATTCACACACGCACACGCATGTAATGGGAGCAAAAAATACATGAGAAACAACACAAGATTCTAGATACATCTTCTCTCAGCTAGAAAGAAAAATCACGGGACCCAATAGGATACTTCATTCACTTTGAAATTCCTGCATTGCGCTAGCTAATGATAACCAAAAGATCCACTCGCATATTCATCTCAATTCACAAGCATTATACGAATGGATAAAGGTGGAAACCCTTCTAAGTACAGCTTATGGATGGAGAAAGTTGCAAACCCTCTCTAATCATTCGAGCATAACTCTTTTCATGCTCAAGTTACAGATACACACTCTTACATATGAACTCTCACGAATAGAACACTCACATACAAAATACACTCAACTAATCTTATGCTCTCCTAGGACGAGGAGTGCGTCCGAGTATCCATACAGATACATGTAGTGACACTCACATTTTTTCTTATCAACCACGTATATACTTGAGCAAAGGAGGATTTACATGATTGATTGGCATTCCATCTTCAACTCCATTGCATAGAGCCGTGCATTTGCTCTAATTTATGACCTTATTATGCTCTTCATCGTTTTCATGACATTTCATATGTTGATCACTCTATGCTTTGTCTTTATCTTTTTCCATTCATTGTTTTCATTATCTACTTCACGTTTCACATGCTTATTTCAAGACAACGATTCTTAACATGATGTAAAACTGACAAGGCACCTATGATACCCAGATCCTTGATTTTACCAGACGTACCCGGGTCGACACGACACGACCCGGGATACGTGTCCGACCCTTCTTTCCGACCCTTTGATCTGACTTTATTATTATTACTTGTACCTCTTTACAAGTACTTTAATGACATTATTTATTACAGATTTAATTGACAGCTATTATTATTTCTCTTTCCCATATGACACGTCTCCCTTCCCCATGTCTTGGAAAGCTACGCATACTTTAAAAAGAAATTTACATTTCCAGTAAATGAAATTTTGAATATTATAATATTAAATTTTCATTAAATGAATTAAAAGCTTCATATTTTGAAAAACCAATTAAATATTATTATAAATGATAAAATAAGATTCAATTTAAAATTATATTTTCATTAGTATCTGAAATACATAGGTAAATTAATAAATGAGTAGAGCTTGAGTCCAAGTCGTACCTGTACCCAATAAAAAAGTCAGAACACTTATTGACCAGATCCCCGTATCTTAGAATTTTATAATCCAAGTGTCCGACCCTCGGATCCACACCCATACCCGACCCTTCTTCCCAAGTCCGAGTAACATTGCAAGGCACTTATAGTTTCTGACATAGCGGGCTTGCAAGCTTGCTCTAAGGCATCACTAGCTTTTGGACTTATTCTTTTTTATTTGTTTCTCGAAACATATTGCTGCTTTGGTGAATTTTTAAAGCATGATGTTATTATTCTTCATTTTGTTTAATATAATGTATTTTGGCTGGATAATGATAATGCCTGGAACATTTTGTGGTATTAATCTCATTCTGCATTATTCGGCATCCACCATAGTTCTGTGGTGAATTTGTTAGATTCTTGCAATTTTTATACTATAATAAGTTACTCTCTGTCCTGTACTTTTGGTATAAGTTAGGCTTTATTTCACAAGAGTAAAACTTGGAACTCCGCTGAAGGAATACAACGTGCAGATTGATACAGGAAGTGACATTCTCTGGGTTACTTGCAATTCATGTAGTGATTGCCCGCAAACTAGTGGACTTGGGGTAATGTTTCTGGCTTTCTACATAGTCCTGCTTAGAATCGTTGGATAGGGGTGTAAATGAATTGAGTTGAGCGCAAAATTGTTTAGACTCGAGGATTGTCATTCCATCATTTTACTTGACTCAGGATTGGCTTGAAGCTCGCCGGGCCTAGCTCATTTTGTTTAGACTTATTTAAGCTCACTCTATGCTCATTTGAGCTTGAACTCAAGCCTTTTGAACTTTATTGCAAATCGGTCCTGCTCATTTACACCCTTAATCTAGGAATGCAGCTGCTGAAGCTTTAATCTATGAGTTTACTTTTTTGACAGATCAAGCTCAATTCCTTTGATATTTACTTTTTTGACAGATCAAGCTCAATTCCTTTGATATTTACTTTTTTGACAGATCAAGCTCAATTCCTTTGATATTTCTACCTCATCAACCGCGGGCTTAGTGTTGTGTGGGGATCCCTTATGCTCGGTTCAAACAACATTGTCCCAGTGTTCTCAGACCCAGTGTAGTTACTCATTCCAGTACCAAGATGGAAGTGGAACATCGGGTTATTATGTATCTGATCTGTTTTACTTCGACATGATCTTGGGAAACTCCATGGTTGCTAACTCATCTGCTTCGATAGTTTTTGGGTGAGCCTGCTTTCGCTTACTTTTTGGGCTGTTATTTTTGCCATGGCGGGAGCCTCTTATGAGGCATTTGGTAGTTGTTGTTGTTGTTGTGTATAACCATGATACCATGATAAATAAATGATGATTCCATCAGGGGGGGGGATGGCTGGACATGAATGGATAGTCCTCTAGGACGCTTAGACTATGTCATGGGCGATCAATACTTTTCATCACGCGGTGCATATATGTTATCTACAAGTTGGTGATTATTAGTGTTTAAAATCATTCCCTGTGTCTTTACTAAACAGTTTAAGTATTAGGATAACTGGTTTTTTTGATATGGTGTGGCAACCTTTTTTGATCTCGAGTTCTAATCCCAAGAGCATGCACTCATAATATTAATATAACTTTACTAGGATGTATGAAGTGAGTCTGTGTATCATCCACACTTTATTTAAGCAAAGGCGCATGTTAGAGTTAGAAATTATTTATGGGTTGTAACAACAATTAAACTTTTGAGATAATTCCTTGACATGTATCATTGCTCTGAACTCTCATTTTATTGGTTGTTCTTTGAGCAGTTGTAGCACCTATCAGTCCGGGGACTTAACCCAGACAGAGAAAGCCGTGGATGGTATTTTTGGATTGGGTCAACAGAGTTTGTCTGTCATTTCGCAGTTATCGTCACGAGGAATAACACCGAAAGCTTTCTCGCACTGCTTGGAAGGGGCAGGTAATGGCGGAGGTATATTGGTTCTTGGTGAGATTTTGGACCCGAGGATTGTGTATAGTCCACTTATCCCGTCACGGTATGTTCCTTTTCTACTATGTTGAATTTTCTACTTCTGTACATTTGCCATCACTTGTTATCACACTTTCTACTGCGCGAAAATATCTTTTTTGGCTCAAGCGGTAAGACACTTGAATTTAATGCCTCATGAAATGTTAGGTATGCAGTTTGAATCCTGCCATTAGGTGCTATCAATTCCTTGGACATTCCATTGCTTGCGGGCTCTAACTTACTTTGCTACAAATAGAGAAACTTTTGAGCGGGTGGTGCATGTAACTCAGGGGGATTAGTCAAAGCGCTTGTAAATTGGCATGGATGACTCAGCTATCAAAAGTAATGTTTTATTAGATATTATTACTTGATGTCTAATCTTGTCATGGGTACCTTAGTATCGCTTATGTAATGATCATTAGGTTACGTAACAACTTTTATTTGATTCTATCCTTCAATGGCTTCCATTTCTGACTCAAAGTATCCTATTATTTTACTCCCTCAAGCATGTTGGGATATTAAACCAATCCTGAGCATTTACCTAATAACTCAAGCTTTTGGATATTAATATATCAAAGCCTTTAAACCAAGAGGTATCAAGTTCAAATCGCAATGGCTCTTCCACTTAACATTAACATAATTGCATTAGAAGATATGCTCGCGGACACAGCTTCTCTTTAGGGTAGTACCCTGAAGGGGTAAGGCTACATACACCATCCCCCTCCCGACCCTGCTCAGGCGGAAGCCCTTGGGGCACTGGATATGCACTGCAAGATACGAAATGCACTCATTATTCCCACTTTTAAGCCTAGCAGGCATTTGCATGAGGGGGCATATGTTGGAGTATAAAACTACTCATGTACTTTCATTACCTGCTTAAGCTTTTGAGATAATTGATTGTTTGCATGTAGTACTCATTGTTTTTTACTTGGATCGGGTTCCACAAGCCTTCATTACAGTCTTAAAATGGTTTCCGTAATGTTGACAACATTAGATCTGGAAATTTGTAGGCCTCATTATACTTTGAACCTGCAAAGCATTGCTGTGAATGGCCAGTTATTACCAATTGATCAGTCAGTGTTTTCAACTTCCAACGGTCATGGTACTATCATTGATACGGGGACGACGTTGGCTTATCTCGTTGAAGAAGCTTACGAGCCTCTTGTTAGTGTGGTACGTTCTTCTTTATTAGAGTATAAAATCTTTCTTGTGCTTTCATGTAAGAACTTTGGGCCTGCTTGGTACTTTTTTTTCCTATTTGTCATTTTTTGATTTTGGAAACACGAAAACCCATTTTCTCTTGTTTTTGTTTCCCGTTTTCACTTTTCAAAAATTAGAAAGAAACTAAAAACAAAATCCAAAAGCAAGGGGGGGGGGAATTCAAAAGTACTGTTTTAGTTTCTAAAAACGAAAATCTACGGACAAAAAATCATAATACCAACTAGGCCTTTAATGCTTTGGGTTATTTAGTTACTTGGTACTAGAGCTTCCTTGACCACGATGGCTTGAGTGGAGGTTGTTAAAAACGTGTATAATACATGTATTTCTTGAATCTTTAAGGTCATTTTCATTCAGAATTTAAAACTGCAAGATGCTTTTCTTGTAATACTGAACAAGGATTTCTAATTTCTGTGTTCAGATAACAAATACGGTTTCACAAAGTGCGAGACCCGTTCTTTCAGGAGGAACCCAATGTTATTTGGTTTCTACAATAAGGTAGACATCTAGCTTATGCATCTCCTTAACTTCCAAATTTTTTTCTTTTATTTTTGGATATTTTTCTAAAAAACCACCTTCAAAAGTTATCATTTTTTTCTTGACCACCAGAACTTTTTAATTTTTCATAAAGTTATCTTCAAAAGTTTAAATTTTTTCAATCAACCACCTACACTGCTGCCCAATAGCTTTAGAAAATCTAGGTTATTGATTGAAAATATTTAAACTTCTGAAGATACAACAACAACAACAACAACTTTTAGAGGTGGTCGAAAAAAATGAAAAAGTTTTATGGTAGTTCATGAAAAATGACTACTTTTAGAGGTGGTCTCGGTAAAAAGAAATCCCTTTCTTTTTTACCAAAAGAAGGCTAAGTAATTTTGTTTTTTCCAGTGTCAGTGATTTGTTTCCTTCTGTGAGCCTGAACTTTGAAAGCGGTGCATCCATGGTTTTAAGACCCGAAGAGTATCTTACACATTCCGATTTTGAGGTGATTTCTTCGATTTTACTTATTCTGAAGTAGACCTAACAATGGATCACATAGATAAAGGATCAAGATCTAGATTTTAGATTTTTACTTATGTTTTAAATTGTTCTATTTTAGATCCTTTTAGAATCCGATTACTACGTGTTTATAATCTATCTCATATATGCGATGGAGATAAAGGAGAAAGGATCAAGATCTAGATTTTAGATATTTACTGATGATTTTAATTATTATAAATTCTATTTTTTAGGATATACTACTAGTTAGAATTAGTTTAGGATTAGAATTTGACTTTTACTAGTCTTTTTTGTTATCATATTAGGTGTGTGTTATTGTTAGTTTGGTAATTTCTTTTTCATAGGATTCTATTTCTTCTTTACAAATATACGAATACTTGGTTGGGCACAAAGATATTTAACTGTCCTTATAGGCACAGAGATGCCTAGGAAGCCCTTCTATTAGACAATTGGATGTTTAATCCCTATATTGTTTTCCTTGTAAACAAATTTAGTGCAATCCGTCTTTCTTGAATTATCCGTCTCTTGAACCTCAACAATTACACTTTGACAGAGGATCGGTCAACACGAGTCATGACTCCGCTGACCTGCCTGTGGTCAACTTCAGTCACGGATGACATGGGTCAAACGCAAATGGGTATAAGCTGGTCAAACTCAATTTGGTCTAAATGGGTCGAATCTGGGTTGAACCAGGTCAAATTGAGACCTGAATTGATCCATAATCTGGCCCATGTGCTAATTCAGACCCAAATTGACCCGACCCATCACCCACCTCTACGACTAAGTTTCCATCATGCTGTCATATGTTGCCAGCTATACATGGTCCTAAATCATGGTCGCATTTGTGGTCATGATCACGAAGTATTGGCTAGGCAAATTTCCATTACATAACAACCATTATCTGATTCCATAATATCATTTACAAATGGTTAGAAGTCCTGCTGGGTTGCCCATCCCCAAATTCTCCTTAAATCCCCTCACACCATAAGAAGGCAAAATGTGATCCCAAGTCTCGGGTACCAGCCTAGAGACTTTACCGGCTGAACTAGCTAACACACCTGTGAATCTGATTCTGAGATATGATACTGATGCTGTGTAGTTTCAATGGAATAAACAGGATGGTGGTGTAAAGTGGTGCCTGGGTTTTGAGAAGGATCAAGATCAAGGAATTTCCATTTTAGGAGGTCAGTTTTTTAGTTGAAAAAAGAAACCTTAAATACTTACAACAATAACAACAACAATAACAGACCCAGTGCTTCAAGTGCTCCCGTCTAAGCGGGGTCTAGGAGGTGGATGTACGCAACTTTACTCCTTCAGGGTGTTACCTTGCCGAGAGGCTGTTTCCAAGGACCCTCAACCTTAAAACCTTAAATATTTGTGGCTAAAATATGAGATCTATGGGTATATATTTTGATAACATAGAATTCTAGTATGATTTTTTTTTTTAACTAAAAATCACTTAAAGTAAGGTTTCAAAAAATCGCCTAGATTTTTTAATTTTTTAATGTCACACCTAAAATTTTCAAAATTTTTCAGTGTTACGCTTTAATGTTAATGTTGTAAACATTCGTTAGTTTTTGCTAATGTGACATTTAAAAAATAGTTTTTTACAATATAAATTTTTTTTTTTATATAGTTACAAATTTTTGAGATATTTAAAATATTTTTAAATTATTCTAACATAAATTTGAATTTTTTAAATTATTTTTTCTTTTTCTTTAGAAGCCAAGTCAACAAAAAACTAACGATTATTAACGGCCTAATCATTAATGTGTGACATTGAAAAATTTTAAAAAGTTTAGGTTTGACGTTGAAAAATTATAAAATTTAGGTGGTTTTTGAAATCACAACTAAATTTTGGTTGGTCTTCACCTTTTAATATATTTGTTATTTTTATATTGCTTAAATATTAGCTTGTCCTTCAAGATTTATTTAATATTAATATAGGTTGGATTTAAATTATTTAAAATTATCTCCTGTTTCTAATGAGATTGGGGTTATATTTCTTCGAGTTTCTGATTACCTTTATTTCCTAGTTAGAAGATTTTTTTGAAAATTTATTTATTTTTTCATATTGGCCATTATGCAATGGAATTTTTGTAATGACATTCGTGATGCACTGAAACATGCTTACATAAGAGGTGTATTTACTCAAAACTTGTGGCATTTTATTCAAAATTTTTGCAAACATAAGGTTAAAAGCAACTTATCGTATTTGAAAACCAATAATACTTTTCGCGGCTAGTTTTGTAACGTTCATGATGCCTCGCTTTTGTACTTTGATGCTTCAACTTGTGCCAGTGATGATGATGTCATTTATGTTTCTGCAGACCTCGTCCTCAAGGACAAGATCTTCGTTTATGATCTAGATCGTCAACAGATTGGGTGGGCCAACTATAATTGTAAGTTCCGTGGAAAAAAAAAAATTTAATGTAAATATCTTGGGATCTGTTTGGTATCATTTTCTGAGATTTTAGAAATTAGAAAATTTTGGCATGTAGAAAAAATTAGATAATTTTTAAATCAACTAATGAATTGGATATAAATAAAATAAATAAATACTAATTAGGAAATGAAATAGCCATAATCTTAAAAATAAAATCCTTTCGTAACCAAAATAAAAGATAATACTTACTTATTTCGATCTAATCTATATCAAATATCAAATAAATGCTAAACTGAAATCTAGTGACATGGGCTATGTTATCTAAACTTTACCCTGTTTAGGTTCGCAGTCAGTCAATGTCTCGGTAACTTTTGGCAAGGACGAGCACATCGACACGGTACAGATGAGGGTGAGCAGCTCCTCGAGAAACGCACCCTTCGGCCTGGTGGGCCCGCTCATTGAAACGCTTGTCATGTTGATCATATCTTGTGTATGTTTATCTTGATTGACAAGGAAGTTCGAGCTATAGCGTTCTTTCGGGTCAAATCGTATATTAAGATTGATCTGGTGCCATAGGAATATAGCTTTTGTTTTATTTTTCAAAAGCTAAAATCTGCAAATAGAACACGATAGGTCGAGGGTGTGGAATCGCGCTCCCTTGACCGAATTTGATGTAATTTCTTAGCCATGTTTAGCTCGCTCCCGTTGCACCATGGGTGTCGCGTATGGATCACATGGTCCTAGTGGCAAAGAAATGGGTAGAGTGGTACTAGTTAAGGTGGCTCGCGCTGATAAAAATTTTTGGATTTGTCATTACTTTGGTGTGACTCACTATAAAATTGTGGGTACTGTTAAATTTTACTGGGTTTTAGGTCGTCTTTATTAGTTTATAAAGAAGTAATTGGTTAGTATTATTTTTTCGTCTATCTAGTTGTTATTGTTCCCTTTTTTTCTTTTCAAAACATGATTTTTTTCAACACAAAATCACATACTAGTTTAAATTGAAGGAAAAAAATACACAAGAACGGGGATCAGTAGATTCAAGTTCGAGCGAGGAAGATGACTGATCTTGGCCATAAATTATATTGATAATTATTGTTGTAATATATTATAAGCTATTGCTAGTCTTAATATTACATGTTTGCAAAGCTTAATAATGTAAGTGCAATACACGTAAGTTTTTGAATAAAATGTTAATTACTTTGATTTAAGATGGTTGATTGAAAAAATATAGGTTATTACATATAATTTTCTAAGAAGTGCATAAGTTGTTATGATTAAGTAAAAATTAATCACTTAGAACTAGAATCGAGCAACCATTTTGATTCGATCTTAAAACACCTGAGAAATCTAAATCAATAAAACGACAACTATATCCCTATACTTTTACCATTAATCATTGTTAGTAAAATACGTATGTAATTAGTGTATTAAACACATATTCGAATTTTTCTATTTAAAAGGGGCATTTACGTGTATATTTCCAATAAAACGGAAAAATAAGTGACTTTCATTAGCCATGTGAAGCATGTTTTATAACAAACATTTATATTTTTTCGAAATTAAAAATAATTAATCACACATAATTACTTATAATTACGTTAAGTACACCTATTGTATACTATATTTAACTTCCAAATTACGAATGTATACCTAATTCTTTACTCTATGTTTTGTTTGTTTCTACCACTATTATACATAAACACCAACAAACAAAGGTCTAATTGACAGAATTATATTCATTTCCATCGCGTCGATATTTAAGGTATTATTATAGACAAAAATGTAATCTATATAATCTTTTATAAGTCAAATTCTTAACCGAACTTTTCATATATATAAAACTGAACAACATACAAATGTATTAAATTCTATTTAATTTTCATACGTTCGTTACTAAATACACCCATTAATCACCACAGTGATACGATCCAAAATAAGAAAAAGACTATGTATATAGATATATTCAGATTATACAACAAGGCAGCCGTTTACTACCCCGTAGACCCGCGGATTCGTTGTTTATGATCCGAATTGGTTGATTATATTATTTGGAGATCTAAGTTTGTATCACACACATTAAACATAACATATTATTATTATTATTATTATTATTATTATTATAAGGTATAAAATCTTGAAAATCGGATCAAAGTGATGATAAATAGAGAGGACAAAGATAACCAAAAAAAAGCCCTTAAAATAGGCCCACCTCACACGTGTGCAGTTGAAGCAGTCCTATTTCCCATTTATTCTTTTTTTAGTTTCTGGCACGTGTGCAATTTCTCTCTCTCTCTCTCTCCTCCTTGAAATTCGCGTGCGTTAGACGCCAACTAACTTGTAACGGAACACGTGAGACTTTCTTCTTTGTCAATTTAGAAACCGAAACTGTAACAAACGTTCTCAGCTCAAAGTCCCGCGCGCCTGCAAAGCATATTATATTTACATAATATTATGAAAAATGCTATTTTTTACTAAAATTAAATTATTATTTTTATAAATGTTCAAAAAAAAATTATTATTTTTATAAGTTAATAATAAAAATAATAAGTTAATAATATTAGGGTTTATTTATTAAGTACTAATGTACCGGATCTTATTAGAACTCTGAAATTAAGCATGCTTGAGCGAGAGTCGTACCAGGATGGGTAACCTCCTGGGAAGTCCTCATGTTGCCAACCCTATAAGGCTGTGGGTCCTCGGAAACAGCCTTTCAGTAGGGTTATACCGTGAAGGGGTAAGACTGCGTACATTCACTCCCCCCAAACCCCGTTTAGATGGGAGCCCTTGAGGCACTAGGTTTATTATTATTGTTGTTAGTGTTATGTATATTTTTTAATATATGATACAAATAAAAAAAAATTATTTAGAAGGGGTCAATATTCTTAGAATAATAATTGTCAGATTAATAATATGAATTTTAATGAATAATTGTCACTAAATTTTGCAAATTTGCTCGTATATACTAACAGTTTTGACACTGAGTTTGTTATTCATTACCTTATACTATTTTTTTTACCAAAACATTACCGTATACAATTTTATGATATATTTAATATAATTCTACAACCATTAATTATAACATACAATTATATTTATTTCCATTCAAAAGTTCCAATATGTGACTTTAAATCTATTCAAAATGTAAGTATCGTTTATACATAATATAAAAATAAACAAAATCGATAACAACTCGGTTTATATATTTTATATTGACATAAATATTCTAAAATTTTGATCTAAATATTATAATTTCAGTATACTAATTTCATAAATAATAATACCATCTTACATACATTTAGGGTCGGGCATAACTCCAAGCGACCAAAACAACCGCTTGAGACCCTAAAATTAGTTGTTAATACTAATAAGTATTGCGATTAAAATTTTTATAATTTGTTGTATATGAGAGAGCCTTATTTAAAATTTTTGCTTGAGACCCGACAATGTCTGAACCAGCCCTGCTTAAATCGAAAAAAATAGTATTATTATTTAATATTGATGGCAATGCTCCCATGCAAACCTTTCCCTAAATTACGAAACTACCCTTCACTTTTTTTTATTTTTCTTTTTCCCTTTTTTTTTTAAGTTTCCCGTCTCCATACAAAAACCCCCGCTTATGGAAATCCTCTCTCCCATTTAACCAAAACAAACCAACAAAAAACTCCTCTCTCTCTCTCTCTTTACTTTCTCTCTCTAGTTTCTCTATCTCACATTGCGCGAAACGGTAACCGCCATTGTTGCTTCACTATCTCTTTCTCTCTCTCTCTTTCTTTCTTCTTAGTTTTCCGGTGAAACAATGGAGGCTGCGGCGGCGGCAGTTCCGGCGGCTCCGGTGGCAGCGCCGGCGTCGTTGTACATTGGGGATTTGCATCCGGAGGTGACGGACGGGCAGTTATTCGATGCGTTCACGGAGTTTAAGTCATTGGCTTCGGTTCGAGTTTGCCGTGATTTGTCGTCTGGAAGGTCTCTTTGTTACGGTTACGTCAATTTTATCTCTCCTCAAGACGGTATAATCTCGATCTTTTTTATTTCTTTGATTCTGCATTTTGTTGTTTTTGTGTGTTTGCGATTGTTTGATTAAGAATTCTTCGATCGGAAGCGTGAAAATGATCAGGATAGACTATATCTGCTAAGAATTTTGCGGGTGAGTCTAGTTGAATGCACATTGAAGTTGTAAGAGAGAAAATATTAATATATAAGCTTGGTGGATTACTCTATTTAATGACAGTTAGTTTTAGGTTAAAACCCTATTTGAGCCTATATGTAGTTTGGTTTAAAGGCCTAGTGAACATTAACAGCATAATCATAGAGAATATTACAAATGCACAATCATAATTGCAATCATAATATTCTCCTGATCTAGATATGATCCTAATAGAGACATATCAATCGGATTATGAGTTATTTACACCGTTGGTTGTCGTGTTTTTAAGTTAGTTTAAAATTGGTTCTAATTTCTTTTTAGTTTGATCACGTTGGTTTATTATATTTTTTTTTATTCAATAGATATTTTATTTTATATGAAAATTAGTCTTTAATGTAGTGACTGCAATAAGTAGGATTATTATTTGATTGGTTATTGGTATTGTTTATGTTATTTGATTAATTTCTTTTGTTGTTTGTGGAAATTGAAGAACAATATGCTATGCATTTGTTATTTACTATTTCCTTTTCGTGATCTTCGTTTAGAATTAGAATTTGATCAGAATCTTTTCCAAGATTCTTGATAATGATAAGTTTAATTATCAGTCTCTCTATTTGTTAATGTTTATCTCAATGGGTTGTTGGATTGCAGTTAAGGAGCGTATCTTTATCCTGATCAGACTTTCTTGATCGACTATTGATCACAAATTTGCATGAATTTCTAATGCGGTTAAAACCCTAACGCCCCTAATTTCTGTTGGTAGTAGAAACTTTTTTGTAAGACTACTTTGAAGCCATAACACAGTATTATTATATTGTAATGTATATGAATATAATCAATAAATTTAACTGATAATTCATAATTTCAAACAAAAATATTTTAAGAAATAACAGAATGTAAGAATGGTTAGATCGCTCTCTTTGAAAGAAATTAGGGGGAATAGAACAAAAATTCAGGAGGGGATGGAAGAGAATAATAGAGAGAGAGAGATATTTCATTTTCAATCTTTATATTGTTCCTTAATAACCCTAATGCCCCTTTTATAACGTACTGGGGAGGGGAACCACTAAACTCTTATTCACATATTAGAAATAAAAAATTATCTAAATTATGACTAAAATACACTACCTAATAAAATACTCTTGAACCACGTGTTCCACACGTGATTCATTTATTTTTTCTGTAACAAATTCTCAATTTCTTTTTGTTTCTTTTCCTTTATCACTGTTATATAGTCATGGGCCATTTGTGTTTGATAGGTATATATATTTTTTATTGTCTAAAATTTCCTATCCCTTTTCTTCCCCTTCTGTGTGCTTGTTTTCTTTTTTCTTTTTAGGTATATCTTTTCTTGAATTGTGGTTCAATCCCACATATTTTCTTATATGATGTTTATTCCATAACATTCAGCAACCCGCGCTGTCGAGACCATGAATCATTCTACTCTTAATGGGAAGCCAATAAGGGTAATGTGGTCACATCGTGACCCGGATGCTAGAAGAAGTGGAGTTGGAAATGTGTTTGTGAAGGTACCAAGATTTCTATTGTCTTCTTTTTGCACGTTTTTTCACCCTATCATATGAGTGATTTCGGAGTTTATGTGCTATGGGTGCCTTTGCTTTTTGCAGAATTTGAGTGATTCGATTGATAGTGCGAAGCTGCAAGACATGTTTGCGAAATTCGGCAATATTTCTTCATGTAAAGTTGCTACATCTGAGGATGGAAAGAGTAAAGGATATGGGTTTGTGCAATTCGTCTCGGAGGATTCTGCAAATGCTGCTATTGAGAAGTTAAATGGGGCCACTGTTGAAGGCAAGCAAATGTATGCAACCAATCCTCTCTGCCTTTTCTTTTCTATTTTCAGCCTTCTATTGTTTTCTTTGCTTTTGACATCTTTTCTTGTAACGTCAATTAATCACGCAGATACGTTGGCAACTTTATGAAAAAGAGTGACCGAGTTTTACCAGGTCCTGATGTCAAATATAACAACTTGTACATGAAGAACTTGGATCCAGATATCACAGAAGAAGTTCTGCAAGAGAAATTTTCTCAGTTTGGCAAAATTGTGAGCTTACACATTGCAAGCGGTGAGAATAATGCTTCAAAAGGGTTTGGATTTGTCAACTATGAGAACCCAGATGATGCAAGACGGGCAATGGAAACTATGAACGGATCACAACTTGGTACAGTTTTGCCCTTTTCTCATCCTAAATTGCCGCTGACATTAGGTGTCACCAATAAGATTTTTCCACTCTCTGAATCATTTTGTTTGCTATTCCTAGGTTCAAAGTGTCTGTATGTAGCAAGGGCCCAAAAGAAAACAGAACGTGTACAAATTTTGCGTCGTCAGTTTGAGGAGAAAAGAAAGGAGCAAATATTGAAATACATGGTACGTTCAATACTTCAGTTTTTAGCATAAGTTCTTTCAAACTAATATCTATCTTTCCAAGTATGTGCAAAGATGTATATAAGCCGTGTACGTTTTAGGGTTCAAACATATACATCAAGAATATCCATGATGATGTGACTGACGATGAGCTGCGAGACCTCTTCAGTAAGTGTGGCACCATCACGTCTGCTAAACTAATGCACGATGACAAAGGAATAAGTAAGGGATTTGGATTTGTCTGCTTCTCTACCCCTGAAGAGGCCACTAAAGCTGTAAACACTTTTCATGGTAAGCTTCTGATGATAGAGGCATCAGCTGCTTTTAAATTGTCTCTTTTACCCTCACCTATTATGTCATTAGCATGATAAAGTTGCATGAGGATAACTGTAGAGAGAGAGTTGTAAATTTTGACCTATGTTATTGAATTGTAAAGTTGCATTAGAATGATGAATTTTGACCCATTGTTGTATTTGGAGGATCATTTATTGTCAAGGATCTGTATTTCACTTGATTCTTTTTACATAATCATTGTTGCTTGTTCATGTTTATTCTGCATATTTACAGGTTGCATGTTTCACCGAAAGCCGCTATATGTGGCCATAGCTCAAAGGAAAGAGGACAGGCAAGCTCAGCTGCAAATTCAGTATGCGCAGCGTATGGCTGGACTGGCAGCATCTTCAAGCACAGTCATCCCTGGTGGATTTCCACATCTTTATTACACTGCTCCTCCTGGTATTGTTTCGCCAGTCCCGCCACACCAAGGGCTTATGTATCCACCCCTTGGGATGAGGCCCGGATGGCGCAGTGGCAATGCCTTTGTGCCTCCTCCTACCAGGCCACCTTTTCAACCATCCCAAATGCCTATTGTAAGCGACTCATTATTCTTTCTAATCTGCTGGCGAATGTTATTGCAAATTCACCTATGTAAAATCATGTAATGTTATTGTTATGCAGCTCCCTAACAACCTGAGACAAAAGAGGATGAATCGGGTAAGGGTGAATGGGCAAACAGTTGCACCAAATGGAGTTCCTACTCAAATAGCACTTCCAGCTGTAGATGCAACCAACCGCAAGGTTTCTCTTTTATTCTTCTCAGTGAACTGTTTCCTGTTCTCCTCATTCTATATTTATGAGTTTTGTGTTTGTTACTGCGGCAGTTATGTATGCTTTAACAAATCTGTTGTAAATATTGAAGGCCAAGACATCCATCCAGGATTATCTTTTTTGTTTTTGTTGAGAACTTCAAGTGTGCATATAATTAAGTTGTCCCACATTGCAATTGTGTGTGAGAGAGAAAAGATAAATATATAAATTAAATGATTTCCAGGAGTGGAACCCAGTTGATCTTAAATGTGCACCTTATATATGTAAAAAAAAAAGAGGAACATACCCAGTGCCTCAAGGGCTCCCGCCTACGCAAGGTCTGGGGGGGGGGGACGGATGTACGCAGTCTTCCCCCTTCAGGGTGTTAACCTGAAGAGAGGCTGTTTCCCAGTGCCCTCAACCTGAGGGTGGGGACTTCCCAGGAGGTCACCCATCCTGGTACTACTCTCGCCCAAGCACGCTTAACTTCGGAGCTCTAATGGGATCCGGTGATGGCGTGTTGGTGCCCTCTTTGGCTACCTCATATATGTCAACTGCAAAACTAATGCCAATGGAACTTCACAATTTTCTTTCTTGAAGGCATCACATTTCACTTGCATGATAGACATGGTGATGCATAATCCATTCGTTGACTCTACCATTCATTCATGTTCATGAACGATTTCGATTGGTGCATAATCCATGGTTGGTATACATACAGCAACTTCTAGTGAGTCTGGTGCTCACCCAAATGTACTAGAAACTAAAAAAAATATCATTTATTCATGTAATATGTTGGAACTGTTGTTGGCAGAGGACTGGGATGGTGAAGTACGTGGGTAATGGGCGTCGTGATCAAGGGAAGACATCGGAAGTGTCATCAAATCCTGCGGTGAATGGACCGGAGAATATGAGTAGTATGCTGGCTGCTGCCTCCCCTCAGCAGCAGAAGCAGATACTCGGCGAGCTTCTCTACCCACTTGTCCATACTCACAAGGTAACGTTTTCTTTGCCTCTCTCTGTGTCAACATTCAAGGTACTCCTAGTACACAGTGAATAATACAGTGCATATATGCTTTATAACGCACAGCCTGAGCTCGCTGCGAAGATCACGGGCATGTTGCTGGAGATGGACAACGCGGAGCTGCTGCTGCTGTTGGATTCAACAGAGTCACTGGCAGCAAAGGTGGAGGAGGCGGTGCAGGTGTTGAAGATGTCGAGGACGAAGCTCCCTAACCAAGACTCCCTCCACTGCTCTTTCCTCTCTGCCGAGGTTGCGGTTAGTTGAACCCAGAATTTCATTGTGGTGGGGGGAAGCTCTTGTTGAGCAAAGATTTTGAGACATTACGTAGGATTTTCGGATCAAAAACAATTTTTTTTTTTTTTCCCTGTTAGATGATCTGATTGAGTTTGCCGAATCAATTCTTAGTTTGTTCTGACATGAAGCTTACTGAATCAATTTTTTCCTCTCTGTCGATGATCTGGCTGTGTGGTTTTGTATTGTGGCATGGCATCCTTGGGCAATATGAGTTTTTGGATGGGTACTTGATAATTGATCGAGCTTAAAATTACCTCGATGAACTTCTAGCCAACCTAGGAGTCGTTTATGTTCATTTAGGCTCAAAATAGGCTTGTTAATACTCACTTGGGCGCAGGTTTATTTTGCCTTATCGAGACTCATTTAGGCTTAGGTCTAATTCTCCTTATTGAGATTCATTTAGGTTGAGATTTTTTTTTTTTTTAGGCTCATAATTGAAACATATATAAGCCTATTAACAACACATTCAATCCCAGTAGCTTCTTTAGCCCTCAGTGTTCTCTACTACCAAACTATGTTCCTAAACGATATTTCTTAGGTTGACTTATCGGGTGAAATTTGTCCCTTTTTGGTTAGATCCTAGACTTGAAGCTCATCAACTTCCTTTCCTCAAATTTTTTTCCTCATTTGAATAACTCATTCAACAATATAACTAAATTCATGGAATAGACCCGCCCCAGACGTCTTTTTAAGCTTAAAATTAAGCCATTCGAATTCGATCAAATATATACCACATTAAGATTCAATTAAGTCCCCCTTTTTGGTGACCCAAAATGGACCATTTGGTCACCCAAGTCATGTTTCGGAAGATTTAATTAATCACTCAACTCCTAATAAAAGTCTCTTTTTAGTCACCTAAGTGGTTTAAAATGGACAAGTTGGTCATCTAAGTTAAATTTTGGAACCTAATAAAAGTCCTCTTTAGTCACCCAAGTGGTTTAAAATAAACAAGTTTATCACTCAAGTGAAAATTTAGTAAAATTTATCCCTCAATCATGCAACCCTAAATAGGGGAACTATTGTGTCTTCAGTTTCACTTCAGGGCTTGGGATTATTTAGGTTCCTTAATCATGAATACCTGTAAGTTACATGTAAGAGGAAGAGCTTACAATGCAATTTTAACTTTACATTACTTGTATTATGCTTATTCTTTATACAAGAATGTAAGAAATCAAAATGTCATATAGAAATCCATGCAAAATGGGACTCAAACCAAATTCAAGACTCTCCCCAGCTACATACAAAATAATGAAAATCATCCCCAATGCACACACAACTCTGTACAGGCTCGTTGCGAGCCGTGACTTGTGAGGTTAAACCGCGGTGCTGCATCATACAACAGCAAGCTGAAAAGCACAGCACTATGAATGGTACAATCTCTCTTCTTCCTGCAGTATATCAAAATTGCATCCATCAGTTAAATGATCCGAGGACAAGCTATGGGTTCGGTAAATGATGGTATTGAAGCATGCTCCAGAGGGTAAGCCTCGCAATCATTAAGTTTACCTCATCATGATCTTGATAACAATGAATACATCGGTAACGATTTCTAGTCACATAGCTTCATAATGATTCTCTAAAGCCTCTGCATAATTTCCTTCGGATTGAGCTGGTTTCTAAAGTCAGTTTTAGCTTCAATACATTCTTCTCACTAGAAATCGTTGTTACCCTAATCTCTATATACATTCGCATCCGACTTGGGGCTTTTGGGTAACATCACTTGTTGGGTTTATCTGTGGAGCTTGGTTGTATACCTGTTTGCGCCTTATATATAGAGTAGAGCATTGGGTCAATCCGATTTAGGCCTATGACACAACTGGGTTTAGCATGTGGCTATATATAAGTATGGGGGTTGTGGAGCGTTGAGACGTCTCATATAATCTTCCATAGATATAGTGAAAGTTCTACTTCCCTCCATAGATACAAGCTTCAACCTATCAGATAAATTCCGGTGTTTTCATTTCCCTCCGCAATCCCCTCTCGTATGCTTGCTATTTCAGTTCGTGGTGCCGCTGTGTGTGAGTGGTTCTAACATAGCTAACAATGAAAAAAATATAAGAGAGAAACACGCCAAAACTTAAGTTCATGAACTAACCTGAAGCATCAATCATCCATTCTTTATTAAGAAAGTTCAAATCCCGCATTAGAGTTGATTGCATATAGCAGTTTCGCCTTCAATGTACTAGCACGTTTATATGTCGGAAGCTGTGACAATCGAGCAACGACACCAATAAACATGCGATTTTTGCAAACAAATACAAGTGCACATTAAGCTGGTGTATTATTAGTTACAGCACAGGCAAAATGGTATCATTTTAGTAAGAGTTACCTTTAGAGTATTGTAGCAAGTGGAAGCTGAGGGAAGGCGCTCTACATCTTGACCTCCAATCAGTCCCCAAAGAGGCACATCACACGGAACCTGAAATTACAGATAATTTCAAAGTCTTTTTTAGAATGATAAGGAGGTAGAACATTATCCTAAGTAGGGCCACCGACATTTGGGGGAGGAGGGAGATGATCTTCGAACTTAAAACCTCATGCTTCGATAATCGATAGCGTAATCACTACACCAAACCCAACAGCTTAGATAATTCGAAGTTGGCCTCACTTTCTACTTAGTGTTTTCATATTATCTATGGAACTAAATTGGAGGGCCGGTCTTGGCATGCTGTCCTACACAATAGTAGAAAACAAGTGCCATGGACTTTGCATGATGAATCGGTGATCACATTGAGTGTGATTTGCAGTAAACATGTCTCATTATGCAAACAAAAGGAGAAACTTATTCTGGAAAAACTGAAGAAGATGAGTTTTGGGATTACCTTATGAATTGTAAATGAAGGTTGCAAGTGTTTGAACCCAAGTAATGGAGCCCGGGAACAACTCGTAACAAACTTAAGAAGCATACACCGTTCTTTTGGCTCGAATCCTGCCATGACCTGTCATTAAGTTCCCAAAAGCAAATTTTAAGTAAAATGAAAATAACATATAATAATTAAGCAATATTGAGGTTATTACCTACGTAACGGACTCAAAATCTGTTTCGTAACGAAATAACCTTTTATTTCATTACATGCATATACCTCATTCTACCCTCCTCCATACCAATGAATCAAAAGGTTGTTTCTTTCGACACAGAACTGCTTCATATATAAATTGCAGTATGAATTCAAGTTAAACTAGATGAATTTCCATCTGAGTAGTCATTCGATTTTGACTTGTGCAAACTTGTTTTATGTTTGCAGGGATCATAGGATAAACATTTGAATCCTATGTACCCCATACTTGCATTAAGTAAGACCTTCACATACAAAGATGCAGTACACGAGTCGCGTTTGCATGATGAAATATTTGACATGTGCACAGAAGGACAACAGATCTTCGAGGTCGAGAAAGCAGATGTCATCTCACATTTGGTTGGAATGAGAAGCTGCATAAATTCCTGACATTTCAATATCGAAGAGGCACAACTTGCTACTCAAAGATAAACTCAATTATTATTTCTTCTTTTTTTTTTTTGGGTAAGTTCAATTATTATTTCTCCAAAACTAAATTAATAAATTACAAAGATAAAGTTATAGGCAAAAACTAATCGCTACTAAAATAACTAAGGATATAAATACTAAATTAACTAGGAAACTACTTCTCTAAAATTAAAAAAATAAATAAATAAATTATTCTATTAACTAGAAAAAAGATATATTTTGCTATAATTCTATCCAATAATCTTGACAAAATCCAATAAAATATCATATCTTTCATAATTATTAAATCTCTTCTTTTGTGCTGCATCAAATACTATATCAGAAAAAACACGAAGAAATCAAACATGACAAAGTAAGTACCTCCCAGAAGAGTTTCACGGTCCGACTCCCCTCAGAATAGCCACCAGTATACCGCGTATTTCTTCTCAGGTCATCAACATCAATGTCATGGTTACCACCTGAAAGCAACTGTAGAGAGAGATGATTCATCAGTTTTCAACTGTTCAAGTGGATTAAACAATCAGTCAATAAACTACCACATTTTACACCACAACAACAATAAACCCAGTGCCTCAAGGGCTCCCGCATAAGCAGGGTCTGGGAGGGGTGGGATGTACACAGCCTTACCCCTTGAGGGAAACTACGACATTTTACACCGATGGTTAAAATTTGCATGGCAAAAACAGCTAAACCAATAAATAAGAGTATTTGACCAGCCCAAAGAAGGTTCTAGAATAAGAATTTCCTACTGTATATCGATTAATTCTGAAATGCTCTTTTTTCTTTAACAGCCAGAAGCCACTAAATCATAAAATCAAGACATTGCAACTATAAATGTCTCATATTTTAGTAAAAGAAAGACAAATAGTCCAAATGAAGGCTCCGTTTGTTTCAATGGATAACATTTTCCATACTGAAAAAGTTTTCTTCACAAAATATATTAGTTAAAACTATTTTTTTCTCAAAATTTTTTTGTCTTTCTAGCTAAAGATAACAGTTCCATCCTATAACCTTTTATGAGGATCATGTTTGGCCAAGCTGAGGTTAAAGTGAAGCATATAATGTGAGGTTACTAAGAAAATGCTTTCCCCTCCATGAAGGAAAATGTTTTCCCCTATTGTTGGGGGAAAGATAATTTCCCCTCAATGGAGGAAAATATTTTCCAAATTTGGGATTGTTGCTATGCAAAGAAACCATAGAATTAAAACGGAGAAGGTTTTCCGTCATAACAAACGGAGCCGAAGCAAGAACAAGAAAAATTGTACATGAAACAATGGGGCTAAACATTTCAGTGAAATAGAATTTTTTACAGAAAACTTTTTAGGGCTGGGGCCCCTTTAGAAACAGCCTTTCTATAGGGTATCACTCTGTAAGGGTAAGGCTACATATATGTCACTCTCCTCAGACCCTACCCTGGTGGGAGCCTCTTTTAGGCACTGGGTTTGTTGTTATATTTGTTGTAGAATTTTGTACAAAAAGATAGGTAGCAAGAGGAAACATCATCACCTACACGAAAATTACTTAACAGACAACTCACATATGGTACCTGATTAAATTCACTCGCGTTAAATAACTTCAACCACGATGGTGATATCAGATCAGCTAATCCTCTAAAGAATGCATTTGAAAAAGGTAATATCTGCAGTTTGACATTCAAACACAAAGTAAGCCATCTATCCGAAGCACCTTGCAACAAAGTTCACATAACACGTAAAATGGACCTGTCTATTAAGTTTATAGTCAGCAATTGCATGAATATACTGCAACTTGTTCTTGTTTGTCACACTTGTGTCTTGACCACCAGGTTTGAGCTCGATAACGTGCCTTTTTCCCATCACTTCCTCAGTAACTGTGAAATCTAGAGAGAGTTCCTTGACATCACCATCATAATGCTGTAGGAATACAAGGAACAATATATCGATTGGTAAAAGTGTATATGATAAACAAGAATTTGATCCATTTATCATAATATCAGTTCTTCAAAAATGACGACAAATATGGACAATTGGAAATTTATTAATTGTTCAAGTTTAGAAGCATTAAAGCGTATAGTATTCCAATTGGGTAACTCCACATTCCAAGTTGCATAAATACCACCTTAAAACAAAAACCCAAAAAGCCAATTATGAAACTTACTATTACATCTTATACTTCAAAACTTATCCCCAAAACACACCCTATACTTCAGAATCCTCGATGCACCTCACATAATCTCAGCCTATGCTCTACTCTTCATGTTCAACCCTCTGATCTAATTAATCACTGGCTTAGACAATCAGTAAACCGTAGATTCCATATCACCTTCCCTCTAATTAGGCTTACTTTAGTTCATGATTTTCTAACTGAATGGGGCCTTTTCTCTCAGCCAAAAGATATAACTTAATCTCTGACATTTATGATTAGAAGTCTGTTATCACCAAGCTAATACATTTAGCCGGCTAATAGACTGTACTCAACTTCAATGTCTTAAGTCTGATTTTGTGGATAACCTCAAGTACCTACTGTAAGGGTCTATGTAGTGCCTTAACAATTACCCAAACAGCAATAGTTAAATATCATGACATAGTGAGAGTTCCTCTCTCAAGAAGATACAGCAGCATGTATAATCACATGTGGTAAACATTAGACATCCGATAACAACGAAAACTATAACATCAATAACATGACACTCGCGTTTCTAAATCTGGGGAACTACACAGGACGTCTAATATCATAAAATAACTGCACATGGATGTTTGTATTTTGAAACTATGTTAAGGGATTGGTATTTACAACCTATGTTGAGGAATTGGTCTTTGAAAGCAAAATAGTAACATTACACAAGTGAATTACTTCGGGGAAAAAGTAGTCTTTCTAGGATCTCTTTAGATAAAAGAGCTTTGGGGCTTCGCTGCATAGTCTAGCTGATTTGTGGATTTCCAGTTATTACTTCTTGATTTTTTTTGTGTATTATGATTTTATATTTAAGGACATTTTGTTGTCTTCTGATTATATACTTGAGGAGATTATACCCTTAATTCTTTCTACACTCTTTCTCTCCTATAACATTTCTTTTTTCAGTCAAAAAACAGTAATGTAGTGCAACATCTCAAATTCAACTGCGGGTCTAACCTTAACACACATGAGATTCTTGTAAAGCTCTGGATCAAGAGTAGAGAGTTCATCAATGAAGTTATAGCGCCCTAACAGCTTTTGAACAAAAACATTTGAGAAGGAATAATCCAATAAAATTCCTTCATAAAGAGCCTTTCCGACAATTCTTCCAAGAAACTCAATCATCTGAATACCATTCTCTTGAAATCTCGCAGCTGTGTTCGGGATTAAAAGTCTTTCTGATGTTGAGGTCTGACAGAACAGTCCATACCTGGTGGTATCAAAAAAATAAAATAAAATAATTTTCCTTTAGTTGCATGATGAAAATTACAGCGTACCCCGACGAAAAAAAGAGCAACCCATTTTACTTACCTAGGGTCAAAGGCTGCCTTTGCCATATCAGTCAAGAATTCTTTGGATAGCCCTCCATAGTCTAGGCCAGCCTCTGGAAGGCCACATTCACTGACAAAGGAAACATGTATTGACAACTTTAACCTTGATCCAAGACGATTCAGTTGGTGAAATCCATCTTCAACAAGATGATCACGACGAATTACTATCTCGATGGACCGGTCACCAGGTCCGGTCAACTCGCCTGCCATCTTCCTAGAAGCTTTGTCCATCCTGATGAACTCTCTGAACATCTGAACCCTGCCAAGTTTCAAAAAGAAGCCAATCAATATACACCACCATCTGGACGAGTCAACACTTTCTAAGCTAGAAATCCACAATTTGCTTAAACTAAACGGGAGACGGTGGAACAGAAATCTTAGGTTGACCACCAAGGTTGACCACCAAGCTCGTGAAGCGTAAGGATCGGGCTTTGCTCGAAGCTCAACAAGGAAAATTCAAGCTTGATTTGGGCTCGACTATGACTCAGAGTTAAATTCAACTATGCTTGGTTGAACTTGAATCCAACTTGGCAAGCTCCAACTAGCTTGCCCTACATAGGCTCACTTAAGCTTGATCTAGCTTGTTAGGGCTCGTTTAGGCTCAAACTTGGCTCATTTGGGCTTTTTAAGCATATGAGCTGGAGCTTCACTAGGGTCGGCTCGGCTCGGTAAATTAAACGATCATCCAGAGTTCGTGCCACGGTTTCCTAGCATCACCTCAACCTGAACCAGGGACTCTAAACTAAAACACTGGTAGCACAGCCATAGGAGGACTTAACTAGATCATCTGTAGTAGATGCAAGGAAACAAAGTAAAATATTACAAGGGTAGAAAGCTCCTCACCTTTCTTCAAATGGATATACATATGGAGTAGTGGTTATAAAAGAAGTGACACTTGTCGCAGATGAACTTTCCAATTTGACATCTGACAGAACTTCATGGGTTCTGGCTGCCATTGCAATAGGAGGCCTGCTCTTTTCAGCAGGTGAAAGCCACAAAGCCGGGGGACAAAACCGATGTCTGCAATCCCTTTCATACAACATTTGCAAGCACCTGACAGCTGCATTCATGAGAGGCCTATTCCTACACCCTGTATTATGGAGTAACCCATTGTAAACTAACGTGTTAAGCATTGATGCAATCCTCTGCTGCTGCTCCAAGGAGAAAGGAACCTGCATGATGCCATTGAGATACTCAAGACACTAATTCAGGAAATTTTGATTAAAAAATTTTATTCTGAAAACATATAAAATAAATTATGATGCTCGGAAACAGCCTTCTTTCAAGGTAGCACCTTACAGGGTAAGGTTGTGTACATCTTACCCCTTTTCTTTGGGGGGGAGGGGAATACCCCTTAAAATCCCTATAAAGGGGAGCCACAAGTACTATAGTGGAGATTCGAACCCAAGTGGCATGTAAGGCCGCTCGTGTTCTCTGCCACTACGAGGCACTCATGGCAGGAGCCTCTATGAGGCATTGGGGGTTGTTGCTATAAAATAAATTTTCTATGATTAATCAAACAAAAGTTGTTACCTGTTTTTCATAAAACTCAATGTCGTCAAGGACTAACAACAAGTGTGCATAGGTGGTGCAGAACAAATAAAGTAGGCATGATGTATCTTTCGAAACGCTCTCTGGACCGCATTTTAATGATTTGACAATCCAGACATCAAATGCATTCTCACCACCCGTATTATGTTCCCTTGGCCCTTCTGCCAAAACGGTATTATCTACCTCTGCTGTAGACTTCCCACTAATTTTATGAAACACACTAGCCAATCTATTACCGGCATCTTTACCAGGGTGTTTTTGTTTCTTACTAGAATCACTTTCACTTTTAATGCGTGATGTACTCCTAGCTCGGGCATTGTCATCTCCAGAAGTCTGAGCACCTGCTGGAAAAAGAGAATGCTCCAGTGCTCCCCAAATATTGACTAGAAATCCAGGAATAAAGGATAACATGTTAAGAACAGGCAACGGCCCAGCCATAGAATTTAATAGTGAATATATTCTGATCATGTTCGAGTAAAACTGAGCAATATCGAGCAGTTTCAGCGTCTTCGAGTTTTGTGAACTGGATGTTTCCATTGGAGGCCCGATCTCGTCTTTGAAATCTCCCTTTACTGCAGTCATAAGTTTACAAAGATGCCACTGTTGACAAATGGGCCTCAACAAATCCATGTACTTTAAGGACCCAGAATTTGGGTCAGAACCGAGGACAAATTTGCTGGCGAAATCCATGGAATTTTCCTCATCTTCGGGAAGTTCCTCTGTCTCCTTCTGCATACATTCAATATTCTCAGTCACAGCCAACAAGCTCCCAGCAAGGAGATTGATCACATGAATATATGACACAAGGTCTACGCCATCAGTAAACCTACTCGGATCAACGGAGTTATTCTCGGACTCTGTTGCCAGGCATATAATATTTGAAAGAAGCCAGCCAACTTGGGGCAATCCATTAGGACAAGAAGATGCTCTTGATTGGTCAATCTCCGCACATTTCACCAAAACTTTTTCATCTAGAATCTGCCATCACCTGCCATGGAATGATCAGTCCTCAAATGTTTTGATTTTAAATCAAAGAAAGAGGATCATATAAATCAGTTACGCATCAAACAGAAGTATATTGTGAAAGACAATGAAAAATGTGTGCATAGAACTGAAAAAAGCAAACTGAAAGCAACATTACTAAGGGTCTATTTAGCCAAACTGTGCAAAAATTGTTTTTCCATAATCAATTTTTGCAGAAGTACTTTGGCAAAAGTGATGCAAATAGGGGTAATTTTTCTTTGAAGAAATTTTTAGTTTTTGCTTTTACTTATACTTTAAAGGAAAAGCACTATCTTCATGTTGCTTCTTGTTTTAAACACTTTTCATTAAAAAACAGTTTTTTCCCCATAAAAGAAGTTTCAGTAAACAGATCCTAAAGATCTACTCCATCAAATAGTTCACGGAGATGGTCTTGTTCCTCACCAGAATTGTCCTGAAGCAGGTTATCAAAACAGATTTGTGCCTCAGAGCAGGTAGAAGTACAGCTGGGGTACGTTGAATAAGCCAAGGTATTGCAAGTATGAATACACAATACTGCTCCGCGGTACACTGTATTTCCAAGGGAACAGGTTCATTCACGTCTTGGTTCAACAACTGAAAGGGCCGTATGGCCAACGTTATCGCACTTGCTGAAATCAATAACTTATCATCCCTCTGGACAGCATTTCCTATCAGGGAAACATGCAGTTTACTTAAGTATCTTCCAATTGCTCTATATAGCCCACTTTCACTGCTTCCCATAAACCGAATTAAGCCTTTCACGGCTTTATCTGCATCTTCGTAATTTTCATCAGTGATGCACTTCCAGCCCTTTAAATCACTTAAAGTGATAACCAGACGCATCGACAGAGCAGTGAGAGCTACCATATCATCACTGCCCGAGTTCAAACCATCATGTTTTGCAAGCATGAATGAAGATAAATATACCAGCTTCTGCACTTGGTAGTTCCATATCCTTCTCTCCTCAAGGGTACCCATTGCCAAAGAGCACAAGTTTTTGCTAGGATCTACAAATAAATATTTTTTTAAGTACACAATAAAAAGAAAACACCATATGAAATGAGTTGAAAAATCCTAGTATTTGTAAGTTTGTTTAAATTGGTCTCTTGTCCCTTTTTTGTTTAAGATAATCTCTCAAGTTTCATTTTATGACAAAATTAGTCCCTTATCTTCCAAATTTGACTTGTGTCAATCACCGGATGGAGGACCAGTTTTCTCATAAAATAAAATATGAGGAACTATTTTAAACAAAAAAGAAAACACTCCACTAGGTAGGATTTTTGTGGCCCAAGCACTTTTCAACTCTCATACATGCTGCAACTATTGTCATAACAGGAATTTCTCAGAGAGGACAATTTTGAACAAACTTATAAACATTAGGGACCAATGGAGTGAATAACACAGTTGCTCTTCAATTATTCTACAATGCCCAAACAAACTAAAATTATATCTTCAAAGAAACATGGGTTCCATAGGGTCATCCGGTGCACAAGAAAATACTTACCAGTTGAGTTTAGACTTTCCAACAAAATTATGAAGCAACTGCGCATACAGCTTATATCCTGGGCCTGAATCTTGCACGGTCGAACAACAAGATGGATCATAATAAAAATAACTGGTCTCAAAAGACTGCAGGAAATCCATGTTTTCGTCATCGACTCAGACCCATTATTAACGAGGATAGTCCATTCTTTTTGAAGCTGCAAAGCCACTCTCTTTGTCAAATTGTAGCGCCTCCATACCCTCTGATTAAGCAAAAAAAGGGCATATAATAAGTCTAATGGTATTACACGGAAATGGTACAAGTACTACCATCTTTTCCATTATACCGGTGCAACATTAAACATTGCCAAGGCAATACTCATCAAAATTTGAATAAGAGGATATACATGCCAAACTAGCAAGCATGTCACACATGCACAAGTCCCTCTCTTAAACCCTCTAGGGAAGGCTAGGGCTGGTGAAGACCCTGAGCAACGTAATGGTTGCCTGGGGTCCCAGTTTGTTAGCAGTCCCTCTTGAAAATTAGTAATAGTATCAGTCTATCTTAAGCGCATGTCACCATACATAATTAGAGAAATAACGACATAAATATGATATATTATAAACATAGATATACATATATACCATAAATGACCGGCAAATTAGTTGGGATTGTAATATAAAGTGGATTAGTTGAAGCGTGCTTAAGCTATCTTGGACACCTTGGACGTCAGAAAAGGGTCCACTGATCAAACTTGCTTTGAGCCCCTAAAATCTCAAGAACAGTCCTAGAGAAGGCAACACTTGAATCCGTGGCCCATCATAAAATTCAAAGGGCAACAGCACTAAGCATTTGTATCACTAGTACCAGCACAAGGATGAGTTCATCTCATGCAAAATTGTTCATCAGATTGCATCACATTTAAGCAAATGGTACTTCCAATCCATAAGGAAAAACATAATGGAATTCATCAATTGTCAACACGAATAAATTACAAAAAGGATAAATTCCATAGAGACTTTGTTTGAAATTGAAGTGAAGCCTTTAATTGTCAATTTCATCAAACACCCACCCAACTATCGTATTTGTGTTTATATTGTGCGAGGGGTATTGGAAAAGGTGTCAACTTGAACCTAGCCTGTCTATTAAACGGGTTAGAAACTCTCGACCCTTACCCAACCTCATTAATAAACGGGTAACCAATTATATGAGTGACCCCTTTTTGTTATATGTTAGTTTTTCAAAACATGCTAATAATACATCTCATGGTTGATACTAGCAATAAATATATAATATATTTATAATTGTAAAAGCAAATTATCAAATTAAAATGACCAAATATAATTCAAATTATGTTATGTGACACGGACCACCAAAAATATCTAAATAATAGCAATAGTATAGGGTGTCACTCAAACAACTTTAACATAACTACATAAACAGGTTAAACCGGTCAGCCCAAATTAAACCACCTCCAAAAACTCTGATCCATTATCTTTGTGTCATGTTACCGTGTCATGCCAGACTTTACTAGCTCGACTTTAAGGGGGTTCGCAATAGTCTACGGCTTTCTATGATGTCAATCCGAAACCCTAACCACCATTGTATTTTGATCATTTGACTAATCAATTTCATTTCCACATACGAAATTGAATGCTAAATGACTGAACTAGTCCCTGTGCCAGAGTATAAAACCAATCATAGTCATCACCCATCAGCTTAAGCTACAAAATTAACATACTTTAAGGATAGTTGGCTCCGTAACATGGTATCAAAGCCTTGTTGACCAAGAAGTTACGTGTTCATTTCCGTGAGAAGCATTTATAATTTCACCGATCAGCTTAAGCTTTTGAGAAATTAATTTCTTTGACACCCTCAAATACCCAAAATTGCGAATTAAAAATTGCAGTACAATAAGCAACAAAATACAAATATAAAAGACCTGGATGAAGAGAGCAGCAGAAGCAGCACGGCGAGCGAAATGACGAGCCTCTCGTTCATGCGAAACTCTCTGAAGGAGATCATCCCTTGTAATTTCCCTCGCACTTGCTCCCCTCAATGACACCTGATCCGTATCGAAATGCAAAGCCAAACTTCAAATCGAAAGGTAAATTTGATTTCAATAAAAAAAAATTTATTATTAGTAATGAAAAGTCACAAAATTGCCTTAAAAACTACAATCTTACTCTAACAATAACAATTTAAGCCGTAAAAGGAGAAGATCTCGATCGAGAGAGAGAGGGAACCTGGTGTCTGGTGGGTGCATCCATGGAAGACTGAAGATCATTTCAGATTCAATCTTCTTCTTTCATCGGCATCGATACCTTTATCATCGCGACTCATTCCTCTCTCTCTCTCTCTCTCTCTCTCTCTCGCTCTGAGTTCTTCTCTTTTCTTTTTCTTTTTATTTTTTTCTCTTTTTCCTCAACGGGGCCCAAACTGTTTCAACCCGGATAATGACACAACCCGATCCTGTCCACTAATATTTAACCACATACCATAAGTAAAAAGACTTCAATAACTGAAAATTGAGTTAGAACCAGTATAATAATAGCATAATATAAGGATTCTCTACTCTCAAATACAACTTCAAATATGGTCGGACAATAATTTTCACAAGTGATCCTTGCCGTTATATTTGCGTTTGCCAAGCTACAATTACTGCGAATAAGCGAATAAGCTTTTCAGGTTGGGGGTCTTCGGAATCAGCCTCCCTTCTGGGCAACTCTCAGAAGGGGGAAGGCTACGTACATCTACCCTCTCCAGACCCCGCTTTTGCGGGAGCCCTTGAGGCACTGGGTTGTTATTGTTGTTGTTGTACCAATAGAGGTGGCCAAAGGGTCAGGTCGGTCCAAAAACCGGCCCGGGCTACTAAGCCATTGGGGGCTTTTGTCCCCAATGTTTAGTACACGTTTGACATTATAACTAATTTTAAGGTTATATTTTGTATTTATTTTTTTATAATTATATTCTTTAATAAGTTATAATACATTTAATTTTATAAAATATATTTATAATTTTGTAACGTACTATTATATTATTATAGTTGTATTTTTTAATAAGTTATAATATATTTTATTTTATAAAATATATTTTTAATTTTATAAGGCACTATTATGATTATATAATTATATATATATATATATATATATATATATATATATATATATATATATATATATATATATATATATATATATATATATATCTTAAGAAAAAAAAAGAGGGCCAGGCTCGCTGGACCAAGGCGAGGCCGAGGCCCAGCCCATGGCCACCATTATATACCAAGTAGTACATTTTCTAAAAGTAAAAATTTATAAATAAAATTATACAAAATTTAATGGATAAATATATATATATATTTTTTGATCACTAGATAAATATAAACTATTTATAATTCAATAGTTGAATAAATTTATAGAATCTAAGTCGTAGAGATAGAAATGATAAATAAGAAAATTTAAACTAATTTGTATGTAAAATATTAATATAAAAAATAAAACTTTTGAAAATGCACATAACTAAGTTATGTGTCCACCCAAATACAGAATCCGATTAGATTCTTACTATCATATAAAAATTGGTTTTTTTTTTATTTTTTATTATGATATATAGAAATTAACATACACTGTAAAACTCATAAGAGAACATCTTTAATTTTTTTTATACCTGCATTAAGCTTCATAAACTTTCAAAATTCAGAGTAGGCTGACTACAGTTAATAACAATTTTTGTTCTCAGAAATCACTGAACTTAAGAGTGATTATATACACTAAAAGTCAGTTCTTTTTATACCAACTCTATGTGACAGAAACCATTATCTCACAAAATAATTTTTCACACGTATTGAAAAAAATATATATATTGCAACATGGACACTAAGTCGAGAAATCTTTCTTACTTTCCAAGATTTCAAAATTTTCAATTTTTTTACGATTATTTTGAAAAATGGCTCGGTGAACCCACACGCATAATCCTAGTTGATCCATGTAACAATTTTTTTAAAATTAATTTTATTATGGTAATAAATCGTTAAGGATTTTCTGCTGCAAAGGATTTCCAGTTGTTCCCGTTGGAAATAATCATAATGATCTAATTAAAATTGAACGACTATAAATGAGCTTATCTTTAAGAAATAAATAACAGAATCAACCATTTTTTTTAAAAATAAGCTTTGTGTAAGCTATTAGAGTAAATGTAGTTCACAAACTCCCAACCCGTACAGTTAGAAATGCTGAATTCAAAACTCATTACAACACATGTAGTTGAAATTGGACTCTAAAATTATATTTCCAATTCCAATTATGATGGAAATTGGAATTAGGATAGAATTAAAACTTCATTGTTTAACTGGCCAAATAATCGAAAGTTGAATTGTAATTTCATAACTAATCCTCTCGAGTTTTGAGTCAATCGAGTTAGATCATTTTAGATTTTGGATCAATTACAATCGGGTTTCCAGCACATTTTGGATCATTTCGGATTCAAGTCATTCAAGTTTCAGGTCAAATCAATATCGTGCTCAAATTGTTCGAATTTTGTGTAAATTAGATGAGTTCATTATGGATAATGTTGAGGACTCCACATGTAAGCCTTGTAGAATCTCACATAAGAGTTGTAAAAAAGAAGAGACCGATATATAAGTCTAGTGGGTTATTCCACTTAATGCCAATTGATTTTAGGATAGAACCTCACTTAGGTTTATAGGTGGATCTCATGCATGTCAACTGCGTTGGTTGGGCTTAAAGGCCTGGTGGAAATTTAACAGGTAACACGGGTGGGATTTGAGTTAGACAGGGTCATTTAGAGTTCAAGTCAACTCAATCTGAGGTCAATAAGACGGTATCGTTTCCAGTTTCGGGTTATCTCAGCTCATATACGGCCCTTTTGACTGACTTATCATTTCCAGTTTCGAGTTATCTCAGCTCATATACGTCCCTTTTGACTAACTTACACACAACTTACTAATCAAAAATATTCAGTAACATACAATTTGATTTGGTCCCCGACAACAATGTTTTCCACATGTTTCCTTAGACACCAAACGTGTAGCCAAAAACTTGATAGTGACTCCCCTCTATTTTTCTTAACTACTAGTGAGAGATTTAACGTATATAAATTTTGTGTGTTACTCTATTTAATATTAATTAACTTTAAAATAAAAATTTACTTAACATTTATGTGCATTTTTAAAAAAGTTATCTGAATATTTTAATTTTTTAACATCACACTTAAATTTTTTAAAATTGTTTTAGTGTTAACACCGTTAGCATTTTTTTTTTTTTTTTTGCTCATTTGGCTTTTAAAAAAATAAAAAATAAATTTTAAATATGGAAAATTATTATAAACGTAAATATTTATTTTTTAAAATT
Source organism: Simmondsia chinensis (assembly GCA_018398585.1). NCBI lineage: Eukaryota > Viridiplantae > Streptophyta > Magnoliopsida > Caryophyllales > Simmondsiaceae > Simmondsia > Simmondsia chinensis. Next base: position 1,445,676 of record JAGTTD010000007.1, on the reverse strand, counting down.
ATTTTCTCTTTTTTTAAAAACCACATCAGCAAATACTAACGGATATTGACTACATAAATTTTAGTGTGACATTAAAAATTTTTAAAAATTTAAGCAGCTTTTTAAAATTACACGTAAAATTTTGGTGATTTTCAGTAAAAAAAATATATATATATACAGCAGACAAAAATCCCTTTATTTTTCCTTTTATTTGTTATGAAATTTTGCATGAGGAGACGAAAACGAGGAGGTGCCCTCCATTTGTCAATTTCCTTCTTTCTCCCAATTTTATTTTCTTAAATATTTAAGTAGAATAAATTTTCTGTTATATTATTACAAAATTCTTACTTTCTTTAAAGACATATTATCTCAAGGAAAAAATATATTTTTTAATAAAGAGGTATGTTATTAGTAAATAAACATGCCTTTTACTGAAATGATATATTTATTAATAAAAAAACGTGTTTATTAAATGAAAGATACGACCATTGGTATTTTGATGAAAGTCACCCCCTTCTTCTCTATAAAGAAGATTTTGATTTTCTATCTACCATAACAAAGTTCATTTACTAGACACTAATGCAATCGGGTCCCATTAGAAGTTAAACGTGTTTGGGCGAGAGTAATATCAGGATGGGCGATCTCCTGAAAAGTTCCCATGTTGCCAACCCTATAAGGTTAGGGGTCCTCGAAAACAGCTACTCGACAGGTTTACACCCTGAAAGAGTAAGGCTACGTATATCTACTGTTAAATTTCACCGGGCCTTTTGGGCCCGACCCACGGAGATGGTATATACGAGGTCCACATATAAGCCCAAGTGAGGTTCCATCCTAAAACCAATTGACGATAGGTGGAGTAACCGACTACACTTATAAATTGATCTCTTTACCCTTACCACTCCAATGTGGGATTCAACTACAAGACTCGCATGTGGAGTACTCCTGAACATCTACCCCTCCCGGATTTCGCTTATGCTGGAGTTCTTGAGGCACTGGTTCTATTGTTGTTGCATATATAATTTTAGGACTAAAAAATTATAAATTAAAAGATTAATGCATCAAGCATCAAACATCAAGATATTAATATATATATATATATATATATATATTTTTTTTTTTTTTTTCAGAATATAAATATTCTTTCACCATACTTTGTTGATATATAATTAAATATTATAGTATCTATTTCTTTTGCAAATTCCCGAGAAAACAAACACTCCTCTTGTTTGCACCTAAATTCACTCTGCCTCTCTCTCTCTCTCTCTGTGTTAGTTCATCCCCATCACACAAGCAAACAAACCCCCACCGATTCATAACTTTCAAGCTAATCCCAACATTAATTTATAAGAATCAAATTAAAAATTAATAAAAAAAGGGAAAAAAATTTGAGAGAAGAAGAGAGCAAGATGAAAAATATATTGGGATCTTCATGGATGAAGGTGCTCTGCTTCACAATTCCGATTTTAATTTTGATTTATTCATCCGGGTTTGTCTCAAAATCCTCTGATTTTGCCCGTTTCTATCTCTACTCTTTGTCGTCGTCGTTGTTGTCGTCGAATTTGGCTACAGAAGCTAGTGGAACAGCGGAGGAATCTGTTCTTTCGCCGCCACCGGGTGTCGTAAACGCTGCCAACTATGCAGCCGTGCCAGCGCTGCCACCGGTGAGTTTCTTTTGGGGTTTGTTATGTGGAAAGTGTGCTGTCTTGGTTTGCATGTTTGCATGTCTCTTTTTTTGATAGTTTCTGCAAATTTGTGTTATATATATATATATATTTTTTTAATATGTAAATACGAGGATACTCCACAGGATAGCACCGTATAGGAGTAAGACTGTGTATATTTTGCTCCAGATCCAACTCCACCTTTGTGCATCTTTGAGGCACTGGACTATTTTATTTCTTCTTGTTGTAAATACGAGGATAGGAGTGATCGCAAAGCAGGGTCGGTCTCAAAATTTTAAGGTCTTTAAGCATTTTTTGATTCGTGCAGTCGTTTGCCTGTTTAAATGTATTTCGAATAGTTCAACTTATATTATATATATCGGCTAATATATGTATTTATACACTTATAGTGTATCATAAACTTATAAGGTAATTAATTTCAAAAGGGGGCCCCTAATAAATTTGGGGCCTAAGCAACAAACAACAATAACAACAATAAGGGCTCCCGCGTAAGTAGAGTCTGGGAAGGGTGTGATGTACGCAACCTTACCCCTTCAGGGTGATACCTTAATGAGAGGTTGTTTCCGAAGACTCCCAACCAAAGAAGCTTGAAAAGCACGAAAAGTATGATAAGCATTGACAGCGTGGAAGCAGGAAAGCAAAAGCGTATAGGCATCAAGGTGTAAGAGTATAAGAGTATACAGAAGATAAAATATATAAGAAAAGCAAAAAAGTAGAAAGAAATTAATCAAACTACGAGGTAAATGTTGAAGGGCGCCTTATTGAAGCTAAGGAATAAAAAGGCAATAATCGGTCTCTGCAGTTATTTAGCGTGGTCCACACCGTGTTTGAAAGGTGTAAAATATATCACATCGTCTAAATATGCCGGCACAAGGCAATTTGTATTGTCAAAGAGAATGCCCAGGATTGGTTTTATATTCTAACATGCCCCCTATGCAAATGCCTACTAGACTTGAAGCATGGATATTGCACAGGCCCATCTCATACCTTGTGCTTAAATTCTATTAATATTGAATATGGGGGCTGTAGGGATTTGAACTTGTGACTTCAAGGTCAACAAGACTCTGATACCATGTCAAAAAACCAACTGTACCAAAGCTTAAGCTTATGAGTAAAGGCTCGAAATTGATTTTCACTTGTATAGTGAGGACATTCCATCCTTAGTAACCTAGTTTTTCACGAGAGACCCCATATCCTCGATTCAGAATCTTAATAGCTTCTAATACTCCTATGTTAATATAATTCATATCTAATAGCTATAATTGACATGAGAAGACATCTACTTTTATTCCTCAATAAAACCGAGCTTGAAAGAGAAATTTGGGCTCTGTTCGGTAGATAGAAAATTTTCTTGTAGTTCATTTTTACTGTTTTCTTATAGTAATGAGTAAAAAAAAAAAAGCAACATTTCCAGTGCCCCAAGGGCTCCCGCCTAAGCAGGGTTGGGGGGTAGATGTAAGCAGCCGTTCCCCTTTAGGGTGCTACCCTAAAGAGAGGCCGTTTCCGAGAACCCCCAACCTGAGGGGTGCAACACGAGGACTTCACAGGAGGTCACCGGTCTTGGTACTATTCTCGCCCAAGAACGCTTAACTTTGGAGTTATAATGGGATCCAGTGCCTGCATGTTGGTACCCTCTTAGGTTCTTATATTAATGAGTAATAGAAATAATTTGAAAAGAAAATGGTTGACTTTGGTGAACCCGGACGATATTAGATAAATTAAGTGAAACAAAATGAGTTTTTATTTAAAATTGGGTGATTAAAATTTTCAAATTTTTACTTTGGTAACTAACTTGTCTATTTTAAACCACTTGAGTGACCAAATGAGATTTTTAATTAAAATTTGAGTGCAGAGTCTCCCGTAATTTAAGGTTGGGTGACTAATTTTTTCCTTTTTTTGACCTCTTAGTAACATCTTTCTTCCCATAGGACAAGTAGAGGAAATTCGTTTTCTTTCAAATGTGATAAATGATTTAATAAGCCAAATAAAAAAAATTTAATAAAAATACTTTTAGTTAAAAATATCTCGAATGAATTTTTTTTGACAAATTTACCCGAGGGGAAAGATAAATTTTGAACCGTGTTCAAAATGATCAATAGATGCCAAATGAAGCTGCACTAAGGAATATTCCGACAAACTCCACCGGAATTGAGGTCGCCTTGAACGAGCCTCGTGCTTGTAATGTGACAATTGAATTGGAGAAGGCACCAACCACCAATTTGGGCAGTCTTGAAACGGGCCTCCAACGAGCTAGGACTGCAATCAAAGAAGCACTTCACGGGAACCAGACATATGACTCTAACTATATTCCAGTCGGTCCAATGTATTGGAAAGCCAATGCCTTTCACAGGTACATATCTTCGTGGTAAAATTGATACAATGGATCAAAACAAGGAGTAAAATAACTCTCAAACAAAGAGCATAACCAATTGAAGAAAGATAAAAGCTGAACTCAAAAATACAGAGTAATGACCCAAAAAAAAAAAAAAACACAAATGAAACAACCTAGGACAGAGCATATTGTTTTTAAGGTAATAACGTTGCTTTTTATTAAACGTGAATATAGCGTTAACTACTAGTTGTACATAGCGCAAAAAGTACTAGTAGATGTGACAAAATGAATGTCCGGAAAGATTTGATGAAAAAAATATTATGTTTTAAAATCATGTCGATTATATAAAGTAGGTTTCACATTTTTTTCTTTGATTGTTTGAATTGCCATTTCGATGATATATTAATCAAGAGCATACGAGGTGATTCCAATTAAGGAGATTCTGCTACATTGACTACTGATAGTATTTGTTAAAGTATAAAACTATTCGTAGACTTTTACTTATCAACTTAAGCTTCTATGATAGTTGGTTCTTGACTGAGAAGTCATAAGTTCAAATCTTAACAGCTGTTATTCTCGATATTAATACAACTTTAACCTAAGGTATGTGGTAAATCTGTGTAATATTCATGCTTCAAATCCAATGGGCATTTGCGTGAGGGGGCATGTTAGAGTACATATCCATTTTTATGCCTTTACACATTAATTTTAAGCTTTTGGGATAGTTGGGTCTTGCCAAAATTGACTCTACGCTATTTTTCTAGGAGCTACTTAGAGATGGAGAAGCAGTTCAAAGTATATGTGTATGACGAAGGGGAGCCTCCGTTATTTCACAATGGTCCATGTAAGAGTATATATTCGACCGAGGGTAATTTCATATACCAAATGGATATTAACAACAAATTCCGAACAAAGGATCCCGAAAAGGCCCATGTCTTCTTCTTACCGTTTAGTGTGGCCATGATGGTCCGATTTGTCTATGTAAAAGATTCACATGCCTTTGGCCCGATAAGACACACGGTTGTAGACTACATAAATATCATCTCGACAAAGTACCTGTATTGGAATCGGAGCCTCGGTGCTGACCACTTCATGCTTTCTTGTCATGATTGGGTGAGTTCGAATTCCTTCTCTTTTTTGTTATAACCTTGGAAGGGAAATATGTTAGCGAAAATAATGTATTTTATAAGCTTATAAAACCATTTTCAGATCTTCACCTAACAGTTTAAAAGTATATTTAGTACTAGTCTTTGTATGCAACTTTGGTTTTTGAGAAACTAAAACCTAAGGGTATGTTTGGTATTGTTTTATATTTTAAGTTTTTCGATCTTGAAAAACTAAAAACTATCTAATTCCATTCAGAGTAGGGAAAAAAAAAGCGAAAAAAGAAAGCTGAAACCAAGAAAAATCATTTTTGAAACGTATTTATAGTTTCTTGTGAACAAAAACTGCAAATAAAAAACCACGCTGAACATGCTCAAAAGTTCTCGAAACTTTTATTTTGATGTTTGTGTTTTTTCAATTTTTCTAAGTTTGAGAGAACTAAGATCAAGAAAACCAAAGAAAATTAAAAGTAAAAAGTCATTTTTAAAACCTAATTTTTAGATTCTAAAAACTGCAAATAAAAATGATATCGAACATATACCCTTAAGTTCTTGGGATAATTCATTCTATAGCATGATACTAGTGCTCTTTAACCAAGCGGCCTGAGTTCGATTTTCAATAATCTTGCTTTCAGTAATAATACTGTAAAGTTAATATTAATTTTATATTTGAAATAACAATATGAAAAGCATAATCAAATAAATGTGTGGTATGCATCAATGTTTTTTTTTTTTTTTTTTTCTTGTACAGGGGCCAGAGGCATCCTTTACCGTCCCGTACCTAGGCAAAAACTCGATCCGAGTTTTATGCAACGCCAACACCTCTGAAGGGTTTAGGCCAGAGAAAGATGTATCTTTACCGGAGATCAATCTCCAAACGGGTGTCATAAAGGGCTTTGTAGGCGGGCCCTCCCCCAAAGTTCGGCCCACTTTAGCGTTCTTTGCAGGTGGGGTCCACGGCCCGATCAGGGTGATCCTCCTACAACATTGGGAGAACAAGGATGAAGAGGTGAAGGTCTACAAGTACCTTCCGAAGGGAGTGTCCTACTACAACATGCTTCGGAAGAGCAAGTTCTGCATCTGCCCTAGCGGGTACTATACAATTTCACATAGTATTAGGTCTGGTTTATGGTCTTGTGATCATGGTTTGTCATAGAACTCAGACTTGGTTTCTTTTGAGGTCGAGCTAAGCCAAGTTAACTCGTTTAGGTTAATAAGTCGAGTCCCAGCCTGGCAATGCTCACAGTCAGATACTCGCTATCGTAAACGAGCCTAAACTATTGTCTACCTAGATGTGTATGATGAAGCCGAATTTGTGTCTAAATGAGTCAAGCTCAAGCCTACTCATACCCAAATCAAGTTTTAACAAAGTGAGCGTTGAGCTAGTTAAGTTAAGATCAAGCTCAACTGAGGTATAAGCTCAGCTATAGGGTTGGTCAAGACCTTGAACCGCAAGACCGTTAAATACTAGGGGTTTCTAAATTATAAAGTACTTTTTTGGCAGGGACCTAAGTTTTTATTTTTTAGCTTATTTAGTTGTTATTTATATTGGTAAAGAAAATGTTAATATTTATGAAGAGTTTGTTTTGAATATCCGCTTTGGGTCATAAAACTCTAAGAATTGGCCATGGGCTAGCTCGAGCTCAAAGTTTGTGATCTTGATGAGTCTGAAGCCGATGGTGAGCTAAGCAAGATGCTGGCAACCTAGCCAAGAGATCAACATTCAGCTCATTTACACCTCTAAGCCTGGCACAACGAATTGGCTACACTAAAATCCACATATTATAGATCTAACTGAATTTCCAAAGCAAAGTTCCCATTAAACTTATACATTCAGCGCAACTCCAGCAAAAAGAAAATCTTCGCTGTTGACTCACTCACATGTGGAGTTCTCTACAGGTACGAGGTGGCGAGCCCGAGACTAGTGGAAGCGATATACACAGGGTGCGTCCCCGTTATAGTCTCCGACCACTATGTGCTTCCCTTCAGTGACGTGCTAAACTGGAAGTCCTTCTCCGTCGAAGTTCCTGTGAAGGATATACCAAGAATGAAGGAGATATTAAAAGGTATATCGACAAGGAAATACCTAAGAATGTATAGGAGAGTGCTCCAAGTTAGGAGGCATTTCGAGGTCCATTCCCCTCCGAAAAGATTTGATTTCTTTCATATGATTTTGCATTCGGTTTGGCTCCGGAGGTTGAACGTTCGTGTCCTTGGCCATTTACCAACGTAATATAAAGATTGTTTCTAGTTCTCAATCTGCTAGTTTAAGCTTTTTGGAAGAATAGATTTCGAGGGAGACGCTCCAAGGTTTTGATTTGACTGTTGTACAATTTTGTACAAAAGTAAAGGGATAGGTTTGTGTTTGAATTCTATCGAGCCCTCACATCAGAATATATGAGGGTAGGATTTTTTGGTCGAGCTGTTAGTGGTTGGTTGATTGATGTAGTTATGGTACATGGTGAACTCGATTGAGTCGATATGGCAAAATGTTGCCAGAAAAGGACATGTAAATATTTATTTAGTTTTAGATTGGTTGATTTTTGTTGAAAATTGTCGAGGTGACAATTGAAGTGATGTATAAATTTAAAGAAAATTGTAGTTCTTGCATGCAAAATGTTCAAATTCGAGCGGAGCTCTTATGAAGCTTTTGAACACTTGTTCGAGCTTAGTGTGAAACGACTTTATTATGTTCGGTATTTAGTTTGGCTCGTTATCCAATTGAGGTGAGCTTGTTATCGAGCCGATTCAAGATCATAACCGGGCTGAGCTTGTTATGAATTTGAGTTTATTATTGAGCCGAGCTATTTGAGTTACTATCGAATCACTATCAAACTATTTTTAGTTTAACAAGTCCTTAATAAGATCTGTTATCAAGGTCTTAACAAGTCCTTACATAATTGTTTATGAATATTAATGAGCCGATTACCCCCTCGTTATTTATCGAGTCTATATAACAAACATAAACAAGTCATAATCGAATTTGAATAGGAAAAGTTTATCGAACATTCAATTCGTTACCCCTTAATTATGCAAAAACACTTGTAGAAAGTGTCTTCAATAATGGTATATTTTGTTGGCAATTTTGTAAGTTATTTATATTTTATTACCCATTTTTTGAAAATAATAAAAAGGACTCGACCTTGTTAAATTAATAAAATGACCCTTAAATTTTTATCGTATTAACAACAAAGCTCATCTCCGGCATATCATTATGTTATTTTGTATTAATAGAATTGATGTGACAACTATTTTTTTATTGATGTTATAATAAAATGACAAAAATATCTTTTAACCAATTTTTTTTTTTAAGGAAACTCTCTCACACAACCGTTACTCCACTTTATCTACCCACCTTTGTTTTTTTCCTTTAATCCTCATTCTTTACCTTGCCGGCCTCCTCCTCCGTATAAACCATGAAGTTATAAGAATGGCACTCAAAAAAGTTATCAAAATTTAGGTTATCATAAAAATATATTAACGCCTTATGGCATCTAAAGAGTGTATTATTAAATCTCGAGATCATGATGAAATTTCTTTGAATTTCTTAAATTACGTGAAATGTCTTTGATAAAATTTATGAATTTAGGGGATTAAATTAATTTTAGGTAATAGTTCGGGATATCATCGATGAAACTATAAGTTGAAGGTCATGTTGAATTTAAGCAAGAGTTTGGGAATTCAGAAGATTGCTTAATTTTAACCAACAACTCGAAAGGTCTTAATAACAACAATAACAAGAAGAAGTTGGTCCCTCATAGAGACTCCCGCCATGGCAAAGTTCGAGAGGGTAAGATGTATGCAACTTTATCCCTACAGAATGATACCCTAGAGAGAGAGGGGTTGCGTCCGAGGGGCTCCCAATCTTAAAAGAAAGAAAAGAAAAGGAAGAGAAAAAAAGAAGGAACAATAAATAAAAAAAAAAAAAAGTAGAATAAAGCAATATCAGGCAAGCAGGTAACAATAAAACAACCAAACGACAAAGTAACAGATATGCATGTCTGAGTGTTTAGCGCTCCTATTTTCTAACCTCACTGTCAACCACACATATTTTTCCTCATGTACACCAACCTTTATGCACTGTTTGTTACCACGTAAATTGAATTTTATAAGAAGTTGTATTTTTCGAAAGTTTATATCTCATTTTAACTTCCTATAAAGTAGGTAAAAGATATTTAGTTGCTAGAATAAAAAATAAAACTTCTTTAAAAACGTTAGTAAGTTTAAAATAAAAAATTAGAACTTCCCTAAAAAAAATTGTGTAAGTTACTTTTCATATTTGTAGTGCCCCAATGACTCCCGCTTAAACAAGATCGGGAAGGTGAATGTACACAACTTTTCTCTTTTAGGGTGCTACCTTGAAGGGAGGCTGTCTCTGAGAATCTTCAACCCGAGGAGTGCAACATGATGTATTCTCAGAAGGTCACCCATCTTGATACCACTCTTATCTAAACACGTATAATTTTAAAATTTTAATAGAATTCGATACTTGCATATCGGGAGTCGGTTTCGGAAATAATGCTGAAAAATAAAAAAAATAAAAATAATGCTGAAAAAAATAATTCCAAATCTACTGTTGAACCGCGTTTACAAAACGCGGCTATACTGAACCGCGTCAAGGTGATGCGTTTAAAATGCATAAAAACCGCGTCTATAAAACGCGTTTTATATTCATATAAAACGCATTACTAAAACGCGGTTCATAGAGTAATAAACCGCGTTACAGGAACACGGTTTTATCCATAAACCGCGTTTAGTAAACGCGGTTTAGGTAATAACCTCATTTACTAAACGCGGTTTATCCTTTCATCGCTTATAGTCGCCATTATGCCGCAATTTGTGATGATCGTCACATTGATCCCATGCTCCTCTCAATGAAGCTCCAACATTATAAGTGGAGGTGGTAAGAAATCAGGAAAAGTTATCAATAAAAGGTTATTAATTCAGTAGTGGTCAAATAGCTACGACAATGATACTTAAAGATCTCCGGCGTATAAAGCAGAAGAAGGGCGATAGCGGATGACATGACCGGCGGTGAGTAGGGGTGTAAACGAACTGAGCGTTCAATGAACTACTCGTGTTCAAAATCGATTAGAGCTCGTTCGTGTTCATTAGGAGAGCTCAATAGCTTAACGAGCCGAGTTCGAGCAGGCTTGATAAGCTTAACGAGCCGAGTTCGAACAGGGGGTGCTCGGCTCGCTATCAAACAGTTTGATAAGGGCTCGATAAGAGCTCGTTAAGGGGCTCGATACGAGCTTGTTAAGGGCTTGGCTCGACTCATTGCGTTTGACCATATTAAACCGCGTTCATATGACGCGGTTTTTATTATGGTAAACCGCTTTATCAAGACGCGGTTCTTATTACTGTAAACCGCGTCATATATGCGATTTTTATTATGGTAAACCGCTTTATCAAGACGCGGTTCTTATTACTGTAAACCGCGTCATACAGACGCGATTTTTATTAAGGTAAACCGAAACGCGGTTTTTATTCATCTGAAACATTTTTTCTTAACGCGGTTTACTATAACCGTATTTTGTAAATGCGGTTCAACAGTAGATTTGAATTTTTTTTTTTTTAACATTATTTTTTTATTTTTTATTTTTTAACATTATTTTCAAAATCGACGCGTATATCGGTACCATTATTGTGGGACAAAATCGTTATTACACTAGTGAAGTATCTTTACCAAGAAGAAAGAGACCTCGGCATCACTGCATAACACCCATTTACCGCCACGTGTAGGGACACGCGGGACGTAACCTCAGTCAAGCACTTAAAGAAACCGACATGGTAATCGAAAAGCAGCTAAAAGCCCTCTGCTTACTCTTGACACGTGTCAACCCACCGCACCCCATTCACTTCCACGTGTGATTTTCATTCACTCTGCCACGTGGCACACTCTCACCACTCCCAGCTGCCACGTATGACAAAATTTTCAAACCCACGTCTTCTCTCACTCTCTCCTCACTATATATTGTTCCCTTTTTGGCATACAAAATAAAATCACCGAAAAGAAAAAAGAAAAAGAAATTAGAAAATTTTGCTTTTAAAAAAAAAAGAAAAAAGAAATTATTTTACCTGAAATTACTGAAATGGCCAGCAGGCAAGAGAGAGAAGAGAGGGCGGAGGTGGCGGCAAGATACGCCGCCGACGAGGCTGCGGCGGCGAGGGAGTCCGGTGAGGACGCCGAACAGAAGCAACTCCGGCGAGGTGACGTCATCACCGAAGGAGAAACCCATGGTGAAACGAAGGATCAGAGCCCTGGATTGATAGGCTCGGTGTTCGGAGCGATTGAGAGCACGTACGAGCACGCGAAGGAGGTGGTTACCGGAAAGACGCACGAGGCGGCGGAGAAGACGTCGGAGGGTATGAGAGAGAGTAGAGATGAGGCGGCGGTTAGGAAGGAGGAGGCTGCGGAGCGTGCGAGGGAAGGGAGAGAGAATACGGCGGAGAGGATGAAGGAGACTAAGGATTGGACGGCTGAGAAGGCGACGGAGGCAAAGGATCGGACGGTGGATACGGCAGCGCAGATGAAGGATCGGACGGCTGAGAAGGCCAAGGAGACTAAGGATTGGACGTCTGAGAAGGCGAGAGAAGCGAAGGATCGGACGGTGGATACGGCAGCGCAGGTGAAGGATCGGACGGTTGATACGGCAGCACAGGTGAAGGATCGGACGGCGGAGAAGGCAAGAGAGGAGAAGGATAAGGCGGCGGAGACGGCCGAGTATACGGCAGAGAAGGCGAGAGAAGCGAAGGATCGGACGGCTGAGAAGGCAGGGGAGTATAAGGATTATACGGGGGATAAAGCGAAAGAGGCGAAAGATCGGACGGCGGAGACGGTTACTCAGGCGAAGGATCAGACGGTGGAGAAGGCGGAGGGGGGGAAAGACACGGCGGTCGGGAAGTTGACTGAGCTGAAGGACTCCTCGGCTGAGGCGGCGAGGAAGGCCATGGATGTCTTAACTGGCAAGAAAGAGGAGGTGAAGGAGAAGGCGGAGGAGACAGCCGAAGCCGCCAAGCAGAAGGCTGGCAAGGCAACGGAGAAGACTAAGGAGACGGCGGAGTCCGCCAAGGAGAGGACGAAGGAGACCATGGAAGCCGCTAGACAGAAGACGGGGGAGACAACCGAAGCCGCTAAGCAGAAGGCGGGCGAGGCGACGGAGAGGGCAAAGGAGACGACAGAAGCCGCTCGCGAGAAGGCAGGGGAGCCAACAGAGAAGACGAAGGAAACCGCGGAGTCGGCTAAGGAGAGGGCGAAGGAGAAGGCGGGGGAGGCAACGGAGAAGACGAAGGAGTCGGTGGAGACCGCCAAGGAGAAGGCGAAGGAGGCGGCGGAAGCGGCCAGGCAGAAGGGAGGGGAGAAAGAGGAGGTTAAGGTGAGCTTCCGCTTGTCCTCCCTCTAATCACTTTTAGTTAGAACTCAATTGAACAAACAATAATAAAGTTATTTATGTCGTTAGTTCTTACACTTAATTTATTGTGTCAATTTGGTCTCTAAATTCTTGATTTCTAGTTGAAACTTGCATACATTTTTCACCTCAAGGGGGTTCGGGGTTCATCCCGGCATTTACCTTGGGTGAACATGCCTTAAAACATAATATTACGGTTTGAATCAAGAGTTAGTGTTAAATTTTTAAACAGTGGGCCTGATTTAAGTAATTTCTTTGGTTTGAGAATTGAAATAACAATCAGAAATTCGGGGACTAAATTGGCACAATAGTCAAATTGGAAGAACTAATAGCATAAATAGTCTAAATAATAATCACATCTCTTCTCTTTGTTTTGATGTCCATGTTGATACTGAAATGTATGCTTAATTCATGTTATATATGAAACTAATGTTGTCATGATTGGATTTGCATCTTCATTTCAGCTGGGCTGTAATCCCAAAAGGAATACTTAATCATATGATAACAAAATATTATATCGGAGGTATTAAACTAGTTATTTTTTATAAGCGGATAATCTCTTAAGAGTAAGAACTCCACATGTAAGTTCAGTATAAGAATCTCGCATTGAAGTTGTGAGAGTAAAGAGATCACTTTATAAGTCTAGTAGGTTATTCGACCTATCGTCAATTGGTTTTAGAATGGAAACCCACCTCGACTTATATGTGGATCTCATGTAAGTCAATTTTATGGGTCTATCTGGAACACTAGTCTAATATTAAAGGGTAAGCTATTGATATTAATGCTCACGTAACACTAAATGAGCAGTGAATTTTAGTAAAATTTTTGGAACAACAAACAGGAAGGAAAGATCAAATTTGAACATTATAGTTAAAAAAAAAATATTCAAAATTTCGTTAATTCTTTAGTTAAAATTAGTACTTGATGATAAATGAATGAATGAATTCATTTTAAAATGCGCTTTGTGAAATGGGCAAAATTGTTTGTTTCTGGTTGTCAGGATATATACGACGACACAGAGCAAGAAGCACGGCGCAAGATGCAAGAGATGAGGATCAACGAGCTGCGGAAGAAAGGTTACGATGTCAAGGACGTGCACGAGGCTGCTGAAAGAGCCCAGGCTGACAGAGAGACCGCTGCTGAGAGGTCCCTCTTTTTTTCCCAAATCTCCCTTCCATGTTGATGCATTACGTTTCATGGTAAACCCGGTGTCGAGGAATTAATGATATTCAAAAGGTTTATGCTAATGGATGAAGGTCCAAGAATTATCTTACGTTCTAGCATATGTCCTCTCCCGTGTAATTGGGTATGAAAACTTGGATAAGTCCCCGTTAAATATAATATTAATATTAATATTAAGAGCGATGGATATTAGGTTTCGAACTCGTAACCTTTTGGTTAACATGTTAATAAACCAACCATTCCAAGAGCTTAAAATAAAGGGTAAAGGCTCGAAAATTTTATACTCTAGCACCCGAGTTCACTGAACAAGTCCTCGAGGTTACACGCTGGACTTGTGAGCTGAACATCACCTTCCACGTGCGGGGGAATTTACTAAATGAGCGTTGCTCTCGGGTCCCAAGCTCGACCCATTTTCAGCAGTCGAAGCATACAATATTGGAAGTTAAGAGCAATTGTGATAGTAAACTCATGACCTTTTAGTCAACAAGGTTTTAATACAATGTCAAATAATGAATTGTCTTAAAGACTTAAGTTGATGTGCATAGATCTAGGAAATGGTTTCACCGCAACAATGCATCGAACTTATTCTGTATTCTCTTTCGGTGACAGGGGAACTGCGGCAAAGGGCAACATACTAGGAGCAATAGGCAACGTGGCGGAGGCCATAAAGAGCAAGCTGACAATGCCAAGCGACGTCGCCAAGGAGACCCACACTGCCAGAGAGCATGGTGGCAGCGAAAGGCAAGATGTGCCGGAGTACGGGAAGGAGGAGGTGAAGGTGACGGTGGAGGAGACACCAGCAGGGGCAGCAGCAGACTTCCTCAAGAAGGCCGAGCAGACGACAGGGCAGTCGTACACCCCTAACGACGTGGGAAAGATGGGAGAGGAAGGGACCGGTCTCCTCGCAGCCACACGTGATTAGAAGATCATCGTTTCAGGGTCTCTTTGTGAGCTTTCTTTGATTATAATGTGTACGCTCTGGTTTTGTTAGGAGCGTTCGAGTTCAAGTTTGTGTTGTAATCTCTCGGTTTATGTTTTGTTTTTCCCTTAAGAAATGGGTATGTTTGAAGTTTGGAGGTGATTTTGTATTTTGATGTCAAACATGTTGGTTTTGGTATTTCATAGTATTTGGGCTTTGAAATGGTTGGGCCATGATAAGTCAATACTTTTTCTTTTTTCTTTTTTTTTTAATCAACAAGTCAATATTTCTATTTGCTCCTTGTTTGTTTTTGTTTTCATTCTATTTTTCTGTTTTATTTTGAACTGTTGTATTTTTTTTATTTCTTGTTTTTATGTAGGTTGATCGTGGCCTTGTCTGCCTTGCCGTGTTGTTAATTATTGAAAAAAAGTGGTCTCGTTTATACAGTTGTCTGCCTTGTCGTGTTTTTAATTATCGAAAAAAAGTTAATAGTCTAATCAAGAAAAGTAAGCATATTATAGAGTTATTTAAGTTGGCAACTACTCTTATTTGCCTTTCTACGTCAAATCTTTTTACTTTTGAGAAGTTGATTTATGTGTTAATTTTTTAGGAATTAGTTATTTGTGTTTTGTCGATGAATGGGAAAAGAAGTATATTTTATGAGTTAAAATATAAGAAAATGATAATATAACAAGAATATTTAGTCTCCATAATATGAACGTCCTTTACGTGTGTTAACCAGAAAATCGACGCGTTTTAGTTCTTCGGTCGGTGTTTTGAGCGTTTGCCGATGGCCGGAACTTGGTGGCGCTGAAGCGGCATTGTGGCCGTGGGAGGAGGTGACAGACAAGATCAATTATAATAAAAATTATTATTTATTATAAAACTATAGAGATATTATACTCTACCAAAGAGGGCACGCCATCACCGGATCCCATTAGAACTCCAAAGTTAAGCGTGTTTGGGTGAGAGTAGTACCAGGATGGATAATCTCCTGAGAAGTCATCACCATCAGGTTGGGGGCATCGGGAAACAGCCTCTCTTCAGGTTAACACCCCGAAGGGGGAAGGTTACGTATATCCGCCCCCCAGACCCTATGTAGGCGGAAGCCCTTGAGGCGTTGGATATGGTCTTTTTTATAGAGATATTATACTTTATAAGAAGAAAATAAAAAAATAAATTTAAATATAATTAATAAAAAATAACACGTATTTTATATCAGAATGAGAGTATTTTATTCAAATTTTTTCCCCTCTCTCTTTCTCGTTGCTTTTTTCCCTTTTTCCATTTTTTCTTTTTCTCTTTTTTTTTTATTGTTGTTGCTGTGGATTATATATATATATATATATATATATATATGTATTTTATATAATTTTTAGTTTTTTATGATATTTAATAATATCCAAACTCAAATCTAAAATTATACTCTAACAATATTCAATATTTACAATATTATTTTAATTTTTTTATCAATAAAAGATCTATTTTAGTATTTCAGTATAGGTAATTAATACTTATCTATCTATATACATATAGGGAAGTTTCACCCCCCCTAAAAATCCTTCCCATCCCAAATACTAAATTTTAAGATTTTTCCTTTTTTTTTAATTACCTTTTTCACCTAATCCCTTTTTCTTTAATTTTTTTCTTTTTCCTTAATTTTTTTTCAATCCTAATTCTTACATATTTACCTTTTTATTTCCCTTTTTTCTTAAAAATTTTTTTTTGATCACCTAATTAATTTGTATATTAAACATCAACAATTGTTATTTATTTGTAAATTAAACAACAATAATTAATCTAAAAGTAGCCCAACTATATCTCAACTTATCAAAGGGATGGCAATGGAGCGGGTGGGTATGGCGTGCCTCCTGTAGACCTGCCCCATTACCCTAATGTGCGTATAACATTAGTAAATAATTTGGATTATTGAATTCAAAGGCATATTTTTGAACTTTAGGATTAACTATATACAAAATGAACCATTAGTGGGTATGAGGTGGGCCGGGGCGAGTATGGAGCATGGCTGGGTGGGTCCTAACTTATACCCGAGCATGCCCTGTTTAACTTTGGTTTATAAGATCTAAGCATTAGACAACAGAACTAACGGTACCCACCACCCGAATCCTGCACCCATACCCACCCCATTACCTGTTACGGGTATGAAGTAGATACTCAACAATAATTAATCTAAAAGTAATCTAACTATGTCTCAACGTATCAAAGGGAGCGTAATGGGGCGGGGTGGGGCAAGTCGGGTACGGGGTGCCTCCTCCACATCCGCACTTGCCACCCAAATCCTATACCCGTACCTACCCCATTGCCCTAATGTGCGTATAAAATGATTATCTGTACCTGCTCATAGTAGTTATTTAATACTACTTTACAAAATAAATTATTTTATTAACCATTGGTAAATGAGATTATCTATACCCACTCCTATTAGTTATTTAATACTATTTTAAAAACAAATTATCTCTTTTATAACATTAATAAATAATTTAGATTATTAAATTTAAATACATATTTTTTAATGTGAAGTTAACTATGTATAAAATAAAGCGCGTAAGGTAGGTATGAGGTGAGGCGAAGTGGTTATGGAGCAGGGCAAGGCAGGTCTCCACTTATACCTGTACCCGTCCCAAACGGGGCGCCTACGCACGAGTAGAGGGTTTCAACCACCTCATTGCCACAAAATCAACAGGGTATGGTGGGTATGAAGTTGGATGGGCCGGGTATGGAGCGTCGTGGGGCGGCTCCCCACTTATACCCATACCTGCCCCGTTTGACTTTGGTTTATAAGATCTACACACTAAACAACAAAACTAACCTCACTCACCACCCAAAGCCTATACCTGTACTCAGCCCATTACGGGCCATGGGTATGAAGTGCATATCCTTACCCACCCCGACATTGTCTAAATATTAGTTTGCATGATATAGTTTAATAGTGAAACTAGATGTTCTTCATGCGGTGTATGGTCATTATTTAAATTTTAAATAATTCAGCATTTGAAAAAGATCAAAAATAAATATGTATACAACAACAACAACAGTCTCAGTGCCTCGCGGCTCCCGCAATGAGCAGGGTCTGGGAGGGGTGATGTACACAGCCTTGCCCCTTTCGTGGAAAGGAGACTGTTTTCGGGGACCCCCAACCTAAAGTAAATATGTATGGTCAACATAAACAAATAGTAATGGGCTTTAAAAATTCTTTTAATTTTGGATTAATTTTCTTTTTGTTAGCGTGCTTATTTTTTCAATCGTAGGGTTTCTTTTAATATTGGGTGGCCACGTTCTTCTTCATGTAGTATTATAGATCAACGAAGACAATTTGCTTACTGCATATTTGCAAGACTTTGTGGAACGAAGTTGGATATTTGTAATAAATGCTCCGGACTTTGGTACAGCAACTGACATTCCGATATTATCTCTCATTACACCTATCAAATGGGAAGAAGAGCTATACTACAACAAGAACTAGGCAAGGACAAAGGCGCAGGTATCAAACTAAATTGTAACGCAAAACTAACAAAATGATACAAAACATAAATATAATAGGCTACACTTTTATCACTAAAAACTTTATACCATGAACAATAACACAAAATATGCTTTACAACACTTTTATAATAACAAATAATCAACATAAATATGGCCAACCTCAAAATAGACAACAAAATAAAACTTATAATACACAAAACATATGGAGGCAATATTTACTAACAAATCTTCTTCAATGCAGGAGATTGAAGCCAATGCTACATGTGATATGCCAACATTGCAATGCAAACAAAAAATTGACACTGCAGATGAAAGTCGAAATTTGTAAACAAATGACTTAAATTTAATTAAAATTCTGTTTGTCCTACAAACATGTACCATATTTTCATTAGATGTGCAAACACGAGCCATGCGAAACACGAGATATTTAATATTGTCGTTTCTCCAACAAATCTATACCGCATTTTCATTCAAACTTCAAATACTGCCGTGCATCGCACGGGAACAAAACTAGTTTTATATTATTTCTAACTATATAATACAATTAAATATATTTTAACACCTTATTATAGACAATTGCTTACTCTCACTTTCCGTGGCTGCGGACAAGCGAGGGGTGATATGTAAGGTCATGTGCTTGGCACATGACTTTCATGAGTTCATAAAAGTAGAGAGATGAAAACAAGGGACAGTTTCTTGTGAAACCTGTGGACTACACAATCCCATTAATCACATTCAAATCTACGGTCAACTTAGATATACAGTTAAATCTCTATAAATTAATACTTTTAAAATTATAAAAATTTATTAATTAATTAAGATATTATTTATCACATTGGTCTCCAATCGGGACTGGCCAAAAATATTATTTAATCAAGGTTATTAATTTATTGAGGTGATACTGTATCTGTTTATTTTAATTGAAAAAATAATAAAAATAATATATAAAAGAGTAGCTATTCTTAATATTTTTTTCCTCTGTAGTGAGAAAGTTGATTTCCTTTTACAAGAAAAAATGACATTTTCATTCACGAAATGATCCATATTTTTCGAAAAATTATTATTTAGATATTATAAAGTTTGACCATTTACCATCTAGGTATTCTGGTGTTTGAAAATATACAATGGGTATCTTGAGGTTTAAAATTTTATCACTTATGTACCTTGAAGTTTTAAAATTTTATCAATAAGGTAGTTTCTACTAAAATTTGATAGATTTTTGTTAAAAAATGATTCCAATAATACATAAGTATATTAATTAAAATTTGATGGTTTTCTTACAATAAAAGTTGATATTGCACTTGATTTTAGTATATGAGTAATTTACATCTAAATTCAATGAACTTTTTATTGTAATTTTATTAAATTTTTGCTGAAAAGATTTACTTGACTTATATATTATTATAATCATATATTATATTAGCATCTTTTGTATATAATTGGTCCGATTCTCACAAATTATTCATCAAATTCCAACAAAGGATACCTAAGTAATAGAAATTTCAAACGTCGGGTAGCTCATTGAATATATTGAAGCGTCACAATAACTAAGTGATAAATGATCAAACATCAAGGTACCGAAGTGATAATTTTTCATATTTTTATTGTATGTGTTACTTCAACCTCAACTTGATCAAATGTGAATTATATAAAAGTAATAAAAAATAATTTTTTTCGAGCTGAACAAATGAAAGAGTTTAACAAAAATTATTTCTCAATAAAAATATTTTTTTAATAATTTCCTCATTAATTTTGTCAATTTAAAAAAAAATATCAAAGAAATATCTATTTGAGATTAGCTATATTATATTTGTTTATAGTTTTTTTTTAACTTAAGAAATCAAAACACTTACCCAAAAAAAAAAAAAAAAAAAAGAATTCAAAACTTAGAGCGAATTTTTTTTTTTTTTTTTTTTAGTTTTGTTATTTTCTCTCCAGTTTTCTCCAATTTTTTAAATATAAAAATTAATTTAATCTAGTTTTATATTTTTTTAAAATAAAAAATATTATCAAATATTTCAAATAAGAAATCCTATGAGCATACTAAAAAAAATGCTTCCCAGAACTTGAAGGTAGGGATGTCTATGAGCCAAATCGAACATGACAAGCTCGGTTGTTCTATATTTAGCTCAGCCGTGGCCTGATTCAAAATCCGTCATACTTGAAATCTCAATCTTGAGTTCGGATCTTCATACTCTCAAGCTCAACTCAACTCAGTTTCACTCGAACCTAACTCAACTCAACTCAGTTTCACTCGAACCTAGCTCAACAAGCTCCACACTAAGCTTGACTCGTTTAGACTCAAACTTGACTCATTTAGACATAAGCAAATATATTTTATTAAAACGGACTCATTTAAACTCATGAGCCTATGAGCTCAAGTTTCACTAGAGTTAGGCTCAACTTAATAAGTTAAACAAGCCGACTCGGCTTAATTCAAGCTTGAGATTAGTGTACAGAAAGAAAATGGTCTACAACAGCTATTTGTAATTTCTATACCAATGAAAAGCCTATTAACATTGTACTATCATATTTATTATTCTTTTTACATAGTATCGTAATAACTCTCGTTAAATTAGGGATAGTTGTATCCATAACTTCTAGGAACGTGTTAATCTACTTTTTTAGTTTATCTACAAAAAATGTCAACATCAATCAAATGGAACGGTGGAATGATGCAACATGTAGATGGACGCAATACGTATGACCGATGTCCAAATGAGCTTCTTATCTCATTTAGCAGTGTCTATTTTTTATGGATTTTTTTTTTTTAATATTTTGGGATACTTTTATTTTACTCTTTATTTATTTTTTGCACTGTATGCTTCGTCTGCATATTAACTCAAGCCTCGATTTTAAGAATACGTTTGATTTGTATTACGAGTTATCTTGGTAATTATCTTAAAAAGCAAAACCAGAGCTTTTACTTTGTACTTAGTCTCCTATCCAGCATATACTTATCAAATTATTATTACTAGTGTTATTCCGTACAATGCACGAAAAATATTATAACGTTATTGTTAGGGAAAAATAATTATTGCCAAAGCGAGATAGTAGTTTTCAAGGTAATGTTGTGGCTCACATTGTTTGTAATTCATATCAATGCTTTGGCAATAAAAATTTTGCCTTGGCAACAAGAACAATAACCACAACAAGCCCAGTGCTTCAATAGCTCCCGCATAAGCAGGGCTTAAGAGAGGCAGGATGTACACAGCCTTACCCATTTAGGATGTTATCCTAACGGGAGGTTGTTTTTGAGGACCTCCAGCCTGAGAAGCATAAAAGCATAAAGCATCTAGGTGCAAAAGCATAAACCCTTAGCAACAATAACTCCCTTTATATATTATCACATTGAAATTTAATTGAATTTTATTATATTTTATAGTAGATACAACATTATCTACTTTGAAAAACGCCATAATAAAAAAAAATTGAATCTCTTGTTTTTCATTCCCATAATCTAAAATATTAAATGCCACTATCTTAAAATTAACTAGATTAGAGGCTTTTGTTAACACCCCCTTAGCATTACTCGAATCAGGGTTAAAAGCTTTTGTAGTGGGGTATCTGGTAATAGTACATCGAGAGATATTATTATTACTAGTTTTAAATTGTAAAACCAAATTTTGAGCCGATTGGTCACTCTTTTGCACACGTGGTCGGGTTTCTCAGAGTAGTCTTCAATTATACATCGATTAAGCTTAATTCTGCCACTTTTCAATCTTTGCTTACTCCTTTGCATTCTAAGCTTAATCGTACATAAATTACAATAAAATATACATATAAAAGCTAAATATATTACAGGAACGAGAAATAAAAATATACTCTCAATAGAGAAAACAAGAGGCAAGTAGCATGAAAACCATGGGCAGTTTTCCGTCAACAAAAACCAGCGGTTTTACCAAAACCAGCTAACTCTCTCTTCCTCTGTTTCTCCCATTCCTATATCAATATTATGATCATCTCCTTCACCTTAAATCCCACTCTCCTCATCTTCTTTCTCTCTCTCTCCCTCTCAAAAAAAAAAAAAAAAAAGAACTTGATAATTTTTATGGGTTCTTCAAAAAATTCATTTCATTTTTTGGTAATTTAGCCTTTTTTTGCAAATTTAAACTGAAATACCAGTTAGTTTTTGTCAAATCCAATGTCTTTCGCATAGAGTTCTCCTTCTTCTTATTCGTGCTGATGACTTGGAGTTCTCTCTAAAACGAGAACAGTTCTCGGGAGTCTTGTCTTTACTTTCTGTTCTAAAAAGGCAAAAGAATGTTTTCTGATATGTTATAGAGTCGTTTTACTTATTCGTGCTGATATTTTAGGGTTTTCTCTGAAAGGAGGCCAATTCTCGAAAGTCCTGTCTTTACCTTTTTTTTTTTCTAAAAATAAAGAAAAAGAATGTTTTCTAATATGTCTTCTGTGTAGAGCCTTCCTTCTTCTTATTCGTACCGATGTCTTAGAGTTTTCTCCGAGACGAGGTCAATTCTTAGAAGTCCTATCTTTCACCTCTTTTAAGAATGTTTTCTAATATGGGAATTCTAGGCTTAGAAATGCCAATACCACCACCACAACCACCAGCAGCGCCACCGTCACAACCACCGCAAAACCCTAACCACCACCCCCAGATGGGAATCCCATACACCCACAACCACCACTACCCAGACCCACAAACCCAACTCACAATGAAACAACCATACCCAGCTTACAATGAACCCCACAAACCCAAACCTCAACAACAAGGATTAACTCATAGTGATGATGATGATCAACCAGGTTGTGCTAATTTTAACGATGAATTGTCAAATGGGTCTGATGCAAAAAGGAAAATTTCAAAGGTTTCACCTTGGCAGAGGATGAAATGGACTGATAACATGGTGAGGTTGTTGATAATGGCGGTTTATTACATCGGCGACGAGGCGGGTTTCGAGTCGAATTCGGAGAAGAAGAAGAAGGGGAAGTGGAAATCAGTGTCTAGAGCTATGATGGAGAAAGGGTTTTATGTGTCTCCACAGCAATGCGAAGATAAATTTAATGATTTGAATAAGAGATATAAGAGGGTTAATGATATTTTAGGTAAAGGGACTGCTTGTAAAGTTGTGGAGAATCAGAGTTTGCTTGAATCAATGGATTTGACGCCTAAAATGAAGGAGGAAGTGAAGAAATTGTTGAATTCTAAGCATCTTTTCTTTAGAGAAATGTGTGCTTATCACAACAGTTGCGGTCACAGTGGTGGTGGCAGTGGCGTTGGTGGTGGTGGTGGTGGTGTCGTTGCACATCACGCGTCGGGTGTTCAGCAACAGTGTCAGCATTCATCTGGGTCAGCAGCAGTAGGTGGGGTGATAGCTGAAGAAGAAGAGGATGACATAGATGATGAAGATGATGACGACGACGACGATCATGCCGATGATGAGGATGATCATGATGATGATGATGATGGGGTCGGGCCGAGGAAGAGAGCAAGAGGGGAAGGATCTAGAAGAACCCATGAAATGAATGAGGAATTGATAGGTTTTTTGAGAGATAAGAGCAAAAGTTTAACTGAAAAGAAGCAATATGTGATGACCCAGATGATGAAATTGCAGGAAATTGGAGTGAAGTATCAGTACCAAGCATTGGAATTGGAAAAGCAGAGGTTGAAATGGAACAAATACAGTAGTAAGAAAGAGAGAGAAATGGAGACTAGGAAACTCGAAAACGAGAGGCGGAGGCTCGAGAATGAGAGGTTGATGCTCATTCTTAGGCAAAAAGAGATCGAGTTGTTCAATCTACAACACCACCACCAACAACAACAGTATCCTCCGAATCCTTCTTCCGTTACCGGATGAGAAAGAGATCCAAAAAGATCATGTTTTCTTTCCTTACAGTAGCACCAACAGTAGGAAAAGATAGATGAGTTTCAAATTCAAGACCTTAAACTAGGTACTGAAAGATTACTTCGGATGGATGAAACTGAAGCTTGAATGTGGTAGCGTGTTTTGGTTTGAATAGCATAGCAAATATATCTATACGCAAGAGTATAATTTTCTAACCATCATTATCATGAGTTTCTCTTGTGCCATTTTCATGTTTTGTCCTTAAATGTTATTCCTCTAAATATAGACATTATAGAGAGAGAAAGTGCTCTCTATGCTTTTTATGCCCTCTTACTTTTCAGGATGAGAGTTCTCAAAAACAGCCTCTTATTAGGATATTTTTCTGATGGGGTAAGGCCGCGTACATCCTATTTCTTTCAAACCCTGCTCACGCGGGAGCCCTTGTGGCACTGAACCGGTTGTTATTGTTTGAGAGAGAGAAAGTGAATCTAAGCTCACCCAACAGTTGTATTGTGTCAATTGATGATTACTGAAGTTTGAGCGATTATTCTAAGGTCACTTACCCAGGAAAAAAAAAAAAAAATTTAGCTTTGTTGGGGGCATTGTGTGATATTGCTTTCTTATTTGCAAATTTTTATTTCTAATTTTGGAAATATTTTCTTATATTTTTTCATCAGTTTTTTTTTAAATAAATTACAAAAAAATTTCTATTTTTTGCTTCAAAAATAAAAAATCATCCTCACAAAACCTCTTCATTTGTAAAAATTTATAACCTAATTCCATGTAACTTATTTTTAATTATTTTGTCCCTCAAAAGTGAAGGGGTTAAATATTTAATTTTATTTTTAGAAAAATTTTTATATATTATTAGAAATTTTTATATTTATAAAAATATATTATTTAAATTAATTATAGTAATAACATTATAATTTTAGAAGATAAAAAATATTTTTAAAATTTTTATAAACTATATTATAAGACAAAATATAATATTCTTTCATTGATATTATAATGTCAGTATTATATTAATTAAAATAATAATTTTAATAAATATAAAAAACCTCTCTTTTTAAAAATATAAAAAAAATTATTTTTCTTTAAAATATTGAATACCTATCTAAAAATAAAATTAAACATTTAACCATTTTATTTTGAGAGATAAAATAGTTAAAAAAAATTATTCAAAGGCAAAGTAATAAATTTTAAAAAATAAGAGGGTTTAATGAGTAATTTTATTTATGATGAGGTTTTCTATTATTAAAGTAATAGTTAGAAAATTTTTTTATAATTTATCCCTTTTCAATTTAAGTAAAACATAAAAACAAGAAACAGAAAAGAAGAAAAAATTATTTGAAACACTAATTTTTTTTATTTCTCACAAACAAAATCTAGAAAATAAAAAAAGATGTTATCAAACGAAACCTAAATTATTGGTTTTTCACATACTACAAATTATAAATGATATTTTCCTTTTCTTGAAAATGCTATAAACTTTATAATAGTTCTCGAGATCCTTAAATGCATCATGAACTAACTTCTGTTAAAAAACGAAGGAAAACATTTTCCTTAACGGAAGAGAAAACATTCCATTAAATTCTCACATCACCTGCCTCGTTTCTGAAATTCAACATGGCTGATTGTGGGCCACATTACAAACTTATAACATAAAATTATTTTTTTAGAATGAGGTATAAATTTTTTAACAAAAATTAAAAATATTTTACGAAAAGAATTTTCATAAGAATAATTTCTTTTCAACCGTACAAGCTTAGTGTCTTCACCACTAGAATAACAGATTTGTTAGGAATATTGCTTTTGCTTTTTCTATGAAAGTAAGAGAAAGCGTACTAAGAGAGACTTCTAGAGAACGCTCTACCTAACACAAAACAATAGCTCCTAGCCTCACGCTTCACCTCGTGGAAGGTATGATAGACGAACTTTGTAATCCAATCAACTATCATGTCACTGCTTCAAAGCTAATATGACAACTAACTGGTTCACAAAGTTTGATCATCATTCCTCCGAGGAGGTGCAATGGTTCCATCTGACTGTCTCGAGACTAGGCGCTATTGTTTTGGCTGATGCATCAGGCAGAGAGTCGTGCCCAAAAGGCTCCCCCCTAATGCACTTCTTTTAACCCCATAAAAAAAGAGAGTTGTTTACCAATTAGCTATAGAAGGGGAAAGCAATATTCCCAAGTCTTCTTCCCTACAAGACACCATACATATTCTTCAATGAAAAATAGTATCAACCATTTCAAAGATTACTCCAGTTACTATGATAAGAGTACTGCAATACTTTCGACAACAACAGTCCCAGTGTATCAAAGGCTCCCGTATATGCAGGGTCTGGGGGGGTGGATGTACACAGCCTTCCCCCTTCAAGGTTCCGAGGACCCCCAACCCGAGAAGCATGGCAACAAGGAAGCATGGCAGCATAAAAGCAAAACATAGCACAAGGCAAACATTACAAAGCAAAACTCAGAGTACTGCAATACTTTATTTTTCTTAAAAATTTGTCTTTCCAACCAAAGAAAATGTTTTTATACTAGAGTTTCAGTGAGGCATACGACAAATTTACCACAGAAAACGTTTTTCCCTTTCATTGAAAAGAAGTTAATGTTTCCTAAAGAGAGGGAAGCATTTTTTATATTTGTTGTTGCTAGAAATTCATACAAAGAAATAAAAAGATTTTTCCGTCAAAACAGACTAATATTCCCAACTCAAATCTGAACTTTTTTCAACCAATTCCGTACTTCAATAATAGCTTACAAGACAAAAATGGCTACACAAACTGTAAAATCACAGTCGTTGAATGCCACTGGCAAAAAATTAGGTTTTCATGGACATCCCCATGACTTCTTCACTCTTATGGTATTTTGAGTATTTCGGTTCAAAATAACTTACCATTATGCTTCAAATTCCAAGTACAATTGAACTCTGACGAGAATCGGTTGCAGGACACAATTGCCCAGAAACAAACAAGAGGGAGATTAAGTTACCAGAGAAGGAGATGGCTTAATCCTCGAGCTCGATGATCTTGACCACGGACGCATCACCCACTTTCTGGCAAACGACTACTCGATCGTGCGACTTTGTGATTCCTAGCGTCTTCCCATGATCAAGTGCCACCTTCAAGACGGATTCATTTGTAGCACTTGTGGACTCCGCCTGCACCAACAAGAAGCTCAATCGCGAGATTTTGAAGCATCAAGCAACAAAAATGGATCCGTGATCCTGGGACTACATGTAAAATGGATCTAACTAATAATCTCTCCAGATGAGCTATTGGGTTTAGTGTAATAATTAAGCTACCTACCCTCCAAGTATAAGGTCTTAAATTTGAAGCTCATCTCTTTCCTTCCCTAAATGTTGGTGGCCCTTCTTAAAGCAGTGTTGTACCTCCTTACCTTATTAAAAAAATCTCTCTCCAAACAAAGGGATATAACAATGATTTTACATTAAGAAACCATAGCTAGAGCCTAATACTTCATCAAAGAACCAATTGCACGTTTTCTAGGAACGCAATATACCATCCATATACAGCCAAACAGGTCAGTCATTCAATGACACATTAGAGTTCAGCAATGGAAACAAAGGTCACAATCCTTAGCTTAAACTCATCATTTCTCTTAGTGTTTGTTTGGCCGTGCTACCTTGGGGCAAACGTGATCAATTTATTTTCATTGCTCTATTTTTTTGATTCGGAAGAGAATCAAGAAAATAGTGATTTTTCTTAAACGCAAAATCAGAAGTTTAGAAAATTCCAAGACAAAATGCCCTCACTCATAATTTGAAAAAAATTATTCCGGAAAAAGTGATCCTAAGGGAAGAAATATGTTTTCATGGCCAAACAGGCCCATACTGTCCTCTGGGATAAATGCAATCACATCTTACAGCAGCATCTGTAGTTCAGGATTGCACAAATATTTGACCAGAACTCAGAATCGTCTTTTACCATCATTAGCAAAGGAGAGCAAATCCCAGGTTGGGAGTCCTCGGAACCACCCTCTTTAGGGTAGCCCCCTGAAAGAGGAAGGTTGCGTACATCTACCCCCCAGACCCTGCTTATGCGGGAGCCCTTAGAGGCACTGGGTTTGTTGTTGTTGTTGTTGTTGTTGTTGTAGCAAAGGAGATCAAATAAATCAAGACAAAACAACATAAAAAAATGAGGGGGAGAACTTACAGGATGTCGGGGATCAGCAAGCATGGGGAAGAGGCCTCTAACTATCAATGACTGCCTAGCCTGCACATATAAACACGTAAAAGCAACAGCTTAAGTACAACGAAGACACAAGAAAAAACACAGCTCAAACAAGATTTGTACCAATAGAGTTCAAGATAAAGTCATCATAACCATGTCCCAGCATAATGATAGCAACATATCAAGTTTTGTCTTATTGTAACAGGAAAAGGGTACAGTCGAACCAGCTAAATAAAAGTCCGAGAGTTCTCCTACATGATTAATTGACAAGAATAGAAGAATATGGCAACTCAAAGGCATTCACCTACCAGAAGAAGGAAACAAAAACCAGAGGCGAGCCCTCATCTATAACACCATTTTATACCAGAAAGGCTTCTTAGTGTCAGATGCAATTGATAAACAGCCAAAATTAACATAGAAGTGAGCTGCTAAAAGCCTAGCAGAACCCCAGTTGTCAACATGTGATATAATGTAGTTTTGCCCGGTACCTTGGGCACCAGTTGTAGGGCGAAGGCAGCACATTAAGATTAATTTAGAGTCACCATATAGTGTGATCATCAACAATTTTTGAACATGCTAAGTTAATTGCCACTAAATGCATAGTTTTTTCTTCAAGACGTCAAATAGATTTACCATAGTGCAAAAGGGAACATCAATTTCCATGCCCTGTAAAATATAACCGAGTGAATACTTTAATGACCAGTAGACTTCAATGCAAACCAAGGTCAAGCATCATACCTCAAAAGCACCACTAAAACTCCACTTTAGTTGATTTGTCTTCAGACGAGGAATCACAACAGACAGAACTGGCATTGTTGGCCTATATTTTGCAATCAACCTGCACAACCAAGAAGGTATTTTAAGTTCTACCTTGTTATATTTTGCAATAATCCACTTAGAAAGACATGGAAAAGAGATTCTGCTAATTAGAAGGGTTATAAACAACAGCAGACACAGAATGATAAACAATTCCAACAGTCTCTCCATCTTAAGGACTAGGGGTGCACACAGTCCGGTTTGGCGGTTTATGGTTACCAAACCGGACCAAACGGTAAAAATACGGTTTGAAAATTTTCTAAGCCAAAACCAGACCGTTTTATCTCACAAACCAAACCGGACCAAACAATAATTCTAGTCCGGTTCAGTCCGGTTTATGGTTTTAACCATTATAATATAAAAATTGTTATTAACACTAATATAAACATAATTTGATCAAATATTAAAATCATCATTAACTACAAAAACATAAAAAAAATACGAAAACTTTACTTCTTTTCCTAATTAATAGTATAATATATGTTTATACTACATAAACAAAAACTACGAACAACACATAAAATTAGTTTGTTAAATTCAGTAGTAACGTTTTTTGAAAAATTCAGCAGTAACATTGGGTCTGTTAAAATTTTTGTTAAGTTGTTAATGAAATATTTAATAGTTTAGTCACAAATTGGGTCAAATTGAATCAACGAGTAAATATTACTTGCATCTAATATGATTCTGTCGTTAAAAATTACATCATTACCTTAAGTTAAATTCGACCAAATAACTAAATTGACATAATCTAAATTATAAAGGGACTAAATTGACATAATTAAAAGTATAAAGCTTAAGTTGACAAGATCAGAAAAGTACAAAGGCCTTCAGTGTAAATAATCCTAATTATTTTTATCAAGTTATCAAGTAAATTTTGCCACTAATATAACTTGTTATGATTTTGATGATATAAATAATCATTGGATTCTTTAGTCTATGATTTTTATGGTTTATGGTTTAAGTTTGGTTTTAAACCAAACTTAAACCGTAAATCCTAATAACCAAAGTTTCTTAAACCAAACCATAATTTTTCAAACCATAAACCAAATTAACCAAACCAAACCATAATTTACGGTTTGGTTCAGTTTGAATTACGGTTTAAACCGTATTTTGCACACCCCTATTAAGGACTGTTTGGCCAAGCTGTGAAAAAACTGTTTTTTAAGCACGTTTTGCATAACAAGTGTTTTCAATAGGGCTATTTTTGTATTAAAAAAAATTAATTTTTGCTTCTTTAAAAGAGATGCAATATTTTTCTGATTTTGCTTAAAACAAAAACAAAAAAAAAAAAAACAAAACTTCTACTTCTATTTAAAAACACTTTTCGTGCCATGCCAAACATCTTCGAATCCTTAAAGAAAGGGACACTCTTTGTCCAAAAAAAAGGCCTGACCAAACAGGCCATTAATAATCTCTCTTTTCAGTCAAAAAAATCTCAACAGTTCAATAGATGTGCTCAAACACATGTTTGCAAACTACCTTGCAGCCCTTCCAGAGGAAGTGAAGCATATAATAACTGATGCCTTCACTTTTATGGCAGCCCGCACCTGGTAAGGAGAAAATTTGCAGGCATGAGACATGACCCAAGGAAAAAACCATACTTGAATTATGTAATATCAAGGAAAAAAAAATATTGAAGATAAATCCATTAGAGAGCTTACAGCCGATGACGCAATAGATTCCAAGTGAGTCATTGGTTCTCCAACAAATTTGGCGGTTTTCTTGAAGTAAAGGTCTTGATTGAATACTTTCTCAGACTACATTGCACAGACGAAGAAAGGTCAATAAGAATTACATCGTAAAGCTATCAAGAATAGAGCACTGTGAGATAGTCATGCACGTTGAGGAATGGCAGTGGCTAGAGCTCACCTCAAAGCAGATTCTACCAACAATTGAAATAGTTTCAACAGGGTACAACCCACGGTGAGTTTCAGCACCGAGAAGGATCGCATCACTTCCTGCACTCAATATAGCAACCATAATGGCAAAAAGTTCAAAACCTGGATAACAATAGGACTAGAAATAGCTATGCTTGAATAAGTAGGCAAACAATGTAGAACATCAGAGTTGCAAGAATCCAATAATTAATAATAATATAAAGGTAAACGGAATGATTACAGACCATCCAACACAGCATTAGCAACATCCGTAGCCTCAGCACGAGTAGGCCTGAGGTTATTTGTCATGCTGTCAACAACACGAGTAACCACTGCAGGCTTTCCAGCCATATTGCACTTGTATAAAGCAGCCTTTTGGAATAAGAATACCTGCAGGGAAACATGAATGATAGTCATTATCAGTGTAAGCATAAAAACAGAAATCAGAAAATAAATGAGTAGCTCGCCACAAAGTGATTATCTACATCGCATATTTGCCTGAGCTCGGAATCCAGAATACAGCCATTAAAATCAACATGGAACCCACAGCCCATGTGTGAAACAAAGTCGAATAAGACACACCAGCAGACATCAAAATGTTTAGCTTTTAATAGACAAACCTTCTCAGGAGGAAGATCTATGCCCAAGTTTCCACGGGAAAGAATGATGCCATCTGCTTCTTGTAGTATTTCATCAAAATGTTTCAATCCCTAAACAACCAGAGAAATGGAGTTCTTCATTCAAATTAAAAAGACAGGCATACAAAAACTGAAGTATTTTGTCAATTAGAACAAGAAAGAAACCGATCAAATCAATAATTGGTTGAAGCAAATCAAACTTCATTCAAGGCATAAAGCTCCCACCTCCACAGTCTCAATCTTCGCAAAAATTTGAGTCTGACTGAGGTCACCCAGTTTGGACAAAAGTTCACGAGCCTATACAATATCCACACCACTTGTCAGTAACAATGTAAATAAAACAGTTAGGGTATGGAAACAATTAGCAAGACCAATTAAAGAAACGAATAGTGAAAATACAGCATCTAAATCCACCCTACTTGGCGAACATCTTCTGCGTGCCGAGTATATGAAAGTGAGAGGAAATCAATCTTGTTTTGGACACCCCATGAACTTATGACCTGGACAGTATTGGCAACAAGAAAATTAATTGGAATAAAGCAAGAAACAAAATGCAGCAAGAGACAAAGACGGAAACGAAAAGGAACTCTAGTAATAGACTAAATTGAACTCCTAAAGGATATGCAAATCCGACTGGAATTTTGCTTTCTAGTCACCGCCTCAATTCAACCCCTCACGCCCCATCCTAGAAAGGTGTGCTAAACCGAAATTATATTAGAATCCTTCATCGATCACCCATAAAAGGGCCCAATGCATCAATTATAACTATAAATTCTTTCATTTATTTTCAAGAAGAGGCTAAAGCCAGTAGCACTACTCCTGGCCATTCTAATTCCTAATCAAAACCCTTCTCACACCTACATGCGGGTGAGATAAGAAACACATAAATCAAATTCAAATCAAAAGAGCAATTAAACTTGGAAACATCAGATACATCAAAGAAGTATGATCTCACCGCCCTATCTTTCTCCGAGAGTGTAGGCAAATCAATATGAACTTGAGAGGCATGCAATGTGAACAGCGTCCCATCTAGCGTAGCAGAATTCTTTATCACACAAATCACGTTATCTCCTTGAACCTCAGAAACCTGAAAGAACACATTAGTAAATGCGAAGCATACACATACTCAGATCACTGGGCATCATAAAATCTCAAGAGTATATACGCCTTAAATGAAGATGCAACTTCAACAAGCAAACACTGGGGAAGGGTGAAGATGTATCAAACAAGAATGTTTGACATTGCATTGCACTCACCTCGAGCCATACAGAAGTAGTTTCGCTTCCTGTGAAAAGGTATTTTCCCATAAAGATTGTGTCTCCCTTCTTTACGGCCTGAAAGCAGCAAAAATGCCTCAAATAGGATACTTTACAATGAAGCATAAGACAAATATAGGCATTATCATATTTTCCATGAAGCATAACAGACCTTTGCAAGTCCATTGTAGTTGATGGGCAATAACTCCGACGATGCCTCTTTTTCTAGGTTGGGAATTAGAGTGACAAAATCGTTCACCTTAAGCGAGATGGCCTTCCCACTCTCGTTAACAACTTGCACCTCAGGGCCAATTGTGTCTAGCATGACCTGAGATTTGCGGGGCAGAATTAAAGTCAGTGTCAAATTTGATATATCAAGCAATGAAGTCAGTCCAAGCAGTAACTTCACGTTCACATCAATGCATCATTTGCTAGTTACAGGTGAACCTATGACAAACGACTACCCTTTAAATCCCAAAATTGGCAAGCAAACCCATTTTATTTTCCTCGAACATTAAGGGAACATAAAGCACCCATTTATAGACTAAAACTCGCGATATCTATCCATAAGTTCATACGTGAAAAGAGAGAGAGAGAGAGAGAGAGAGAGAATTCCCAGCATTGCGTATAACAATATCTACCAACAATTTTCTTACTTAATCCAAATAGAAAATTGCCCACTACACCATCCTGGGCTAGTTTTATAATGCACTCATTGGTCCATCACTAAATGCACAACGAGAGATCAGGGATCCACACAGCAATAGAGGCAATAACAACAACCTAGTGCCTTCAATCGTGCCAAGGCAGGGTCCACACAGCAATACAGGAAGTACACAATAATAAAGCACACCAACAGATAGTAGGTAATATCACCAAAATCAAGAGGTAAAAGCCCTTAAAAACAACATACCGCACATAACTTCCTGGTGCTCTTTACAGCCACCCTCAAATTCTCCAAGGTCTGCTGGTGAGTCTCTCGGTCTCCCCATGAAAAGTCAAATCTTGCCACTGAAAATTCAAAATCCACGCAAAATTTTCAACAGTCAACCCTCTGAATCAAAGAACCAAACAGCAATATACTTCACATAGAAAACTCCAAAAACATGAATTCGAACTACAATACCTGACATTCCGGCGTTTAGTAAGCTAGAAATTACATCAACAGATTGAGAACGAGGACCGAGGGTGCCGACGATCTTCGACATTGCAGGGAAAAAACTCTGCAAAAATACAAGTTCGAAACTGTTAGAGTATAAAATCAATCATGGGCTTTTGAGAAAGTTGGTTCCTTAACATGGAGCCATGTTGATGGAGAGTTCACGAGTTGAAATCTCAACAACCCCCATTTCAAATATTAATACATTTCAAGCCCAATATATGGTGGACTTGTCCAATACACGCTGCAAGCCCGATGGATATTTGCGTGAGAAGGCATATTAGAATATAAAACCAATCATGTGTTTTTGGCAAAATTTGGTATCTGACCGAGTGGTCACGAGTTCGAATCCCAACAACCCTCACTGAAAATATTAATACGTTCGAACACAAGGTATGGGTAGACAAGTGCAACATCTACACTTCAAGCTCGATAAGCATTTGTGTGACGGGGCATGTTAGAGTATAAAATCAATCATGAACCTTCATTCAGACAAATTGGTTCCTTTATACCTTCAAATCTCGGATTTAGCTAGAAAGTTAACGATTTAAACCAAACAACATCAAAACCGATCAAATTTACACCAACGAACTAAACAAAAATTTAAAAAAAAAAAAAAAGCAACAAAATCCCACAAATCTCTTACTATAATAATAAAATCGAACGAGTTTAGAGAGAGAGAGCTTACAGATTTCGATGGTTCGAGGACCGACGCCATGCGAATTGGCTCCTCGAGAAGAAGATTCGTCGACGGCATAGTGATCGGCGGTGAATTTTCCGGCGTCGGCGAGAGAATCTGAAGAGAGCACAAAGCAAATGGAGCAGAGGAACAAGGGTTTCTATCAACTGTGAGAGAGAGATTCCAAGTAATATTCTGAGTTTTTATTCCTCCTCCCTAAGAAACAACTATTTTCCCATTCCGTGTTCTTTTCGCACAAAGAAATTTCCTTATTATCTTTTTGGGTAATGTTAATTAGGGGAGCCGGCTTACGAGCCCTCGTGAACCAGTTCATCATAAAACTTAAAAGACTCTGCTTATTTCAAGCTCCATCCAAGTCGAGTCAGCTTGCTTAACTTATAGAATCGAGCCTGAGATTAGTGAAGCTCGAGCTCGTAAGCTCCCGAACCTAAATGTGCTTTTTTTAATATAATATTTTTGATTAATATAACTAATGAAGCCAAATTTGAGCCTAAATGAGTCTAGCTCGAGCTTAAACTAGCCCAAACGAGCCTAATCAGTCAGTTATGCCTCTCCTCTTCCTGCCCCTCTAACAAGCTTGACCCTTGACTCGGCTACCGGAGAAGAGTCCTTGTGTCCCGGGTGAGGCCTAGTTTGAGTTTAAATGAGCTGAAATATTGCAAGCTTAATTCAAGCCCGCCAAGCTTAGATCGAGCCGAGCCCGAGCTTCTGACAAGCCCAGCACGAGCTTTTGACAAGCCGTGCCCGAGCCAAGCCTCGAGCATGGCAGGCTCGGGCTCAGCTCAAATACACCCCTAATGTTAATAGGAGAATTCCTAATGTAATTGACTCATATGATGTGTGGGCCGTTGTATGGGTCGAGATTTAACTAATAATCGAGTTCTTTAATAGCAAAAAAATATTATTAGGAGAATAAATTATTATTATTAGCATAAAATTATTATTATTAAGGTTATTTTTTTACTTTTATTTTCATAAGTTATATTATTATTCTATTAATAACAATTATTGTCTTTGTCGAAAAAATAGTGACATTTCATATGTTTTTTGATAGCTAATTTCCTTATAACATTGAAAAGGATATTGCATAAAGTACTAATAGTCAAAAATATTTTAAAAGTACGTCATTATTAAATAATTTACAATTGTATAATATTTATAATATGCCGATAGTTGATAAGGGCTCTTGAAGTACTGTTTAGAATGTATAATATCTCTGTCAACTTGATGAGGCTTTTATCTGTATTTACAACAACAACAACAACAAACCCAGTGCCACCAAGGGCTCCCGCCAAGGCTTTTATCTATATTTGAGCTCAACAAATGTAACCAGATCAAGTTTAAGTGGGCCTCAATAAGAGTTTGAGACTCTGTTTCTACTTGATTCTATGAGATTCTAGAACACTTGATAGACTGTTTATTTTTATTTATTAGTTCGTTGAAGCTCTTTTTTTTTTCCATAAATATTGTGCCCTCACTTTTTATAAAAATAGATACAATAGATGGTTTTGAATTTCTATCCAAAAAATTGATTTTGAATAAAAAATTATG
Organism: Simmondsia chinensis; assembly: GCA_018398585.1. NCBI lineage: Eukaryota > Viridiplantae > Streptophyta > Magnoliopsida > Caryophyllales > Simmondsiaceae > Simmondsia > Simmondsia chinensis. The sequence goes on along the minus strand of JAGTTD010000007.1, from coordinate 1,409,556 downwards.
CGAAATCAATTGAAATAAATTTTGAAGGTTATACAGTATTTTAAACAAGAAAAATAATGAATCTAAACTTAAAATATTAAAAACTAATAGAGTAAGTTTTTTTGGGAAAAAATGTGATCTTTTTCAAGAGGAAAAACTTTTTAAAGATTTAATGATATTTAATTTTGAAAAAATATTTTAAAATAAAATTAAAAGTTATTTTTTATTTTTAAGTAAAAGTAAAAATTTAGTATATTTTTTAATGTAAAAACATCAAAAAATAATAAAAAAAAAAGCTTCAAAAAACTATTTTTTTAGGGTAATTTTGCTAACGGTAAAACAATTTTAACATAACAAAAATCTAAAAAACTTTATAATTATTAATAAAAATAGTTTTCAAATAAATACTAGCAATTGACTAAGTATGCCCTAAGAAAAAGGTTATTTATACCAAAAGTTCATGTACTTTGTCCATTGTATCAATTTAGTCCTTGTACTTTTAATTGTATCAATTTGGTCTCTGAACAATTTAAAATGTGTCAATTTAGTCTTTTAGTCAAATTTAAGTTAAATTAATGTCGTAAAATTGAACGAAAAAATTATGTTAGATGCAAGTAACTTATTATAAATTCATCCATTTACTAAATTTAACCCAATTCGTGACCGAACTATTAAAAATTTTATTAAAAACTTAACATAAAATTTTCTCTAAGGACTAAATTGACATCTTTTAAATTGTACATAACTAAATTGACATAATTAAAAGTACAATAACTAAACATAAAATGTTCTCTAACGACTAAATTGACATATTTTGAATTGTATAAGGACTAAATTGATACGATTAAAAATACAAGGACTAAATTAATATAATAGACAAAGTACATGACCTTTTAACGTAAATAAATTAAAAAAAAAACTATAGTAAAAAGGGTAGGTGAGATGCACGCATGCAGGGAAGATGGTGTGGAACGGCACGTGCTGCGCGGATGGGTGAGGGTGACAGTCACAGAGAGCCCCCAACAAAGTGCCATGTTATGTTTTTTTTTTTTTTTTTGATAATTGAGATTTCATTCGTCAAAAAGAAATTACAAGTCCAAAAGAAAGGACAATTTCAAAAGAACAACAAGAAACAAAACACCCGCAACCCCGCGACCAAGAGCAAACCGACAAAAAGACCACCCACAAAAGCCCCAAACTCAACAACCCAAGAGAAGGAGGCAACACGAAAGCAACAAAAGCGACAAGTGAAAGAACAAAACAAAGGTACCTAAACTGACATCCTGGCAGACAATGCGAACAGCAAAAGAACCAACAAAAACGAAAAGCAACCTAACACAAGCCCACACACCACTCCGGAAGAGCCGAGAAGAAAACAACACCAAAGGCACCCAGACCAACCGAACCCCGACAAGTGGCAACCACAGCACCTACTACAGAGACACTCACCTCTTTTTCTTCCCTTTTTCCTTCCACATATTATATGTTATCTTGACAGTTCTCAGTTAAGTTTTCAAAAGCCCCCAACCCCAACCTTGCTGCTGCTGCACTGTATTTGTAGTCATTATTATTAGGGTTTTTTTTTTTTTTTTTTTTTTTTTTTTTTAAAGGTTCATTTATCGGACACTAAGGCATCGGATCCTATTAGAACTTTGAGGTTAAGCGTGTTTGGCCGAGAGTAATATCAAGATGGGTGACCTTATGGAAAGTCCTCGTATTACCCAGACCCCGCTTGTGCGGAAGCTCTTGTGACACTGAGTCTGTTGTGATTATTAGGCTTTTTTTCATGCAATGTATGGTGTTTTTTTTTTACATTATTTGGTAGTGGCTTAATACAGTTTTGTGATTGTGTTAGTTTTATTTTGTTGTAAACAATATTTGATCAAATTTTAAAAGTATAAGTTCCTCGAAAAATGATTTCACCACCTTTTTCATTCTTCCTTATATTTGGTCCAATTTGATCTCTTACAATTAGAATTATTATTTATATTTTTTAATTATTATTTTTTTTTTGGAAAATAATAGAGGAAAATAAAATTTCGAGCCTAAAACATACAAAGTTAAATTGGATAATATATTTTTGGCCCTTTTGGCGATATTTGTATTGTATATCCTGGCGACACTTGCTATGGTGACTAGGGGCCTGTGAGGCTCGAGGCTGAGCTCGTTATCTTTAAGCTCAGTTCGGCCTTGGCTCAGAACTCGCCGAACTTTGAAAGTTCGGGCTCGAGCTCGGCTCGGCTCGGCTTGATCTAAACTCGGTGAGCTTCAAATTAGAACTGTAATATTTTGGCTCTTATGGTTTAAGCTCGGGCTCGGCTTATTTAGGCTTCAATATGGCTTCATTAGGCGATATTTAAGCAAATATCTTATACTAAAAAAAGCTCGCCTAGACTCGTTTAGGCTGGTGAGCCTACGAGCTCGAGCTTCACCGGGCTGGGGCTCGGCTCGATAAGCTAAACGAGCCGGCTCGGCTGGGCTGGAGCTCAAAGCGAGTCGAGCTTTTCGAACTCTATGACAAGTCGGCTTGACTCATTTACCCCCAAGTATATTCAATTATGTATCTCATTCAATGATAAAAAGCATTAATTTATAAAATATAATAAATTTCATAGTATTTTTATTACTTAACAATTCTTTTACAATGTCGTGTATATATATATACACGAAGCAATGCTTTATATTATGTATATATATATAGGGTGAGAGCATGACAGAAGCAAATCCTGACCTTTCATTGTAATAGACGGCCAAGATGTGTTGAACATTCAAAAAAATAGTAATTTACGGCCCATACCCCTTCATGGGGCAGAAAGAAATAAGGGTAAAGGAGGAAAATTGTTTCTTTTTTTTTTTTTGTTAATACTCAACAAATTTTGGCCGTAAGTTATTATTTTTTTTTAATATCCAAAAATCTTAGCCGTCCATTACAATGGAGGGCTAGGATTTGCCTCTCTCACGCTATCACCCTCTCATAAGAACGTCACCTTATATATATATATATATAATTGTTAAATTTTAGTAGACCTTATACTTTTGTCTCAAAAAAAAAAAAATACCGGAGCTTAAACCTGATCCACATCATTAGTAAATATGAGATCTGTATATAATATAAAGTGAAATTTGATTATAAAACTCATTCACATTAGGCTCACAAATTTTGTGTTTACCATGAATTAAATATGTTTGCTTTTTTTATAATTAGGGCCAAGTTGAAAAAAAAAAATGGTGGTTAGAGACTTTTGATGTATGCTGGTTTCGTCTGTTTTTACTTGTAATTATATTTTCCAAGTTTGGAATACTATATTTTTTTTGACGCCTTGGATCCCCATCTATATACAGGTTGACTCAGAGCTCGTTTGTACAAATTGTCTGTCATGTATTGCGACTTTGTTGTAAACTATCGAAAAATGGGGCAAGTTGAAAAACTGAACAGGCACAACACAAATGTGAAATGCCCTTTTGCCACTGCCAATGGTCACAAAATATTATTCTCAGTTATTCCGATTCATTTAATGGTTTAAATTTGTCTTCTTTTAGCTAGTCATGTTTGGGGATCGAAGTCCATCAAAATTTCTATTTTTTAAAATAATTATTTTAAAAAATTAATCCAAAGAGGGCACCAGCACGCCGTTACCGGATCCCATTAGAACTTCGAAGTTAAGCGTGCTTCGGCGAGAGTAGTACCAGGATCGGTGACCTCCTAGAAAGCCCTCACCCTAGGGTTGGGGGCACCAGGAAACAGCCTCTCTTTAGGTTAACACCAAAAAGGGGGAAGGCGGCGTATATCTGCCTCCCCAGACCCTGCATAGGCGGGAACCCTTAAGGCACTGGGTATGTTCCTTTTTCTTTATTTTAACAAATTAATAATTTTTATTGAATAAAAATATATATCAAAATTGGACATAACACTCGCCAAAATATTGAAAAGTTCGTTATTTTCCCTTTTGCTGATTAATCAATAGTGTGTTGATGAGTGAATAATCATAGCAAAGTGGTCAAACTCGGTATCTGGACTAATGGTTCAAACCTCTTGAAAATGGATCATATCGAGGATGGAGCTAAACTTAAAAAGTGTACATAACCTAAGGACAGAGGACAGAGGCGCTGGCTTATTAAACCACATCACGTTTGCATGTACTTTGTGATAAAATGCCACTTGACAAACATGGCAAGTTTTGCAGTTGTTCGCCCTAGTCCTCTGTCACTGCAACTTACGTTTCCACATTGGGTTCGACAAGCACCAGTCGTTTATTTTCTCGTCCATTCTTTGGTTGATAACGCATGCAAAGCCAGAAAAAGTGAAATTTCATTTTCCAGATGTTGCGAAAAAGAGCCAAAATAGTAATATAAAATAAATCCTCAAGGGAAAATCTATATTTACAACACAGCATTAAGAAAACACACCAAAAAGGGCACCAGCACGACGTCACTGGATCCCATTAGAATTCCGAAGTTAAGCGTGCTTGGGCGAGAGTAGTATCAGGATGGGTGACCTCCTAGGAATTCCTCACCCTCAGATTGGGGGCACTATGAAATAGCCTCTCTTCAGGTTAACACCCTGAAGGAGGAAGGCTGCGTACATCCGGCCCCCCAGCCCCTGCATAGGCGGAATAGGAGTCCTTGAGGCACTGGGTATGTTCCTTTTATTAAGAAAACACACATCTTGCATGCACAACGAGAATAGCTCCTCTATAAAAATAGATTTTTGAGCTGATAAATATATTACTCTCAATATCGTCCTCAACACAAGCTCGAAGAGTTCTAGTGTTACAAGTTCATTAACATCTATTCTGCATGTATGAACCCATTCAAGAGTCAGTTGAGCTATCATTCGGTCTTCGCATCAGATCAAGTATTTTGAACATCATCGCGTATATATTCATTGTTATCGTCCTGGTCAAGAAACATAGGAACAGGAACATAGGAACATACTCAGTGCCTCAAGGGCTCCCACCTACGCAGGGTCTGGGGGGGAAGGATGTACGCAGCCTTCCCCCTTCAGGGTGTTAACTTGAAGAGAGGTTGTTTCCCAGTGCCCCCAACCTGAGAGTGAGGACTTCCCAGGAGGTCACCCATCCTGGTACTACTCTCGCCCAAGCACGCTTAACTTCGGAGTTCTAATGGGATCCGGTGACGGGGTGTTGGTGCCCTCTTTGGTATATCTGTTGTGCTTGTTGTATATCCGTTGTCTCTAATATTTTCAATCATATGTAATTTTTTATCTTCATCGTTCTCTACCTTGTCATTGTTCTCTAATATAGCACAATTTCATGCAATAAAATTATAGAGTATTGTCAGAACAAGAATCATTATTGTCAGAGTAAGTGTTCAAAAAAATTAATTTTTTGTCAAAGTAGTGATGTAACTCACAAAAATGATAGTCACGAAATTATCTTATAAATAATAATATTACTTTGACTGTAATAATTTTGCCTTAGCAATAATATTATTTAATTTCAGGGTTAACTTTAATATTTTCGGACTTCTAGTCCATGTACTGGGCCTATCAACAATTGGGCCGGCCTGTGTGCGCTTAAGCCCTACAACAACACAACTCAGTATTTTAGGGGCAAATTTTCCTCTATATAATATTTTAATTTTAAAAAAATTATTTTTTTATTATTTTGGAAAATAAGTTTAATTAAATAAATTAGGATTAGAAAATGTGTTGTTTAGTTGTGCTGGAAAGAGTAAGAGGCTTAAAAATTATTAGTATTTAAAAAGAAATTAATTTAACAACGGGTTAAAGAATCATCAATCAAATGCCAATTATAACGTACTTAAAGTTTAAGCCGACGGGTGAATGTTCATGAATAGTTTTATACTCTAATATGTCCTCTAGCGTAGAGTGTACAAATCTATTTCATATTTTGTGCTTAAGTTATTTTAATATTGAACATGGGGACTGTTAAAATTCGAACTCGTAACTTTTTGATCAATAAAGGCTCTAATACTGGTACGAACTAAGATCAAATCTAGCTCAATCAATGGAATCACACACTAAATCAAGGATTAATTGGACCTACGGGGCAGTAAGCGGCTGCCCCGTTGTATGATTGTGTTTATACATATGAGTTCCAAAAAAAAAAGTAATTATATATAAGAAAAGAGAAAAGATACAGAGAGAGTTTGAGAGAGAAAATAAGGGTTTACATCAACACATAAACCCTAAAATAACTAACTTTCACTATTTATAGAAAAAGTACAAAATATCTAAGATGACGTGGCAGAGAGAGTGAGGGCTAATACGACTGCTAGGGCTGATACTGGAGTTGATATTCGAACTGCTGTGGACTTGGCGAGGGTTCAAGCACCAGGTTTGTATCAAATACCACGTTAAAGAACCATCTATCCTAAAAGTTTAAGCTTTTGGACAACTTAATTTTTAGATAATTTATAAATTATAATTATAAGAAATCATAAGAAATCATCTATGTAGGAGCATAAACACATTAATACTCAAATTGTGCTTTTTACCTTAACATTAACTGTACTAAAATAAGATAAATTTAATTTAAAACATCTATAAAATATCGGTTGCACAGTAATTTAAGTAACAAAGAATAACACTGCACAAAAGAAATAGTAACAACAACATCCATGTTTCATTGGGATAAAAATTAGTAATATAATTACATAAAAGTTAATATAAACTACATCTCATAATTTTGATGCATAAGAAAGAAAAAAATATTATTTTCCGGTTCACGCAGAGAAAATGAACCGTAACAGTAGCAGTAGACTACTCACCATTAACGGAACCGTGATAAACCGTGACGGTGGATTCCTCAACATATTACGCCATCCGCCCACCGTTACTCTTCATTTAACTTTCCTTCCTCTTCTCTTAACGTCGTCTGCTTCACGTCGTCATCTCAACCCTAACGTCTCTCCTCTTCCATCCATCCATGGCCTCTTGCGACGACGATTTCTCTCTCCTTAGCGACGATAACCACCACCACCACCACCATCACCTCGCCGCCGCGCATCACCAGTTCACCACCGCCCACCGTTACCTGACCGGCGGCGCCGGCGGATCAAGCCCTAGCAAAGTCGCCGGAGCCGCCGATAACCACGCCGTTGATTACAGAGGTAACAACGCTGCGTTTTGTCCGCACGAGATTCATCCGTTCTCTTCCGATAACGGTCCGAATCCGTTCGAATCGGATCCGGATCCTGATCCTGATCCGAGTAGCGCTAGGGTTAACAATTCGAACAACGACAAACGGAAGGATCGCGATGAGTTGAGCGATGGCGGCACTTCGTATGATTACAAGAAGTCAAAATCCGCCGTCTCCGGCGGTCTTCTCGGTTGCGGTGCTGGATCCGCCGCCGTATCCGCCGGCAGCGGCGAGTACAGGAAGGACAGAGAGGAGTGGAGCGATGGCGCGATAGAGTGCTTGCTTGACGCGTACACGGAGAAGTACACTCAGTTGAATAGGGGGAATTTGAGAGGGAGAGATTGGGAGGAGGTGGCGGCGATTGTAAGTGAGAGGTGTGAGAATCAGAGCAAGAGTGTAGAGCAGTGTAAGAACAAGGTGGATAATTTGAAGAAGAGGTATAAATTGGAGAGGCATAGGATGAGCAGTGGGGGGAGTACAGTGAGTCACTGGCCTTGGTTCAAGAAGATGGAGGCGATTGTCGGGAACTCGTTGCCGGTGAAGGCGGTTAACGAGGAGGAGAAGGTCGTTGGTGGGTCGGGTGGAAACATGGGGAGGCAGCAGAAGAGGTAATAGTTAATGTTGTTGATTGTTGTTGTGAGAAATTGTCTTATGGTTGAATTTGACTTGTTTATAGTGTATTATATTGTTGCATCATGCAAAATATTCTTTATAGTTTGACAGGGAATGATGTTATTGTCAAAAATTATCTTATGGGTGAATTTTGATCTGTTCGTCATGTATTTCATGGGGTTGCATTACTTGCATATTGCTGCATTGTGCAAAATTCTGACTCTTGAGTCCTCCTAGTTTGGTAGGTTATTGCTCATAATGTATTCAGGTGGCTGAGCTATTGGATACGGTGTAGTGGTTACGCTACATACCTCCAAGCACAAGGTTTTGGATTTAAAACTCACCCCCCCTCCGAATGCCGCGAGTCCTAGTTGAGGCAATACAGTGCCTCCTTACCATTATAAAAAGTTTATCTTATAGTTGAGTTTTGATTTCCTCATCATGCATTCATGTGGTAACATACATTTGCATTATGCAAAGTCACTGTATGACTCTTTGTAGTTTGGGAGGAAACACTGTTGTTATTGTGGAATCTTATTCTTGTAATTGAATTTGGTTTACTTATCATGTTTCCATGTCGTTGTATGTTGTTGTGTTATGTGAAGGGCCAACTATTTGATGCTATGATATTGCTTCCGCGATGGTTTTTTGGGTGTCATTTTGTTTGCTCTTCTTCTCTTGTGTGGTGAAGTTGAACTTAGAAGTTATGGGGATTCTTGGAATCATTGAGATTGAAGTGGTAGAGGTTTTTGATTGTTTCCTATTGTGGTCGAGATGGAAATCTGGCCTACAGCAACTTGTGCTGTCTGAAAATTGGACCTGCGACGTGGGATTTGCAGGGGACTGGGAAAGGAGATACCATATATCTGAATATGGATTTGTTTATGTTGCATGCTTTCTATGGTTTTTCACATTGTGGGGACGGATATACTCGAGTACGAGTAACATAGAATTAGGCATTGAGAAGAGGGAGATTGAGGATGAATGCGGAGGGGGGGGATCAGAAATGATGGCTTTTCTAGTAGCCAAAATCTGCTGTGGATCCAGTTGTTTTTTTTTAATGTCAATCCTCCGTTCAATTGGTCATAAGAACATGACCGTTATAGACAATTGCAAGTTGATATTTGTAATAAGTTGTCTGTCAACTGCTATGAAAATAGATGCACTTGGACTTCTTGAGCAAGTCGTCTACATAGACAGTATACCTTCGGGCCAAGAAGTAAATCATCTTTGTGTGTATATACACCTTCATGCATTCGCCTGTTACCTTTTATCTCTAGTTTTGGATTCTTGTTTTGCCTGTTTATCTTTGGTTGCTTGTGGATGTCAGATATGCTTTGGCAACACCTGGTCAACTCGGTCAGATCAGCAACTTGAAGTCCAAATCTATGGCTACCTCAAAGTGGCAGAGAGTTGTCTTCAAGATCAGTGGCGCTGCTTTAGCTGGCACTGGTCCTCAAAATATTGACCCAAAGGTTACTGTTCTTCCTTGTCAACCTATTGGTCATTTTGTATAACAACGGCTCATACAAATATCTTTTTGGTGTATGGAGGATTTGAACCTAGGACTGTTTGTCCTAGGGCCTCAGCCTTGGTAATTTTACCACTAAACCATGAGAAAGCCAAATAAGAGAGGCAATATAGATAGGATTAGCATCAAGTGATTATATTTATGTATGAACTAAGGCCTGAAGGGCTTAGCTCAAATGATAAGACATTTAGACTTGATCCGTCATGAAATGTTAGGTCCGGGGTTTGAACTCTCCATTGGATTCAAACAATTCCTTAGGGCCACCCACTTGGTCTTTGGCCCTAGGTTTACCGTCTTGCATGTTGAGAAACTTTTGAATGGCCAGTAAGTGCAACCAGGGAATTAGTCGAGGTGTGCGTAAGTTGACCAAGACATGCCGCTTAAAAAAAAAAAAAAAAAAAAAAAAAAAAAAGAAGTAATGGTCAATTATGTTTCCACTATAAACTGTAGTTGAAGATAGCTAGGCTTGCCACTAGTGTTGATCATTAAACGCACCCAACACATATATATTCATTCTGTAACTTGAAGGATTCTGGAATCTATTTTCTATGTTATCCATGAATTTCAATCTTTGTCCTTGCTGATTATCTTTACTTGGAGTATGTAGCATTCAGCCATCTTGATAATGTTATTTTATGCGACCTTTAGGTTATTATGCTTATAGCTAGAGAGGTCACATTGGCCTGTCGCATCGGAGTGCAGGTATCAATCTTTCTTACTCTATTATCATTTGTAAGTATACAGTTATTCTTCTCTTTCGGGATTAAAATGAGACATGCTGTCTTTTATTATGTCCTAGGTGGCAATTGTTGTTGGTGGCCGAAATTTTTTCTGTGGGGACTCATGGGTGTCTGCAACTGGTGCCGACAGATCTACGACATACCACATTGGGTAAGCTGGCTCTTTCTCGATTTCTGGAAGGAAATATCTTTGCATTTTTTTTGTTGTTTTCTTCCGCTCACCTTGATATTCTTGCTATGGGTGCGACTGTCATCATAAAGTTCTCCATTAGGCCTTACCCTGTTCAATATTTGATATGCTAATCCTTAAAATATTTAGGTTTATAATCTGAAAATTTTTAAAGATCTTTCCTATTATAAATTGAATAGAAGCAAGCTATTGGATGTTGAACAAGTCTGAGTCGGTGACAACTTGACCCAACTGATGAATTTGCCATGTTACCAGTATGATGGCAACTGTGATGAACTCGATACTGCTCCAGTCGGCCTTGGAGAAGATGGGTGTCCAAACACGCGTGCAAACAGTGTTCTCATTGCCAGAGGTCGGTGAGCCATACAATAAACAGAAGGCCGTAAGACATCTTGAAAAGGGTAGAGTCGTAATATTTGGTGGCGTTGGCGCTGGGACAGGAAATCCCCTCTTTTCCACCGACACAGCCGCAGCTCTTCGAGCTACTGAGAGTATGGTCCTTATTATCCAATTTTTTAGCTTAAATGACTACACACACATCTTCATATATATAAATGTATGCGTAAATTATTGTAGGGATCCCATGAACTATTGCTTTTTATCCAAAAGACCCCATCAATTTTCAATTTATATCAATTATATCCCTATTGCTATTTTGTGAAGAAATTTGACCTCTTCAACAGCTAAAATCATGTGCACATATTAAATTAAGACCTTCCACACCATATCATGCGATGTTCTTGTTTGATGGAGTCGAGAGTAATGGAATAAATTACATCAAAGGGTTCAATTAATGAGTGTGATGAAATCGAAAATTGAGGGGATCACTTTAAATTTAAGCAATAGTTCGCAGAGTCTCTATGGTATTTACCTCATGTATATTAAGCATGTACTATCTTGCTCTTTTTGCCCGTTCTATCTAGTATAACACCCACTTGTATGTTCTGACTATACTGTTTCCTCCTATTTCATTCAGTTCATGCAAATGTTGTCCTGAAAGGGATCAGTGTCAATGGTGTCTACGACTGCAACTCCAGAAACAATAACGTCTCGTTTGAGCACGTTTCCTTCCGAGAGTTGGCTTCCAGAAGCGGCACATCTATGGACATGATGGCTTTGTCTTTCTGTGAAGAAAACGGGATTCCTGGTTAGTAATGCTTACTCTGTTGATTCGAGCACGTAGCTCTGTAATTTCTCATTATTTCCCGTTACGAGGAAATCATAGAAATGATCCTTATTGCAAGACTAACCTCCAAGTGTAGCGTTTAGGTTACCACCCTTTAAGTTTGAGGTCTCTAGAGCTCGAAGCTCCTCTCTCTCCTCCCCTGAATGTTGATGGCCTTATCTAGGACAATGTTGTACCTACCTTATAAAAACATTTGTCTGTATAGTCTTCTAGGAGTGCTGTGTGCTGTTGTTTGTATGTGATCCTAGCATGAAAACAAACTGCAGATCGCGGTTACAATGTCGCTTATATTACCTAGTTGATCCATGACCGGGTTTGGTTCTAAGGAAACATGAGTTGCTTTCAAATCGCATAGTGCAAAGATTTGAATGAATAACTATAAAATCATTGACTTTTATACCTCTGACAGCTCTTTATGTAATAATACAATTATATATATTCTTTAGTAGATAAAATAACATTTTACATCATGGAAAACATTATAAAAGTGCTGTTACGTAGGCACCAATTACATACGAGTTAGCTCAAAATCTATCAGTAAAGGCCATTAGAATGTTCCCAGTTTGATAGTGTCAATTATCGACGACTAAATGTGTGCAAATTGTGTTATATGTAGTTGTGATATTCAATCTTCTCGAGCCTGGAAACATATCAAGAGCGCTATGTGGGGAGCAAGTTGGTACACTGATTGATCAAACTGGAATGATCAGCTAACATTTTCAAGGCTTTACCTCTACAGATCCAATTTACCTGGTTTTTCTAACTTTTGGATCACAATTATATATTATTAATGTTATCTTTTTTAAACTAAAATTTGGTTTATTGTCTGATAGAAATAGCAAAGTAAGGTATGGGAGGTTCGATCTGCAGAAGGCTAACGCTGCGATCCCGGCGCCTCTACATTGGCTAGCCAAGTTGCTGATTTAATACTGCTGGTAAGCAATTTTGGTTACGTATATCTGTATATTGTAATTATTGAACGGCTTGACCTGATAGATCATCAGTTAAAAGATGGAAAGAAGCTCATTGGAATTAAAAGAATAATCATAGGGGGTTAGGGAATTGGGGATTTAGCATTGACTTGGAATGAGAGAGTGTTGTAAACAGTAGAAAAAGGAATAGGATGTAAATGATTTGCATGTGCATTTTGTGTAATTATTGATGATGATGATGGTGCATTGCCATGGATGTTGAATCATGATGTTAGAAAATGATTTTAATGACACAGTACCCCTATTGTTGCTTGTAGGGGGTGTATTTGAGCAGAGCCGAGCCCTAGCCTGCCAGGCTCGAGGCTCGGCTCGGCTCGTTTACATTAAGCTCTGCTCGGGCTTGGCTTGAACCTCGCCAAGCTCGGAAAGTTTAAGCTCAAGCTCAGTTTATCAAAAGCTCAGGCTCGACTCGGCTCGATCTAAGATTGGCTCACTCTAATTAAGCTTGCAGTATTTGGGCTCATTTAAGCTTAATCTAGGCTCATTTGAGCTCGTTTAAGCTCGGGATCAACTCATTTAAGCTTAAATTTGGCTTTATTGGTCATATTTAATCAAAAATATTATTTTAAGAAAAGCTCGTTTGGGCTCGTCTAGGCTCGCGAGCTTACGAGCTCAAGCTTCACTAGGCTCAAGCTCGGCTCGATAAACTAAACGAGCCGGCTCGGCTTGACTCGAGCTCGAAGTGAGCCGAGCCTTTCAAGCTTTATGACAAGCCTCACGAGCCAGTCGGCTCATTTACACCCCTAGTTACTTGCGTGTCTAGTATTGCTTTATTTGACACCCTTTTTTTTTTTTATAAATATTGTTTCTGCTTTTTCTTTTTAGGGTTTGGGGGCCTTTTGGAAACAACATTCGTTCAGGATAGCATTAGTGTAGGGGTAATGCAGCGTATATCTTACCCTCTAGACCTTACCTTGGCTAGAGTCTCTCCGAGGCACTGGGGGTGGTTGCATTACATTGCAACATGCTAGTTGTAGATTTGATTGTGCATAAAAAGTGATCATAGATGTGGGGAACTTAATCACCCATGTACCCTAAGATTTTTTTTTTTTTGGGTCGGAAGTACCCTAAGTTTTTAAATTTTATTATTTAGGTATTCTTATATTTTACATGCAGGTACTTTAAAATTAAAATTTTATCGAGTATCCTCTATTTTGTCAAAACCATATGATTTTTGTAATATATAGGTAGTTTCCATTAGAATATGCTGAATTTTATTTGGAACTATTGAGATGATTTGTACATATTATCATATGATTATGTACCATGTTAGTAATTTTAGTGAAAATTGACCAAAATTTGACGGAAATTCATTATATATCCCCGTGCAAGCTACTTAGGCGATAAAATTTTCAAACCTCGATTCCTCACTGCATATCAGAATAGCAGAATATCTAATTAATAAATGTTCAAATTTGAAAGTACGTAGGCAGCAGGCTTTTAAAATAGTTCAAATGCCTTGGCCAATCGAGCTTGAGCTTACTAAGGCCTTGGTTTGATCAATTATGTCATTAGCCTAATCCAAACAGAGTCTAAAGTTTAATGAACTCGAACTTGTAACAATTGAACCTAAAATAAGTTTGAGCAAGTCAAGTTCCACTCGAAGCATTCAAGCTTATCGAGCTTGAGTATTATTAATTTCTTTTTTGTTATTGTAGATTTTGTACTCTATTTAAATATTCTGTTCCATGAAAAATAAAAAAGTTATGCATTATATAACCTGATTTCATATTGCAGAGAAATACATATCTCAAATATACAAAATTTACTGAAACAGATAAATAAAAAAAATATAAGTTAAGAACATATCAACGGAAAGCATTCCTAGTGGACTTTTGAGTGTACAACAACAACAACAAAAACAAATTCAGCGCCCCAAGGGCTCCCATATAAACAGGGTCTGGGAGGTAGATGTACGCAGTCTTCCCCCTTCAGGGGGCTACCCTGAAGAGAGGCTGTTTTCGAAGACTCCCAACTTGAGTAAACTTGTAAAGTTTTGATTGATGTAGCATACCATTAACATAAATCAAATAAATTTAACACCTACTAGGAGTTCCCATAAGCGAGATGGGATTAACCAGAAAACACTTGACGAGGGAGAACTGCATAAAGAAATTACAATGATAGCTTGCTACACACTGCCACTTGCACAGAAGATTATACAGACGAAGAAGAAGAAGAAGAAACAAACTAAGAATTTAACTTCAGCCACGACAATTAATCAATACGCAGCGAGTACTGCGTCCTCGGTGGTGGCAAGCGAAGGTGACATCGAGTTCCTGGACTCGTCATACTCCTCTCCTAGTGGTGACTGATCGACCCTTATCTCTTCAATCATCTTGGCCACCTCCACCATGGTCGGCCTTTTCTCTGGCTGAACCGCCACACACGCCATGGCCACGTGGAGCATCGACACTAGCTCCTCTTCTATGTTCTTGTACCTTAGCAGCTCCTGATCAAACACCTCCGCTGTCCACTCATCTCTGACTACAGATCGAACCCACTTGGGCAAATCAACTGCTAGATCTCCCTCATCAATGTCGTCATCACCAACGATCTTAGGCGTTGTTGGAGACGGGAACTGTGATGGGGCCTTTCCTGTGAGCATCTCGAGTAAGAGCACTCCGAAACTGTAAACATCTGCTTGTTGGGATAGTCTCTTGGTCTCTGTCTGCTCGGGGGCTCGGTACCCACCTAGCCTAGCGATGGCATGAACCGGGTTTAGCAAGAGGGATAGGCCAAAGTCGGAGATGCAGGCTATGCCATTCTTGTCTAGGAGGACATTGGTGGACTTGATGTTTCCGTGGGGGATCTTGGAGGCGCTATACTCGGTGTGGATTCGAGCGAGCCCTCGCGCTGCGCCTAGCACGAGGCTGATCCTTGTAGTCCAGTCTAAGGGTATTCTCCCTGGTCCTCTATTACCTGGTTTAATCAAAATTCAAGTTATTTGGACAGCTTCATAAAGTAGAGACTACTACAGATCGCCAAATAGGGCCAAGCACAAGACCGATCTGATATTTTTCTGTTTTTAAATCCTAAAACAATAATTTTCTCATTTTTTTATTTTTCGAAGAACTCATATTTTTGTAGGAAATGTGAAAGTTTGAGAATCATCTTCCTAAAACACTTGTGGAATTGGGTTGGACATATTTTCAAGAAAAATACCTGCTTTTGCGGGAGCCCTTGCAGGCACTGGGTTTGTTGTTTTGTTTTGTTTTGTTTTATATTTTCAAGAAAAATAAATAATTTAAAACATTTTTTTTTCCTGAAAATGAAATTTTCATAAACTTTCCTTGTCCTATTGTGAAGTGAAACATCCAAATCCAGACAGTGCCAAATATAAGCCCATACGAAAATAAGGCTATGTAAATCTAACCTTCTCCGAATCTTATTTTTATCGGAACCTTTTTAAAATACTGAGTTATTGTTATAAAAACACAACAAATAACAACAACCGACCTAGTGCCTCGAGGGATTCTGCATATACAGGGTCTGAGGGGGAGGGATGTACGTAACCTTATCCCTTCAGGGTGATACCCTAAAGGAAGGCTGTTTCCGAGTTATAAAAACAAACTTTTCATGAATATACTATACACTGCCTGAAAAGTGCCACTAAGTTGCTTGGAATTTTAGTGTTTTGTTTACTAAATACCATAATATATATATAAAGAAATTTTCAAATTTTAAAGATTTTAAGAATAAGATGCTTAAAGTTTTAAAATTTCTCAGTCAGATACTCTATTAAAACTTAAGCAGATTTTTATTGAAAAATGTTAATGTAAAACATAATTCTTACTGCATATAGATATATTCCATATCAATTCGGTGATCTACAATCATAATACAACAGGTCTGTACATAAAATATTGGCATGACTCATAAGTTACTAATATACATACTCAAATCTCAAAATACCTACGTGATAAGTTCCGTAAAATATAAATAAGTATTATATTTCTACCACTAATATTTTATTTTATAATAAAATTGGTTAGACATCATTTTAATTTTTTTAACCTCATTCAATCACTAGATGAAGAACCGATCTAAATAAACTTATAAACATAAAGGAGTATTTTCAACAAAAGAAAACACAAGGGACTAATTTGAACAAATATTACCACTACCAACAACGGACTACTAAGACTATTTCTAAAGGATTTATTCACACAATTAGTCCCTTCTCTTTCTAAATTTGTTTAAATTAGTTCATTATCTTTTGTTTTATTCAAACTGCTTCATCATCTTTATAATTTTGTTCAAATTGGTCCCTCAACCTTTTAAGTTTGAATTAGTCCTTTATCTTTTCTTTTGTTCAAAATAGCCCCTCATGTTTTATTATATGACAAAACTAATCCCTCATATTGCGACTAAAATTAGGTAAAAATTAAAAATATAAGGAACCAATTTTGTCATAAAACAAAGCATGAGGGACCATTTTGAACAAAAGAAAAGATGAAGGACTAATTTCGACAAATTTAAAAAGACGAGAGACCAATTTGAACAAAATAAAAGATATGGGACCAATTTAAATAAAATTAGAAACATGAGGACCAATGGGGTAAATAAGTCATAAAACAAAATATGAGGGACCGTTTTGAATAAATAAAAAAAAAGATGAGGGACTAATTTCAACAAATTTAAAAAGATGAGAGATCAATTCAAACAAAATAAAAAATGAGGGACCAATTTGAATAAAATTAAAAACATGAGGAATCAGTGCCGTAAGTAACTCTTTTCTAAAGAAACAAAATAACTCATTTCTAAAGAAACAAACAAGATAATAAGAAAAATGAGAGCACGTACCATGAAGAAGAGAATGCAAGCTGCCATTAGGGAGATAATCATAGACCAACAACTTCTCCTCACTTGCATAGTAATAAGCTCTCAATCTTACAATATTGGGATACTTCAATCTCCCAATCACATCCATGTACTGCTCAAACTCCTTTCTCTCACACGGGTTCGCGTCCTTCAACCTCTTCACCGCCACCACCGTCACCCCGTCGTCTAGCACCGCCCTGTATACACAAGGTTGTCATAATCGGGATTCTACATAGGATTGTTAAAGCAACAACATTCCCAGTGCCCAAAGGGCTCCCGCCTAAGCAAGGTCTGAGGGCTAACTGTACGCAGCCTTCCCCCTTCAGAGTACCCTGAAGAGAAGCTGTTTCCGAGAACCCCCAACCTCACGGATGCAACACAAGGACTTCCCAGGAGGTCACCCATCTTGGTACTACTCTTACCCAAGCACGCTTAACTTCGGAGTTCTAATAGGATCCGGTGCTTGCGTGTTGGGATTCTACATAGAATCGTTAAGGGCTTTCATAATCGGAATGGTAGTATTGAATTGAAAACTGAGAGTTTATACTAAATGGATAGTAATTGTTTTTGGTATTCAAATCAATTACCTACTTTATATACTTATTTTATTAGACCTCTTAATTTAAGTTTTTTTTTTTTTAAACAGATAAGTAAGTTTGTTTACAACCTTGCCTGAATTTTTGCTTTTTAACTTACTATTATATAATTGAGATGGGATCGATAAAATCATAACATCATCCTATTCATTAGTTTTCTGTAATCTAATGGATCCTAAGATTTTGCAAAATTAAGAGTCTACTCAAACTCGAGATCGATCCAATTGTTGAATCGTAAAGTTGCAAGAATCTAATGTTTTGTTTGACAATTGGGTAAAGGAGTAAAGAAGGCAGGTAAACAAGTACTATACTACCCTTACTTAAATACATCTAACAAAAATAAGTAATGAGTTATTCTTATTTAACAATTAAGTCTACTTACTACTTACTTAGCATACCCAGTGCCTCAAGGGCTCCCGCCTACGCAGGGTCTGGGGGGCGGATGTACGCAGCCTTCCCCCTTCATGATGTCAACCTGAAGAGAGGCTGTTTCCTAGTGCCCCCAACCTGAGGGTGAGGACTTCCCAGAAGGTCACCTATCTTGGTACTACTCTCGTCCAAGCACGCTTAACTTCGGAGTTCTAATGGGATCCGATGACGGCGTATGGGTGCCCTCTTTGGTTTATTTAACAATTAAGTAAAAGATAAAAATAAAAAGAGTTATACTTAAAATACACCCTTTATTCCTCTAAAAATTTTGTCAAACGAGGGTAAGAGTTGAACCTCTATTACTCTAACTCTTTTACCCCGTTGCCAAACAGAAAGTAAAATTCGAATCAGAAGTTTAATAAGCATGCCTGTAAACCGTTCCCAAGCTCCCTTTTCCGAGCATCTCGGCGGACGCCCTCAGCAAATCCTCCAATTCAAACTGCTTTTTCCGATCAAAAAACACCAGTCTACTCTTATCCGTGCCGTTCGTTCCGTCGCTATCGCCACCGCCATTCACTTTTCTCTCACTTGTACAGCTGCTCCGACGCTTTCCAATCTCGCTTTCGTCGATGTAAATGCCATTGTTTCTCCCAGAGCATCTCCGGCAACAATAAGCGAAAACGAATGACAAAATCACTAGCACTAGAGCTGAATTTGTGACGATTAGAGCTACGATTAGGCTATGCGAGTGGCTTTTTTTAGGGCTTTTGCTAACTGGAAGTGAATTCGAAGGGATTGAACTCGGATTTGAAGGAACGGTTAACGGAGGATCATGATCATCACCCTCTGTGAATGAACAGCTCAGTAACGGTTTCGATCCGCATAATTTTTCGTTACCGATGAAAGAATTCACTCCGAATTTACTGATTAATCCATCAGGTAACCTACCGGAAAATTCATTGTTCGATAGATTCAAATCTTTCAAATCAGGCAAAGATTCAAATATCTCCGGAATCCGACCGGAAATCTCGTTGCTTTGTAGACGAAGAGTGATGATCCGCGTTAAATTCGACAATTCATGCGGTAACTCCCCGCGGAGGTTATTGTTCGAGAGATCTAGCCGGAGAAGTCGCCGGAGAGAGCCGATATCGGGCGGAATTTCGCCGGAGAAGTCGTTATCAGAGAGATAAACGAGTTTGAGGTTAGTACAGTTAGAGAGAGACAAAACGGTGCCGTTTAAGCGGTTACCATGGAGATCGAGGAAGCGGAGCTGATCGAGGGAGGAGAGAGAGTGGATAGAGCCGCGGAGTTGGAGGTTAGGGAGAGAGAGAGACACGACGCGGTCGTTGCGGCAGCGGACGCCGAGCCAGGAGGCGGAGCAGGCGGCAGCGCCGGCGGTGGTGGTCCAGTTGGAGAGGAGAGTGCCGTGGAGGTCGGCGGCGGCGCGGAAGAGGAGGAGCGATGCGGTGTCGTTTTGGGCGGAGGAGAGGAGAGAGAGAGAGAGGAGGAGAAGGAGAGTGAGTTCCATTGAAATGGGGCGGGCGGGAAAGAGAGTGTTGGGGAAGACTGGCTTTAAAATCAACATTTTTTTTAAGGCTCACATCTTATAATTTAAAGGATTATCTTATTGAAATTATGTTAAAAATAAGTGTTATTTATGTTAAAGGTTTATATATTTTATTCATTATATCAATTTAATCATTATACTTTTACTTATGTCAATTTGATCATTTGAGGAAAAATTTTATATTACGTTTTTAATAAAATTTTTAATGATTTGGCCACGAATTAGGTTAAATTGAGTAAGCGGATAAATTTATAATAAGTTGCTTGGATCTAACATAATTTTACCATTCAAAATTATGACATTAATTTAATATAAATTTGACCAAAGGACTAACTTCACATATTTTGAACTGTTCAGGGACTAAATTGATATAATTAAAAGTATAAGGATCAAATTGACACAATGGACAAAGTATAAGAATCCTTAAATAACCCTAAAATAAATACTATTCAATTTATGCATTTAAAGTGATTTGTATGAGTAATTTTGTGGGTTATTTATATTTTAGTACCTTGACTTTTTTGGAAATAATAAAATGAACCTTGACCTTTTTGAATTAATAACAAGGCTCATAAATTTTTGTGGTATTAATAAAAAGACCTCAAATTTTTGGTTGTATTAATAAAAAGTCCACTATTTAACGTGGTAATGCCTTTTTTGTTA
The DNA here is from genome assembly GCA_018398585.1 of Simmondsia chinensis. NCBI lineage: Eukaryota > Viridiplantae > Streptophyta > Magnoliopsida > Caryophyllales > Simmondsiaceae > Simmondsia > Simmondsia chinensis. Next base: position 1,389,183 of record JAGTTD010000007.1, on the reverse strand, counting down.
ACAGAGTTAAAGTGACAACTATTTTTTTATTAATTATAGTAAAATGATAAAAACACCCTTCAGTAATCATACTTTTAAACAAATTAAGCGAAAATGGATAGTTTTTATATAATATAATATATCGAATTTTGTGCTTATAAGTCGATCAAAAAAAATTGTGCTTATAAAGTAATAAGAGTATTGAATAGTGCTTTTTATTATTTTACTACGATATTAATAAAAAAATGTTGTCTCCTTTCCTGACGGAAGGGGTAAGGCTGCGTACATCACCCCCCCAGACCCTGCGTTCTGCGGGAGCCGCAAGACACTGGGACTATTGTTGTTGTTGTTGTTGTTGTTGATTAATAAAAAAAAGTTGTCATATCAGCTCTATCGATGGAAAATAATATCATTATGCTGAAGAGGGGCTTTTTTATTAATACGATAAATACTTAGAACCCTTTTAATAATTAAATAAAGTCAGGATCTTTTTTATTATTTTCAAAAATATCAAGATACTATAATGTAAATAATCCTAATTTCGCGTTCAATAATATATATTTAGGAGGTTATTTTTTAAACTTACATAGGATGAGTTATGTTTTTTTCTTTTTTCAAAATTTAAGTACAAGCGTGACATAAAATGAAGCACTACACTGAAGATACATAAACAAGAGACAAAAGGCGAAAAGCCACCGAATATATATCATTAAAGACAAAGGTGCCGGATAAACAAAACATCACAAAATCATCTTCAAAAAATCACCAAGCTCGCTATTGGACCACCTTATGACGCGTTCAATATTCCTCACTATTTCCTCCGCTTCATGGTTTCACTCGAACTCTTCTAATATTATAATTTAAAAGTTAAATTAAATATTTTGCGGTTCTTTTTTTATTTTTTTTGGGTGACAATGATAAAAAAAAGTACCATTTAAGGCATTCCCCCAGTGATAAGCAAGTAAGAGGATAGAGTATTATTTTAGGCAAAAAAATTTGGAGTTCGATTCCTCATTTGAACCTCTCATTGAGGAACCCTTGACTTAATTGATTGCTGTGATTTGTGAGTTATCTCGGTCAGAGTTTATCAGATAATCAGGTTATTCATTAGCGATGATAAAAAAGGTAATGAAGGAAGGTGGGGTAAATGATTGCTGTTCACCGTTGATTCTTTTTTCTTTCCTTCCACTTGGACTTAAACTCATTAGACACTTTTACTTTGCCCTGGGCATGCACAAAAGTAATTATAAGTTAATTCATTTTGTTGTATTATATAATGACTAAATTACTTAAAAGGGTACCAACATGTAAGCATTGAATCTCATCATAACTTCAAAATTAAACGTGCTTGAACGAAAGTAATACCAAGATGGGTAACCTGTTGAGAAGTCCTCGTGTAGCACCCCTCAGATTGGGGGTTTTTGGAAACAACCTCCCTCTGAAGGGAGAAGGCTGTGTATATCCACCCTTCTAGACCCTGCTTAGGCGAGAATCCTTGGAGCATGGGGAATGTTGCTTTTTATATAATGCGTAAATTACATATTAGTATCATGAGTTTTAGTGTATTACATTTTTAATTTATAAACTTTATTAAGTAATATTTTAATTTAAATATTATATATATTTAATAAAATAATCCAAACAATAGGGTATAATATAAGAGTGTTAAATGACTTATTCAACTCTTATTCATGAACAATATCCCGACATTGCGGTGCTTATGCTCAATGAAGGAAATAGCAAGGTGATGTTGGATTTACCAACAAAATTTTATACTTTTTTTTTTTTTGATAATTAGCAACAAGTCGCAGAACAAGCAAGCTACTCGCCAAGCGAGCCGTGAGTCTAGCCGATGAAAAGCGGGGACCAAAACAACCAACACAAAGGCAAAGAGACAGGAAAACACAGCAACAAATAAGAAACAACAGGCAAAATAGACGCCCTAGAGAGCGGCAGAAAGACACCGAAAACTCAACTAAACATAGAGGAACCGAGAATTCAACCAGGACAAGCACCGCCTAGAAACAAAAAAAAGGGGACCTCAGCAGAAGTGGACTTTCTCCCCATCTTCAACTTCTATCGAGCACGGTTTTTATCATAGAAGGATCGAACCTATCAAAGTCAAGGCCCAGCTTTTTTCCCATATCAAGAGTTCTCTCCGCTTTTAAGATCTTCTTAGCATCAAAAGCTGTATCTCCCCGATTATCCCTGTTCCTCTTTCTTCTTCTTTCCAGCGGTCTTTGTCGTTTTCCTTACGCTATTTTTGGGTGACATATCCTTCAGGAATTCATGTAGCTCCCGCTTCTCTCTTTCCTTCATCTTACGCTTGAGCGCTCTTCTACCCCTTTTTGTTGTACAAAATTTCTCTTTTTTCCATCGATCTGTGCTAGGTCCTTCCAGGGACGACACTATTACTTGGTGGTCCCTGGGCATATTTTCTTCTGCATGGGAGCTTCTAATCAATGCAGTGGGCTCGAAGCCTGGAGGGAATTCAGGACCAGAGGCTGCAAAATCATTATCACTAATATTTTTTGAAGCATCATTATCAGGAGATACTATCTGGGCACGATGTTGAGCTTCTATAACTTCATCATCTTCAACCCAAAAATTTTATACTATTTCACACAGTCATTTTGACTATTTTATTAAATATATATAATCTTTGGATTAAAAAGTTATTTTACAAAATTTGTAAACTTGAAAATTAACAAACCAAACATCAGGAAAATAATATATAATTTACTTTATATAATATAAGTTTCGAGTAATTTACTCCACTGGGATTATTTTTAAATTTGTTCAAATTTACACTTCATGTATATTTGTTAAAATAGTTATAATATTTGTGATTTATTCAAATTAGTCTCCATCTTTTATTTATTACAAATAGTTTCTAAAATTTTATTTTGTAATAAAATTAATTTCGCATCTTTTTAATATTCACTTAATTGTAATAACCAGATGTAAAACTAACTATGCCGCTAATAATAGACAACAATAACAACAATCGATCCAGTGTTTCAAGGGCTCCCGCAAATGCAAAGGTCGGGGGAGGTTGTACGCTGCCTTACCACTTCAAGTACTACCATAAAGAGAGGCTGCTTTTGAGAATCTCTAATATGAGAAGCCGCTAATAATAGACAGGACACCTTAAATCAAAAATAAAGACAACAAATAAAAGGACAGGTCACTTTAAATTATGACAAACAAACAATTTAAATTGCAAGAATGCCAAAAATCTCACTGTAAAATTAAAACTAATTTGCACCTTTTAATTAATATTAATTGGTTTGACTTTGGATTTTCGTTTGTAATAATTACAACAGGTGATCCCATCACACTTTAAATTACCCTTTTGTTTATTATTAAAAAAAAAAAAAAAGAAAAATTTTTATCTTTACCAAGAGAACAGAATGGGCCTTGCTAAATCTTTTTATGTCTGTTATTCACTATAAGTTATATTATTGCTCTAATAATAATTCTTGTTCTCTTGTCAATGACACTCTTTATTTTCTGTAATTTACATTATTGCCATGACTATAATTCAAGGTAGCTCCCGAAAGAGGGAAGGTTGTGTACATCTATTCTTCAGACCCTGCTCATGCGAAAGCCCTTTGGTGCACTGGGATTATTGTTGTTGTTGTACTATAAAAGTAACAACTCCCTCTCTCTATGGCTTCGTTTGGTGTCCAAGAAGTAAACACGAAAAGTAAAAAATAATAAAAAGTACAGATTTTAACTATTGTTTTGTTGGTAGAAAATAAATAGAATGTGCAAAGTTCAAAATGAGGAAGTAATTTACCTAGTCCACTCTAAGTAAGTTCTAAATCCTTCTTTTTTAACTAACCTTCATAGAAAAGTTGTATTTTCCATCATGACTACCAAAAATCTTGTACCTATTTTCTAAGAAGCGGGCACAAGAATTAAATTCTCGAAAAATACAATTTCTCGTAGAAATTCATTTTATACGGCAACTAGATAGCAGCAACATTCAAATGCCCCAAAGGTTCCCACCTAAGTAGAGTCTGAGGGGGTGGATGTACGCAGCCTCCCTCTTTCAAGGATCCAAGGGGTACAACACGAGGGCTTCCCAAGAAGTCATCTATTTTAGCACTACTCCCGTCTATACGGCAACTAGATGAAGCCTATAAAAAATACACCAACAAATAAGTTCGCCTAGAAAATCAAAAGGAGTTGATATTTGAATTACCTGAAGTCTCAGATAGGTTGACTCAGAAATAGAAAGTATGTCCTTCCCTGAAAATGGACCCCGGTTACAGTCTGTAAAGATAATGTACTACCTTGCATAGCAAAAGCACCCACTGGAGATGTACCAAAAGAGACTTTGCCTTTTTTTTTCTGATGGGACTTAATACTGGCGCCCGTTACGAGGGCGTCTCAGTTGGTGACATCTCCTACTCATGTGGTTACCGCCCGGGAATCAGGAGTTTGATTCTCACTAAGGATATACTCATGACTTACCTGCTTATGGGGATTGTCAGCCTCCTCATGGGCCGGGATTGGCTGAGGCAATCTAATCCCTCGTTACAAAAAAAAAGACTTATTTACTAGTAGAGTAAAAATTATTATTGATAGAGTTATAATTCGACTAACAAATAATGAGAGCAACAAAACTATTTTATAAATTACGATCTTACTCTACTAATAACAATTTTGTTTACCATTGAGTTCTTTTTTTGTTTAGAGGCACGCAATACCATTGCGTTGAACAACTCTCTCGAACTCAAGCTCAATAAGCTTGAGCTCTAGCTGAATCCTAATTAGGCTTTTGAACTCAAAGTTTGATAAAATATCGGTATGCTAAACACTTGGCTAGGCTACTGTCGTTACAATAATCGAGTCGAGTTAAGCTTGTTATCAAGCAAAAATTACAAACAAAGTATCAAAGAGATTGATAGGTCACTACACCAAGTGTGCAAAAGCATTAAATCAACTGAGTCAGAATTTTCAAACTAGTAAGTAAAAAAAGTTTCACAAGTTTACATTTAAAATTCTATTTATCAAAGAGGACACCAACACGCCATCACCGGATCCCATTAGAACTCCGAAGTTAAGCGTGCTTGGGCGCGAGTAGTACCATAATGGGTGACCTCTTGGGAAGTCCTCACTCTCAGGTTGAGGACACTGGGAAACAGCCTCTCTTTAGGTTAACACCTTAAAGGGGGAAGACTACGTACATCCGCCCCCCCAAACCCTGCGTAGGCGGGAGCCCTTGAGGCACAGGGTATGTTCCTACATTTAAAACTCTATTTGATTTTGTTTATTTTATTTTTATTTTTTTAATCAACAATGTCGTTTATTTATTTGGTCATATCCGTAATTGGTCCGCGGGTAAAGAGGGCGAAAGAAACGCAGGGAACCCAAATTTGTTTTCTTTAAAGATAAAAGACAAAACTTTAAGTACGCCAGCTTCTCAAAGGAATACTAAGGCACCAACACGTGTTAGAAGAAAGAGGTCCCTATGCGAAGAAAACTCTCCCAACATTATGCCACAACCCTGTGAATTGCATTTTTTTTTTTACATCGGTAATATCGAGGGGGGGTTGGAAAATCCCCTGAAGATCCCCATAAAGGGCGCCAGAAGTCCCTAGTGGGAATTCAACCCTGGGTGGTGTGATTAGCCTCTGGTGTTCTCTATCACTAGACTATGTCTGTAAAAGACTGTGACCTGAATTTGCTAATCAATTAGCCGATTTATTAAATTTCACAAGACCTTTAGGCCCAATCTACAAAGCTGACATACATGAGATTCATATATAAGCCCGACATTCACTATGCTAGTAAGTTGGGTCATTTTATTCTCACAACTCTTATATGAGATTAACATTAGACTCACATGTGAAATTCTTAATGCGAACTAGTCACTTAAAAGAGGGAGAAATAGAAAGGGAGAAAAAGAAGCGTATGGGGGGCCAATTTTTTTCTTTTAAAAGACAAAACAAAACCTTTAAGTATGCTCTCATTCCAGAGGAATACAAAAGGCATCGGCATGTGCGTAAGAAGGAGAAGGTCCCTGTGCCAAAAGAACTCCCCCAACGTAATACCACACCCTCGTGACCTGCAATTGCTAACCAATCAGCCGATCTACTTGCTTTAAAAGTTTGATCATACTGATCGCTTAAAAGCTTAGTACGAGGGGGCCCAATAAAGACAAGCAATGAAAGTGCCGGGGATAAAGCGAGGGGGCCCATAAGAACATCCAACAAACGCTTTTTACCTTTTAGCAAAACAAGAGTGATTGAAGGCGGGACTGGCGTTCAAATATTCAACTTCACTACCCGACAGCATTCTCCCTGCTTCAGTCAATACGTATACTTACTTTCCTGCAAGAAACAGTTCTCCGTGTTACAAAGAGCGATATGATTTGTAGTAAATAATAGCTATAAAATCTTAAAAATTTGATCTGGCATTAACAATTTTATCCCAATAACAATATTACCCTATTGGAATCGGTGCATAGGGTACACCACAGTTTATAATATAATCAACCTTACATTTGAATTTTTGTTTTTTAACCAAACAGTCGAATTTGTTCGAAAGTCCTTAAAAAAAATAGATTGTTCGGTACCTAAAACTTGGTTTTCAAAATTATTTTTTCTTGTTTTTGTTTTTCTATTTTTAGATTAGACTCAAATTATGAAAAAAATTGAAAGTTCGAGACCAAGAAACTAAACATCGTTTCTACAATATAATTTTCAGGGCAAATTACATAGTAGTATCCGGAAGTTTAATATAATAATTCTTTAGTACACAAACTTTGTGAAATATCCAATAAGTAACATATATTTGATAAAATAGTTTAAACACCGGTGTCAAAGAACAAAAACATGACATATTTTGCACCCTTGCACACGCTATCTGAACTATTTTATTAAATAAATACAACTTTTTGAATTAAAAAAATATTTCACAACGCTTGTAGATTAAAAAATTAATACACCAACTATTAGGTATCAATATATAATTTACCCTAATCTTTAAATTCGAATAACCAAAAACCGAAAAAGAGGCTCTTAATTTAAGCACTAAATAGGGCCTTCTAGTACTGCAGCACGTATACAGAGGTAGAGCCAACCAAGTGATCTTAAGCACAAAGAAGTATATGATAGGAGATGGCCTAAAACAAAGTAGGATAAGCTTTATTTTCTTGTATACCTCTCACTAATACACTGGACTTGATGTTGACCCACAGTGCTCGTATAGCCTACTACTACTGCACCACGTATCCTGTGTTTGGTATTCTAAGCAAGCTCAACACTACTCTCTCTAACTATGCCTGTTTCGAGTATAAGAAAGTGACATACTCTCACCCTACGAAGTCACACTCGAGCAAGAGTCCAGTATATTTTGCCATATTAAATAACTTTATATAGATATATAAATTGAAAACTATGTAAATGGTTTAAAATTTCCTAATATAGCAAAATTCATGACGCATTTGTTAAAAAGAAATGCATTGGATCCTCACCCGTCTCACTCATTAGTCTACTGGTTCAAACAATATCATTCTCTTTATAAAAATGTTGGATGTTGTTAATGCCAACGCAAAGAATGTTACTATCAAAGCAATGATATAACTTATAGTAAAAAATGTGTTCTTTTTTAACATACTGGCCTCCTTGCTCTTTCTCCGAAATACTTAAATATTTCCCCCTTCTTATGTATATACTATATGGTAAACATTATGCTATTTTTGTGCATTTGTAAATGTTCCTTCTTTCTTTTTAAAGTTGGGAGCCCTTCAGAAACAGTCTTTCTACATGGTAGCACTTGTAAAGGTAAGATTGCGTACATCTTACCCTCCTCACTCTTTCTTGGCGGGAACCTCTTTGAGGCACTGGGTAGTTGCTGTCCAGACATAAATGTCCTTCGAAGGTATTTTTGGCATAATTTTACGCCATGTAATCACATCTTCTCGGAAACAACTCCATGACACCCTACCAACTTTTTAAATAAAGTTTGCCAATAGGGCCTTTATTCGATCATAAAACACAGTCAATATTGAGCCACTAAAACATGAATTTCTAGGCTCAATTCTCCAACCCAGTTTACCTACCCAAAAAATATATAGTTGCACGCATTAAAATAAACCAGTGGAAATTCATTTCGTTAATAATACAGAAGAAAGAGGTTATAGTTGGGAACGAACCTGGAATCCGAGTCCAAACAGTTGATTAGATTTTTGATGTTCAGGAAGAACGCCTTCATCAAAAGATTCACAAGGGCTTTGGTCAGTTTGGGTCTACAGACTTCTCCAAAACATGCCAATCAAGTAGATTCCACAAGTGCGCCACAACTCCACTCGACAATGTATCGAACGCTTGTTTTGCAGCTGACCTACGTGCTTCCAATGTGATTGGATCACTGAAAAGTTCTTGTAGAGCATTAATCAGCTTTACTTCTCCAGGAACCTGCATAATCGGTTTTGTATGATCATTAGACATTTGTTCTTGACAAAGGGAAGGATCCAATTTTCCTTTGAATATTTTCTAGTCACCAAATTGCAAAGCCCTGACAACATATTTCGGAATTTTACCATTTGCCTTGGGAGGAGAGAAGCAAGTTTTGTCGTGAAAAGCCTTGCAAATAAGAAAGTTAGGAGTGAAGCTAAGGATAACATGGTTTAAAACAGGAATTTCTTCGGGATTTCACTCAAGTTCTATATGTTGTTTATGATATGTCTTTCTGATTCGATTTTCACTTCAGTACTAGATAATGGTGTGTAGCCTAACTGTGATTTTGGTGACCCGTTTGACTGGCCTGGGCTCACAAGGCGGGTCATTATAAAGCTTAACAGCTCGACTCGAGCCAAACCTAGCCATCTTGTTTAGAGCCTAAGCTTGTCCTAGCTCACTCTCGAGGATCGCAAATCTAGAGGAGTCGATCTCTATTTAATTAAGAGGCCAAATGTGCACAATCGATCCCAGTTCAAACGCAATTGAGCCGAGCTTAAGCCCAATCAATAGAGACGAGCCTGAATCAAGCTTAAATAAGCCTAAAAGAGACAAGCTTAGCTTCAAGATGAGTTTAAGCCTAATTGACCCAAGCTCGAGCACAGAGCATCAAGGCTCGGTGAACTTTGAGCCACTCCTAAGTCAAGCAAATTTTAAGGACTCAAGCCTCAAATTTTGAGTCCAATTTCGCAAGCTTGGGCTTGATTCAACTCATTTACACCCCTAGGTTCGATTGCTTGTCTTGAGATTATCCAAAGTTATGGTTTCAGTCACCATCTCTTAATTATCAAAAAAAAGAAAGTCAGTCCATAATGAACCCCCAAGGGACCTCCACTGAAGCCTGGAGAACAACTAGCTCCAAGTTTGCAGAGGTATCATTTGGCCATGTGAGATATTCACATGTACTTGAGTGCCTATGGAAATAGAATCCAAAGCAACTAAAAAGATAACAACAAGACACCTTTAGCATTGAAAAGGAAAAGAAAAAGGGAAGCCTCAAACTGAAAAAAAAGACAAGCCACAAAAACTCATCAAACCACTCTAAGCCACAGAAGCCTGGCAGTTCAAAATTCCATCTTTTTTTACGTTCTCTTACTCTCATCATTGATTGGACTTCCATGTTGTTTAAGAAAGCCAGCATAGTCCAACTTATATGGTAAGGACGTCCCCCCTTCAAAGAAGCCAGTTTTCTAGGTAGAGTGAGGTTAATACCCTTTAATACGGTATCAAAGTTGGGTCTAGTATACAATGTTTGGACCCCCAACATTGGCAAGTTATACTGGTTCCGCACCGTTTACACTGCGCTTGAGGTTGCGGGGATAGCATCCTATGTTGCAAGAGTACTAGTATAGTCCCACTTATATAAGGAGATTTCTATCCTAGCAAGCCAGTTTCCTAGGCAGAGTCAGGTCACTATCAACATGTGACACCATCGTAGCAATTCCAATATAAACGCCTATAGCGGCTTTCAACTTATCAGAATGCAAGGGTGATAAGAAACACGGGTCACGCTCCACATTTAAGCCTACAAAGTTCCTCCCATTCCCATGAAATTTTTGCTAAAAATCTAATAAGCAACGAAACCTTCAAGCCCAGACACTAGCAATAACTAATGTCAAATGCAATATTAAAGCTTACTGATGAATAAAACGCTGTAAAAAGCAAACGTAGACCATGTACACTATTTCAAAAGCACATAAACCTGCAGAACTGCCAGAGGATTCACCCGTTGCATTGCCGATATCATGTGTGAGAAATGTCCAACATGGGGACCTGCAAAATAGACAAAATTTCAAAATTATTGCATGTCACTCTGCAACATGATTGTATTGATAGGGTGGGACAACTATGTGGTCACCCTCGAGACCGATGATAGTAGGACCCACCAGTTATGACAGCACACCCTGCTGCAGCAGCTTCGGATATATTATGACCCGCTAAGCCAGGCAAGAAAGATCCACCAATTACAGCAACGGGAGTCAACCTATAAAACTGTCTCAGTTCACCTGATTGTAATAGTAAAGCTACATAAGAGTCTTAACTATTGGATAATCCAAAAAATTAACATAATGCGATATAATTGACAATATTAAGTACAACTTTTTTTAAGTCAGATAATTACAATCTATTCCACCGTTTTGATAACTCCCAATTGGACCTGCACTAGCAATTCCACAAGAAAAGCAGAACTGCAAGGCAGAAAATGCTGAAATGATTCAGGGGCATATATGCAATAAGCAAATTTCAAAAGGTCGGGAGGATGAAAAGACCTTAAATTGTAACTAGGAATGTTATGATTTTTATAGATCAATATACAACAATAAATCTAGTGCCTCAAAGGCTCCCGCATATGCAGGGTCTGGGGGGGGTGGGATATACGTAGCCTTACCCCTTTAGGGTGCTACTCTAAAGGAATACTGTGTTCGAGGACCCTTTTATAAATCAGTATATGCCTCTCTTTAGGAACTCTTAGGACAAAGCGCTTTTGGGCTTTGGTGACATACCCTTAGTTGATTTGCTAAGGATTTGAGGGCTTTATGTTATTGGTTCATGCTTTTTATTGTTGCATTTTGTAATTTTGAAAACATCTTGTCCTTTGTACATTCTCTCTCTAAATATTATCTCTTAATCTGATAAAAAAATAATCCAAACAATTCCAAATATATCTAACAGGTGAACATGTTTTAGCAAATCATGTTTGGCTATTTTAATCATGGTGGAAAATATTCACGGTGAAAAGCTGAAATGGTGAAGATAAAGTTGACCAATCTGATTGCTTTCTTTAGATGTTCAAAGATCCAGTGGGTTATGCCGACAGAATGGAAGAAATTTTTTAGAAAGTAAAAGTAAATTTAATTGACAGAGAGAAAAGTACAGACTAATAAAAGACTAGTCTGTAGAGAAAAATATAATAAAAAACAGCAGAATCAAATATTAGTCAAGTAAAGGAATGGTATTATAAATAGTAGTTCCCCGTTTCACTGATACGTTGCTCTTTGTAGCTCTTTCTTCCTGTTTCCAGCAAAGATTCAAGTCATAGCAAAAATCGAGCAGAAACAGCACAACGATGCTACTGTGGGAAAATTGATCTTCTAAGACACAAGGAGCAAGGCTTTTAAGACCAGAAAACAAGTAGCATACATAGGCCTCTAGAGCAATGTCTGAGGTTTTAGAACATAACAATAAATTCTGAATTATAAACTGTAAAAACAAGATGCAGAAGGATGCAAGGGACAAGGTGCAGACCTAACGTATCCACCATATATATACTAGTCCCTGGCATAACTTTATCACCATTTGATCTAACTGCAACATTCAGCTCTTGTTTCTTTAGCACCTGCACAATATAAGGCAAAGCTATTTAGGAATCCACATGAAAAACAAAGCGAGTCAGTCAACTGCCCGACACAGAGTTGAGTAAAGCTCAAAACTAGTTGGTCTTTGTCATAACCCAAAACTAGGGTGCCCACTAAGTCCTCTTTAGATTTTTCAACTCAATCTAATGCATACTTAAAATTTCTCTAAGAAGGAAAGATATGAAAGTGCCAAAATATACATAAAAGGAACTCAAAAACAAGAGGCAATCAAGATTGTGATGATTAGAGGTCACTAAAGTATACTATTCAGCTTACGCTCGTATTATATTAAGCTAGAGGAGCACAACGAAGTTAGTTCACAGCTTCCCTAGTCTTTCATGTACGCTAGGGTTGTCACCTTATTGTTGCCTGCATGCTTTATTGTTACTTTACTATTGTTTTATTGTTTCGTTTCTACTTCTAAGGGTTGGGGGCCTTTCTGAAACAACCTTCTTTTAGGATAGCATTCTTAAGGGGTAAGGCTGCATACGTCCCACCCTCCTCAAACCCTGTTGGGCAGGAGCCCGTTGAGGCACTGGGTTTGTTGTTGTCGTATTTGTATATCAATATAAAGATAAGGAGCAGACAAATAAACTTAGTGCTGGGAAAATTATATGCATGTGATATCCGTAAATAAATGGTAAGGGGCATGGAAATATCAAATAGTCATACCAGAGCGAACTCCTCACCATGCTGTGGATGTCGAGGCACAAGAATTGTCATTATGTTTGGGAAACATTGCATTAGCACTTTGTGAACTCTGAGCATTGCTGCAAGGCATCGTCCATTTGAGATTTGTCACAATAGATAACTATAACAGAAAAACAGAAATCCATGGAGGAAAAGGGAGATCTCCATTAGTAAATTACAGGACAGGAATTAAATGACAACTGATATATAAGTTGGTTGGGTCTGAGAATATGGACTAGTACGATCATGATAATGTTTAATTTAAAAAAATACAGCATATAAATATGAGTGATTTCATATATTTGCTGCTGCTCAAATTTTACCTGAGTTCAAGCTGTTGCTGCTGGGAGGTGTAGGGAAATATGTTATTGAAGAAAATGATTGGTACACGAACAAAATTTTTAGTATACCACTAGTCAGGTGTAAGTGTACTCCAAAAAATAAGTTGTGCACCTATTGTGTTATGTTAAATTATTTATTTTTTATTATCCTTTTATGGGATTCACACTGCTTAGTCTCATACACTAATCACCCTTTCATTAATGGAAATTTACAATTGTTTGAAACTGACACATTTCCTACTCTTACAAAATTGAAGGAACCTTCATCCGAAACATTCTAAAATTTGGAATCTACCAGTTTAGAATCAGGGCAGAAAGGGTTAGGAAGGATTTGGATGTGGGATATTTCTAAATGAAACGCTACATATTAAGCACTAACGTGAGAATACACTGCATTATAGATAATGCAGTGATACAATCAGCAGCAGAAAGTCCCAAATTTGTGTTCCCAAACAAGGCATTTTGACGTACCTTGATGTACAAAAGCATGTCCTCCATTAAAACATGTCCAGAACCGGTTCTTTGGTTCTGGAACATCGACACACACTCAAGGAAAGACTTAGACGCATATTCTTTGTGATCTGGGCCGCGTTTTTGCTAACAGTGTAGGAGAGTACAATGTAGCCCACACTTAGAGACACGAGAGAACTTATGACAAAAGAAAAGTATAAATGGAAAGTTAGACATCAAGAACAGAGTCCTGATCTTGTTCTGGTGGAGGGGGCAAACAGGGACGAGAGGAGAGACAAGAACATAAAACCAAAGATGAATGAATAGAAATAATCATCAATGACGGCACCTCCTGGAGAAAAATCTTTTCAGGAGCAGTATATGCCACAGTTATGAAATGTCTGCATCTGATATATAAAAAAACTAACATCAAGAACGAGTGATAGGTTTGAGATCAATATAAGCCAAGACATAGACCTTCATCTTCACCCTTGTGTATGGAAGATGCCATCCAGACCATCCTCTGAGCAAGCTGCGAGTGCACATCTGCTATACTTTCAGTAACGGTTTCTGGTGCGTCGCACACTCCTACACCTGGTGAGGAAGTAACCAACACTGTCTAAGGATTTGGAAAGAGAGAACGGAAAAATAAAACAAACACCCCCTTCCACTCAAAATTCTTTAAAGACAACAAAGAAAGATGTCTTTCTCATGAGCTTTATGAGGGACAATTTAATCTACAAATATCTCAAAATTAAAGCAGAACCTATAAACAAGATAAATCTAAATGCATAGACACACAAGTGAATAGAAACATGTACAGTCGACAAAACCAAATAAAAAGGTGCTCATAAATTTGTCTATTAGCTCAAAAAGGACAACGAGACTATCAAGAACAATGATGTTATGAAACCTGTTAACCCATTGGCTATAGGAAACAGCTATATATTTATAGAAACTACGGAAACAATAAGAAGGAATGAATATACTTACAATATTTCAAATCGCCAGAAAAGTTGATGATGAATGGTGGTGCTAGCAGTAACTGGAAGCGGATTGCCTCCGTAGTGCTCTGTGAAATTGCACATGCTTAGTGATGATATTCCACTAGGCATAAACCATGTCTAGACATAAAAATAGGCCTCCATACCAATGGGACAATCAAGGTGAACTTCGACAGCATCAATCTGACCAGTGAAGAAACAATAGGGGTTGACCAACGTCTAAAAGACTTTCCAGAAATTCGAGCATTAACCAACGCTAATTTTATCTGAAAAAAAGTCAAAAAATGATGAGTTACATGAAATGGGAAAATATCTCATGGCCAGAGCTAAGTTAATAGGAGCCAAAAAGAAAGAATTTGCAGCCCTTCAAGATTACTGATATCCATTCGCAGGATTTGACTTGGAACTGCATTAGCAGTCTGGGTGCATGTCAGCCCACTCCATTTAATTTAGCAAATCGCTTAACAAGGGAGTCATGCATATAAATAACAAAATCACTCCTTGCAAAAGGTTAATGTCATTGATAGAGCAAATTTGGTTAATGCCAGAGCAAAGGCAACACCAACTAAGGTGCAATTTCTCTGACATTAACAGAATTTCCTAATTTCCTCTGGAAATTCAAACTCCCTTTGCAAAATCCGTATCGAGGTAAGTCTTTTCCTATCTAACAAGGAAGCCTCAAAAGAAGTGGGATAGTTAATTCATAATTTTATTATGCTCACCACTTCAAGAACATATGATGTCTATGCTTACATTTTTTGATTCATGGTCTATTGTTGTTTATGTTGCTTTATTGCTTATTGCATTTTATGTTTTCTATGCTTGCCTTTTATGTTGCTCTATTCCTTATTGCATTGCTACTTTATTTTCTCTTTGTGCTGTTGTTTTTATGCTTTTATGCTTTCCAGGTTGGGGGTCCTTGGACACAACCTCTCTTTTGGGTAGCACCTTGAAGAGGTAAGGCAGCATACATCTCACTTCCCCAGACCCTGCATTGGCGGAAGCCTTTGAGGCACTGGGTTTGTTATTGTTGGTCTATTATTTTTTATACAAATGAAAAGGCAATGCAAAGGCAAGCAGCACAAAGTATAATTGATTTGGCTATAATTTTACTTTCTACTTCAGTTAGTGATGACATGCATAAACTCACTTACACCACTTTTTGCGGCAGACATTACAAGATTAGGCCACAATTCACTCTCTATCAGAACAATTGTGTTCGGTTTCCAGTATCCAAGAAAAGCGTCCACAGCAGCAGGTGCATCGAGGGGTGCAAACTAGATAATGCAGACGAGTATTATGAATTCGGTGATCTAAGAAAATACTCAGTACACAAAGCAGAGAACAGAAGCCATGTTACAAAACCAAAATGCTAACCATGAAAGCACAACTTAGCCATTTCTACCAAATAGACCTCAATGAAATCCATCCAAAGATCCAGTAAATACAAGAAATACACGAAGAATACCTGATAAACGACACTGCTTGGAAGCTGATGCTTTAGAACTTCACTGTATCAATGAAAATCCAATGATGCTCATCATGTTTCTACTTCTTTGGCAAGTATCCAAAACAAATTATGGGGTGAACTTCAGAGAGGGGTGGCGGGCTTTAAGTCAGAAAAGCATTTTAAGATCCAAAAACCTTAAGGGTTCAGTCAAGTAGTAAGGCACTCGGACCTGATATCCAATGAAGCATTAGATCCAGAGTTTGAATCCTACAATTGAGTGCAAAAAAAATTCTTAGGACCACCCACTGGGTCTGCCGCCCCAAATTACATTGTTGCATATAAGGAAACTTCCATATAGGCTGTTCCTGCAACCTAGTTGCTGAAAAAGAAAATTTGCATTGTACCGATTTATCTATAAAGCTAAGCAGTAACACTACTGCTGGGAACTTCTATCATAGTTGCAACGCAAACAAACGATTTCCAATCACTGGGGAGCTATTCAATCTCAAATCCTAAAACATTTGTAGTGGAGGATTTGATATCTCCGTCTTGTTACTCGGGTCACTCTAACTAAATAGGCAATGCCTATGATCATTGCCATTAAACTTAACAACCAAACGCCACCAACCTGATTATCTAATACAAATATTGAAACACTAAATCATTGAAAGCCTAGTGTTTTAGAATTCACAATTACTTCAGAATTGGAAAAGAACATGATCAAGGTGTCACTATATTTTGTATCCAAAAAAAAAAATATGTGAGTACAACATTATACATAATAACAGTAATACTTATACAGTCATGGAATCCAAATCTCAATGTCAAATTTCACCCTGACTTAGGCCCGTCCCATGGAGTTGGCAATTATAAGTTCCAAAGTAGCCCACTAGACTTATATATTAATCTCTTCTCTTGACAATACCAACGTGGGCCTCTTACTCGACTCACATGTACAGTCTTTAACACTAAGTTTCAGTCGCATAATAGCAGCAATCACAATATCACATAAGCAGGGGCGGCGGAGATAAATTGCTTTTCAGCTTTATGTTTGCAAAACTAGATGAATAATTAAACAACCATTAAGTTTTGTACGCATTCAATAGTTTTCAACATATAAATACATATATAAAGTGATGAAAGGCATCACACGAGTATCGTTACTCGACTGCCTATGACATGATGTTCAGCACAAAACCCTTGTATAATGTTAGTAACGTAATGGCCTTTATTTGATACTATGTTACTCACAACGCGAATAGAGTAGTAGTGGTCATCAAAATGTTCAAATCAGGCCTCTCACGCATGCAATGTTTGATTACTGGAATCGCCGCCATTCCTTCACCTTCTCAACCACATTACAAAAGAAATACGAACAATCAATTCGCCAATTCAAAAGTTTCTAAGAAATCAGAGCTAGTTGCACCATTGGTCCTCATATGTTTTAATGTGTTCAAATCAATCTATTATCTTTTTTTTTTGGGTTCAAATTAGTCCCTAATCTTTGTAACTTTGTTCAACTCAATCCATCATTTTTTTTTGCTTCCAAATAATCCCTAATATTTTAGTTTAGGACAAAAGTGGTTCCTCTATATAAAGCAGCATTCCCAGTGCCCCCAGAGCTCCAGCCTAAGCAGGGTCGGGGGAATGTACACAGCCTTCCCCCTTCAGGATGCTACCCTGAAGGGAGGCTATTTCAGAGAATCCCTAACCTACGGCCACCCATCTTGGTACTACTCTCATCCAAGCATGCTCAACTTCGAAGTTCTAATAGGATTCGATATTGCGTGGTAGTACCTTCTTAGGTAAGTGGTTCCTCTACATAGTGACAAAAATTAGGTTAAAAATTAAAAAGACGAGAAACTAATCTTATCATATAATAAAATATTAGCCACCATTTTGGATAAATGAAAATGCGAAACACTAATTTGAACAAAGTTACAATGATAACGGATCAATTTAAACAAAAGAATAGATCAATTTGAACAAATTAAAAAAAAATTGATCAAAATGCCGTAAATAACTCAAGAAATCAACGATCGGAAAGAATTAAGAGAGAGAGAGAGAGAGAGAGAAAACCTAGAGAGACGGCATGAAACCAGAGGAGAGGGCCTGGAGGGCGGCGCAGGGAAGGACGGCCGAGACGCTCCGCCCAGCGCGTGGGATGCTCCAGCCCCAGGAGTTTGCGCCACCGAAGATGCAAATGTATTAGAGGAGAGAGAGTGTAGCTCACTGCTCTGTATACCTTGTACACTAACTTCCCTTTCTCTCTCTCCATCTCTCTCTCTCTCTCTCTCTCTCTCTCTCTCTCTCTCTCTGCTAGGCGAGTTGGCGGGAGAAACTCACAATGGCGGTGGCGCGTGGAAGAGCGCGTAAGAAAAGGGACAAGCTGGGTTTGAGTTAAGCCCTAGGTTGTTTATATAGAAATGGGCCTTATGTAGGACCGGCCCATTTGACACGGCCCGCATACGAAGCCCAGGCCACGATATGAGATAATGTATATGTTTTTAAAATTTTTTGAACATTAAAGCCCAAGGGCGAGAAACTAGATTAATAGCCAATCAAAGTTTACAAGGGAAATCAAAGGTGGTGAGGGAACTGACCACCAGTGATGGGCACAACAATGACCCAAGTGACAACGAGCAACGAAATGGGCCACCCTATTACATGATCTAGATGGCCAATGAAAAAGACAGGAAATAAAAGGCGCCGAAGAGGCTAACATGATAATATTTTCAATAATAGCACTACAATCCCACGTAGAAGGGGAGGAACGAGAAATAAAACTAATGGTTACTAAACAATCAGACTCAATGATAACATTCTTCCAGCTATATGAGGAAGCAAGCGGCTCTTATTACAAGACATTCGGCGATGAGTGGAGAAGAAGCAAAAACATTGCCACACCATCCTCCCACAATCAAACCCGAAGAAGATCGAGCTACAACCTCAAGGGCGGCTAAGGAGTGGGAATCGATGGCGGCGTCAGTGTTGATTTTGATCCAGTTAACCGGTGGAGGTGCCCAATGAGTGGGAGGGGCTAGATGAACAGTAGCAGTGGCATAACCAGCAGCAGCAGCAACCGAATGGGGGGGACCAGCAGCAGTAGCAGTCGCAAATCTAGCAGCAGTGGCAGCCGAATGAGGGGGACTAGCAATGCACAGAGAACTGTTGGCAGGGGAGGAGCATGAGACAGAGGTTCCAGCATGGGAAGCTTGATATGCAATTGATGTACGGGGGATGTCGATGGATTCAAAAATGAGCTTGCATCGTCCTTTCCAAATTTTCCAACAAAGGAGCGCGATCCTGGATAAAGAGTCCAAATTAAAAGCGTTATTAGAGCAAATTGAATCCCACCAATGATGGAAGCCATTGAAGCCTTACTCGGAGGGGCGGAAGCCAAGGGGGGAAGCAAACCAACATGCCTTTGCCCATGGGCAAAGGATGAGGGTGTGCTCGGTAGACTCGAAGATACCATAACTACGAGGGCAGAAAGGATGGGGTTTGAGGCTTCTCGTCCAAAGGTTTTCTGAGGTTGTGAGAGCGTTTGAGGTGGCTCTCCATATGAAGTGTTTTATTTTTTGAGGGATGGGGAGGGACCAAATTTATGTAGGCTAGAAGGGGAGCAAATAGAGGCACTAGTGGAGGCAGAGGTATGATTGACAGGGTTATGAAGTAGGGACCAAAGTTTATAGCCCGATTTGACGGAGTAGGTTCCGTGTTTGTTGTGGTGCCAAATAAGTGTATCATCCCTATATGGATTTTCGATTGGGAATGCAAGGATAGCCTCGGAAACACGATTGTGGAAAAGGTAGAGTGAGACGAATTTCCATTTACGGGCACTTGGGATAATAAGATCCGAGACTTTTATGGGAATGTCATTACCGTCCGGTTTGGGTCCAACAAAAAAAAAAAAGGAAGCTTAGGGACCCATTGGTCGTCCCAAATGTTTATGCAAGAACCGCTGTTCACATTCCTTCTTAAACCTTTAACAATAAAGTTACTTCCATCAATAAAGCTTCTCCAGCCCCAAGAGGGGTTGGGACCAAAAGAGGCTTTAAGGATGGAAGAGTTTTGGAAGTAGACACCTTGAAGTATTTTGACCCAAAATGCGTTTGGATTTTGGAGGGCCCTCCAGACTTGTTTTGCAAGAAGAGCGTTATTGGTCCCTTGGAAGTCACGAAATCCAAGTCCACCAGAAGATTTGGGACGAGAAATGAAGTCCCAACTTTTCCAATGGATTCCTTTATCCTCAATCGCCCCTCCTTTCCACCAAAAACGGGCAAGGGAGCAATTTAGTTTTTTGATGACACCAAGTGGGATTTTGTAACAAGACATGACATAAGATGGAATGGCCGATACCACGGATTTGAGAAGAATTTCACGACCTACATGGGAAAGAAGTTTTGATTTCCATCCTTGCATTTTGTTACGGATTTTGTCAAAAGGGAAATTGAGAGCACATTTTTTTGATCGACCCCAAAGGATTTGAGATCCGAGGTACCTGTCATTTTCATTCATTTCGGTCACTCCAAGAATCTCCAAACATTCTTCTCTTACCCAAGAAGGGGTATTGGAGAAGAAGAAAGCATGGGATTTATGGAGGTTAATTTTTTGACCCGAAGCCGCACAAAACGTAAAAAGAATTTTTTAATATTTTCACAAACGAGTTTGGAGGCATTGGAAAAAAGGACGCAGTCGTCCGCAAAAAAGAGGTGTGAAAGGGGGGGCAAGAGGGTTTAATTTTAAAACTTTTCCAAACCCCTAATCTTTCCCCATCTTGTATAAGAGTGGAGAGAGCCTCCATAACAAAAAGGAAAAGAAAAGGGGAGAGGGGGTCGCCTTGTCTAAGGCCCCAAGCAATTGAAAAATGATCAATCCTTTCAACATTAAGGACCGGGCTAACTTTACCCGAAGAGATACATTCCATGATCCAACCAACAAAAAGGTCGCAGAAACCCAATTTTTTTAGGACACGTTCAAGGAAGAACCATTCCACCTGATCGAAAGCTTTGTAGAGGTCGAGCTTAAGAGCCATGAAATGGTTGCGACCTTTCCTTTTGTTTTTGAGAGAGTGAAAAGCTTCGTGAACGACTAAAATATTATCTTGAATTTGCCTCCCCTTGACAAAGGCGGATTGAAAAGGGGAGATGATGGAGTTCATAAACGGTTTGAGACGGTTTGAAATAATTTTAGAAATAATTTTTTAACAAAAGTTGCAAAGGCCAATAGGGCGAAAATGGTTTAAACACTCCGGTTTGTGGGTTTTTGGGATAAGAACAATGTTAGTGTTATTAAAATTTTTTGGTAACTTCCCATTGATGAAAAAGCTTTGCACCGCCTCGCAAACGTCATTTGAAATGATATCCCAATAGGAGGTAAAGAAACTACCTGAAAACCCATCCGGACCCGGAGCTTTGTGGCCCCCGAGCTGGCTGACAGCCGACTAGATCTCACTGCTGTCAACCGTGGCAGTGAGAGTCTGGTTCATGAAGTGGCTCACTTTTATCTCGATATTTGCGGTGGCTTTGTCAGTCCCAGTATACCCTTTTGATGTGTAGAGGTTTTTGAAATGGGAGGAGATCATGTTTTTGATTTGATTTGGGTTATCAATCCAAGTTCCAAGGTTATTTTTGAGTCTACGAATTTTATTTCTTTTGTTACGTTGCATGGTGGTGGCATGGAAGAAATGGGTGTTTTTATCAGCGTGTGTTAACCAATTAATCCGAGAGCGTTGGTGCCAATGTCTCTCTTTTGCTTCCCACCAAGAATTGAGCTCCTTGTTAAGATTCGATTCCTCCCTTACGACCTCAGAAGAGGCCGCGTAGCTTTGAAGTTCAGTGAGCCTTATGAGAATGAAATTAAATTTTTCAACACGTTCTCTTCTTCTTGCAATACTCCAATCTTTAAGTTTTTTCCGGCATGATTGGAGTTTTGTAGGGAAAAGAGGCCTTTGTGGGTCCCTCATGCGAGAAGGCCAACTAAGGTTAACGGTTTGTTTGCAACCATCTTCAAGAAACCATTTTGATTCAAATTTGAAATCTCATTTGTGCCGGTTTGGAAGCTCCTCAAGCTTAATATGCAAGGGAGAGTGGTTGGATTCGACCGCGGGAAGGAGGGTAACTGAAGCATTTGGATAAAGGGATTGCCAAGCCACGCAGGCCGCAGCCTTGTCGAGGCATTGTTTAACGTTTTCGATACCCTCTTGTTTGTTAGACCAAGAGTAACGACATCCATTGGAAGGGAGCTCGAACAACCCACACATGTCATAAAAATCAAAAAGCCAAGAAAGTTGAAAATCAGTGACTGGATTGCCTTGTAATTTATCATGAGGGGAAGAAATAGTATTGAAATCTCCCGAAAAAATGACCGGGTGTGGAATGTTTATGAAATCATCCATGAGGCCCTTCCAAAAACGAGGTCGCTTAGATTTTTTTGGTTCACCATAAAGGAAAATGTGAGACCATTTTTTATCGTAAAATGAATCCACAATTTCAGTTGAAAGATATCGGTCAGTGGCATCCACAACGCGAATGTTAAATCTGTTATTCCAAAAGAGGGCGAGGCCGCCCGAGGATCCGACTGGGTCATGGGTATATGAGTGATTGAAGTTCATTCTTGTTTTTATTTTTTCGACATAACTGATTTTGTTCTTGGTTTCCATTAAAAAAAAACAAATCGGGCCTGAATTTGTTGTTTAGCTCTAAAAGAGCTTTGACTGTCATGGGTCGGCCTAACCCTTGACAGTTCCAACAAATAAGACTCATGGTTCGCGAGGCGGTTGTTCTGGGACAACTGCTGCAAACCCATGGGAAGAAGAGGCCTCGAGGTCGGGCCACACGACCTCAAGAGGTAACGTGGGGCACCTCCTACGTTCGCCAAAGGGTAACACGTATGTCCTCTTAGACTTTTCAAGTTTGGCCTTACGTTTTGCTATTTTTTTTAATGTTTTTTAGTTTAGATGAACTTTTCGTACCCAAGATGCCCTCCTTTATGTTGGAAGAGGATACACTAGAGATAAGACCTTCATCTTCATAAATGCTAGAAATCATACCTGCACCGTCAAGTAGGACATTGGGGTCTAGAGACCAGTTACCCATTTTGTCAATATGCACCAAGTCGGTAACGATGTCAAGGAAAGAGACTTTGGATTTTTTCCTTGAGGTGAAGTCTTCAATGAAGTCAGACCTGTGTTTGCCCTTCGCAGGTGAAGCGCTGGTAGGAGAATCGGACTGAAGTGGATTGAGCGAGAGCTGGATAGCTTTGGCTGTGTTGAGAGACAATTCGGAGGAAGCCATGATATTCTCGTCAACTCTAGGTGAGGCTTTTTGACGAGCCTCAGCTTCTGTTTCCATAAGGTCACGGGTGAGATCTTCGCCTTTGTCTGCAATTAGGAGTCTTACTTTGTCCGATGAACATTCTTTAGCCCGGAGATAACCGCTGAATAACGGGTCGTCGTGAGGGGCCTCATCATCTCTACACTGATTCTTGACATGCCCAAGCTTACCGCATACATAGCAAAAGTGCCCCAGCCTTTCGTATTTGAAGTAGACCCACGAGTTTGGTCTATCCTTTCTTTCCAGGTAAAAGCCACTTAAAAGGGGGTCATCCACATAAATTTGAACCTTCATACGGATGAAACAGGACCACAACATATTTTCCTCCTCCTCCATGTCCAACTTGATTATTTTTAGGAAGAGGCCACCGATTCTGATGGCGTTGATGAAGGACATCATGCTGATCGGGAGTCCGTGAACTTGGACCCAAAATTCAGTGGTTGAGAAGTCGATTTCCTCAAGGGAGTATCTCCTTCCCACTCCTTAAGCACCATGTGGGCATCATTTATGGACCAAGGGGTACCCTCCCTTGCTTTTAATTTGTCTTTATTATTTTGAAAAGCAAATAGGAAGAGATTTTGGGCAATTTCGTGAATTTTAAGTTTTCCTTTGGGTTTCCATGCTTTGTCTAAAATGGCCTTCAGAGGTCCTGCCCTGACTGTTTTGGAAGTGAGAATTTTACCCACCAAGGTTTGTTTTTTAAGAGCGTTAGGGAAGTTGGCGTCTTCATGTAGCTCTAGATTTTGAAATTTTTTGTAAATGGAGTTTGGATTTGGTTGAGAGGAGGGTTGAGCCATTGTGAAATTTGGGGCGAAAACGACTTCAGGAGGAAGGGAATATTTCTTGAGGGAAGAGGTGTTGTTTTTTTGATTTTGTGTTATGTTTCTGGGTTTTGGCTTGGATAAATAGGCAAGGGCATAAAGTGGGTTTGATGGAAGGGGAAGGCATTCCATTAAAGAGGCAAGAGGCAGGGGAATCATGGTGTGATTTGGCGAATATAGGGAACCTGAGGGATTAGGGAAGTGTAAAGTTGAAATTGGAAACCTAGAGAAGGGGAGGAGGAGAAAGGCAGGCTTGAAAATAGAGGAAAAGGGAAAGCGGTGGTGGTTGCGGTGGGCAGGACCAAAGTAAATGAAAAACTGAAGCAAAACCATGAAAATGAAAGAAAGGAAAAAGGACATTTGAGGAGGGAAGCTTACCGAAGGAGGAAGGGGAGGCACGACCAGCTTTCAAGGCGTGCAGAGGAGATGAAATGAAGTAGCAGGGGGTGGTTGAGCTGCTGAGGGACCATTAATGGCAGTATTAGGGTTAGGGTTGGGGGAAGGCAAATCGCCTTAGAGGTCTCCACGAGAGGAAAAAGACTCTGAACTACGTTTTTAAATTCGTATTTTATTTTTTTAAGTGCCTCTAACATTTATAATTCTATTCATATTAATCCCTCATTTTTTTTAAAAATAATTTCTAATATTTTATATTATTTTTTAAATTTTTAAACAAAAGGAAAAAAATAAGCGAGTAATTTAAACAAAAATATTGGATTCAAAAAAATTTAAACAAGAATACAAATATAAGAAATTATTTTAAACAAACTTAAAAAATATTAGGAACAACAGGGAATAAAAAAGTATCCATGCTACATAGTTGTTTTAGAAAATGGGCCAATTCAAAGTTAACCCATATATGAAATGGGTTAGTTATTACCCTTTAAAAAAAATATATAACATCGCCAGTGCACCAAAGGCTCCCGCCTAAGCGGGGTCTAGAGGGTGGATGTACGCAGCCTTCTTGAGAGGTGCAACACAAGGACTTCCTAGGAGATTCACCCATCTTGATATTACTCTCGTCCAAGCACGCTTAACTTCGGAGTTCTAATGAGATTTGGTACTTGCGTGTTGGTACCCTCTTAGATATGTAATTATTACCCTTTTAATTATAGGAATTATATTTTTTTTATCACATGCTACTTCATTAACCTATAACATGCCATGTTTGTACAGTTGATATTAGGAGTATATGACATTTATTTTTGTTTAAAAAAATCAAATTATTATGACTAAATATTATTCAAATTACTGTATTATGACATAATATTATATGAATACAACAACAACAACAAACCCAGTGCCTCCAAAGGTTCCCGCATAAGCAGGGTCTGGGAGGGTAGATGTATACAGCCTTCCCCCTTCAGGGGGCTACCCTGAAGAAAGGCTGTTTCCGAGGACCCCCAATCTGAGAATCTGATCCGTAGCATAGAGCAAAAGACCTGGCAGCAGGAGAGCATCAAGCATGAGTACGACAAAACACACGACAAGCACAACAGCAAACTCAAAGCAAGCCACATCAGGCACAAATCAACAGATAAGATAAAGATAAAGACAAAGATAGATGATAAAGAGAATAGAGATTAGAGAATAGAGATAAAGATAAGCATGCAAATACCAAGTATCAGCTCATGATATCCAGTACACAGCCTACGTGGGCAAAGAGGATGTCAAGGCCTAGCACTAGTAAGTTGGACTACCCTACTCCAACCAGAACATAATATTATATGAATATGTGTGTATAAAGCGGTAGTATACATATTGTTAACACACGCTTCCTATATATACTAACTATGCATAGCTATAGACTAAAGTGTCGAATCTAAGCTAATATTATACCTAAAATGCAGCGTCCTAAGTCTTTGTAATAATCTGGCTTATTCAATGGCAATACCTAGGGATGGCAATGGGGCGGGGTGGGTACGGGGGGTGTCTCCTCCATACCCATACCCGCCACTCAAATCCTATGCCCGTACCCGCCCCATTACCCGCCACAGGTATGAAGCGGATACCCGTACCCGCCCCGACGGGTACAAACTCATACCCGTACCTGCCCCATTACCCACGATTATCCAACGGGTATGCATTACCTGCCCCGTACCCTCTCTAATGTGAGTAGAAAACGATTACCTATACCGGGTCATATTAGTTATTTAATACTACTTTTAAAAATTAATTATATTTTTTTATAACATTGATAAACAATTTGGGTTATTGAATTTAAACACGTATTATTTTAATTTGAAGGTTAATTATATACAAATAAAGTGGGTATGGCGGGTATGAGGTGGAGTGGGGCGGGTATGAGGTGGAGCGGGGCGGGTACAAAGCTATACCCGTACCCGCCCCATACCCGTGACGGGTACGGGACGGGTACACCGTACCCACTACCCTCTCCACTTATACCCGTACCCATTTGGTTTTACTCGCTCCATTGTCATCCCTAACAATACCGAAATTAAATTAAACTCTGACGTCAAAGTATAAGGAAAAATGGGTTTGTATACCCTAACCTATAATACCGTGCTTGCCCCTGCTAGTGCTGCTCTTTACCGAAAATTGCGATGCCCGTAGCCTCCTAAGGAAGCTTCATATCCGTTTCTTTTTACTGAACGGGCGAGATAGTGCCACACGTCGTCATCCCAGGTGCCTTGAGTGTGTTTCCGTCGGTGAATCTGGAACGTTGATTGATTTAAGTTGGACGGCTGAGATTGTGCCACCAAAGGTTGCACACAGATCACAACTATTTCCTATGTAAGGGCCTCTATGTTATTGGTACTGTTGATATTCTCAGATTCTTTCTCTTCCAAATGAGATCCAGGGTTCCTTCAGTGCTCTCCCTTCCTTTACTATACGTTGATTTGTGATGGAATTGCCTTTCGGAGGCCAATTCAAATCCTCCTTGGAAGGCAACAATGGCTGTTTCTAGTAATGTCTAGTATAACTTCTTACTCTTTCTTTAAGTTTCGTTCCTATAAGCTTTGTAAGGAAAGTGTATGTAATTTGTAGCCTTGGTTATGAAATGATATGCAATTTGTAATTTGTAAGCGATCTGGTCCATAATAATATAAGTAGGTCGCTCTACGGGGGGGGGGGGGGGGGGGGGGGGGGATCATGGATTTAGGCCATTTAGGGCTGAACCAAAGAGAGTACTAACACTCAAGTACTGAATCCCATTAGAACTCCGAAGTTAAGCGTGCTCGGGTGAGAGTAATACCAAGACGGGTGACCTCCTGTGAAGTCCTCGTGTTGCATCCCTCAGGCTGGGGGTTCTCGGAAACAGCCTCTCTTTATGGTAGCACCCTGAAGGGGGAAGGCTGCGTACATCCACCCCCAGATCCTACTTAGGCTGGGGCCCTTGGGGCACTAGGAATGTTGCTTTTAGGGCTGAACCGCATAAACCTCGTATTGCTCTTGCTTTTCGCCATTTGATTAATTTCTTCTATTGTCTTGCTTATATGCTTACATGCATACTTACCTAACATGATAATTGTACTTTACATGCTCTTCATACAGACGCTTCATATCTATAATAACTATCAAAACCATCAAATATCAAGTTGGGGATCCTCAGAAACAGTCTCTCGTCTGGATCCCACCCTGATGGGGTAAGACTGCGTACATCCTACCTCTCCCAGACCCTGTGCATACAGGAGCCCTTGAGGCACTGAGTATGTTATTGTTGTTGTTGTTGTCTTCTATTGTCGATAGTAATCTCCTATGAAAGCTTAGGATAGAGATATTTTCAAGAATGTTTTTCAATGATCTAAAAACCGAACACAAATCAAATACATTGATATAATTAAGCAAATGGATTTGACATGTGGAAAACAGTGTGACCCAACTTGAACTAAAATCCAATTGAATTAATTATAAGACGGTTGAACTTATCAATTCAAGAAACTCTTAACATAAATTCACTATCTTTGTATCACATTTATATCATTGTCAAATTTTATAAGTCCAAAAACAAAAAAGGCCATAAACTTCGAAAATTAAATGTGATGTTGCTAATTAACAACAGCCAGGTTAGGAGTCCTCGGAAACAGTCTCTCATCAGGGTCTCACCCTGATGAGGTAAGGCTGCGTACATCCTGCCCCTCCCAGACCTTGCCCAAGTGGAAGCCATTAAGGCACTGGGTATGTTGTTATTAATTAGCAACAAATTTTATTACCAAAGAAATAATAAGACTTACAGTGAATAATAGCAACAAATTTTTATAAAATTATTATGACAATACTTTTATCATAACAATAATATTACCCAAAAACCATTATTGGGTGCGTTTCCTTAGGTATAATGACTCTCTTTACACCCATGTAAAGAAAGCATATACCGTATATTCACTTTATTAAAAAAAATATGGTTATTTATGTTAAAGATCCTTATATTTTGATCACCGCGTCAAATTAGTCCTTATACTTTTAATTGTGTCAATTTAATCATTTGGTCAAATTTAAGTTAAATTAATAACGTAATTTTAAATAGCAAAATTATGTTTATGTAAGTAACTTATTATAAATTTATCTATTTACTCAGTTTAACCCAACTCACAGCCGAATCATTAACAATTTCATTAAAAACTTAATATAATTTTTCTTTAAGGACCAAATTGACACATTTTGAATTGTACACAGATTAAATTGATACAATTAAAAATACAAGGACCAAATTAACACAATAGGCAAAGTACATAAATCTTTAGTGTAAATAATCCAAAAATATTTCACTATAATCTACACTAGAACTGAATTTTCTAAGAAGCGTTTTAAAACAGATGCAAAATTGAGATAAAATTTAAAAGATTTTCGCGAACCGAATGTACCTACGATATCCATCGTGTCAAAATTACAGGCTAAACCAACATACTATGAAACAAAAGTAACTCGAATATCAGATCGAAAACGAAAATCACTCGAATATATATAAGACAAAAATGTTTGATTTTCTTGATATGATACAGTTACATCCTAGAGTTCATATAACATATTATGGATTATGCTTTACAAGAAGTTTCGAGTGAGGTCCACATTATCTAATGGCCTGATTGGTATCATTTTCAATTTATAGTTTGTCGTTATTGAGAAAATAAAAACAGATTTTGTCAACGATTTTCACTTAGATTTAGTTTTCTATTTTTAATTTTCACTCAAATTGGAAGTACTGAAAACAAAAACAAGAAAAAAAAAATGTTTTTTAAATATTGTTTTTAGTTTATGAAAAACTCAAAACTGCAAACAAAAAATAATACCAAACAGCTAGAACGGTACCTTGGATGTCACTGAAAGGGCAAGGTCGAACAGATGTCACGATACCTGTGTCAGATAAGATACTTGGACGAGAATATGCCACTTGTACACTTCAAATTAAATCAAAAGCATAGGAAAACGTTGGAAAATAACCAAGTATAACAACCAGATACATTTCCCACGTCCGACTCTCATACCTGAGCTCAGATACCATCCATCAAGCATTTACAACGATATCTCTAGCAATCGAATGATCATCATAAGCCCCGTTAAAACCGGGACCCACTAGCGCGTTTGCGTTTATTTCCTTTCCGAATCTACATAGGTAATTCAACCCTGTCAGAAGCTCAATAATTGCACCTTCGGTCTTTGACTGATTTGCAAAGTACAATGTCTGCACCAGAAGAACACATCCCCTTGCATCACCAATATGCCGCTTCTCGAAATTTCTTTCCGAATGCCACCTCACCGTGTTATGAGCGAGAGGTGAAATCCAATCCAAAATCATCGTCATTGCAATGGTCCAGTCTGATGCTAACGCGGGATCATAAACCGAGGAAGCTAAAGACTTAGCATAAAGTTTAAGCCTTGATCTTAACTCGGTTCTTATGCTTGTCGTCAACATATTATAAAGATCATCTCTTGCATCCGAACCAATCAAATGAGGAGCTGAAGAAAGCTTTTCGATAAGTATGACAATATTCGCGTAATGGAGACTTAAAGCTGCGTTACCCAGAGTGCAAGAGAGAGACCCGAAAATGCTTGTTCCCGTTTTATTTGATGGTATGGAACTTTCTAGAACTGGAGTGTCAGTTTCACCCATCATACATCCTTTGAATGGTCCAGATTGAGCGAACCATTTGCTTGGACGGTTAGGAATGCGTTGATGCTTCTTGATACTTCGATAACTTCGATTGGGTAATCGGAGTTTGGAACTCGACCTCACCAGAGGGGCCGAGTAGAAGATTGACGCGGGATTGTCGGATGGATAAACAGAAGTTTGCATGAAAGAGCGGCTTCTAGAAAGAGAATTCGACGTTCGGTAATCATCAGATATATTATTTTCTTCTATAAATGTCAACTGATTAATCCCGAATACGACTTTAAGCCTCTCAATTATGGTAAATACCGCTCTTACCATAAGCCGAACAATGTAATCATATGTCCTAGACCAAGGCGACATTTCTCGTAAATTTTTCACTTCCTGACGCTGCCACATAACTTTTTGCTGAAACTCCAGCAATTTCACGCGATTTGTATCTAAGCTGATCTGCATTCTCCTCAGCGTTTGTTCAAGTTCGACAAGTACTTCCATCTCTTGGCATAATTGCGAAGTAACGGCTACGTATCTCTCCATTTTCTTTACTTTTTTCTCCATTTTCTTCCCTTTATATTCCCATCCGCACCATTCAACAGAGTTTTCAAAAGGGTTTTCGAAGAACTGCTCCAAACGGTGATATACAGGATCGACGCACTTCTTTGCTAGTCTCGTCATAGATTGCATGACATAACGAAGATCCTCGATTAGCTCGGTTAGGGCTAAATACATGAGAAGATCGTCGTCATCAGAGACGATTTTTTTGATCCCGGGTGAGTTTAGAACTTCTTCTCTTAATCTAGCTATTTGCGCATCATTCAAAGAACCCCACAAGTTCACAATCTTGGACATCAAACCCGCCACCTCAAACGCTAGAATCCCTATCACGGATTTCTCAGAACGCGGTCCATTTTTACGCGAAGCCCTCCAGAAACTACCAAAAAACCACGAATCAATTGCTGCTTCGCCCCTCATCATAATCGGGCATACGAAAATGTACTTCGTATTAAAGAAGTCTCACATCCCTGCGAATAGATTTAACACAAAATAACTTAGGTAAAACTAATTGTGGTAGCACATAAAATTTGCAAGCAAGAAGCAAGTATGATTGAGCAGCTAATCAAGGTAGAAATTATGGCTTCTTTGGATCTCGTCTCCAACGGATATTTCGAAGTTCCAATTGCCGTTGCTAACCAATATCACATAGGGAAACGAAACAGAAAAACAATGAAAAACTCAACGAGAAAAAAGAAAACATGGCACAAAATTCCCGTGGGTCAACCGATTGTGCCAATATCCATATAGATGCACAGATTTTTCACTATCTTTTGAAAAACTACAAGAGAACTCTTCTCTCATATAACGCTTCGCAAACCCTAGGCAAAAGCATGTAACCACACAAAACTTTAGCGTGCCTAAAAACACCCTCAGTTGGACCTGGTCGGCCCGATTTTCCACTCTACGTTCATGGCCTATTACAAAATAAACTAGGCTCTACATAGGAAGCACAACAAATGAAAATTTGTAACAGAGACATAGGAAGGAAGCATGAAGGACACTGAGAGGCAAATAAAACCCTAGTTCTCATCTGCTTGTACTCGTTGAAAAAAAGCATAAAACCAACAACAACAACAGACCCAGTTCCTCGAGGGCTCTCGCCTAAGCGGAGTCTGGAGGGGGTGGATGTACGCAGCCTCACCCCTTCAGGATGTAACTCTGCCAAGAGGCTGTTTCCGATGACCCCAACCTTATAGGGTTGGCAACACGAGGACTTTCCAAGAGGTCATCCATCCTGGTATTACTCTCACCCAAGCACGCTTAATTTCGGAGTTCTAATGGGATTCGGTGCATTAGTACCTGGTAAATGAACCCTCTGTACAAACACAACAATCTGCTCAATTACGAACCACAAAAGCGTCAGAACACTCAATTTGAATGAAACGAAGCATAAATTGTACTATCCGATGAACTACTACAAGCACAACAGCATCCAGAAAAAGCATAGAAGCCAACAAGAACAACAATTACTCACAAAAGCACCAGCAATTTGCTCAATCAAACACTGGAAAAAGCGTCAGAACCCTCAATTTGAGAGAAAAAAACGCGTACACTACAGAATGCGCTCAAGAAAGCAAAACAGCACCGATTCCATCCAGTTCTAAACTCTCTCTCTCTAGGTTTACAAACAAACAAGTAAATTAACCACGAATCTACTAGCCAAGCTTACGAAAGAACTACAAATCGTTAAAAATGGCGAAAATCACAGAAAATTGTTGTACGACTAACTGTTGAAACGAACAAAAGTGTAAATTTCAGTGAAGAAACACCAAATTCTTCTTCAGATCGCAAAAATAGGCACAAATTTGGCCTTATTTCCTTGCCACATAAATTAAATTCCTCTGCCAATTTCCTATGAAGTAGGAATGTAGTGTTCGATTGTCTGAATGAGAAATAGAACTTACTTGCTTGAGTTGGTAAAAGCAAATGAATTAAAACTTACATAGGAAGTCCATGAAAATTACTTACCGCATTTTAAAAGAATTATGTTCTAACTGTCATGATACAGATAGAGCGAGAAAGCCACCGGAAAAGGCAGGTCGCCGGCTCCGGTAACCGCTCCAGCGGCTCAACCGAAGCACAAATTTCAGCGAAAAAAGCGCCAAGTTCCTCTGCGGATCTCACAAAAAGCCACAGTATGAATAAATCAAAACGAAAACACCGAATAGATATAGAAAGAGAAATTCACCGGAGAATCAGGTCGCCGGCGCCGGTAACCGCT
Source organism: Simmondsia chinensis (assembly GCA_018398585.1). NCBI lineage: Eukaryota > Viridiplantae > Streptophyta > Magnoliopsida > Caryophyllales > Simmondsiaceae > Simmondsia > Simmondsia chinensis. The sequence continues at coordinate 1,356,435 of JAGTTD010000007.1, read as the reverse complement.
CCGGCGGCTGAGTGAGACGGAGAGCGGTTACGAAGAGACAGGTTACCGGCAGAACCGGTCGGGCCGGTCCACGAATGAACGGAGAAAATGTTGGGAATTTTTTGTTTTCGCCGGTTTCAATGTTCTTTGGGAACTACGCTACGGTGGTCGGATAAATTTACAGTCTAAAGCCTACTTGAAACGCTTTATAAATAATTATTTTTACTTATTTTTATTTTATATATTTTTAAATTACCTTTTTCATAATTAAATTTCTATATTTTACAAATAAAAGGAGAGTAGATTACTAATTAGTATTATATGATTTATTATATTAATTTTTGACTCAAAAAATTTTTTAAATAATTTTTTAGTCTAAAAAAATTACATATAGTTAGTGAAATTGTCCTAATACGAATGTAAAATAATGAAAGTAAATCCTATTTTTTGCTTTTGTACACCACGGTTTAGATTATTTTATTAAATATATGTAACTTTTTGGTATAAAACTAGTTTATGATTTGTGAACTAAAAAATTAAAATATTTAGACCATGGGATATCAATGTGTAATTTTTTTGGTCAAAATATCAATATGTAATTTACCCTTATTATTTTATTTTTAAAATTTTTAATTCTACCACTCTAAAAAAATATTATTTTTATTGTTAAAATATAAAAATAATTTCTACTTTTATTCAAAACTTTTTTGAAAAGTACAGTAAAATTCATAAGAAAACAATAACTAACTAAAGAAAGTGTTTACCAAATACTATTTGTTCGCTAAAATAGTTCTCAAAAATTTTATTTTCGTGTGTAAAATTTATCTAACTTATCCATTTAGTCAATTTATTTACAAATACTTGAATTGTCAATTATAAATAACACATCGATCAGTCCATTTAAAAACAAGCAGACCTCCCTTCTTAGGTGACGTGACATGATTGTAACTAACTGATTCTTTTCCAAAAGATATCGATCAGTTTTCTAAAATAAGACAGTCTATTTATTTTTAAATACAGTGGCTACTCTTTCTTAAGTGGCACAGTATAAGTTGGTGACGCGGACATATCAAATCAAAAAACTTTAAATAAAATACTTCAAATCATGGCTGACAACACTATAACAAGTAAGTCAAAATTGATGCTAAATATACTTTAAGCATTAGGAATCTATGAAAACCTTAAGGTCAAAAAAATATTAAGTTAGATTTTTTTGAGATTCTTTTATTATATATTTTATCGTTTGTCCCATTAGAACTTCGGATCTCATTATAGTTTCGAAGTTAAACGTGTTTAGACGATACTGGTACCAAAATGGGTGACCTTTTGGAAAGTCTTCGTGTTACCAACCCTATAAGGTTGGGATTCCTCGGAAACAGTCTCTCGGCAGGGTTACACCTTTAAGAGGTAAGGCTGTGTACATTAACCCCTCCTAGACCCCGCTTATATGAAAACTCTTGAGGCATTGGGTCTGTTGTTATTGTTGTTGCTGCTGTTGTTTTCTTAGTAGAAATCAAACCCAGGTGCCTTTTTTGATCCTAAAGTTATCTGCCATGAGGCTATGTCCCTAAATAATTATTTAATTGTATATGACATACTTCTGGTAAAATAAAAGTTGTAACGTATTATGTTAGCTAGACGGCGTCTAATATCAGTATAAAAAAAGCTATAAAATGCATAGAGTTAGGGTATATTTACTAAAATCTAAAGTGAAATTAAATTATTGATCAATTATCATGTGAAAAGCTTACCATTATTATTTTATACATATTTACACACAAATTAATTAATTAATAAATTATTAGCAATGTTGAATTTGAAATCACAAGGAAAAGCTTGTGACAAGGCAAGTGGGAAACTTGGACAGAAGAAAAGTGTATCAATTTTAAAATTTTATTGTACTGTTATTTACGTTAAAGATCCCCATACTCTGTTTATTCTATTAATTTAGTCATTATATTTTTAATTATGTCAATTTAGTCCGTAAAAAATTTAAAATATATTAATTTAGTCTTTTAATCAAATTGAAGTTAAGTTAATTACTTAATTTTGAACGGTGAAATTATGTTAGATGAAAATAACTATTATAAATTTATCCGTTTACTCAATTTAACCCAATTCGTGGCCCAACTATTAAAAATTTTGTTAAAAACTTAACATAAAATTTCACTAAGGACCAAATTGGCACATTTTGAATTATATATAGAGACTAAATTAACACAATTAAAAGTACAAGAATTAAATTGACACAATGCACAAAGTACTTTGAGGTGAATAACCTTTTATTGTATTTTTTATTCATAATTTAACTTTTGTAACTATGTTATTTTAATTTTATGTTTTTAAAGAGCTCAAAAATTATAAACAAAAAGTACAAATAAGAAACGATAATGGAGAAATTTTCACTTCTTTAAAAGGATTTTTCTAATACGTATTTAAATGATCAGGGCTGATCCAAGCAGTCCAAGCTGCTGCTTGGGACCTCTAAATTTTAGGGATCCCCAAAACACTCTATAGTAATGATTGTTAATGTTAATAAATTTTATAATTAAATCTTTAATAATTTATTATATACGAGGGGTCCTATTTAAAATTTTCTCTTAAGGCCTCGAGAGTGTTAGGACCGGCCCTACAAATGGCATGACAAGATATATTAATTACTTATAAATTATTTCATTTTGTGATAATAAAGAAGAATATTGTTGTAATTTTGTGAAATTTATGCAACATTTTTCAGTTAAAATACACTGCAATAATTATGGGATCAATATCTCATAACAACGAGTTAAGTTACCAACAAACAAGAGATAATTGCGTGCAATTAATTTGTATTATCATGTATCATACGCACATGTTAGAAATTCTCATTTTAAAATAATAAAAGTTTAATGAGATCCATTTATACCGTGTTTTTCCTTTTCCTACCTTTTCTTTAATAATTAAATCCATATATTGCAGAAAGATAAATTACGAAACGAAACACCACCGTGATATTTCATACAAAAGAGACCATAACTCTATATGATTTGAGGCAAGACTCCGTGAAGTAAAGGTGCAACCCAGACATTTATTTACATTGTTGGTCCTTTATTTTTTTTAAATTTGTTCAAACGGTTTCCTTATCTTTTATTTTATTTAAATTGGTCTCCCATTTTTATAACCTTGTTTAAATTAATTCATATTCTTTTCTTTCGTTTAAAATGGTCTTTTATGTTTTATTTTATAACTTAGTTCCCAAATTGTGATTAAAATTAGGTAAAAATAAAAAAGATAAGGGACCGATGTTGTCATAAAATAAAATATGAGGAACTATTTTGAATAAAATAAAAAATAAGAGACTAATTTTAGTAATATTAAAAAAATAAGAAACTGATTTAAATAAAATAAAATATAAGGACTAATTTAAATAAATTTAAAAATACGAGGGACCAATGGTGCTGATAGCACGGGAGCAAAGACAATATGCGGACAGCAACTTCTATAGCCCAATGTGGGGGACCAAATTTGAGGTAAGATGATCAGCAATAATTAATTCGATGTTATTGAATGTTCTTAGTTAGGAAGTAGTGTGTAAGTTATTATCAGTCGAGCTCGAGCATGCTAGGTTTGATACCTGATTTGTTAGCATTTAGCTTAGTTTAGATTGGAGTTGAAGCTCAGTGAATTCGGAAACTCCAGGCTCGGTGAGTTATAGGTTCAGGTAAGCTCGATTGAGCTCAAACACAACTCGGAGAACTTCGAGTTTAGTTCACCTCATTTGTGCTCATTTAAACGAGATATAGACTATCTTAGACTCACAAACGTATGGACTCAAGCTTCGCTATGTTTGTGCTCGGATCTTTAATCTAAACATGCAAATTTAGCTCAGCTCAAGCTTGAAATGGAAAGTGCCTTTCTGGCTTTGTGACAAGCCGACTTAGCTCATATACACCCATAGCAGAGATAGGTGTAGACTGTCAAGCTTACAGCTTGGATAGTTAATATTTAGCTCAGCTTAGGCTTAGCTCAATGCTCATTGAGTTAGGAAATTCCAGGCTTGTTATAGGTTCGAGTTCGAGCTCAATCAGGCACAACTCATAGCTCAACGAGCAAGAAAAGATTGAGTTGAAGCTCAACTTAGGCTTGGTTGTTCAAACATGTTGAGTTCGAACATCTCTCAACAAGCTCCAAATTGAGACCATCTTATTGAAACCCCTTTAAGCTTAATCAAGACTTGTTTAAGATCGATTAGATTTCGGGTGTAAACGAAGTAAGTTGAGCCAAGCACCCCTTGTTCAAACTCGATTTCAATAAGCCTTACCAAACTCAAGTTTGAGTTGAGCTCTTATTGGGTTTTTTTAGCCTTTGTTTAAACTTGGTTAGATAAAATTTTAACATATTCGATACTCAGCTCACTAGCATTGAACCACTTTAAACCTAATATCAACTATTTACAAGCTCCTAACGGGTTTTTAATGAGCTCTAATTGAGCCCTCGTTGTTCGTGAATGTTACCATGTCAAACACCATCTTGTTCAAACTCGGTTCGTTATGCTCATTGAGCCGTCATAATAAGCACATACGGATTGCAATCGATTGCAAATATAAGTAGTCCACCGAATATTCAATTCGTGGACTGTTGGCTCATCTATTAATTGAATCGTGTTATAACTCAGGATTATGGACCCGTTTAATAAATGGGTTATGTTATTCACGATGTGTAATGATGGGCCGGGCCGTGGCGAATTTAATGGGCATTTCTGAGTTGGGCTTGGGGTATGTGGGCCATGTGGTACCATTCTAAGGCAGTGATACTAGCGCTTTTATTTTATATATATATATATATATATATCCTCGATAAAATATGGGAAAGGGGATGCTGGATTCGAACCCGTGTATTGAGATTGGTTAATTGCTATCCTAACCATTGGGACAAATTGAGAACCAATAATGGTCCTAGAGCACGATAATCTCGATTCAGTCGGATTTAGATCATGTCAAGTTCATCTATTTAAGGAACTTGAGTTGGATCATTTTAAGTTTTTGGGTCAAATCTAGGTCGAATTATGTCAATTAAATTAGGTTATTTTGAATTATTTTCCCAACCTCAAGTACAGATTGCACGACTTTTTGTAAAAATCCAGTTTCACGGAACTAAACGATAAAGTTGTAATTCCAATTGCAGCACGTGAAATAAATAGAATTATAATTCTAAACTCATCCAATTCGAGTTGCAGGCCCAAACATAAACTCTAATCTATATTTACTTATTATACCTTAATTAGAAATTTATCTTCTTAAAAAGCTTTCAATTCCCGCCTTTAAATTTATAGATTATCGTTTCATCTTATCCTCCCTTGAACCTCAACGTACTCATCTCCATCCATATCTTTATGAAAAATATAATTTATGATAAAATCATTCCTATTTTCTTAATTCAAATATATATATATAAGTTACTATATAAATGAACTTTATTTTTATTCATGTTAATAATATAATTTATTAAATTATACGGTTATTTATATGCTAATGGTCCCTATATTTTTTCATTGTGTCAATTTGATCCTTATACTTTTAATTGTATCAATTTAGTCCCTGAACAATTCAAAATGTGTCAATTTAGTAATTTGGTCAAATTTCAACAACAACAATCCCAGTGCCTTGCGGCTCCCGCAGAACGCAGGATCTGGGGGGGGTGGTGTACGCAGCCTTACCCTTTCCGGCAGGAAAGAGACTGTTTCTGCGGACCACCAACCTGAAGTAGTAGTTGAGTGCCTGCAGATAAACCATCAATCAATAGCCATGCATAAAAAAAAAAAAAAAAAGTACTACAATAGAGGTTAAACTTGCCTAAGGGTCTTAGACTAATTTGATCAAATTTAAGCTATATTAATGACACAATTTTGAAATATAAAGTTATGTTAGATACAAGAAACTTAGTATAAATTAATCCATTTACTCAATTTAATATAATTCGTGGCCGACTTATTAAAAATTCAACATAAAATTTTCTCTAAGGATCAACCAGATGCATTTTAAATTGTATATAAATTAAATTGATACAATTAAAAATATAAAGACTAAATTAATATAATAAATAAATTATATGAACTTTTGGTATTAATAACCTTAAATTATAATATAAATATAATTATTTAAATTTTACTTGAACACCGGAAATTCTATTTAGAAAGAACCTAAAAAATGTTGCATTTATTCCCATTTTGCCCCTACAGATTCAAATCAATTTACACTCCAAGCCCAGATCTTTATACAACACCCCCACGTCTGCAAAACTTTGCTCCTCTTGACGCATCTCTCTCTCTCCTCTCTCTTTCTATTTCTGCAGTCCGTCTCCGGCAACCGCCGGTCGCCGCCGCGATCTCCACCGCAGGCAAGTGTTGCAGCTTTCATTTTTCCGATCATCTTTTTCTATTTTTCTCCTCCGGCGCAATAGATCGAACGGCGTAATTTTGTTCGGATTTTGAGTTTTTGAGGTACTAATTTCACTCAATTTCGATGTTTTTATAGCAATCAAATTTCAATTTGAAGTTTTTCGTACTGTCTCTTTCTCTATATATCATCTACTCGGTGCCCTAACTAATTGATTCGTAGTTGGGGATGAAGGAAAGTATAGGATGGAATACATTGGTTGTGGAATTAGATCTGGACTTGGCTTACTGCCTTCAGTGAATCCCCTTGAGAATTATGTAGAGTTAACTAAGAGAGCTACTAGAGTACCTTGTTTTCCAATTCACCAAAAGCTAGAGTCGGAGATGGTGACTCTAGAGAAAAAGCAAGCAACGGAGAGTTTTACTGATTTCTAATCGGTTCAATAATTAAGGGACAGAGGACTCTATTTATAAGCACATAACTCAGTCATCCTCTGACCCTAATTGCCTATTAAGGAGGGAGAAAACGACCCACTGCAATAGTGGGATAATATCCGAATATCTTAACTTATGAATAATCTACTATCAAAATAGTGTCTGACTTATTGGCTTACAGCTAGCTTCTAACATGGGCTAATTCAAGGTTTACTGGTTGTGCTCGTAATCTATTTGCTCTTGATCTTGAACCAAAAATTGACGAAAATAGTGAGCGTACGAAGCTAGAGAATCAAGTTATTTTCTTTTTCCTTCTTGTTGGGTTCATAGGTGTATAGGCCTATTAAGCTGCACCTATCTTCCTATACGCATATCTGTCTACTGTCTACTATCTGCTATCTGCCTATCTGCCTTTACTTGCTGCCTTGTATGGAAGGTTTTGCCTTGATGTCTCATCTGGGGCCTTATGTTTTGTATTACTCATTTTCTGCTATATCTTACTCTTCTGCTTTGATACCCTTTTGCTCACAGGTCACCATGACACAAAGATGACATAATCAGGTTGGGGGTCCTCGGAAACAGCCTCTCTTCAGCTTCATACCCTGAAGGGGGAAGGCTGCGTACATCAACCCCCCCCAGACCCCGCTTTTGCGGGAGCCCTTGAGGCACTGGGTTTGTTGTTGTTGTTGTTGCTTCTTGTTGGAGTAGGCAATTTGAATAGGATATCATATATGCACTGTCTAGATAGATCTTTTGCTGGGTAAGTGGTTGTGGCCTTTTAGGTTTGTGGTTTACGTGGAGATCTTAAAGTAGGTTTTGCACCTGTTAATGTAGATTAGTATGTCAATGTACTTTTGCATAAACATGTAGTATGCTAAGTCTTCAAATTATTTAATTGGGAGTAACGTTGCGTCCTGTTTAAGCCATTGAATTGCTAATTCTGTGGAATTATTGTAATTGAGAGGGTCGGAGTTATGCGGATCAATGGTAACAGATCACATTACTTGGTTTGTTCATTAATGCCGAATGGAAGAAGATTTTGATGTCTGACAGCGGGTATGGATTCACATAGCGTTATAGAGTTAAGCTTGGTGTATTTTTCTCGCCTTTCTTTGATGCATTCCCTATACGATGCTATTTTTTGGGCATTAATGTTACTTTGCATGCCTTTGTAATGGGTTTATGTCCTTTCTGCTATGTTGACTTCATTAGTGGATTTTTCTTCATTCCAGTTATATAAATATCTGGAAGTGTCATTTTAATGTCGTATTTTTAGATGCCTGGGTGAAGATTGTTTATAATACCCTTCTCTTTTATACAGCATGTGATTTTGCAGTTTGGTTTCATGTATTAATAGTAGCTTAAGTTCTCAGCTTCTTTCCATGTAAATTTAATTGAATGCATAGTAGCTCGAGAACTATGACATTTGCAACAATTTGAAAGGGGTTTAGCATGCTTACGGGATTTATATCAAAGGGTTGTGTTCTAAAGATTTTTTTTTTTTTAATTGAAAAGAGAAATGTCATTGAGGGAGATTGACTAGTTCCTAATATTGAGCTAGCATGATTTAACCCTTGTGGGCAACTTTGGCCCAATTGACCAACCTTAAGCCTTGAAACACTTATAAGTTGATTGTCTTTCTTCGTTGAACCTTCTATTATTATTTATAAAAAGAAGGAAACTTGAAAGAGTTAATGAGATGAATTGAACCCAATATTACCTCTGTCTGCACTTTAGAGATGTAAGGAAGGCAGATTTTATTGGGGAGGAAGAAATCAAACCTATGTCTTGAGGCCTAATAGATGCCTACTTTTAAGACATAACAGGAAAGTGAAAGAGAAAGATAGTAATATACCTAGGTCTCTAATGCCATAGATCTGAGGTAGGCTTGTCCATCCCTTTCAAAATTGTTATCACATTTCTCAAATTTAATGCTTACACATTGATAGGTTAAATTTTCATAGAATGAAGTGGTGATTAAGCTAGATGTGCAATGAACTGAATATATGGGACGGATCTTTTGGCAAGTAGATATGTTTTGATATGCATGAAATCATAGTGTTCTGTTATCATCTTGTATATTCAAATTACCCAAGGATGTCTAGTTTACCAAGTTGAACTGTGCTAGATAATCTTATGCAGTTAACAACTGGTATAAATTTCAGTATCTTCATATTAAAGAAAAATATTCATAATCTACGACTTCCAGAAAATCCATTATGAAAATCTTTATCATCAACGAAGAATTGTCTGTCATTAGGTTAAATTGTCTGTCATTTGTCTGGTATAAATCTTCCAGGTGATGTTAAATAGTAATACATGGCCAAAAAAAAAAAGAGGGAAACCGCTCATGTATGCGTGCTGTCTTCAAAATATGTGCTGAAAATACATGGGAAAAGTTTTAACTATTGCAAGGAATAATGTGGCAATAGCTTGCTATGATAAGGCGGTTTGGAGAATGCTTTTTCCTTGTTTATTTATATCCATTTGCCTTTGTCTCTGGTCATATCACTGTGACCACCATTAAAGATACTGCAAGACATTTGTCCAGTAGATGTATTTCTCACCTTTACTGAAACAATGGATACAAAAGAGGGAATGTAAGAATAAGTTATATCATAAAACGTACCGTGACAGTTTATTATTAGAAGAGGGAGTAGATTCCTTGAACTTAATGTTCATTAATTTCTTAGGACATCTAGTTTGCACCTTGCATTTATCGGGATGCTGTATAAATAGAAATTTGCGATTTTATTTGCGTGTCTAAAATTAAAGGGGGAAAACTGGAGTCTCAGCCACTAAAAATAGTACTGCAACTGCAGCATAAGAAAATGCATAGGACTGTCTTCACGCATTTGGTGACTTCCAAGTTCTGTGTGCAGCAGGTCTGCTTCATTCCATGGGAGTGTAGTTCTTAGAAGGGTACAAGGGAGTGAAGACATCCAATCTCATGGCTACTGAGAATTCCAGCCGTCCGACCTTCCCAGGCAAGCCTGTTAGTTCTCCATTTGCTGCAGTTCCTCCACCTGCGGCTAGTCCCTTTGGATCAGCTGGGCCTGTGGCTAGACCGGAGATGCCAGCTGGGTCTGTGGCTAGACCGGAGATGCCTGGTTTTAGACCTCCTATGTCGGCTCCTCCTAGCTTACCGTTCTCATCATCAGGTCCCATACCTGCTGGGCCTTCTGCTTTTAGACCTGGACCGCCATCTATGCCTACTCCCCCAGGACCATCTCCATTGCAATCACCTCCGATGTCGAGTGAATTTCAAAGAGTCCCTACACCGCAGTTTCCCACCGCTGTTCAAGCTCCGGTCCGCCCACCTTCTGTAGGACCACCAAATGTGGCCCCAGCAGTGCAGCAAAAAATGCCTCCGCCAATTCAACATCACGTTGGTCAGCCTGGAGCTCCACCACTGTCGTTCCGGCCACAGTCTCAGGCACCACCTTCTGTTCCAATGGGAGCGCCTCCTCAAAATTTTGCTGCAAGTCCAGCAGCTCCACCTCCGTATCTTGGGCAGCAGGCAGGTTATGCTCCCCCTCCTATGCAATCAGGCATTGGAGGTTTTCCTCTGAGTCATCAAATGCAACAGCCCATATCTGCACCACCCACAGGTGCTGTGCGGGACTTGGTGGAGGATTTTAGCTCACTCTCTCTAGGCGCTGCTCCAGGCTCGATGGATCCAGGACTTGATTCAAAAGCATTGCCAAGGCCACTGGAAGGCGATGTGGAACCAACTTTGCCTTTTGAAATTTATCCCATGAACTGTAACCCTAGGTATTTACGGCTTACTACCAGCGGCATACCAAATTCACAGTCATTGTGTTCAAGGTGGCACTTGCCTCTTGGATCCGTTGTTTGCCCTCTTGCTGAAACTTCAGATGGGGTTGGTATCTCTGTTTATTAGCTCATGCATTTTATTTATATTTAATATTCTACTCATATTTGTGCTACTGCATTCAGGAGGAAGTGCCCATTGTGAATTTTGGTTCAACTGGCATTATTCGCTGCAGACGATGCCGTACATACGTAAATCCATATGTGACATTTACAGATGGGGGAAGAAAATGGCGTTGCAACATCTGTTCTCTGCTTAATGACGGTAATGCATTGACAGCATGGAATTTACTGCTTGGTTTGCCCCTTTCTCAAACCGAGCAGTTTCTTGTTTGGTTTGTGTAGTTGCACATGCAATTATGACTGCAAATTCCCAATTGTCCAAGTACGAGTAGGATTATGTTGAAATTTTCTGCATGTATTTGTGAGTGTGTGTTTACGAGCATGTGTGTGGTGGTCTCCCAAGGGGAGATGGATTATATTTAAGTTTTGAACATAGTAACTGTATGAGGTACTTGTCAAGGAAAAAAAGGAACATACCCAGTGCCTCAAGGGCTCCCGCCTACGCAGGGTCTGGGGGGGGCGGATGTACGCAGCCTTCCCCCTTCAAGGTGTTAACCTGAAGAGAGGCTGTTTCCCAGTGCCCCCAACCTGAGGGTGAGGACTTCCCAGGAGTTCACCTATCCTGGTACTACTCTTGCCCAAGTACGCTTAAACTTCGGAGTTCTAATGGGATCCGGTGATGGCGTGTTGGTGCCCTCTTTGGTACTTGTCAAGGACTTTCTGATAATTGGGCTACAGCTTTCTGTTTAGGCCTTCTTTTTGCAAGGGACTTTTCAATGCATAAACATTAGCAATTTCTCATCCTTTTCTGCAGCTCCCGGTGATTATTTTGCCCAGTTGGATGCTACTGGCAGACGAATTGACTTGGACCAGCGGCCTGAACTCACCAAGGGTAGTGTTGAGTTTGTTGCACCAACAGAGTATATGGTCCGGCCGCCTATGCCGCCTCTTTACTTTTTCCTGATTGATGTATCGGTATCTGCAATCGGAAGTGGGATGCTTGAGGTATGTTGTTTTTGCTCAACAGGAATAACTGTTGTGATTATTTTTTTGTTGGATGCTTGATGTTACCGTGGTTCTTATGCTTCTTAAGTCCCTTGTGACAGACAGCTAATTCAAGATTATTGTAAGCAAATTGACAACTATGTACACTCGTGGCCCAATTTTTGTCTGTTGAAGTCAGCAATCCTCCATATGATATGTCTGTCAACAGTATTAGTTTATGCTGTGAAAGCCATCATTTGCCAATATTTCTTCTAAGCATTTAGTTTCTCTCATTCTCCTATTCTGAGATGCATTACTCCTTAACCTAATCACTGATATGATACTCTTTGCGACTGCACGACTTGCCAGCTGTATATTAATTTGCGTTTTTTCTTCCTAAAAATACGATTTTGGCTTTGGTAGGTTGCAGTTCACACTGTAATTTTTTTGTTTGCTGAAATATGCCTCTTTGAATTATGTAGCATAACATTGAACATTTCTCGATCTGTGTTTGTATTTTGTAGGTTGTTGCTCAGACTATCAAGTCCTGTCTGGATGACTTGCCGGGCTTCCCTAGGACACAAATTGGTTTCATAACATTTGACAGTACCATACACTTCTATAACATGAAGGCAAGTGAATAGTCCACATCGTCCAATGGCAGAGATTTGAATTTCTTTTTTTCTTTTTAGGGCTAACCTATGTATTTTTCACCCTTTGTGTTTCCATTCTTAAAACCTCAACCAGTCTACTTTGACCCAGCCACAAATGATGGTGGTCTCCGATGTTGATGATATATTTGCTCCACTGCCAGATGATCTCCTCGTCAACTTGTCTGAATCAAGGCATGTTGTAGAATCATTTCTCGATAGCTTGCCATCCATGTTTCAAGACACCATGAATGTTGAATCAGCTTTTGGTCCTGCTCTTAAAGCAGCATTCATGGTTATGGTATGTTATTTCCTATCACCTCCTTCTTAGACTTCTGACAAATGTCGTATCTTATTTTTAATTCGGCCATGATAGTAATTCACATATATTTAATAGGAAAAATACCTTAGAAGGCTGTTATGTTTTGAGAAGAGGAACAAGAAGGCATAGTATGTACTAAATACACAGTAAATGCAACGTGTTCAGGAATGAACAAGGACAAAACAATGAACAGGAAGGGCAGCTTGAAGCTTCTAATCATGTTGTTCTTTTTATTCTCTTTTAAGCATTTACCTTTTTTATGCCTTTATTCAAACATGTTCTTCTCAGGTATTTTTGCATTATGTAATTGATGTTTTGTATCCTTTTCATTGACTTCTCTCTCTTTCTCTCCAGAGTCAACTTGGGGGTAAGTTACTGATCTTCCAGAATACTCTCCCATCTCTTGGTGTCGGTCGACTGAGGCTACGTGGAGAGGAACCTCGTGCTTATGGAACAGATAAGGAGCATGCTTTAAGAGTGGCTGAGGATCCATTTTATAAGCAAATGGCTGCTGATTTTACGAAGTATCAGATAGCTGTAAACATATATGCATTTAGTGACAAGTACACAGACATAGCATCTTTAGGTATGTATTCATGTTTTTCGTTTTATAAATGAGTGTTTTTTATTTAATGCTGTTCACAAAATTCTAGGCCACACTATACGAGCTTTGATCTAATCTATCATCCTCAATTGAGAGACAACCATGGAATCAAGGACCGTTACTTTATATAACAACTATCATGCAGCAAGTTTTGAGCTAATCGTTGCGTGATTGTCTGTTTCATAGGGGTACTTTTGTAATGGCTTCACTAATTTTGTACAAGTGTATTTGTATGTTAAACTATCAAAGAGGCATAGAATTAATGATTTTATGACTATTCATTCAACTTTTTTGCAAGCATAGCGCTTAAAAAAAACCAAATTCGACAACCTCGAGTTTTATGTAATGTTTGCGACACTGTACTTCCTTGATATTGCAACTGCGATCATTATGGGACCATGAACCGCGATTTAACTACTAGGGACAATTAAGTATCTTATTATTCAATGACATCATAACTGATTTTTGAACTTCGTATCTATTTCACAGGAACTCTTTCAAAATACACTGGCGGTCAGGTGTCCTACTATCCTAGCTTTCAGTCCCCGATCCATGGAGAGAAGTTACGGCATGAGTTAGCCAGAGATCTTACCAGGGAGACTGCCTGGGAAGCTGTTATGCGTATTAGATGTGGCAAAGGTAGCTCAATCCTCATTTCTTGATATTTTGTTGTTTCTTCTTCTTTATTAGAGGGGTATCCAGGCTACCTTACACACATTTTGACTAATCCACAGATTGTGTGCACTGCCCACTTAAAAGTTGCCCTACGTGCAAGTTGGGGCTCACAGACCCGGGGGGTGGCTCCAAAGAATGGTTTGCACCTAATGACTAGATCCCAACCTGTGACCTCTAACACTTCATTAGATGTGACCACGTGAGCCAACCCTTTGGGAATGACAGGAGAATGTTTCATTGGCATATCCTGATCTGAGTTGCTTATATTTTTGAAGATCATCTTGAAGTGATCTGAATTTTCATTTTTTGTCTGTTTTTGATAACCTTCTTGAAGGTGTTCGCTTCACATCATATCATGGGAACTTCATGCTGAGATCCACTGATCTATTAGCACTTCCAGCCGTAGACTGTGATAAGGCTTTTGCAATGCAGCTGTGCCTTGAGGAGACGTTAATGACAACTCAGACTGTGTATTTCCAAGTTGCATTGCTGTATCCTTCAATCTTGACTCTTCAAAAGTGTTGAGTGTAGCTTCTTCACTGGCTTTAAGTTCATAAAACATTTTAGGTTCTAATGCGCAACATCTCAATGCCCTTTAACGGGAATATTCATGTTGGCTAAGAGTATTTATTGTCCGCTCGTTCCTTCTTTCCTTTTTTTTTTTTGGGTGGGGGGGTTTCTATTGTTCAAAATTTCTCTATAGACAAAATTGACAATATTTTGTAAAAGGAACAGACGCAATATTCGAGACATAGTGCCTGTTTGGCCACACTCCGAAGAAAAAACAAAGTGCTTTTTAACGTAAAAAGGATTATTAATAGTTTACTAGGTGATTCATTGACATGTAAAACTGCTTTTAAGTGACTATGGACATTGCCCTTTTAATTTTAGATAGAAGCAGAGAAATGAAATTCCTTTTATAAATAGAATTAGAAGTTAAAAAACTTTTAGTCCTACTTTTTCATGGCAGCACCTTTGAAAAAATTAATGTTGAAAAAAGATTTTTACTATGTGATTGAATAGGTCCGTAGAGACGTGTGCTTTTCCTTGACAGTAAATAGCTATACTTCGTCTTCCGGAGAAAGGCGTATTAGAGTACACACAGCGGCAGCACCAGTGGTCGGTGATCTTGGTGAGATGTATCGTCAAGCTGATACTGGTGCTATTGTTTCCTTGCTTGGCCGGCTAGGTAAGATGATACCGAGTTCACTTCTATTCTAATTCTCAGTGAGTGTCATCAAGTGCATTTTCTTATTACTCTGTTGGAAATTCTCACAGCAATTGAGAAAACATTATCTGGCAAGCTGGAAGACGCGCGGAATTTTGTGCAACTAAAGATTGTTAAAGCCCTCCGTGAATATCGCAATTTATATGCTGTACAGCATCGTTTGGCTGGAAGGATGATTTATCCAGAATCACTAAAATACCTGCCTCTGTACGGCTTGGCATTATGTAAATCAACCCCTCTTCGTGGAGGCTATTCAGATGTTCCATTGGATGAACGTTGTGCGGTGGGATCCACTATGATGACTTTACCTATCAAAAGATTGGTGAAGCTTTTGTATCCTACCTTGATTCGGGTAGACGAGTATATATTAAAGGTATTCTTACAAGTCCTAGAAATTTTTAGGGAATTTATTACTTAAAACACATACCCTGAGATGTGGTCTTTTGTCACTTAGGTATTCTCACATTTCAATGTATACATTGAGGTATCATAGGGTTTAATGATTTGCACTTAGGTACCTACATTGGACTCCAATGAACTTTTGCTAGAAGATATGGATATAGTACATGATTTTAACAATGTATAGGTACCTTTGGTTGGAATCCACTAAATTTATTGGATTCTAGCCTATTTTTGCGTGAAAATTCTAACGTTGCACTTATATCGCCAAAATCATGTGCCACGAGAGTATTTTTCAGTGTAATTTTGCTGGATTTTGAAAACAATGCACTTTATTCCAAATATCTAAATGATAAAATTTTTAAACCTCATTGTAACATTCAAATATTGGTATATGGTGACGAATGGTCAAAACTTTAGGATACTTAGGATACTTATGGTATAAATTTCCAAAAAATAATTCCTGTAAAATCATTGTTACCCAGAGGATATTGTATACCCTGTTTTATGTCTTATCTACAGGAATCATTGCAAGGTGATGAACAAAAAGCGATTGCAAAACGATTACCTCTGACTGCAGAGAGCTTGGACACCAGAGGTCTTTACATTTTTGACGATGGTTTCCGCTTTGTTGTATGGATTGGCAGAATGCTTTCGCCTGATATATCTAGGAGTTTGAATATAGACTTTGCTGCTGATCTTTCAAGGGTATGTCCTTGTGCACTATTATAGTTTTGCTTGTGGCTTTATATTTTTGCCTTGTAGCTCGGAAACTATGCTTATATCAGTTGGAATCGAGGATATAAGAATGGATTTTGCTAAATTTCTTTTTGTTGAACTTTAAATCATGATGTGATATTTTCAGAAGTTTCAGGTAACTGAGCCCAATATGATTTAACTCAAATATTGGTTTCCGGTTTTCCTAGACCCTCTCCATTGAGGCACTAGGTTTGTTGTTGTTGTTGTATTGGTTTCCAGTTGTTCTGTTCATGTGGCCTCCTTGTTTAGTTCTAACTTTTTAAAGATCTATGCCGTGTTAGATTTTTTTTACCCGCTTGGAGGATTCCCATACATGCAAGAGTAAGTTGGGGCTGTAAGGCCCAATAGGTGGGCCTGAGGAATCGTTTCATCAAATGATTAGATTCAAACCGCAGGCACGTTTTATGAGGTGTAGAGTCCAATTGTCTTACTAGTTGAACCAACAATTTGGGGTTTTGTGTCGTTTTTGTTTGTTGCTACTCTTTGAGAATTAAAATCTTCTACTTCTCAAATGTTCGTGCAGAAACCAATTGTATGCTCCTTCGAGTTTCTTAGTAGAGTGCTTTCTCCTCTATCCATAGTTTCCCTTCAATTTGAGTTTTTCTCCACACAAATCTGTGTATTATTATTTTCTCTTACACTCTTCTTTTCTCAATTTCTTTAGAATTTATCTTTTCGTATGTAATCAAATCCAGTTCTTGGGTGTTTGCCCAACGGTTTGGTTCTTCCATCACCTGCTTCAGGCAACGAGGGGATTTAACCAATGCTTTTTTTTCTATGATTAGCAGATTAATCTCTCTGAAAGCAATAACGAAATGTCAAGAAGGCTAATGAGAGTACTGAAGACATTGCGAGAGAGTGACCAGTCATACTATCAACTATGTCACCTTGTAAGGCAAGGTGAACAACCCAGAGAAGGGTTTTATCTTCTCGCAAACCTCATCGAGGATCAGACTGGCGGCATTACTGGCTACCCTGATTGGATTATGCTAATTCACCGGCAGGTCCAACAAAATGCTTAATTGTAAGTAGGTATATAGCTTATCATGGTCAATGGCTTTTAGTTTTTATGAATCTATTACTCCCTTGCTCCACTGTGCAAAAGGGCTTCGAAAGTCTGACACAACATGATAACATGACACGAGCATAAATATGAAGTTACTGGGTAAACCCAATCATGACACATATGACTCGTTTGTGATGGTTTTAGCAAATTTAACTAATTGATGTGCGTGCTACGTTATTTTTTTAAGTCAAATACAACTTCTATATTTTTGTTTGCCATTCCTATGTGCAAATGAACAAATGAGGATGGGAATCATGGTATGTAGTGGTGAAATTCTACCATCTCGTCCTAGGTTCAAATCACCTCTTCCCCGACCTTGCTTACGTACCAAAAAGATCGTTGTGAACAAGTCTTTGGTCTAATGGTAACACACAACCGAGGCTCAGATTTTAGGACAACAGAACCTAGGTCCAATTTCATCAATCCTGCTCACCTACCTTAAAATAAGTAAAGATGTTATACATAGCTCAGTTCTTTGTATCGTCCTATGCAAACAAATAGAAGGATATGCTGCTCTATGTGCTGCACGCATTGTAATATAATGTGTAGTATCAATAATTGTTATTTTCTTTCCATAGTTTCTAACACGTAAATACATTTCTAATTATGCTTAAGTATATAAAATACAACACATCGGGTTCTGTGTAATGGCTAGCTTTAAATGTTTGATGTATGATTTTGAGTCTTGTGAGTCATGACTGAAGCGGCTGCCCTGAAACTTTTCCGTTCCCGAACTGGAAAAGTGTGAACCCACTCGAAATTGGATCGGTTGGGCTCGTTTAAGCTTGTGAGCCACCAAGCTTGAGCTTACCAAGATTAGAGGTCAGTTTTGCTCATTTACGCCTCTAGAAGAGTCCTATTTCTTCCCATTTCATAGTCTACAGAGCTGAGAGCTATTTTTATTGCACTATTTTGTGCTTTTTAGGGACATATGTCACTGGCTCGAATAGATGAAATATTCTACTAGGCTCGTGGGGCTGATCAAGACCCCAAGCAACAGAAGCAATTGCTTGGGGCTTTTACTTTGTTAAGGGTCTATTTTAAGAATTAGTTATTTTATATACTTTGTTAAGGGTCTATTTTAAGAATTAGTTATTTTATGTTTACTTCTGCGGCATATCATGCGAGTCAACGTTAGAGATTGAAATGACAATCTATGTGTGGCATTATAATCACGTGTAGAAAAATATATAAATGACCTACATATTGGATAATATCAATAATATAATTTAGATTATTCGAGGTGTGTTTAAGCTGATATGGACACCCACAATTACCAAAAAAGGGGCATATTAGTCAAAACTTGCTTTGAGCTCCTAAAATCTCAAGTCTGGCCCTGTAGGCTTGCATGTCTTTTTTTGGGGCCAGCCACCAGGCTTATATGTTGATTTTGTCTTTTTTGTTACTCCGATTTGATACGCTTTAACTACAGTCATATGTGTTTAAAATACCTCATATGAGTGTAGTTAAAGTGTCTCATATATAAAGTTCTCAACACTTAACCGAGGTTTTCCAAATCTCTACAGGTTGATGGTATCAGTTTCCATCTATAACAAGGTTTTCGCTCATGAGGATCGTTCTCCAAGTCGACTCGGGAACCGTGCTCCAAGCTGGAAGGTGAGGCCATTGGAAGTAGATTTGCAAACTATATTCATTTACAATTTTTGTTTCCCTTTATGGATAAATAATTAGATAAATTTTACTTTGAGTAAGCATTATATTTTGCATTTGTACTCAGAAATCAGGGAAGTCTTTTTTTTTTTTTTATTGTTCTTTTTTCTTAGATAGTTTTGGGGGCTGGGACATAATCTGATGCATTAAAATCAGTTTATTGGTTTGCTTTAGAGGTTTTGTGATATGTATGCTTACATATTGGGAGTACTATTTTTGTGTGAGCATAAAGAGATTCTCTTCAACTTATTGAGTCCCAGGTCAAGAAAGTGAAACATTTTTTTCGGTTGGAGACATTTTTTTCCCCCTTAATCTTGGTTTTTCTTATTTTTCATTTTTATTCAAAATATGAGAAATTGAAAAATAGCAAATGAAGCCAGAAGAAAAAATTTGTTCTTGCAGTATCTTTTAGTCTTCTATCACTGTATTATTTGCTGTCAGATTTCAGCTTTTGAACATCACTTTTCTCAAGTTGGAGGTCCTCGGATAAAGTTTTCTTTTAGGGTAGTACCCTAAAGCGGTAAGGTTGCCCATATTCCGTCCCCTCCCCAGACCCTGCATATGCGGAAGCCATTGAGGCACTGGATTAGTGGTGGTGGTTGTTGCAATATCACTCTCTCGATCTAATTCCTCTTTTCTTTTTTGTTCTACTATTTTTTTTTGTCAATGTATTTCTCTTTATAATGGATCAAATAACCAAATCATTCAATAGAGGTACTTTCTATTCTACCAGTCAAATCAACAACCACCGTTTAGTGTCCCAAGTGCTTCCGCTGAAGCACGGTCGGGGGATGAGAGACTGTTCGGGTGCCCTCAACTCTACCAGTCAAATCGATTGTTTATATTCAGTTGATGGATCCAACAGGAAAAAAAAAAAGGCACCTCTATAAAAACTCTTATGGTGTGCTCTATGCTTGGTAGAACAATACCACATCATAGATAAGTGTTCTGTTTATTGTTAGCAGATGACTACGAACTATTGGGACGAAATTCTAGAAGATGTGTTGAGGGGAATTCTTAAAAGGTTGTCAGCTAAGGATCTCTGACAGTTAAAGTTTGTATGTAGACAGTGGTACAATATAATAGTTGATCCCTATTTTTCCATGCTACACCATACGTATTCACATATTCGACCAGGTGGAAGCGATCTCGTTCTTCATTTTTTGAGGTATGAAAATATGTGGAGCAGGTAATTTATGAAGATTTTAGATCAAGAGATTGAGGGTCCTCGAAAACAGCCTCTTGTTAATGTATCACCTTAAAGGGGTAAGGCTGCATGCATCTCACCCCTCCCAGATCCTGCTTATGGGGGAGCCCTTAAAGGGGTATGTTGTTGTTGTTGTTATAGGATAGCACCATATAGCGGTAAGATTGCTTATATCTTGCGCTCTCTACACTATGTCTTGGCCAAAATCTCTTTGAGGCACTGAGTTGTTGGTTGTTGGTCGGTAGGAAGCGTATAATATTTTTCTTCTAAATAGTGAGACTAGTTCTTCAGAATTGAGGGATGAGCTTCAAATTCAATGGCACTGGCTTGGAGGATTGTGCGTTTAATCATGATACTAACTCGAACAGCTCTAATAAGAATGGTACTTAAATGCATTAATTTATTTATGCATATCTATCTTCTCTTAATGAACCCTAAATCAATACTTGCCACCCACTCCATGAATTGAGAGATGAGTTTCAAATTCAATATTTATTCGTGAATTTAAAGAAAACGGCTAGATGCTAGTAGGAATGGCAATTGAATAGAGCGGGTGCCTCCTTTTACTCAATACCCATCACCCAAATCAATACTTGCCACCCACTCCATTAGCCGTCATAGGTATGAAGTGGATACTCATACCTATCCCAGACAGGTATAAATTTGTACCTATACTTGCAAGTGTCCCACGAGATTCTTTAATAACCCATCCCCTTTGCTTACTCGCCTTATTATAAGGGCTTATTTGGTTGTCGAAGGAATTGAATTCCTATAGGAAGTTGTACATCCATGAATTCATTTTCCTTGTCAACTTCCTAAGAAGTAGTATAGAAATGTTTGGTTGTCCATTCGAGAAATAAAACTTTATGGGAATTCAATTCCTATATCTTATTTGGTTGACACTAATAATTTCCTATGAAATACAATAAAAATGACTATTATGCTCATTACCAATCTTTTAACATCATTGATAGAGGGGTAGAATAGTCATATGGGTTAAAAAGTCATCAAGGAAGTAGAACTTACTTAGGGAGCTAGGTAAGTTACTCCCCCTATTTTGAAGTAATTGAAACTTACTTACCAATTCCAACTTCTCATATTTCACCTACATCCTGCATACCAAACAATAACAACAGCAACAATAGACTCAGTCCCTCAAGGGCTCCCGCTTAAGCGGGGTCCGGGGGATAGATGTACGCAGCCTTACCCTTTCAGGGTGTAACCTTGTCAATAGGCCGTTTTCAAGGACCCTTAACCTTATGGAGTTGGCAATACGAGGACATCCCAGAAGGTCATCCATCTTGGTACTATATTCCGCATTCCAAACAAGACCCAAAAAACCACACTTTCCATAAATTAGAACTTTTCTCGTATACTTTCCACGTACTAAACAAAAGCCTAAGGATCGAACAATTATTCATTCCAAAAATAAAATCAACAAGAGAGAGAGAGGGGGAGGAAATGTAGGGAACCCAAAAACTGACATAAAAAAAAAAAAAAAGAATGAGAGGAGAAGAGAAGAAAGAGGAAGGGGTTTCTATAAAACCCCATTAATTCTTCGTTTTCTATTTTTTATTTTTTATTAAATCAAATCCCAATTGCTCTGCTTCTGTTTTCCATCGATTACAGAAGCAGAACAACAACAACAACAAAAACAAGAAGAAGAAGGAACCACATCATTTAATTCCAAAAAAAAAGATTCATCCCCCTTTTGATGCACATTCTATCAAAATTACGTGAAAAAAAAAAGAAAAACACAACGAAAACTCTCTGATCATCTTTGTTTTCGTGTATATATATATATATTTGAAAATTATTATTAGTGTTAGCTTCAGATTTTCTGGGTCTCAAAGTAGGTCACATCCCCAGAAAAAAAAAGTGCAAAAATTCCCCCCCCCCCAAAAAATAAAAAATAAAAAAAATTTCTCTCTACCATCTCTGTTTTTGTGAAATTGAACTAGTTTTAGTTTCAAATTTTTCTGGGTCTAAAATAGACCACATTCCCACAATAATTAAAAAAAAAAAAAAAAAAACCCCAAAAACCTCTCCAATCATCTCTGTTTTTGTTAAAATTTCGAGTAATTCTTATTAATTACTTGTATTTGTATTAATACTAGTCATTAACTGTACAATACACAGTTAAAATTTTATCTGTTGTATTCTATTTAATAGAATTTTAGAATTTTTTCTACAAAAGTCTTAACAAATTCACATTATTTTTATTATTATTATTGGGCATCCATTGAAAATTTTAAATCAAACCCATTTCTGTGTGATACATGGAAAATTTTTATTTATTGTATAATATAATGTTTATAAATTGTTATTATTTTTAGCTGAATTTTGTATACAAAACTTCGTGTAATTCTTACTTGCATTTCCTTCAAAATCTCCCCCCAAAAATAACCCTACAAAAAATCAAACAAATCGCAATTCTCTCTCTCTCTGTGAAAATGGAGAGAATATCAACGACGGCGCTGCTTCCAGAATCCTTCATGGGAGCAAGAGACGACATAACAACACAGGTGGGGTTCATATGGGGTCAAATTAAAGCGCCACTGGTGGTGCCATTGCTGAGGATTTCGATCGTAATAAGCATGATAATGTCGATGATGATGTTCATGGAGAGGGTTTACATGGGGATTGTGATTGTGTTGGTGAAATTGTTCGTTGGGAAGCCGGAGAAGAGGTATAGATGGGAGCCAATGAAGGAGGATTTGGAGATTGGTGGTGAGTCTTTTCCTATGGTGCTCATTCAAATCCCTATGTTCAATGAGAAAGAGGTAATTATGGTGTTTCGTATTTGTTAGAGTATGAAATTATTTATCGGTGTTCGTTCAATGGGTTATTTATATTTTAGTATGTTGATATTTTTAAATTATTAAAAAGGCTCCTAAGTTTTTGTCGTATTAATAAAAAAACTCATAAGTTTTTGTAGCATAAATAAAAAGGCTTCTCCATGACGCGATGATGTCATTTTTAGTCGACAGAGCTGATGCGACTGTTATGTTTTTATTAATACTGCAGTAAAATGACAAAAATACCCTTTAATAACCATATTTTGAAACAAATTAAGGGAAAATAGATAGCTTCTACATAACACAACATCTCGAATTTTGTGCATATAAAGTAATAATAAGGGTCTGTTCAAAAAAAAAAAAAGGTAATAATAAGGGAGTTGAAGCGTGCTTTAAGTCATTTTATTGTAGCATTAATAAAAAGCAATTACCATACCAGCTCTGTCGATGAAAAATAAAGTCATCACGCTTGAGAGGAGTTTTTTTATTGATACGAGAAAAATTCAGGGGCCTTTTTAATAATTGAAAAAGTTCAGGGTCCTTTATATTATTTTAATAAATATCGGGGCTACTAAAATGTAAATAGCCCTTATTTATATTTAGTATCTTGATATTTTTAAAAAGAATAAATAGGATCTTGATATAATTTGGCAATAGGATAAAGCACGGTAGAGAGGGGTAAAGAGGGGAAGGGAGGGTAGAAAGGGGTAAAGAGGAAAATTTATCAAACAAGGTTAAAAATTTACTCCCATTATCCTTACCCCCGTTTATCACGTTGCTAAACAGGGGGTTAAGTTTTTGTTCTATTAATAAAATGGCTCCTCTCCATTGTGATAATCTTATTTTCCATCGACAAAGTTGATGTGATAATTTCTTTTTTATTAATGCTATAGTAAAATGCAAAAATACCCTTTGTTACTCTTATTGTTACTTTATAAACATGAAATTTGATAAAAGCTTTCTGTTTTCGTTGAATTTATTTAAAAATATTGGTTATTGAAGGGTACTTTTGTCATTTTATTGTGGCATTAATAAAAAGACGTTGTCGCATAAGATTTGTCGACGGAAAATGATGTCGTTATGCCGGAGAGCGGCCTTTTTATTCATATGACAAAAACTTATGGGCTTTTTTATTAATAAAAGAAAAACTTGTGGGCATTTATATTAATTCAAAAATATTATAGTCCTTTTTATTATTTTTTAAAAACTTCGAATACTTAAATGTAAATAACTGAGTCCTTATGCTTTTTTAATAGTTGGTCACTGTATATGATATCAGAGTTTTATTGAACAAAAGTTCATGATTTTGATTCTCAACATTTCAAATAATATTTAGTCCTCCTACTTCTTATCTCATCAATCTAATCCTTGTAAAATTTAAATCGTTAAAGTTGATGACATAATTTTTACCAATTGGATGATAGTAGGGTTTAAATTGGGTCAACAAATGGGTTTGTATTCGGTTGCTCGCATCTACCGTGATCATACGGTTCAATTTTGTGTCATTAACTTAGCTTCATTTCAATGTAGGACTAAAACAGTGTAAACTATTGAAGGTTTAAATTGACATAATGAACATAAAATAATCCTATAATTTATATATGAGGTGGGTCTGTATACTATTCATGGCAAATGAATATAAAATAATGATATATAATAACATGAAGTTTTCTACGGGAGTGGGATATTTTGCTGCTAGTGGGATTCGATAACGTGTGGTAGTTTTGGTTCCACTGATCATCGCTATTAGATCAAGTCTTACTCGGTTATAATAACATAAAGTTGATTATTCAGGTATACCAGCTTTCTATTGGAGCTACATGTGGGCTTTCTTGGCCGTCCGATCGCTTCATCATCCAAGTCCTTGATGATTCCACTGATCCAACGATCAAGGTTTAATTATCACCCTTTTTTTTTTCCAATTTTTTTCTTTTACTTTTTTATCTTTGATTTTTAATTTAGTTTGTATAAATAACGATAAAAAACTTTTTTTTTCCCCAAAATAGAAGAACATAATAAATATCTTAATTATTGCAAATTGCTTTATATATCATAAATTATGTGGATCTCTATTTGGTTTAAAGGAAATATTTTTCTTTTGAAATTTTTTTTAAAAATATATTTTCAATAATTTTTTCCGTTAAAATCTTTGTTATTGTAGTGAAAAAATAGTTTCATTCATAAATTGATACAAGGTTCTCTTTGTAATGATCAAAAAAGAAAATTTATACGAGGTTCACATTTGACCAAGTTAAATTTGAGATGAGACACTTGATATGAGATTATTACGTAAAACATCTTCTCCCTCTCTATGAAGGAAAATGTTTTCCCCTTTCATTGAGAGGAAGTCAATTTTCTCCCAAGAAAATAACCTTACAAAATATTTGTAATTAAAAATATTTTTTCTTTAAAAAATTATCTTTCTAGCTAAAGCAAGTGACTTCGTTTTATAAATTTGCATGAAAAGTTAACATTGAAATGAATCATATAACATGAGATTACCACAGAAAACGTTTCCCTTCGCACGAAGCAAAACATTTTCACGTTCTGTCAGAAGGGAGTCTCCCTCAAATGAAGGAAAACACCTTCTGTATTTGTGGTTATTATGAAATTATGTAAAGAAACATTAGAATTGAGTATCAAAGAACCAACTATCCCAAAAGCTTAAATTGATGGGTGAAGGCCTGGGAATAGTTTTATACTCTAATATGTCCCCTCACGTGAATGCCAATTGGGCTTGAAGCCTGAATAATGCACAGACCCACCTCATACTTTGTGCTTAAATTGTTTTTAATATTGAAAGTGGGAGCTGCTGAGATTCGAATTCGTGACCTCATGGTCAATAAAGCTCTAAAACCATATCAAAGAACCATCTGTCCCAAAAGATTAAGCTTTTGGGATGAAGGTGCGGGAATAGTTTTATACTCTGACATTGAGATGGAAAGGATTTTCTATCGGAACAGACGGAGTCTAATAGTGAGTAAAATGCAACGTGGGTAGGAAATGGTGGAGAGGGAATGCAAGAGGCGGGCAAACAAAGGGATAAACATAAAGTATGAGATCCGGGAAAACCGGGTTGGCTACAAGGCGGGTGCTTTGAAGGAGGGTTTGAAGCGCGCGTACGTCGAGCATTGTGACTATGTTGCCATCTTCGACGCTGACTTCCAACCTGAACCCGATTACCTACGTCGTGCCATCCCTTTCTTGATGCATAACCCTGAACTCGCCCTTGTTCAGGCTCGCTGGAAATTCGGTAATTTCTCTTACTCCACTTTGACTGTTTTTTCTTATAGCACGACGCTTTCAAAGCACGGCTAGGGGATCACAGATCAAGCTGAGCCCAATGTCGCTCGTTCAAACTCAAACATGAGAGCTGAGAACGAGCTTATCAGGATCGGGCTCCAGTCTTTTAACATTTAGGTTGACTTGAAGTCTGCTGAAGCTAGAGCTCACTTCGTCATAGACTTGGGATCAGCTCAATAGAGTTCGAACCCAACTCAACGAATTCCAAGCTAAACTCCTTATTTACGCTCATTTAAGTTCAATCTAAGCTCGTTTGGAATTGTTCTCGCTCAATCTCGACTAATTTAGACTTAAATTTGGCTCGATTGGGCAATACTTAGCCAAGTAAATTTTACTCGAATGGGCTAAGGCTCACGATCCTATGAGCTTGAGCTTCACTTGGCTTGGCTAATCG
Organism: Simmondsia chinensis; assembly: GCA_018398585.1. Lineage (NCBI taxonomy): Eukaryota > Viridiplantae > Streptophyta > Magnoliopsida > Caryophyllales > Simmondsiaceae > Simmondsia > Simmondsia chinensis. The sequence goes on along the minus strand of JAGTTD010000007.1, from coordinate 1,329,691 downwards.
GCTCATTTACATCCCTAATCATAATGCGCTTTGAATTGACAATAATACTAATGATCTTGTTTTGTTTTATTGATTGCAGTGAATGCGGATGAGTGCTTGATGACGAGAATGCAAGAGATGTCGTTGGATTACCACTTCACCGTGGAGCAAGAAGTCGGGTCTTCCACCCATGCTTTCTTCGGCTTCAATGGTAATATTTCCTTCCTTTTTGCTATCAACCGTAACGGGTAATAGACTTGGCCAAAGGGTAGACCCGGATTGACCCGTGAGACTCGCCACCATGGCAAGTCGATCTAACTTGTTGGCCATCAAATGGGTAGTGTCAAGCAATCAATTGTCCCGGAAGTTTAAACTAATGAATGAAGACTTAAGAATGGTTTTATATTCTAATTTGTCTCTGTCACATGAATGGCCATTAGGTTTGAAACGTGGATAGTGTTGGAAAAAAGATACAAGAACATAGGACATAAAAACAACAATAGCAAATGAGTAGCAAGTAAACACTCCCATATCCCACATTGACAAATTAAGAGAGGGTATTTGGGTTTATATATGGTTATGTGAGAGGTGCCCTTTGTGTCAATTCATGGATGAAAGTATGGACACCACACGCGCGCGCACCGCCCGCCCGCCCGCCGTGCCATGCCCTGGTGAGGGTGTGCGTTACAATTATTTTTCGGAAAAAAAGGGTCTTTTACTATTTCGTAGTTGACCTTCGTACTCGGAAGCGGTTGCTGAATTTTTTGCTCACGTTCAAAGTGGTGGCCGAGTCTTTTGCTATGCTAACTGCCAACGTCCCACTTCACCCCGGTTTTAGGACTTCGGTTGAAGCTCCAGTCCATTGTTTTAGGGATCGGTTGGTACTTTTTTCTACTATAAATACAACCCTTCTTCTTCCATTTTAATCATCAAAAAAACGCAGACAAAGTATAACTCTTCTCTTCACCTTTCCTCTCGGTTCTCTCTATTTCTTCAAATATTGGGCAAAGTTCTGAAGCGTCTCCTACTCGGTGGCTGTCGAGTGCACGGCAGTGATCGAATCGTGTTAATCCTGGAGGACGGCCGCCAAATCAGCTGTTTGCACCGAAGCAGTGGCGAAATCGTCTTTTAGGACAGTGGTACTTCCCACGGCACGGTGTCTTCGGTATTACATTCAATTTCTTAATTCTCTCGTGTTATTTGTTTGTCATGTTTATATATTTTAATCAGGTTTAATCGCTGATATTTAATGCTGGAAAAATACATTCGTTTTTTCTGCGACTACTAGTTATTTTTTCTAACAGATAGTGCCCATTGACACGCATTATACTTTGCGCTGAAATTATATTAACATTGAAATAAGAGATTGTTGGGATTCAAACATGTGACATCTCAGTTAACAAGGCTTTGATATCATGTCAAAGAACCAATTCTCTTATAAGCCTAAACTAATAAATGGAAGTTCAAGAATAGCCTTATACTCTAACAAGTAGCAGGGTTGACGGAGTACAACATGAAAATTGCAGGGACGGCTGGAGTGTGGCGAATCGCAGCCATAAATGAAGCCGGAGGATGGAAAGATCGGACAACAGTAGAGGACATGGACCTCGCAGTTCGAGCTAGTCTTAAGGGTTGGAAGTTCCTGTACCTTGGCGATCTTCAGGTACATATCCATTGATCCTTGATCTGATGTCGTGTAGCTCCCTAAGCGTATACGAAGTCTACAAATAAACCAATTGGCATTAAGTAGAGCAACCCACTAAACCTGTATACCGATTGATCTGTTCTCTCTCACAACTCTAACGTGAGATTTCTTACCGAATAGGTGAAAAGTGAGTTGCCGAGTACGTTCAAGGCGTTCAGATTCCAACAGCACAGGTGGTCATGTGGGCCAGCAAATCTGTTCAGGAAAATGGCAATGGAGATCATAAGAAATGAGAAAGTGTCAGTTTGGAAGAAGTTTTATGTCATCTACAGCTTCTTCTTGGTCAGAAAGATTACTGCACACATTGTCACATTTGGGTTCTACTGCATTGTTTTACCGGCTACCGTTTTTACACCGGAAGTCGACGTTCCGAGGTGGGTTGCTGTTTATCTCCCTACCATCATCACCCTCCTCAATGCTGTTGGTACTCCCAGGCATGTCTCTCTCACTCTCTCTTTCTTCCAGTTAAGTACTCTATATGTAAGTACAACAACAATAACAACAATCCCAGTGCCAGAAGGGCTTCCGCATATGCGGGGTCTGGGGGTGGATGTACTTGGCCTTTCCCTTTAGAGTGCTATCTCGAAGGGAGGCTGTTTCCGAGGACCCCCAACCTGAGGAGCGTATCATCATGGAAGCATTGAATCCCGGAAGCATGAGATCAACATAGTATTAGAGTAGTCCATAGCACAAGCCGAGCACTACGAAGCAAAATTCGATGGAAGGTAACTGCAGTCAAATGGTCAAATAGTCAGCACGTACGCAAGTGCTCAAGTGCTCTGTATGTAAGTGCCTAGTTGAATCGCACATTGTAGTTGTGGGAGAGAAGAGACCAACATATTAGCTTGGTGGATTACTCCACCTAATGCCAATGAGTTTGCGGGCGGAACCCCGCTTAAGCTTATATGTAAATCTCATATGTGTCAACTCTGGGTCGTGTGCTAGATAATGTATAAGTTCAGTATTGTTAGGATATTATTGTCTCATAATTAGAAACTGATAAGAGAGAATAAGGAAAGATATGATTGAGATTTAAATAAGATTTACGTATCTGAATTAGTTTAGTATTTGAATGAAATTAGGATTAGGCACCTAAGTTATAAAAGGGATTTATTGGTTGATGGTTAGGGTGTCTCAGGGATACCTTGAGTAGGCGGAGAAAGTGAAAATTATGTCGAGTGGGCCTGTAAGAGTGAGTGTGGTTCACCTGAGCATGAAGCTGTATGCGGGGAGTTTGTAGTTTTACTCATGCAAAAGTTATATCGCGAAAGAGTTTGTACCTTTGTTAGTGCAAAAGATACGTTTGAGTTGAGATGAGTGTTTGAGTGGAGTTTTGAGTTATTATTGGAGACTGTAATTCAAAATTTTATATTAGATGAGGCAACTGATTGACCCCAAGGGTTTTCCTCATAAATGACGTTTGTTATTTTGTTTTTATTTTACGCTTGCATTGTGCTTAGTATCTGATTCTCCCAACAAATAGACTACTTTTTCTAATGCGAATTGAATTCTGGTATAAGAGCTTATAGAGAAGTGGTTGCAGGTCGGTGCATTTGCTAATATTCTGGATATTGTTTGAGAATGTGATGTCACTGCATCGGACAAAGGCCACCTTGATTGGCCTCTTGGAGGGCGTCCGGAGCAACGAGTGGGTCGTCACCGAAAAGCTTGGTGACGCTCTCAAGTTCAAATCCTCTGCTAAAGGCTCCAGGCGCCTGCCTTGTTTTAGGCTCGGGGAAAGGTATGATGCTTACAAAGAACTAACTATCTCAAAAGTTTAAGTTGTTCGATAAATATATAAGAATTGTTAATTATCTGGCATTGTCCGAGCCAATGCTGGCATGTGTCGACTTATTCAATGAGGGCATCGCTTCACTGGAATACCAATTTTCCAAGTGGATTTGGGCCTGATATCCTCTGAAATGGCATCAATGTTGGGCCCATTTTCAATGTTTGAGCCCTCAATGTCGATATTCATAGTTGTTTTGCACGTAGGAGAAGTGCGTTAAATATTCCATATTGCTTAGTCATGCTGGCTTAGGCCAGCTAATTTGTTGAGGGCAAAACCACCCCCCCCCCCCCCCCCAAAAGTGCCTCGGGGCTCCTGCAAATGTAGGGTCGGGGGAGGAAGATTAGATGTATGCAGTCTTACCTCTTTAGGGTGCTACCTTAAAGGGTGGCTGTGTCCAAGAACCTCTAACCTAAAACGCATAGAAGCAGGATGATACCAGTCTAACTATTGTTGATAAATGAACTGGTTCAAGCTTGATTTTGCTAGGCTTTAGGCTTGGACTAGCTTAACTGGTTTTTCAGATAGAGTTAGGTTCAATATCCTTTAAAAAAATAAATAGTTTTTAAACTAACAGGTAAACTCTCTTTCGAATGTTTGTGATATTGAAGGATACATATGATAGAGTTGTGTCTTGGAGCGTACCTCTTCTTTTGCGGGAGCTATAACATGATATTTGGGAACACGCGATTCTATATATACCTCTTCATCCAATCCCTCGCGTTTTTCGTGGTTGGTTTCGGCTATGTTGGCACCTTCGTTCCCTCCTCTTGAGCTCGCTTTTCTTCATTCGATCTTATTTTTTCAATTTTTCTGTATATTTGAAGGCGATTTTCGGTTACATAGTATAGTTACTAGGTAAATTGATGGAAGAAGTAGTCACAAGGGCTATTTGGCCAAGCTATTTTTCTGAAAAAGTGCATTTAAACATGAGAGAAAATAGTGTTTTTTCCTTTAAAGTAGAAGCAAAATCAAAAAATTTAGATCTTGGAAACACATTTTAGAATATTCTTTTGCAAAAAGTTGTAAAAGTTATTTTTTTACGGCTTGATCAAGTGGGCCTACAGCCCAAAGGGCTGGCTAGCTTCTTTGATTGTTACTTGTGGGGGTTTTTTTTAGATTAATGTTATTGTCAGGGTAATTTTTACTAATATCAGGACAATTACAATGACTTTGTTGAACTTATTGTGTTAAAATTGCCCTGTTATTAACAAAAATTGTCCTAACAACAGCATTATCCCTTTTTTAAGATTCCTTTTGGGTATTGCTTAGTTGTTTGTAAAGGAAATAAACTCAATGCATCTCAATTTGAAATTTGAAATTTGAACTTGCAAAATTTCCCCAATTTTTACAATAAATAAATATTTGTACAATTTTTACAATAAATAAATATCTGTACAATTGTAGGTGTCTGATAGAATCCTAGTTAGATTTTATTGTGTTATTTTATTCCTTTGTTTAAATTTAAATTAATTAATAAACATAATTTTTAATGATATAATTACGTTAGATATAAGTAACTCGTTACAAATTCTCTCGTTAACTTAATTTAATCCAACTTATGGCCGAACTATTGAAAATTAACTTAAATTTTACTTTGAATAATCAAATTGATACAAAATTAATTGGTATAAATTATATATTAGTATCATGAGATTTTGGTATAATAATTTTTTAGTTTAAAAACTTTGCAAAATAATTTATTATTCCACAAGTTTTAGTGTAATTTTTTAGCCCTATTTTAGGTAAAATAAAATGCCAAACAGACATTTATACTCTTATTTAAAACATTGTTATTTTTTCAAATTTAGTACTTTTCTTGAATATTTTTAACTTTCCACTCCAGCTTTTAGTAAGAATGTTGATGCCATACGCCTAAAATTAGACTAAAAATTCACAAAGTTTCTGCACTGAAAAATTATTACACCAAACCTCAGGTATTAATATGTAATTTGCACAAAATATATAAAAATTAAATTGACATAATAAAATGTAAAATTAAATTAATATAATAGGAAAAATACAAAAACCTTTAGACTATGTTTGGCAAACAATTTCTTATAGCGTTTTTCATAGCTTTTGACTTTTTAACTAGTCAAACAGCTAACAGTACTATTTAGTAAAAAATTTGTTAGTGTTTTTTACAACATTCTAAACAATTTAGCCTTTAGTTTTTCAAACTTCATGTAATCAAATTTTATTTATCATTTTATAATAATCCACCAACTTTATCATTTAATTTTACCAAATATATTATCAATCAACAAACAATTAATTAAGCTAATAGCTATAGCTCTAGCTAAATACAGCCTTAGTATGAATAACCCTACAATAATAATAACAACCGTCCTAGTGCCTCAAGGGCTCCCGCATAAGCAGAGTCTGGGGAGGTAGATGTACGCAGCCTTTTCCCTTCAAGGTAACTGGCTGTTTCTGGGAACCCCCAATCTAAGAAGCATGGCAGCATAGAAATATGAGAATAACAAAGTATAAGAGCAAAACATAGTACAAGGCAAGCATTATGACGCAAAACTCAATAGAAGGCAACTACAAGGCAAATAATAAGCAAGTAAGCAGCTAAGCAAATAAGTGCATGAAAGAGGAAGTCATATACGCCCTAGAAACACTAATATTAGTAATAATAAGCTCCTCTACTAAGTCGCTATATCTGCTGCCCAATACTAGCCCTCCACCGAACTTTATTTAAGGTCATCTCTTCCTATAGATTTAGGTAGGTGAGATCTTGTCTGTTCATGTCCTACCATCTCCTGCCATTTGTGTATGGGGTTGTTCACATCTCTTGATTGAAGTAGTAGTCGATCTTCTGCTAATATGTTCAAACTACCTCAAATATTGCTTCCTTAATTTTTTTTTGATCGAGGTCTTGCCCAATTTGTATCTTAGTATGAATAAATAAAATATACTGAAGAAGAAACCTATCTCTTCGGACGCGCGTAACGCCACCATTCACCCACGACAGATATATTTAACTGAGGCAACAAATTTTCTAGAAAAACAAAAAAGAAAAAATTTTAAATTTACGAATTTACCCCCAACCCTCCTTCAAGGCCTCGTCTCTCTACAGCCACAAAACCCACAAGCCCTAACCACCACACCCTCCCTTCCTCCGCCGGAAAATGACGCTCGCCGCCTCCGCCACCGTCCCCCGCCTCCTCTCCTTCTCCTCCACAGCAAGATCATCCGCAGCCGGCGCCGCCGCCGCCGCTTTCCTCCGTCCGAAAACCTTCAAAAGCTCCTCCTTCTCTAACCCCCTCAAACCCAAACCCTGCCGCTTCTCGTTCTCCTCCTCCGCCAACTCCACCACCATCTCTGCCGCAATCTCCGCCGGATCGAAGCTCCCTGAGGCCACCTTCTCCTACTTCGATTCCACCGGCGAGCTACAGACCACCACCATCTCCGATCTTACCGCTAAGAAGAAGACGATCCTCTTCGCTGTCCCCGGCGCGTTCACTCCTACGTGCTCTCAGAAGCATCTTCCAGGGTTTGTGGAGAAGTCCGGGGAGTTGAAGTCCAAGGGGGTTGACGTCATCGCGTGTGTTTCCGTGAATGACGCGTTTGTGATGCGCGCGTGGAAGGAGAACCTTGGAATCAACGATGAGGTATAAACTTAGGCCTCGTTTGATTGCCACATGAATTGAATTATCGTGGAAGTTGTATTTCATTGAAATTTATTTCCTATGTCAACTTGCCGGTTTGGTTCAGGATGAGAAATAGAACTTTCGGCGAAGGTTAGTTAAAAACAAAGGAATTACAATTCACTAGGGGAGTTAGGTACGTTGCTTCATATGTCTTGAAGGAATTGGAGTTCCACTTCCCGGTAAACAAACAAGAGCCAAATTTCTTATGTCTCATGAATTTCTACTTCCGGTGTTTATTTTCTACATACCAAACTAGGCTTTAGGGATTTGTTATTGCCGGTCCTTATTGTCATAATAATGAAGAGATGTACAAACAATAAAAGCTACAAATTTGCCTTGAGAATAACAGTTTTGCCTTAGTAATAGCATATCTATAAACGACGAAGACAATAACAGCAACAACATTCCGGTGTCTCAAGGGCCCCGCTTGCGCAGGGTCTAGGAGAGGCAAATTACAACGACAACGACGACAACAATAACATAGCTATAGACTTAAGGGCAAATTACACATTAATACCCTAGATTTAGTGTATTAGATTTTTAGTCTGCAAACTTTATAAAATAAATTTTTAATCCAAAAGTTGCATTTATTGAACAAAATAGTTCATATAACGGTGTAAAAAGGTATAAAACTTGTCGTTACTTGTGGTAAACCCATCGTTTCCTCGCTATTTCCCTCATCCCACGCACGGGCTGTGATGTTGTGACATTGATATGCCTATTTAACACCTTTAAAATATCATGTGGGTCGTAATTATTCTTACAGGTGATGCTGCTGAGTGATGGAAATGGGGACTTTACGAGGGCGATAGGGGCGGAGCTTGACCTGCGGGATAAGCCGGTGGGGCTCGGGGTGCGGTCAAGAAGGTACGCGATGCTGGTGGAGGATGGGGTGGTCAAGGTGGTCAACATGGAGGAGGGCGGCTCCTTTACGTTCAGTGGTGCTGAGGATATGCTCAAGGTGCTTTGAGGTATTTGAATTTGAATTTGAATTTGGATTTGAGTTTTGTATGGCGGTTTCATGTTGGTTTTGTGTTTCAGTTTTGTTGTATAAATGTTGGGAGGGATCTTGTTTGAGTATTGGAGCGTTGGCGTTGGTATATTAGTTAAGTTAATGTTTCTTTAAGTGAGAGATCTTAGGTTTGAAACTCATATTTCCATTGATCGGCTATGACGAGAAACCAATTTTCAGCTTTGTTTTTGTATATTTTTAGTCTATTTCCTTTCATTTAGCTTTTATCTTTGTTTTTCTTGTTCTATATGTTAAGATTGCAGGGTAGGACATTACTTCTTTGGGTCCCAAGATTGAAAGAATGTTTAGAAAACTGAAGGAAAGAAAACTAGCCGAAGTCATGGCCGGGCAAGGTGGAGAAGAAGGAAGAGCTTTGAAAGAATACGCAGTTCCAATCTTTGGCGGATGCACCTCTAGCATTCGGCCTCCACCTATTCAAGCAAATAACTTTGAAATAAAGCATAATGGGGTCATTGATCAGTTTGGTGGATTGCCTATTGAGGATATGAACTTGCATATCTCTAACTTTTTAGAGATATGTGATACCTTCAAACATAACGGGCTTGCATATCTCTAACTTTTTACGATATATGGTACCTTTTCAAGCATGATGGGGTCACTGATCATGTCTTTCGCTTGAGGTTGTTCCCGTTCTCACTAAGGGATAGAACCAAAGGATGGTTAATGTCATTCCTCATTTTAGCAGATTTGCCTGGTGGAAAATATTTTGTAAGAAACTTTTGGGTCAAACCATCTCATGTAATACTGGTTTCTAATGGCAATGACGTCACTATCATTTGGCTTTATCCCTTAGTGAGAATGGGAACAACCTCAAGCGAACAGCATCATCGGTGACGCTATTATATTTGAAAACATCACATATCTCTAAAAAGTTAAGAGAGATGCAAGTCCGGATCCGCACGAGGCAATCCACCGAATTGAATTTTTTGTTGAATCAATTGTATCAATCGGGTTGGGGTCCTTGGAAACAGTCTCTCGTCAGAGTCTCACCCTGATGGGTAAGCCTGCGTACATCCTACCCCCCAGACCCCGCGCAAGCGGGAGCCCTTGTGGCACTCGGCATGTTGTTGTTGTTGTTGTTGTTGTTGAATCAATTGTATGATGACCGGCTTAATTTTGAAGTTATTTGCTTGAATTGGTGGACGCCGAATGCTAGAAGTGCATCTGCCAACAGCTGGAACCGCATATTCTCTCAAAGCTCTTCCTTCTTCTACACTTTGCTCGGTCATGACTTTGGCTTGTTTTCTTTCCTTGATTTTTCTAAGCATTCTTTCAATCTCGGGATCCAAAGGAGTAACCTCTTCTCCTCCCTGCGATTGTAACATACAAAACAAAGGTAAAAGCTAAAGGAAAGAAAATACACAAAGCAGGGTTGAAAATGGTTTTTGGTGGGAGCCGATTGATCGAAGCTATGCAGCGACGAGAAGTTCAGTCTCTGGATGCAAAATTGACTAAAAATTATATAACACTTACCTATACAAATACCTAGATCCATAAATGAATTATTAACTCAATATTAAACGTGATTTACTGATAAAAGTGAAACTAGATTCAAATTAGTACTTTGATGTTAATAATATCAATCAATCCCGAACCATGTAAAAGAAAAAAAGAAAAAAAAAAAGAGATGTATTGTTTTCGGGATTGAATTTGTTTCCTTGGTGGTTGCAAATTCGGATACGTTATGGTGATATGACTCTAATCTCGAATCTGATATGATTTGATTGATGTGTTTGCTGAGTTCTCTTATTTGTTTCTAAGTAGAATTCTTCAAAAGGTGAGGTTGATCCTTGTTCGGTCTGAGCTAATACGAGTAAAGTTTTACCAAGCCTTTAGTCTAATTCATAAAGTTGGGATTTATGAGGTCCATATATAAGCTTAAGTGAGATTGCGTTCTAAAACTAATTGATAATAGGTAGTAACTCATTGAACTTATTTGTCGATCTATTTTCTTTCACAATTTCAATCTGAGACGCTTCGACACTTGCACGGAAAGTTGTCAATAATATGACGCGGGAGATTCACTAAGTTGTAACTCAGATGGTATGGAATGGCGTAGTGTGTACTCCAATGGTGTAAGGTCGTATATTTTATGGCAATATGTGATATGAGTTGAGTGAGTTTTGGGGGTATATGAGTTGAGTTAAGCTTACTGTTGTGAATTCGGGCCCTAAATCAAACCCGAACTCAATTTGAAAACAGGATCTTGTCCGAGCATTAAGCAACGAAAAACTCACAAATGAAACAATGCGGAAATTAAACCAGAAACAACGAAGAACACGCGATATACGTGGTTCGGCACCTCAGCGAGGTCCTATTCCATGGGCCTCCATTTTCAGAGGAGTCAAATCCACTATCAGTAATTAGGGTTACCAACACAGACCGAGCTTTAAGTCTAAAATGAAAAACCAATACAGAGATTAAAGCAAGAAAACGAGAAAGAACAAGAGAAAAGTCATAACCGAGCAACACGAGCGAAGAACAGCCTAGAGCCCCAAACCCTAGCCGGAATCGTGAAGAAGACTACATCTGGGCCGACGCATCGCCTTGAACAGAGTATCCCGAGCTCCAAGGTTTACCACCGTCTTCTTCTCCTTAATCTTCAGCCCTCCAACCTCGATCTACAAGCTCTCTCTCACCTCTGAACTTTCTTTCGCTAGAAAGCCCTCCTTCTCCTCCATGTTTTCTCCTCTCTTTCTCTCTTTGCATTTTCGATCAAGAAACCCCAAAATGGGTTTCACCATTTCTGCTCACCATGAAAAATGCTCTCTATAATTTTTTTTCCCATCTGTGTAAAGTGACTTCTTCATTTAACCCTAAGAGAGAGAGGGCTTATATATTGCTACAGTTTCATGGTACATCCAAGGGCTGAGAAATGGACACGCAGCACAAATCTGACGACCCACAATAGCTGGCTGGGCACGGGTATTCGGGTCGGTTAATAACTAACGAGTAATATAACAAACTTGATATTATTTTTACCCGAAAGAAAATACAATATATTTTTCAAATCTTTTACCCATTTTAAAACCCAATTTCAAATCAATAAAGTTGTCTATAATTTTTATTCCCCAAATTAGGATATAATTATACAAGTTTGCCTCTAACGAGCCTACATAAGGCGGATGGCTAAAACCGGCAAACGATATTCTAATTTTTTGACAATTTTAACCTTTCATTTAGTCAAGACGCTCCATCCTATTATTACTTATGAACTTATATAACTCAATTACATCCTATAGTGGATATCGAATTTCATAGGACCATAATTCAACACTTACGATACTCAAGGCTCGACTCTTCGACATTTAGCTCGACTCAAGCTCTGCTAGAACTTCACCAAGCTTAAAAACTTCATGTTGGTGCCCAGCTCGGCTGAGCTCAAACCTAGTTCAATAAGATTCGAGTTGAGCTTCCATTATTTAGTCTTATTGAAACTTGACCTAGCTTTATTTGGGTTTTTGCTTAGCCTTGGGCGTGGCTCATTCAGTCTTGAACTTGGCTTGATTGGACATTTTCACATTAACAAATTGTATTAAGGGATAATCAGGCTCATAAGCCTCCAGGATGGAGCTCAAACTGAGCCAGGACTTTTGAGTCGTACAACGAATTAGCTCATAAGTTCTTCTTATTTATACCACTAAGTAAACTCAACGTGGAATATAAAATAAGCATTCATCCTAACTCCACATTTTGAGGGAGTATGATGCTATGTCGCCGGTCTATCTGTCTACCATCTAAATTCTGCTTTAGTTAGAGCCATTTTTTAACACCATACCTAATGCTTTACCTTACCTTTATGAATGTAATAAGTGGAAGCTAAAAATTGTATGTAATGATGACAACTAGAGTAACGGGCTATGGGATCATCATATAAGTTTAGAGGCGTGTGGCACTCAAATTAGGAGGAGACAAGTTCAAGAAATAGGCATTAACGGCAGGTCGTATATAAGTTTTTTCTTTTATTTTTGTTTCCGATGATCTATACTCAAGTATAATTCATAATAAAGAAGAAAAAGACAGATACGGTCAAACCAGAGGAAATTAGGATGGGAAAACACACTTCCTTAATAGCCGGTGTATACTTGAGTGTTGATTGTTTAAAACACCTTATTCAACATGCTAAGCACCTATTATATGGACTTTTTCCGTCCATGTAACATCTTTTTCCATCTCGGAGATAGCTAAGGGTCACAAAACCGTATAATATATGTTTTGCTTATCCACAACGCTGCTTATGGAAAGCCGAAAGGGTCACAAAACATTGTAATGGCTCAAAAGAAGCATGTTGCATAATAAGTGGGTAACGTGATAGGTACAAAATATGTTGTTTCGAACCCAAGTAGTAGTTGGTGCTCGGGATCAAATTTGCACACTTCTCGTTTTGCGTAGGGGTGTAAATGAGCCTAGCAGGCTCACGAGCCCTTGCAAGCCGACTCGTCATAAAACTCAAAAAGCTCGGCTCGTTTGAAGCTCGAGCTCGTAGGCTTACAAGCCTAAACGAGCCAAAGCGAACTTTTTTTAATATAATATATTTGCTTAAATATTACCCAATAAATCCATATTGGAGCCTACATGAGCTGACTCCGAGCTTAAATGAGCCCAAACGAGTCTATATTGAGCGTAAATGTGCCAAAATATTGCAAGCATAATTTGAAACTTACCGAACTTAGAACGAGCTGAGTCGAGACTGAGCTTTTGACGAGCCGAGCTCAAGCCCAAATTTTCAAAGCTTGGCGAGCTTCCAGCCGAGCTTAAAGCTGACGAGCCAAGCCTAGCAGGCTCGGGCTCGACTCGGCTTGGCTCAAATACACCCCAAGTTTTGTGATTGTTTTCAATCACAAGTTAATATTGTTATACGGAAATGAATATATGATGCAATATAATTAATTTTGACATAAAGCCAAAACTATTTTCTGTGTTTTATACGAATTCATCGAATTGATATTGTCAAATACTTCACACGTAAGTCTAGTAATAACCTTACATTAGAGTCGTGAGAAATAAAATATTAATATATAAGTCTAGTAGTAGGCGACTTTATCTAATGCCGATAAACTCACATATACGATACAGACATGTCTTGAAATTTTCAATACATTTTCAAAGCTCGAAAAATATTCTCTTTAAAGAATTGTAAGATTTTTTTATTTTTTTTTCAAAATCCCTTTCCATAATATTAAATAAGTTTGCAAAAGTTCCTATAAACTTAGAAAAATCTTCATATTGTCAACAACCCCTCTCCCCTTATTAAAATTCCATGAAAAGTAAGGGCCAACAGAGGAAAAAAAAAAAAAAAAAGACTTTAGTACATAACTTAAACAATATAATATATATATATATATATATATATAATTGAATAAAATGGGCTATAAAAAAATAAGGTAAATTATACGTAGGAAGTTATACTTGTTTATTAAAATGGTCCAAATGAAGGTAGTAAGGGTGTAAAATAAGTCTCTTATTCAACACTTTTTCGTTAAAGCGTTAAGACATTGCGGTTCATGTGAAGTATGAGAGAAACAATGAGGGAATGATGGGTTTACCAACAAATAACGGCGAATTATACACTATTTACTCATTATTTATATTATTTTACTAAATACGTGTAACTTTTAAACTAACAAGTTATTTTTCAAAATTTGTGAATTGAAGAGTTATTGCACCAAACTTTATGATAATAATATTTAACTTACCCTAAAAAATAATGCGTAACAATCATTTTTATATTATAGGTAGAGAAATTATGAATTTTGTGTAAGACAATATTATTATATACATCTATTTATAACACAATATATATAAGCTAAATGTAGAATAATACATACCTTATTAAGCCATGACTTATAGAATCGTAACAAACAAGAAAATATGGTTGAATCTTCCTCTCCCTCTCTCTACCATATTATAACCGCCTATAGATCACAAAAAAAAAAAAAAAAAACAACAAAACAACAAACTCAGTGCCTCCAAGGGCTCCCGCAAAAGCAGGATCTGGGGGGATATATGTACGCAGCCTTGAAAAGAGAGTGTTTCCAAGAACTCCCAGCCTGAAAAGCAAGGTCTATATATCACAGTATATCTCAAATAGAAAAGAGAGGGGACCTAACTTTTTTTATTTATAATAATCTGATGGGTCTATCCATACAGATATATATATTCTTCCTCGTTTAATTTATATATATTGTGGTATAAATACATGTATATGATAATATTGTTGTACACAAAATTCATAATTGCTCTGCCTATAATATATTTTGATGTGCGTATAAAGAACGTTAGGCATGAAGGGGTAGGTCAAAAGGGAGAAAGCACGAAGAATCCATGTAACATCGTGATACCATCCGCTGAAAAGAAATTTATTATTTTTAATTATATTATTTATATTTTAATATTTTGATATTTTTAAAAATAATAAAAATAACTTTTGCCTTTTTAAATTATTAAAAGAGCCTTTAAGTTTTTCGCCGTATTAATAAAAAGGTCCTTAAACTTTTGTCGCATTCATAAAAATGTCCCACTCTAACATGATATTGTCATTTTTAGTTGACATAACTGAGTGATAACTATGTTTTTATTAATGCTATAATAAAATAACAAAAACACCCTTTAATAATTATATATTAAAACAAATTATGTGAAAATAGATATCTTATACATAATACAATATCTTGAATTTTATTCTTATACAGTAAGAATAAAGGTGTTAAAGCATACTTTAAGTCATTTTATTATAGCGTTAATAAAAGGCAGTTGCCATAGGAGCTCTATCTATGAAAAATGACGTTCTCATGCTTGAGAGGGGCTTTTTTTGTTAATACAAAAAAAAAAAAAAAATCTATGAGTCTTTTTAATAATTTAAAAAAATTAGAGTCCCTTTTATTATTTTTTTAAAATATCAAAATACTAAAATATAAATAACCTTTTTAATAACATTTTCCTTTTTGTCGTCCTCGCCGGCGCATATTATGTTAGCCACAGCTTATTCCATTTTTATTTCTAAATTTTATAAATATAATATTCAAACCTTGCTTTTTATTTTGTTTGACATCTGAAAATATAATTAATTATAAACTTAATTTAATTCAATTTTGATGACATCAAAATTAATATGAAATATGAAATTTAATTATTTAAATAGTATAATAGTTAAGCGATTAAAATTATAATTTTATAATAATTTGAATCAATATGAATTTAATTAACTATGTTGTATCATTTATAATATCACTTTCAGAGATGATTCTATATTTTTAATTCTGAAAAATGTGTTTATTAATAATTTTATATAATAATTGAGGTATTATTTTATGATTTTTTCAAACTACGACCAACGAATATATATTTAAGTATATTTATTATACTTTTATTGTCTAATTCTGTGATAACCATAATTTTGTAAATATATGCAATGCTCCAGTTGAATTTCAAATATAACATTTGTCTATCACGTGCTTACATGTACATGTTAACGTGTATTAATTGCACCATATTTATTTTTATGGTGTTAGTTTTTTATATTTTACTGGTAATGTAAGAGTGTAAATGTTAATAATTTGTTAAACAGAAAATCAATCTTTCTAA
Source organism: Simmondsia chinensis (assembly GCA_018398585.1). Classification (NCBI taxonomy): domain Eukaryota; kingdom Viridiplantae; phylum Streptophyta; class Magnoliopsida; order Caryophyllales; family Simmondsiaceae; genus Simmondsia; species Simmondsia chinensis. The sequence continues at coordinate 1,313,942 of JAGTTD010000007.1, read as the reverse complement.
CAATATAATTTAGCTTTTGTACGAAAAATGATTATTTAGCACAAATAAATATATAATAGTGTAGTTAATATAAATTAGTATATGACATTTGATACATATTAGAAAACCTATAATATTTTAAAATAGTTCATTTACCAAGAAAGAAAAGAATATCAAAATGATTAAAAACAAAAAAAAAACTAATAATCAAAATATAATTAACATTGTCGTTAAGGGTGAATTTGAGCTGAGCCGAGCCTGAGCCTACCAGGCTCGAGGCTCGGTTCGAAGCTCGCTGAGCTCGAAAAGTTCAAGCTCGAGCTTGACTCATCAAAAGCTTGGGCTCGGCTCGGCTCGTTATTAGCTCAATTTAGGCTCGTTTAAGCTCAGGCTCGGCTCATTTAGGCTCAAATTTGGCTTCATTGGCCATAATTGATCAAAATATTATGTTACAAAAAGCTCATTTTGGCTCGCGAGCTTAAGAGTTCAAGCTTCATTGGGCTCGGGCTCAACTTAATAAGCTAAATGAGTTGGTTCGACTTGGCTTGAGCTCTGGCTTAGCTCATTTACACCCCTAATTGTCATACATGATTTTCCTAATTAAGTTTCAATTCATTTGAAGATCCCCTTATTAATGACAAATTAAATAGATCCGATTTTCTAAAATAGAAAATGTTTCAAATTTGTTAAAATTGGTTTGTTTTTATAAATGGTTCCAAATATACCATGTTGAAATTGGTTTCTAAAATAAAAAATTTAAAAATTTTTTTAAAACAAAATAAAATACAAGGGAATAATCTGCTATATATTAATGCCAAGTACCCCAATCTCCAAAAGCCTCTAAATTTCAATCTAAGCAATTCTAAAGAGTTATCACCGAAAGCATCTAAACTTCAACATAAATAATCTTAAGAGAGAGTTATTTAATATTCGAAGTCATAAAAAAGAAAAAATAAAAAATTCAATATCTTGACCTTGCAAAACAAGAAATTCAATATTTTTACTTTGTAATTTTATAAAGTATATAATATTGTATTTTTGATAAAATTTAATAAAACTCCAATAAGATTATATATAAATTATATTTATAACTATAAACGTCCTTTGAACGTCACACGGGATAAAACTAGTTTAAACAAACTAAAAAATATTACAAACCATGTCAAACAAAATATAACAAATAATCTAAAAATAACCCAACTACATGTCAATATACCAAAAAATAAACCAACTTTATTTTCTAACCAAAAAATAACCAAACTCTAACTTTTTTATAAAAAAATAACCCAAATCTAGATTTTCTATAAAAAATAACACAATTCTATTATTCTAACCATAAAATAACCCCAACTCTAACTTTTTTACCAAAAAATAACGAAACTTTAAAAATTTGATTTAAAAAATACTGAATACTAGTGCGTAGTATGATGTTCCGACAATTTATTTTTCTTCTATGTATTTTTGGTTTGGCTTGTTCTCTGGTTGTATTCATCTGTTATTTTGATTGTTTTTTGGTTGTATTCATTTGTTATTTTACTCATTCTTTGTTTCGGACTGTTGCTCTTTTGTGGGGTTGTACTCAATTTACAAAAAAAAAAATATTTTTCTTGGTTTAATTAAGTGGAAAAAAAAAATAAAGGCAAACAAAAAATATATAGAAGAAAAATATATTATCCGGAATATTATACTACGAGCCATGCTTAACTACTAATTCAGTATTTTTTTAAAATTAATTTTAGAGTTTGATTATTTTTTTGTAGAAAAGTTAGAATTGTGTTTTTTTTTTATTAGAAAAAAGTGTTGGGTTATCTTTTGATAGAAAAGTTAGAGTTGAGTTATTTTTTGGTAGAAAAGTCAGAGTTAGATTATTTTTAGTTAAAAAATAGAGTTAAATTATTTTTTAATATATTAATATATAGTTGAGTTATTTATAGATTAATTGTTAAATAAAATAAGAAAAAAAATACTAATTTAAATAAATTTAAAAATATTAAGATCAAGGGTATATATAACGCATAATTGGACATTAAATATGAAACCAGTGATAAATTCGGAATAAAAAACCCTAATTTACTTTTTACCAATTATTAATACCTGGGGGTTAAGATGAACGGCTGTGATTAACTTAAGCACTCTCACTCCCTTTATAAAGCTCGCAGTTCTTCATTTTTGTCGCCCTCGGACACATCGCCATATCATACTCTTCTTCTTCATCTTCATCTTTGATTCAGTTTGAAACAGCCATGGTTACCATCAAGTACGTCAAGGCTAGGCAGATCTTTGATAGTCGTGGAAACCCTACCGTTGAGGTCTTTTTTGTCTCTAATTCTGTTGATTTTGGTTCAGTTTTGATTGTTTTTGTGTTGATTTGATGTTGTAGGAAGTGGATCTGTGGATTTGATATAGATCCTAGGGTTTTGGAATGATTATTGGTTCGTAGATCGAGTTGAACTGAGATAAGTGATTGTAAATGGTTTTGATTAGTGATTTGTTGTTCGTTGACGCATATTGATTGAGTTTTTTCAAATTGTTTGATCCATTTTTGGATGCGTAACGAGATGATGTACCGAGATTATTTACACCGTTGATTTTTTAAAGTTTGTTTAAATTGGTTTTTTGTTTTTTTTTTTGTTCAAAATGATTTATAATGTCTTTAAGTTTGTTCATATTGGTCTATCATTTTTTCTTTTGTTTAAAATAATCTCTAATATTTTATTTTACGACAAAGTTATTCTCTTATCGTTTTAATTTTTACCGAACTTTGGTAACTAAGTGGGGGATTGTTTTGGTATAAAATAAAACATTACGGACTATTTTAAAAAAGAAAAGGTAACCGATTTGAACAAAGTTACAGTTATTAAAGATCATTTTGAAAAAAAAAAAAAAGGATAAGGAACCGATTTGAACAAGCTTAAGAACACAAGGGACCAATGATGTACATAACTTGTCGTAGTGATCATGTTGCTTTGATGAATCGATTCGATATCAACCGTTTAACCCCAGTTATTGACTCTTTCATCTTTGGTTGGCGCAGGCTGATGTGGGTCTAGATGATGGAACTTACGCTAGAGCTGCTGTTCCCAGTGGTGCATCTACTGGTGAGTGTTCTCTTTCTTTGATCTTCTTCATGATTTCATTATTGTCATTTTAACTTTGTTTTCCTGCTAGTTCTTCTATGGCTATTCCGTTGATTTTAAGTACAGGTGTGCATCTCTTTTATTTAGATCTTGAAAATGGAGTTTGGTGGATATATTTGAGATTGCCTGCATATGATACTCCTCTACTTGGAGTTATTTACGTTGTTGGTCTTTAATGTTTTAAAGTTTGTTTAAATTAGTCCTTATCTTTTCTTTTGTTAAAAAAAGGTTTTTAATATTTGTAACTTTATTCAAATTGGTTCCTCAGTTTTTGTTTTGTTCAAAATGATCTCTAGTATTTTATTTTATAATAAAATTGATCTCTCCTTTTTAATTTTTGCTTAATTATGGTTGTCAAATGGGGGATTAATTTTGCTATAAAATAAAACATTAGTGATCATTTTAAACAAAAGAAAATATGAGGGGCTAATTTGAAAAAAGTTATAAACATGAGGGATTATTTTGAAAAAAAAAAAAAAAAAAGATGAGGGACCAATTTAAAAACATATTGGGACTGATGATGTAAATAACTCCCTCATCCTAATTTTTCTTGTTTTGTTTATAGTTACTCTGATATCTGCTCTATGCCAAATCGAAAGGTCATTGACCATGACTTCAAAGAAGAGGCTCTTAATATCCTTAATAACGAAACATGGAATTTGACTGAGCAAGTGTTAATGTAAGATTAGTATTTGACAGTAAAAAGCATAACTATTTGTTGAGCTTCATACAAGAAGAGCTATTGGAGCTCCATAGTTGATCTGGAAGGGGTCTGTTTGTGAATTAGATTTAACTCAAGAACGAATGTCAAATTTGTATTAATTTCTTCTGAATATGTTCCTGCCTTTTCACGGAGCATAGTTTCTAGAGCTGCATGGCTTCTTATTCGGAGTGGTTGACATGGCATTTTAATGTAGATTTAAAGCTAGATTAAAATGTTTGTTCTTATCTGAACTGTTACTGAAGATATTTTGCTGCATTTTAATGGAGTTCAAGTTCCACATTTTCATAGTGTTTTATTTGGGATGTTAGAAATGGGTTCGTGATTATGGCTAACCTGAGAATGAGCTGTCCTTTTTTGTCTGAACCTTTTCTGTACATGCTTGGCTATCACGGGTTCATGATTTGTATTATATCAAGAATGGAATGTCTACCTCTGTCTGCATTTTTGTCGAATATGTGATACTGCATTTTAGTGAAGCTCATTTCTCCCAGTTTCACGTCTTTTGATTTGCATTGGACACAAGTTTGTGATTTACATTTAAATCAAGAGTGAAATGTCCAATTTTCCAATTGATGAGAAGCCCAACTGGACGTCTGCTACGTGTTTCCCTTTTTATTATGGTTATTTGGAGTCGGTCCACTGGAATGTCTCTAAAGTTGTGAATTCATTATTATTTGGTAACTTTCAGGAATTTATGAGGCACTCGAACTCAGGGATGGAGGTTCTGAATACATGGGAAAGGGTGTTAGTAAGGTCAGTTTTATCTTTCTATCAGCTGTTGATTTTCCATGCTTCTCAATCCTTTTGCTAATTAGTTTATTTTGGTCCTCTGTAGGCTGTTGACAATGTGAACAAAATCATTGGCCCTGCATTGATTGGAAAGGTAGGCTACAAATCTTACAAGTTTATGTTCTTACTGCAACTTTAACATTGTTAAGTCTGGTAGGAATGTTTTAGACCCTGAGCTCTGTCATGCTGCAGAGAAGACGTATGTGTTGGCTGTTATTGATAATTCTTTTGTGATATTGTATAGGACCCAACTGAGCAGACCGCTATTGACAACTTCATGGTTCAACAGCTTGATGGAACTGTGAATGAGTGGGGTTGGTGCAAACAGAAGGTATTTTATGTTTTTCTTTTCTTCTTTGGTGGTGCTTTGGCAAGGTCATATTTTTTGGAAAAATTAGTCTGGGTCTTGTATTTGTTTGTTTTATGGAGTCGTGAGTCTTACTGTGTATCTTCAATGGCTGGGCATCGTAGTAACCTGCTCCACTTTGTTTCTTCAACAGCTCGGAGCAAATGCCATTTTGGCAGTTTCCCTTGCAGTCTGCAAAGCGGGAGCTATGGTTAAGAAAATCCCCCTTTACAAGGTATTTACTTCCCTCACAAGATTTAACCCCTCAAGGCTTAAAGCTTGGGTGTCTGTAATATTTTGCCAATTGACCTTGCAAGTCTGGATCTGACATATCATTGCACTGTTTGGTTTAGCACATTGCGGAGCTTGCTGGTAACAAGAAGTTGGTCTTGCCAGTACCAGCTTTCAATGTCATCAATGGTGGATCTCACGCTGGGAACAAGCTCGCAATGCAGGTTTGTCCCACCCCACTTGTTCTTTTTAGTATTTGTTTTTTGCACAGATGAGTCAAGCTTCTGACTGACTTGTTTTCTGCAGGAGTTCATGATTCTTCCCCTAGGAGCTTCCTCATTCAAGGAGGCAATGAAGATGGGTTCTGAGGTCTATCACCACTTGAAGGTATTGACCTTTTTCTCCCCTTACTGCTTCTCGTGCCTTTCTTTGTCAGGGGTAGGGAGAGGTGGGTTGTTAAATTCTTATGCACTTTAGGCGGTTAAATTCTTTTTATCACCTTTTGAAGTATAATTTTTCTATTACGTTCCCTGAAAAATAAAAATAAAAAGCAATAAACAGTTCATAGATAAGGAAAAAAGACAAACTTTGTATGCAGTAACTCGAGAAAAGTAGCTGAAAGGTTCGACAGGGAAGCTTATTCCTGACTGTCTTGATCAAAATTAGTAAGACTTAGCACGCGTTGCTATCAGACATGTCTTTGAAAGATTATTCTTGTTCTAGTGAATTCTCTGTTCAAACTGACATAGGCGTTTGCATTGTTTTTCTCCTATTTGAGAAATTACTCTGTTAATTAACAAAGTAATTGTTCTAAATTCCAGAGCGTGATCAAGAAAAAGTATGGTCAAGATGCAACAAACGTCGGTGATGAAGGTGGCTTTGCTCCTAACATTCAGGTTATCTTTTGCTTCCTATACTTCTATACTGATGATCGAGTAATCAGAATTGTGTTGCTTCATTTACCTTTTCCTTTAACAATTTCAGGAGAACAAGGAAGGTCTCGAGTTGCTCAAGTTGGCCATTGAGAAGGCCGGTTACACAGGCAAAGTAAGTTTTCATGGTCTATATGCTTATTCGGCGTCCTGTTAGAGGAAAATTTCTGGATCTCATTATGTTATTTTAGGTTGTCATTGGAATGGATGTTGCTGCATCTGAGTTCTACAGAGATGACAAAACCTACGACTTGAACTTCAAGGATGAGGTACGATTCATTTACCCTCTTAGTTTAACTTCTTTCTACATATATAAAATGTTGCATCAGAAGCGCAATTTCCTACAAGGATGAGATCAGCAGGTTTTTCGTTGTTTAGTATTGAGCTTAATCTGTGGGGTGATTTGTCCAATCAGATTTAACTGTTGAGACCTTTTTATTCAATGGTTTGTTGTCCTATCTCACAAGATTGCATTTAAGGCACTTGTCTTTCATTATCTATTGCTCATTGTTCTTCTAAATGAAAATTAGAAACTTAGCTTTTCTGTGAAGTTGAGGAAAATTCTCACCCTTAGGCTGCTTGAAATCTAAAACTGCAGAGTGTAACTCATGGGAGTAAGGATCTTAGGTGCGTTTGGTTTAGCTTATTTTAGCTTATCTGTTTCAATAAGATCTGTATTTTTTTACAGTGTTTGGTTATGTAGTGCAGAAAGATCTTTTTTTACATAATAAAGTGTCTTACAAGTTGGGAAAAAAAAAAACTTATCTATTATAATCACAAAAATTAGTTAATAATGTAAATCAACTAATAATAATAGGCAAGATAGAATCATAATAATGACTAGCCATCATAGTGAAGGATGTTGGGTGTAGCAACATATGGGGTAAAAGAGGTGGTGGCAAGTGTGGTGGTGATAAAAAGCAAAAAAGGTAGGTCATTGTAATAGAAATTTAATACTAATACAGTTTTTTTATAATATGTTTATGAAATAAGTTGTGAAAAAGATCTAATTTTACATCTTTTTCTGCTTAATTATAAAACGACTTTTTTATCTTCCCAGTTAAGCTGTGAAAAGATGTAAAAAGATCTATCATGTCAACCAAACTAGGAAGCGCCGATACTCTTTTTTGGCCAAAGTATCGGTGTTCGACATGTATCCGACCCCGACACGCCTCCGACACGCCCAGATACGTGAAAAAAGTATCCGATACTTCTTTTTTTAAATTTTGAATTTCCGACACGTTTCCGACATGCTTCCAATACGTGAAAAGTATCCGATTCGTTTTTTTTTTTTGAATTTTGAATTTCCGACATGCTTTCGATACGGCCCGACATGTTTTTGAAGGTTTGACTTTAAGAATATAATATTATAATATGCGTCCGATACAGAAAAAAGTATTGGTTTTTTTTTTAAATTTTGAATTTTTGACACGTTTTCGATTTGTTCCGATATGTTTAAAATGTATATTAAATAGTTTAATAAACTGTGTACATTTAAAAATTATTATATTTAAATAAAATTAAAAACATAAACTAATATTTTAGAAAGTTGGCTAATAAAACAGCTGGCCACTACAAGAAGTCAGCTTTTTAATAAAGTAACTTAATTAATTAATATTTTATAAATTTGAATTGAGAGAGATTTGCTTTAAGAAAAATAAAATAAGAGAGAGAGATTCCATCGTCCTCCCTTGCCTAAACCCCTAAACCCATCTCCCGCGCATCAATCCCTCGCGCCCTCGCTGCTTTAGAATGCCACTTTACTTAGTTAATTTGATGGTACCGTGCTTTCTAATTGAGTGATTCCAATACATAAACAATGACCAATAGTTAATTTGATGAAAACTCATGTTTTTTTTATCAATTATATGAACTCTATATAAAAATATATAATTTTGAAGTAACGTGTCCCTTAGGTGTCGTATCCTAGTTTTTGGAAAAATCACGTATCAGCGTGTTGGTATCGTGTTGTATCTCATATTCGTATCTGTATCCGTATCCGTGCTTCCTAGCAACCAAACATAAGCCTTGCAGTCAATTAGAGCTTTTCCACAACTTTAAGATGTTAAAAAGCTGAACTAAACGCAGCCTTAATGTGGCATGTTAAGGTTTAAATGTTAAATTGGGCTTTATGGATCAGTGACATTATTTTTCACTTAAGACTCTGTGTTTGAATTTTGGACTGAAATTTTTACACAAAAGTGGGCATCATATACGGCATAAGGGTGATGTCATACACCATAATAGTGAAGTCATACATCGAATTTTGAATTAAAATTATTTCACCCAAACTAGTGGACTAGGCACAAATTAGAATTAAATCATTAGACCTTGGGGTTGTAAAGTATTATTAGCCCAAAACCAGCACTCTGGACTGGTGAATTGTATTATCCCTTGTGAATGACCTAGATTTGAAATTCTACTTATACAATTTGCATGTCTTCATGTTATGCCAAAGCTAGATATATCATGAAACTATTCTTGATTACCATTCCCTGATCTCTAGCCAAAAATGGCCCCATCAGCTCATTTTGTCTCTTTCCATGTTCTGATGTCATACTAGCAATGCTTACTTGTGGCATATGAACCCTTCCCTCCATCAGCTTTTCGTTGCTGAAGGAATCAATTTTATGGAGGACTGCATGTTTATTAAATATTGTTATATATTTGTATATGCAGAGCAACCCACAAAAGATATCTGGTGAAGCACTCAAGGATCTCTACAAATCATTTGCTGCTGAGTACCCCATAGTGTCAATTGAAGACCCATTTGACCAGGATGACTGGGACAACTATGCCAAGCTTACTGCAGAAATCGGAGAGAAAGTACAGATTGTGGGAGATGATCTTCTTGTCACCAACCCCAAGGTTCGCCTCTTTTGTGTTCCCTCTTGATTTACAAAATATCCCTCCATTCATCTCTCTCCTGAAATCGTATTTTTTAAAACAATGGTAAAGAGGTGCCATATTTCAGGGCGGTGTATTTGAGCTTTAAATCGAAGACCTCATGCGTGGGGTGGGTAGCATAAACCCTACGCTAAACCTTAGAAGTCGCTCTTGAAATTATATCAATATTAAGAGTGGAGGCTTTTGAGATTTCAATTGCAGACTCCTTCGTCAAATATGCTTGAATACCATGTCAAGAAATCAACCATCCCAAAAGTTTAGTATCTTTGGTAAAAACCTAGTAAAGATTTTATATTCTAACACTGACAGGGGTAGTTATTGTTTAGAGTTGGGTTATTCTATATGTTATCTTCCAAACCTCAGTGCATGTATTTGATTCTTTGTAGAGGGTTGAGAAGGCAATCAACGGAAAAACATGCAATGCCCTTCTTCTAAAGGTACAATCATCTTTTACATTTTCGTTCTCTAGTGCCAAATTTGTGATAATGCACCACCATATAGTAATCATATATTTCGTACATGTGTGACAAAATTCATGCTTGTTCGGACAGGTGAACCAAATTGGATCTGTGACTGAGAGTATTGAAGCTGTGAGGATGTCTAAGAAGGCTGGATGGGGCGTCATGGCTAGCCACCGCAGGTCTGGAACACAATTTCATTAATGTGTTTTGCATTGTCTGATTTTGCTTGTCCAGTTCTACACGTCTAGTGTCTTTTAGGCATCTATTTAAATTATCAAAAAAGAGTTACATTAAAATTTTATGCATATTGGTTATAGTATTTGTTTTTACTTCTGATTGCAATTTTTTCTGCGTTATTGTAATTACAGTGGTGAAACTGAGGACACCTTCATTGCTGATCTTTCTGTGGGGTTGTCAACGGTAAATTTTGTTATCCTGAACCTTACTTATTTGAAAATTCTTGACTTCAGGTCTATTTGGCTAATTATAATTATTTCTTAGGAACTTTTTTTTAAGGTTCTTTTCAGTTTATGAAAGAGAGTGTTCTTGTGTTTTCGGAACCCCTTGAAAACTAAAAGAGTACTTTTCTAGTGAAAAATGTTTTCTTTGGCTGGCTAGAAAACACTTGGCCAAACCGGCACTTTCTCTTCTATGCTGATTTATTTTATGAAATCAACTTCTGTAATTCAGGGTCAAATCAAGACCGGAGCTCCATGCAGATCAGAGCGTCTAGCAAAATACAACCAGGTCAGTTGTGTTTTCCCTCTCTTTTGCTTTTTTTTTTTTTTCCACGTCACAAGGATTTTTGGTTATGCTACATAGTGGTTGTTTGGGGGTCCTCAGATATAACCTCCCTCGAGGGTCGCACCTTGAAGGGATAAGGCTGCGTATATTCCATCCCTTCTAGACCCTGCATATGCAGGAGCCCTTAAGGCACTGGGTTTGTTGTTATTGTTGTTGTCTATAGTAGTTGTTATTTACTTTATTGATCTATGATGCTTTTATATTTGTTGAAAATTTTCTCTTATCTATTCTTTTGTTCAAATAGCCCTTAATGTTTTATTCTATGACAAACTTAGTTCTCACATGGTGACTATAATTAGGTAAAAGTCAAAAAAAAACTGAGGGCTTAATCTTGTTATAAAATAAAAGCAGAAGGGACTATTTTAAACAAGAAAAAAGATAAACTAATTTGACTAGACATACAATCATTAGGGTTTATTTTGAACAAAAGAAAAAAAAACAAGGGATCAATTTGATTAAATTTAAAAACACCAGAGATCAATGGAGTGAAAAACTGTGTAGGCTCAAATTGTACACAGTTGACACACAATACATGCGTAGCAAAAATCACTGGATCATTGAAAATCAAGTACAACAACAAACCTTGTGTCTCAAGGGCTCCCATATATGTAGGGTCGGGGATCATTGAAAATCAAATATCTGTCAATACTGAGTTTTCCTAGGGCTACTTACATTAAGTACATGAAACATTTTTGTACGTAATATACTAATAATACTGTATGATATTTAACTATGCAGCTATTGAGAATCGAGGAGGAGCTGGGTGACGAGGCTGTGTATGCTGGTGCCAATTTCCGCCAGCCCGTTGAGCCCTACTAAGGTGTTTGATTCTCGAACATGCTCGACTGGACGAGCCCCGAGGTGTGATGTTAATTAAGCAATAATAAGAGTCAAGAAATAGAATTTGTGATGAAATAACAATGTGAAAGTTTTGTTGGGAGCACTAACTGGTTTGATGAGGTTTTGCATCCAAGTGGTAGCAAAGGATGTTTGTATTTTTGTGGTTTTGATATCCCAAAACGCAGCTTTACTCTGTGTTTATGATTTACCCCCTCTTTCTCATGTTGGAAGATTCCTTATTTTTTTTTAATATCATAATGGGTAGGCACTAAGGCATCGGATCCTATTAGAACTCTGAAGTTAAACGTGCTTGGACGTAGTACCAGGATGGATGACCTCCTGGGAAGTCCTCGTGTTGCCAATCTTATAAGGTTAGGGGTCCTCGGAAACAATCTCTCGGCAGAGTTACATCCCCAAGAGGTAAGGCTATGTACATACACCCCTTCCAGACTCCGCTTATGCGGGAGTCCTTGAGGCACTGGATCTGTTGTTGTTGTATCGTAATGGGTAGGGTTCTTTTTAGGATTGAATATGTTTCGGAAATAGCCGCTTCACAGGGTAACACCCTGTAGAGGTCGTAGGAGGCTTACATGTTACCTGACCAGACCCTGTCTTGGTAGGAGTCTCTTTGAGGCTCTGGACTGTTGTATTGCTTTTGTAATGGATTGGTTTTGTTGTCTTTGATGCATTGGGTGGTTGTCATCATTATTTTAAATCATAGTTGCGAGTTAATGATTAATGTCTTGGAAAAATAGCTAGATTTATGGCCTGTTTGAAAACTTTTTTGTTGGAGAAAAGAACATTTTTTAAATATTTTGAAAGTGTTAATGTCGGAAAAAAAAGTGTTTTAAAATAGAAACATAAGTTGTTTTCTACTTTTAAGTAAAAACGTAAAACTAGTGTTCTTTTATATTAGAAACTTCTTTCGGATAAAAATATCGAGTCGGTTTCGAAAATAATACTTAAAAATAAAAAAATAAAAAAAATAATGCTGAAAAAAAAATAATTCCAAATCTACTGTTGAACCGCGTTTATAAAATGCGGTTATAATAAACCGCGTCAAAGAAATGCATTTCAACTAAAACAAAACCGCCTGCCCTTTCTTCAATAAACCGTATCATAAAGACGCGGTTATACCTTAATAAAATCGCGTCTTTACGATGCGTTTTATCTTGGCATAAACCGCGTTCTGGAGACGCGGTTTATGGGCGTTCCCCTTCCGTTGTTCCCCTCTCCTCGTTTTGTTAACGCGGTTCACTATAAAACTGCGTTTTGTTAACGCGGTTTATCCATATAAACCGCGTTTTGATAATGCGGTTCATTTCATGGTGAACCGCGTTTTGTGAATGCGGTTTAGTAAATGTAAACCGTGTTTTGTAAATGAGGTTTTTGGTTATTTTAAACGCCTCACGTTGATGCGGTTTGGTATAGCCGCATTTTGTAAACGCGGTTTAACAGTAGATTTGAAATTATTTTTTTTCAGTATTATTTTTTTTATTTTTTTATTTTTGAGCATTATTTTCGGAACCGACTCAAAAATATCCCTATTAATGGCAACTTTTACGGAACAATTTTTGTTCTACGTGTGAGAGTGCATCATACTGGAGGCCTAACTCTCCGATATTCGGCATAGCTTTTGAAACCTGTCTTGAACAAATTTCGAGTTCGAGCTCGAGCTCGACTTTATTTGAGGCTTGTTTATGTTCAAATTTGACTTCTTGAGACATAAATTTGGCTCAATTGGGTATTATTTAGACTCACAATTAGGTTGAGGATGACTTATTTAGATTCATACGAGCTTGAATTATAATATGTGAACTTTTTTTGAACACCGACTTCTGATATTGAAACTGGTACGGTTATGATTCACTCAATTGATTCCGTCATGGCCCTTTACAACAAAGTGTTATTAAATAGAGAACTACGTTAAACAAGCTCTAAAATATCAAATTCATTGTTTAGATCAAAAGTTTTGTCAGACATAATTGAATAGTATCTATGGACATAGTAAAGTATGTGTATAATTGACATATTAAACATGTATTCGGAGATGTTCAAAAAAAACATGTATTCGGATTTTTTTTTTTAGGAAAAAGGCTTTTATGTATGCTAATAGTATAGTAAGATATGTATTTTTTATATTAGTTGTTTAATATATATTTTTGTATTTTTTCCAAATAAAATAGAAATGATTATTTAAAAATAATCATATATATACCTAAATTAAGTATCTATATTTTATATTTTACAAAATTTGTCGTTTCAACTCCTAAGCTATTGATTTTTAAATTATTTTTTATTGTTTATCATACTTCTTATTACCGCTATTATAAGTAACACCAACAAATACAAGTCAAAATTGACAAATTTACATTTTTTTTCTACTGTATCATTATTTTAGTTTAAGTTGCTATAAACATGGAAGTAATCATATATAACTTTTCTATAAGTCAAAACGGATTTTTGACCGAAATTTTTATGCATAAAGCTGAATAATACTCAAATATATTTAATTTATATATTTAACATATATATATAATAAAAATAATTAGTTCATAAGAAAATAAATAAATTTATATCATTTTTTAGAATTTAGTAATTTTTTATCACGATATTGGATATACAGATTAAATATTTGAATAAGCTATTTGAAATCTTTTAAAAACATTAAAAGTTAAGGTCAAATTGATTTTGATTAATAGTTTAGGGGTGTCTTTTATAAAATTAGAAGTTAACGGCGTCAAATTAATTTTAATTCATAGTTTGAGGAGTTTATTTGATGAAATTAGAAATTAGGAGGTCATATCGGTTTTGACCATTAGTTCGGGGGATGTGCTTGATAAAATTAGAAGACGGGAGATTACTTTGATATTAACTAATAGTTCGGTTAATAATTTGGGGGTTTCTTTCTTAACATTAGAAGTTAGGGGGTCAAATTAATTTTAGTTAATAGTTCAGAGAGTGTATTTGATGACACTCTGAAGGAAAAAGGATCCGTATATCTACCCTTTCCAGGCCCTGCTTTTGCGGGAGCACTTTGCAGGCACTGGGTTTGTTGGTGTAGAGTGTATTTGATGAAATTAGAGGTTGGGAGGTTGCATCGATTTTGACCAATAATTCCGAGGATGTGTTTGATGAAATTAGAAGATGAGAGGATCACTTTGATATTAACTACTAGTTCGATTAATAGTTTGAGTGTCTTGCCTAAATAACATCAGAAAAAAAAATATATATATATATATATTTTTTCAAAACTAATATTTTTAGAAAAATATTTCCCGAACTGTTCTACATCACATGGATGCTACAATTTTTTATTTTTAAAAAGAGGCGCATAAATCTAGAAAATAAAATAACTTGCGAAAAAGTGGCAAAAATGCAAAACCAAGATGCAGGCTGTGGGGTTCGAACCCACGCGCACTTATGTGCAGAAGATCTTAAGTCTTCCCCCTTAACCACTCGGGCAAACCTGCTTGTTATGCTTTGTTCGCAGATTTTGATATACTTAAATAAGGCATATTTAATTACACTTTAAGTTTACTCAAATTGGTGCCATCTTTTATTTTGTTTAAAATGGTCTCTAATTTGTATAAATTTGTTCAAATTAATCTTTTACTTTTCTTTTATCAACGTGATTTTTTATGTATTTTTTTGAGTTATTTACATCATTGGTCTCTCATGTTCCTAATTTTTGTTCAAATTGATCCTGATCTTTTATTTTATTTAAATTGGTCCCCTCATCTTTTTTGAATTTGTTGAAATTGGTTCCTTAACTTTTATTTTGTTCAAATTTGTCACTTGTACTTTATTTTATGACAAAAATAGTCTCTCATATTTTTAATTTTTACCTAATTTTGGTCACAATATAGGGGATTAATTTTGTTATAAAATAAAATATGAGGGATTATTTTGGATAAAGGAATAGATAAGGGATTAATTTGAATAAACTTAGAAGTTGAGGGACAAGTTTGAACAAAGTTATAAAGATGAAGACCAATTTGAACCAAAAAAAAAAGATAAGAAACTAATTTGAACAAATTTTATAATATAAAGGAACCATTGGTGCAAATAACTCGTATCTTTTATGTCAAAATGAGTCACTCACCCACTAACCAAAATTAGGTAAAAATTAAAAAAAATAAGAAATTAATTTTGTCATGGAATAAAATATTATGCCTTGTTCGGCAAACATGTAAAAGTAGGTAAAGAAAGAGAGAGCAATATACTATCTTACCTTAGTTTGGATGTGTTTAACAAAGAAGGCTAAGACATCATTTGCTTAAGCTTTTTAACAGCTTAGAGCTTTGAAACAAATCGAGTTGACTGTGAGACTTGCATTTGATTAAGAGACAAGATCTTTTTACATTTTCTTTAGCGCTTAACTTAAATTATGAAAAAAATTTATTTTATAACTAACCAAAAAAAGTTAAATTTTGTTCACAGCTTATTTAAAAAAAATGTTTTAAAATGATTATATTTATATTAAATCTTCATTATTATGAACTAATTTTACTTGTTATCATCACCTCCACCTACCACCGGCCTTTTTACGCAAATGGGTCGCTACGTTCACCACTTTTCATTAATTGATTAATGATTCTCTCTTATCTACTATATTACATTACAGTCCCAGTGCCTCGCAGCGCCCGCAAAAAGCAAGGTCTGGGAGGGATGGTTGTATGCAGCCCTACCCCTTTCGAGCGGAAAGGAGGCTGTTTTTGAGGACCCCCAACCTGAAGTACTTGAATGCCTGCAAATAAAATCATCAATTTATTACCAATGGATTAAAAGGCATGAAAGAAAGAAAAGACATGCAAGCATTTAAGTATATATGTATGCCAGAAAAGAGCCCAGTCATCAAAGAACAAACTAGTCTATAAGTAAATCACTTGAGGTTATGACTGCCTATGAATATTAAACTACAAGTCCCTCACCGTACAAATCTAAGCTGCCACTTCCGCTACTTTTATGCTAGCCCTCCATCGTGCCATATCTGAGGCCATCTCCTCTCTTAGGTTCTCTTAACTACTATTACTAATTAATTTATATCATTAAGTTATTTATATAATTATAATAGATAACTGTCTTTTTTAAACTTGTCTCCAAATAATTTATTACGTAAAAAAAATATTTATACACTGTACAACCATACACTTAACTGTAAAAAGATATAAATAAGTTAAAAAAAATAATTAAATCAAGGTAAATTAAACACATAATGGGATAAAAGTAAAAAAAATTATACTTAAAATACAAAGACTAGTAACATAAATAACTCAAAAGAAAGAATTTAATTTCAACCTCAACCCATAATAAAATAAAACCCTAGATCTTCATCCTCAACCTCTCTCTCTCTCTCCATCAAAACCAGCGCAGACAAACCCTAGGAGAGAGAAACCGAAGAGAGAGAGAGCTCCAAGAGAGAGAAAAATGGCGGAGCACTTGGCGTCGATATTCGGAACAGAGAAGGACAGAGTGAACTGCCCCTTCTACTTCAAGATCGGAGCTTGTCGCCATGGCGATCGCTGTTCAAGGCTTCACACCAAGCCCAGCATCAGCCCTACTCTTGTCCTTTCCAACATGTACCAGCGCCCCGATATGATCACTCCCGGCGTTGACCCTCAGGGCCAGAATCTTGACCCCCGCAAGATCCAAGATCACTTCGAGGTTGGGATTTTTTTTTTCCCCTTTGTTTTGTGTTTTTTATGTGTTTCCGTTTATGTTGTTGTTTGAGGAGAAAATAAGGGGTTTTTCAGAGGTTTTGCGAGATTTGTGGTGGGGGTGTGGTAATTTGCTTGTAAGTCGAAGATTTGTGTTAAGAGTATAAAATGAATTACAGGTGTTTACCTATCAGCTTAAGCTTTCGGGACAGTTGGTTATTTGATATGATATTAGAGCCTTGTTGGCCAAGAGATAAAGAGTTTGAACCCCAATAATCCACACTTTTAATAGAACCTTGACCCCCGCAAGATCGAAGACCATTTTGAGGTGTGTTTTTTTCGCCTTTCTTTTCTCTTTTCTATGAAATTAGGGTTCATCGTTGTTGCTTTGAGGAGAGAATGGGGGATTTTCTAGGGGTTTTGTGAGATTTGTGGTGGGGGTGCGGTAATTTGTCAAGACCCAAAATTAGGGCTCGGTTCAATCCATTTGAATTAATTGAACAAGTAATCAGTTTTGGATGGCATATAATCTTAAAACGAATGGAAGGGGAGAGATTGAGGGGGAGAGAGAGAAGAAATCAAAAGGAGAGAAATTGAACAGAAATTCATGGGAGAGAGACAGAGATTTTTCTGTGTTTAGGGTTCATTTGTGTTGTTATTTGAAACGAAGATGGGGGATTTTCTAGGGTTTTTATGAGATTTGTGGTGGATCTGTAGCAATTTGCTTGTTAGTTGCAGATTTGATTGCTGAATTGTGTTCATTTCATTTTTATCATTGCTTGTCAATAGGTTCGGTTGCTTGTATTAATTGTCTTTGGTTATTCTCATTGGGGGAAATTTTTAGGGTTTGCTGACTATATTTTAACAGAAGCGTAGTAGTTTACTAATAAGTTAGGGATTTGGTTGCTAAATCCAGTTTTTGTTCGACTTCAATTGTTAATAGGGTTGGTTGGTTTCTTAGATTTAGGGCTTCTACTATTAGCAATGCTTGTATTGTACTAGTGCATAATTCTCTAATTCATCTAGGGTGCTTTGTGGAAATGGGTCCAATTATGTGATGTGTAGCTTCATTTGGGAGTTCAACAAATAACATTGCATTGAATTGGGGTGGATGCATTTCTAGTATCTTGGTTTCATTTACGTTATGTTTGGATTGGGTGTAGAGAGGGATAGGTAGGCGTGAAGAGGGGTAGAAATTCATTAGCCCAACTTTCTCTACGTCCAAATTGGGTAAAGAAGGCAAAGGTACCATCTTATTATGAACTTTCGATTTTCTCCCGTTGTGCCATTATTTTTGTAACAGAACCCAGTCTATGTGACAACTCCTTTATCTTGGCATATAATGCTTTGTTTGGCGAGCTTAGGGTAGGGGTAGGATGGGTAATGGATGGAAGGGAAGGGAATGTAAACGGTGTACATTTGTTTGAAGAGCTTAGTAGGTCAATGGGTAGTAGGGGAGGGGAGGGGAGGGGAGGGGAGGGTAAAGAGTTGGAGATGTGTTTTCATGTATATTAGGATGTAATTTGTTACGGATGCGGAATTGCTGTATAAGAATGATGGCGAAGTGGAAAGCTTCTAGAAAATCGAGGGCAAAAGTAGGATAATGAGGGGTAGAGCGGTTTTTGGGTTACCCTTTTTCGCCCCTGTAAAAGAACTTCCTAATTTGTTAAATATGTTATCCCACCCATATCTACCCCAACCCAGATCTTATGTTGGGAGACAAACCTTTGATGTTTGGGATTGATAGAAGCTGAATGAACATGTTCTAACTTCTGATGGAAGAAGGTGTGAAGGTTAAGAAATCTATTGCTTTGCGTATCCCTTCACCATGTTTCACATTGACTTCAAAGGACCTAGTTATTGACTGTGGCTTTTTCCATTCCTTGCAGTTTTGTTCTTTTTCATGCATTTTTAATTCTTGAACATGTGTTCATTCTTAGATGGTTTAAAAGCTATAATGCTTTATTTACAATGCCCCTGTGATAGTGCATGCTTTTCATGGATTTGCATTTTGGACCGGTTAATGTTTGTGCTTTCTAACTTGTATTTGTGGACTTTATGAGTTCACATGCAGGATTTCTACGAGGATTTATTTGAAGAGCTGAGCAAGTACGGGGAGATTGAGAGCTTGAACGTCTGTGACAACCTGGCTGATCACATGGTATTTCTTCTATTTTCTTGTTTGTGCAGTCTACAATAGAGAAGGCGCCTCCTTTCTTGTCCAAAATATGCTGATGATTATTTTATATTTTTAATTTCCTATTCTATGTGCAGGTTGGTAATGTGTATGTGCAGTACAGAGAGGAAGAACATGCTGCCAATGCTCTCCGAAACTTAAATGGAAGATTTTATGCTGGTTTGTTTTCTAAAACTTTTATGTGCAAACCAGTTATTCAGATATATGCCTTCTCTTGACCATATGTAGCCTGATAAATAGGGCCTTATGATTTGGAATTCTGATAGCAATTGAATTGATGAAAAGTTTTTTTCTTTCTAAAACTAGAAGAGATTAAAGCTTGTAATTTGGCAGTGATATAGGGAATGGTTTGAGCTTTCATACGTTATATTTTTTCCAAAATGTCTTTCCAAAAGACTTCTTACGCATCCTATCCCTGTCTCGCATTTACACCAACTTGGAGGCTATTTATTTGAAATAAGAAGCCTTAATTGTGGACGTATGGAATAGGAGCTCTGTCGATGGGAGCGCGTGTGTCCCTGGAAATTCTGGCACCAACCACTTGGCTAACTGAAGTGGCCACCTGGATCTTAATTCTTAATACTTGCTGATGGAGTTGTCATAATCTTGGAACATCTAATCTCATGGTTTTGAACGATGTAGGCCGTCCGATTATTGTTGATTTCTCCCCTGTAACCGACTTCAGAGAGGCTACATGCAGACAATATGAAGAAAATGTTTGCAATCGTGGCGGGTACTGCAACTTCATGCATCTGAAGAAGATCAGCAGGTAACATATCATTATGAAATATCTCTATCGTGTATCGTCTTCACATTACCCTTTGGTAACAATCAATTGTTTCATTGATTTCATTAACTTCAGGGAGCTGAGGCGGCAGTTATTCGGAAGGTTTAGACGAAGGCGCAGTCGAAGCAGAAGTCACAGTCCTCAACGGCGTGGATATGGGGATCGCCCTTTTGGCGGTCGTGGTTATGGTAGAAGGGAAGATGACCGGAGCCAGCGGTACCAGGAAAGGGGAAGAAGACCCAGAAGTAGGAGCCCAGGACGCAGAGGTCGTAGCAGAAGCCCTGGGGGACGAAGGGACAGGAGTCCAGTGAGAGAGAGCAGTGCTGAGAGGAGGGCAAAAATCGAGCAATGGAATCGGGAACGGGAGCAAGCTGATGCTGGTCATTCTAACCATGATGACAATGGAAATGGACTCGAGCCAAACCGAGTTGATCACTATGACCATTCAGAGCAGTAGCTTTCTGAAGTAGACAGCTGCAGATATAATAGATTCCATCTGGTATGTATTTCCCACATTCATTC
Organism: Simmondsia chinensis; assembly: GCA_018398585.1. Taxonomy (NCBI): domain Eukaryota; kingdom Viridiplantae; phylum Streptophyta; class Magnoliopsida; order Caryophyllales; family Simmondsiaceae; genus Simmondsia; species Simmondsia chinensis. Next base: position 1,293,626 of record JAGTTD010000007.1, on the reverse strand, counting down.
AAGGGCATGTTTGGCTTTGGAGTATGGGGTGTTCGTCATGACAGGGTGATCATTATTCATTAATCCCTTTCAACTTTGGTATAATCTTAAACGTCGTCCCCTGAAAAGAAAAATGGACCCATACGAGATTAAAGGTGTTGTAGTAACCGGGGATTGTGCATAATTGAAAAGACATGAAAAAATTTTCAGATGTGCGAAACCTATGTTTTTGTGGGAGTAATGGTTGCCCGATCGAAAGATGCAAACCCTGTATACTTATTCCTGTACCAATCGTGCCCTGATTCTTTTAGTATTTCCAATCTATATCGGAAAGATTCCCTTAACCCTTAATAATAAACAGTGAAATACAAGTAGCTTACGACCCATTTTCCACTGTGCAGGTGGAGTACAGGTTCAGTGAAAGTAAAATCTTTTCCAAACTTTTGAAATGGTACAGAATGACAGCCATGAAAATAAGAAAACAAATCCCTGAAGCTGTAGCTCCCTTAATTGAGATTTAACTGCATGCAAATTCCTTTGCAATCGACAGTCACGGCTATGAATTAGGAACTTTCCATCCAAAATATTGTCCTCCGCTACTTTGGGATGAAGGAAAAGCTTATCTGCTGGAGTCCTGTTTTCTAAAATTATCCATCGTAGTTTTGATTTGGGCCAACAAATAAATTTATTGGCTCCATTTCTCAAAAGGGGTAGTATGGGGGAAGTAGAGAAACTACATACATCAACATCGATGTATTGCTAGTGGACTATCATGCGCATGACTTTAATATATGTGCTTGAAAAATTTTAGCAATGGGTATGAGCAAGGGTGAGTCAAAACGCATTTATGATTGTGGTACGAGTCAATCCTATTTGCAAAACGTCTTTGAAGATTAGGAAAATAGCATAGTTGATACTGCCATTCATGACCTTTTACATGGATCAAACTAGTGTTTTTTTAGTGGAACTGGGAAACATAGCAATATTTGATTTGGTAATTCTCATACATCAATCTAGTTTTGTCGATGTTTGCACAGACAGCATTTTTGGTGTATTTTGCTTAACTTGTTTACCAGCACGCCCCAGTGACAATTTTTCAACATGTTGGTGCTAAAGCAATTGGCATCGGAGTTGGTACTTTACTATCAACCTCTCTTTTGCTAAACTCCTATTGATAAGTTAATCGACGATTTCAATATACCAAAAAAAAAAAAAAAAAAAAAAAAACGACACTTTCTGGGATAACCCTCTTCCTGTCTGTTCTGTTTGTTCGTTTTCTCTTTCTCTAAGTAAAACCTTACGTAGTATTTCGAGTTTTGCAGGGCCAGGTATTCCTGCAAGAGGGCTGAGAGGCCTCCTCTTTTATAGCAGCTTATTGTTAATATTTTTATACAGGTTGTGTGTTATACCCATCTGCAGAACCAGGTTGCAGGGACCCATTTTCAAGCTCGTGATGAATTATATGACGATTTGAGAAGTAACAATCGGTGTAGAATCCGGGAAGGAACACTTCTGAAGGACAAAACATGTGATGCATAGATGGTACATTTCATATTTTTGCATTTTAGACAGCTGAGTCCGGTTGGTCCGTCCTTCCTCTTGTTTACTTGTGCTTTTTATGCTGCATTATGTTTTGTATTCGAAAATGTTGAGCTTTTATTATTTTCTGGTACTTTATTACGGAACCAATTATGTCTTTTGTGCCCCAAAAAGATTTAGCTTATTATCTCTTTCGGTTTTTGTTTTGATTTTGCTTGAAATAGCCTCTTTTTAGGATAGCACCCCGAAAGAATAAAATTGCGTACATTTTATTCCTCCCTATATCCCTACTTTGGTAGGAGCCTTTTGTGGCACTCGGCTGCTTCTTGTTGATCTTGTTCTGTTGTGGTGGTGGTCCTGTGGTAGTAGAAAATGATCTCCCCTTTATGCTATTATTGAGCATGTGACTAGTGACGTTTGGTCTAAGAACTTGTTTAGTCAAACTGTGAAATACTCTTTTTTTCAGAAGTACTTTTGTCGAATGTGTTCTTAAAAAGAGTGCTTTTGTCGGAGAAACTTTTAGGTTTTGCTTCTGTTTTAAAACATAAATACTATTTTTGTTTTTTTACTTTTATTTAAAAACACTTTTCTTTTGAGGCCTCACATCCTCAAATCTTGGAAGAAGTGCTTTTTTTTTGGATAAGAGAACGATCTTGTTATATCTGTTTGATGAATAAATACCAAGATGACCTTCGGGTTTTTCAATATGATATAATAAAAATTGATTTGCCAGTTTTCGATTTGTCACAATGGTTGGGTGACAGTTGGCCGGTTTTGGAATGCAGATTAGAATCCGACATCTCCCTCCAAACATTACTGATGCAAAAATAATAATAATATTTTTTTGATTTAGCTGTGTCTTGGGATGCACATTGTGGATATGCCTTATGATAAATAAGGGCTAATGTTATGAGCTTAGATCAATTGAAGTGAAGAATCCATTAATTGATGGATGCTATAAACTGTTGGGTTTAGTGTAATGGTAGGTTTTCGGAGCAAAGCATCCGTCTCCCGCTCTGAATGATGGTTATGCTACTTAAGGTAATGTCGTACATCCTTATCATTGTTTATAAAAATTGGCGATTGCTGCATTTTCAAAAGTTTAAAAGTTATGGACTAGGTAATCAATTATGTTTTAGGGTATTTATTACTTAAATGTCTAGAGTTTAAATGTTTCTCGTTAGGTAATTTGAAATATGTTATGAAGTAGCTTGAGGTATTAAAGTTTTATCGACTTAGTAAGTTGAAATGTAAGAATTTTATCAATTAGGTATCCTTTCTCGAAGGTTTTGATGGAAATTTTTGATGTGAAACATGTGCTTAACAATGTATAAGTGCATTTTCAACCAAAATTTTATTTATTTTGTTGGAAAATAATGACATTTATTTCATTTTTGGTACTACATCCATATTTTTTGTCAAAATTTAGTGAAAAGTTTTGGTGCTTTGTTAGATTATTACAAAAATGGCTTAGTGGATGCATATTGTTGTAATCATGTATCACATTAACATTTTGCGATTAAAATTGGTAAGAATTTTAACTAAACACACCAAATTTTGACTTTAAAGTACTTGGATGCTAAAATTTTTAAACTTTAATTATTATATATACATATATATATATATATATATATATATATTTATTGAAGTATTAAAATATTTAGGTAATATAAATATTAAATTCGTAGATTAATCAGGTGATAATTTCCTATTTTTAAATAATGTTAATATACATTGATACGCAACGACTACCGCCAATGGACAGCCCGTACGATGAAATAATGTCAGCATTCAAATTTGATTTTATTTAACACAATTTTTGATTTCGTATTATAAAAGGTAAATAATTCGATTTTAGTGAAATGTAGTGTACAGAATAATTGAGCGAGCAAGTTGAGTATAAGTGATAATATCACAATGAAGCAAACGTGTTGAACCTTAATACATATGATAACAAGTACAAGAGTCTAGTATTTAAATAGTTAATTGAGTAGAAGTTCCGAGCAAAATTAAATACCATACTCGAGTTCGAGTCAAGAACTGAGTTATTTGACTTGACTAGATTACATCATTACCTCAGACCAATCTAACTCTGCTTACTTCCAATTATGTTATGACACTCGGCCACATCAAATCAGATCAATAACAAATGAAAATAACAGAAAAAGACACATTTACTTGTATCCAACTTTTATACCCGAATCTCGGTAACATAGACCATACCTATATCTTCAAAAAAGAAAAAAGCCTTGCCAAAATATCAATATTATCAATATCAATATGGTTCAATCCCATTCCCTGTATTCATATATTATATTTTAAAGATGTTTAATACTTCACACCTAAATCGAGCAAGATCGAAGATCAACTAGAATTTGAATTAAGGGGCGAGAACGTAATTAAATAACAATCGGTTTAATGAAACAAAACAGATGGGTCTAATATGAATTCATAGTCTAAATTGACACTTGTACACTCTTACAAGCTATGGGATTTTGATTTTCAATATAGCTTGGAAGGACCCCCTTTAAACAATAAAGGTGCTCATTAATCCAAGCTCGGGCCATATCAAATATGTAGTTATTGAAAACTAATGTGCCACACTCTGAAGTTGTGGGAACGGGTCATAGAGAGGAGGTTAAGGCAACAGACAGAGGTGTGCGAGAACCAGTTTGGATTTATGCCCGGCAGATCAACAATAGAAGCCATCCACATCCTAAGGTGGAGGATAGAGCACTACAGGGAGAGATAAAAGGACCTTCATATGATTTTCATTGATTTAGAGAAGGCATATGATAGAGTGCCAAGGGAGGTCCTTTGGAGAGTTTTGGACAGGAAAGGCATCACCGTACCATACATCCGAGTCATTAAAGGCATGTATGAGGAGGCACAGACTACGGTGCGTACAGTGGATGGGGAGACAGATGCTTTCCCGATAACAGTAGGGTACACCAAGGGTCTGTTTTGAGTCCCTATCTGTTCATTCTGGTTATGGATGAGCTCACTATGAACATCCAGGGATGTGTATCTTGGTGCATACTTTTTGCAGATGACATAATATTGGTGGGGGAGTCTCGGGAAGAGATAAATAAGAAGCCGGAACTGTGGAGAGGGGTTCTAAAGTCGAAGGGTTTACGTCTAAGCAGAGCCAAGACCTAGCACATGGAACTCAAGTTCGATCCCTTTACCATGGCTAGCCGGGAAGAAGTCAAGATTGGATCTGAGAGCATACCGAAGAAGGAGAGATTCAGGTACTTGGGGTCCATGATACAGCACAACGGCGAAGTGGACGAGGATGTCAGCAACCGGATTAAAGCGGGATGGCATAAGTGGAGGATGGCCTCCGTGGTACTTTGTGACTGAAAGTTCCCCTTGTAGTTAAAGGAAAGATACTATAAGACGGTTGTGAGGCCAGTCATGACGTATGGGGCGGAGTGCAGGGCGATGAAACAACAGCACACACAGAAGATGAAGGTGGTGGAGATGAGAATGCTGAGGTGGATGTGCGGACACACAAGGAAGGATATGATCAGAAACGACATCATAAGAGGCAAATTGGGCGTAGCCTCCATTAAAGATAAATTGAGGGAGCAACGTCTGAGATGGTTCGAACATATTAGAAGGAGGCCAGACAATGCTCCAGTAAGGAGATGCGAACAGCACTTTACTACACTAGGCAGAAGAGGCAGAGGCAGGCCAAAGAAGAGATGCCTTGAGACAATCCGACAAGACCTCACCCACCTAAACCTTCGGGAGGAGATGGCCTTAGATAGGGCCCAATGGAGGGCTAGCATAGGGGTATTAGATGCTCCGGTTGGAGTAGGGTAGTCCAGCTTACTAGTGCTTGGTCCTCTCGGTGCACGTAGGCTGTGTTCTGGCTCTCATGAGATGTGCTTGCTACTTGCCTACTTATCTTATTTCTATCTCTACCTCTATCTCTATCTCGACCTCTATCCCTATCTCTTTCTCTATCCTCTACCTCTATCCTTTTCTTTATCTTATCTGTTGATTTGTGCCTATTGTGGCTTGCTTGGAGTCTGTTGTTTAGCTCACTGTGTGTTTTTGCCCTACTCATGCTTTGGTGCTCTCAATGCTGACAGGTCTTTTGATCATTGCTGTGAACAACTTCTCAGGTTGGGAGTCCTCGGAAACAGCCTCTCTTCAAGGTAACCCCCTGAAGGTGGAAGGCTACGTACATCTACCCCCCCCCCCCCCCCCCCCCCCCCTCGACTTTGCTTATGCAGGAGCCCTTGGAGGCACTAGGTTTGTTGTTGTTGTTGAAAGTTTTTGATGACGCTGATTTCGTCTAATCTTAGACCTGAATTGAGCTGGTTTAGTCAAAGTTTGATCTTGAAAAGCTATTTTATCATATTTAAAATGTAAGTTTTTACATTAAATTTGGATTGAATTGAACGAAAATCTATTAAAGTTCAAATCAAGAATATAGGGTATACTAGTAAATACCCCGGTTAAAGACTATAACTGGGGAATTTCTTTAAATCAAACACAGAATAACTATTTATCGATTAAACTTGTTTCTCCTTAAAAAGTACTTCCCTCTCATATTTATTTTATACGAGAAGACATTTATCAACAAGCAAATGGACTCTAGATGTTACCTCATTATTGTTTCAACACAACAAATTTTATCACTTTGAGTTGCCATATGATGATTATATATTGGATGGTAGGTTTTGTTTTTCCAGTACATGTATACAGTATCCCTATTTAAACAACAATAGATCCAGTGACTCAAGAGCTCCCGCATAAGTAGTGTCTGGGAGGGGTGGATGTACGCAGCCTTACCCCTTCAGGGTGTAATTCTACCGGAAGATTGTGAGGACCCCCAACCTGAAGGGTTGGCAACACAAGGACTTCCCAAAAGGTCACCCATCCTGGTACTACTCTCCCCCAAGCACGCTTAACCCCAGAGTTCTAATGGGATCTAATGTCGTTAGTGCTGGGGGCGAACCGTTGATAACAGTATCTCTATTAAATTACCTAATAACAAAGTATATCATACTTATATTATACTTTCTATTGGATTTAGGTTTGAGATTGGGCTAAATTTTTGATGGAGATCGGGTTAAATTTTAGAGCAATTTGAAGTAGATTTTTAAGATATTATTTGATTTAGATTGATCAGGAGAATTAATTGTTATCGAGTATGGAGAGGTAATTCTTGTATCATTTAAATTGCTTGTATTTTGAAGTTATGGCAAACATCTTGAAATAAATTTCGTTGTAATTGCTATTTTTATAGTGGATTTTGCTGTCGGTTTGTCCCATGGTTTTTCCCTTTACTTGGAGGGCTTTCCACATTATATCTCGTATTCATTTATTTCCACTTTATTCTGTCGTTAATATTTGGTGATATTGGTGTGCTTTTTAATCTACATCATTAAATCAATTTTACTATTTTAGTCTCTAACATTTTTTTCTTAACCTCTATTTGACAACGAGATAAAAAAAGGGGTAAGGATAATAAGGGGTGTTTCGTTAGTTCAAGCTTCACCAATTCTTAATGGAAAGAGGCTTAACCCTATCCCCTTGAAAAGGGGTCTTAGACAAGGGGACCCGCTGTCCCCTTTTCTTTTCCTACTGATTATGGACTGTCTATCTTCTCTTATCAACAAGGCCTCTGATCAGGGGGTTTGGAAGGGTCTCCGTATTAAAAGGACTTGTCCTCTTATCTCTCACCTCCTTTTTGCCGACGACTGCCTCCTTTTCTTCGAAGCCTCCAAAACTGGGGGCGAAAGTGCCAAAGACATCATTTCTTGTTTTTGCGAGGCTACAGGTCAATCTGTTAATTTTGAGAAGTCTCAGGCTTTCTTTTCCTCTAACACATCTACCCAAACCAAGGATGAGTTGTTGCTCCTTTTGGGAGTTCGGATGATGAGGGAGGGGGGCCGCTTTCTGGGCCTCCAAGTTATGTGGGGCCGCTCGAAAAAAAGTGCACTTTGTTTTCTCTTCGATTGAATTCGCAATAAGATCCAAGGGTGGCAAGCGAAAATGCTTTCTCAGTGGGGAAGAGAAGTCCTCATCAAATCAGTCCTTGCTGCCATCCCTTCTTATGTCATGCATTGCTTCAAAATTTCGGTCACTTTTGTTCGCAAAATTAATGCCCTCTTTGCCTGTTTTTGGTGGAAGGGGGGATCTTTGAAAGACAAAGGATTCATTGGGTTAGTTGGGATAAAATCTCAACTCCTAACGTTCAAGGGGGTATCGGTTTCAAAGACTTGGAAGGGGTTAACATTTCTATGCTCGCCAGCCAAGCGTGGAGAGCTGTCCAAAATCCCAACGCTTTTTGGGTCCGTATCCTCAAAGGGATTTATTATCATAATTGCTCCTTCCCCAAGGCTAAGTTGGGTTGCAACCCATCTTGGGGGTGGAGAAGTTTGGTCGAGGGACGTGACTTCCTCCTTAAAGGAGCTCGTTGGAACATCCTCAGTGGCTCTTCGATTAATATTTAGAATGATAAGTTGGTCCCTTCGTCTCCGGACTTCACTGTGTAGGTCCCGCAACCGGAGGGTTGCCGTTTGGTCTCGGTTGATCAGCTCATGATTCCGAAAGCTCGAAGATGGAATCTACCCCTCATTCGTCGTTGGCTCGGTCATCCAGCTGCTGACCGTGTCTCCCTCATACCGATTGGGAGACTGGGAGGCTTGGATAATTTTGTTTGGCACTTTAATTCTTCCGGGGTCTTCTCTGTGCGCTCGGGGTACAACTTCAGGTGCATGAACATTAGAGGGGGTGCTTCTCCTCAGGTTACCCCTTCAACATCCACGCCTCCCTCTTCTCGATCCCTTAATACCATATGGTCCTTACATGCCACTCCTAAAATCCATCACTTTATGTGGAGAGCTTATAACAGTGCTCTTGCTTCTATGGAAAATCTTGGAAAAAGAAGATTTTATAGCCCTTCCGCTTGTGCTCGATGTGGGGAGGATCCTGAATCTATTGAACATATTTTATTTTTTTGTCCCCCAACGAGAGCAGCTTGGTTTGGTTCTTTGTTTGGTTTCCGTTTTCAAAAAGAAGGTTTTGGGGGTTTTTGTTGGGGGTGGGGTCATCTGTGTAACGATTTATCCTTATGTAAAAAAAGGCTTAGCTTTGTTGCTTTTCTTTGTTGGGAACTTTGGAAGAACATGAATTCTTTTGTTTTTCAAGGCCTATCTAAGGAACCTCAAAGGATTGCTCAAGATGCTTTGCGAGGATCTATGGAGTTTCTTGACCTCCCCTCTTCCCCGGCTTCATCCGATTCGGTTGGTCCTTCGAATCCGGTTCAGTGGTCTCGACCTCCGGACGGGTTTGTTAAGGTCAACTCCAATGCTGCTCGAAAATCTAAAGATGTCATGGCGGCGGTAGCTGTGGTTGCCATCAAGTGGGATTGTCGGGGGTTGATGCGGGTCCTTCCAGGCGTCTTCCCCTCTTGTTGCGGAAGCCCACGCTTTGAGGGCGGCTTGTTGTTACGTTCAGTCTCAAGGATGGCGTCGCGTCGTCTTCGAAAGTGATAGCAAAATTCTCTTTGATGCTCTTTCTGCTCGAGGCTCATGCCCGTGGGAGATCCATGCTATCGTCGATGATATTTCATCCCTTGTTGTTCATTTTGTTGCTTTGTCCTTTGTTTGGTGCCCTAGATTATGTAATAGGGTGGCCCATTTTGTAGCTAAGGGCCACTTCTCTGGCAAATGTAATCATGATTGGTGGAACACTGTCCCCCCTCCCTTGAACGATGTTGTATCTTTGGACGTTCGTGGAATATAATTTTGGCCTGTGGGCTTTGTGGTGTTCAAAAAAAAAAAAAAAAACCTTTACCCCTGTTTTATCAACTTTTTTTAAGGGTAGACATTACCCTTTTATTGTATTTTCTGTAACTTCCAAATTAGAGTGAAGAGTATTAGAGTAACTTTTTAAAAAAAATTATCTTTATTTTAAATATAACTCTCTAAATTTTTACTTTTACCACTCCTAATTAAAACATATCAAAATAAGGTATAAACTAAACAGGGCAACGTCAATGTGAACGAGCTATTAACACTATTTAATCTCTTATCTTTTTAAATTTATTTAAATTAGTCTCTGATTTTTATTTTGTTCAAAGTAGTATCTTATCTTTATAATTTTATTCAAATTGATCCCTTAATTTTTTAAGTTTGTTTAAATTAATCTTTTATAATTTTTTAAGTTTGTTTAAATTAATTTTTTATGTTTTTTTTATTTAAAATGGTCCCTTATATTTTATTTATGACAAAATTAATCCTCATATTTTGACTACAATTAGGTAAAAATTGAAAGATGAGAGATTAATTTTATTGTAAAATAAAATATGCGAAACTATTTTAAACAAAAAAAAATAAATTTATAAGAGATTAATTTTGATAAATTTTAAAAAATAAAGGATCAATTTAAATAAAATTAGAAACTTAAATAAATCCAGTGTGAACTTCGTTGACTACGAGGAGAAGAGCGGGGCGCGAGAGAGAGAGAGAGAACCGGAGCGCACATCGCGAGTACCAAATGGATTTCAACTTTGTTCTTCATGCTTTGATTCCATCTTCGACCTCTGTGAGTACCAAATCTCTCTCTCTCTCTCTCTATGTATGTATCATTCTGAATTGTTTGAATCAGTTATGAATCAGTTAAAGCTCATAATCTTTGCTAATTGCGATTATGGAGAAATCAGGCGGGATTATTGCTGTCCTATTTCGTTTACTTAGCTGTATTTGGATCGATTCTACCTGGAAAAATTGTACCTGGTGTCACTTTAGCTGATGGGACTGGCCTCAATTATCGGTGCAATGGTATGTGATTTCGCTCTCTTTTGAGTAATTTGTGTTGTTTCTAGGGTTGGTAAAGTCTAATACTACATAAATTTAGAGTAATGTTATTGTTAGTGCAAAATTGTTATTGCCAAATTAAGATTGCTGTTTTCAAGACAATTTTATGGGTTTGATTGTTTGTGAGTCACATAATTTGCTCTGGCAATAATAATTTTTCCCATGACAAAAACAAGTCTCTAAATTTAAACGCAATGCAACATAACTCGATTTTGACAAAAATCCAATACGATTGAGCTAATGGTGTTGGTGGAGTGTGTTGAGAGTAAGAACTCTATATGTGAGTTAAATGTGAATCCTGTTTAGGTGTTGTAGGAAAGAAGAGACCACTATATAAGTCTAGTGTGTTACTCTACTTAATGCCAATTGGTTTTAGGATGAAACCCCACTTGGGCTTATATGTGGACTCATATACTCCAACTCCGTTGCTTGGGCCTACAGGCTTGGTAAAATTTACCATAGTGGTTCGACTCCCAAACCCTTCAAGCAAGAGGTCTTGAGTTCAAAGCTTGTCACCCTCCTCCCCAAGTGTTGGTTTCCTCTTTAGGGAAGTTGTTGTACTTATCAATGTAAAAAGAAAATTGTTATTTTTAAGCAATTTTAATTAATTGATATGTTTGTTGTTAAGAAACTACCTGTATCAAAAGTTTAAATTGATTGGTGAATGCCCATTAATAGTTTATACTTTGGCATGTACCATCATGCAAATACCTATTGAGCTTGAAGCGTGAATAATAAACAAACCCACTTCAGACCTTGTCCTGAAAATTTATATTAATATTGAAAGTGGGGGGTAGTTGGGGTTCGAACTCGTGACATTTAGGTGAACAAGGCTTCAATATCATAACAAGGAACCAACTTCCTCAAAAGCATAAGCCGATGGATGAAGGTTTGGAAATGGTTTTACAATCTTACATTCAGGATGAACTGGACAACATTTAACTTATTTGTACAATATGACATATTTGCCAACCATAGTTGCTCCTTTGTGTGTTTGTATGGGGATTTGGGCTTATTGGCTAAACGTGTCTGATTTAAAGGTTTAACTGGTTGTTTGCTTTGGTTCAGGTTTATTGTCACTTATTTTGTTGGTATCGCTTCTCAGCGGTGGGGTTGCAGCTGGGGTCGTACCGCCTACAGTATGTCCCCTTTGCTGTTGTTTTTAGTATAATTCAGAATTGTGTTGCAGTTTCAGTTTGCTGTTGCATGAAAAATTTCCTATCTGCAATGTCTTGAATGCATGATTGAGCATGCAGAAAAACCTAAAAGGTTGTGAGCCACTTAAGACATAACGCCTAGTCAAGCATCACTTTGAGTCTTGTTATTAGGTGCAAATGATCCCTTGGGACCACTCATTGGGTTTTTGTACCCAACTTACTATGTTGCACATACAAAAATTTTCCAGTGGATGGTGCATGCAACCATACTAGTCGATGTTTAAATAAGTGGTCTGAATACTTCAGCTACAAATATATATATATATATATATATATATGGCAAGGATTGTCAATTATCCTGTGGGTGTTATTCGCTTGAACAGGATGAGGTGGCAGGGTTGATGTAAAATTTCTGGCCTAAAAAAGTATATGCAGTGACTGATTTGAATTGGTTGAGGGTTTTATGAATGCTATTTCATTTTAATACCATTAGTATAGCTTAACTAATCTAACACTGAAAATAGACACTGTTGCAACTCAGAGTTTGCCTAAATTTTTATGCTTTTCTGAATTAAAAAACAGACCAAAATCAAAGGAATAAGGAAGTGGCAGTAACTATGTAGTGTTGCGTCTGTCATTGATATTGATTGGATGACGAATTATGTGGATTTATATGCTCTTCTTGCAGGCCATTGCAGATAGAGGACTTGAGCTTCTATCGGCGACTTTTATATTCAGCTTTCTTGTATGTACTACCTTCTGTTTGACAACATTGGATACTCTTTGTTTCACGTGCCTCTAGTTCATTGAGTCTTGCCTGGAATCTGCGATTCCCTTGGCTACGCTGAGTGGTTCATGGAGTTGAGTTATTTCAATATGTTATTAATAGATCATTCATACCAAAATTTTCATAAGAGATTGGAGGATGTGTCATATGGCACAGAATATATATATTTACCACCTCCCCGTATGCAGTTTTTGCTTTTAGGATATCACGGAGACGTGAATTATGCTCTAAGTGTAGGTTATAGTTATGCTTTCTTGGTTAAAAAAAAAAAAAAAAAAAAAAAAAAATTCAGCAATGGCTGTGTGAAGGGAACTCCCTGGTTAAAAAGACTTCCACTCAGTTGTTTGAAATAAGCAGAATGACATGAGACCCTTTGTACTAGCACCAAGTTGATGTACTAAATTGGGACAAGATGCTGGTATCAGGGGATGCCCTTAGCACTGTAAGACATATTAGGCAAAGGCCCCACACACTGAAATATCTTGTCAAGACTTGTCGACTTATAGCTATACTGAAGATGGTCAATCTACCCTCTGCTACAGTGATTATATATGGATGATGTGAGGCTATGACTTGAACCTGACACAGTCAATGTGTTTCAAGATTTGCATATTTGAGTTTGGTAAACGTATTGATATTGAAATGAGTGAGTTCGTATAAGCATTGACTGCTATAGAAAGCAAGGGATAAAACTTAAAAAGCTATTCCCTTGCTGGTAAAATTAGCCCTCTTCTAACAAGGCTTACAAAATAATGTCAGTACTTGGTGAGTAATGAACTTATTCATGCATAGAAGGAAGAAACTAGTCTGTTTGGCTGCAACAGGTAGAAGTGAGGGCATAGTGTATGTGAATTTGGAATGTCGCATGAGGTGTATCCATAACAAAGGTTTATGCTATTTTCTTTTTATAATGAGTGAATACGAGTAATGATTATACATGTTGAAGGAAAGAGTGGTTATATCTGTAATTTGTGTCATACTATTTCAGGGCTCACTTCATCTTCATATTTAATGTGCACGGTTTATTTACAACTTCTTTGTATATATTGCCATATTTTACGTGAGGTCAGGATCTTTACGAACATTTTTCCTGTCGAATATCGTGCATTGAGGTTTCATTTGTTTTAGCCCTGTTTTATGCGTAATAGCTCATTGGTATCTACTATATTCCTTATGCATCACATGATGATTTTGTAATGATGCATCATGAAATCTGCTAGACGAAAGGTTAGTTTCAGCTAGTTACTACTAGAATGACTTGCTTTATTCTCATTTATTCGCACTGTGCCTATCTATATAAGCTTTCACCCATGTAACCTTTATGAGTTGTGCTATGTTCTTTTGATGTGTGAGTTGTATATTAACTACCGGAACCATTTTATGCCTTTATATTTCTGCTTGTAAGATTTAAATTCAAGTCCAACCTATATTTCTACCCTTTGAATTGATTGACTTTATTTGTCAATGAAAGGCGATCATGTATTCAACTTCCTTGCTTGAATGTTGGGTTTTGATTTTTAGTGTATTGAGCTCACCAATTTTCCTGTAAATTCTGACTGCCAGGTGACTTTATTGCTCTATATTGGAGGCCGTGGTTCACGTGATCAAGGTTCATCACTGAAGCCTCATGTCACTGGGAACCTAATTCATGACTGGTAACATGGGGCTCGAAATGGTTTCTGAGTACACCTTATAGTGTTGATTAGATATTTTTATATATAAAAGGAGCTCCTGGATACAAACATTGTAGATATCATTTGCGTCTAAAGTGATAGATTAAGGGGAAATTCAGTTGAATGCTCTTGATTCAACTCAATCAATCAATCAATCAACAACAGTCCCAGTGCCTCGCGGCTCCCGCAAAAGCAGGGGCTCTTGATTCAACTATAGATTACAAATAATATTAATGCGATATGCGTGAATTTTCTAGTAAAAGCCAATGCTCCTTGCTCGTGAAAACTTGCATCACTTGAGATTGGTGAGATCAGTCCTGCTGTCCTTGGCCAAATAATCTTTCGCCTGCCTCCCTCTTATGCGTTTGGATGTCTGTGCATGTGCTTGTTTGGATTCTTGACTTCCTTTTAAGTCATCATTCATGGATCTAATTTCATTGTGCTCACAAGAAGGTATTTGTTTTTTTATAATAATAGCTCTGGTCTTCATGATGTCCTATAGGTGGTTTGGGATACAGCTGAATCCACAGTTTATGGGAATTGATCTGAAGTATGTGTCATAATTTCCAATCTCTTGTAGTGACAGTAGTGGATAAACACGCTATTGAGAAAGTGCATCTCTTGCTGATGCTTTTGTTATGTGCAGATTTTACTTTGTGAGAGCCGGTATGTTGGGATGGCTATTAATTAATCTCTCAGTTTTGGCCAAAAGCATCCAAGATGGCAACTTGACCACATCGATGATTCTTTATCAGCTCTTCTGTGCTGTTAGTTCACTCTTCTTCCTCCTTTTATCTCCTATTTTTTATAATATAAGTTCTTATACCATTGCTCATCCTGTTGTTTCTGCATCTTGTTTCAGTTTTACATAATGGACTACTTCTTCTACGAGGAATACATGACATCCACGTAAGTTCCCCCGTTTCCTTTGTTATGGAAATGAAACAAGCAAAAGAACAACCGAAAATTAAATGAAATGGGAAACAAAACACAAAATTTACTTGGTTTAGTTGCTTTTACATCCACGGAATTGTACAAATTTTGACTATTCAGGGAGGAGTATAAGATAATTCTTCTTTTCTCATAAAACACGTTGCAGACCCTAGGCTGGACTATATATGAGCAACAGAATACCCTCATGCACCTTAAAACACCCTTAGTTGGGTCTATGTTCAAAACAAGCTCAAACGCGTAGAATAAAACCAAGCTCTACATAGGAAGCCCAACATCCTCCTCTCTTTAGGGAGCTGGATCCCACTTCTAATTCAGAAACATGCAGAGGGTCTCCATCTCCAATTTTAGGGGTTGGTCGGGAAGTTTTTGTGTCGATGTCTCGACAAGTTGAAAACTGGGAAAAGGTAAGGAAAATACAGGAAAAGAAGTAAGAGAAGGCTTAATACTGATAGCTTCTGGACTTGTCAGCTTGTTGGCATTAACATACTAGTATATAGAATGAGTTCTCATGGGCTGCATGGTTATGTGACTAAGCTTGTGTTTCCTAATTGGATGTCGCGTTGCATATAATAACATCTAGTATAGACTGTAACTACAAATTAGACCAAATTTACTTGATGTACATCTTCTGTCCTTTCTTCCTGTGGGATTTCTTCCTGTTTATGGACATACGTATTATCACACAATATTATGGTAGGAACATATCTAGAAAGTTTATTTTTTCATCCTATTCATTGTTGCGTTTTTATTATAACTCTTAATGCATTCTCTATTCCTTAACCTTTGCTGCTAAGGCGGTTGGTTGTGGTGGCATCACAGTCAATGAATATAATCAACGTGTGACTTTGTTTTAGGTGGGATATAATTGCGGAGAGATTGGGTTTTATGCTGGTGTTTGGTGACTTGGTGTGGATTCCTTTCACTTTCAGTATCCAGGTATTTCATATCAACTTGGAGCTACTAATGTTGACGCTTCAAGAGACATCAACCTCGTAGAAGTCCATGCATGCTCCCATGGCCATACCTAAAGTATACAATAAATGTTTAATTTAGGGACTGTTTAGTATCATTTTCTATTTGCACTTTTTGGTTTTTAGAAACTAAAAGCTATGTTTTGAAAATGATTTTTTTCCCTTAGTTTTGGTTCTTTTATTTTCAGTTTTTTCTAGTTTGAGGGAAAACAGAAAATAGAAAACCAAAAACAAGAAAAAACAATTTTCAAAACTCAATTTTTAGTTTCTCAAAAATCAAAACTTGTAAGCAAAAAATTATATGAAAAAGGCCTTGCAATGGTTCCTTCCAGTCTTACTAAAGCACATCTATTACCTTACTATGTCCTTTTTCCTTGATATTTTTGGATATGTAATGTTTTGCTTTTGTTATAGGGCTGGTGGCTTTTGAGAAATCTGGTGAAGCTTCCAAAAGCAACTATAGTGGCAAATTGCTTGGTTTTTTACTTTGGGTAAATCTTTTCGCTTATAGTTAATCATCGGACCCTCTTGTTCGTAATTGTTGTCCCTTTGTTCTCGTTTGATTGTAATATTTTAACTGTTACTGCATGTTCACGATGTTCTTATAATTGAGACAGGTATCAGGTCTTCAGAGGGGCAAACAAGCAAAAACATGTCTTCAAGAAGAACCCAACAGCGCCTATTTGGGGCCAACGCCCCAGGGTTGTTGGGGGCAAGTTGCTTGCTTCTGGATATTGGTAAGGATCTCTCATTCATATTTATATTCTTAGTCTTTTGGGTGGACCATAAGGAATAGTAGTCCTCTTTTTAAACTTGGTATCATCCATAGATGTCGCTGAGGGCCAATCTCGAGTTCTTAGGGGGTCCAAAGCAAAGTTTGACACGTAGGCCTTTTTTTCACGGCAAAGGTGTCTTAAGTCAGCTCAAGTGCATCTCTAATAATGCATTTTATATTATAATATCGGCTAATATATGAGTCCTTTATTATATATATATGTACATAAATGTTCATAGTTTATCATATATGAGTACTTATTTCACTAATTATGATTAGTGATGCGTGATAGAAGGAAACTCATGATATGTGGTGCAAACAATTCTTTAGTTTTTTGGTCTCTTATTTTCAGGTTTTTTTTTTTTTTTTCTATTTAAATGAAAACTGAAAATAGAAAGCGAAAATAGAACAAAATTGTTTTTGGGACTTGTTAGTTTCTCAAAACCAAAAATTGCAAATAGAAAACAATACCAAATAGGCTTTTGATTGTCATCATTGTTTTAAACAGCACATTCATGTTCATATATTCCGTTAATGGCAGGGGAATTGCAAGACACTGCAATTATCTAGGAGACTTGCTATTGGCATTGTCCTTCAGTCTACCTTGTGGCATAAGGTATGCTCCACAATTCTTCATACATCGACATTCACTTGCATCTTTCTTAGGCCCTGTTTGGTTCAACGGACTAATTCTTCATGAAATTTTTAACTAAAAGCATTTTTTCCTTGAAATCTCCATCTAAATTTATACTAGGTTCACGCTTAGTCAAGTTGAAGTTGAAGTTGAAATAAAGCATATATCTGAGAATACAACGGAAAATGTTTTTCCCTCTGTTAAACAAAATATTTCCCAACTTTCACTTAGGGGAAGTCAATTTCCTCTTAATGGAGGAAAACATTTTCCGTATTTGTGATTATAGAAAATATTTTCTGTCAAAACAAACTTAATGGCTCTTTTAACTCAGGGACTCGTTGTTTTTCATGCAGTTCTCCGATCCCATACTTTTATCCAATTTATCTGCTGATTTTGCTAATATGGAGAGAGAGGAGAGACGAAGCGCGATGCGCAGAGAAGTACAAGGAAATCTGGGCTGAATACTGTAAACTTGTTCCTTGGAGAATTTTGCCCTATGTTTACTGATCATCCCTTCACCAAATTTACCCTTATTATTTTTTGAATGTTTCTTTGGCCTTTTCTTTTTGTTTTTTTAGTTATATGGAGTTCGGGATTTGAACCTAAGATCTCTTGTATTAGGGTCTCAATCGAGATTGGCTAGTTAACTATGATTCTGTACACTATCACAAGTTTTGTTGATATTTCTAGGGATCGCATACTTTTTACCCCTTCATTTTATTTTATTTTTATTAGGAATATGGATCTCTGTTTCCTGATTCTACATTGAAGATAGTAGTGGTCCTATCTTCACCTCTCCTCTGTTTATCGTATTGGGTTTTTTAATATAAAACTACCTCTAAAAAGTTGGGGGCGCTGGGTATGCTGCTTTGCTTGGACGAGAGCAATACCAGGATAGATGACCTTCTGAAAAGTCCACATCCTCAGGTTGGGGCCATTCGGAAACAACCTCTATTTAGGGGTAATACCCTAAAGGAGGAAGGCTACGTACATCCGTCCCCTCCAAACCCTACTTGGGCGAGAGGGTATGTTGCTTTGCTTTGCTTTTACCTCTAAAAAGTTGTGCTCTCTCTATCTTGTTCGTTTTTATACTTTTCAGGCGGGGGGTTCTCGAATATAGCCTCCTTTTAGAATAACCCTCCAAAAAGGTAAAGTTGCGTACATCCTCCGCCAACCCAAACCTTGCATTGGTGGGAGCCTTTGGCACTGGGTTTGTTGTTGTTGCTGCTGTACCTCTAAAAGTTATCATTTTCTATATAGCTGCGTAGAAGAGTTTTCTTTGTTCTTTTGAATCTTTCAAACAGTAGCTTCTAAAAATTTAAAATTTTTAATTAACCGTCTTAAATTATAGTGTAGAACTAGTTGAGGTTAAAACCCCCCAACAAAGTGCTTGCAGAGAGACCCTCCCAATGTTTACATGCTAAGATATGAGCCTCAGAATTACAGTCTGAGAACACCAAACAGAAGATATACACCCAAATATTCCAAATAATAGCTTCAATCTCCCACGGTACAATTTCCGAATACTAAAGAAACAGAAGATGTTCGATGGGTCTCCCTGCGGAGTCTTCTAGAGCTCCATTCTCTTTTCCTCTCTTTACTCTTCACAAATCCTGATCTTTACTTCATTATCTGATAAAGTTATAGAAGAAGAGTTAAAGAACAGGTAGTGATAATATCAAAGGCCTACTAGAATCAGCCAGAGCAGATAAAATTCTTTTTTTGTTAATATGGCCAGTCAATGTGATCAAATCATATTGGAGAAGGTACCAGAGGAGGTATGAATGAGCCAAATCGACTCATCGCAAAGTTTGAAAAGCTCAACTCTTTTAACTTAACAAGTCAAAGTTCAAGCCGAATAACGCTAGGGCTTGCACACTCATAAGTATAAATTAAGTCTATCTTGATTCAATTTTAAGTTAAATATACTTAATCAAGTTAAGTTTAAGTTTAAATGAGTTTAAATAAGGTAAGTTTAATTAGGAGCTTGCGAAGTAGATTCAATCTCAACTGAGCCAAATCAAACTTCAAGGTTCCAAATAAGTTTCTAGCCGAGGCCAAACCAAACTAAATGTTAACAAATAAGTGTTCGATTCGACTTGGCTCACATACATCCGGGAGGGGTGTCCACGAACGCCGTTGACCAACACTGCTTATTGTCACGTGAGGTGTCAAGTGCGTGTGGCCAAGTAAGCCCCCCACTAATATTACGTGTCTGGTTATTCACATGCTTCCTTCATACATTTAATGTATACTACACACGTGTACATATATATTTTTAAAAAATTAGACCTAAAAATGTCTGTTTAAAATATTAGCATTACACTATTTTCATCATAAAACCAAGCTTTTTTTGACCACATACATATAAAATAAAGAAAAGGTAAAAGACGAGACCTTTAGAATTGTCCTCTTCTGAAATGCAATTTTAAGGCATCGGTATGAGAAATAGTAAGAGGATACGAGAGGGAGCATAATCTCAGACTGAAGTACCATAACCCTTATGACTAGTGTTGGCTATCCAATCAGCTAATGTATTCGCTTTTCTAAAATAATGGTTAAAAGAGTTATACTCTACCAAGTCAGGAAATAAACGTATATAAACAGTTTGCTCTTTATTTTAAAATATCATAAAAGATTATTATTCTTTTAATATAACAAGGGATTATACACTTCAATATATATATATATATATATAATTAATGAGATATTAGTTTACTATCCAACCACAATTAAAATTATAGCTCTAACCTAAGAAATGATTCTCAAAATATTTATTTTCTCAAACCCTTTCTTATATATTAAGAAAAAAAATAAAAATTGTTAAAGATTGATTTTTAGCCCAGATTGAAGATTAACAAGTTTCATGGTAAAATAAAGTTGACTTCTCTTTAAAAAGTCAATTTTTAACACATATATAATTTTCTCCTTCAATATAACTACTCAATCTTATAAAAGAAATTATTATAAAATTAACTGTTTTAAATATTTAAATTGATAGATAAAGACTTAAAAATAATTTTATACTCTTAATATATACTTTAATATTATGTTAAAAAATTAATTTTTTTAAAAATTTAAGTTGACGAATAAAACTTAAAAATAATTTTATATTCTAACAGAAATGATAATAGGAATGGAACAAAAAAAAAATTTAGAGGGAAAAAGGTAGTTATCAGTTAGAACCTACATGAATAAAAAGACCCAACCATTTATTCTTTTATATTTTTATCTTTATGTACTGACACTCACCTTTCACTTCTCTCTCTCACACTCTCCAACTGGCAAATTGATCACCGTTTTGGTAAGACACCACCTGAACCCTAACTTCTTAATTTTCATTCTCTCCTGTTACTTTCTGCCAATTATGCCTAATAGTGAAATTGAGCGTGCTTCGGCGAAAGCAGTATCAAGATAAGTGACCTTTTGAAATGTGCTCGTGTTGCTCCCCTGAGGCTGGGGTTTCTCGAAAACAACCTCTCTTCAAGATAGCACCTTGAAGGGGAAAGGCTGCATACATTCACCCCCAGACCTTACTTAAGTGGAAGCCTTTGGGCCGTTAGGAATGTTGCTTTGCTTTATGCCTAACAGTGAAATTGAGCGAATTCCCTGGGATTCCTGGGGAAAAAAAAAAGTATTTGTTTAAGTTTTTTTGTTAAATTTTACTGGGTTTTAGACTTAACTTACGGAGTAAACATATATGACATCCACTTATAAGCTCAAGCGGGTTCCATCCTAAAATCAGTTAACATTACGTGAATAACCCACTAGGCGTTATATATAGATCTATTCTCTCTCACAACTCCAATGTTGGATTTAACTAAACTCACATGTAGAGTTGTTGCCATTTTTCATCATTTTTTTTTTTTAAGACCCATCAAGACCAATACTCCTGGTGTGAAAGATCCGTTCTTTGATAAAGGCTGTATGTGATTTTAACTATTTGTGGATTTTTAAAGCTCTGATTATTTCTTCAAAAGAAAATCTATAGAAAATGAAAAATCTGGTCCTCTTCTTCTAAATTATCTGGGTTCCGTTTGGTAGTTTATAAAATCATTTCTAGGACTTTACATAATAGCTTAACCTTTTGGGACAATTAATTCTTCGAGATGACATAGAGCCTTATTGATTGTGAAATTACGAGTTTGAATCCCAAATATCTTACTCTTAATAGTAATATAATTCAAGTATGATGTTGGTCTGCATTGTTCTACGTTTTAAGCTCAATAGACACTTTTATGTTGGGTCATGATAAGTTTCAGCTGTCATAATAGTTATTCCTCAACGCCCTTTTCTATATTCTACAGGAAAATCTTCCAAGAAAGAAAAAGAGTAAAAGAGAAAAAAGAGAATTTTTTCTTGTGAGTTTCAAGAATGGAGAATGATAGTAGAAAATCAGTACCTGTAATGAAAGAGTGCCAAACTCTGAATTCCGGCACTCCAGCGACACCTATACCGAAATATCCAAACGAATCGATTTCTTATCAAAAATATTTGGAAGAATCAGAGGAGTATCTGTCAGCATTTACACAGCAAACGCAACCCTCCACAGTGTGGTCTGCAGAGAAAAATTACCAGCCTTTATATGGGAAAATAAGCATTATGAGCCAGAGTAGTGAACCACAGTGGTACAAGCTACAGAGTTACTTGCCTCATTGGGATTCAAGGTATAGGTCAGATGTTTAAATCCCAATAGTCCCCACTCTTAATATAAATATAGTTTTAGCACAAAGCATGAGGTGAGCATGTTTCGAACTCAATAGGTATACACATGCAAGGACATGTTGGAGTATAAAACCATAAATGAGCTTTCAACTATCAGTTTAAAATTTTAGAATAGTTGATTCTTTGACACGGTATTAGAACATTATTGACCAAGAGGTCACGAGTTTGAATCTCAATAACTCTCACTCTTAATATTAAAATAGTTTCAACACAAGGCATGAGATGGGTTCATCCATATTCATGTTTTAAACCCAATAGGCATTCGCGCATGGGGAAATTTTAGAGTATAAAACCATACATGGGCCTTCATCCATTAGCTTTTAAGCTCTTGGGACAACTGGCTCCTTGACAAGTAGAATACGGAACCTAGTGATCCTCTAGCTCATTGGAATAACGTGTCCTTTAGACACTTCAGGATATGAAGGGTCCAATTTGGAGCCTTTGAAGAATGAGACATTACTGATTAATGGTACATTTTGCGGGGATCTTGGGCTTGAGGCTGGCTGGCAGGTTGAATGGTGGCTCAACGACATCAATATTCAGGGAATGGGACAGTTTCCAGGGGTCATGTCAATTGATAAACTGTAGCTACAGACGAGAGAAAGATAGTCAGAAGTGTAAGTATCATCAATTAGTCATGAATACACTTTATGCAATTATGTTTAAGACTTCTTTTTCTTGTAACTGGGTGTCCAGGTCAGCATGCATATACCTTGAATAATTCCCAGGTCACATGCACCGCTCATTTGAAAGTTTTTTTTACGTGCAATGGGGTAAGTTAGGTTTGTTCAAAAAATGGGGTAAGTTAGGGCTTACTGACCCAATGCATGACCCCCAAATAATTGTTTGCACCCAATAGCAAGATTAAACCTTAGGCCCCATGACTTCATGAGGCTTCAAATCTAGGTGCTTACCATTTGAGCAAACCTCTTGGGATTCAATTTAGATGTTCATGTTCTATGGTGGACGAGTGAGATTCAGTGAAGTCAAAATGGTAAAAGAACTGTTGAGAAATGTTTCATTTTATAATTTGTATGAGGTACACACTTAGCCAAGTTGAGGTTCAAGTAAAGCATATGACATACGGTTATTATGGAAAACGTTTTCCCATCCATAAAGGAAAATGTTTTCCTTTTGTTGAGGGGAATTCAATTTCCCCTCAACGGAGGAAATCTGTTTTTATACTTGTTGCTATTTATGCAGACAAACATTATAAATGAGACAAAAAAGATTCATCATCAAACAAACGAAGTCTTAAAGTTTCAACAAGAAGTAACGTCTTAAGGAGGAAAAATGAGATTCCTTTTTTCCAATATTATTCAGCGAGAATATAGTGGTCTTCTCTGTTTAGAGACCTCACTGAGAAAGAACCTAAAAATGTGTCACGGATTCAGCTGTAAGAACAGCCAATGCTTTTCCCAGTGGAAGCAGCTCTACACTTGCACCTCCTACACCAGACCAGCTCAGAGCTGTTAGAAACAGATTTACGTCAGTTAAATCAAGTTCGAGTCTGTATTTATCGCCGAGTAGTCTCTCCATGCTAGCGGAGAATCACAACCTTGACAAGGAAGGCAACAACTTCATTGAAACGAACAAGACACCACAGCGTAACGCGAGAAGAAAAAGGTACCAGCCGAAAGTGTTAACTGAAGCTGAATCTAAACAGACACTGAATCTGAAGACCCCAATATCCATCGAGACTCCTAGAGTAGAAGTACCAGAAGAAGCTTCCAAAGCATGTAAAAGAGCCTTAAGTTTTGACATGAATGATCAAGCACGAAGAGATGACTCTGTGCATATATCAAATGGTGACTTGAACTCTCAACCAGAAGCAGATAACTCTAGCACTGCTAATGGCCATTTAAGCTCAAATTCGAGCTCTGATAATGGAGAACAGATGAGATATTCAAAGAGGTCTCGCTTTTGTGCAAGTGTCGGAAACAAGGAAAAAACAGATTTAGATGCCACGTGCAGTGCATTTTGGCAATCAAAGCATATGTTTCTGGGTAATGTAAATACCAACAGAATCCCTAGCATTTTATTTCCAGAAATTTACAAGAAAAAGAGAACTGAGAAAGGGCGATGGTCTTACACATCAAGTACATCTTCTGCAGCTGTTTCTGAAGACGTCAGTAATGAAACCAACCCTCAGAATCCTTCTGCGTCTGAGTACTACTACTGCAATCCTCTTCATTGTAACACTAAAACCAGGACTGTGCCAAACAATCAGGCAAAAACAGCGCTAGAACGCACTAAAACCAGAATTCAACTATTGCAGACATGGGCAGACATTGCAAGGACAAAGAAAAAGCGATCAAAAGGTCCCACCCGAGGTTGCAATTTCTGTCCACTGAGAGGAATCTCTGAGTGTCCAGTCAAGCAAAGAAGAAAATATGCACAAAGGATGAAAGTTGATTTCCAGGATAACTCTGTTACATGCACAGGAGCCACAGTTGACGTGTCAAACAGACCTCACTCTTGCGTGGAAGCCTTACTTGAGGAAACGAAATCAACACTGAGAAGAAAAAGGAGATCCAAGAAACAGGATAATGTCTTCTGCTCAACAAGTTCCAATATACACAAAATGAAAATGCAATTGGATCTGGTGTTATACGGTGGTGACCAGTCAACTAGAAACTCAGCAGGTACACAATTCCAGGCCAAGAGTTTTAGGCTACATTTGTTTTGACGGAAAATTATTCTGTCTTAATTCATAGCAACAACCACAAATCCAAAAATATTTTCCTCCATTAAGGAAATTGAATTCCCCTCGGCGAAATGGGACGTTTCCAGAGGGAAAAACGTTTTCCATTGCAATCACATGTCATATGCTTCACCTAACCTCAACTTGGCTGAGCATAAACCACATACAAAATTATAAAATAAACTTATTTTCTTTAGCTAGAAAGACAAATTTTTGAGAAAAAAAATATTTTTTATTCAAAATAATTTGAAGAAAACATTTCCATAGAAAAATGTCTTTTGTTGAACCAAACGGAGCCTTACTCTTTATATAATCCACAAAGTTATCTCTGTTGGTTACAAGAGAATTTAATGTAGGTGCACTCTTGGGTTTACCATGGGAAGTCTCCATTGATACTCACACTGAGGGATTGAAACAGCTAGATATTGACCGAGGAAGAAACATAGACTCACTCCAACAGCAGTGTGCACTCATCCCTTACCACGTAAAAGAACAAACTGCCCTCGTTTATGGAAAAGATGGCAAAATGGTTCCCTTTGAGGGCCCTTTCAGTCCTGTTAAAAAGAGACATCCAAGGGCTAGAGTTGACCTTGATGATGAGACCAGCAGAGTATGGAAACTTCTGTTAGAAAGCATAGACAGCAAAGGCATTGATGGAACCGATGTGGAGAATGCAAAATGGTGGGAACAGGAACGAGGAGTATTTCAAGGACGAGTAGACTCATTCATAGCACGCATGCGTCTTGTGCAAGGTACAGATAAAACTATCGAATTTCACCAAAACATTATTGAACATTGTTAAGCAAATACCCAAGAACAAGGTTCGGGTTAGATGCAAACGAACAGATCTAAAAGAAATATAGAAGAAATTTACGAGGAGAGCCTCAATTGAGGGAAAAACCACGGATGGATGAAGGAGAGCTTTTCACTATAAAATTTGAAAGGAGAATACAGAATGGGAGAAGAAACCCTACAACATAATAGGCAAAATACCAAACCCTAGATAAGATGGGTCTACTAGGCGATCCAAAAATAAGGTCCATAGTGTCGGGGACCTTAGCCAACATTGACCGGTGTTTCCGAATCGAGACATGTTCGAGGCACAACACAATAAACACCTCAGAATTAACCTGCACACAAGGGAATGATTATATTTTTGGCCTGAAGCACAGGCATTCCGTGCACACACATCAACATTTAATCTGCTGCAGAAATAGATGTTTGAGAAAGAGCATGATATTAGTGACAGACCATACACCTTGTTGATTGTGTGTAACGCATTTGTTCTTTTATTCATACATAAGGCAACACCACATACTGGACCCTCGACACATAAAGTTATTAGATAGCATGAACCCATAGCATTGTAAGCTATTTAGAATCAGTAGTCACGCTGGATGATGTTTTCATATGAAAGAAATGTGAGCCATTACATGAGGGGTGAGCCATTACATGAGGGTCATCCAATGCTATTATTTCAAAATTATGATCCTGACTAACGAAAACGGTTGCTTCCTGCAGGCGACAGACGTTTTACTCTATGGAAAGGATCCATTGTCGACTCGGTCATTGGAGTATTCCTCACTCAAAATGTCGCGGACCATCTATCTAGGTAATAACACTTGCAGAGATAAATATTCAGAAATAACAAGTAAAGAACTTTTGACATATAATCATTTTTGTAGTTCTGCATTCATGTCAATGGCGGCACGTTTTCCTATCAAATCAGAAAATAAACACACGTTGTGTTCTGAGGTGATTAATGCTTTGGTCAAAGAGCAAAAAATCTATATATTGGAGCCTGAGCACAACATAGCATATGAGAAGACGATAGATCAACATATCTGTAGCAAAAGCTCTGCAACACTTCATGATGATGAGCATAGTGGAGAAAACGAGGTTGATAACAGTAAAGAAGTTCTTGGAAGCTCTGTTGGTGTTAGCTCTGAATGTGGAAACAGTCAAAAGGTGTGCAATGAATTGAGAGCTCATAAAGCCAACTACTACATCACAAAGACAGAAGCATCTAGTACGGGTGATGATATAGCGAGGGACAATGCTGCTTCATTACAACATTCAATGCTTTCATCTCAAAACTTTGTCAACTCTCCGAGTGTTCAAACAGTTGAAAGAATGAGATTGCACTCAAAGAGCAACTCAGAAGCAGGAGAGCTGACAAACAGCTCCAAACAAAGTAAAGGAATGGGTAAAAAGGATGAACAACCAGTGGTTGACTGGGACAGTCTGCGTAAACAGGCACAAAGCAATGGAAGAAGAAAAAGGGCGTCTAACACGATAGACTCAGTAGACTGGGAAGCAGTAAGATGTGCAGATGTTAGAAAAATTGCAGACACGATCAAAGAGAGGGGCATGAACAACATCCTAGCTGATAGAATAAAGGTACAGTTAGAATATTTCTGCAATTCAGCTCATTGCAACACATGTTTTCTTGTTCAACTAACAATTGTAATACCAATGCAGGACTTCTTGAATAGACTAGTTAGAGAGCACGGTGCAGTTGATTTGGAGTGGTTAAGGGATATACCTCCAGACAAAGCAAAGTAAGCGAAAATGAACACCTTGAACCCAATCAGTGAGAAGATTCCTTCCCCCTTTCCCCCAAGTTAGAGTAAAAAACTATTCCTGGACCTTTATCCATCAGCTTAAGCTTTGGGAAAGATAGTTCCTTAACATGGTATCAAAGCCTTGTTGACTGAGAGATCACAAGTTCAAATCTCAACAGCCCATGCTTTCAATACTAAGCAATTTAAGCACAAAGTTTGAGGTAGGCCTATGTACTATGTTCGAGTATAAAATTATTCCTGACCCTTCACCCATCAACTTAAGCTTTTGGGATAGTTGGTTCTTTGACATTGTATCAGAACTTTGACGACCAATAGGTCATGAGTTCGAATCCCAACAGCCCCCCGTTTTCAGCATGAATATAATTTAACCATCTAAGCACAAGGTATGAAGTGGACCTGTGCAATATTCACGCTTCAAGCCCAATATGCATTTGCATGAAGGGGCATATTAAAGTGTACAACCAATCGTGGGCCTTCATCCATCAGTTTAAGCTTTTGGGAGAGTTGGTTCCTTGACATAGTATCAGAGCTTCATTGACCAAGAAGTCATGAGTTCGAATTCCAACAGCCCCCACTTTCAATATTAGATTAATTTAAGCACAAGTTATGAGGTGGGCCTGTGCAATATTCACACTTCAAGCCCAATGAGCATTTGCGTAAGGGGACATGTTAGAGTATAAAACTATTTCTAGGCTTTCACCCATCAGCTTAAGCTTTTGGGAAAGATGGTTCCTTGACACAAACCAACTTGCATGTCCTTGAATCTTGTTACAATAAGGTACTTTAGGATTGACCTTAATGACTGTGATTTATCCATAAATTTCAGAGAGTACCTGTTAAGTATAAGGGGCCTGGGATTGAAAAGCGTCGAATGTGTAAGGCTTTTGACACTTCACCATCTTGCCTTTCCAGTAAGTAAAAATCATAGATTATATATTTTGAAAAAAAATCAATATGTAAGTATGACTAAGTTCAGGAATCATGAATAAGGTCGACACCAACGTTGGACGCATTGCTGTACGACTTGGATGGGTTCCTCTTCAACCATTGCCCGAGTCGCTTCAACTACATCTTCTAGAACTGTACGTTACACACACTTATTATTACTGTTACGGCGTAGATACCCCTAATGGGTGAACGATAATATCTATCAGCACCACAGGTACCCAATCTTGGAGTCCATTCAGAAATATTTATGGCCACGGCTGTGCAAGCTTGACCAAAAGACACTGTAAGAAACAGAATTCCTTCGTTACACCTATGTGTGTGTGATAGCTATTGACGACTTACTGACTCCGTAGCCCAATCTGACAGGTATGAGCTACATTACCATATGATCACATTTGGAAAGGTAAGTCTAGTAAGAAAATAGTTAAATCATTTTTTTCAGCAACGTGATTTCAGAAGGCTAACAGCACGCACTGCCTTGCACTTAAGTAGGTATTTTGCACAAAAAGGAAGCCAAATTGCAATGCATGTCCACTGAGAGGAGAGTGCAGACATTTTGCAAGCGCATTTGCGAGGTTGGTACTCCTGATGCTGAGATTATTTTCTATCACAACCTCTCGGATGATTAGCCTATAATTTGTCTATAATGTTGATCTTGGAGATGGTTGTAGTAGAAAAAGTTCAAAGAGATTCCAGAAGGTGATGTAACACAACTTGCTACCCAAAAACAAAACCTAATAATATATTCTTTTAAGACTAAAGATAATGAATTACATAACTATATTTATAGTAATCCCTATTGAATAACTATGGAGATGAGTACTAAATCAATTAAGAAACTACTTCTCCAAAATAAAACAACTAAATAACTAAAATAAAGACAATAAAAATATTCTATTTGCTAGAAAAGATATACTCTATATTTTTTTAACAAAGAAAAGATATACTCTATTCTAGTATTGTCAAATAGTTAGCAAAATCTAATAAAATATCATACTTTCTACAATTATTAAACCTCTTCTTCTGTGTTGTATAATAGGGGCTCCATGTGTCAAAATTATAATCAGGCATTCTTGAGTGTTGAAACAAACAGCAAAAAGAGAACATGATGGGTCAGTATGTAACCAGTAGAGATTACGTACAGCTAGGATTTTTCGTAAATTAAGGATATCCATGAATAATGAGTACGATTAATTTGCATTTTCAAATTAAATCAACCTACTTGCTGCTGCAGTGCAAGACTGGCTCTTCCGGGACCAGAAGAAGGTAGCATTGTACCTTTCACTGAGGGCATTGCAACTCACCAACACCAACCGGTGACGATTGATCCTCTGCCACTTCCTCCAGTTCTGGCATGCCAGCACTCAGAAACAAATTCCGGCATCAGCAGAAGTTATCATGTTGGCGAAGTTCAAGCATCAGCATTATCACTACAAGAACACTATCACTCCATACCAATAGTTGAAGTGCCAGAATCACCAGAACTGGAATACTTAAATACATTAGAACAAGATATTGAAGATACTTTCTATGAGGATCCTGACGAAATCCCGACCATCAAGCTCAACATGGAAGAATTCACTCAGACAGTACAGAAATATATGCAACAAAATATTGAGCTTCAGGCAGGATGCATGTCAAGAGCCTTGGTAGCTTTAACTCCAGAAGCTGCTTCTATCCCTACTCCGAAGTTGAAGAATGTGAGCCGGCTAAGGACAGAACATCACGTGTAAACATCTGCTACTCTCTTATTAGAAAATCAAAAAATGGTCATGATACCCATGCATCAAATCCTAGGTAAGTTGCTATAAGGCAATGCTCATACTAATCCTGAACTCTGCAACAACCTGAGTCATTTCACTTTTATACTTCGAGCTCAATTAATTTATTTGTTCAACTTTGCCAGTTCCACATCTTATATTCTTTTTTTACTCTCTTTTAGATGTACAAGAGGCAACATCCTTAAGGACATACAATGTTGATTCAAGTTCCCCCCCCCCCCCCCCCCCCCCCCCCCCCCCCCCCCCCCCCCCCCCCCCCCTCTCCTCTCGAAATACAGCACCAGAGGGGAAATTTTATCGCTAAGGTGCTTGGGGATAAGAAAACTAAAGCCTGAAACCTAAAATGACAAAAATACTAGTTTCCTAAAACTGATTGCTAAAACAAAATTCTGTTTTTTCTTCTATAATCTATCATGCTAAAATGCAGAAAATAAAAGAAAAAGACCATGACCATATGCTGTAGCACAAAAAGAAAAACAAAAGATTTCAAACTCAACTCTCAATTTCTGGATTTTTATTCATTCAAAAGATATCTCAATAGAGTACATAAGGGTCCTATTTATAGAGTAGGAACCCTGAACCAGAAAAGATAAAGAAGTATACTCATAACCTAACTAGAATAAAGAAATTAAAATCTTATTCTAATTAGAAACTCTAATCTAAATAAACTCCAACCAATTTGAATTTAAAACTAAAAGACTCCAAATTAAATAACTTTGACTTATTTGAATTTAAAACTAAAAGACTGCTAATAAAATTAAATAGAAAAGACTCTTAATTAATCATAAATTCTTCTTGTGTAGTACTTCCCGAAACGCTTCGATCGTACTACGTCATTCCCCCGTGATTGAGAAGGACTCGACTCCGTTGAGTTTGTTTGCAAATAACCATCAAGTAGATCAGCATCCAATGATTGGAACTCTTCCTTTGTTATCCAAGTAGCTTCACTAGCAGGGCGACCTTTCCATTGGACAAGGAAACGATGATTCCCACCACCGGAAGTACACACGACCTCATCAGTTAATACATCACTAATCACGTCTTGAGGTTTCAAAGTTGGGACCTTTGGCGTTGGGCCACCTGCAATGTCAGGAGAAGAACAACCAGGCCGCTCGATGGTACCGTGGTAAAGGGTTAAGTCTTCTACATTAAAAATTGGAATAATATTCATGTGATCAGGTAATTCCAAAAAATAAGCATTAGGTCCAAGTTTCTTAGAAATTTGAAAAGGCCCAAAACCACGTGCATGAAGTTTTTTGAACGAATTTTTAGGCAAGCAATCCGAGTGAATACGAGCCACAACATAATCACCTACATTAAAATCTTTGGCCCTACGATGACCATCAGCTGCGAGTTTATATTCAATGTTACGTGTAGCAATTTTTCTTCTCACCTCGGTATGTAAGTCACGAATATGTTGAGCAAATAGCTCGGCAGGAAGAGACTCATAAGAGGAAGGAGGCAGGGGAGCCAAGTCAACGGGAGTACGAGGCTTGTAACCATGAACGATTTCGAAAGGGCTTTTACCAGTAGTGCGATTTACAAAATTATTGTATGCAAACTCAACTAAAGACAAATTCAAATCCCAATTGCCCGGTCTATCACCGACGACACATCTAAGTAAATCCCCTAGACTGCGGTTAACAACCTCAGTCTGTCCATCAGTTTGTGGGTGAAAAGCTGCAGAAAATTTCAAGTTTGTACGACAAATTCTCCATAGTGTCCTCCAAAAATGGCTACTAAACTTAACATCACGATCAGACACAATAGATGTGGGAAGCCCATGCAATTTAACGACCTCACGAAAGGCAGATTTGGCAACATGGGAGGCATCAGTAGTCTTAATACATGGTATAAAGTGAGCCATTTTAGAAAACCTATCGACCACTACTAGAATTGAGTCATGACCACGAGATGTCTTAGGTAACCCTAGAACAAAATCCATGCTAATGTCTTTCCAGGGTTCGTGAGGGATAGGAAGTGGAGTATAAAGGCCGATATTATGCTTTCTCACCTTAATGAACTAACATGTACGACATTGAGACACAATCTTAGCACAGTCTCGCTTAAGTGAAGGCCAGTAAAATCTATCAGAAGCGAGGGAGATGGTTTTGTCTTTTCCTAGATGACCACCTAGCCCACCAGCATGCATCCCCCAAATAAGGAACTCTCGGAATGATGTGCGGGGAATGCAAAGTCTAGATCCTCGAAATAAATAACCATCATGAATGACAAAATCAACATGGTCTCGACGATTGCCGTCCATGATCTCAGTAAATATGACACCAAAATCAGGGCAAGAAGGGTACTCATCCTTCGTTATATCAAAACCCATGACTTCTGCCTTCATAACATGAAGTAAGGCTACTACACAACTAAGTGCATCAGCTACTCTATTTTCTTTTCCAGATTTATGCCTAAGGATAAATGAGTACTCATTGATAAACTCGATCCAACACGCATCCTTAGGGTTTAACTTAGGTTGGGACATAAGAAACTTTAGAGACAAATGATCACTAAATAAGACAAAATCCTTAGGTAATAAGTAATATCTCCAATGATGGAGACATTGAACCATCGCATAAAACTCTTTCTCATATGTGTCATATCGTCGTTGCCTAGACTCATTCAGTTTCTCACTAAAAAAGGCAATGGGATGTCCTTCTTGACTCAACACACCATCAATTCCAACCCCAGAAGCATCACAGGAAACCTCAAAAACTTTATCAAAATCAGGGTGTCGTAGGAGTGGGGCACTAAACATTTTTTGCTTAATTTCTTTAAAAGCCTTAGTAGCAGCACGAGTCCATTTATGGTCTCCTTTCTTAAGACATTCTGTGATGGGAGCCATTATAGAACTAAAATTACGAATGAACTTTCTATAAAAAAAGGCTAGACCATGAAAACTTCTAATCTCGGAAATTGTCTTAGCTTCAGGCCAGTCTTTAATAGCTTTAACCTTTTCAGGATCAGCAGAAATACCATGAGAGGAAACACCGAAACCTAGGAACAGGACTTCATGTTGTAAGAAAAGACACTTCTTTAAGTTAGCATAAAGTTTGGCTTCCCTAAGTGCAGTAAATAAAAGGTGAAGGTGGTTAAGGTGGTCCTCATGGGATTTGCTAAAAACCAAAATGTCATCAAAATACACCACAAGAAACTTTCCAATAAAGGATTGTAAAGTATGTGTCATGAGTCGCATGAAAGTGCTGGGGGCATTGGACAACCCAAAAGGCATGACCAACCATTCAAACAAACCATCTTGAGTCTTAAAAGCAGTTTTCCATTCATCTCCTGGCCTAATACGAACTTGATGGTACCCACTCCTTAAATCAAGCTTTGAAAACCAACGAGAACCAGCTAAAAGGTCAAGCATGTCCTCAAGTCTAGGGATAGGGAAGTGGTATTTGATAGTGATTTTGTTGATGGCTCGACTATCAACACACATCCTCATGGAACCATCTTTCTTAGGTGTAAGAAGTGCTGGAACTGCACAAGGACTCATGCTATGCCGAACAAAACCTTTAGTAATCAAACTCTCAACCTGTCGACTAAGCTCAGCACGCTCTACTGGGTTCATCCTATAGTGCAGAAGGTTAGGCAATTGAGATCCGAGAATAAAATCTATGGCATGCTGAATATCCCTAAGTGGCGGTAACTTGTCAAGTAAGTCCTCAGGAAGGACATCTTGAAAATCTTCTAGTAAAGCACGTAGTTCAAGTGGAGCTAAAAGATGGGAAGGAACTAAAGGGGTCTCTGTAGCCACAATAGCCAAGTAAAAATCATTTTCCTCACAAGTTTCTTCAAAACTGGATTGGTTAACTAAGTGTAGACAACTCTTTACTGGAGTTGGGGAAGAAGGAGAGTTCATCTTAGGAGAAAAATTCGAAGGGTTGCAAGGTTTCAAGGTGATGACCTTACCCTTGTGCCTAAAGGAATAAGTGTTCTCTCGACCATGGTTAATCACATCAAGATCAAATAGCCAAGGACGACCTAGAAGTATGTGGGCGACATCCATCGGTAGAACGTCACAGAAAACGCTATCCTCATAATCTCCTGGGCGAATGGGAACGCGACATCTCTGGGTAACAGGGAGGCTCGTTTTGTTAACCCAAGAAACCTTAAAGGGTCATGGGTGTGGCCCAGGCTTAAGGTTCAAACGACTTAAAGCATCTTTGGAAATGATATTCATGCAACTACCACCATCAATAACAAGTTTAGCGAATCTCGGGCCGCTCCTAATGACAGTATGAAAAATTGAAGTGCGTTTCCAAGAATCATCTTTGGTTGCATTTGTCAAGACACATCTAACCACGTTCACTCTCTCTATGGAATCATCTAAAGTCATATTATTCTCATTCTCATCATCAGAATAGGGCTCAGCTTCAACAATTTGTTCTTCTTCTAGGTCTGGTTGGTCAATCTCTTGATTTATAACGAGATTACGATGAGGACGTTGTGAAGCAATGTGGCCTAATTGTTGACAATGGAAAAACTTAATAGAAGATGAGCCAGACGAGCGGAAAGTACTAGTTGTTCCACCAGAACGAGACATAGGACCACTAGGACGCGTAGGGTTAGGGGTGGGAGATCCTACAGTATGGGACCCAATAATAAAGGACTCTTTTCCCTTAAAAGGGGCATTGGATGAGGGATGATATGATCGCGAATTACTCCCCGAATTGGTCAAACGACGATTAGATTGGGTTCTAGAATATTTTTCAAACTCAAGGGCCTTTTGGTGAGTCTCCTCTAAAGTCGTAGGGGCATAAAGGCTAACTTCTCTCTTAATGTCGAGGTTAAGACCATTTACGAACCTAGTCAAGGTCATAAGTGGGTCCTCATCTATGCCACACCTAAGCAAAACTTCCTCAAAACGATCCATATACTCAGTGACACTAAGAGGTGACTGCCTAAGGTTGAGCATTTGATCTACAAGTTGGGTTCTATGGAAACTAGGTATGTACTTTTCTTTCAATTTTGCTTTCATGACCCCCCATTGATTAATAGGTGCCTCATGAAGTCTCTCGATGTTGCGCATGACAGTTTGCCAGTATTTTTTGCAGAACCTACTAGCTTCATCCTAGCAAAACGGACTCGCTCTATAGCATCCATATTGTACCAATCAAAATATTCTTCGATGGAGTCTACCCAATCAGAAAAGACTATAGGGTCCAACTTCCCATCAAAGGTGGGAACATCCACCTTGACTCTCCTAGTTATGTCAACACGATCCTCACGACCTCGTGGTGGAGAAAGAGAACCTCTTTCGTGTACGGCATTCTGAGGCCTAAATTGACCATCCCTGGGACGATAATAGTCATGGTATCTAGGGTTAGGTCTAGGGTTATTCCTAGGATGGTGAGAGTTGGAGGGGTTACCCGGAACTAGGTTGGACGAAACAAATTGACCATGTGTCGACTCGAAAGACCGAGGAGATGTAGAGTTCTCGTTTTGGGGTGCATCATCATTATTACTCAATAGATTTTTGTTCTTATGTAGCAAAGTAAGAATCTCACTAATTTGTGTTCTAGTGCGAGAATTTTCAGATTCGTGATGTTCAACAATTTCTCTTAGTGCGCACAAGCTTTGTTTAAGTTCATGAAAGTCATTGGGTGACATAGATCCTTCATGTGGAGTAGACTCAACTTGTTTATCATGATTCCTAGACGGGCCCATGAATACGTGCTTTCAGTACTGAGGTTAATGAAATTACCACAGGTATTTATTTGAAAATAAACTAGCAATTTGAACTTTCAAGTAAAACTGTAGATGCTTAACGTTGGTTATTGTTTAGGTCCCACACGGAATATCGCAAATTTTTTTTTTTTCCACAAAACAAAAATTAAATATAAAGGACCTAGTGAAATTTGTAGACTTCGACCACACAAAAATTAGCACAAGTTTTCAATGTAAGAAACTTATACCTTTTCCACAACCGTAGGGAGCTTTCTAGTATTCCCCTCAAGCTTGCAAGAGAACCTTCAAAGTACCCCAGCTGTACTCCTCAAAACGTGCCAGAGATGATGGAGATGAGTCCACGGCGCTTGGCGATGGCGGTCGATCGTCCTTGACTGTGGAATTTAGGGTTGGGGTTCGAAATCTAGGGTTAGGGTTCGAATTTGGGGGCGGTGGGTGGCGGAGAGGAGGGATTCAAAGGGTGTGATGGCTTGCAAAAATGTCTAGGGTTTCTTTTTTTCTCACTTTTTCTTTTTCTTTTTCTTGTTTTTTAAAATTGATTGGAAAGTAAGGATAAAATTGGATCGATTTTTGCTCTGATACCAAAATTGATGTAGCACAAAAGGAAAAACAAAAGATTTCAAATTCAACTCTCAATTTCTAGATTTTTATTCATTCAAAAGATATCTCAATAGAGTACATAAGGGTTTTATTTATAGAGTAGGAACCCTGAATCAGAAAAGATAAAGAAGTATACTCATAACCTAACTAGAATAAAGAAATTAAAATCATATTTTAATTAGAAACTCTAATCTAAATAAACTCTAACCAATTTGAATTTAAAACTAAAAGACTCCTAATTAAATAACTTTTGACTTATTTGAATTTAAAACTAAAAGACTGCTAATAAAATTAAATAGAAAAGACTCGTAATTAATCATAATCGTACTACATCACCATATAGTACATCGACATACAAAGGCGTGAAACATATGTCCTGAATTCCACAACTAAGACCTCCCTGCACTTTGCATCGTTTTTCCTAGTAGTAGGGGGAGAGAACTTGGGAAAAAACAGAGTTCGACATGTGGGAAGCGTCAGATTTTTTCAAACAAAAGATCTCTAAAGTCAAAGCTTAGTATCACTTAAAGTAGAAGTCCTCAAGTCAACAAAGAAGGTACCACTCCTCAGTTTTTCTACAAGTGGAGTTCAAAACTAATAGAAAAACTAATGGACCTGCTGGATGAAAAATGCCAGTCCAAGCTACATGAAATCTCTGTTACAACTCACCCAGTCATCCATATGTTTGTCATCCGATAATGTGCCTATCCTAAAGGTGAGGCAGATTTTTGCATATTTTGAAGCACCTGTAAGAGCTTTTAGCTATATCTTCACCTTTACTGTAAAGAGTTCTTTTTTCGAGCTTTAAAAGAACGAACCAATAGTAAGATGGAAATGCTATCTGTATCTATAAAATTTTCTGGCTTCTTTAACAGCCTATTTCAACACTGTGCAGGTATGAACTTCCGGACAAGCACCCTCTCCTAGAAGGGGTGAGTTACTTCTCTGTATGCTCAAAAGCATTGATTGTATATAGCTTCTAAATTAATTAACTACATTTTCCTTCTACAGCTAGACAAACGAGAACCTGATGACCCATGTTCCTACTTACTGGCAATATGGACCCCTGGTAAGTTCATATCAATTTCTACTTGATAACCAATAGAGAAAACACTCAAAACTACCACTTATCCGAACTACAACATCCCCCCGAATGAAAGTAGAAGGACATAGAAAGCATTGGGATTGTAAGGCAAAAATACTAAAGATATGGGTTCGATTTAGATACAACAACAACAACAACAACAGTCCCAGTGCCACAGGGGCTCCCGCACGAAGCAGGGTCTGGGGGGATGGATGTGCGCAGCCTTCCTCCTTCCGGGTGGAAGAGAGGTTGTTTCCGAGGACCCCCATCTTGAAGATCGATGGGTTCGATTTAGATACGAAACGAAATCTGAAAAGCAAATAAGAATGTAAAGGAGAAAGAGCAACAAATACACCTGGAAAACCCTCAAAGACAGGGAAAAACCACGGTAGGAGGTAGAGAACTTTTATTAGATCAAACTTGGAGTATTACAAGAGAAATTTCTTCACTCTCACTTTCTTTCTCTCTCTCTGTTTCTCTCTAGCTTAAAATGGCTGAAAACCCTATGAGGGGGTTTATATAGCCCCCCTCATAACAAGAGGAACTCGAGAAGTGCAAGCGGGTATAATAACCGACCCGATAAGAAAGGTCCGTGCTACAGAAGGCGATGGTCCCGGTCCCTTCACTCCACCACAGACCTTTGTTCAAAATATGGACAGAAAAATTTGAGACACAACACAACAGGGATGTCTCATCAGCTATGAGTGGCACAACTAGACTTTTCACAACAAATCCAAGAAAAGCTGCCATGCGACTTGCAGTCAAAACTAGGAAGTTCAAATCATTGTTATGACCCCTTAGGATTGATCAACAGAGGTTTAAAAATTGCAGAAGAGGCTATGCCATTTCCAGTCTGCAATCTCCCTCCTAGTATGCAACTTAACTAAGAATAAGTATTGTCATGCCCAATCAGGTGAAACAGCAAACTGCGTTCAACCACCTGAAACAAGATGCAACACTCAAGAACCTGGCCTCCTCTGCAGTGAGGAGACGTGCTTTCAGTGCAACAGCCAACGAGAAGCAAATTTCTATATTGTTCGAGGGACGCTTTTGGTAAGAGATGGAAACTATCTTCATATAATGTTATGTCTGTAGATAAAGACTCTTTCATCAGAAAGTGTTATCCTAGCACAAACCAAGTCATGTGGATTACTGAACCAAGTAACACTCCTGAACAGATACCATGTAGAACAGCAATGAGGGGGAGCTTCCCACTCAATGGAACATACTTTCAAGTAAACGAGGTAAAAGTCTAATTCAGAATCCTTGTTGAATCAATTGTTTCAATCTCACCTAGGTTTTTATTCCAATTCATTATACTATTGTACCATGCAGGTATTTGCCGACCATGATTCAAGCCTTAGCCCAATTGAAGTCCCCAGGGAATGGTTGTGGAATCTGGCAAGAAGAACTGTATACTTCGGAACTTCAATACAAACCATATTTAAAGGTAAGCACAATACACTCGACATGAACTAAACCAAGGGAAAAGGCCATCCTAATTTATCTGATGACTTCCAGGTCTGACCACGGACGAAATTCAGCATTGCTTCTGGAAAGGTCAGCAGAGCTAAAGCAATTTTTTTTTTTTTCCTCTTCAGCTTTACTTTATGTAATAGCAAACCTTGGTACTCATATTCTCACCAACGCCAACGCACCCCAAATCATTAGTACACTACAATCAAGAGCCACTAGTTTATACAACCG
Source organism: Simmondsia chinensis (assembly GCA_018398585.1). Taxonomy (NCBI): domain Eukaryota; kingdom Viridiplantae; phylum Streptophyta; class Magnoliopsida; order Caryophyllales; family Simmondsiaceae; genus Simmondsia; species Simmondsia chinensis. Next base: position 1,254,483 of record JAGTTD010000007.1, on the reverse strand, counting down.
AATCCCAAGATGTCACATCAACCAGGACAATGCAATAGGGCATCCTTCCACAAAAGATTAGCATGTCAGATTCTCAAATTTGACTAACACAACACAACATTAAAATAATTATTTCCTCTTATGCTAACAAACCATTCTGTGGATAATCACCCCCTAAACCAGTTTGGGGATTCACGAACCACAAAGCACAGCTTGTGAACATGTATCTTAAACCTGTCGTCAGTGGGGTTAAAACTGCATGACATCACAGCTTTCATCTAACATTATACAGTAATAACAATCCTAGTGCCCCAAGGGCTCCTGCCAAAGCAGGGTCCGGGGGCTGGATGTACACAGCCTTCCCCTTTCAGGGTGCTACCCTAACGAGAGCCTGTGTCTGAGGACCCCCAACCTAAGAAGCGCGGCAGCCTTTTATCTAACATTATATAAGTGATAAATTCAAGATGATCTGCTCAACTGATCCTATTTTAATTTAATCCGACAACAGTATTAGACAAACTTTCACTTGTTCTAGAGACAAGCAAAAATAAGCATCATGGACCCTACATAAGGTTAATAGGTGCCAGCAGGAGTGAGTCATACCTATCCAAAACACTGTACCAGCTTGTCTGCGCAACGTGTGCCAAACGTTCCAGCTTAATCATTCCTGTAAAACATAAACTGCAGGATATGCCGTTCTCTTTTTAACTAGAATTAAAGAATGTCTGTGAGTTTGATCCAAACACTCCCATCCACTATTTTCTCAAATCTAGCTTCTGCGACAGAAACTATTGTCATGATTCTACCAATTTTTGATATGTCAGATGTATATCTGATCAATTGGATCAGCCTACGCAGAGTTTCTAACGGCACCCGATTAATCGGATACCTACCCAATCGATTGGAAGGCGGGAAAAGCCGTTTTTACCAAAAAAAAAAAAAATCAACTTTTTTTTTCTTTCTTTTTCAGTATTTTACATTGTAAACTCTATAAATAGGGATTAGTCCTTCATTGTGATTAAATCTTTACTTGATTAATGAAATTTTCACTTTGATATTCAATTCGAACTTTCCCTCTCTCTCAATTTCTCCTCCAATTTCCTTTCTACTTTTTCCCTCCTTCCTTAATATTGATTCTCTCCCTAATTCTTCCTTTTCTCCCTCAATTTCTTCTCTTTTTAAGATTGATTTATGAAGTTTGGCCTAATCACCACATTGGGTCATAACAACCCTCATCTGTTACCTTCTGCAAGGTATCATATTGTACCTCATTGTGCCAATCTGATTGTGTGTTTATGCATGATAAAGAAAATAAAAGACACGTTTTTTCAACACACTACCCCAAGAAGGAAAGGCGGAATAGACATCATATAGGCATTTGACCAGTAACTAGTGATACACTCAATTGCCCTTGGCTGTACAACCTAGTCCCAAATTCGCCACTCAAATATACCTTGAAAACGTAATTGCAGGACATGTTTGCGTAAGGGGGTTCGATCGGAAAACAAGGGCACCCCGTCCACTGATGGCCAGACTGCACCTCCCAGCAAGCAAAATGGCCAGGGCCAGAGGTACAGTAAACCATCCAGATGCAACGATCTAAAGATAAAGGTTAGTCGTTTCTCTTAGGGAAATTATCACTTAAATACTACGAATTTGAGCATTTATCACCTAATTATCCTGCAATTTCAATATATACAATGAGGTACCCTAATATTTAAAAAATTTATCACTTAAGTACCTTAAGTTGGAATTTCATGAATTTTTGTAAAAATATGACCAATTTTATATAAAAATGTTAATAGAGTACATAATTACAGTAATATTAAAAGTCAATATGAATATTTTCTGTGATAATTCAACAAATTGCTATAATAAATTCACCAACTTTTGATGTAAACTACCTATATATTGCCGAGATATGTGTCATGTCAACATATTTTGGCAAAAAATATCAAATTCTAATGAATGTACATATATATTGTGGGAATCATGTTTCATTTTTAGCATTTTCCAATGAAAATCTATCTTTCAGGATATGTAAGTAATAAAATATTAAATCTCAAGGTACCCTATTGCATATATTAAAACGTCAAGCCTTTCCTATAAGGCATGCTTAGTGCTTTTCTCATTACCATTGTAATATATATACACACCCACACGCACACATTGAAACATCAAGGTACCTAGGTGATAAATGGTCATATTCCGGGTATCTAAGTGATAATTTCCCTTTCCCTTATTTCAACAAAAATTGTTCATCCAGTGTACACATGGTTAACAATATCATAGTTGTTGAAGTACATGCTCAAATTGAGTTTTTACTCTTAGGAGAACAATGAGAATAAGCTCTGAACTTGATAGTAACCTATCCTAAAGAGACTTGCATAAGGTCTCTGTTCATGGAAAGTTGAAAATTAAGAAAATTTAGCTGCAAGTCAACTAAACACCTAGAAAAGCCAAAGAGAGCCAATGAGGGTGACTACATCAGCACATCCCAGAGAATTGTACATAGATCTATGTATTAAAAGAAGAAAACAGAATGATAGCAGGGTTACAAAAAGAAGAAAACGATCCTTTTAATCCTCAAAGGGCTGACACTACAACAATAAATCCAGTGCCTGAAAGGCTTCCGCCAAGGCAGGGTCTGGGGAGGGCGAAATGTATGCAGGCTTACCCCTACATGGTGCTATCCTGAAGGGAGGCTATGTCTAAGGGCCCCCAACCCTCAAACGGGTGACACTAGGAGATCACTGTGTCTCTCTTCTCTCTCCTCTCTTTTCTCTTCTCTCCTCTCTCTTCTCGCTTCTCTCTCTCTCTCCCTCTATCCCTCTCGATTTCTCTCCCCCTTGCTCTTTACCTCCTCTCTCTCTATACCTTCCGCTCTCTACTCCCCACATGATCTACTTCTTTATAGGTCTGCGCTGTGCAGCATGTAGGAGCTCCTCCCCTACATGCTTGTTTGCCTTTACCTTGTGCCCTTCATGCTTACATACATAGATGCCTGGATTGATTTTGATCCTTTACATGCTCTTTTTACATGCTTTTTACATGCTCTACGTGCTCGTCTTACATGCCCTTCTTTCTTTGTTTCTTTCTTTCTTTCAGGCTCTTCATAACTATGAAACTCCAAAGACCAGGTTGGGGGTCCTCGGAAACAGCCTCTCGTCAGGGTCTCACTCCGACGGGGTAAGGTTGCGTACATCCTAACCCCCCAAGACCCTACGCAAGCGGAAGCCCTTGTGGCACTCGAACTGTTGTTGTTGTTGTTGTTGATAAGTCAGCTGGGGAAGATAGCATTTGAAATTAGGAGCCATTATCTTAAAACCTCAACTTTAGTTATGTTTTACCATTAGATCAAGGCGTCAAAATTATTGTCATACAACAACGACAACAAATCCAGTGTCGGAAAGCTCCTACCAAGGTGGGGTTTGAAGAGAGTGAAATGTACAGCTAAAGATTATAAGAATCCCCTCCCCTCACCAACCCCAGGAAACCAAAAAAATGAAGCATTTTAGCTGATAAGGAAGTCCCTGAAGCAAAAACAACGGTTAACAATAAAATGTTAACAAACAAAGTCTCTTGGTTCTTGTGCCTTTTGCATCTCATCTTCGTCGACCACAGGTCTATAGAAGTCACTGAAAAAATGTAGAATGCAATGTCACACATCAAGATCAAAACATTATGAAGCCTATTACAGATAAGGGATCCTTAATAAAGAAGAAAGAATTCTGCAGTGCACATATGAAGAAGACTGTGCATTGTATAGAAGTGAAATCTTAAAATGGCTGGACTGCATAAATCTTACATTGTGCATCGTGTGGAACCTCGCTCGTATGTATGTGTATCTCAAGTATCAGCTCTCTTAGCTAAAGTCCGAGTGCAATGAAAAAAGAGCTCCACATGTGAATGTCTCACGTCACTAAAGAGGGTTAGCATGAGCCATGTTACATGTTGATGGCATCTCTCCCTGAGCAAGTCGGTTATTTAGATAGAGTTAGATCCAGTATCTTTGATAGTATCTGACAATCATGTAAAATGAGACATTGCAAACTTTTAACTGAATCGTTTGGTCATGTGCATTACTCCATGGATCAAGAATCTTTTTTGGGATTTGCTTAAAATTAGATATAATGAGATATGATTTATATTTGACTAAATATAATTTTTTGAATTTTAGGTAAGATAATCTAGTTACCTAATCATATTGGAATTTAATTTAGAATAAGATTAACATGGTTAAAAAGAAGTTTATGATGATTTACTAGAGGAAAAGGAGAGTAAAGATGCAAGGTATTGGAGCCTTTTTGTAAAAGGGTGTCTGTGAACAGCCGGGTAGGGGAAGAGATTTGTTTCGGAGATGCTTTGATTGAGGGTTGTGAGAGAGTTTGTAGCTTCCTTTGTCCAACGCTATATTGAGGAGGATTGGTGGCTCACCGTAGCTATTACACTAAGAAGGATTGGTGACTTACTGTGCGATAGTCACGATTGGGTTTATTGATGTTAAGTTATATGTGGAGCCTGATTATATTGGGCCTTGTTTATGAGGTATAGGATTGGAACAATCCTATTTAGGCACATGCACTAAGATTTTTAGTGTGATGACTCTATATATGCTAGGAGGTTATATATGTTACCATTAAGGTTTGAGTTAAGATTAAAGAGAAGTTGAGAGTTGAGAGGTTTCGTGTAAACTCAAATGAAATAATGAAATTATTGTGCTCCCCTCCGCGGATCTTGCCTTCCGCTGAACCACGTAAATTCCGATGTTCTCCCCAATCCCTTTTTGTTTATGATTGTTATTTCAATTTGTTGTTCGTTTTCCCAAACATGAACTTAATAGGTGGTACCAGAGGCCCAACAAGTGATGTGAGATGGGGTTTGGGGTTTCCAATAGAAATTGTAATCCTAAATTTCATGATGGATGAGGCATGGATTTGGGTCCCTGATTTTTCCTCTATTTAACAGAGGGTTTTCACGTAAAATTTCCTGTGTTTGTTTTTCATTATTTGTTGTGATTTTACACTTCCGTTTGTGTTTGAATTGAGATATCCCAACATAATCAACACAAACCAGGCTCCACTAACTCATACGAAAAAGCACCTAAGGCTGATAATCGCTAACGTAAATCAATCAAGGCATACAACATCTACATTGTTAGGAATATGCCTCAAATTTATGTAATTTAGTCATGAGTCTCGCCGTGAGCAAACCAATCGATCGGGTGGTACAACCGATCAATCGGAGAGCAACGCTGGAGAAATCAAGTATTGCAGCTGAAGAGGGGCCGATCGATCGACCAATGCCGATCGATCGGGAGTCGTTTGCCATGTACTCTAGCCGTTTACTATAAATATGGGTTTAGGGCTTCTGTTTTAGGTATCCAATCAAAGAGAGCCGCCGTCATCATTAAATTTTGAGAGCTGCCGTCATTGAGAGTTTAGAGGGAGTGATTCAGTAATTCTTCATAAATCTCGTTCAAATGAAGAGTCTTTGTAATTCTTCCATGATTTGTGATCAATAAAGAATCTCCATCTCCGTCCGTGGTTTTTCCCCTCTCGATTAAAGAGGGGTTTTCCACGTAAATCTCTGTGTTCTTTGTTTGTTCTCTTTTAACATTTTATTTACTTCTCTTGTGTGTTATAATATTTGAATCGAATCTTGTTTTTGGGGTGTTAAGTTCCGCATTAGGAAGATATTACTTCCTTTACAAATTGATGTCATAGTATATCTGATTTGTCCAAAGTTTTAATAAATTGGTATCATAGCATATCAGGTTTGTTCAAGAGTTTTCCCTTACATACACAGATAATAACAAACATACATCGTAATCATCATATCTTCGTATCACTTGTTTGCGATGCAAATTTACAAAATAATCGAGAAAATTTCTCAAACTGAACGGATTCAGAAAGCCTAGCAACACAAGACGGTAAGAGAAATCTTTGAAATTCGAAAATATTAAATCATCAGAGCTATTTTTACCCGTTAAGCTGGAAGTAGAGGCAACGGATGAGGGAAGAGAGGAAGACGAGAAGAAGATGAACAGTTGATGTTGGTTTCTTGCCGCCCTTTCTCGTTTTTAACTTCCCGCCCCTTGGCTTTCTCTTTGGTCTTGTTTGGCATACACGGAATAGATGAGGGAGGAAAGAGTTATTTATACCGTTGATCTTTTGTGTTTTTAGTTTTATTTAAATTGGTTTTTTATCTTTGATTTTGTTTAAATTAATTCATTTTTGTAAATTTGTTAAAATTAGTTTCTTTTTTTTTTTTTTAAATTATCCCTCATGTTTTTTTTAAGAGAAAATTGGTCCCGTGTGTTTTTTAATTTTTACCTAATTTTGATTACAATATGGGGGACTAGTTTGTCATATAACAAAAACATGAGGGACCATTTTGAACAAAATAAAAGATAAGGAACTAATTTGAACAAACTTAAAAAGTTGAGGAACTAATTGGAACAAAATTATAAAGATGAGAGGTCAATTTGAACAAAACAAAAGATAATGGACTAATTTGAACAAATTTAAAAATATAAGGAACCAATTATTTAAAATTTGACTCTTTTTTGGTTGGCAAAAAGTAAGCAGAATGCCGAAAATAGAAATTACGTAGCAATTTTCAATTCTTTTAAGATGTAAAAATTAAGTTATCTATCCCCTTAGGTAAGTTATAATTCATTTGTTTTTAGCTAGCGTTCCCGGAGAAAGTTCTATTTCCCATCATAGCAAACAAACGTGTTTTGCCTACTTCGTAAGAAGTTGACATAAGAATTAAATTTCTAACAAATATAATTTTTCATAAAAATTTAATTCATGTGACAACCAAACGAGGCCGGAGTCCTTCCGGAGAGTGCCGGTAAAATTTGACATGTAATAGACAAAATTGTGATAAAAAAGTCATAGCAGACTTGGGGTAACATCATTAGCCTAGTAAAAAGAATTCATATTGTAACATCTTTATGAAATTTTTGGTTATTATTTATTATATAAGTTGTATTATTGTCCTGATGGTACTATTTTTTGTTTCGATAATAATAGTATCACCCTAAATTTGTCGTTTGGATGGTCTAAAATTTGATTCTTTTTTTATTTAGTTATTTTATATTGTAATATATACGACAAAAGTATTTTAAATTTTAAAAATTTTAACAATTTGCTATTCTTAGTTGATAAATGGTAAATTTTCATCTTAAGTAATGACAGGAACATATTTTCGACAATATGTAAATGTCCTCCTCAAAAATTTGCTGATTTTTGGGAAATTGCTGGTGTGGTTAAAAGAGTTGAGTTCAAGTTCTAGAAGGGGGGGAGGACCCGCGGGGGGGGGGGGGGGGGGGGGCACCCTCTCCGAGGTCGTTCGTTGCCCTGCTTGTTCTAGTCTCTGCCTGTTTTTGTGTTGTTTTTCCTGATGTTATTTTTGTTTTTGGTGCCTGTTTTTTCTCTATTTGATCTTGTCTCTTTTTTTAACCCACTGCCGTTTATGGGGTGGCTTTGTACTTGCCTTGTCGAATTGCTTGTATATACTATGGCTATGCCGATACTTATCGGGAAAAAAAAAATTATAGAGAAAGGAATGATGCCATTGAGAGTTGAATTCAAGTTCTAGAGAAAGGAACGAGACCAAGTTTTGGCTGCTTTTTTTATGCAGGTGATGTAAGTTCTTATGGAGTACTTCATTTTAGTTTGAGCCCCGGGTTAATATTTATGTGACAAGGAAATGTGGTGAGAAGTCTCAAAGGATGCTTAGTTTTGTCCTTTACTTCATACGTGCATATGAGATACTTTGTGCGAATGATAGGTGAACAACACTTGGGTCCTTCTTGAAGGTTTGTGTATTTAAAGTGCAGAGGATATGATTGGTACTCATACTTGGATGGGCGAGTAATGTACGGACCCAGCTGCGTGAGTCGGATTAGTAGCTTTGGGGTGAGCAGGTGATTCTGAAAAATCATTATCATCTAATCACTGGGTTAGGCCAACAACGGAGGACTGAGCACGAGGAACAAGTTGATGAGTAGCCTGTAAGAGTAATGGCTAATATCAACATTTAGCTCAGTGTTCATCTCATGTCCAAAGATCCCTGAGATACCGGAAGAGGTTTGGTCGACTTATTATAAAACTATCTTATTTTGTACTTAAAACGGAAGTTGTTGGCTTGTATATTGTAGCTGAGATCGGAATAGCTATCTCATATATCATATTGCAATATAACTTATTCTCTGGACTATAAATTAATGAATGAAGGTGAATGACAAGTCGTTCAAGGCCGTCGGTTATTTTCATCATTCCAATGTCTTTAGAAAGTGCAAATAGGTGAGTAACTTGGCAGAGGTGTTTACGGATAACAATATGTTATGTTCCACTCGCTCACTCGTTCTTGCCTACTCGTGCTCTTCAAGCCTATACCAACTTGGGTATTAAGCAACTAATATTTTTACCAACAGCAAGCACTTTCGACTATATCCCCACAAAAAAACCGATTGCCCGGCATGAAAAGGTGTTATTAGAGAGCAAAATCCATTAAGGAAAGTCTATAATGCCTTAATAGAAAAATAACGTCAAATGATCTAACATTTTACTCTTAAAAATGACTTTATATACAAATTAAATTGTCGTGATTTAATTTAAACCATACTGAATTGGTTATTATTAAACTCGATCCTCATAACACACTTGAAGGATATTTTACGGTAATGAGTACAACATCGGCCTCATAAAGGCCGACAATAACAAATGAAGGGGAAAATGAGCCTCGAATCTAAAACTTCACGATTTGAGGTAATAGTTTAACCATTGCATGAAATCGAACAGGTTGTTTAAATAGTCTCAAGTTAACAAGTCACATTCAATTGCCAAGAAGTAGGGGTGTAAATGAGCCGAGCCGAGTCGAGCATCCCCTTGTTCGAACTCGAGCTCAATAAGGCTTATCGAGCTTGAGTTCAAGCCGAGCTCTTATCGAGCATTTCAGACCCATGTTTGAACTCGGTTCGATAAGGTCTTAGTGCAGCTCCGCTCGGCTTATCGAGCCGAGTCGAGCTTGCTTCCGAGCCGAGTTTTTCAAGTTACTATCGAGCCATTATCGAATAATTTTCGAACAAATACCAACTGTTAGTGAGCCGTTAATGAGCTTTTAATGAGCTCTTATCGGGCCCTTTAACAAGCTCTTATCAAATTGTTCACGAATATTAAAGAGTCGAGCACCCCTTTATTCGAGCTCGGTTTGTTTTGTTTTATTGAGCTTGCTCGAGCTCGGCTCGATAAGTTATCGAGCTCTCATAATGAACACGAACGAGCTTTAATCGATTTCATATACAAGTAGTTTATTGAGCATTCGGTTCGTTTATAACCCAGCCAAAAAGTTAAACTGAATTAAGGAAATGCAAATAAAAGACAAGGGACCACTCCATGTAATTTTAATTTCTAAAGCTCGTAAAATATCTTATTTCCCAACTCAAGGTTCCTTTTTTTTTTTTTTTTTTTTTTTTGAGCACTGGTTCATTGAACACAAGTGCTGTTTGAAGAATAATTATTAAAAAAAGGAGAATATCGTTTTGTTAAAACACTTCTGTTTAAAATAAAAAATAAATAAAATTAAACACTTGTAGTTTGAGCCGAGCTCTTATCGAGCATTTCAGACCCATGTTCGAACTAGATTCGATAAGGTCTTAGTGCAGCTTAGCTCGGCTTGTTAGGCTTATTGAGCATAGTCGAGCTTGCTACCAAGCTGAATTTTTCAAGTTACTATCGAGCCATTATCGAACCATTTTTGAACCAATACCAACTGTTAGCGAGCCTTTAACGAACTTTTAATGAGCTCTTATCGAGTCCTTTAACGAGCTCTTATCAAATTACTCATGAACATTAACGAGCCGAGCTCCCATCTTTTCGAACTCGGCTCGATAACACGAACGAGCCCCAATTGATTTACAACACGAATAGTTTATTGAACATTCGGTTCGTTTACGCAGAAGTTAAAATGAATTAAGGAAATGCAAATAAAAGACAAAGGCCCACTCCATGTAATTTTAATTTCTCAAGCTCATAAAATATCTTATTTCCCAATGCAAGGTTTATTTTGAGGAATTTTCTAACACATGCTCAGGTGCACTAATTGCACTATATTATAGCATTTAATTGAGTAAATGCTAAATTTATTATTTTTATCTTTGCATTTGCCTAATCAAATGCTAGAATATAGTATAATTAATATACCGTAACATGTACCTATTAGACACATGTAAGAAATACTTTTATTTTTATTATTATTTTTTTTAGCACTCCAACGTATGGTTCATTGAACATAAGTACTGTTTGAAGAATAATAATTAAAAAAAACAAGTGGAGAATATCGCTTTGTTAAAACACTTATGTTTAAAATAAAAAATAAATAAAATTAAACACTTATAGTTTGAGCAGAGCTCTTATCGAGCATTTCAGACCTATGTTCGAACTAGATTCGATAAGGTCTTCGTGTAGCTCAGCTCGGCTTGTTAGACTTACTGAGCCAAGTCGAGCTTGCTACCAAGCTGAACTTTTTAAGTTACTATCGAGCAATTTTCGAACCAATACCCACTGTTAGCGAGTCCTTAACGAGCTTGTAATGAGCTCTTATCGAATTTTTTAACGAGCTCTTATCAAATTGTTCATGAACATTAACGAGCCGAGCACCCCTCTCTTCGAACTCGGCTCGATAACACGAACGAGCCCCAATTGATTTAAAACACAAGTAGTTTATTGAACATTCGATTCGTTTATGCATAAGTTAAACTGAATTAAGGAAATGCAAATAAAAGACAAAGGCCCACTCCATGTAATTTTAATTTCTAAAGCTCGTAAAATATCTTATTTCCCAACGCAAGGTTTATTTTTAGGAATTTTCGAGGCACATGTTAAGGTGCATTAATTGCACTATATTCTAGTATTTGATTAGACAAATGCTAAATTTACTATTCTTATCTTTACATTTATCCAATCAAAAGCTAAAATATGATATAATTAATATACCTTAATATGTACCTGTTAGATATATGTTAGAAAGATCTTTATTTTTATTATTAATTTTTTTTAGCATTCCAACGTAAGGTTCATTGAACATAAGTGATGTTTGAAGAATAATAATAAAAAAATAGGAGAATATCGCTTTGTTAAAACACTTCTATTTAAAATAAAAAAATAAAACACTTCTATTTCTTCACGTCATACGCATTACGTAAGCGCACTCATACAATTCATTTCACTTGTATTATTATAGTGTTATTTACACCTGTTTTTTTTTATTTTATTTAAATTAATTTCTTATTTTTTAAAATTTATTAAAATCAGTCACTTATATTTTATTTTGTTTAAAATAGTCTCTTATATTATATTTTATTATAAAATTAATCCCTTATTTTTTTAGTTATTAACTAATTTTGGTCACATTATGAGGAATTAAGTTTGTCATAAAATAAAAGATGAGAGATTATTTTAAATATAAAAATATGAGAGACTAATTTGAACAAATCTAAAAAGTTAAGGGATAAATTTAAACTAAGTTATAAAGATAAGGGACTAATTTGAAAAAAAATAAGGAACTAATTTGAATAGATCTAAAATGATAAGGGACTGAGAGTGTAACTAACTCATATTAAAAAAGTCCAATCTATTAATTTTTTTTTTTTAAATTGAAAGCAATGGTAAAAATAATAAATAAACAAACTCTCTAATATTATATACAAACTTTCTTTAAGATAATAATAAAAACTAAAATATCACTGCTCGGTTTGTTTATAGGAAAAATTAGATTTATAGGAATTGGTTTCTCTCTTTTTCATCGTTTGGTGCATATTCTTTGATTTAAAAGATTTTCTCAGAGAAAATGTTTTTCTCCCGAATGATGCAAAATGAGTTCTCTTGTAAAACGGGGGAATAAAGGTTCGAGGTATTCATCTCTCTGATTTTGAATAACATCGAGTTTAAATTGGATATAAAAAAGTACTGGATTGTTAATGAAAGAAGCTTCGTTTTAAAATAAACAAAAAAAAAAATCACAAGGTAGGAACAAGTTTTCCGTTGAAACAAGTAAAATTTAATTTTCCTTGAAAAATCTCTTATAAAAAAAAATGTTTTACTGGGGAAAATAGTTTCTCCTTTACCAAACAGAGCCTAGATATTTATCAAAATTTAAAAACATAAAAAATACGAATGATAAATATCTGAACAAATATATGGATCGGGAGTTATATGTAGTCTAATAAAAGATAAAGAAGAAAAACCCTACTTCCTGTTGGATTGCCTTATTATTCCGGCTGATTTGAGCATGTATCAATTAAAAAAAAAATATCAAACACGAAACACGCAATAAAAATTTTCAAGGATAAATTGCACATTAGTATTGTAAGAATTTGTGTATTAATTATTTAATTCATTAAATTTATAAAATAAGATTATAATATAAGAGTTATTTGTACTTAATAAAATAGTCAAAATGACGGTATATAAGGGTGCAAAATAGACCTATAATTCAACACTTTTTTTATTATTAGTGTCACAATGTTACAGTTTGTGCATAGGTGAGGAAAATAATGAGGGATTGGTGAATTTACGAACAAATAATGACAAATTTTATATATTTGCATACCATCATATTAATTATTTTATTAAATATATATAACTTTTAGAATAAAAAATTATGTTATAAAGTTTGTGAATTTAAAAACTATTATACAGAACTCTAGAATATTAAGATACAATTTACCTATATTATTTAAAGTACATATAATTTTCAATTACATATTACACCTATAAAAACAAAATCAGAATTGAGTTATTTACACTGTTGGTCTCTCATGTTTATAAATTTGTTCAAATTGGTTCTTTAAATTTTATTTTGTTTAAATTTGTCCCTTATCCTTTTTTCAAATTAATCTCTCATTTTTATAACTTTGTTAAATTCGGTTTTTCATCTTTTTCAACTTAATCTCTATTTTTTTTTGGTTCAAAATGATCCATAATATATAATTTTATGATAAAATTAGTTCCCTGCATGGTGTACCAAATTAGTCAAAAAAATAAATAGAAAGGGACCAAATTTGTCATATTAAAAAATATTATGGACCATTTTGAATAAAAAAATATTAAAAATTAATTTAAATAAATTTTAAAAAATAAGAAATTAATTTCAACAAAATTTATCTATATATTTTTACAAAATATTTCAACCCCCCAAAGTCTCAAAATCTCTATTTAAGTAATTCTAAACGGATGTCATTGAAAGTTTATATACCTTAATTTAATTAATTTTAAAAAACTGTTATTAATATTTTAAATTATAAAAAAATTCAATTTTTTTACTATAATATTTTAAAAACATATAATATTATATGTATATAAAATTTAAATATAATGATATATAAAATTATATAAATATTTTATATGAGAAATTAATTTAAACAAACCGATAAACACGAGTGACCACGGTTGTAAATAAACTCAAATCAGAATCTGCTCTCTCCTTACAACCACGGGACACACTGTTGGAGCGAGAGAGAGCGAGAGAGAGAGAGAGAGAGAATCGAAGGACAAGACTTGAAAGACACCTCAAACAGATGAACATTGACAAATTAGCGTCACAATTGCGGATTCTTAGGGTTTCGAGCAGGATCCTAGGGTTTCAGTACCTCAAATTTCTGATTTGAACTCCAATGGAGTTGCATAACTGTAGATCAAACTATTCGCCGCTAAGCGAATTCGATGATCAGCTTTCTCAGTGGCTGAAGTTCTCCGAAGGTGACGGTTATCAGTCGAACTCCGGTGATAAAAACAAGTTTCGAGTGGAGAAAATCACAGATGAAGCTTCAGATTGCCGGAATCGGGTTGTTTTTCCGCCATTAATGGCATTGCAGAGGCAGAGCAGTGGTAGCAGCTTCGCGGAGAGCTCGCAATCAGGAGATTATTACGAGCCGTCGATCTCTATGGCGGCGAGTGATGCCGACGGTTTCAGCTATCTGCTGGACGGCTTAGCTAGTAAAATTCGGTATGAGAATCAAACGGAATTTAATATGTGTGTATTATTCGGCTACACGCATAAATAACTTGGTCAGAAGTTCATCTAGTTATAAAAAGTTTATGTCAATTTTGACTGCTATTTGATGATGTTATTTACGTAGCGATAGTGAGAAGTATGAGACATAATAAAAATAATGTACGAACTAATAGTTTGGGAGTTGGAGTGACAAATTTTGCCAAATATGGAACAAGTATACTTAGTTAGGTATAGGTATGATTATTTGACTTTAGACAGAGCAAAGTGTGGTTAAAAATACATATGGTCAATCCAGCTCTTTGCATTAGACATTGCTTATATCATAGGCTTGTATGTCTATTGTTTGTTGCTTAATTTGACTTGAGTTGTGCTTGTTTGCATTAGATATATCTGTTTTTATTTGACAAAGTATGGATCTTTTTAGCGTTAGGGGTCATTTGGAAACAACTTCTCTATAGGGTAAGACTGTGTATATTTTACCTTCTTAGACCCTGCCTTGGTGGGAGCCTCTTCGAGGCACTGGACTGTTGTTGTATAATTATTTTCAACTAATCTTTTGCTCTTATTAGGAAAAAAATATGGATATATGTTATAAAACGTGCATTATACGGATAGAAAAATCAAGTGTTTTACTGCATTATCGGCAGTCAATAAGCACATTTATTAACCGGAAAGATACAGATACATATTTAATGCGTTAATTGTATGTGTATTTTACTAGTGGCAGCGACGGCAGCAATTTGAGGCTTAGCGCAGCGGAGGCCAGTGGTGGTTTGTCATGTGCGAAGAGTTTGGCGCAGCAGACGGAGGAGAGTTACCAATTGCAATTGGCTTTGGCTTTAAGGCTTGCTTTGGAAGCCACCTGTGCGGATGATCCAAATTTTTTGGATCTTGTGCTGGAGGAGTTGTCATCATCCCAGTCTGCCTCTTCTGGATCTGCTGAGTCCGTTTCTCATAGATTCTGGGTATGATTCTGCCAGACTGTTATTGAAGGCCAGTCAAGACCCCAAGCAACCCCAAAGTGAAGGGCTCATTTTGAAAATTAATTATATCATGAGTTTGCTTCTACTGCATTCGTCATTTATAATTGGAGAAATAATTAATTATTTACAATAGATTATAAACACATATGAACCTATATAATATGAAGAATTCGCATATTAATTGGTGTTAAAAAGTGAATTATTCAAGGTGTATTCAAGTTGATTAGGACACCTCCATTAACGAAAAAGGATCCACCGGTCGAAACTTGCATTAAGCCCGTAAAATCTCAGGAGTGGTCTTGACTGTATTATATGTTATAGTTTTGTTATTCTTACCTCCTCAGTATGATGTTGGAGTTGGTTCTGGTTGATGGGAATTGAATGCGTATGAAATTAAGTATTTTTTTGTGGGGGGATTCCACTATTACAGTATGGGCCTTTTGTTTTGCACATTGATTCTGTGTACTGTGCTCTTATGTTCTCGTATGAAGATAGGATTAGTTTTGACCGATTGGAGTCAAACATGTACAAGATTTGGTTTGTTTCATGAAGAATACTGGAACATGGTCTCTGGCATGCTTGTTTTGAGTAGATTGGAGACCGGAATGCCCACAAGTGAACGATGCCTTTGTCTATCGGGAAAGACAACCAAGGTTGATTACCCTAGGACTTGGTTCTCGGTTCAAGTCCTCATCCTTGCTTACCTAGCAAAAGAGGGGATGCTCGAACCATTGAGCAAACTCTATTTATTTTCTACACGTGTTCTATTCTTATTTTTTGTTTCTTGGGATGTGCAGTTGCTGTTGATTTTGTTACACTTATGAAGGATAGCTCCTGTAACATGATCTCTTATTCTCGTTGTACCTTGGTTGTCTGTAAAGCTCGTCTTTATGTGTTTGCTATCCTTTGACGGAGCAGTTCTGGAGGTTCACTATACTGAGGATTGGATTGGTGGTGAAGCCGTAACAGTTTATGGAAATTTTATACCAATAATGATTCCAACTGGATGTGTGTCTCAAAATTCTGTTACCTTTTGAAGGGATTTCTCTTAACCTCTTTGATTGAGAAAAACGAGTATTTCCTGTTATTTTTGGGGTTTCTGCACCTTGTATTTTTAACAATAGAACTTTGCATCTTTTCAGCTTTTAGTATGCTGGCTTGTACTTGATCTTTCTTCTGCACTTTATTTGCATCAGGTAAATGGCTGCCTTTCATACTTTGACAAAGTCCCTGATGGCTTTTACCTAATTCATGGAATTGATCCTTATGTGTGGACAATTTGTGCTGATCGGCAAGAGGATGGTCGTGTTCCATCAATCGAATCACTTAAGAATGTTGATCTCATAAACGAATCTTCGCTTGAGGTAGTTTTGATTGATCGCTGCAGTGATCCCAGATTGAAGGAACTGCAGAACCGGGCTCATAATATAGCGTTTAATTGCATCAGAAGAAAAGATGTTGTGGAAGAGCTGGCAAAATTGGTCTGCAATAGCTTGGGGTGAGTCCTTGTTTTGCGTCTTTTTAATTTGTGCCTGTACGTAATTTTTTTCTCCCTTTTGCATGTATAATCTTTTTTACAATCACGCATTTTGGTCATCACAAGGGGTGCAGCTTCTACTGGAGAGCAAGAAGTGTTTACCATTTGGAAGCAACATAGTGATGCCCTTAAGGGTTGCTTGGGGTTGATTTTGCTTCCCATTGGTAGATTATCTGTTGGCCTTTGCAGACATCGCGCATTGCTGTTCAAAGTAGGCTTCTTCTTCTGATTGTGAAACAATTATCCTTTGTAATAACATTTGAAGTGAATCCATTTTGAACATACAAAACTGCTGCTTTAGTACTGTTATTCTGCTCCTTCTTTGGCGGGACCCTCTTTGAGGCATTGGTTTTGTTGTTGTAATGCTATTGTTTCCATGATTGCGGTTTGATTAATCTAATATGGTTGATTGAATGAGCGAGAGCAACAATGACTGATCAAGTGAGCATGTGATTTGGTTCTGTAACCAAAGGACATTCAATTGATCGACTCATGCATTAGCAAATAATTTCATATGCCTTCAATTGTCACATCATTATATCCAAATTCCATATTTGGTGGCATTGCCTTAATATTTGACTTTATACTATAGATTCTCTAGGTCTGATGATATGGTGAATATGGTTAGTCTACCTTATATGGCTGGAGTGGAGCTCATTTTCTAAATTTCAAATTGCTTCTAACATGTTCTAAAATATCTCGTTTTCTGCAGGTCTTGGCTGATTCGATTGATTTGCCATGTCGTATTGTGAAAGGCTGCAAATATTGCAGCAGAGATGAAGCAACGTCCTGTCTTGTAAGATTTCGGCTGGACAGGTATATTCATCAGTTGCTCCTGTATGTGTTGGTATCATCAACTAACGTTATTTACTTCGATCCTAAAAGAACGTTAACATTTTTCACAGGAAGCTGCTGTGATATGACACATTGAATTATGATTGTTGCCCTCTGGTTTTATACTTGACAAAGAAATAAGTGGTTCTAATATAGATACCTGAAATTATATTTTGAGAAATTTCACGGGTCTGAAGCTGTGATGCCGTACATTAATCCTAACAAACAGTAACAATTTTGAATAATCATATCATTATTCCATGGCTTTAAAAATTATATACGGACCAATGGATTTCATGAGTATAAGCTTGGGATCTCATATGAGCTGATAGATTTTATTTCATTTTCAAGAACTGGAATCTTGAATCTTGTGTGGGTCGAGGAAGGAAGGAAGGAAAGAGAGGAAGAGAAGGGGGGCGGGGGGGGGGCAGTTGTTGATGCTGGATTTCTCTATTCCCTTTATGGGGAACCCTAACCAAGTATAGGAGATATCTTTTGCTGTGTTTTGGCTTGAGTTTTAATTTAAGGTACATAGGTGAGTTTGGGTCTTCATTCGTGATTCAGCATGATAGGTCGAAAAGAAGAGTTGAATAAATTAATGTTCCCAACATGCTAAGTAACAAGGATGTGTGCATGTAAGGTCCAGGTAGTGACCTCTCAATCTTGATTTTCAATGGTCATTAGATATTACTATTTGTGTTTTTTATTATTCCCCATTCAGACAAAAATAAAGTTGAGTGAGTCTATTACCTTACTCTCACTTTTGTGGTGCATTCGATGGACAAGTGCATCTCCCCCCCCCCCCCCCCCAAAAAAAAAAAAAAAAACAAAAAAAAAAGAAAGGGAATTGCTGGAGTTGCGTTGGTGCTTAGATTATTGAATATGAATATCTTAATTATGTTTAGTATGTCTGGAGGCTATGATACGTGTCAGGATTAGTCTTTGGCATGGCATAATTCATATATTTTCATATGTTCCAGGGAGTATGTGGTTGACTTAATGGGGAAGCCTGGTTGCTTATATGAGCCTGATTGCCTGCTTAATGGTCCATCTTCCATACGCATTTCTTCACCGTTGCGGTATCCCCGATCTAGATCAGTTGAACATACTATTGATTACAGGTCCCTGGCCAAACAGTATTTTTCGAATTGTCAATCCCTTAATCTTGAGTTTGAGGGGGCTTCTACAGGTATTGCTTCTTCATCATTAGAATTATGGATGGTAGTAATGAATTCTATGAATCTTGTTTTATTATCCGTAGCAAAATATGTTGTTAGCAACTCATATTTTATGCAAGATATGATCTTTAGCTTATGGTGTGTCACCCGTTAATTTATTTTTTATGTAATAAAAATCTCATATCAGATATAATGAACTTCAGGTACTGCTACTGAGGAAAGTGTGGAAGTTTTTGAGAACTATAATAATACTCAAAATGTTGCAAGGCCATGTAACATTGTCAGAGAACCAATTGCTATAGATCTCGTTTCTGCAACAGGACAGATAGGAAACCAGCCATACTTTGTGGATTCGGGACAAAGTTCAAATGCATCACGATTGTTTGCGGGGGATCATTTCGTCCCAAGTAGAGAAACCAGAGAACTTGCTCTGGACATTGAAGAATTAGCCATCCCATGGACTGATCTTGTGTTGAAGGACAGGATTGGAGGAGGTTCTTCCTTTCTCTTGGAATTTCATTGATCATCAGTTCAGGATACATTTGACCCCCTTATTCATAGATATGCAAGACCTAACAAATCAAATCCTGAAAGATAGTTAATTGAATCCTAAAAATGAGATAATGAGTAAAACAGGGGAAATATGCAGCAAAATATAAATCAAATCTTAAGGAGATGGCGATATTCACCAAATCCGATAACTTGGGAATATAACAATACTTCCGTCTTAGTTGATCATCAATTCAAGTTACATGCGTGCTAGATTTCTTATTGATTATGCAAACAAAATAGTTGTTCAGAAGCACATCGCTTTCTTCTGAGTAGAATCAGCTCCTGAAATCTTTACAGACATGTTATTAAAGAATTTGTTTGAATTTTCAGGCTCTTTTGGAACTGTGCATCTTGCTGAATGGCATGGTTCAGTAAGTGTTCTATCCTGTGGATATATTTTGGGCATGACCATATTTCTATGGGATTTTTTCCGGAAAGTTTAATTTTTCTTTTGCAGGAGGTTGCTGTCAAGATCCTCTTGGCGCGAGAATTTCACGTGGAGCGCTATGATGAATTCATACGGGAGGTATGAATATGCTGAGACCTGATAGTTTTGCTTCAAGATTGAGAAACCCACATCTTTTTTTTCCTGTTTGTAATTTCTTTTTATTACTGTTTTCTTCCTTGCCAGGTTTTAATAATGAAACGTTTGCGGCATCCAAATATTGTTCTTTTTATGGGGGCTGTTACTCAGCCGCCTAATTTATCTATAGTAACCGAATATTTGGCAAGGTATTGTAATCCTTTTTCAGATTATACTCCGTTTATTTTGAAGGAAAATATATTTTTTTTTTCCTAGATTCTATTATTTTATTGCATAACTTCATAGCAACAATCACAAAATGGAGAATATTTTCCTCCATTGAAAGGAAATTGACTTCCCCCAACATAAGGGGAAAACATATTCCTTCTCGGAGGATGAAACGTTTTCCATTATAATCTCACGTCATATGTTTACTTTAACCTCAACTTAGCAAAGGGTAAACCTCATACCAATTTATAGGATGAACTCATCTTTTTTAGCTAGACAGACAAAAAAATTCAAGAAAATTTTTTTTGATTGAAAATATTTTGTGAACAAAAATTCGTAATAAGGAAAATATTTTTCGCTAAACCAAATAGAACCTTTACGTGCATTACTTTCTTAGTCATTGAAAATTACCTTTTTTTTTTTGGCCACAAGTACCATAGTGGAGATTCGAACCCGGGTGGCGTGTAAGGCCAAATGTGTTCTCTGCCACTAGGCTATATCCTTAGGGGATGAAAATTTTGTGCTTATGTGCAATTAACTTTCTCCAGCCGAGTGTTCAATTACCTAACTATTGGGCTTTGTATTGCAGAGGTAGCTTGTATGGGCTTTTGCATAAATCCGGTGGCAAGGAAATTTTGGACGAGAGGTGCCGTCTAGCCATGGCTTATGATGTGGTGCGCATGAACTTTGTTCTTTCTTTGGCTTTGGTGTTTCGGTTCATCATCTGTTATATTTTATTTTTGGGCTTGCAAAACGTCTACACTTCGGTAGCAAAATAAGTGCATCAGGTGTAAATTGTACAAATCTTAGCAAATGCTACTTACTATCTTATTTTGAAATTTCCATTAACAAGGAAAGGAAGGAAAGTCGAATAGTGAATAAACTGGCCTACAAGTGTTATATTGGGCTTTTGAGGAGACCATATTTTTCAACAACGGCCCAATCTCATGAGAAGCAAGTCCGACAGGCCCTGCATTAAACCTGTTTCTGGACAGTCAGCCCTCACCAGGCTGCTGGCATTTCTAAATGCTTTGGAGCAAAATACATTACCCACAATGGAAGTGAATATTTTAGTGACATAAACCTTGTGGGAAGTTCGGGCAACATCTTTTCTTGGGAGCAGGTGCTGGGGATAAATAAGGAAGGAAATTTTTTATTCAAGGATAGTTTGGAGAATTGAGAGATTCTTTTAGGGATATTTATAATAAATGTTGGATACTCTTCTCTCTATATGTATATTGGTAGGAATGATACAACTTTTTCTAAATAGGGATACAATACTGTTGGGATGGGGAGGGTGAGTTTGAACCAAGACCTCTTGCTTGGAGGATGGGTGGCTTAACTCCAACAACTCATTTAGAATTTTTATACAGCTCAGTGTATGTATCACTATTGGTTCAATGACTTATGATTGTCTTCCTCAGGCCATAGGCATGAACTATCTTCATAAGCGCAGTCCGCCTATTGTTCATAGGGATCTTAAGTCTCCAAATCTTTTGGTCGATAGAAAGTACACAGTAAAGGTAAGAGGTTGAGCGTTCTGAAGTAATGTGTATTTCTTATGATATATCAATCTTTTCCATTTGATCTTATTGTCTTCTGGCTTTGCAGATCTGTGATTTTGGCCTTTCTCGTTTAAAATTTAATACATTTTTATCATCAAAGTCAGCACCTGGGACTGTAAGTGGAGAATTTCTTATCTTTTGGGTCTAATCTAGCATTTGTTGTTTGTCACGTGCTCCCAAAAACTAAACTCAATTATATTTCTTTAAAACTGAACAATAATAAATTACAAAACTATATTTATAGGCACAGACTAATCCCTAAGATAGTATTGGATAACTAAGGAGATCAATGCTAAATTAACAAGGAAACTACTGTCCTAGAAGTAAGACATGAAATAAAAATAACTAAATTATCCTATTAACTACAGTAAAGATATTCAAAAGATTCTATCTTCATAATAAATAGCGTAACAAAACTTAACAGAATATCATATCTTCTAAAATCATTCCCATCTACTGTTTTAAGGTGTTCTGAAGAAATTGTCCTATATATATATGCACCTAAAGCTGTTTCTTGACCTTGAGATCATTTGAAGTGCGCTTATATTTTGAGATGGAAGTACTTGTTAGATAACCTAGTGGAATTTATATAACTGGGGAGACTATATGACTAATGGTACTGATACTTTCCCTTTTCTTTGAATAAATGAATTCATCAGCCCGAGTGGATGGCGCCTGAGGTTCTCCGTGTTGAGCCATCAAATGAGAAATCAGATGTCTACAGCTTCGGTGTAATATTGTGGGAGCTTGTAACATTGCAAAAACCGTGGATTAACTTAAATCCAGCACAGGTCTGTCTCTTATAATGCCCGACTTTGTTTGTGCTGTGTTTCTGACTTCAATCATGTCATGAGCGGTAAAGGTCAGGGGCTCTTCAAACTAAGCTTGTCTTATTTAGGTACATTTAAGCTTGTTTGGGCTTGTTTAGGTTGAGCTCGTATCATTTAGGCTCAAACTTGGCTCAAGTGGGTATACTTAAGCTAATAAACTGTATTAAGATAGGCTTATTTAGGGCCTATTTAAAAAATTGTTCTTTTAGAAACACTTTCGTAAAAGGTGCTTCCAATATGGGTACTTTTGTCTGAAAAATTTTTAATTTTTATTTCTGCTTCTACTTAAAAACAAAAAACAAATTTTGCATCTTTTGAAATCATTATTTTGGGTGAAAAAAACACCCTTTTCTAGAAAAGAAGCATAGCCAAACAAACTCTTATACTCGTTTAGGCTCGCGTGTTTGTGAGCTTGAGCTTGACTAGGTTAGGGCTTCGCTTGGCAAGCTAAGCAAGCTAGCTCAGCTTGGCTCGGGCTCATAACGAGCCGAGCCTTTTGAGCTTTATAACGAGCCAGCTCGTGAGGGTTGGCAAGCTGGTTCAGCTCATTTACATGTAAAGGTCGTTGGGGAAGACTGTCTTGTGGCAGATTCATCGATTGACCTGAAATCTGTCCCAGTAATAGATAAACACATGGTTTAAAACTTTGCTTAATTCAACCACAAACATGTCTTGAATCCAGTGATTTTAGGAATATAGGCGTAGGCACTGATATTTTTATTCTGTAGGATTATTTACATCATATTATTTCGAACTGCGTCTAGTGTGTCAATTTTCCTCTATACTCTGCAGGTTATCGCAGCCGTTGCTGTCAACGGCCAGAGACTTGAAATTCCCCGCAATGTAAATCCCAGAGTGGCAGCCTTAATTGAGGCATGCTGGGCCAAGTGAGTTTATAACTTGATTTTATTTTATCTGGCTTTTACTCCAGTTTCTTTCTTTTGGGGTTGGGGGTCCTTTGGAGCTACTCTATAGAGGTGAGATTACATCTTACCCTCCCTAGACCCTGCTTTAGTGGTAGCGGCTTTGAAGCACTGTGCTGCTGTTGGCTTTTACTCCACTGTTTTTTGCACTTTATGTTCTCGACCTTTTTGGTTGGTGGTACTGCAGTGAGCCTTGGAAACGCCCCTCATTTGCCAGCATCATGGCAACCTTATGGCCTCTTGTTAAACCGCCTTCACCTGAACTCTCTCCTTCTGATATGTAACTTTCTGAGGCAAATGGGCTCTCTTTGCTTCAATTCATGAGGAAATTTCTTTCCTTAACATATATGAAGAAGGAGCATGCAGTTTTCTGGCTACTTCATGTGGCTGCCCTGGTAAGTGAATAGAGAAATCCATCTCATATTTCCGTCCTTGTTTATCTTGCAAGTTAGTCTTATATTATACTACTTGTTCTATGAAAATTGAGGGCTCAGATTTGTCCATAAATATGTAGGAGGATACTGAAGTGTAAGTGTAAAATCATTATATGACCTTCAACCAACGAGTTAATGAATTGTTTAGTATTGTTTTCTAATTGCAGTTTTTGGTCTTTTAATATCTAAAATCTAGGTTTTGAAAACGATTTTTTTCTAGTTTTTGATTTCCAGTTTTTAGTCTTCATTTTAACTATGAAGAAACTAAAAGCAAAAAACCGAAAACTAGAGAAAATCATTTCTGAAATGTGCTTTTAGTTTCTACAGAAAGCTAAGAATCACTAATAAAAAGCGATACCAAACAAGCCCTAAGTTCTTAAAATTGCTGGTCCCTTAATATGTTATTGTGGCCTCTCATTGAGAGGTCTCGAGTTCTACTACCGTAAATCGGCAGTTTATTCATTAACATAATTTTTGACAAGCTATAAAAAGGGTTTTGCATTGTTGCATATATTGAAGTATAAGTGTAAAATCATTACTAGTTTATGACAGGATCCCTTCCCCGTCGTCTTTCTCCTAATCTCCAAAGGAAAAAAAAAGAAAGAAAGAAAAAATACAAACCCACCATTATAGGGTTTCGCGCAATGGCTTAACTTTTTAGGATAGCTGTTTCCTTAACTTGGTTTAAAAGAAAAACCTTAGGTTTCGGGTTAAGTCGATAATATTAAGCACATTGCATAAATGAGGTGATCCTTGGGCATTCTTCCCTTTTAATGATAGTTCTTTTTTTGGATCAGAAAAAATGAGGCGATCCCTGGGCTTATGGCTGTGATTTTAGATGCCTATAAATAAGGATCTCTTGTGCCGTTATTTGGTAGGGGAAAATATGTAGAACATATAGTGGGACGTAGGGTCTGAGTGGGAAAACTCCGTGTAATGCCTCTGTTTCTATAGTGAAATTATGTTGCTTCCCCTTCGTAGATGTAGGCTTAGGCTGAATCACATATATTTTAGTTTCTAAATATTTCCCCGAATCCCTTTATTGTGTTTGCTATTTTGGTTTTGGGTTCAGTGTTATGTGGATGGTTTTAACAACCAGTATAAGAACTGGTTGAGAATTGCTTAGAGTTTCCTAGCATCCCTGCGTGAAGGCAAATATTACTCCCTTCGTTGACGGGAAGCCAATTTCCCTTGAAGGAAAACAATATTCCGTAGCTATGGTTGTTATTATAGAGTTATATAAAGGAACGGTAAAATTGAGATGGAAAATGTATTCCGTCGGAACAAATGGACTGTTGTAGGTGACTCAACCTTAGTATCAATGCTCATGATTGTGTTTGGTCACTTGCAGGAGAAACGCTGTACATCTCGGCCTTTCTGCCACAAGATAGACTTCGTTACTCATATCCTTCTGCAACAAAAATCTACTGGTTAGCTCCTCTTTTTTTTTTTTTTTTTTTTTTTTCTGTTTTTATCTTATGAGTATTTATAAGGCTCCAATTGTATAGATTTGAATTTGACCAATTTATAAATGACTTGTACATTAAAGTAACAAGGTCTTTCGCTTTCGGTCCCAAGTGATCCATTATGGGCCTAGTAGGGGACTTCCTATTTCGGTTGGTCGTGCCACAGTAGTGTTGGATTGAGTTAATGTAGCAGTGATTTTGTATCTAATTGAAACTGATAGTTGTGTTGTGTGGTGAATAATGTGTACCAATTGTGTACAAAATATATTTTCATTGATAATGAGGATAAGATGTGCATAATTTTGATGTGAACGGTCTCTTTTTCTCTCCGTCCTTTGTGCCTCGAGTTATTTACTCGGTTAGTCTCTAATGGTTTAAAGTTTTATTTAAATTGGTTAATTTTTATCTAAATTAATCTTATTTGCACCAAAAGTCCTTGTATTTTGGTCATTGTGTCAATTCAATACATGTACTTTGTATTGTATTAATTTAGTCCTTGTATAATTCATTTTGTGTCAATATGGTCGTTAGATTCAAATTTATGTTAAGTCAATGAAAATTTTAATGGTTCAGCCATGGTTTAGTTAAATTGAGTCAATAAGTGGACTTGTAGTGGGTTATTTATATATAAAGTGATCGTGCCATTAAAAATTATATCAATAATTTAATTTGAATTTGATCAAAGAACTAAATTGATACAATTGAAAGTACAAGGCCTAAATTGAGACAGTGAGAAAAATACAAGGGCTTTTAAAGTAAACAACCCTAATTTTTTTATCTTTTATTTTTTGGTAATCAATTAGCCATATTTCTAGTTAACCATATTGGGTAAAATTCAAAAGATGAGGAATTTATTGGGTAAAAATGTGTAACTGCCTCAAATAAATTTTAACAAATTTATAAAGGTTGAGAGAAAAAAAAGGAATTATAGATATTAGGAATTGCTGAAGTAAAGCGTCACCAAAGAGGGCACCAATATGCCTTCACCGGATTCCATGAGAACTCCGAAGTTAAGCGTGCTTGGACGAGAGTAGTACCAGAATGGGTGACCTTCTGGGAAGTTCTCATCCTCAGGTTGGGGGTACTGGAAAACAGTCTCTCTTCAGGTTAAAACCCTGAAGGGGAAAGGCTGCGTACATCCGTCCTCCAGACCCTGCGTAGGCGGGAACCTTTGAGGCATTGGCTATGTTCCTTCCTAGGAATCGCTAAAGTAAATAACTTTATAAATCAAAACAAATTTCAAATTTTACATAAATAACTGTTTTCTATGGATATAAGTTCTCGAGTAGAATTTAATATAGAAGACAAAATTTGAAGTTACTTAAAAAAAAGTGCTTGAAAAATGGTTTATACGGATTTGTGATTAAACCATGAAGATTAACAAATTTGGCCTAAATATTTAAGACAATTGGAATTAATAACTCGGGACTCGTTTGGTTGCTACAAGATTTGAATTCCTATAGGAAGTTATATTTTCGGAAAATTTAAATCCTGTGTCAACTTTTCAAGAAGTAGGTAAAATATGTTTGGTTGGCAGGATGGGAAGTAGAACTTCCTTCGGGAGTCTAGTTAAAAACAAAGGACTAAGAATTTACTTTCGTGAGTTAGCCAAGTTACTTTTTGTGAATGAAGGAATTGGAAGTTGCTTAGCAATTTTCACTTTCTACATTCTGTTTACTTCCTATCAATCAAACAAGAGTCAAAATCTTGTATGTACTTCTTACATATCAAACGAGACCTTAGTTGCATGACATATTAAATCCTTGAATGAAATGTTGACTACGTAAGTAAGTGAGTAGAATTAAGGCATCGTTTGATATGTAGGAAGCAAACTCAGCAAGTAGAAATTCATGGGAAGTACGGGTTTGGCTCTTGTTTGATTGGCATGAAGTAGGTAGAATGCAGGAAGTGAAAATTGCTAGGCAATTTCCAATTTCTTCAAAACGCAGGAAATAACTTACTTTGCCCACTTAAGTAAATTCGAATTCATTCATTTTTAACTAATCTCACTAAGAAAGTTCTATTTCCTATCTTAGCAACCAAATATTTTTAACCTATCTCGTGGAAAATTAACATAGGAATTGAATTCTCATGAAATGCAACCTTTCATGGGAATTTAATTCATACGGCAACCAAATGAGACCTAAGTAGACTCAACGATATACTAAACAAGTTTTATAAAAAATATTTATGTTAAAGAAGCAGCAAAGTTGAGATGGCCGAGTTGGTCTAAGGCGCCAGATTAAGGTTCTGGTCCGAAAGGGCGTGGGTTCAAATCCCACTCTCAACACTTTCTTCCTCCTTTTTTACTCCCTTTTTCTCTCCACTTAAATTCAACGCTGCTGCCTACCAACTTACATCCATTGGAGACTTTATAACATTAAGAATTTCAACGATGGTGCTTAAATTCTTTTTATATATAAAGGACGAACATACCCAGTGCCTTCAGGGCTCTCGCCTACGCAGGGTCTGGGCGGGACAGATTTACGCAGCCTTCCCCCTTCAGAGTGTTAACCTGAAGAGAGGCTGTTTCCCAATGCCCCCAATCTGAGGGTGAGGACTTCACAGGAGGTCACCCATCCTGGTACTACTCTCGCCCAGGCACGCTTAACTTCGGAGTTCTAATGGGATCCGGTAACGGCGTGTTGGTGCCCTCTTTGGTAAATCCTTTTTATATGTACACTTTAAATTATAGTGTAGTCATACTGTTAATAACAAAATTGTTATATCGGACCAATTTTGTGGCTATTATTTACTACATGTCAATAGAGCTCCGACGTTAAGCGTGCTTGAGCGAGAGTAGTACCAAGATGGGTGACCACATAGGAAGTCCTCGTGTTACAACCTCCCTTCAGGCTGCGTACATCCACCCCCGGATCCTGCTTAGACGGGAGCCCTTGGAATGGGTGTTGCCTGTATGTTATTGCTCTATTGATAATTTATTACTAAATTTACAAAATAAATTATTCTTTTATATTTCTTTGTTTTACGTTGGTTCTTTGATAGAGGGAACTAGATTCAAACTTTGGCTTTGTTTTTTTTTTCCTTCTGTTTTTTTTCGATAAATTGCGACAAAGTTTGTAAATGTTCCCTGTAATATACAATTACTTGGTTTCCTTTGGTGGAGGATCCCAACACCTTTAAGGATAACCTGCTTACTTTGTCATACCAGCTATCGTCTTCCCTGACTTCAATGTTGATAATGGAGATTATGAAGCTATAAAGTTTCATTAGTGTAACTCGCCCTTAATTAAATGGCCTAGCCCTTGAATATTACGAAGCCGGACAGAAAATCTTGCCTCTTGATAAATCTTGTGTATGTTACGTCAGCCCAATAAATACCCATAACGGATAAAACACAAAAGACATAAGAAATTCTTTGTAATCCTTCTTCAATTGAGCTTGAATCCAACTTACCTTATCAAAAAGATCCCGCTGCATTAAGGTTATATATTATATATGATTAGTGATTCCTTATAATTCGTTTTATTCTAAATTTATGTATGCAAATAAAATGACTATATTATTTTTCTTTTAGCAGTTGAAAGTTGATGCTAATCATCAGTACGTATGGAATAGTACCACGTTGTGGAACCAATTTTATCAAAAGTTTAGCTGATGAGTAAAGGCCCAATAATGGTTTTGTACTCTAACATGTACTCTCACGCAAATACCCATTAAGCTTGAAGCATGAATAATGCACAATCTCAATCATACTTTTTGCTTAAAATAAACTAATATTTAGAATGTGGGCTGTTTGTATTCGAAGCTCCAGTACCATGTAGATAGGAAGTGCACTCTTTCAAACTGTACGACTGAATATATATATATACTAGAGAGACAAACACAAGCACTAGATCCCATTAGAACTCCAAAGTTAAATGTACTTGGGTGAGAATAGTACCAAGATGGGTGACCTCCTGGAAAATCCTTGTGTTACAACCCCTCAGGTTAGGAGTTCTCGAAAACAGCCTCCTGCATACATCTACCCCCAAACCCTGCTTAGATGGGAGCCCTTAAAGCACTGAAAATATTGTTTT
Organism: Simmondsia chinensis; assembly: GCA_018398585.1. Classification (NCBI taxonomy): domain Eukaryota; kingdom Viridiplantae; phylum Streptophyta; class Magnoliopsida; order Caryophyllales; family Simmondsiaceae; genus Simmondsia; species Simmondsia chinensis. Next base: position 1,225,386 of record JAGTTD010000007.1, on the reverse strand, counting down.
TCAGTGACAAATACAACATAAAAAAAAGTATAACAAATAAGGAATAAATACATTACAAAAGCACTCTAATATAATCTAACAACATACAATTAAAAAATTTGAATAAAATTATATGAAATTAAAGGTAAGGAAAACGCCATAAACATTATCAAAATCAATGGCAATAAAGTCAAAATCCTAAAATGAAATAATTCTAAGGCTTCGTTGGTTGTCACATGAATTGAACTTCCATGAGAAGTTGCATTTCATAGGAATTCAATTCCCTTGTCAAATTTCAAGTAAGTAGGTAAAAAACGTTTGGTTGTCAAGAAGGGAAATAAAACTTTCTTAATAAGATTAGTTAAAAACGAAGGAATAAGAACTTACCCGGGGGGCTAGGAAAGTTGCTTCCTACTTTTTGAGGGAATTGGAAACTGCTGAATTATTTTCACTTCCCGTATTCTGCTTACATCCTGCTTACCAAACAACAACAACAGACCCAGTGCTTCAAGGGCTCCCGCCTAAGCGGGGTCTGGGGGGGTGGATGTATGCAGCCTTACCCCTTCAGGATGTAACCCTCCCGAGAGGCTGCTTATGAGTACCCCCAACCTTATACGGTTGCCAACACGAGGACTTCTCAGGAGGTCACTGATCTTGGTACTACTCTCAGCCAAATACACTTAACTTCGGAGTTCTAATAGGATTCGGGTATTAGTGCTTACTAAACAAAAATCAAAATTCGTACTTTCCATGAATTTCTACTTTCCGCATATCATTCGAGGCCTAAATTTAAGTCCCTTCTTTTCCTAACCTCACTTATTATAAAAAAAACTTCTTTAGTTTAAAAAACTAAAAAAACTTTATTATAAAATGACAATATTTTATAATGCAGTGGCGTTGTGCTTCATGCTCCCAAAATTATAAGGTTAAATTAAGGTTTTTTTTTTTTTTTGATAAATTAAGGTTATTTATATTTTAGTACCCAAGTTTTGGCTAAAATAATAAAAAGTTCTTTATTTTTTTTTATTTTTATTTTTAGGTATTTTAGATTTTTTTTGCATTAATAAATATGACCCTCTTTGGCAACACCCCCTATTGAAACCATGGAAAGAAGAAATTGCCCCAAACCAAAAGATGTCGTTTTTGTGCTTGGCACTGAAGTTTGGCTCCATAAATTAATCTTTTGTTCCCGAGACCAAATAAACATAATGTTTGGATGGTGAAATAGTTAAGATAGTGACGTTTTATGATCCATTTAAAATTTTCCCTACGAGTTTAAGAGGTACTATCGGTAATATGTTTTATTGTGTATTTAAAATGACCTATCATATCAGCTTTTCTCCGAAATATGACTTCATCTGTATTGAGAGGGTCGTATTTATTAATACGAATTAAATTTAAGATACTAAAAAGATAAATTAAAAATATCAAATTCTTTTTATCATTTACACAACATCAGAGTGTTAAAATGTAAATAAATCTAAGTTAAATATTTGAGTTATATTTATTTTAGTACCCTAACGTTTTTAGAAATAATAAAATGTATCCTTACATTTTGGAATTATTAAAAAAGCTCCTAAGTTTTTGTCCTATTGATAATAAGGCCCCCTAAGTTTTTATCGCATTAATAAAAAGGTTCATCTCCAACGTGATAATGTTATTTTTAAACGATAAAACTGGCGTAATAGTTGTGTTTTTAACTATGATACAGTAAAATGACAAATATACTCTTCACTAACAATATTTTGAAACAAATTAAGAGAAAATAAATAGCTTCTACATAATACAACATCTAGAATTTTGCGCTTATAAAGTAAGAACAAAAATATTGAAGCATACTTTAAGTCATTTTATTATAGCATTAATAAAAAGCAGTTATCACGTCAGCACTATCGATAGAAAATAGTGTCATCACGCTAGAGATGGGTCTTTTTATTAATAGAACAAAAACTTATGGATCTTTTTAATAATTTAAAAAAGTCAAAATTTTTTTTATTATTTTTAAAAACTTCAGGATACTAAAATATTAATAACCCTAAATATTTTGTTTAGCATATATTAATATATACATGGTATGAGTCAGTCCTCATGTGCGAGCGGCAACACTCATAATTTATGGGCACTCTTCATTTGACTTTATGGTGGCTTTATTACCTGCCAAATATATAAATTATAATATCAAAAAAGACATTATTATTATTATTATTACTACTTATTATTATTATTATTATTATTATTATTATTATTATTATCCTTATTATTACGAATTTTCCAACATGTGTCGTTAATGTGAAACTCTATCATTGAATGAGTAAATAGGTGCATATAAGGGCCTTTTATATAGGAAAAGTACAAGAGACAAATGACTAACAATGTTTCTAGGTTTACATAAGTAAAGGGGTATAGGAGTAAAACCTATGCTAACCCTAAGTTATAGGATATTCTAGAAGATTGCTCTAATACTTAGGGCACACGTTAAGAAACATTATTGTACTTATATTTATTAAATTTTTACTAAATTAACCAAATATTAAACAGGAAAAATATAATTATTTTTTTATGAAACAATAAAATATAAGAATTTAATATAATAAATACATATTAGAAAAATCCTTATTATTATTATTATTATTATTTAACATCATTGACTTTTCTCAATATTATTTCATTTATTTCGTTGTAGGGGTGACCAATGCTTTTCTCAATTAAGGTTTAGTTTAATGTTATTCAAAGACTATAAATTCACTTATTATATAAATATACGTAGGGTTATGATGATTGGCATCTGTTAACACAACAAAATTAAAGCAAAGCGACGAAAATTAAAGAAAGGGGACTAAGGGGGCTTGTAGCAGTGCCCCATTTTCTTGGGGCACCCAAAAAGCCCCACAAATGGAGCCCCATTTT